>CM044005.1:56804682-58160932 GCA_024085815.1 Flaveria linearis
ACGATTGGAGTTCAATCGCCCGAATAAAGGATGAACCGCATGGAACTCATGCGACTGGGGTCCAGAGCAGAGAAAGAAAAGAGAGAACGGGGTGATTCGGGCTCGAGATTTGTCGAGAGGCTATTCAAATCGAAGCTCTTCATCTTCTCCTTGATAAGGTGAGTTCTAGGACCCCTCATTTACATGTTTTTAACTGATTTTGGGGCTGGATCACATATAAACCCTAGTTTTGTAAAAGTGTATAGTTGACCCATTTGATGAAATCTTAGATAATGTGATTATAGTGTGATATAGGACTTACACATGCTTGTATGATGTCCTTGTATGAATCCCTGAGATTTGGGAGGGTTAATTTGGGTTAAAAACGGGTTTAAGGTGGGTCTGAGTACTTAGGTTCGCGACTACAGTTCATGAAGAACTCCAGTCGCTGCCCAGTTAGGGTTATGCGACTGAAGGGCCATTCGGCTGAATGAGTGTCAGTTGTTGTCCAATCGCCCGATTGAGGTTCAATCGCACGATTGAGTCTCAGTCGCACGATAGGCAATGCGGTCGAGGGTTTCGGTCGCATAAGCCCAGTCGCAGAGTAGTTTCAGTCGCATAGACCCATTCGCATAGTAATACAGACGCCCGACTGAGGTTTCAGTCGCATAGACCCATTCGCATAGTAATACAGACGCCCGACTGAGGATTCAGTCGCATAGAAGCCCAATCGCATGACTCAGTCGCATGGAGGCCATGCGACTGGGGTATGTTCAGCCGCCCGAATAGGGCTGATATGAAAGTAAGGAAGTGTATGTATAATGTATGTATGCTAAGTATGATGTTGCCATGTTAGATGGTAAATACTGATGATTTGTAAATATTGATGTTCCTTGATTGGATGCATGCTTATCCCTCCATAGTATCACATGATTATCTCTAATAGAAGAAATGAAAGTATTATGTAAAGCACAGAGAAAGAGTAATAAAGAAAGAGAAAGGAACATTAATGAAAGTAACAAGTCTTGCAAGCATATAGGAGTTACACGACTATGTGTCGTTAGCTCAACTGTGTGGCGGGCTAGCTACCCAGTGACGCACACAGGGTCAATCAATTGAGATTGGCAGGACCTTTGGACGTGCCCCGGATGTTCGGGTCGGCCTTGTACATAGTACGCATAGCCCTTTCGGGGGAACCGTTGAACCCTTCGGGGGAATACACATAGCCCTTTCGGGGGAAACACAGTTGGCTCTTTGGAGCATATAGATGGCCCGACATCCATTCTCTCCTCGCGCACATAGTTGGGGTATCGCCCACTGGTCCACATAGAAAGTGAAACATAAAGATAAAGTTACAGACAAGGCATATAGTACAGAGAACGAACATTATTTGTTCACACAGTTGATGCGTGCTCGCATATACAGTACAGTATAGTATAATACAGAAAAAGGATATTTTTATATACTACTTATTGATGCGTGCTCGAATGAAAAGTATTAATAACGTAAAGTGAAAGACAATAAAAGAGAAATACGATGATTGAATGAATCATTAATGAACGAATAAAAACGAGAGAGGCTTGCAAGCGAAGTGTACCAACGTGCGCGGCTCTTTAAGGGTGTACGTAGAGGTTCCAGTCCTGTGACGGGCCATTGGGATGGTACATAGTGTATAGTAGGTACCCACATAGTGGGGGTGTAGTATGTCACGGTTACCCACACAGTGGGGGTGCAGTTACCCACTTCGGTGGGGGTGATGTTACCCATTTCGGTGGGGGTGTTGTTACCCGAGCTATGTTTAACTTCGGGGGTGTGGCATAAGGCCAAACATAGTTATGAGGTGAGCGACTCTGTGTCGCAACAGACTCGGAAGAGGATCTTTGTCGCGTATTCCGGTGCTGAGTCAGTCTTCAGACATGAGTCAGGGGTTTGTGTGTCAAGCCCCGGCACAGCATCAACTTTCGAGCATGAGTCGGGGATATTGCATGAGACAGGATCTAGTTGAATGAGTAGAGTATCGCGTGCTCCGGCATAGTATCAGTCTTCGGGCATGAGTCGGGAGTATCGCGTGAGTTGATGAATGAGAGAGATAATTGTGAAAGAAAGAAAGTATGAAATGAATGAAAGATAATGAACGTAATGAAAACCAAAGAATAAACGAATGAAAGTAATGAACAGAAGGAACATAATGATGATGTATGAAACGGGATCCTTGTCGCTCGACCTCAGTAATCATGGCTGTGTGCCATGAAGAGGGTAAAGTGTGACCGGATCTAGATAGAAGTGAAAGATAGAGAATGCATGAAATTTAAAGGTAGATAATGAACGAATGATAGACAGAGAATGAATGAAAGTTATAGATAAAGAATGAATGAGAAAAGAAGATCATAATGATATTATCTATGGGTATGTACGTATGATGTGTGTTCATCTACGAAAGTATAGTATGTTTTTGAAAGAAGTAAAGAATGGTTTTAACGAAAGAAAAGTATGTTTTAATATAAAACTAGAACTCACTCAGCAACGCTGACTTTGATGTGTTTCCAGTTGGCAGGTATGTTGCTGAGGATGGCACAGGGCGACTACTCAGTTGTTGAGGCTGGCATCCGTATTTTGACATGTCATTGTATTTGAAAAGAAAACGAATGATGTAAAGTTATGAAATGACATGTTTTTAGTTATAAATAAAAGTTATAAATTCCGCTGCAAAGTAAATATACGTTTTAAAATGTTTTATGTGCGATGAATGACCAACCGTAAGGTGCCCGGGATCGGGGCCTTACAAGTTGGTATCAGAGCCAAAGTTTAAGTGAAATGGGTAAATTTTCAAAATAAACCTTAACTTAAACTGAAAATGGGGCGAAAAGAGAAGGGATGCCAAACTGAGTAGCTGCGTGCCATCAGGTATTTTCTTAAAGTTAACCGACATTATGTGCGCATGTTATGTGTTTATGTGTACTGATAGGTTTAGATACTGATGTAGTCAGGACAGGTAATGCTTGGGGTGTGAAGAGTAGAGTAAGTGGCTAATTACAACTGATCACCGTAATTAGGGACTTACTATACTTGACATGAACTGAGCTATTCCCTTGAATGACCGTGTTGGTGTTTAAATCTTTCAGTGTGATAGAAGATGGTCGGTGATAGATCATCTGATGCTTCCCGTGATGGTGGACGTGGTGATGAGCCGCGTATCACGCGAGGAAGACCTAGGAAAGAGAAAGTAGTTCGTGAGGAGAACGAGATTCCTCATCAGGAGGAGACAGACGAAAGCGCCAAGTTAAGGGCCTCGGTAAAAGAGGCAGTGATTGAGGAAGTGCACCAGGTTATGCAGACGATCTTACCGTCTGTAATGACCGAAGTGATAAAGGCAGTACGCAAGGATGATAGACGAGGGAGGAATCGGTCCTCCGGTAGACAGCAACAGACAGAGGCAGAAACGATATTGTCCGATGACGAGGATGAGGAAGAAGAGGAAGCGCCTGCGCCGGTGGCGGCACGAGGCTGTAACTATGGGGCGTTTCAACGATGTAAGCCCCCAACCTTTGACGGTAACGGCGATGCTACTGCCGCTCATCATTGGGTCAGAGAGATGGAAGCGGTACTGGAAATTAGTGAGTGCCGGGAAGATCAGAAAGTTAAGTTTGCCACTCATTCTTTCGTGGACTCAGCTTTGTGTTGGTGGGACAATATAGTCCAAGCTGAGGGTAGTCGGGCTATCGGAAGGATGAGATGGTCAGAGTTGAAAAGGCTGGTGATTGAGGAGTTCTGTCCTCGCCGTGAAATGGATAAAGTTGAAAGGGAGTTCCTGCAATTGGAAGCGGGGACGATGACATATCAGCAATACACCACTAAATTCAACGAGATGGCACGACTGGTGCCGGATCAGGTGACACCTCTTTCGCGGAAGATCAAAAGGTATATTCAGGGTTTGCCGACGGACATCCGTAGGCATATGATCGCTGCCCGGCCGAGTACGTTTAGGTCGGCGGTGGATTTAGCGGGGAGGTTATACGATGAAAGATCGATGGTGGTGACAGAAGCTAGCAAGAAAGGAGAAGGTGATCGGGATTGGAACGGGAAGCGATTGGAACGTGGCAAAGTCGCTCCAAGTAACAAAGGTGCACGGGTGGATGATCAGCGTGTGGTCATAACTGAGACGGGGTCAGGAAAGTGTGACAAGTGTGGATACAAGCACCCCGGGAAATGTAGACTGGGGACCAATGTCTGTTTCCGTTGTGGTAGGACCGGACATGTGGCGAAGAACTGCGGTATGGGGAGGTGTTATTCTTGTGGGGAGGAAGGTCACATGAACAGGGATTGTGAGAAGCCAAGGGCGGAAGGTTCGGGAGTGAAAAAGGCTGGAAGAGAAGGACGGAGGGCAAACGAAGCACCTACACGATGACGCGGGAGGAGGCTAGGGTGAGCCCCGATGTTACGTCAGGTATGTTTCTAGTCAATTAACCTTTAGCCTTTGTGTAGTTTGATTATGGCTCTGGTTTCATTCCTGCTGTCTTTTGTGATAAGTTGCATGTTAGGAATAGAAAGAATCGATGTCATTCGACTTAGGAGCTACTATAGGTAAGCCAACTAGATTACCCAGTGCGCTAAAGGACCCCGCAATAGAATTGAGGGAGCGCTTGTTTTTTTTTCTGTTAGACCATCCCTGAGAGACGTAGGTGGATAGACGTACACCTCCGGGTGAATCGAATAGTAACCTATGAGGCAAGCACCAAGTGCTGCAAAAGAGATGGATTGATTGGTGATGCCCGATAAAAGTTCGGTGCCGATCTACGACAATGGATTATGATGAAGGCTTCACCGGGAAGGATGTACGACGATCGGAAGAGAACGGAAACAAAAGAAGAAGGAACATTGATGAGCCCTTCGATGTAGAGATTACTATTAGTGGGTTCACTAGGTTACTGATGCCCTAGAAGATTGCGTGATGCAATTAAGAAAGTTATGTCATCCGTTGTCTGAGAAACAGTTTCAGCCTATGAATTGTTCATAGACAGCAAAGTACACATAGCAAACAAGAAGAATGGGAGATCGAAAGCAAAAGAGAAAGGATAAATTTGGTTTGAGTCACCAAATAAGCCGATTTACCTTTCTTGCCAGTTGTTGGGTCTGCCAGAGGGTCATTATTCATACTTAAAGAACATCAAACGAGGGCTTGGGTTAAGCAGCAACTTTACGCAAGTTGATGACCGTATTCCTCAAGCATTAAAGCTGAAGGTTCTCAGCGATGCTCTGAAGCTAAATGATTATGACGCCGAGCCTTTGCTCGAATATTATGACGTAATAACCGTATTCTACATGGTATGTTTGAAGTCGCAGGTGCTGGTCAAATGAACATTGATCAGTATGCATGGGTTGCCGATGTCGATAGTCCAAGATAGACCCGAAGTCGAATGTTGACAAGGGATGTAGAGCGATAGGATTCCAAGTGTTAGACTGGAAAAGAGATGGGACAATATTGCCCGCGAAGGTTTAAGGAACAACAGGTTTCGGGGACGAAACCCGTTTAAGGGGGGAGGACTTGTAACGCCCGGCAGTTTGACTTTTTGGTAGGTTATGCGACTGAGCCTCAGTCGCATGGAATTGATGCGACTGGAGGTTCGACCGCATGTTATTCGTCCGATTGAAGCTCAACCGTACGATTGGAGTTCAATCGCCCGAATGAAGGATGAACCACATGGAACTCATGCGACTGGGGTCCAGTCGTATGGTGATCATGCGACTGAAGGTCCAATCGCCCCTGGACCAAATGCGACTGGGCTGTACCTATAAAAGAGGAGCGGCTCTCTTCTTTCCCTAACACTGACACACTTCAGTCGGGAGGAAGAGCAGAGAGCGACAGAGCCGAGAAAGAAAAGAGAGAACGGGGTGATTCGGGCTCGAGATTTGTCGAGAGGCTATTCAAATCGAAGCTCTTCATCTTCTCCTTGATAAGGTGAGTTCTAGGACCCCTCATTTACATGTTTTTAACTGATTTTGGGGCTGGATCACATATAAACCCTAGTTTTGTAAAAGTGTATAGTTGACCCATTTGATGAAATCTTAGATAATGTGATTATAGTGTGATATAGGACTTACACATGCTTGTATGATGTCCTTGTATGAATCCCTGAGATTTGGGAGGGTTAATTTGGGTTAAAAACGGGTTTAAGGTGGGTCTGAGTACTTAGGTTCGCGACTACAGTTCATGAAGAACTCCAGTCGCTGCCCAGTTAGGGTTATGCGACTGAAGGGCCATTCGGCCGAATGAGTGTCAGTTGTTGTCCAATCGCCCGATTGAGGTTCAATCGCACGATTGAGTCTCAGTCGCACGATAGGCAATGCGGTCGAGGGTTTCGGTCGCATAAGCCCAGTCGCAGAGTAGTTTCAGTCGCATAGACCCATTCGCATAGTAATACAGACGCCCGACTGAGGTTTCAGTCGCATAGACCCATTCGCATAGTAATACAGACGCCCGACTGAGGATTCAGTCGCATAGAAGCCCAATCGCATGACTCAGTCGCATGGAGGCCATGCGACTGGGGTATGTTCAGCCGCCCGAATAGGGCTGATATGAAAGTAAGGAAGTGTATGTATAATGTATGTATGCTAAGTATGATGTTGCCATGTTAGATGGTAAATACTGATGATTTGTAAATATTGATGTTCCTTGATTGGATGCATGCTTATCCCTCCATAGTATCACATGATTATCTCTAATAGAAGAAATGAAAGTATTATGTAAAGCACAGAGAAAGAGTAATAAAGAAAGAGAAAGGAACATTAATGAAAGTAACAAGTCTTGCAAGCATATAGGAGTTACACGACTATGTGTCGTTAGCTCAACTGTGTGGCGGGCTAGCTACCCAGTGACGCACACAGGGTCAATCAATTGAGATTGGTAGGACCTTTGGACGTGCCCCGGATGTTCGGGTCGGCCTTGTACATAGTACGCATAGCCCTTTCGGGGGAACCGTTGAACCCTTCGGGGGAACCGTTGAACCCTTCGGGGGAATACACATAGCCCTTTCGGGGGAAACACAGTTGGCTCTTTGGAGCATATAGATGGCCCGACATCCATTCTCTCCTCGCGCACATAGTTGGGGTATCGCCCACTGGTCCACATAGAAAGTGAAACATAAAGAGAAAGTTACAGACAAGGCATATAGTACAGAGAACGAACATTATTTGTTCACACAGTTGATGCGTGCTCGCATATACTTTACAGTATAGTATAATACAGAAAAAGGATATTTTTATATACTACTTATTGATGCGTTCTCGAATGAAAAGTATTAATAACGTAAAGTGAAAGACAATAAAAGAGAAATACGATGATTGAATGAATCATTAATGAACGAATAAAAACGAGAGAGGCTTGCAAGCGAAGTGTACCAACGTGCACGGCTCTTTAAGGGTGTACGTAGAGGTTCCAGTCCTGTGACGGGCCATTGGGATGGTACATAGTGTATAGTAGGTACCCACATAGTGGGGGTGTAGTATGTCACGGTTACCCACACAGTGGGGGTGCAGTTACCCACTTCGGTGGGGGTGATGTTACCCATTTCGGTGGGGGTGTTGTTACCCGAGCTATGTTTAACTTCGGGGGTGTGGCATAAGGCCAAACATAGTTATGAGGTGAGCGACTCTGTGTCGCAACAGACTCGGAAGAGGATCTTTGTCGCGTATCCCGGTGCTGAGTCAGTCTTCAGACATGAGTCAGGGGTTTGTGTGTCAAGCCCCGGCACAGCATCAGCTTTCGAGCATGAGTCGGGGATATTGCATGAGACAGGATCTAGTTGAATGAGTAGAGTATCGCGTGCTCCGGCATAGTATCAGTCTTCGGGCATGAGTCGGGAGTATCGCGTGAGTTGATGAATGAGAGAGATAATTGTGAAAGAAAGAAAGTATGAAATGAATGAAAGATAATGAACGTAATGAAAACCAAAGAATAAACGAATGAAAGTAATGAAGAGAAGGAACATAATGATGATGTATGAAACGGGATCCTTGTCGCTCGACCTCAGTAATCATGGCTGTGTGCCATGAAGAGGGTAAAGTGTGACCGGATCTAGATAGAAGTGAAAGATAGAGAATGCATGAAAGTTAAAGGTAGATAATGAACGAATGATAGACAGAGAATGAATGAAAGTTATAGATAAAGAATGAATGAGAAAAGAAGATAATAATGATATTATCTATGGGTATGTACGTATGATGTGTGTTCATCTACGAAAGTATAGTATGTTTTTGAAAGAAGTAAAGAATGGTTTTAACGAAAGAAAAGTATGTTTTAATATAAAACTAGAACTCACTCAGCAACGCTGACTTTGATGTGTTTCCAGTTGGCAGGTATGTTGCTGAGGATGGCACAGGGCGACTACTCAGTTATTGAGGCTGGCATCCGTATTTTGACATGTCATTGTATTTGAAAAGAAAACGAATGATGTAAAGTTATGAAATGACATGTTTTTAGTTATAAATAAAAGTTATAAATTCCGCTGCAAAGTAAATATACGTTTTAAAATGTTTTATGTGCGATGAATGACCAACCGTAAGGTGCCCGGGATCGGGGCCTTACAGTTGGGCTTTCAAAGCACCTAATGAACATATAGCGAATATATGATTAATCTAGCAGCCGTATTTCAAAAGCACTAAATAATCTAATTTCTTAGCCAACTTTCCCTTCCTATCCTCTCTCAATCACTAACTTATTTGTCTCCTCATCATACTCGACATTTGAGATTGACATTGTCTAATGAGTACCAACTACTCTCTTTCTCTTCAGCTCTTTAGTTGGCTTTATGCTCCCCTTTGGGACTACTAACTCTTCTATTGTTGTTTTCTTATTTTGCTATTCAAAGGGATTCCTGAAAGATCTATATTTTCTCATACATATCTCTAAGGGCCTTAAAATTGTTATTTTTTTAACATCTTCAAAATGTCCTTAAATTGATATCCCCTTAACATATTAACATGGTTGATTAGTTCCAAATCAGCAAGTTCTTTCAGGTTATGGATCTCAAGGGTGTTTATTCAATGACGAATTGAACTACCCCTAAGATTCTCTTGACCATGAACATGATCCAGTCAAAATCATACTTCTAGGCAATGATCTTTACATCCACTTTGCCTTTGGGAGCTGAAACACCTTGGAACATCTCAGAAGTGGTAAGTTCTTCTTGTAATTACAACTGGAATGGCTGCTTGACCCACTCTAATTCCTTGCTCAAAAATGGTGCCAGAGAATAATGATCAGCTCCAGTAACTTGTACTTGCTGAGTGGATCTTCTTTGACTAGGCTGATGTTGGAAAACCTTTTCTTCAGTAGCTCTCATCTTTTTATTTTTTTTCAAATCATCAATGATTCTTGGCATAGAGGCTCTAAGAGAATTGGTCTTCATTAGAACTAACTTCCTTTTGCTAAAATCATTTCTAGCAAGAAAGTCCTTCATTTCGCTGCTCGTCATCTTGTAGGAATTAGCAAATGGATAATGTACTAGTGTTTGTCTTGAAGGAGGTGGAGCAGTAGTAGAGGAGGAAATTGCTTTAGCTTTGCCCTTCTATATTACTATAATTTTTGTCACCTCATACTCTATTTTTATAGTTGGATCAAGTAATCTCTCCACCTTCTTAGTCTCTTCAGACATAGCCTTAGAAGCCATGATGAATACATGATCAACATCATATCCCTGCTTAATAAGGAACATGGCCTTAGCCATCAGGTCATGTGCCTTTGTCACCATCTCTTCAACTCTTGATTCTTGTATGGGATGGCTTTTTTAACTCAGGGTCATCAAACATCTTTTTGTAACACCCGGAAAATTTTGTCTAGGGTAAAAGAGAAGAAATAAAGGAAGGAAATAAAAAGTATATTGAAGTAAAGGAAAGGAAGCCAAAGTGGAGGGGGCTAAGTGTGAATATGAAAAAATAATATTATTATTTTGTTTAAAAGGTAGTATAGCCGCTCACACTACCTGTTACACCCCACTGCTCGATGTTTTAGAGAGAGAAAGCAACAAAGCTTCGGTTCTAGAGAGAGAAAGCAGCTGAATTCATATAAGGTAAGCAAATTTAGTGTAGTAGAATTAGTTTTTATGGGTTTTTGGCCATGTAGCCGGTTTATACATGTTCTAATGTGTATGCATATGTTCGGATTTGTGTTTTTGAAAGTATTTAGGTGTTAGAAACGTCTACAAAGTCAAGTGGAAGAGTTTAAGCTTGAAAGCAGCTAAGATGAGTTTCTAGACCCTAGTTTTACATGTTTTTAAATTTCTTCGGGGCTGAAAATGCATGTAAAAGTATTTTATAATTTCTATGTATGTTACCCATATGCATAAATGTATGAATGTTAGTGTTTTATGATTGTCTATGTTATATTGATTCTTAGAAGGGTAAAAAATAAGTTAAGAATTATGAATAACGGGATCCTTATCATTCGAACCTGGGCTTTGTGCCAAGCTATGATACGACTTTGTGCCAGTTAGAAACAAGGCTTTGTGCCTAGAATGGTGGCTTTGGGCCACGGGCTTCGTGCCAACTAGTAAAGGAGCTTTGTGCTCGGAATGGCGGTTTCGGACCGCGATGAAGGAAAAGCCTGACAGGATCTAGAATCAATATGAAAAGAGCGAAGTAAAGAATTATGAATAATAAAGTATGAAATGAGCGAAGTACCAAAGTACGAATGAGAAAGTACGAAACGAGCGATAACGAATGAAATGATAAAGTATGAAACGAACGAACACGTACGATAACGAATGAACATGTGTGATAGTAAAGAAAGTGTTTTACGGAAAAATTTTTTTATGTATGAAATGTATAAAGTATTTTGATACTTATAAAACTAGAACTCACTCAGCAACGCTGACTTTTATGCATTTTTAGTTGGCAGGTAAAAGTTGTTGAGGATGGCACGCAAGTAAGACTGGCACGCAAGTAAGACTTGCACCCATTCACGGATGTTATTATTGTTGTTTTGTAATACAATCAGTGAATGTTTCTTTTGTAGTTGAATAGTGTTGTATTGCATAATAACACTAATTATTAATAAAATGAATGGTTTTTGTTAATGACTTCCGCTGTGATATTTTATGAAATGTATAATAATATTTGTGTTTAGTGCTATCAATAACCAACTGTGGGGTGCCTGGGACCGGGGCCTCACAAGTTGGTATCAGAGCCAAAGTTTAAGTGAATTGGGTAATATTTTTAAAACCTAATCTTAAACTAAGAATGGGATAAAAGGAAAGGATGCCAGCCCGAGTAGCTACGTGCTATCAGGTATTTCTTTTCGAAATTAATTGGATTTATGTGCGTGTGCTATTTGATTATGTGCTTATAGTAGATTTAGATATTGATGTAGTCAGGATAGGAAATACTTAGGGTGTGAAGAGTAAAGTAAGTGGCTAATCACAACTGGCCACTGTAATTAGGGACTTACTATACTTAACATAAACTGAGCTATTCCTTGAATGATCCTGTTAGTGTTTGAATCTTATAGCGATTAGAGAATGGCTGGAGGTAGATTATCTAAGGCCTCTAGGGGTGGAGTACAGGGAGGACATGGTACTGGACTGTGTGTCACTAGGAACAAGACTAAGACGACAGAGAGGGCCCGTGAAGAGCCCAAGATGCATCACTAGAAAGGTGGTGATAAGGGTGCGAATCTAAGGGTCTCGGTAAAAGAGGCAATAGTAGAGGAGGTGCATCAAGTCATGCAGACGATTCTTCCATCTGTAGTGACTGAAGTGATCAAAGCTGTAAGGAAGGACGAGAAGAAAGAGAGGAGAAGGACCACAGGAAGGGAAGAGAGAGAATGATTAGAGACCGAGACGATTGTCTCGAGTGAGGAGGAAGAGGAAGAAGCGGTGCAGGAAACTGCACGTGGTTGCAACTATAGGGCATTTCAGAGGTGCAAGCCCCCAACATTTGATGGGAATGGCACTGTTGCTGCTGCTCACCGATGGGTGAGAGAGAAGGAGGCGGTACTTGATATCAGCGAGTGCCGACAAGATCAGAAAGTGAAGTTTGCTACCCACTCGTTTGTGGACACGACCTTATGTTGGTAGGATAATATTGTCCAGGCTGAGGGTAGTATGGCCATCAGCAGGATGAGGTGGTCGGAGTTGAAGAAGCTGGTGATCGAGGAATTCTGTCCTCATCAGGAACTCAACAAGATAGAGAGGGAGTTCCAGCAATTGGAGGCTAGTACCATGACACGCCAGTAATATACCACCAACTTTAATGAGATGGTAAGGTTGGTGCCGGATCAGGTGACGCCGGTGTCTAGAAAGATCAAGAAGTACATCGAGGGATTGCCAGCTGACGTACTCAGACATTTGATCGCTACCCGACCGGGTACTTTTCGATCGTTGGTGGACCTGGTGGGTAGGTTGTATGATGAAAGGTAAGTGGCAGTAGTCGAGGTGAAGAAGACGGGTGACGGTGATAAGAGTTGGGGAAGGAAGAGGTTTGGACGTGGCGGTTTCACTCCAAACAACAAAAGGAGGAAAGTGGATGACCAAAGGGTGGTGTCCACAAGTTCGGGGATAAAGAAGTGTGGTAAATGTGGAAGAGAGCACGTTGGTGAGTGCAAGTGGGGGATGAATGTGTGCTTCAAGTGTGGGAAGCCCGGTTATGTGGCGAAGGTGTGTGGACTTATACGGTGTTATAACTGCAGTGAGGAAGGCCACGTAAGGAAGGACCGTAAGAAGCCGGGAGCTGAGAGTTCTGGGGTGAAGAAGAAGCTGGAAGAAGGAGGATAGAGGGCAACTGCTAGAGCCTTCACGATGACACGGGAGGAGGCCAGAGAGGATCTCTATGTCATGTCTGGTATGTTTCTAGTAAACCAAATTTGTGCATCTGTGTTATTTGATTCTGGTGCTAATAGGAGTTTCATTTCTGCTATTTTCTGTGCTAAAATGCCTGTTAGTAGTAAGAGTATCGAGAAGCCATTCGACGTAGAAACTGCTATCGGTAAGTTCACTAGAAGTACTGATATAATAGATGACTGTGTCATAGAATTAGAGGGTCATAGGTTTTCTGCTAAATTGCATATGATGCCCCTAGGCGGATTCGATGTAGTACTAGGGATGGATTGGTTAGCAACCTATGAGACGAACATAGTGTGTCGCAAGAAGATGATTCGATTAGTTACACCCGATGGAAGTTTGGTGACAGTTTATGGTGATCACGTCACTACTGTTCCAAAGGTGATTTCAATGGCGGTGGCAGGAGAGTACATGAGGCGTGGATGTAGTGCCTATCTGGCCTACGTGAAAGATGTGGATGCGTCGGTACCACAACCGTCCGATGCACCTGTGGTATGTGACTTTCCGGACGTGTTTCCAAAAGACTTACCAGGTGTGCCACCGGATCGTGAGATAGAGTTTCAGATTGATCTGATACCTTGTGCTCAACCCGTTGCAAAAGCACCGTATCGATTAGCTCCTACCGAGATGAAGGAACTAATGGATCAACTGCAGGAGTTGATCGATAAAGGATTCATTCGACCGAACATCTCTCCCTGGGGTGCTCCGGTATTGTTTGTGAAGAAGATGGATAGTAGTATGCGGATGTGCATCGTCTACCGTGAGCTGAATAAGTTGACGGTGAAGAATCGGTATCCGCTACCGAGGATTGATGATTTGTTTGATCAGCTACAGGGTGCCAGTTGGTTCTCGAGGATAGATCTTTGATCTGGTTACCATCAGCTGAAGGTAAAGGAACAGGATATTCCTAAGATAGCTTTTTATACACATTATGGAAACTACGAGTTTCTTGTTATGTCTTTCAGTTTGACTAACGCGTCAGCTGCCTTCATAGATTTGATGAACTGAGTGTGTCGGCTGATGTTAGATAAATCAGTGATTTTGTTTATTGATGATATCCTAATTTATTCGAAAAGCGAGGAAGAACATGCCGGTCACCTACCTGAAGTATTGGAGACACTTAGAAGAGAGAAGTTGTATATTAAATTCTCTAAGTGTGCGTTTTGGTTGCATGAGGTGCTATTCCTGGGTCATGTAGTGAATGCTGAAGGAATTATGGTAGACCCGGCAAAGGTTGAGGCAGTGATGCAATGGAAGTCTCCAAAGGCACCGTTCGAGATCCGTAGTTTCTTGGGTTTGGCGGGTTATTACAGGACATTCATCCAAGACTTTTCCAAGATAGCCTCACCTTTGACCAAATTGACCCGTAAGGATGTGAAGTTTGAATTGGCTCGTAAACAGGAGGATGCTTTTGAGGAGTTAAAGACGAGATTTTACTCAGACTCCTGTTTTAACATTACCCCAAGGGAGTGAGGACTTAGTGGTATATTCGGATGCTTCTTATTCGGGATTAGGTTGCGTGATAATGCAATGTGGAAGGGTAATAGCCTATGCATCCTGGCAGCTGAAAACCCACGAAGTCAATTACCCTACCCATGATCTAGAGTTAGCGGTTGTGGTCTTCGCGTTGAAGATTTGGATGCACTACTTATGCGGGACGAAGTGCACCATCTTCACCGACCACAAGAGCTTGAAGTACTTCTTTGAGCAAAAGGATCTCAACATGAGATAGAGGAGATGGTTAGCTCATCAAGGATTATGATTGTGAGATCTATTACCATCCGTGTAAGGCCAACGTCGTGGCCGACGCCCTTAGCCGAAAGGAGAGACCTGAGCCGATTCGGGTGAAAGCTTATCAGTTGGTTATGACCGCTGATGTGACGACCCAGGTGAAAGACTTTCAAGAGGAGGCGTTGAAGAGGATCGCCTAAATTTCGAAAGAATAAGAGGTCTAGTCACAGAATTAGGTGAGAACACTATCGGTGTTAAGACTCGAAATAGACGGATATGGATCCCACGTTACGGAGACCTACGGGGACGAATTATGGATGAGGGTCATAAGACTCGATACTCGATTCATCTCGGTGCCACAAAGATGTATCAGGATATGAAGAAAGACTATTGGTGGCCGGGTATGTAGCGTGATGTAGCAGAGTATGTGAGCAAATGCCTTACTTGTTTGCAAGTGAAGGCAGGACATCAGAAGCCAAATGGGAAGATCCAACCATTGGACATACCCAAGTGAAAGTGGGAGCACATCACCATAGATTTTATTACTAAGCTACCTCGTACGGCGAGGGGGTGCAATACCATATAGGTGATTGTTGATCGATTGACGAAGAGTGCTCACTTTTTACCGATCCGCGAGACGTATTCATCAAAAAGATTGTCGGATCTGTTAATTAAAGAGATTGTATCTCGTCATGGTTTACCGGTGTCTATCGTGTCGGATCATGACACTGGTTTACATCAAAGTTTTGGAAGAGGTTCCATGATGAGATGGGAACGAGGCTACATATTAGCACGGCTTATCATCCTCAGACAGATGGTCAGTCTGAGAGAATGATTCAGATGCTCGAGGATATGCTCCGGGCATGGGTGATCGATTTTGGAGGAAGTTGGGATGATCACTTCCATTAGCTAAATTCTTATACAATAATAGTTATCATGCCAGCATTGGTATGCCATCTTATGAGATGCTATACGGTAGGAGGTATAGGACACTCGTATGTTGCGGTGATATCAGACAAAGAGAGTTGGGGTGCCTTGAGGTGATCGAGGCTACCACTGAGAAGTTAGAAAGAATCAAAGCCTTCCTGAATGCAGCAAAGGATAGACAGAAGTCGTATGCCGACAAGAGGCGTAGACCGATTGAATTCAAGGTGGGCGACCGAGTTATGTTGAAGGTCTCACCTTTGAAGGGAATCATTCGGTTCAGGAAGCAAGGTAAGCTAAGTCCGAGGTATATAGGACCTTTCCAAATCATCGCACGAGTAGCAGAGGTGGCCAATCGGTTAGAATTGCAAAACGAGTTAAGTGGAATCCATCGACGTTCCATGTATCTCATCTAAGAAAGTGCATAACTGTCGAAGATATGATTGTACCACTGGATGATATCGTAGTAGAAAACAGCTCAACTATGTAGAGCAGCCAGTGGCAATCATTGATCGGAAGGAGAAGAGATTGATGAATAAAGTGGTTCCACTGGTGCGTTTGCAGTGGAAACACCAGAAGGGTTCCGAGTCTACGTGGGAGACTGAAGAGGAGATGAGACAACATTACCCATAGTTATTTGAAAAATGACAAGTTTCAGGGACGAAACCTCTTTAAGTGGACTTGTAACACCTGAAAATTTTGTCTAGGGTAAAAGAGAAGAAATAAGAAGGAAGGAAATAAAATATATATTGAAGGAAAGGAAAGGAAGCCAAAGTGGAGGGGGCTAAGTGTGAATATGACAAAATAATATTATTATTTTGTTTAAAAGGTGGTATGGCCGCCCACACTACCTGCTACACCCCACTGCTCGATGTTTTAGAGAGAGAAGGCAACAAAGCTTCAGTTCTAGAGAGAGAAAGTAGTTGAATTCGTATAAGGTAAGCAAATTTAGTGTAGTAGAGTTAGTTTTTACGGGTTTTTGGCCATGTAGCCGGTTTATACATGTTCTCATTGTATGCATATGTTCGGATTTGTGTTTTTGAAAGTATTTAGGTGTTAGAAACGTGTACAAAGTTCAAGTGGAAGAGTTTAATCTTGAAACCAGCTAAGGTGAGTTTCTAGACCCTGGTTTTACATGTTTTTAAACTTCTTTGGGGCTAAAAATGCATTTAAAGTATTTTATAATTTTTATGTATGTTACCCGTATGCATAAATGTATGTATGTTAGTGTTTTATGATTGTCTATGTTATATTGACGCTTAGAAGGGAAAAAAAATAAGTTAAGAACATGTTGGGATAGTGAATTGGACTGAAACATAAGTTAGAACATATGAAATGGTGTTTATGCGCCCAAACCGGGCCCATGCGCCTGAAAAATAGGCTTAGAAGTGTAAGTAGGAGATGATGCGCCCAAACAGTAGCTCATGCTCCTAGATTAGCCTTAGAATTTCTAAGTATAAGTTCATGCACCTGAACAATAGTTCATGCGCCTAAGTTTTAGCTGAAGCGCCTAAGTACAGGGTCGTGCGCCCGAATTGTGCCCATCCGCCCAAAAGGGTCATGCGCCTAAGTGTTGAAATGGTTAAGTGTAGGCTCATGCGCCTGCATAGTTGAGAAACGTCCAAGCAGTCCTGATGTGCCTAAATAGTGTCCATGCGCCCAACACTTAGAAAAATTTTCTGAATTTTGAGGACACACAAAATTTTAGGTTTACCCTAGTTTGACTTGTGGGTTGTTTTGGACTATTCTAAGCATGGATAAGTGAGGGTTATTATAATATAAAATACGTTAAGTATTATGTTATTACTTTAAGTAGTATGATGAATGTGTGAATGAACATAAAGTATAGCGTAATGAAGAGAAAGATAACAAAGATGAAAAGTGAAATGTAATGAAAGAAAGAAAAGGCTTGAAGTAGATTTGAAGGAGGATTACAACTCTTTGTGAGTTGATAGCTCAACTGTGTGTTTTACAACATGCGATCTTAACCCATGAGGGTTCACACACAGGGGGATTAGTCTAGGTGAATGAACCCATAGTACGAAATGGGATCCTTATCATTTAACCCCGGGCTTTGTGCCAAGCTATATACGGCTTTGTGCCAGTTAGAAACGGGGCTTTGTGCCTAGAATGGTGGCTTCGGGCCACAGGCTTCTTGCCAACTAGTAAAGGAGCTTTGTGCTCGGAATGGCGGTTTCGGACCGCGATGGGGGAAAAGCCTGATAGGATCTAGAATCAGTATGAAACGAGCAAAGTAAAGAATTATAAATAATAAAGTACGAAATGAGCGCAGTAACAAAGTACGAACGAGAAAGTATGAAACGAGCAATAACGAATGAAATGATAAAGTATGAAACGAACGAACACGTACGATAACGAATGAACATGTGTGATAGTAAAGAAATGTTTTATGGAAAAGAGTATTTTACGTATGAAACGCATAAAGTATTTTGATACTTATAAAACTAGAACTCACTCAGTAACGCTGACTTTTATGTAGTTTTAGTTGGCAGGTAAACGTTGCTGAGGATGGCATGCAGGAAGGCTACTTGGCAGGGCAAGACTGGCACCCATTCACGCATGTTATTATTGTTGTTTTGTAATGCAATCAATGAAAGTTTCTTTTGTAGTTGAACAGTGTTGTATTGCATAAGAACAGTAATTATTAATAAAATGAATGGTTTTTGTTAATGACTTCCGCTGTAATATTTTATGAAATGTATAATAATATGTATGTTTAGTGCTATGAATAACCAACTGTGAGGTGCCCAGGACCGGGGCCTTACACTTTTCCTCAAAAGTGTAGCCTGTCTTCATTTCTCCTTCTTCTAAGCTAATGATCTGTTGTTCAATGGATCTTTGCTTAGTAGCTTGTATGTGTTCTTTCATAAACTACCTAATAGCAGCCATGCTTAGCTTCTTTTTTCTTTTCATCTTTTTAGGCTTAGGAGTATCCTCTTCAATCATAGGCTTCTTTCTTTTTACCTTCTTAGCCAGAAATTTTCTTCTTCTTGAGTATGTCCACAGTTTATATGAACCAGACTCGATCACTTCAACTGGTTTAGTAGTCTCAAACACTACTATTTCTTGTTCTTCTTCTTGTGTTTTTGACGTGAATTCCTCATATAATCTCATAGTGACTTCCTTTTGCTACTCAGTTAGATTTACAATAGAAATCATTTGCATTTGAAGCTCACTCTAAAAAATAATAGGCTTTTGAGGAATGAATACAAACGGTTCTGTAGGGACAGTGGTTTCTTTGATTTTTTCAAAATATCTTTATCAATAAAGAAATCATTAGAAGAATAAGCATCAAGTTCTTCAATCAAAGTTCTCATGGCAGCCTCCTTTTAGTTGGACTAGTGGTTGGAGCTGTGGAAGGAACCATGGCAAGTGATTCTTCTTCTACAGGTTTTCCGGATGTACTTGGTTGTTGAGTAGGCATATCCTTTCGCTGTTTGTTGGACCCTGAAATAATTATTCATGCCAATTCAAGTTGTGATGGATTATGTTCTGGTTGGAAAATACAAGTGTGGTTTATGCGGATGAAGTATGAAGAAGTGCGGATGTAGAAAAGGCTAAGTGTTTGTTTAGCCGCATTACTTTTTACTAGTGAACAAAGAAAAATGTGGATGAGAATTTGTCCTCTCGTAAAGAACTAATGTGGGTGAAACAAAACAAATACTTATGCCTAACACAAGATATGCTTATAAGACTTGTACATCCGTAAAAGCAAATGTGGATGTATATGATACAAATGCCGGTGAAGAATAACTTTTGCGGATAATGTTATTTTGTACTTTGTACTTGGTATTTCTAGATTATATAAGGGTATTTAGGTCATTGTACTGGTCATAGTGTCTGACCAATAAATAGATAAGGTTTTACCCTTTTTGTAAGTCTTAGCAAATTCTTGCACAAACTTTCACACCAAAAGCTTTGTACACACTGAAATCAATACAATACATTATTATGAGAATTTCTAATTATTTGATCATTGATCTTTATATTTCCGCTACAAATTTTCATTAATGTCATCTCATATATTAGATCCTTATTGATTTTAACTCAATTAGTGTTCAGTATTTTGCCCCAAAAGAGACCTTTCATCACCTCATTCATCAAAAGCTTCATTATCATCTAAATCAAAGATATCATCAAACTCATATTTGTCAGTGTATTTGTGATGATCTAGAATAGGTTGGACTCACCATTGTTATCGTGTTTATTTTATTTATCAAAGTAATAGGATGAATGTTAGTTTACTTAGTTTGTATTTCGTATTTTGTGATTTTTGTGCCCAGCGAAACTACGAGCAAAACTGAGTTTCGCTCGTAATCAGCTGATCTAGATCACCCGGCAAAACTATGTTTTGGCGTCAGGCGAAACTAGGTGATGGTCAACACAGTTTCGCTGTCCAGCGAAACACTGTGAAACTACAGTCTTCTTATATATTGTAAGTTTCATTCATTGTAAGAAAGTTTTGCAAAACCTAATAGTGAAATATTGTTATTGCAATTCTATGATTTCGGGTGGTAGCTTATTGTGATCATATTTGAGCCTTTGTTACATCCTCATTATGTTAGTTTGGAGATTATTGAATATATATGAAACTTGTTCTTGTGTTGTTGATAAATTTGTGTTTATTTAGTGGGATTTCAATGTTTTATAAATCATTTGCACTGATTATCACTCAAATGGACCAACAATAAGGTATCAGAGCCTTAGTGCTCTTGATTTGTTGAGTTTTGATGGGTTTTTAGCAAAAAACATGAATCTTATCCTTTGTGTTTTTGATATGGAAATCGACTGAGAATCATATGGTATTTGTATTGGAAGCTATCCCAATCATCCAATCATATATTCATTGTGGTTTGGGTGAATTCTGGTTGAATTTATCTTTGAAAGGCTTACAGGTTCATCCAGCAAAACTAAAGTTCATCCAGCGAAACTACCACTGTTCCAGCAAAACTACCAAATTTGTGTTCTTGGTAATTGATCATTGTTATTCATCAAAAGTACCTCATTTTGAATGAAAGTTCTCGACCTCTGATTGCCAAAACAAGCGAAAGTGCTACCAAAATTGTCCTCAGAATGAAAGTTCTACTAGTTTCCTTGAATCTGTTATGAAACTAGAGTCTCCGAGCACTCATCTATTCGAGCGAAACTAATGTCCTATTTCCTAGCGAAAGTAGCAGCGAAAGTATCAGCGAAAGTAGCAGCAAAATTAGAAGTGTCTAGTGAAATTAGAGGTGTTCAACAAAATTACATTCTGATTTGAAGATGACAACCACCAATTCCACCATTCTTGACATGGAAAGTGTAGCACCCAATAGTCCACCGTGGCTTATTAATGGTAACAACTTTGAAGATTGAAAACGTTGTTTGAAAGCCTTTTTCTACTACACCAATGACAACCAGTAGGAATCAATCACCAATGGTCCACATACTCCTACCGTCACTGTCAGTCAAACTACCTCATAAAACACTGATCCATCAACCTTCATATAAAGAGATCTGAAGTTAATTGATCATGATCAGAAAGCATTGGGGACTTTAACTGTGTGTTTATCTTAAGACATGTACAACCATTTTACTGAACTCAAGAATGCAAAATCCTTGTATGATTCTTTGTGCGAATTTTATGATCGTAATGAAGACTTAAAAAAGGATAAGAAAGCCCAAGCTGAAATGGAGTTTAATTAATTTGTTGAAATAAAAATGAGAGCCATACTGATATTACCAATCGATTCCTCTCTATTTCAAGCAACTTAAAGAAATATGATGAACAATTGTGTAATCATGAACAAGCCACAAAACTCTTGGACTCTCTTCTACCGTAATAGAGCTTGCAAGTCAGACTGTTGAAAAAGGATAGAAATTTTGCTGATTATAAACTCATGGATATGATCAACAAACTAAAGTCATTTGATTTGGAAATGAAAAGGAGAGAATATAATCAATCAATTGTGCCATCTATAGTTTATTTATAAAATGCTACATTGATGTCATCCGCTGCAAACTCTTCAATGTATGGTGCAGCTTATGGTGGGTCTTCTGGATATAGTGTGCTGGACAAGTCTGGTAGTGGATCATCAAGTGTGGGTTCAAGCACAAAGGCATCAGTAACTACTCAAGTTCCGTCTAACACAATGGCACTATTTGGAATGTTTGTACACAATTATAAAGCTTTGGTTATGGGGAGTTGAAAGGAAAAGGAATGACCGTGGAGGATATGTATCAGGTGGACCCTGATGACATGGAAGAAACTGATATCCAGTGGTAGATGGCAATGCTCATGTTGCGTACAAGAAGGTTTATGGAAAGAACAGGCAGGAGAAACTTTGGCAATCAAAATCAAAACTCAAAACTTGGATATGGTAAGTCCAAATTGATATGTTTTAACTGCAAAAAATTAAGGCACTTCAAAAGAGAATTTCCATCTCCAATCATCACTGAACCAGGAGCTTTTGGAACTTTAAATGTCATCCTGATCACTGATAAAGAAGAAACAAAGCCAAAGAAGGAAACAACACTAATCTCAAACTTTCATTGGAGTGTTGAAATCAAAGAAATTGAAGAAGAGATTAATCATGATCTGGTGGCTGAGGTGGTGGATAGTGATGTAGATTCAAGTGAATACTTTGATCCCCTCAAAGAGTTCAGGTGTGAAGTTCAAGATGAAGCAGTTTGTGAAGGAGGTGTGCAACAGGTTCAAGCTCAAGAGATAAAAGTTGGTGAAGAAAAAGGTTGTTATGAAGTTGATAGGAAAAAGGGGACAGTTTGTGAAGATGCTGAAGTTGGGAAGCACAAGAAGGAAAATCAAGTGAGGTAAAGCTAGAGATTTATGATCAAGGAAAGCAAGCGGGAAGTCAAGCAGAGGAACTAAGGAAGAAAGCCAGGGAGGAGGAAGAATACAAAAAGAACATTCCCGCCTGTCAATGCGAAAAAACACTAGCTGCTAAAAAATTAGTTATGGGACTTCCTTATGAGGAAATCCAAGACATGTGCTCTCCTCCCTACAAAATTCATTTATTCTGGGTTTATAAAGCTAACAGGTTATTGTTAGAAAATGAAAATGAATTAAAACAAATTAACAAAGAACTTAAAACAAATGAATCAAAATATTTTATTAAGTTAAATGATGCTTTAAAGGAAAATGAGCATTTAAAAAGAAATCTTTTGGAAAGAAATGTTGAAATAAATGCTTTAAAAGAACGTGTGACATTTGCTGAATTGGAAACAAGCAAATAAAAACAAACTTGAAAAGTGGACAATCTCTGGGATGAAACATTAGGATCTTTGCAAGAAACAGCAGGGGGATAGAACTAAGGCTGGTTTGGTAAGCGAAGAAACCACTCATGTTTATCATCTTCCAAGTACTTATTGTTATTCTCCTATGCCTACACCTCATCCAACAAATGAATTAATTTAGAAAGATACATACTATTGGTATGCAGGTTTTAAAGGAGTAAATCATAAGGAGATTCGTGAGGAGTACGATTATGGTGCAAGTAGTGGTTTGGGCAGCTCTAGTATTAGCATTTCTGATTCCAAAAAAGTCTTAAATAGATAATAGTTTAAGTACATTTGTTTCCTAAAAGTCTATTACAGACAATGACATGTGTAGTTCCAGCTTTAGTCCAGCTTGTTCATCTTCAGATATTTATGAATCAAATCGTGATGTTTCTAATGTTTGTGTTAATAAAAATGATGCTTGTTCAAGTAATGCTTCAGACAGACAAACAAAATCAAATTGTTTTGAAAAGTTATACTCTCATCCAAACCTATCTTTTACACTAATTTAGATTTCTAAACCTAAAGAGAAGGAGACAACCTCCTCAAATGTCAGTAATATTGATGTAAATGAATCAGAATTGGCTACAATTAAGGTTACTAAAGAAAAATCAAAATAATCATATGACTCTTATAGTGATTCTGATTCACATATGCCTGAATATGAGAAAGAGATATCAATAGATCAAGCTCCTGTTTCAACATGTAAGAAGAAATGATTAAAATCTTAGTGTTTTAGAGGTGGGAAGGATGATCATGTAATTAAACATTGCCCTGAGTATGTTAGGGGAAATGGAAATAATGGTTTATTAGGAAGTAGATTAAATCATTTTATAAATAATTTTTTCAGTAAAAGATCTTCTGTTCTGAGACCTAAGTTAGTCACGGCTTGGGTCCTAATTTCCAAATCTTAACAATTTTCGTTTGTTCAAATGCTAGGATCATTCCAGAAAAGCTATCAATAGCTTTGCATGTTGATAGCGGATGCTCCAGGCATATAACCGGGTAAAGGACCTACTTACAAATTATCCCATAATAAATGGAGGCTATGTTGCCTTTGCTGGAGACAAGAAAGGTGGAAAGATGATTAGTCAGGGAGAAGTATCAAATGGTTCCCTGATTCTGGAGAAAGTGAACTATGTCCCAGAGCTAGCATTCAATCTGTTGTGTGTATCATAAATGTATGATAAAGACATTCCAGTGTTGTATATGTCAAATGAATGCTTGTTTCTCAAATAAGAGTTTATTATCCTAGAGGATTTATTGATCATTCATGCTCTAAGGAATAATGATACCTATCTGCTGGATATGGGATCAAAAGAATCCACCTCAACTATTGCATGTCTACTGTCAAATTTTATGGCATAGATGATTAGGACATGTTAATTTTAAAAATAAGAATAAGTTGGTTAGAAACAATATTATGAGGTCGCTACCACTAAAATATTTTCAGTGGTAGAAAAGTGCATGGCTTGTGCTCAACGAAAACAGCACAAAAGGCCACACAAGCTCAAGTTTAAAAATACAATTTCAAAACCCCTTGAACTGTTACATACTGACTTATTTGATCCTATTAGTGTTAAATCCATTTCTAAGAAATTTTATTGTTTGGTTATTACATATGATTACTCAAGATACTCACGGGTAAGATTTCAAGCACACAAGGTAGACATTACAGAAGAGCTACAGAAGCTGATTCTCTTAATTGAAACCATCAACAAAATGAAAGTGATGGCCATCCAAAGTGATAATAGAACTGAATTTCGAACTCATATCTTTGATTCTTTCTATGCAAGCAAAAGGATTCATAGATAGTTCAGTGCTGCTAGGACACCACAACAAAATGGTGTTGCTGAAAGGAAGAATATGACCCTTATTAAAGCAGCAAGAACTATCCTGATTGAGTCAAAGCATCCAATCATTTTCTGGGTAGAAGCAGTCAACTATGCATCTTATGTACTGAACATGGTTCTTATTATGAAAGATAAGATATAGACTCCCTATGAGCTTCTTCGTAAAAGGAAACCCTTGATTGACTTCTTTCGTCCGTTTGGTTGCTCGTGTACTTTGCTGAATACTCAAGTTCAGAAGTCAAAGTTTGGCAGAGTTTCTGATGAATGTTTCTTTGTTGGCTATTCTACCTCACAAAAGGCGTATAGAGTGTACAACAAAAGAACGTGTATTGTGAAGGGATCCTTTTATGTAGATTGGCAGGAGTTTAATTCACCAAACATGGGGTCAGACCTAGAATGGTTTTATGACTCCAACACTGTCTTTAAATCATTCAACCTTCTAGTATTTGATGATGATGTCATTCCTCAAACCAATATGAAAATCATTCCTCCACCTGAACCTCATCCACAACCTCCAATTAACCCCCCATCTCCACCTCCATTTGTTGTTCCCCCTACACCTCCACCACAATCAATTCCTCCATCATAACCAATTTCCCCTTCATAACCATCACAAACCGCATCTTCATCTCAATCCAATCCATTAACCCTTAACACCAACTTTAAAACTTAAAAGATCACCCAGATGATTACATCATTAGTTCTATTACAGATGGTGTGAGGACTTAGAGTCAATATGGATTGATAAATGAATGTCTCTATATATGTTTCTTATCTCTAATTGTTCCAAAAAAATATCTCAACAACACTTCATGACCCAAGTTGGGTTGAATCTATGCAGTTGGAGCTTCAACAGTTCAGGAAGTTAAAAGTTTTGGAGTTAGTTAATCTTCTTCCAAAAAAGTATCCTATCGGTACCAAATAGGTGTTAAGGAACAAACCAGATGATCGAGGAGTGGTGGTAAGAAGCAAGGCAAGACTAATTGTTCAAGGATTTGCTTAGGAAGAGGAATTGACTACACTGAAGTGTTTGCTCAAGTTGCCCACATTGAAGCTATCAAAATTTTTCTTGCTCACACTGCTCACAAGAACTTTAAAGTTTTTCAGATGGATGTGAAGTGTGCATTTATACGGGAATATTGATAAGGAGATTTATGTTTGTGAACCACCAAGTTTCGAGGATCCAAATTTTCTAGAGAAAGTATATAAACTTGATAAATCCTTATATGGATTGCATCAAGCTCCTCACATTTGGTATGAAACACTGACACAGTGTCTGCCATCAAGGGTTTCTCTCGTGGAACTATAGATATGACACTATTTAAGAAGGAGGTTGATGGTGAGATGTTGATTGTTTAAGTGTATGTTGATGATATTATTTTTGGGTCTATAAACGAGAAACTATGTAGAGAATTTTAAGAAGTGATGAAGGATTGTTTTGAAATGAGCATGATAGGGGAGATGTGCTTTTTCTTAGGATTGTAGTGAAAGGATCTCAGCCTCTAGTTTGATCAATTAGGTTGTATTCGCAGCGGATTTAGCACAAGAATTAAGCAAATTATACTAAGAATACAAGAGATATATCAATGTAACATTAGGTTATAGAGAAAAAGAGGAATTCTGCAAAAAGGTGTTTTCTATTAGATCACATGCTTCGGCCAAGATTACAATTAGGTCATCTTCCTTTTATAGGAAGAATGACGCCAGCTGATGTCACTTGATAGTGACATCAAACCGTTATTTTAACAAACTACTGAAACTACCTTAACTACTGAAGATGTCAAACAGCTAACATCTCCTTACAAAATGCTAAGTGTTAAACTTATTACAACAGCTGAAAAGAAACTACTGAAAACTACAACGACTGAAGAACATACTCTTCAGCCATTTTACAAACTACTGAAATAGAAAATACAACTACTGATAAGAAAAAGCTGAAAGGTAAACCATCACAACAACTAAAGAATACTTCTTCAGCTGTTGTGACAAACTCTGAAGCTTCAGCACTTGTCTTTAGACATTAACTTCAGATGTTTCATCAGCTGATGACTTCAGTAGTTGTCATCAGCTGATGTCTTCAGTATTTGTCTTCAGTCTTTGTACTTCAGCTGTTGATCTTCAGTACTTTAGTCTTCAGCAGTTGAGTCTTCAGTACTTAAGTCTTCAATACTTAAGTCTTCAGTACTTGAGTCTTTAGTACTTGAGTCTTCAGTTGATGTTCTTCAGTACTTTAATCTTCAGCTGTTGAGGTCTTTAGACTTTGTCAAATAGCTGATGATGCTTTCAGCAGTTGTTTTGATGTCTTGTGGGACTTAGAGGTTTTTCTGATCTGGCTCATTGGTTCTTTTGGTCCAACAAACTCCCCCTGAACCAATGCAGCCAAAACCTCTAAGCTTATTGTTGGTCCCACTTATTGTGGCAGAATGATTGGTCTATTTTCTTCTGGATCAGCTCAGAAGTTGACCCATATAAGCACTGGCCTGGGAAGAGGTCTCAAGGATCTGATTGGCATAGTATGGATGGGAACTTTGTTTTGGGGAACTGGAGACAGAGTTGTTGTCCCATCCATGAGACCTACTTCCCAACTATGAGCCTGTAGGATTCTCTGGTGTAGGCTTCTAAAAACATTACTTGTTCCTCAATGGTAAGATCCTCTGCCTCACCCTCAAATAATCCTTCAGGCCCATAGAGCTCTGAGATGAATTTGGCCTGTTTACCATTTTTGAGCTCCACAGTTGTTATAGCCCTATAGGCGAACTCATCAGGGTGATTACCCTCTAAGAACAACTGGAGCTCATTTTTCCTAAGCTTCTCAAGCCTCTTATAGACTAACCCCTTTCTAACCACCCTATTCTCCAACATCTTTTGTGGTGGCAGGTTAGCCTGATAGGCCTTCTTGAAATCTTTAATGATCTCCCAGGGTGATACTACAATGGCCAAAGAGATCACTTCATCTACAATCTTTTTTACTTGGCCATTGTATCTCAGTGGAATATCTTTCTTAATGATCCTGTGAGACACCCTAGGATCAGGCCAAATTCTCACTTTGTCCTTTTGATATTGATATGTATGCCTTAAAGTGAATAATCTCAGAGCTTGTTTCCTCATATTAATGATTGATGAGGAAGCAGCATAAGCTTTATCTACTTTTTTCAACAGCTCATCATCATGTAGCTTATGCTGCTGTTCTTCTTCAGTTTTAACCTTCATAGCTTCCATCTATGAGGTAGGAGTGATGGGTAAAGGTTTGGCTTTAGGCAAAGATAGAACTGCAGAGAGAGGCAGCCTATCTTCTTCCTTATCACCCTCTTCTTCTTCTTTCTTCTAGCCTCAGCACCCTTCTCTTCCTCTTCAAGGGTGCATCATCGGCTATGGGTTTTGATGGTGAAGGGGTTGGTTTTATGGGTGGTGGTTTGGTTTTTGGTGTGGGAAATTGGGCAGGCTGAGCTAGCAATTTAGATGTGAGAGAGGATTTGGTTTGTTTGGCTAACTCAGTCCTGTTCCTAGTACCGGCTTCACTAAGGGCTTCATTGATCAGTCCCTTAGTGAATACCTCAGATGAACAGATCTTGGTGGCTATTGCCAAGATGCTGTCCCTGGGCCTTGATCTGATCTCCAGGACTAATCTCCCTAAATACTTCGAAATGAATCTTGTCATAGCCTCAAGTCTCTCTTTTTCCTCTTGGCTATAACCAGACCATCGGTATTCTATCTCTTTCACCTCCAACTTCCTTATCTCTTGATCTAGCTCAGTAGTGTCAGTGTCAAAGCCTTGCCTGAATAGCTGATCAATGATGTTATCCATTGACCTACCATGTTCAGCATCAGCCTCCTTGACAAGGACAGCTAGATCTTTCTCCTTCTCTCCCTTCTTCTTCTTGTATGTGACATGAATGTGTTTTTGACTTTCAGTCACTTTTTTCCAATTCAGCACTCTCCTTCTCCTTCTCCCTCTTAGTCTCCACCACCAACTCCCTCTCATATACTACCTCATCCTCAACTTCTTTCTCTTTCACTTCCTCCTCCACTCTCTTTCTCTTAGCTTTCACTGAAGTCTCCCCCTTTTTGGTTGCATTGGTTGCAAGGGGTTGACTGTCAGAAAGCTTCTTCATCACAACAGCTTCCACCAAAGGCTGTATAGTAGAGGGAAGCCTCTCATCAAGGGTTTTGATCATAATATCTGTGATAATGGGTGTGATGAGAGGCAAGGAGTTTTGAAAGATAGCAGCTAATTGCTCAGGGGGGTTCTGTCCCTGAGAACTAGTGCCAGAAGCAAGGGCAGGTGGCTGAGTTTGTGGGAGTGGCTGAGTGTTTGTGAGACCTTAAGGGAAGGTGCCATCTATGGGTGTATGGTGGCAGATGGACTTTGGTCTTGAGTTATTTTGGCGAGTAGCTCTTTGAGTCTACTCACTTTATCCTCAAGAATAGTATTTTGAGTTACTACATCTTAGAAAAAGCTCAGGTCATCATCAGTTGTAACTGAATCACCTGACCTGCTGATTGAATCAGGATGTACATGTGCTGAGTGTGGCTCAGTGATCACATATGCCCCTTGTTCTTGCTACTGGGGACTTCCTGCCTCCGAATTGGATCCATCATCGCCAGTTGCCTCTGGTGAGGACTTAGAGATGGTACCAACTTCTTCCTGTTCATGTGCTGATACAGGGGAAGTGGCAGCCTCACCAGATTGTCCTATCGCCTTTACCACACTTAGAGATAAGACATTTGATTCCCTGTGTTGTGGGCTCCCACCAACACTTGTATCCACCCTCTCTATGGTTGGGGTTTTCCCAGTTGTGATTGGTTCCTGGGGAGAGGGTGGAGTGTTATGATGAGTCAACACTTCTGCAATTATGAATGTAGGGCTTTAAGGGGCGGTCGCAGTGGGAGATGGGGTAGAAGCAGTATGCATATGGGGAGATGGGTGCTTTTCAATGGCAACCTCCTCATGTAAGAAAGGTTCCAGATGTGTGGCAACCCCGGAAGTGGTTGCATCAGGCTCCTGTAGAGAGGATGCCTGTGCGGTTGTGGTTGGTGGAGTCGTGGTAATTGCTGGGAGAATCGTGCTAGCAATTACTTCCTGCCTTTGTTGTGCAGGGGCATCCTCAGGGGAATAATCTCCCTGAGTAGCCTTTATGGGTTTCTTTTGTTTGGGTTTGGTGGGGACTTTGGATTTTGAGGTGGAGGCTGTGGGTTCCAGCTGCGTGGGTTTTCGCAGCTTGGCAGCCTTTTTCAACGTTTGGTCAGTGTTGTGCCTGGAGTATACCTCAGGCAATACAACTATGGCAGGGACTCCAAGGCCAACAAGTCCCTCAACATGTAGCTGCTTCTCTATTACGGCCATTATGAACCATGGATATAGTATCCAACAGTTAGCAAAAGGTTTTGTGGCCATATCCTTTAGTTCCAAAAAGATTATTTCAGAAAGATTTAAGTTTTGTTTCTCAAGGATATAGAATAATACCTGCTGCCACCTTGATGACATTTGTTCATATGAGGAGGTCTTTGGGGCTAAGCAAACATTCACCATGTGGAATATAAGGCGTTCGGCGTCATGGAAATGTTTCTTGAACAGGGTAGAGGCATGAAGGTCACCCTGATAGCCATGGTGTGCAAATGAAAGATCAGTGGTGCCTTTTGGATATTCGGTTAGGAAGGTGGCATCATCCAATTTTAGGGTTTGGCGGATGATTGCCGGATTGATAACCACCTTCTAGTTGTTGACGAACGACTGGAGAAAGACCTCGGCGTCGTTCCCTCCATTTAGGGTGATGTTCGTCCAGAACTGTGTAAGGGAATCTGCATATATTGTGGGATTGAGGAGGAAGGCCGTTTGGTAAGGAGAATCGAGCATGAGATCTATGGCGTTATGAAACTTGGTCCAAAATGGGGATTTGGTAAGGTAGGCGACATAGTTGTGTCTTGGCTTGAGCTGCATGGTCGCCATTAATAGTATGAGAGAGGTTTCAGAGTTTTTGAAATATTAGGTTATGAGAGAATGAAAAACTCTAAAGGTAGGGTTAGGTATTTATAGGGTACGGATTGAAACGGCTGATAGAAAACGACTGAAGGTTTTGGTGTTAGGCATCAGTTGTTGAAACGACCGATGACATGGTTTTAACCTTCAGAGGTTATAAACATCTAAGGACTTGGTGTTAGTCATCAGTAGTTGAAACTACTGAGACCGTGGTTTTGTCCTTCAGATGTTGCAAACGACTGAAGACTTGTTATTAGTCATTAGTAGTTATAAACTACTGAAGACATGTTTTTCATCTTCAGACGTTGTAAACAACTGAAGACTTGGTATTAGTCATCAGTAGTTGTAAATTACTGACATCAGTAGTTGTAAACTACTGAAGACATGGTTTTGGCTTCAGTTGTTGTAAACAACTGAGGACTTGGTGTTACTCATCAGTAGTTGTAAAACTACTGAAGACATGCTTTTGTCCTTCAGTTGTTTGGTATGAAACAGCAGAAGAAATCAGTTGAAGAGTAAAATTACTCACCAGCTGTTGTCGTCAATTCAGTTGTTTCATGATGACCTCAACATTTACTCATCAGGTCTTTGGCTGACTTTCAGATGTTTCATTGGCCTTCAGCTCTTGTGAATATTTATTCCTCATCTCTTGTGAACAAATGTTCATAAGACCTGATGAAATAAATTATTCTTCAGAGCTTGTGAACAAAGTTTGTCTTTAGTACTTATGTGTAAGATTACACATCAGTACTTGTGAACAAAATTTGTTCTTAAGTACTTATTTGTTTGAACTATACATCAGTAGGTATAACCACATCAGTAGTTGTAACTACATCAGTTGTTTTCAACAAATAATGTACGTCAGTACTTTGAAGCATTTTAGTCTTCAGTAGTTATGAAAAATGCTAAAGACTAAATTACTCATCAGTACTTATTTTTGACTTTTGCATACTAATGCTCATCAGTACTTGTGAGCTGAGAGCATCAGTATTAGTCAAATTATTCTAGCTGCAGCATACCAAGCCTTAGTACCAGATTTTGAAATGTGGCACTATCTAAAGGCTTAGTAAATATGTCTGCAAGCTCATCAGCACTAGGCACAAACTTTGGATCAATCAGACCTTTTTCATAGCAATCCCTAATAAAATGATGTCTGATCTCAATATGTTTGGTCCTAGAGTGCTGGACTGGATTTTTAACAATACAAAGAGCTGAAGCACTCTCCATTAATAATGGAGTCTTAGTCTCTGTAATGCCATAATCCAAGAGTTGATTCTGAAGCCAGAGTACCTGGGATGTACAACTTACAACAGCAATGTACTCAGCTTTAGCAGTGGATGTAGCAAATGATGTTTGTTTCTTACTCTGCCAAGAAACTAAACAATTGCCTAGGAATTGGCAACCACCAGAAGTGGATTTTTATGTGACTTTGCATCCTGCATAGTCACTATCAGAGAAAGCAACTAATTTGCAAGAATGCCCAGTAGAATACCAAAGACCTAGAGATTGGGTACCTTGCAAATATCTAAAGATCCTTTTGACTGCAATCAAATAGGATTCTTTAGGTGCAGCCTGAAATCTAGCAGAGGCACATGTTGTAAACATAATGTCTGGTCTAGAAGCTGTAAGGTACATCAAGGACCCAATCATACATCTGTAAAGGGTCTCATCAACCGCTTTACCTTTCTGATCAACATCCAGTTATGTGGTGCTGCTCATGGGAGTAGAACAGGGCTTACAGTTTTGTAAATCAAACTTATTTAACAACTCTTTTGTATATTTGGACTGATGAATGAAGGTTCCATCAGCCCTTTGTTTGATTTGCAACCCTAGAAAGAACTATAAATCTCCCATAGCACTCATTTCAAACTTTTGCTTCATTAGCTTAGTGAATTCTTCACACAACTGTGGATCAGAGGATGCAAAAATTATATCATCAGCATAAATTTGAACAAGTAGCTTATGCGGTCCCACATTCTTAGTGAATAAAGTTTTATCAATGGAGCCTCTAGTGAAATTATTCTATAGAAGAAAATTAGATAATATTTCATACCAGGCTCTAGGAGCTTGTTTCAATCCATAAAGAGCCTTATCAAGCTTATACACCCAATCAGGATGTTTATTATCCTCAAAGCCCGGTGGTTGACACACATAAACTTCTTCTTTTATTTTACCATATAAAAAGGCACTTTTGACATCCATTTGAAAAACTTTAAGATTGTGAAAGGCAGCATAAGCTAAGAACAATCTAATTGCCTCTAGTCTGTCTACAGGGGCAAAGGTTTCATTATAATCGATGCCTTCCTCTTGTGCAAACTCCTATACAACCAGCCTGGCCTTGTTCTTGACAATTTGGCCCTTTTCATCAGTTTTATTCCTAAACACCCATTTAGTGCCTATTGCACACTTACCTTAGGGTAAAGGAACAAGCTCCCACACTTGTTATTTTTTGAACTGAAGAAGCTCAAGCTGCATTGCTTCAACCCATCCATTGTCTCTTAGTGCAACATGATAATTCTTTGGCTCTTGCTGACTGATGAAGAGAGCATAGAAGCAGAAATTGGACAATTGACTCCTGGTTGAAACTCCAGCATTGATATCACCAATGATTTGAGACATTGGGTGATTCTTCAGCTCTTGATAGACAATAAGATCAGTGCAAGGGTTTGAAGGACCTTCAGCATCAATAAATGGTGATGTAGATTCTTGAAACCAAGTAGGAGATGGTAACTCAAATGAAGTAGAGGATTCAGAAATCTCATCAGCATTTATTGTGGATGGAGCTGCTGAAGCTACAGGAGCATCTGGTTTAGTTGACTCAGGCAGGTGGTCACTAAACCTGAAAAGGTGAGTACTGGCTACATCATCATCAGTACCACCAGGTGGAGAACTATTGATAGGAACAACAGCTGGAGGTTGATAAGGAACATATTGCAGTATGTCCAGATCAAATAACTCCACAGGGTTTTGTGGAATCTTGCCCTTTGGAGATTCATTAAGCTTCACATGCAAAGTCTCTTCAACCATCTTTGTTCTGCAGTTGAAAACTCTGTATGCCTTGCAAGTTGATGAATAACCAACAAAATACCCTGCATCCACCTTTGATGCAAACTTCTGGAGTGGATTGCTTGTGTTGAGAATGAAACAAGGACACCCAAAGGCTCTAAAGAAGGAAATCAAAGGGGACAAATGATGAAGTACTTCATAAGGAGTCTTCATCAACCTCTGATTCACTAATACTCTATTCTGCACATAGCAAGCTGTGTTGACAGCTTCAGCCCAAAAGGTCAGTGGCAATCCTGAGTCAGCCAGCATTGACCTTGCTGCTTCAATGAGGGTCCTGTTCTTTCTCTCCACCACTCCATTTTATTCAGGAGTTCTTGGAATGCTGAACTGCCTTTTGATTCCCTTTGACAGATAGAAGTCATCAAGTGTGTGATTTCTAAACTCTGTGTCATTGTCACTCCTCACACACTTGACTGGAAGGGAATACTGCTTCTCCACATATAACACAAAGTTCATTATAGCTTTTGCACTTCATCTTTGGAGTGCAAGAAGAAAGTCCATACAAATCTGGAGTAATCATCCATAATTACCAGACAATATTTCTTCTTTGCCATGCTCATCACTCTGACGGGACCAAAAAGATCCATGTGCAAAAGTTGCAAGCAGGCATTGGACTTTGGTTCTTCTATTGGAGGGAATGAGACTTTGTGTTGTTTTCCCTTGAAACAAGCAGTGCAGTTGTCTTCATATTTGAACTCCTTCAAAGGCAACCCTCTTACTAAACCATGGTGTATCAGCTGATTCATGTTTTTGAGATTCACATGACCCAGCCTTCTATGCCATAGAGTAGATTCTTGAGGAGAAGTCTTGGAGAATAGGCAAGGATGGCCTTTTAGATCAATTTTCTTTGAAAGATCTAAGGCATATACTCTTCCTGTCCTGTTGGCCTTCAGGAGAGTATATTCATCCAACACCTTGTCAATCAAACTCAGAATTTTGGATGACAGAATCCGACAGTTCTAGCTGGTGAAAAGGGCAACATGGCCTTTATCACACATTTGACCGACACTCAAGAGATTGTACTTGAGATTCTCCATATGGTTAACATCATCAAACCTTATTTCCCTATTGGAAACAAAGCCTTTGCTGATGATGTAACCTTTTGCATCATTGCCAAAGGAAACAAACCCCTTCTTTCCTTGAGAGTAGTCATTAAGAAGTGAGCTGCTTCCTGTCATATGCATGGATCCTCCACTGTCTACATACCAGATGCTTCTTTGGCATGTTGAAGAACCCTGCATTCATCACTACAAGTTAGTTAGTTTTTGAGACCCAAACCTTTTTGGTTTTGGGTCTGTTCTCATCAACAGATGTGACACTAACTGGTTTGTTATGGGTGACAGCTTGAGGTGAAGGAGATGGTGTAGAAGAGGAATCCTTTGGCTTGGATTTCCTTTTCTGTGGTTTTAGCACAGCAGCATCTAATTGGTTGACTCCTCCCATTAGATGTTGAACCATCATAACAAGTTGTGTCTGATTTTGTGATAAAGCCTTTAGCTCATCAGACACATTAGTGCTTGCTTGTGATGGATTCCTGTGTTGCACCATCTTCTTTTGAGCAACCTCAGCTGTTGCCTGATTAACCCCATCCTTCTTTTTGGATTTCTTCTTGGACTTAGGGGTTTCAGGTTTTGATGTTGCTGGTACAAACTTGGTCTCAAACTCAGTTTTCATTACATTCATTTTCTCTTTAATTTTCTCCTTTTGTTTGAGTTTGGAGCCTTTTTTGTACCAGCAATCATCAGTAAGATGATTGAACAAGACACATATTTCACATGGCTTCTTCTTCATCTTTAGTTGATCATCTACTGAAGAAGATGAATCTACTGAAGACTTGTTCTTCAGCAATTTGCTATCAGTACTTGCAGTTTTCTTCCTTGCAGTACTTGCTTTCCTGATATCTTCTTTAGTAGTTTTCAAACCCTTTCTACCTGCAGTTTTCTTCCCTTCAGTACTGGCAGTAGTTGGGGTTTGAACTTCAGGTGTTATCACTTGCTCTCCAGTACTTTTGGTACTTTTAGAGACAACACCTGAGTTGATCAACTTTTTGATCATGTGACAGTCAGCATTTGAACCATTAGCTGTTGTAGCATCAGCTGATTGGTTTTGTGAGGAATTAATGCTGACTTCAACCTCTGATGGTGCTGTATCAGATAGTAGGTCACATGATTAGAAGGATTGGTTATTGCATTCTCCATCAGATTCTACTTCTGCTCTGGAAGTAAAATCTGTTGGAGGAGCAGTGTGATTATAACCAATGCCAAACTTCACATTGGAAGCTGATTGCTTACTCAGAAGCATTTCAAAACCCTTGCAGGATTGCACCCAGCGATCACACTCTACCTGGGTAGCTGCAAGTGTCTCCTTGAGGTCTCTATACTTCTCTAGAAGTACCTCTTCCCTAGCCTTATCATCTTTGATTTGGCATTTAAGTTTATAAATCTCATCATTTTTATCATTAAGCACAGACTCAAGTTCAGCTTTTCCTTTGGAAAGGGTTTGCTCTAGCTCAAGATTTTTATCAATTAAAGCTACATTTGCTTCTCTAATAGATGCAAATGCAGCTATGCAAGATTCAGAACATAGCTTAGCTTTGGCCTCAGAAGATACCTGTGATGAAGCATTGGAGGATGACCCATCAGCAGACTCCAGGGCCATGAGAGCAAGGTTCCCAAAAGGATGATCACCACCATGTTGACCAGCACCAGGAAACAGTTGTTCATGACCAGATAAATCATCTAGTAAACTACTCCAGTCAACAACTCCTGGGGTGAAGAAGCTGTGTTGTTGAGGTTGGGTTTGATGATGAGATTGAGAAGGTTGAGGCTCAGGGAGAGCATGTGGTTGCTGAGCAGTGGGTGCTTGAACTTGACTTTACTGAGGCATGTAGTAGCAGGGGTATGGGTGTGGCATATGACCCTAAGGCACAAAGTATGCAGGTGATGCCTGAGTTGGTGATGGATGACCAGAACTGGTGGTATGTTGCCCTTTGTGCTGTGAGCTATTGCTTGGAAAAGTCACAAAGGGTGCAGAGGAGTTAGATCCAGATGATCAACACTCTCTAGCAAAGTGTCCAAGCCTATGGCACTTGTGACACCTCAACTTGCTCTTGTCAAGACCAACTTTGGTTTTGCAAGAGAGACCAGGAAATTTCCTGCTAGTTCTCTTGTAGAACTTTTGAGATCTGATATTTATCATTGTCATTTGACTCAAAATATCCATCTCTTCCAGATCATCATCTGGAATGCCCTTCAAGTCCTCCATCAGAAAGCACAGGTTATCACTGCTACCTCCTGAACTACCATCAACACTAATAAAAGCATGTTCAGAATTGGTAGAGAAATCAATATGCTCATCATAGGCACTCTCTGATGCAGCATATTCTGACTCTTGACCTATCAGTGCAACATTGCCTGATACAAAGTCATCAGTGAGCTTGCCAGAGGTGGACAACTTCCTTTTCTGTTCTATCTCTCTTTCAAATGTAAGTAGTTTCCCATGAAGTTGGGTGAGAGATAGAGTGCTGAGATTTGCACTAGAGCGTAGGACAATAGTGTATGTGTCCCATCTCTCAGGAAGTGATCTGAGGAATCAGTTGTTCATCTGGCTGTTTGAATACTCTTGTTTAACCATTTTCAGTTTAGAAATCAAACAAGAGAATCGCTCAAACTGTTGAGTCAGAGTCTCACCCATCCTATGAGAGAATGTCTCATATTATTAGGCGAGGATTTCTCTAGTGTTTGCTAAGACCTCATCAGTTCCTCTGAATTGTTCCTTTAGAGCAACCTAGAGATCATGAGCAGTTTCATGATGCATCAGCCCTGAATAGATTTCATTAGGCAGTGCATGGCCAGAATTCCATGGGCTTTAGCATCAATCTCGAACAGCTTAAGATCTTCGCCCGAATATTGATCAGGTTTCTTCGGAACCCTCTCATTTGATTCAGGAACGCTCACCATAGGCTTGTATGGTCCATGTACCACTGACTTCCAACAACCAGCACTATTGATAGACAAGTGATGGAGCATACGATGTTGCCATATGTTATCCTCACTCCTCACAAGCATCGGAAGCTTTGTTGAGGAGCCAGTATTGTGAGGATCATTTGTTGGTGTCGCCATCTCAGACTTCAAGCAAATTCAAGGTAAACAAAAAAATCTAGTTCAAAACCACGAGAACCTCATGTTTAATGGCCAGAAGCAGCAGAAACTCAATCTCTATAACCGATTCTTGCAAATTTGCTAATTTGATCAAACGTAGAAAGCAAAAGAGCAGTTTCAATGATCAATTGTTAAATTGATCAATGATTAACCAGCTCTGATACCATTTGAAAGCATCTCAGACTCTAGTTTGATCAATTAGGTTGTATTCGCAGCGGATTTAGCACAAGAATTAAGCAAATTATACTAAGAACAAAAGAGATATATCAATGTAATAGTAGGTTATAGAGAAAGAGAGGAATTCTGCAAAAAGGTGTTTTCTATTAGATCACATGCTTCGGCCAGGATTACAATTAGGTCATCTTCCTTTTATAGGAAGAATGACATCAGCTGATGTCACTTGATAGTGACATCAAACCGTTATTTTAACAAACTACTGAAACTACCTTAACTACTGAAGATGTCAAACAGCTGACATCTCCTTACAAAATGCTAAGTGTTAAACTTATTACAACAGCTGAAAAGAAACTACTGAAAACTACAACGACTGAAGAACATACTCTTCAGTCATTTTACAAACTACTGAAATAGAAAATACAACTACTAATAAGAAAAAGCTGAAAGGTAAACCATCACAACAACTAAAGAATACTTATTCAGCTGTTGTGACAAACTCTGAAGCTTCAGCACTTGTCTTTAGACTTTAACTTCAGATGTTTCATCAGCTGATGACTTCAGTAGTTGTCATCAGCTGATGTCTTCAGTCTTTGTCTTCAGTCTTTGTACTTCAGCTGTTGATCTTCAGTACTTTAGTCTTTAGCACTTGAGTCTTCAGTACTTGAGTCTCCAGTACTTGAGTCTTCAGTACTTGAGTCTTCAGTACTTGAGTCTTCAGTACTTGAGTCTTTAGTTGATGTTCTTCAGTACTTTGATCTTCAGCTGTTGAGGTCTTCAAACTTTGTCAAACAGCTGATTATGCTTTCAGCAGTTGTTGTGATGTCTTTGGAACTTAGAGGTTTTTCTGATCTGGCTCATTGGTTCTTTTGGTCCAACATGTAGGTTGAACAAAATTCTGATAGCATTTTTATTCACCAAGAAAAGTACATTCAAGAGATTCTTAAGAAGTTCAAGATGAATGATGCTTCTCCAGAACTTACTCCATTCATTGCTCGAACCTGCTTTACTCCAGATGATAATGGGAAAACAGTGGATGCTCATTGCTATCGTGCTATGATAGAATCTTTCATGTATCTCACGGCTAGCCGTCCGGATATACATTTGCCATGTGCTACTGTGCCCGTTTTCAAGCCAACCCAAAAGAATAAAATGAAAAAGCTATTAAACGCATCTTTCGTTACTTAAAGGGTTCTTCTCGTTTGGGTCTTTGGTATCGAAAAGGAGGGAACTTTGATTTACATGATTATTCTGACAATGATCATGGTGGTTGCAGGATCAATAGGAAATCTGTCACTAGCGGATATCAATATCTCAGGGGTTATCTTGTTTCATGGTAAAGCAAGAAGCAAACAACAATATCTCTATCTATATGAGAGGCTGAATATGTTTGCTGCATCAAGTTGCTGTTGCCAAGTACTTTGCATACAACATAAGATGATGGATTACGTAATCAATTTCTTCATACACCACTCTTTTATGATAATGAAGCTGCTATCGGAATCGCCAAAAATCCAATTCATCATACTCGTACCAAGCACATTGAAACATGGACTCATGCATCTGAGATGCTCAGGAAAAGGGTTTCATTGATATTATTCCAATTGAGAAAAAGATTAAAAGAGCTGATCTTTTCATAAAAACATTTGATAAAACTCTTTTTTATGAATTGATCTCAATGTTGGGTTTAATATCTTTTTGAAAACTCTTTTCATAACAAATTGTGTAAATACTATAAATAATGCTTTTTGTTCATTTTCTATTTTTGACAAACTCTCTCTATAAAACTTCTTTGTCCCATATTCCTTCACTTCTTTGATCTTTGAAACAAATATGAAAAACATAAATTTCTTTTATAGGACAAATAAATAGAAAATCTGGGGGAGAATAAAGATAAAACTTTTAAGGTTTAAAGGTTTTCAATTTTGTCTTTTCAGGAACTCCGAAAAAATAAGTTTGAAGGAGGTCAACAACCTTGTGTTAGGATATGCATTGTAGGCTCAGCCCGAAAACAAAGTAAACAATAGTGATCTTGTAGCTAAATTAAAGTTTAAGAACTTGTGATAAGGATTATGTGTTGGTCCATTATGATCGATTCAACAGTGCAAATGATCACAAACACACACAAATCCCACTGATTTTCATTGAACCAAGAGACAATCTTACTTAACAATCAAAATGAAGATCAAACAAAGATCAATAGAGGATATAATGCTACAATAATGAACAAATCAGCTCCTAGCACCTCTAGCCGTCACACAAAGATAGGTTTTCAATAAGGGAATGTGCAAAAGTTCCATTTACAAAGATCAAACGAACATTATATAGTAGCAGGCCTAGGTTCGCTGACAGATTCGCTGCAAGCGAATCTGTCAGCCAAAACTATATAAGTTCGCCAGGCGATCCAACAACAGATTCGCCCGGTAACATACAAGCACAAACAAATTCTAAGCTAGTCTGAACTATCGGGCGAACCTATAGGTTCGTCCTTAGGTTCGCTACAATGAAAAACACAAAAGTACAGAAAATAATAACACCGACATGCCGGTGAGTCCAACCTACACAAGTCATCAATACTCCCCCTAGGTTGGACCTCACCCAGGGGGGTCTTAAATCAGCTCCAGCCTTTCATCTTTTATGCTTGATCAGCTCCGGCTTGTTCATTGTCTTCAGGTTCTAAATTCTCCAAGTAAGCTCTGCCTCTCAACCAAATACCTGCCATTGGATTAGTGACATCTTTAGATTCGGCTTGTTCATTGTCTTCAGGCTCTAAGTTCTCCAAGTAAGCTCCGCCTCTCAACCAAATACCTGCCATTGGGTTTGTCACATCTTCAGATCCAGCTTCCTCATCAAACTCAAACACAAATTGTTCTGCCAGTTTAGCTTCGGTGATTTCTGTCTCAGGCACATCTAGAACAATAATCTCCTCCTGAGTTTTTGAACTACTTGTATCTTCGATCACCGGCTTCTTGAATCTCTTTTGAATAGTTTGATCCATTTGTCTTGCTGGATCATCCATCTCCATGTTATGATCATCAGTTCTCTTTACCTTTTCATTCAGGGATTTAATCTCAGCTCTAACTCCTCTTGCTTTATTGGTAACCCTCATAAAGAGGTTTACTTCTATTTCAGTCTCCCCTCCTGCCCCGTGTTTAATTGGATTTTCACATAACACTTTCAGATCATCATCACAAAATGAGAATACTTCCATGGGGTCAAACAATCTGATTTCTGGTCTGTTACTTCCCTTCAATCTGATAACAGCTTCACCCGTGTTATTATCATAAAACCACTTTTCAAACTTTTGTAATCTTGGTGGCTGAGTATCAGGAACTCTGACTCTGTTCATTATCTTGGGAGCTGTAACCTTCAACACTATCTTTCCTTTCCATGAGACCCAGTGTTTGTCTTTCTTTGATTTTTGTCTCTGTGGTTTTTGATAACCGAAGTTGACAAAGTTGTCATCGGCTGCTCTTTTGATTACCACTTCGAAGGCTTCTGCTCTTGGATTATCTTTCTTACATAGGAGAGGAAGTTCAGCCAGTCGTCTTAAGTCCCAATGAGGGAGTGTGTTGAAGTGCTTTCGGTGCTTAAAGTAGGTAATATCACCCCCACGCCTTTTTATCATGTAAGCATCGATCAAGGCATTGTACTTCCAAGAGATTATCCTTCGTTGCATTTGCTTTGTGTTTGGTTCAGAGACATGTTGAAAGATAGGAACTTCAGACACAACCTCGTCTTGCTTCTTGAACCAATCAGATTTATCAAGATCAACATATTCATTGCTTTCAGGTTTGCTAAAACACAAGTATGTGACTTCTTTATCCTCACTAGTGTATGTATCAGGCTCATTTTCTGGATCTTCTTCATCTTCTTCATCACCTTCCACAATGAGATTTTCTTCAGGTTCATCAATTAAGTTGAAATTTATCTTTGAGCCTCCTGTCACTTCTGGACCAGTAAAAGAATCAAGATCAATCCCCATATCTTCATTAAAATCATGTTCATTAACAGTTTCTTTCTCTTTTCTTTCGGATCTGGCTAAATCAACTACTTCAGCATCACGTACATCCTTAACAGCCTCAAACAAACCTCCATATTTCATTAGAGGATAAGAGGTGGAATCTAGCAGTTTTTTGAGTTCTTTTTCATTCATTGCGGGTTCCAATCCAGCTTTCTCTTTTAACCCATTTAACTCTCTGAAGATTCTCAACAACAAATACTGTTGGTCTTTTACCATCCATGCCATTCCTTTGATCACATCACCTTTTTCTTTATCTCTTTTCTCAAGCTCAGCGTATTTGACTTTCAATGTTTCCAGCTCATTATGAGCAGTAGATTCAGGTTCTTTTGTAGTTTGAGGAGCAGCTTCATGTCTTAATTTTGTTCTCTTCTCTACTTCATACTGAGAGCTTGCACCTACTTCTGCTCTTTTCTTTGTTCTTCTCTTTGCTTCATACTGAGAGCTTGAACCTACTTCTGCTCTTTTCTTTGTTCTTCTCTCTACTTCATACCGAGAGCTTGAACCTACTTCTGCTCTTTTCTTTGTTCTTTTCTCTCTTTGTATGTCTAATTCAGCTTGAACCTCATCTACCTCGTCTTCAAGATTATATTCTTTATCTCTAACATACCTTTTTCTCTTCTTTAATTCTTTCTCAGCTTCTTCAATACTTTCAGCAACCCTCTTGTTCTCTACCTCTTTGAACTTCGAAATGTGTATCCATCTGTCAGCAGGGTACATATTTTCCCACAAGTAAGAGATTTTCCCCACACAGTCATGTCTGACAGATTTACAGTCCCCAAAAATTTTGATGTTCATTGGCCAAATCTTCAATGTGTTGCCAACTATTTGTAGATTAGGCTTCAAGTCATTAATAATCATTTGTATGAACCGAGGGTAAAGCAGCCATTTCTCCTTTCTAGCTGCTTGGATGTTCTCAATCATGTAATTGTAGATGAGTTTGGCTATGTTACCCTTTTGATCCTAACAGAAAAGGACCATAGCTCTTGCCCACTCTAAATTTAAGCCATCTGTTCCCCCTCTTCTATGATCCAGGCATATTATGAACACATGTGCAATATATCTCCATTCTCTGATCAAATAAGACTTGATGAATTCCATCTTTTTCTCTACTGGCATTGGTCCTTCATACCCTGCAATCTGCAAGGCTTTGTAAACATTCTTGGCTGACATCTTGATTTCTTCGCCAACATCTCCTTCTAATCTCAGAATTCTAGCCACATCAGCTTCAGTAAAGGAGATATCTTGATCTTGGACCTTTGAAACAATCTTAGAGGTCTCTTCACTTACATCAAACACAGCATTCCTCCAAAAATCACGAATGTGTACTTCATATATCTCTGGACAGCAAGATATAGCATAGTAAATATGTGAAGATTTCAGCCACTTGATTGCATCTTTGTAGCCTACGGCCTTCTCATGGTTTTCATTCAAAAGAGCACACATGTTGTGCTTTTCTTTAAAGAGGAGAGTCGACATAATGACTGAAACATAACCGAAAGTTGATTAGATGAGAGATATAACAATGTAAATGGAAGAGAATTTGAAATTCAAAGAAGAAGGATAGATTCGCTAAAAAAATTACGTTCGCTGGTAAGAGAATCTAAATGTTAGTGGAATCTACAAGTTCGTTGACTGTTAGGCACAAGCAGTGTTGCCGGGCGAACTTATAGGTTCACTGGAAACCATTGGGCGAACCTATGGTTTGCGTACAGACAGCATAACACCATAGATTCGCTCAATGTTTTTGAACTTTCATTCAGATTCGCTGACAGAACTTTAGGTTCGCTAGAACCGTTGAAATTCAAAAAAAATAATATACGAACACATAAGCATAAAACACATTTCAACAGATTCAGGACCATTAAGCGACACCGCAAAAACAAAAAGAACGCTGAAACCTTTGCTTAAACATTCTATTTGAACTTATAGAGAGTTTTAGGGTTTAATCGATCAAAATCTAGGTCAAACGGATGTTGTAAGCAAAGGTTAAGCAATAAGAAGAATCAGAATGCTTACTTGAAGATGATTTACACACGAATTTAACACAAGAAAGATGCAATTGAAGAAAGAGTGTCAAACGAAAAAAAGAGAACGCCGGTCACAGGGTTAGCGAACGTGATGTTCGCTTGCACTGTGACTATTATATATATATACCCTAGGTTCGCTGGCAGCGAATTTATAGATTCGCTCGGCAACATGATCAACATAAATGGAATTAAGCTGAGCGAAACTATAGATTCGCTGATCAGATTCGCGGATATATATAAAAAAAAACTTTTGAACAGAGAAACGAATCACACAAAAAGAAAACAAACTCATTTAAAAGAGGGATACGTCTATTTTCAAAATCAAGAAAAGATTCAACCATGATATTACATTCTCAAGAAATGCTTAACACAGGGATATAATTAAACATCGACATCAGTGAGATCATACTGATTTTAAAGACAGTTTCACAACTTTAATTTTATTCAAATTTGAGAAAGTTCATAAATGACTGTCGGTATGTTTATTTACTTAAACTCAAACAATCATTATTTCAACACGTAACTCATGATTCTTTATCATGTTTTGGTACGATTATGCATTCAAAATTAGGATTCCCCACTCATTTGGTAAAACCTACCCATCCTCATGGTTTGTTGAGCATATCCGGCTTATTTGAATTTGTCTGATGACGAATTTATGGATGATGGTCAGGGATAATAATTTACATGGTTTACAGAACAATCAGAGCTCCAGGTCAACACTTTCATGTAGTAGAGGAGATAATCATTTGTAATCGTGTGAACAGAGCTTCAGGTCAATACTTTCGTATAGCAGAGAAGTCCATTCCTTCAGGTCAATGCTTTCTCATAGCAGAGAAGTTTTAGAACGAGATATAATTTACAACGGAGATGAAAGATGGTAATATACAATGATAAGACAAATAAGCCATGCTCTCAACCCCTTTTTAACGGGACTCAGTTTCGGGCAGACCAATGATAAGATGGATTATCCAGATTTTTTATGCAGATAGCTTAGTTTATCACGAGGTTACCTTTTACTTGGTTGAATTGTTGAGCCTACCGAACATGTCATATAATAAAGCATTCAAAAATTATTATAAGATTTCTATTGCAAAACAATCATTTTATCAGTTACTATCATTTCTCACATATGGCATGTCATGTGACTTAAAGCATATCAAGAGAATTTCTATCATTTCTCAGTTATCTCAAATCTGAATTTTAACTCTCCCCCAAAAATTTTATTTGATAGCTATCAAAAAATAATAATTTTAATATATATATATATATATATATTAATTTTTAAATTGTTGACTCAACAATCAAGGCTATAAAGAAGATATGTACATATATACATCTCAATCAGTTGTTTTGCTCAGAAAAAGGTTTTCAGAAGGATATTAATCCTAGCATAGAGATCAGCTCATAAAACGTGGTTTATCAAATGTTTTAGTGAAAAGATCTGATTTCTGCTTTCTAGTTTCAATAGGAATAATATAAATGAACCCCTTTTCCTGAGCGTCACGAATTGCATGAATTCGCGTTTCGGTGTGCTTGGTTCGAGTGTGATGAATTGGATTCTTGGCAATTCCAACAGCGGCTTCATTGTCACAGAAGATTGGAGTGTGAAGGAAGTTGATGCCATAATCCATCATCTGGTGTTGAATCTAGAGCACTTGGCAACAACAGCTTGATGCAGCAATATATTCAGCTTCTCCTGTGGATAAGGACACTGTTGTTTGCTTTTTGCTTTGCCACGAAACAAGACAGTCACCCAGATATTTGCATCCACCGGTGACTGACTTTCTGTTAATCCTGCAACCACCATGATCACTATCAGAAAAAGCATGTAAATCAAAGTTCCCACCTTTTGGGTACCAAAGTCCCAAACAAGAGGAACCCTTAAGATAACGAAAAATGCGTTTAACAGCTAGCTCATGTGATTCTTTGGGATTGGCTTGATAACGAGCACAGTAGCACACGGCAAATGCGATATCTGGACGGCTTGCAGTCAGATACATGAGAGATCCGATCATCAAACGATATCGATGAGCATCCACGGACTTCCTATTATCATTAGGAGACAAGCATGTCTGAGCAGTAAAGGGAGTAAGTTCAGGCTTTGAATCATCCATGCCGAACTTTGTGATGATTTCCTTGATGTACTTCTCCCGGTGAATAAGAATACCTTCCGGTTTCTGTTCCACCTGCAACCCTAAGAAGAAGCACATCTCCCCCATCATGCTCATTTCAAAGCGATCCTTCATCACTTCTTCAAAATCTTTACACAACTTTATTTGTTGATCCAAAGATAATGTTGTCGACATACACTTGAACAATCAACATCTCACCATCAACCTCCTTCTTGAAGAGTGTCATATCTATAGTCCCACGAGAGAAACCCTTGCTGAGGAGATACTGCGTCAAGGTCTCATACCAGATTCAGGGAGCTTGATGCAACCCATACAAAGATTTGTCTAGCTTGTATACTTTTTTTTGAAAATCTGGATCCTCCAAACCTGGTGGCTGACACACATAGATCTCCTCATCAATGTTTCCATATAGAAATGCACACTTCACATCCATCTGAAAAACTTTAAAGTTCTTGTTATTTGCATGTGCAAGAAAAATTCTGTTGGCTTCGATCCGAGCAACTGGAGCAAACACTTCAGTGTAGTCTATCCCCTCCTCCTGAGCAAATCCTTGAACAACCAATCTGGCTTTATTTCTGATAACAACACCACGATCATCTGGCTTGTTACGGAAAACCCACTTGGTACCAATGGGGCATTTGTTTGGAGGAAGATCAACTAACTCCCAAACTTTCAACTTCCTGAACTGCTGCAACTCAGATTGCATAGAGTCCTCCCAGCTTGGGTCTTCAAGTGCCTGTTTGTAATTCCTTGGAACGATCTGAGATAGAAAAGCTGCATAAAGGCACTCATTTATCAATCCACTCTGACTCCGAGTCCTCACTCCGTCTGTGATAGATCCAATGATGTAGTCATGAGGGTGATCTTTTAAGGTTTTAAAATTTGTGTTAAGCAATGAAGGGTTATGTTGAGATGTCGATGTGGAAGGGGATGGTTGTGCGGGAGGAGATGAATTTGTGGGAATTGGATCGATAGGTGGATTTGGAATGGATGAAGCTGTGGATGGAATGGTAGATGAGATTGTAGGATTAGATGAAGATGGTTGAGATGATGGATTAGATGATGGAGGTGGTGGTGGAGGTGGTGAAGATAGGATATCAAATGAAGTGGGTGGTAATGAGGTGGTGGCAGACGGTTGCGGTTGTGGTGGAATCAGATTCACAGGCGAGTGAGGAATAACGTCATTATCATCGGGAATTGGCAAATTGAATGAGTTGAAGACAGTGGTAGAATCATAAAACCATGTAGGCTCACTTCTAATGCTTGTTGAGTTGGATTCTTACCAGTCGACATAGTAGGACTCTTGCACAATCCGCGACCGTTTATTATACACAAGATACGCCTTTTGTGTTTCTGAGTACCCAACAAAGAAACATTCATCAGAGACAGCACCAAACTTCGTGTTCTGGTCTTAGGTATTTAACAGAGTACAAGAGCAACCAAAAGGGCGCAGAAAATTAATGAGAGGCTTAATTCCTCGGAACAACTGGTATGATGTCTTCATCTTGCTCTTGACAATCAATACCCGGTTAAGAACATAAGCTGCACAATTAACTGCTTCAGCCCAAAAGATAATCGGAAGCTTTGACTCGATCAACATCGTTCTAGCTGCTTCACTTAGAGTTCTGTTCTTACGTTCAATAACACCATTTTGTTGAGGTGTTCTGGCAGCACTGAACTGTCTGAGAATACCCCTTTGTTCACAGAATGAATTGAAGATGTGGTTTCTGAATTCTTTCCAATTGTTGCTCCTGATGGCTTGAATCTTTCTTTCCCAAGAACCTCAATCAGTGGAATCAGCTTCATCAATTTCTCAGCAGTCTTACTTTTGTTAGATAGAAATCTCACCCAAGAGTATCTGGAGTAATCATCTGTCACAACAAGACAATAAGATTTCTTAGCAATTGATTTAACACTGATAGGGCCAAATAAGTCAATATGTAACAATTCAAGGGGATGCTCAATCGAGTTTTGAAGTTTAAGTTTATGTGGCTTTTTGTGTTGTTTTCCTTTTGCACAAGCCATACATTTTTCTACCACAGAATAATCTTTCAGTGGTAGTCCCCTGACCAAATTGTTCTTAACTAACTTATTTATCAATTTAAAATTGATATGCCCTAATCTTTTATGCCACTGAAAAGATTCATGGGAAGAAGCTTTTGATAAAAGACAGGTCACGGTGGAAGATGATTCTTTCGATCCCATATTTAACAAATAGGTATCATTTCTCCTTGGAGCTCGCATGATCACCATCTCTTCAGGGATTGAGAACTCTGGTTTCAAGAACAGACATTCATTGGCGAGGAACATCACAGGAATATCTTTATCACAGATTTGTGATACACTAAGAAGATTGAATGCCAATTCTGGAACATAGTTGACTTTCTCCAAAGTAAGGAAACCATTTGAAACATCTCCTTGGCCAATCATCTTTCCACCCTTCTTGTCTCCAGCAAAAGCAACATATCCACCATCAATTATTCTAAAATTTGTCAGCAGGTCCTTCAACCCAGTCATATGCCGGGAACATCCACTATCAACATGCCAATAACTATTTACAGCGGCCTCTGAATGTTCCTGACACATTAAAAAAATTGGTTAGACTTTGGAAATTGGGACCCAAGTCTTAGTGTACTTAGGTCTTGGAGGAACAGATCTTCTGCAAAAGAAACCATTCACAAAAGCTGTCAATCTAGTTCCAAAAGATTTATTCTGTATATTAAGACCACCTGATTTAGGACATTGCTTTATTAAGTGATCATCCTTTCCACATCTAAACAATGGGATCTCAACCTTGTTTTGGAAAAATTTGATGAAGGAATTCTATCAATAGATATTTATTCATCACATTCAGACAATCTTGAATCTGAATCACTGTTCGAGTCATATGACTCGTTTGACTTCCCTGTAATAACTTCCACTTTAACTGATTTTTGTTCAATTTTATCTTTGTTATTTTCAGAGGAAGAAGATATTTCTTTGTCTTTTGGTTTAGAAATCCTTATTGGTGTAAAAGATGGGATTGGATGAGAGAAGAATTTGTTAAAGCAATTAGTTTTTGTTTCACTTTCAGAGACATGACCTGAAAGTTGAGCTACATCATTCATACACACATTAACATCAACTGCGGAATTTAAAACATTCAAGTCATCACAAGTGTTTGAAACAGAACATCCAAAGTTACTATTACATGCCCCAGAGTTTGAATCCAAAATAGTTCCACCAGACACAAAATGATTACTTAAGCTAATGTCTACAAACGACTTCTTGGAATTAAAAACATGACTACTAGAGCTCCCAATACCAACACTGCCACCATAATCATATCCTTCTCGCAACTCCTTAGAATTATCTCCTTCTAAACCTGCAACAGAGCTGTTAGTATCATTCTGTATAATCTCTTGTATCAACTCATTTGATGGATGAGGAGTGGGCATAGGAGAATAATAGAAAGTACTAGGTGGAGGATATACCAATGCATCATTTTCATTACCTAAACCGGTCTTGATCCTTGCCCCCCTTTGTTTTTTGCATAATTCCTCCCTTTTCATGCTCGAAAGAGACCACTGTTCTAATTTATTTTTAAGTTTTCTGACTTCAAATTCAGCAAGTGTGACTTGTTCAGTTAAATAGTTAACCTCGCAGTTCTTTTCCAAAAGTGTCGTTTTTAAATGTCCATTTTCTTTCAAAGCTTCTCTTAATTTAATAAAATTCTTTGACTCATTTTGTTTAAGCTCTTTATTGGTTTTCTTTAATTCATTTTCATTCATTATAAGCAACCTATTAGCTTTATATATACCAACCAAACGGATTTTGCATGCAGAGGAACATATGTCTTCAACAATTTCATAAGGAAGACCCATTACCAGTTTTTCTGCTGTGAGAGCACGATCACATTGGCAATAAGGAGTGTTCCTCTTGTACTCCTCCACAGCTTCGTTCCTGGCTTCTTCAATCATTGATTTCATTTTCAGCTCCTCGTTTCACCAACTTCCTTTGCAGCAGATTCACAACCCAGATTAACCTCTTCCTTAACAGCTTCACACACCAAACCTGTTTGAACCATCTCTTCTTGAACTACAACTTTCTGAACCACCTACACACTCCTTAACCTTTTGAATGACCTTAGACCCAATAGATTCACCATTGCTATCAACTTCATTATCAGCTTCACCATAGAACTCCTTGAATGGATCAAAACTGTCAATGTGCCCATCATCAAGAGCATGTTCCTCCACTATCTCAGCAATCAAGGCATGGTTGATTTCCTCTGACTCCTCAATTTCTGCACTCCAATCAAAGTTGGTCAACAGAGCAGTTTCTTTCTTGGGCTTAGCTTCTTCAACTTTATCCAAGACTGGGATGGTTCTTGAGTTTCCAGAATTAACAGGTTCAGTGACAATGGGAGAAGGACACTCTCTCTTAAAATGACCAAGCTGTTTACAATTGAAACATCTGAGCTTAGACTTGTCATATCCTAGAGCATTGTTCTGCCTCTGGTTTCCAAAAGTTTTCCTGCCAGTTCTTTCCATGAACCTCCTGGCACGAAAAGTAAGCATGGCCATTTGCCACTGAATGTCGGTTTCTTCAAGGTCATCAGGATCAACTTGATACATATCTTCCACTGTCATACCACGTCCCTTCAATTCTCCAGCCATCAAAGCCTCATAACTGTGCACAAATAACCCAAACAGTGCCATAGTATCGTGTGGAATTTGAGTAGAAACTAAGGCATTTAAACTTGACCCAACATCCTTAGAACCACTACCTGAGTTAACAATTTTACCATACCCAGAGTTAACAACTCCACCATTACCAGATGAACTCCCACAAGGTGCACCATAATAGCAAGAGTTTGCAGCGGATGAAATCAATGCAGCGTTTTGAGGAGGGATATTAGGAGACATCATGGTTTGATTATACTCTCTTTTTTTCACATCAAGATCAAATGATTTTAACTTGTTGATTACATCCATCAACTTGTAATCAGCAAAATTTCTTTCTTGTTTGAGTAATTTGATTTGCAGACTCCACTGAGCAGGAAGAGAGTCTAACAATTTACTCACTTGCTCATGATTTCCAAGCTGTTCATCATACTTCTTCAGGTTGCTTGAAACTGACAGAAAGCGGTTTGTTATATCAGTAAGTGTCTCATGCTTATATCCCACGAATGAGTTAAACTCCTTCTGAGCCTGAGCTTTCTTGTCTTTCTTCAGATCTTCATTCCCATCATCAAACTCACATAAAGCATCATACAATGCCTTAGCGGTAGTGTGCTTAGCAAACCTGTTATAAATATCCTGATGCAGACACAGAATCAAAGCTCCAAGAGCTTTCTTGTCTCGATCAAGCAGCTTAATGTCGATCTCAGTATAAGTGCTAGAATCAGTGTTTGGTGAAGTAACAGATCCTACAGTTGTTCTTGGTACGTGAGTCCATTTGTAATAGATTCCCACTGACCATGATCTGTGTAGAAGAAGAAAACCTTCAAGCATCGTTTCCAATCCTCAAAATTCTCACCATTGACAAGCCTCGGTGGCCTGTTTGGTTGAACACACTCCATATCAGTCACATTCACGATTGAAGAAGACATGATAAAATCAGAAATTAGATTCGCTGATGAAGATGTAAATTCGCTTGTAAGTTCGCCGGTAACTTCGCTTGACAAACCAACAGTAGATTCGCTTGACAGTGTGCACAAGAGAGCAGGTCACTGAGCAGGTTCGCTCGGCAGAACAAGAACTTTCGTTCAAAATTAAATTCAGCAGCTACTTCGCTTGCTTGCCAACAAGGAGTCGTGAACTTTCGTTCAAAAGTGCTAGATTCGCTGACCAAAAATCAGCAAATACTAAAACTCAAATTACCTTAGATTCGCTGGATGAGTCAGATAGATTCGCTGGATGAATAATATAGATTCGCTGGGTTACGAGACAAACTTAGACAGCAAGAAATCAACCAAAACATGCTCAAAACACAACCAATTGATGAACGGTTTGTTTCAATAGCTTCCTAATACCAAAAACTACAATCCCCAAGCAGTTTCCATATCAAAAACACGATGAACAGGTGCGAAATGAATCAAAAAGAGTATCACCTCAAAAACCCAAAAAACAAATCAAAAATCAAACTATCAAGAGCACTAAGGCTCTGATACCATATTGTTGGTCCATTATGATCGATTCAACAGTGCAAATGATCACAAACACACACAAATCCCACTGATATTCATTGAACCAAGAGAGAATCTTACTTAACAATCAAAATGAAGATCAAACAAAGATCAATAGAGGATATAATGCTACAATAATGAACAAATCATCTCCTAGCACCTCTAGCCGTCACACAAAGATAGGTTTTCAATAAGAGAATGTGCAAAAGTTCCATTAACAAAGATCAAATGAACATTATATAGTAGCAGGCCTAGGTTCGCTGACAGATTCCCTGCAAGCGAATCTGTCAGCCAAAACTATATAAGTTCGCCAGGCGATCCAACAACAGATTCGCCCGGTAACATACAAGCACAAACAAATTCTAAGCTAGTCTGAACTATCAGGCGAACCTATAGGTTTGCCCTTAGGTTCGCTACAATGAAAAACACAAAAGTACAGAAAATAATAACACCGACATGCCGGTGAGTCCAACCTACACAAGTCATCATTATGCCCTTGATATTTTGGCCTGCACAAAGTTACAAGTCCTTGTTAAAAACGGGTTGAGAGTTTCAAATCTCTGTTTTGATATTGCCAAAAATTTCCAAAATCTCCTCATCCCCAAGTCCTAAATAATGTTTCTAGTTAGCACAATAAATGCTTTTACTCTATCTCTTCAAAAAAGTCTGTGAATTGAAGCTTCTCGTTAGCTCTTCCAAAGTATATCTCGTTGTTATCTCCTCTGCTATGTGTGAACATTGACCTGGAGTGATGATCTTCTTTATTATACATGAGTATAGACTTGGAGCTCTCATCAGCACGTTCTATTGATCTTCTCTGTTATACATCAGTATAGACCTGAAGCTCTCATTAACAAGTTCAGATGACCATCTCCTCTATTATACGTTAGTATAGACCTGGAGCTCTCATCATCGGTTCTCCAAAGATAAAGGCACAATGATTCTTAAATTAAGATCATTGTTGAAATCCCAAAAGAAAATCAAGCAAAGTTAATCATATTGCTTAATAAACAATAAGGATAGGATAAGTCTTTTGCCAAATGTCTGTAGGAACCAAGTCATTAGAGTTTCTATAATTCAAGCCAAACATGATGAAGACAGCTGCAGATTATGCATTGAAAAGAATAAGACATGGGTTTAAAAGGATAAATATATTTGCAATCCCGCCAGTCTTTGACTTTCTGGAAAGACTTCTTGAAAAAGAAGTGTCTATATCCTTTTATTCTTAATTTTATCTAACTTATTATTTTATTTTTCTCTTGGTTTTGATTTTGTGTTAGTTGGCGTTGAAGTTTTTTTGTGAAAGCGTATGTGTATATAAATCCTTCAAAATTTTTCATAAAAACTTAAAAGTTATTAAAAAATTTTCAAAATTTATTAAGTATTAGGTTTCAGTGAAACTAAGTTCGCTAGTTTTTTCGCTAAGCGAATCCATAGTTCGCCGGCACATTCTCTATGTTCTGAGTAACATGTTTTAAAATTTGATGCCGAGCGAAACTATAGTTTTGCTAATAGCGAAACTAGGTAATATATATTGGGCAAAGTGGGACCAGTTTGTCACTTTCACGTGGTGAAACTGAACCCTAGTTTCTATGAAGCAATAAACGAAACAATTCAGTGTTGATTTCCATCACGATTGTGTCTTTATAAGTTCATACGTGGGTGTTACGAACCCATTTGTAGGACCAGTTAAGGGATGGTCGATACAATTAGTCTCATAATGAGAAGAATGTTACAACACTTAACAGTGCAAATAGGGTACCAGATTTAAGAACATGATGCAAAGAATGCAAGTAACAATGAGATAGAACTCAAGAACACAATATATGGTTTTCAAGAATGTTGTACATTAATCTCAAGTTCTCTTACAAAAGTTACAATGCATAAAGTTCAAATAAATACAAGACCCTGAGACTACAGCCTACAACCTGATATACTTGGAAAGCCAGTTAGAACATTGAAAGACAACAAAATCAATGTAGAGTTAAAAGGAAGATTGCCTTTTGACTAGTGACTATGACATGCCATAGCTCACATCCTAATATATTACAAAAAGGATAAAAGTACATAAAGTAGAAAGTTACAGACTCAAGATCTTAATGTACAGTTGCAAAGGCATGGACCTTTTCACCAACTCTTGTAAGTTAGTGAGTCTTCAGATTTGCAGCGAAAAGTATGTCAGCTTTATGTAAAAGTACATCCGAGAAAAGAATGTTCTCCTCTATCTTCGGAAGAAATCAGTCTTCACTTCATTTGGCTTTGGAAGACTTTGTAATTGAAGCTTTGGAAGACTTCATCTTTTGGCTTTGGAAAATTTTACACTTAGAATATTTTTGAGTATAGTGTAAAGCTTCCGGAGCAACTTTGGCTTTGGAAGATTTATACTTAGAGTAATTCTTGCTCTAAGTATAACATTTCCAGAGCAACTTCTACTTGGTATTGAGTGCATGCATGCAGGAATCCTTTGGTTGCTTTGGTTGCATCAGCCTTTATGTTAAACCTTACATATTCCACTACATTATTCCCGATATTACCCGATACATTTAAGTTTTAGATTGATTCACTGGGTTAAAGTGTTCACTGATTTTTTAGCGAAACTAATAGAGAGTAACCAGCAAAACTGAATGAAATTTCAAAGATCCGAGCGAAACTATCTAGTCATGCTATCCGTGCGTACTTGACAGTTTCACCAGGATAGTTTCAGCGAAACTATAGATTCGTTTAGGCACATGATTTTATGTTTGAGCCTCAACAAATCTATAATTTCTCTGCTGTGAAACTATAATTTTGACATCAGCGAAACCATAGAATCGCTAGCTCACATGATTTTGTGTCTAAGTAACAACGAATATATAATTTTGCCTATGTGAAACTACAGTTTCAATAGTAGTGAAACTGTTAAACTTTGCCTATTCAAAACTACTGTTTTGAAAGTTGCGAAACTATTGTATTTTGCTTATGCGAAACTATTGTACTTTGCTTATGCGAAACTATAGTTTTGACAGCAGCGAAACTGTTGAACTTTCTTATTTTTTCTTATGTTTGGTTTCAGTGCATTATTAATTCTTTTATCAATGTATTAACTAACCCACTTCTTTTAATTTTTCAGTTTAGATGGCAAATTTAAAGTATGATGAGAGGAATAACATAGTAGCATTACTGCATGATGGTAACCAAAAGGCTACTGGTTTTAGAGACTCAATCAAATGGCTGAAGGAGTACCCTATATTCTATACCATATCTCATATGCCCACTATTTATGATCTTCACATAAGAGATTGTTAGAGAACTGCTGAGTATAACCTCGGGTGTAATCCATATCGGATTGTAGCTAGAGTTCATGGCAATGACATAACCATTACTGTTGAGACTATAGCCAAGGTGTTGAGGTGAGAAAATGACTGCGAAGATGAAGTTGTGCTATCTGAGGCACATGTGTTAGATGCATTCAGAAGCATCGGTTTTGAAAGACCTCCTTTTAGCACTAGAAAATAGATCAATAAGACCTTTCTTTCTAAGGAATGGAGATACATAGCACACGTGTTTATCATGTGTATATACTATTGAAAAGGAGGGTCTGATGGGCTAAACTTGGATTAGGTCAGGGCCATGATTGTGTTTTACAGAGGACAGAAGGCCAACATGCCAAACTAATATTTGATTGGATGTTTAAAAACATAATGACATTAAAGAAGGATAAATGGTTGTTATATCCAAGATTCATGCAAATGTTGACAAATGATTTGATTCCGAATGTGTCTAGAAATGGAGAGATAAAGAGACTAGTTTAGATGAATACCTGGACATTTGCAGATTGCTCAGCGGTAAGACATGAGTTTAGTGGGAAGATCACATATCTTAAGGAAAACATGTATCCTACTGAGAGGTGGAATTACATCAGAAGATTGATTGAGACTGAAAATAAAAATGCTGAAGAGAATCAAGAAAAACAAGCTGAAGCAATCAAGAAAAGGAAAAGGTATGCCAAAGAAAAAGAATATAATTTGGAAGATGAGATTGATGAGGTAGGAGAGGAACTGATGGTGCAAAGGGAGAAATGATCAAAGAAGAAGGCAGGTCAGGGAGAGACAGTAATGTTACTGAAAGGTGAACAAAGCATAAACAACAAGCTTTTTCTAAAATTCCTGAAAGAAGAGATGCCAAATCGGAGCTAAAGAAAAATGTTATTAGAAATCTGAATGCATCTTTGGCAAATGAATTAGGAATGATCAAAACTAAATTGGTAAATGAAGAACTGAGAGAAAAGGAGAAAGATAAAGTAATAGAAAGTATGAAGAGTTTGATGATAGATCAACAGGAGTTGATCGAGAGGATACTCAAGGAAGTAAATGAGCTGAAAGCCAATGCCGGGCTACCCAATCAGTTAACTCAAGCTAAGTTAGATAATTTCACTTATACATCAAAGTACTCATGTATAAAGGAGGGAAGTTCAACAGGGGTAGGAGAGGGGTTAAGTGGAGCAGGAGTTGGTGCTAGTGGTAGTGGTGCTGGTGGTTGTGGTGTTGGTGGATCAGGTGATGATATGGTTATAGAGGCTGGATTTGTAGACAAGGGGTTTTTTACTAGTGATGAAGTAATTACAGAAGAAGGAGATGGAGCAGGAAGGAAAGATGATGAGTTACATTTGATAGATGAAGAAGAGGATATTGAAGAACAATTAGTGGATTATGACTTTAAGCCCGCATACTATGGGGTAGATGAGCGACCAATGACATATGTGGCTCAGGGAAGTTCAACTAAAGGAGATATCATTAAGATGGACAAGGACGATTGGTTTATAAATGAAAAAGAACCATAACAACTGACCCCTCTATTTCAAAACATTAAAGAACCAAGACGAAACGAATTCGATAAGAAAATAATCAGCTGGAAATACAACAGTGAGTTGAAAATGTTTATGATCAAGAGAAGAGGAGGGAGAATCTCATACCTACATAAGAGGAATGCATTCAAGACCTTGCCAAGATGGGATCTAAGAAGACTAGCTGAGATTCCATTACTGAATTCAAACTTAAGTGAAAGAGCTATGTTTAAAGGAGCAAGAGATGAAGAAGGGGTTGAATGATAGTTTTGAGTCACTTGGATATATAAAGACTAATAGATGTAGATCGAAGAAATATATGGATTGGGTGACCAGCAAATATGAAGATCTAGTATAGGTTGAACTCACCTTAGATTAGTATTTGTTTATCTTTCTATGTAATAGGGTTTATGTTAGATTACTTTTGCAAGTTGTTTAGTTTGTTTATTCTATTTTGTAGTCCAGCGAAACTGTAATTTCGCTAATAGTCAGCTCTTAGTTCTCCCGGCGAGACTGCAGTTTCGGCCGGGCGAAACTATAATTTCGGCAGCATAGTTTCGCCTACAGCGAAACTATCTGCGAAACTACGTCTGCTATATATAGATTTCATTTTGTTCTTTTTTGGGCATCCTTGCAAAACCCTAATCGAATATTTCTGTTGCAAGAGGCTATTGTAAGCTGTTTCATATTAAATATATTGAGCTTATTTCATTCCATTGTGTATTGTTGTTTATTGAAACATATTTGAATACATTTTAGTCTTCTTTTGTTCTTCAAATCTTTGTGTGTGTTGTGTGTCTTTGGTATTGAACGATTCAAACCATCTTCTGCACTGATTGTTTGAGGTGAAAAACATATTTGAATACATTTTAGTTTCGCAAAAACAGCAGGGGTGAAAAACCGATCAAATGGACCAACAAAATGGTATCAGAGCCATAGTGCTCTTGATTGTTTGAGGTTTTTGGTTATTTTTCTTCAATATCACTATTTCTTCATTTCTATATCCAAATAGAGTGTATTTGAAATGGAAGTTTATTGAATTCTGCTTTTTTTAATTGGGGAAGATTCATGAATCATCACATCATAAATACATTGAGAATTTTGTGATTTCAGATTGTTTTTGGGGTTTAAAGGGTTTTCTGGTTCTTCCAGCGAAACTACCTGTTCTTGCTGCGAACTACTGTTTTTCTTTCAGCGAAACTACTGTTTTTCACCCCTACTATTTTTTGCGAAACTAGGGTTTTTGAACGAAAGTTCATTTGTGCTCGTGTGACTTTCTAGCGAAATTGCTACCGAAGGTACTTTGAATGAAAGTTCAAGCTTGTTACCTGCGAAACTCATAGCGAAACTAAGCATTTGATTGCTTCTGGCTAGCAAATTGCTGCCGAAATTGTCAGCGGAAGTATCTTCGTCCGGGTGAAACTAGCTTCTGCGAAACTATCTCAGTGAAATTACAGTTTTTTCTGCGAATTTATCTTTTCTTCTACGAAATTATTATGTCAAGGATGACTTCTCTCACTCTTGCTGATTTAGAGAGTGTTGCTCCCAATAGACCTCCAAGACTCATTAACGGGGATAATTTTGAAGACCAAAAGAGATGTCTTAAGGCCTTCTTCTTTTACACCGATCACAATCAATGGGATTCAATCATCATTGGCCTACACAAGCCAATGGTTACTGTCGGTGGCACGGTATCTCCAAACACAGACTCTTCCACATTCACCAAAAAGGATCAAAAGCTGATTAATCGAGACCAGAAAGCTTTCGGAGCTTTGACATTATGTCTTGCACCCGATATTTACAATCGATTTGCTGAACACAAAGATGCAAAATCCTTATATGACACCTTGTGTGAGTTCTATGATGGAAATGAGGATATCATGAAAGACAAGAAAGCCCAAGCTCAAAAGGAGTTCAATTCATTTATAGGACATAAGAATGAAGACCTTACTGACATTACTAATCGATTTTTGTCCGTTTCAAGTACCTTAAAGAAGTATGATGATCAGTTGGGAAATCATGAGCAAGTGAATAAGCTCCTAGACTCTCTTCCACCTCAGTGGAGTTTACAAGTGAGAATGCTGAAACAAGAAAGAAACTTTGCTGACTATAAGCTGATGGATGTGATTAACAAGCTGAAGTCCTTTGGCTTAAATTTGAAAAGGAGGGAGTTTAATCAGTCAATGATGCCTACATCTGGTTATTCTCAGAATGCTGCATTACTGTCTTCTGTTGCAAGCTCTCCAATGCAGGCATCTCGTCAAGGAGGAGTGAACTCATGTGATTACTCTGGAGGTTGTGGTAACACGGGGAGAGAGCAAGGGAATTTGAAAGCAACTGTTGAAACTTCTGTTCTAGCTGAGACAATGGCTCTTTTCGGGATGTTTGTTCAGAGTTATGAAGCATTAGTAGCTGGAGATTTAAAAGGTAAAGGAATGACAATGGAGGATATGTATCAGGTGGATCCCGATGATCTCGAAGAGACTGATATTCAATGGCAAATGGCGATGTTGACACTTAGAGCCCAAAGATTTATGGAGCAAACTGGTCGAAAGAATTTTGGAGGTCAAAGTTTTAACTCCAAACCGGGTTTTGATAAGTCCAAGCTGAGATGCTTTAATTGCAAGCAATTGGGACACTTCAAATGCGAATGTCCACTGCCAATTGCCACTAATCCAAGTAATTCAGGAATTCCAAGATTGGCTGCTAGTGGGGGTAAAGAGGAGACGAGTCACAAGAAAGAAACCGCATTGATCTCTAACTTTGATTGGAGCGCAGAAGTAAAAGAGACAAGAGAAGAGGTTAATCAAGAGCTAGTGGCTGAGATTGAGGCAGAAGAGATGAAGGTGAACTGTGAGGAAAATTTTGATCCTTTCAAGGAGTTTAAGGATGGTACTGAAGAGCTTGTTGAGTTGAAAGAGAAGGAGAGTTTAAAAGAAGAAAATCAGAAGGAATGCGGGAAGCAAGGAACTCAAACCACAAAGCTAGGAAAGGATGATGATGATGATGCTACCACTGTTGAGGAAAACAAGTTGAGTACTCCGGTGTGTCAATGTGAGAAAGTTCTTGCAGTTGAGAAGGTGGTAATGGGGCTTCCCTATGAGGTAATTCAAGATATGTGTTCATCTGCTTGCAAAATTAGACTATTTGGGGTTTATAAGGCTAATCGTTTATTGATCGATAATGAAAAAGATTTGAAACGAATGAACGAGGAGCTTAAAACAAATGAGTCAAAATATTTTGTTAAGTTAAATGAGGCCCTAAAAGAAAACGATCATCTAAAGAGAATTGTTTTAGAAAGAAATGTTGAGGTTAATATTTTAACTAAAAGGGTTGCTCTTGCTGAGTTTGAAACAAGCAAGCTTTAGTCAAAACTTGAGAAATGGACCATATCGGGAATGAAACATGATGATTTATGTAAATCTCAACGGGGGGCTAGGATTAAAACAGGTTTGGGCTATGAAAATGCTAAGGTTTACCCTCCTCTTAGTACTTACCGTTATTCACCAATGCCCGTTCCCCACCCTTCTATTGATTTGATCCAAATAGATACTAACAGTATGTCTGCAGGTTTAGAAGGTGTGAATCCTATGCATGTTCGTGAGGACTACGATTATGGACCAACTAGAGGGCTTGGATGCTCGAGCCTTAGTACACCTGAACCTCAGCATTCTGTTTTAGATCATAACTCTAGTTTAAATTCTGTTTTTGTCTCTAGTAATGCTGTAAAAGACTCTATTTCGTTATGTTCTAGTGATGTTTCTGTTTGCTCGTTAAATGATATGGATTGTGTTGTTGGTACATCTATTGATTGTGTTGATTCTACTATGAAAAGTGACGAGGAAATTAAAATTAACTCTTTTGAAAAATTCTTTTCTCACCTCATTCCGCCTTTTACCCCTGCTAAAATTTTTGTGTTTAATGACAGGATTATATATCCATCTGAGGCAAGTACTAGTGGTACTCGTAGCACATGTATCTCAGATCACATATCATCTTCTTTAGTACATAATCATTCTCTTTCAAATAAAGACAGCTCTGTTAACATGTATGAGACATACAGTGATGATGATTCGAGATTATCTGAATGTGATGAGGAAATATGCATTGATAAACTTCCTACCTCATTACATAATGAACCTAGATTAAACCCACACTGTTTTCAATGTGGTAAAGATGATCATCTTGTTAAGCACTGTCTTCAGCTCCATCATAGACATGTTAATAGAAGTTCTTTTAGGAATAGATTAAATCAATTAGTTAATAATTTCTTTTGTAAGAAATCTCTTTCACCTAAACCTAAAATTGTTCAAGCTTGGGTTCCTGTTTCACCTGGTTAATTCTTTCTTTAATATTCCTACAGGAGTCATCCACTAAAGTTGTAAATAGCGTATGGCATGTTGATAGTGGATGCTCCAGACATATGACGGGGCTTAAAGATCTATTGACTAACTACCGGATAATCAATGGTGGTTACGTTGCTTTCGCCGGAGACAAGAAAGGAGGAAAAATGATAGGTCAAGGCGAAGTTTCCAATGGCTCACTTTGGATAAAGTCAACTACGTACCCGAGCTTGCATTCAATCTGTTGAGCGTCTCTCAGATTTGTGATAAAAGCATTCCGGTCTTATTCAAGTCCAATGAATGTCTTTTTTTGAAATCTGAGATTGATATTCCAGATAATATGGTACTCATGCGGGCTCCAAGGAAGCATGATACATATCTTCTTGACATGAATTCAAAGGATTCATCATCTACAGTCACCTGTCTTCTGTCTAAAGCTTCCACCTCTGAGTCTTTCTTATGGCATCGTAGATTGAGCCACGTTAATTTCAAAATCATAAACAAATTAGTTAAAAACAATATTGTTAGGGGATTACCTTTAAAAGACTTTTCCGTGGTTGAGAAATGCATGGCATGTGCAAAAGGAAAACAACATAAGAAACCACATAAACCTAAAATTGAAAATAGCATCTCAAATCCCTTCGAGTTGTTACATACTGATCTGTTTGGCCCAATAAGTGTTAAATCAATTTCTAAGAAATCTTTCAGCCTTGTGATTACAGATGATTATTCCAGATATTCATGGGTGAGATTTCTTGCTCACAAAGGAGAGACTGCTGAGGAGCTGCAAAAGTTAATTCTTTTGATTGAAATGATAAGAAAGAGGAAGGTTATGGGTATTCGAAGTGACAACGGTACTAAATTCAGGAATCAGATATTTGATTCTTTCTGTGCTGCCAAAGGAATATTAAGACAATACAGTGCTGCGAGGACCCCTCAACAGAATGGTGTGGCAGAACGAAAGAATCGCACCCTCATTGAAGCTGCATATACAATGCTAATAGAATCCTTCTTACCCATCATCTTTTGGGCCGAGGCGGTGAATTGTGCTTCATATGTTCTCAACAGGGTGTTGATAGTCAAGGATTAGATGAAGACACCATATGAACTATTTCACAAGAGAACGCCCTTGATTGACTTCTTTTGACCATTCGGTTGCTCGTGCACTCTATTGAACACTCAAGTGCAGAAGACAAAATTAGGCACCGTGTCTGATGAGTGTTATTTTGTAGGCTATTCTTCTTCACAAAAGGCTTATCGGGTATATAATAAGAGAACACGTATCGTTCAAGAGTAATTTTATGTCGGTTGGTAGGAATCTAATTCCTCTAATGTTCCTTCAGAACCAGCTTGGTTCTTTGACACCGACACGATGTTTAAATCATTTAATCTTCCAGTTTTTGATGATGATGCGTCCATCTCCAATGCTACAACAAACATTATTCCTCCCACTCCATTACCAGTCGAACCTCTTGTCCCACCTATCACACCAACAAATGATGCTACACAAGTTGATGCTGCATCTTCCTCATCCTCATTTGATCTTCCACCCCCACCTGTGTCAACATCTCTTCCCTCATCACCTTTATGTACCACATCCCAACCAACCTGTCCCTTTTCCCCACCTCACTCTACCTCACCATCCTCTTCATCATTTAACCAACCACCCACTCACATCCCACCCATGACTGCCAATTTTAAGACTTTGAAAGATTAGCCTCATGATAACATAATTGGATCTATCTCTGATGGAGTTCGGATGCAGAGTCAATCGGGTTTTATTAATGTCTGCTTGTTCTCTTGTTTTATATCACAAAATGTTCCTAAGAACGTACATGCAGCTCTTCTGGATCCTTGCTAGGTTGAGTCAATGCAATTAGAATTGCAACAGTTTAGAAAACTCAAGGTGTGGACTCCTGTCGATCTTCCACCAAACAAGTGCCCCATTGGAACGAAATGGGTGTTTAAAAACAAACCTGATGACCGGGGCATAGTAGTAAGAAACAAATCCAGACTAATGGTCCAAGGCTTTGCTCAAGAAGAAGGGATTGACTACAATGAAGTTTTTGCACATGTCGCCCGTCTAGAAGCTATCAGAATATTTTTGGCGCATGCTGCTCACAAGCAATTTAAAGCCTATCAGATGGATGTCAAATGTGCATTTCTCTATGGCGACACTGATGAAGAGATATATGTGTGTCAACCACTAGGCTTTGAGGATCCAGACATTCCTGACAAAGTATACAAGTTGGATAAGTCTCTTTACGGTCTTCATTAGGCACCTCGAATCTGGTATGAGACATTAACACAGTATCTCTTAAGCAATGGTTTTTCTCGAGGCACCATCGACATGACTTTATTCAAGAAAGAGGTAGATGGTGAGATGCTGATCATATAAGTCTACGTCGATGACATTATCTTTTGCTCCACCAATCCATAATTATGTCGGGAGTTTGAGGAGGTTTTGTGAAGCAGGTTTGAAATGAGCATGATGGGAGAGATGTGCTTTTTCCTCGGGCTACAAGTCAAACCAATGCCAGAGGGAATTCTCATTCATCAAGAAAAGTATATTAAAGAAATGTTGAAGAAATTTAAAATGGATGACGCTTCTTCTGAGATGACTCCTTTCATGGCTCAAACATGCCTCACTCCTGATGAAAACGGGAAACCAATTGATCCTCATCTCTACAGATCCATGATTGGTTCTCTTATGTATCTTACAACAAGTCGTCCTGACATCACCTTTGCTGTCGGATATTGTGCTCGATACCAGTCAGCTCCTAAAGAATCCCATGAAAAGGCCGTCAAACGAATTTTTCGTTATCTAAAGGGTTCTTCTCGTTTAGGACTTTGGTATCCTTATGGTGGGAATTTTGATTTACATGCTTACTCTGATAGTGATTCCAATGGATGCAAGTTAAATAGAAAGTTAGTTACCGGAGGTTGTCAATACTTGGGAAATTGTCTCGTTTCTTGGCGAAGCAAGAAACAGACCACTGTCTCTCTCTCAACAGGAGAAGCAGAATATATTGCTGCCTCTAGTTGTTGTTCCCAAGTGTTATAGATTCAGCAGTAGATGATGGATTATGCAATCAACTTTCTTCTTACCCCGTTGTTCTGTGATAACGAAGCAGCCATCGGGATTGCCAAGAATCCAATTCATCATTCCTGAACCAAGCACATTGAGACATGGATTCATGTAATCCGTGATGCTCAGGAAAAGGGTTTTATTAATATTATTCCTATTGATACAAAAAATCAAAAAGCGGATCTTTTCATAAAAACCTTTGACAAACCTCGTTTTTATGAATTGATTTCCATGTTGGGATTAATTTCATTTTAAACCCTTATTTCCTCAAAAATTTGTCATCTTTATATTGTTTATATTTCTTTCTTATGTTTCCTTTTCTTTCTTTCTTTCATTTTCATTTGCTCCACCACTCATCGCCATTCTTTCATACTTCAAAATTAAAAAAAATTAATATAAAGTAAATAAATAATAGTCTTTAGAAATTTCTTCCCCTATTCGTTGCAGAAATTTCAGGGGAGTATAATTATTTATAACCGCTTCTTTTGTGTACTTTTGCAGAACCTCTGCTCTATTGAGATGTCTGAACAATATGAAGGGGGTCAACAGTATCGTGTCGGTATTTGCTTGATAGGCTCAGCCCGAAAGCAAAGTAGATAGTACTCCCGTAGCTTAACAAAGAATATAAGATGCTTGAATACTCGGATAATCCCCTTGACATCTTTGGCCTTCATAAAGTTACTCGTCCTTGTTCAAAAAGGATTGAGAATGAGGCTCCTCTGTGTTGTTTTGTCCTTGCCTTATACTCCCTTGTTTATAATCTTTAGCATCTATTCTCTATAGCTTTACACTCATTCATATTTGTATCATAGAAGCCTCTCTGTGTACTGTGGTGTCTTGTTTGTACTTATCTCCTCTGCTGTACGGTGGTACTGACTTGGAGTGATGATCTCCTCTGCTGTATGGAAGTACTGACCTGGAGCTCTCATCGGCACAACGTGATTATCTCCTCTGCTATACGATAGTACTGACCTGGAGCTCTCATCGACACAATTTGAATATCTCCTCTGCTATACGGTAATACTGACCTGGAGTGTTCATCAGTACAAGGTGATGATCTCCTCTGCTGTACGTGCGTACTGACCTGGAACTCTCATCAAATGTTATCAAATTGTATCGTGCTTCGTCTGAAAAAGGGATTTTTATTGTACGTGAAAAGATGTAATCAATCAGTAGGTGTGTTTCGTTTAAAATATCATGAGGACAGGATAGGTTTCTTTGCCAAATGTCTGTGGGGACTGATTTTTTCTGTGTTTTCTTTTAAAATAACCGATAACATGATAACAATAGCTGCGGGTTACTTGTCGAAAAGAAGAAGGCATGGGTTTAAAAAAGGACAAAAATATCTGCAATCTCACCGAATTATGACTCTCCAGAAGATTCATTTAGTTTCTCATTTTTCTTTAAGATATTTTTCATTTTCGGTTAAAATAAATGATGTCTTGTGTGATCGTGTGGGGTCCTTTTCTTTGCTTTTTAGTCTCTCTTATTTTATTTTATTTTATTTTTATTTTATTTTTACTTTAATTTATTTGGTTAAAATTAATTTTTTCTTAAATTTTAGGGTTTCTGCGAAAGTATACTTTCGCAAATAGTTTCGCATAGCGAAATTGCTGTTTCGTCGGACGAAACAGCAACTTCGCTAACACTTTCACACTGAGGTCTTTCGCTCATTTATGCTCTGCGAAACTATGTTAATGCTTCTTTAATGATTAACATTTTGTCTTTATGTGTCTTTGTGTCTTTTGTAATAGTATAGGGACTATTTTTGTGATTAGTTAGTTCCTTTCTTTTATGTTTATTGATAGTATATATAGCATAGACTATTGTAGGTTTAGGAACGAGAATCTGCTTACACTCTTTGTAATTGTCTTTGCTTTATATCAATAAACTCATTGAATTTTGTTGATATTGTGCTTTGATTTGATTACTTTGATTGTGTTTTTCATTGAATTGTTAACTAATATCATCACAGATCTATACATTTGATCCTATCAAATGGTATCAGAGCTGTTGGTTGAGTGAATTGAGTTTTGTCGAACTTTGAAAACTCAAAAGTCACTTAATTCTGTGATTGATTAGCAATTCAATTGAAATATTGTGGTTTTCAGTTGTGTTTAATCATCATAAACAGGAATTGAACCACAATTAGCAGTCGAATTCATCAAATTTCAGAGAATTAGTCGAAATTTGGTTCGAAAAGTGTTCATCTTTGTCGAACTGAAATTTGGAAGATTCACTGATTGTTTGTTGATAATCAAGGAAATTGAATGAAGTGCTAAAAGTAATTTAGTAAAAATGACTTAAATTAACCCTATTCTAGACACTAAGTAATACTCTAGACTTACTAAATGACACTAAACTACTAACCGGCAAGTGTACCGGTCGACTCTAGTATAGCTAAAGTAAGTCCGGATATCGAATCCACAAGACTCTAATGTATTACAATAATTAACTCGATCTAGTCTAAAAAGACACGGACTGTTTGTTCTGTTCTTGAGAAGGGGGGGGGGTTTCTAGCAATTCCTACAAAAGACAAGTAATAGAAAACTGGAAATAACTAAAGGCACGAATTTAAAACAACTTAACTTGAATGATGGTAAGGCACTACCTAGATTGGAATCCTGATTTAGTTTAGAGATGATTGGTTTGGGAAATTGTAAACTTTGGGGAACCGGGACCTTAAAGTTTTCACCTTTTGGGACGCCTAAAGCCTCCTAATCACTCTCAAGAATACTAAAGCGACATCCTAAGATTAATGTAACTACCGGATGCTAGACTCACTCTCACGAGATGTCTAACGGGTCTATGAAAGTACCTATGCGATTCACTCCTTCACGGGATCTAAGACAAGGTAAGTTGAACTCTATTAATTGAACTTGCTAGACATTAGCCAAAAGGCCACTCCCTCACAGAAGCTCCTGCCTTATAGCTTAATGACTTAGATCTACCAATAAACTCGCACCTCACAGATTATGAGATTAGCAAAACACTTGAATTAATAAGATTACCGATTAATTTCTTTTAAAGTCTATTGTACATTCAACATTAAAGATCCTAAATTTATTATGTGACATAGACAATCACCAAAACTCAAGACCTAACACAACTCTATTATGTGATAAAGACCGTCACCAAGAGTTATGTAAAGCAAATAAACGACAACCAAACCCATTCAAGTACTCATATGCATTCAATTAAAAAGCCAACTATTCTTACAATTCAAAGACTACCAAAGTTTTCATAATCATAACTTTAACAATCCATCATCCAATCTAGGTGGTAGTAAAGTGTCTAGCCGCTCATAATTGCGGTTTCAATCAAAAGTAAAGTTGAAACAATGAAATGAAACATCTAAGACGAAAAGAGAATGAAAATAAAGACACCCGAACGTCACAAGGGCGACCCGAATGTTTCCTTGCCTTCAATCTTCAAACCGGATGCTCCGAATGCTTCAAAATGACTAAATTTTTGCTCTCCCAATCGTCCAATGATAGGATCAATTAAAGCAATCTGTAACAAATTATATGAACAATTCAAAGAAATATAAACAATTGTAATCAAATCAAGCAATATCAACAAAATTCAGAATTCATTGATAGCAAAGACGATTACAAGAGTTAGAAAGCAGTTTATGCAAAAACTTAACAATCTACTCTAAGTCTATGCTATTTATACTAGAAACTAAGGAACTAAAATTTACAAAACTAGTCCCTATACTAGTATAAAATACAAAACTAGACACTAAAGACTAAATGTTAATCTTCTAAGGAACCTAACAATACTCCCCCTAAGATTTACATTGTCTTCTGTCTTCAGTTCAGCTCCATCCTTGCTTTTCTTCTTGATCTTTGTCTTTGACTTCATCTTTTCCTTTATTTTCTGACTTCTTTTATCTTCAGTCTTCAAAGAATTCTTCAGGTTTTTCTTTAACTGAGAACATTGGTTTCTTCTTGTAAATTTCTGTTTCTTTCAACGCATTATGTATTGATGACTTGAATTTCTTTGCTAGGACAGCTTGCTCTGGCTTTGACTCATTGGTTTTTATCTCTAACTGCTTCATTCTTTCCAAAGTGTTCTTCGACAAACATGCTATGTCAACATTAGCATATAGCTCAATAGGAATTACACAGTCTTTTGTATACACTTCAAGCACACCTTTCCTTGATAATCTCATAAATTCAATATCAGGAATATCTTTCTTCACTATGTTTGCATAAGCCAATGCTTTTCTTAATGCAATTCTCTCCATGGCAGCACTCATAACATTGATAATTGACACAAAGTATTTCTTATCTTGTTCAGCTGTCTCATTAGATAGCTTTTCAAACTTTTGTACAGATAAGAATGAAATGTAACTTGGGTGTAGTAACCTCAGTTCGAATGCACCAAACAATGTTATCATATCTTCATTCCAATCTTCTAAATTTCTCACAAGCTTAAGTTCAAAAGTTTCTGAATTGTAAAACCATCTGTGAATTGGTTTTGACTTTTGATTCCCGTCAATCATCTTTAAACCAGGAGTTGTCACTTTTTCCACAAACTAGTCATAGAATTCAATCATAAAGTGATCTTCATCTGATTGATTAACTTTCTTACTTCTCTTTTTCTTCATTGTCATGAAGTATTCTTTATCCTCTTGTTCACACCTTGTTTTCAAAAAATTACTTGATCTTTCCAACCCTGTTCTTAACAAATCAACCATCATTTGTCCTCTCTATTCATTTGAATGATTAATCAACAACAATCTATTCAATTATTTTAAATCCTGCACTGGAAGTTTTATGATGCTTGCATAAAAGTGATAAACATCACAGACTGCATTCACTCTTTTGATCAGAAAAGCATCAAATACTTCATCATACTTCCATGCAATAATCTTTACTTGGTTTGTGAAATCTGGTGCAATCATTGCATTCAACAGTTCTGCAACTGATTGACCTTTCTGAAAAACATTTCTTACCAAATCACCTGTGGATCTTGACTTATCAAAAATTTTCATTTGATCATCAGAAGCCTTATAAACTTGCTTTTCAGATTCTTGAAATATTTTCATTAACTCTTTTCTCCTTTCATGAGCAGTTGACTTCATTGTCATTTGTTTGATCTCCTGAGGCTTCAACACTCTTGTTCTTTTTGTAATTTCCAAGTATTGTGGATTGTCAGTATCCAATATGATCATCTTTTTAGTTTGTTTTTCTGTCTCTTGGAAACTTTTAACTAGATTCCTTAATGATACAAATTGGAGTCTTTTCAATTTCCTCTAAGGATAATTCCTGGCTTGCAACAATGATCTTAAAGCAAACACACTCATGTCTTCAGGATCTGGATGGTGTAGCTCGGAACTAGAAAGTTCATCAACATTAATACTTTCTTTTTCTCTATTCCATTCTCCATGTTCAATCACTATTTTGTTTGGATCTATTAGAGCAACAGACTCAGCAGCTAGACATTTCTCGTATTCATCATTAAACAGAGATACTGTCAGCCCGTCTAGGAATACTCTGTTGTATTTCATCTTCACAAGATAGTTATATCTTTCTTCAAAATCTGCTGGAATATCATCAACTCCTTGATCATGCTCAAAAGTAGGATTTTCAAATTCTTCATCCACATCTTCATCATCAAGAACCTCATTATACAAATCATCGTTAAATTCATCTTCTAAATCTTCTAGAGCACCAATTTTGTCTTTAATCAGTTGCTCTTGACTTTCTTGATGTTCTTCTTCAATAGATTCTTCAACTCTTTGTACTTTTGAAGAAGTTTCAGGAACAGATTCAGCATCAAATTCATCTAATTTCCTCTTTCCTTTCTCACTTTCAGATACTTTTTCAAGATCAATTGGAATGTTTTCAGCAACAATCACAATTTCTGGAGAAGAAGGCTGTGTTGATTCTTTTAACTTTATTAATTCTTCCTTCAATCTTTCATTTTCTTCAGACAGATTCTTGAATTTTTCTTCCAGTAAATCATAGTCTTTGATCATAACCTCAAAATTTTTTATAACATCATCTTTATCTTTAGCATACCCAACAATCTTTTCATCTTTCATCAAACTTTCTTCTTTTAATTTCTCATTTTTCTCCTTTAGCATATCAAGCTCAGACTTAAGTTCAGCAATTTCTTTTTCTTTTGCTTCATTGTCATTCTTTAATCTTTCAAGTTCATCAATATCCAAAATCTCCACAGTTTGAACAGACACATGTTGTGTTGTCAAAACTAGTATATCTTGATCAATTTGGAAAGATTCAGTGAACTCATAATCAAAAATTTGTTCATTCACATCAATCTCGTGTTCAGTCTCAATATGAATTTCTTCTTCTTCATGTACATCATCATGAACAGGTTCATTAACTTCATCATTTATTGGACCTTCATCATCATGTTGAGCTTCATCTGCTTGCTCAGACATGTGAGTATCATGACTCATATCTTGGTGTGTTTCTGCTACATCACCATCATCATCATCATTATCATCTGAACTTGAAGAACTTTCATCATCATCATCTTCCTTATTTTCATCTTCATCAACTTGATCATCATCCTCAAGAGGAAACACATCAATCAACTTTGAGGGATCAAGTGGTTCACCATCTATCAAATGAAAATGATCTACAGTAATATCAACCTCATCATTTGCTACATTCCTCATGTAGTCAAACATGGGAACATTCTGAGCACCAGTTAACATTGTTAGTTTCTTGTAAGTCATCTCAGACATGTTTTCCAAGATAAGTCTATCTCCCCCTATTCCATATACATGGATATCTGGATATTCCTCATTAATGATCATTTGAAGGAACCTGGGGTACATCAAATATTTATGTCTTGTTCCTTTCTCCAAATCAAAGATGAATCCATTCAAAATCCATTTAGCCATATTAAATCTTCTGTTTGTTACAATGGCCACAATAGGAGATGCTATATCTACAGGGAATGAATTCCATCCTACACTCCTCTTTGACATACAGTGTTGGAAGATATAACAAAGGAGCTTCCAATGATTATATACTCTTGCTCTGAAGAATTGTTTCTTCGGGAAATGGTCAGGGTGACCCATTTCCATGAAGGTCTCTCTACATTCATTGAATGTTAACTCAGCCAGATCTTCTGGATCATTGTGACCCAGTCTTAATGCAGTTCTAATTGATTCTTCAGACACTTCAACCATTTTCTCTCTTATTACAAATCCTCTTACAACTTTCCTTCCTTCAACACTTGCTGTACTCCAGAATTTTCTGATGAGTCTGTCATATATCACTGTCTGGTAACACGTGGCATATACATATTTAGTTCTAAGAAGAAATCTTATCATCTCTTCATAAGACAGTGCATCTTGAACTTCCTCATTGAGCAAAGCAACAATGTTGTGCTTTGGCAAAAACTTTAGATCTGCCATGTTCACAAACACAAAAACACTGTCAACACTCTGTGATTTGAGCTTGAAATGATTTTAATCGAAGAAAGAGGGTTTTTTCGAGAGTTCGAATGGTCAGGGAGGTTTTAAGAGGGTTTTTGAAATGGGAATGAAATGAATCACAAGTGTGCTTTTTATACTAAGTAAAATTTTTTAGACTTATGAGCACTGTACAGACGTTTAAGTACTGTTCAGACTCATTAGGTTCTAAATTTTACTAAGTATTTGACATATGACCACTATTCAGTCATATGAGGCCAGCCGTATGAGAACTGTTCAGTCATATGAGTACTGTTCAGTAGCATGAGTCCTGTTCAGTAGCATTAGCACTGTGCAGTAGCAAAATGATGCTGAAATGCCCGCACACCAACTTCTCAGAAACATAACAACTGTTTAGAGATACAACAACTGTTCAGCCACATAACAACTGTTCAGCCACATAACAACTGTTCAGTCACATAAGCATTGTTTAGATGTTTTTGCACTTGTATTTTTCAAATCTTCCACCTGCACACTGTTTAAACACATTAGTAATATTTCATACTAATATTTAAACAATATTGCATATTTTTTACTTTTCCCTCAAATTTACACTTTTGACCCTCAAAATTGAACTTTTTACATTTTGACCCTCAAAATTGAACTTTTTACATTTCGACCCTCAAAATTGAACTTTTTACATTTTGACCCTTCATTTTAGTTTCAAAATGAACAAACCAATTATTTCAAAATTTGTCTTGTTTTCAACATTTCAAAGAAGCTTTTCCACTTGTTAAAAATTATGAGATCATTTTATCATAGATAAACACACACATACTTTGAAATTAAAGCATCATCCTTTCAATTCAATATGATCATTTTGATTTTCTGAGAATATTCTTATTGGTTTATTACTCCCCCTAAACTTTTAAGGTTTTTCAAAACTTAGAAGTTTACCAATAGATCATAAGAATATCACACTTAACATTGTTATATTGCCTGCACACAAGAAAACATGCATAAAATCAAAATTAAAGCTGAATAAAAATCTAATATTTACACTAGAATCCTTGATTGCAGTGAGATCATATTAGTAAAGATCAGAACATTAAAATAAAAAATATGTGAATAGTCATAGACAATGATTAAATCCTGATCAAGTGTGTTTCAGGTCAGTGACATCACAGCAAAGGAGACACAAGATCTAAGGACAGAAAATGAGTGTTTTTGACAAAAATTATCAGCTCACTTACTTTTTCAATTCTTGGATTGAGTAGTGCAGAATTGTATATGACAAGATGTGACTCATACCAAGACTTAGAGGATCAACCATCATCAAGACATGCAAGGAAGCACACATTCTCAACTTATTACCTAACAAATATGCATAACCAGAGTTCCTGTTACTTAATTTAATAGAGAATGATCATGGATAACCATTTGATCAACTCTAACCATCCATTTGAATGGGTTGTGCACATTGGCATGTTTTGCATCAAAGGAGAATATCCAAGTCTGTAATGACTTACAACAAAGGATATCTCAGCACTTCAGGTCTATGATAACTCATAACAGAGAAGTGAATGATGCTTGTAACAGATCTCATGATTAGTCACATTATCATCAGGTGTGAGTGGGGGTAGCTTAGCAAGCAATCAATCTGATAAGCTAATACACTCAAAAGTACTTAGATGAATACACAAACAATCATAGAGATTTGGGGTAATCATAAGAATTTACTTGTTCAGTATACTAGCATGATATTGTCTACACATCAAATCCTGATCATGTCAGACTTTATTAGCGAGTGAAGAATGCAACTGATCTTACTAATGTACTATCATTTCTCACATGAGGCAAACACAGATTCATTCAAAAACAATGAATTAGAAACCAAAAGAACTCTATTTTTGGAGTTTTTGATTTATAGTTTTTATTTGATTTTTGAGTTTTCTAATTTTGTATTTTGGTTTTCTATAAAAGAAAGCACACACACACAAACAATCAGGCAAATAACTATGAAAAGTTACCCTTATGAAGATTTTCAGATTTAGGAAAGTATTTGATCATGAAAAGATTCAAATTAGTAACCAGGTTTACACATGGTTAATAAGGCCAATTGACTCCACTAAATACTCAAACCTTCCTGGTAGAAAAGCTTTAGTAAATAGGTCTGCCAACTGTTTTTCAGTTGCTATTTGAATCAAAATGATTAAACCTTTTTCAGAATTATCTCTTAGAAAATGATATCGAATTTTGATATGTTTTGTTTTTGAATGTTGAACTGGATTAGCTGTAATGAACATAGCAGCAGTGTTATCAATGTAAATGGGTGTTTTGAGAAAATTGAACCCATAATCTAGCAGTTGGTTTTGCAACCAAAGGATTTGAGAACATCCTGCTGATGCAGCTATGTACTCAGCTTCTGCAGTTGAGACAGAAACATTTGTTTGTTTCTTACATTGCCATGAAACTAATCTGGATCCAATGAACTGACAACCACCCGTTGTAGATTTTCTGTCTTGACAACATCCACCATAATCACTATCTGCATACCTATGTAACTCAAAATTACCCTCGTAAGGATACCAAAGCCCTAAAGCTGGTTTACCTTTGAGATACCTGAATATTCTCTTGATAGCAATTAAGTGATATTCTTTCGGGTCTGATTGATACCTTGCACATACACAAACAGCATACATGATGTCTGGTCTTGATGCAGTAAGATACATCAAAGAACCAATCATAGATCCGTATAAAGTTTGGTCTACTGATTTTCCTTTAGAATCAGGCTCAATCTTGGTGTTTACGTCAGCTGGAGTTCTTATGGACTGACAATCATGCAGTTTGAATTTCTTTAAGAGTTTATCAACAAACTTTTCTTGATTGATAAAAATACCATCTGCAGATTGTTGAACTTGCAATCCAAGAAAGAAATTGATTTCTCCCATAGAACTCATTTGAAATCGAGATTTCATGATTTCTTCAAATTCATTGCACAATTGTGGACTGGTAGATCCGAATATGATATCATCTACATACACTTGCACACATAAGAGATCATCATTATCCTTCTTTATGAATAAAGTTGGATCGATTTTCCCTCTAATATATCCATGTTGGATCAAGTGTTGAGATAATGTCTCATACCAAATTCTAGGAGCTTGATGTAGTCCATATAAAGCTTTGCTAAGCTTATACACTTGATATGGAAATTCTGCATGCTCAAAGCCCGGAGGTTGCTTCACATACACATCATCAGTGATTGGACCATACAAGAATGCACCTTTGACGTCCATTTGATACACCTTGAATTTCATGAATGATGCATAAGCTAGGAAAATACGAATGGATTCGAGTCTTGCAACTGGAGCAAATACTTCATCATAGTCAATTCCTTCTTCCTGTGTGTATCCTTGTGCAACAAGTCTTGCTTTGTTTCTTATAAATATGCCACGATCATCAGTTTTATTTCTGAACAACCATTTCATGCCTATGGCATTTTCTCCTTCAGGTAATTCCACTAACTTCCACACTTCTTGTTTCCGAAATTGAAGAAGTTCTTCTTGCATAGCTTCAATCCAACCATTGTCCTGTAATGCCTCGGTGACATTTTTAAGAATAATCTGAGAAAGAAAACAAGAGTATAAACAAACATTTGCATGTTCAGATTTACTCCTAGTAGTTCTTTCATTCAGAGGACCAATAATCCGTGATGTTGGATGATTCTTGTGGATACGAGATGTCGGCATCTCAGTTCCTTGAACATTAACATCAAGATTGGTTTGGTTTAGATTGGAGAGCTGTTGCAATAAGGTAGAAGAATATGGAGTGAAATTTGGAACTTGAGTCGAAGAATTAAGAAAGTAATCAAAGTTACTATGATCAATTGCATCTCCAGAGATGGAAGATGTGCCAGACTCAGGATGTCCAATTTCAGTACCATCATTAGGAAAAGGTTGTGATGCTTCTTGATCTGCTGAAACTGAATGATCTGAAGCTGAAGAAGCATGAACATTGTCATTAACTTGTTTTGTTGAATCCTTGACAAATGAGAAGAATGGATAATCTGGGCGAGCATCATCTGAATCATCAGAATCTGAATCATCACTGAAAGATCCAAGATCTCCTCTTGAGTTCTTCTTACCTGTAAAATCATCAGATTGATTAAACAAGTTAGATTGAAATGAGTTTGACAAAGAATCCAAATCAAATAACCATGCAGGACCATTTGAAACTTATGGAAAAGAATTTTCCAGAAATTTAACGTTGAATGTTTCATTAATAGTGTTTGTCCTAGAGTTATAAACTCGATAGGCTTTGGAAACTGATGAATATCTAACGAAAAATCCATTATCAGCTTTTTCTTCAAATTTCCTAAATGATCACTTGAGTTTAGAATCATAACTGGACAACCAAATGATTTTAAAAAGTTTATGTTTGGTTTCCTGTCAAACATTAACTCATATGGAGTTTTCTTTTTATCTTTAACAAGTAAGATTTTATTCTGAACAAAACAAGCTGTTGATATCGCTTCGTCCCAGAAAGTGATTGGAATTTTGGCATCAGCTAACATAGACCGGGCAGCTTCAATCAGAGTTCTGTTCTTCCTTTCAGCAACTCCATTTTGTTGTGGAGTTCGGGGAGCACTGAACTGATGAACTATCCCTTTTTCTACACAAAACAAATCAATGTTAGCATTTTTAAATTCATTTCCATTATCACTTCTTATTATCTTTACTTTTTGTTCAAGTTGATTTTCAACTTTATTAATGAATTCTTTTAGAAGATCTGCAGTTTCAGATTTAGCATGAAGAAAGAAAACCCATGAAAATCTTGTATAATCATCTTTGATGACTAAACAGTATGATTTTCGACCAATACTCCTAACATTAGTTGGTCCAAAAAGGTCCATATGTAACATCTGGAGTGGTTTGGTATTTGAGTTTATCAGCTTGGACTTATAAGACGCTCTATGTTGTTTTCCCTTCAGACATGCTGAGCAGTGATCAGTAGTTGAAAACTTCTTGGAAGGAAGTCCAATAACATGATTTCCTGCTATAAGCTTGTTCATGTTTTTGAAGTTGGAATGACCAAGTCGTCTATGCCACAGTTGGCTTTCATCATTCGATGCTTTAACAATCAGGCAAGTAGTTTTAGTTGAAGGATCCACTTGAGACATATCCAGTTTGTATACATCTCTGTCTCGAGCAGCTTTAACTATCACCCAGTCATTGCTAATCTGAAAACATGGTTTCAAGACATAACAGTGAGATTCATCAAAAAGAACAGAATAAGATTTGTCACAAATTTAGGATACACTTAGAAGATTAAAGTTCAACTGTGAACAGAAGTTGACTTTATCAAAACTGATAATCCCATTGGACACTGTTCCCTCTCCTGTTATCTTTCCACCTGCATCAACTCCAAAAGCAACATGAGTACCATCCTTTAACTTAAAATATTATAACAAGGCTTGATTGCCTGTCATATGCCGGCTACACCCACTGTCTACATACCATGAGTTCATTGGTCTCCGCGGGCGTACCTGCATTTAAAAAACATTTAAGGTGAGTTAGTAACCCAAGCCGAGATGGTCTTGGGCTTGCCAAACTTGTCAACAATTGTAAATTGTTTGAAATGAAGTTTGTTGACATCTTGTTTCTTTTGAAATTTAGCATTTTCAATTCCTTTTTGAAAAACATGATGATTGTCTTTTTGTGATTTTGATTTCAAAGCATTGTATCTGTTTTCAAGATCATCATCAAGAAATCTTGAACTCTTATATGAAGCATTTGAGAATGTTCCTTTGTTTATTCTCGCAGATCGTGGAATAAACTTTTCTTGATTGTATTGCTGTGATTTAACAAAATGTTGATTATCATAATCAGAATTGTTTCTTCTGAAAGATCTCAAACCCAAGGAAGGTTGTTGTTGTGAAAATTTAAATCCAATATTTTGATTTCTTATAGATTGTGGATTTACAAAGCCTTGATTATTGAATTCCTTTCTTGAAGAGTTCTTCCTGAAATAACAATCATTTGTATTATGATTTCTTTCATCATACAACGCATAGTATTTGTTAAAGTAACACTCAGCTGTTGTGTGATTTGTCATATCACATATGTAGCAATACTTGTTAAAGTAACATTCTGAAATGTCATGATTGTACATGTCACAGATATCACAATACTTTTAAGAATGTTTGAACAACATTTTGTTAACCCTTGAAGTAGAAGCAACATTGGATTCTTTTTTAAATTTAGGGTTTGGCAGATTAATATGTTGTTTATTTGGTGTGAGTTTGTTCATTGGATTTTTAGGATTTTTCTTTTGAACTTGAACACAATTCTTTGACTCCTTTGATTCAAATCTTTTATGTACAACGGAAGTCTTAGGATCTGAACTTGTTTTCAGATCAGAGTTAGATTTGATCTTGGGTTTAGGTGTCATTTTTGTATTTGTGTTCATGTCAAAAGTTCCTGCAGACACAAACTTCATAGGTTTAATTTGAGTATTGTTCTGTGACTGATTAATTGATTCAGTTTTCTTTGCTTTTGCAGCTTTTCTTCTTCTTTGATTTCTTAATCTGGATGATGTTTTCTTGCTTTGAAGTTTAGTTGAATCTTGAGAAGATTCCTTTTGACACTCTTTTTCTTTAGTTAGTTCATTTGAACTAGAATCATCAGAAATATTGTTATCTGTTTTAACTACTTCAGATTTTCCTTTCAGTTTGTTTTTGACTTCTGTAGATTTTTCACTCTTTTGTTCACTTTGTTCAATAACATTTTCACTTTTTGGTACAAACAGCTTCTTTTGCTTTTGTTGAGGTTCATAAGATTTGACTTTGATTGGATGACCATTTTTGATCTTGTCTAAGTCTTCTGTAGATTTTTCACTCTTTTGTTCACTTTGTTCAATAACATTTTCACTTTTTGGTACAAACAGCTTCTTTTGCTTTTGTTGAGGTTCATAAGATTTGACTTTGATTGGATGACCATTTTTGATCTTGTCTAAGTCAGTTTCTTCATAAACTTCAACATTTTTCTTTTTAAAGTTCTTTTGATCTTGAAATTCTTTCAGTTTAGCTTTGTTTTCTGGTGAATGATCATGAGTATTGAAATTCTCTGGTAATGTGTTTGAGATTGATTCAGGCATAGGTTCATGTGTGAATCCTAATCCTGTTTTATCTTTATCATTTCTTCCATTCACCAGTTGCTCGACAATTTTCTTTGAGCTTTTAACTTTGGCTAAATCTATTTGAGTTGCTGCATGTGACAATTTTTCTTGTTCAAGTGTTTTGTTCATCTCTTCAAGTTGTTTCTTGACTAGTTCAAGTTCTTTAATAGTTTTGTTCCATGAAGCTTGAAGAGACATTATCTTTTCATCAGCAATTTTGTGATCTGATATTAGTTTATTATGCCTTGATTCTTCTTGTTTGAGCTTGTCACATATTTTGAATGAATATGTTCTGTAGTGTTCAACTTGTTCAAAACATGCTTTTGTGCATATTTTCTCTCTCACTTCCACTGGTATTTCAGGATAGGAGTTTGAAGATTTAGTATCAGAAGAGTTAACAAGCTTTGGTTGTTCTGATTGAGCCATAAGAGCAACTTCTTCAGTGGTATCTTTTGGGTCTAATTTGTCGCTCCAATCATACTCTTCTTCTTGATCTGATTCATCATCCTTCTTAGGATCTTTATCTTCAGACCAGTCTTCTTCATCAACTTTAGCAACTAGAGCCAGATTAGCAGTGAGATCAGCAGTAAATTGCTCTGCATATGCACTCCAGTCATAACCATCTTTGATGTTTACAACCAATGCCTTCTTAGGTTCCTCACTATTTTTCTCTTCTTTGAGTTCTGGCATAGGTAGACTTTGGTATGGCTTTTGAAAAGTCTTGTTTGCCTGTTGCTGATATTTCTGGCCATTTGAGCTGCCTTGACCATTTCCTCCTTGGTTTCTTGGAGCTTTACATTCTCTTGAAAAATGACCATAGCCGTTACAGTTAAAGCATCTTGATTTTGATTTATCAATCCCAACAGTTTTGTTTGCACTGGGTTTGTAATTTCTGTTAGCATAAGAATGCTTTTGTGTTCTGTAAGCTATCATGACCATTTTCCAGTTAAGATCCATTTCTTCTACATCGTCTGGATCCATTTCATACAGATCTTGTAGAACTAGCTCCACTTGAGTCAGATGACTGCCTTGATAAGCTTGAAAGCTTGCCATGAAAGCAGTGAATGCAGTTTTTGACTCTTCATCTTGTTAAAGAATGTTAATCACATCTTTCACTTTGCTTGGATTAGGAGAGTTTGAGGAGGATGGCATCTCCGTTGAAGGTTTAGGCATTTGAGCTTTAGGAGGAGACTGTGGTTGTGGTTGAGTAGAGTAATCAGGTGTACTGGTGAAGAATCCTGCTCCCATAAATAAATCACCTTCATCTTCAGGAGAGATCTGATCTTTTGCAAGAAAGGCATTTTCTACAGTATTTGCTGGAGAAGCAACATACTTATATTGAGATGTTGATGCATGTCTATCATTGTTTCTAGAGCTTTTATCAATCTCAATAGATTCAATCTTAGCAATAAGAAGATCAAGATCCATTAGAAACTTTTCAGTATGTTTCAACAAAGTAACAATCTGTTTCCATGATGATGGTAGTGCATTCAGAAGTCTGTTATTCAAGTCTTCAAGATCATTCTTGATTCCCAGAGTAGACATTTTTGTAGTGAGTTGCACAAATCTGTTCATCATCTGATTTATTATTTCTCCTGAGATGTGCTCAAATAGTTCCAATTGCCTTTTCAGTTTTTGCTTTTTTAGATCTTGAATTTCTTTCCCTCCTTCATAGATAACCTTCAGTGCTTTGTACATAGTATATCCAGTTTGATAGTTTTCAAGTCTGGATAGTACTTCCAAAGGTAGCCCTTTACAAATGAGAGAATAAGCTTTGACATCATTTTTCACCTTCTTTAAGTCTTCTCCATGTAGGTTATCTTCGGGATATGGTTCTTGTGTATCTTTAGTATACACAAATCCTCTGTCTGGACCATCAGTAGACAGGAATGTAAGGTCCCTTTTCAATTGATTTCCACAGATCAGTGTCTATGGAATTCAAATGATGTTTCAGTCTAAGAGACCTGTTTTTAAAATCAGCTCTGTTTTTAAGTTTTGAAACTATGTTCTCAGAATCTTCTGATTCCGCCATTCTTATATTTTTGTTGTTTTTCTAAGCTTTTGAATTAAAAAAAACTTAAAAAAATACTTTTGGATTTTTGAATTTTTATGAAAAAATTTCTAAGTGTCAATGAAGATAAGTCTGAACAGTGGTGATAAGTCTCAACAGTATGAAACGACCCAACAGTGATGATACGCCTCAACAGCTAATAAGTCTAAGGGAATGCCTTAGAAAATCTCCAAGGATTATAAATCCCAAACAGTAGTGAAACGCCTTCACAGTTGATACTATCGCACAGTGGTTATACGTCCACACAGTAGTTATACTTCCACACAGTGATGGTATTTCCAAACAAGTGAAACTACCACATAGTGGTTATATGTCCACACAGTGGTTATACGACTAGGTGTAAAAAGTCTGAACAGTTGAGAAACGCCTAAACAGTTCTCAAATGTCTGAACACTTAGTCAAATTTCAGTGTTTTTCAACCCTAATACGACACATTCATCATGTTCTTATGAATGTAACGAACTCAGAAATTTCGAAATCCTTCAATTGTTGATGAATTGAGCTGAAACTTTTCAATTAGTTCATGATTATACCGATAATCAATCCTCTAACATCAATTTCAGTAATTATCCACAATTTTCAATGAATTTCGGAAATTTTAGGTCGAACACTCAAGAACACTTTCTCGAACTGTTTTTCACTAATTCACTCAATTTTGATGAGATAAACTGCAATTTGTGATTCAAAACATGTTTCTGATGATGAAACACAACTCTGATTCATAATATTTCACTTGAATTGTTAATCTATTACAGATTTTAGTAGATTTTTGAAGTTTCTATCTTCGACAGTCCTTCAAAAACACTCAACCGAAAGCTCTGATACCAATTGATAGGATCAATTAGAGCAATCTGTAACAAATTATATGAACAATTCAAAGAAATATAAACAATTGTAATCAAATTAAGCAATATCAACAAAATTCAGAATTCATTGATAGCAAAGACGATTACAAGAGTTAGAAAGCAGTTTATGCAAAAACTTAACAATCTACTCTAAGTCTATGCTATTTATACTAGAAACTAAGGAACTAAAATTTACAAAACTAGTCCCTATACTAGTATAAAATACAAAACTAGACACTAAAGACTAAATGTTAATCTTCTAAGGGACCTAACATCCAAGAACTGCCTCCTTCGTAAATTCAGGTTAATCCCCCAAAAAGAGGGCTTAAGTACGTTAAAAACAAGAAAATTGTGACTTTTCTGCAGATACGGGCCTCTCGTAGGGCGCGAGAGGCTTTGGAATTCCGGTCGCCACCCGCCACCTTGTTAAAGTAAACACCCACGTCTCGCACACCCTCTCGCGGGCTGCGAGAGGATCAGGAAAACGGGTCGCGCCCCGCCAGCTGCTTCTAGCTTCAGACATTGACTTCCTTTCAGCTTGTGATATCGCGTATCGCTTCGGGACTCGTTTCTTCTTGTATTTCCGCTTATTTAGGCTCTTTTTAACCCACAAGGCCTGCAAAATAAAATATAAACAAAGGTTTATCTTTTCTAAAGAAAAACGACACTAAACAAATAAAAACTAAACAAAATATGCATGAATAACTGATGTATTTTGCAATACATCAAATATCCCCTCACTTATCTTTTTTTCGTCCCCGAAAAACAGCTAATTTGCAATGGAATCATAACCGGAAAGGTAAGTTCTCTATAAGGTCAAACATCAAACAATATAGATAAATAAACACATAAAGAACGTGACTACGATTTCCGGTATTGTAATCCACCTAAACCCAACCACCGACTCATCAAACCCCCCTTCGTGTAAAGTTTTATGTTCAAGTTCGTTGATTTTAAAATCTATGGGTCTCACACTTGGACGCACACGACTCAACCTAGTCCCACTTCAAGCTTATAAGTTACAGGGACTGCCCTACCATTTTCTGTACACACCTCTCCAGGTTTAAATACCAACCTGGAACGAATAATGGATTCTCATGAGCAATTTATTTTATTAGTTTTTCACATCTCGTCCTAGAAGGCTGTTATCCGCTGAGTCACTATCCCAATGAACAACACCATAGACCCGGAAATGCTTTTGTTATTTTATTTTATTTTATTTTTATATATATATATATATATATATTTTTCATAAGATTCCACCTAGAGGGCTGTTGCCCACTGAGTCACTATCCCCTTAAGCAACACCATAGGCTTTGTCATTTTTATTTTATTTTATTTTATTTTCGTGTTGCTTTCATGTTTCACCAATTGCACAATCCTAGGGTAGACTTTCAATTGCCCTTTTTCACTATATTAGCAGTTTTCAGCCTTACCGTATACTCCCAAGATGATAACCCACGAGATTTCTAAGCGTTTCTTAAGGTATGATTAATTAAACACTTAAGGGGATTTTTCAAAACCGGCTGGGCCTACCAACACGTCCTAATCACATATGCCTTTTGTTTTTTTTCAGAAAACAAGATTGTTTTAACTTTTTAGAGATCACGAAATCCGGTAATTATATCATCTTCCATTTAGATGCAAAAAGCTTCTTTCAAGAAACAATATATATTATTAAATTTTTTTATTATTTTTTTATTTTTTTTTAATTTTTTTTGTTCTAAAACTACTAAACTAAAAACCAAAGCAAAAACTATGACTCATATTTCCCATCCCCACACTGAATCTTGCATCGTCCTCAATGCTAAGATGGAAAACAAAAACTGACAAACTACCTACTAAAGATAAAGAAAACTAAATCTTGTAAATATATTATGAATGCAAGTGGAAACGACTTAGCTGAATATGTTAGACAGTCAGTGTGCCAGTCAATTCCACATGTGCTCTCTACTCCAAACTGCTCAGCAAAACTGGTATCATCAAACAGCTAATACCAACAAGGATAATAAACGATAAGAGTGTAACAGTCCAAAGTTCAACCAAACAACCAAAAAACCAACCCAAATCCCAACCAACCACAGTTTAAAGTACAGACCATTAAGAAAGGATAAAAACAGCATAAAAGATAAAAAATACTAAGATGTGAAATAAACTTAAGCTGCATCCTCACGCTCTGTCTCTTCACTCCTCGTCTTCCTCTTCATCCTCTTCGTCTTCACCAAGAATTGGGAACTCTGGCTCCATGTCTGCATAGCCACCATGACCTGATCCTAAGGCCCCCCAATGCGAACTACCTTGACCAGTCGGATCATAAAATCCGGGCATCGGAAACTGACTCAGGATGGCTGCAGGCTGAAAGAAATCTAGAACGGGCATGTTCATCTGTCCCATCATATGTCGAATCGCACTATCCTGCATATCCTGCCTACGATCCTGGCGAACAAAACCCGCATCCATCCTGGCAAACCCAAGATCCATCTGAGCGAACCCAGTGTCCATCCGCTCATAAAGAGTCTCTAGTGTGATCTGATCGGGTGGTGGCTGTCTAGTAGGGTGTTGGGGTGCTGGCCTATACTGGCGGGTCCTCTGTGGAACTTGATATCGTGGGGGTATAGAGCTCTGCATAGCTGCCTCTGCTGGCATACCTGCCGGAGGCGGAATCTGTGGACCCTCACTAATACTCGCCCATGTTGGCGGGTCGGAATATGTCAGAATACCCGAAGCCTGCAAATCAGAAACTCTCATAAAACATGGCGCAGGCCCCTGCCTCATCCGCTCAGCCGGGTACCTGTCAAACACCCTTAAACTCTCGGCTAACCATGTCACATAAGGACCGCAGTAGATCCTTGCTCCCCTACCGCCTCTCTATGGTCTCCTCATTGACAATGGAAAAACAGTCGCCAGGTTGGCGTTTCTTCCCTCTACCATGCACATCAAACAAAATAAACTGATCTGGTTTACCTTGTTATCGCCCTGACCTCTACCTACAAGCGTGGCTGCAAGTATTTTGTGAATAAATCTAAGGATCGGATCAGTGATATCACTCGCCACCATGTTGTTTGAATAGGGAACCCGAGAAATAGTGCCCCAGAATCTAGCCAGTTCTCTCACCAGGACAACATGTGGGTGGGGTTTCTTGTACACTCCCAGCAGACTGATCCTGAACTCATCGGTTTTAACTTCTTCTTGAGTATAGAATTGTAAGGCTACTGCAAACTGTGGTATGGTCATCTCGTAAGATTTCCTGCCCAGGGCAAAGAAAACTGCCTCCTTCTTATCGAATTTCCCTTGTTTGAAATCAAACGTGGAGTGAAACTCCAAGGTGATCTCCTTATACTGCCTTGCATCACAGTCTAATACCCTTCTGAACCTCGGTCCTAACAGCCGCTCGATCCTTGCCCTTGCCCCTAGGCGATCCATCAAATCCCAGTCGATTTTTCTAAACAGCAATAGCTCTACCGTAATTAAATTGCCCAGTCTTTGGTATTCACCCGAGTCGGCCTCAAACTGCAATAATGGGCTATCCTAATCCTAGTGCTCAGGCCATACGGGATCCCTGGTCCAGCATAATCTACTTCCCGATAGTACCCAGGTGCCGATGTTTGTGCTGGCGCTGTTGGAGCCTCTTGAGGACGAGCTGGTGGTTCTCTTCTTCTACTCCTCTTATTGGACGATCCTGCACCTGACATCTGCAAAACAGTTCAAGATAGACAAAGAAAAACCAACATAGCAGAAAAGTTAGCGAGGGTTATGCAAGCACCATTTTTTATTATTATTATTTTTATTTTTTTATTTATATATATAATTAAAAGAGACAGCCATATAGTATTTTATTCGTGGCTGAATCTGACAACAAAGTTGAGTAAAGAAAAAAAAAGTTACCGTTTACAAAAGCGTGAGTTCTAAACAATCTCGCCCGAATGGAGATTGAGTACGGGCGAGGCGTTTTATACTTGTACGTGCACAAAATAAATAAATCCATGACACCAAAACAAATCTAACACTAAACGAAGGAAACTAACTAGACACAATGTACACTACCTTCTCCCGGTACTTTAATTGTCCTCAATTAAATCCGAAGTGCCCAAAACAAACCAACATTGGGTGTCAACCCCCAAGTTAAGTTAAAAAAAACTTGAATATTTGATATTGAACTAACAAAATCGTTATTAAAAATTTGATTTTTTTTAACAAAATTTGGCTAACCTATGTCTTCACATTCAATGTTTACCATAACCAAGCAAAATGCAACCACGAAACAGCGTAATCATCAACCCAAACCAGCTACCCGCAACCTGCATTATTGTTATCTAACCAAACCATACCACCCGCAACCTCAAACTTTCACTACAACTTAAAATACAAACTTAAATCAAGACTTAACACAAATTTATGCACTAAACAAAGCACAACTGAAAGAACTAACTCATGGTACAAGAATGACAAGAAAGCATACCTCGGGGTGAAGTAAATGAGAAGAAATTGAGCAAATCTTGTGAAAGAACTTTAAATTTTTGAGAACCCTCCAAAATCCCGCTTTTGTTGTGAAAGATGGAAGATTGATGGTGGAAAAAGATGGGGAATAGTTTTGGTTGAGGAATGGTGATGGATTTGGGTGAAAAAGATGAAAAGTGGATCAAAATGGTGGAAAAAGGATGGTGTTCGTCGGAGTGAAGGAGAAGAAATGAGGTGAAAAAGAGGGGATTTGGGGATTTAGAGCTGCAGAAGAAATGCACCGCAGGCGACTCGCGGGTGGCGAGTCGTCTGGGAGATCCGCTCGCGCCCAGCGACCTTGTTTAAGTGGCTCGAGGGTGGCGAGGGTTTGTGGACATGTCTCGCGCCCAGCGATCGAGCAAGGGTGGCGAGTCACTTGGGCATGCTTGTCGCTCCCCGTGAGTGGTCATTTTTCGGCAGAAGGTTTTGGTATTTTGCCTTAGAAAAAATTTTAGAAAATTACCAACTCCCAAAACCAAATCCAAAATTTGTCTAACACTTGAATCTACCAATAATTTCATATTCTTACCAACTCTCAAGCACCCTCGGTTATGAATTCCTATAAATGACTCGAAAACACAAAATAAAGACCAACAAACTATCAAAAGCTACTATTAAATACTAAAATGAACGAAAACTAATAGAATTACCAATGGTACAAACTCTACAAAAGATGTTTCTCTTGACGCTAAACTTTGGTGGGAACATTTTCAAGAGGAATTTCCTCCACCTCGGTCGTGTCAGTCGGCCCTCCTAGGTAATGCTTAAGCCTATGACCATTCACTTTCCACGTGCACCCGTCAGATTCATTCATTAGCTCCACTGTACCATACGGGAACACCTCCTTCACCACATACGGACCCGTCCATCTAGATTTCAACTTACCGGGAAACAACTTAAGACGTGAGTTGTATAAAAGAACTTTGTCCCCGGTTTTAAACTCCTTCAAACGTTTCAACTTCCTATCATGCACGGCTTTTGATTTCTCCTTAATACTCCAAGAACGCTCGTAAGCCGCATCTCGTAATGCTTCCAACTCGTGAATCTGGAAGAACCTCCTCCTAGCAGCTTGGTTTAGATCTAAGTTCACTGTTTTAAGCGCCCATAGCGCTCGATGCTCTAGCTCTATCGGGAGATGGCAAGCTTTGCCATACACAACCTTAAATGGAGTGGTTCCTAAAGGTGTCTTGTAGGCGGTACGAAATGGCCACAACACATCATCAAGTTTATCCGACCAATCCTTTCGGCTCTTACCTACAACCTTCTCTAGAATCCTTTTCACTCCCCTATTGGCGTTTTCAACTTGATCGCTTGTTTGTGGATGATACGTGGTTGAAATGCGGTGATTAACGCCATAACGCTCTAAAGCTCTCTCCATCACAGTATTGCAAAAATGGGTCCCTCGATCACTGATGAGGGCTTTTGGTGTACCGAAACGTGTGAACAACTTCTTCAGAAATTTCACTACCACTCGGGCATTGTTAGTAGGCAAAGCTTGAGCTTCCACCCACTTAGAAACGTAATCAATCGCCACGAGGATATACCTATTCCCTCTGGAGGAAGGAAAGGGTCCTATGAAATCGATACCCCACACATCAAAAACTTCAAGAACTTGAATCGGGTGTTGGGGCATCTCATCCTTGGATGAAATATTACCAGTTCGTTGGCAAGCATCACACTTCTTAACAAACTCTATTGCATCCGCTACCACCGAAGGACAGTAAAAACCACAGTCAAAAACTTTTTGGGCGGTGGTGTTTGCTCCATGATGTCCACTCGTCAATCCCTCATGAACATGCCTAAGAATATTTAAACCCTCTTCCTTAGGCACACATCTCCTAAGAATTCGATCTCCACCTATCCTAAACAGAAAAGGATCATCCCATATGTACTTCTTCGCATCCCTAAACAACTTCCTCTTCTGTTGAGGACTCATACTCTCCATCACATAACCGTTAGCTAAATAGTTAGCTATATCACTAAACCAAGGCAAACCCTCTCTCTCGGCCGCTACAAAATCTATTGATTCATGAGGAAATCTATCTCCTATCGCCTCCTCACGAATTTCCTCTCTACTCGGGTCCTCTAATCGTGAAAGATGATCGGCGGCTAAATTCTCGGCTCCCTTCTTATCCCTAATCTCTATATCAAACTCGGAAAGCAAAAGTATCCACTGAATGAGTCGTGGTTTCGCGTCTTTCTTTTGAAAAAAAAAACGCAAGGCGGAATGATCAGTGAAGACTACGGTCTTGGAAAGAACAAGGTAGGACCGGAATTTATCGAATGCGAATACTACAGCTAAGAGCTCTTTTTCTGTGGTGGTATAGTTCTCTTGAGCATTATTTAGCGTTTTGCTCGCGTAGTAAATCGGGTGAAAGTGCTTGTCCTTTCTTTGTCCTAATACCGCACCAACGGCATAGTCACTCGCATCGCACATGAGTTCAAAATGCAAACTCCAATCGGGCGAGATAAGAATAGGTGCACTGGCGAGCCTTTCCTTCAAAAAGGTGAAGGCTTTGAGACACTCCTCGTCGAAGATGAATGGAACGTCTTTCTCCAAAAGACGGGTTATGGGGCGAGTGATCTTAGAAAAATCCTTAATGAAACGCCTATAAAAACCCGCATGACCAAGAAAACTCCGGATTGATTTGACACTAGTGGGTGGGGGTAAGTGGGTGATGGTATCTATTTTGGCTCTATCCACCTCTATCCCTACACTTGAAATCTTATGTCCTAGCACAATCCCTTCTGTCACCATGAAGTGACACTTTTCCCAATTCAACATCAACTTAGTGTCAACACACCTTTTCATCATCTTCTCCAAATTACCTAGACAATGGTTAAAAGAATCACCATAAACTGAGAAGTCATCCATGAAGACTTCCATAGAGTTTTCCACCATGTCTTGGAAAATCGCCACCATGCACCACTGAAAAGTAGTCGGTGCATTACATAGTCCAAAAGGCATGCGTCGGTACGCAAATGTGCCGTAGGGACATGTAAAAGTGGTTTTCTCTTGGTCTTCCGGTGCGATTGTGATCTGAAAATACCCGGAGAAACCATCGAGAAGGCAATAAAATTGTCGCCCTGCGAGACGTTCAAGCATCTGATCAATGAACGGGAGAGGAAAGTGATCCTTCTAGGTGGCGTCGTTAAGTTTGCGGTAGTCAATGCATACACGCCAACCAGTGATCGTACGGGAGGGGATGAGTTCGTTTTTGGTATTCGTAACAACTGTCATCCCCCCTTTTTGGGGACAACCTGGGTCGGGCTCACCCAGGGGGAATCAGAAATGGGATAGATCAAACCTGCATCCATGAGTTTAAGAACCTCCTTTTTCACCACCTCTTGCATGTTGGGGTTCAACCGCCTTTGAGGTTGCACCACGGGCTTGTAATTATCTTGCATGAGTATCCGGTGGGTGCAATAGGTGGGGCTTATGCCCTAAATATCAGAGAGTCTCCAAGCAATGGCCTATTTGTGTGTTTTCAACACATCAATCAACCTAGACTTCTCTTCCTCCGTTAATTTAGATGAGATGATGATGGGCAAACTAGCATTCTCTCCTAGATAGGCATACTCTAAATGAGAGGGTAGGACCTTAAGCTCTAATGGTGGTGGTGTCTCTACTGATGGTGTCTTACTCTCCTTGCTAGTCTCATTACTCTCTAATACCTCTGGAATCAAGGAGCCTCTTCCTCAACCACATCCGGCTCCTCCTTTCTATCCTCTCTCACTAAGTCGGCAGCACAAATATACTCTAAACATTGATCCACACGTGAGATGAATGAATTTATGAAATAAACGGAGTTTGAAGGACCGCTAAAGTCATCTTGAACTCCTGGGTGGTTCATAGACTTGGCGATCTCAAAGGTGACATTCTCGTTTCCAACGCGAAGAGTGATTTTCCCGTCAAATATATCAATGATTGCCTTGGCGGTACGCAAAAATGGACGCCCTAGAATAAGAGGTACTCTATGGTCGGCCTCCATATCTACAATCACAAAATCAGTGGGGAAGACGAATTTATCAACTTTGACTAACAGATTCTCTACAATGCCTCGCGGATATTTCACGGATCGGTCTGCAAGGGATAACGTCATACGCATTGGGATCAGCTCTCCCAGGTCTAGTTTCTCATAAAGTGAATAAGGCATCAAATTAATACTAGCACCTGAGTCTGCTAACGCGTGACTCTGCATGTTACTACCAAAAACACACGGGATAGTGAAGATTCCCAGGTCCGACAACTTCTCTGGCATTTTGTTTAGAACTACTGCAGAGCACCCTGCTGATAAAGGAATATTTACGAGCTCTCCTAATTTGTCCTTGCTTTTCAGCAGGTCTTTCAGGAATTTAGCATATTTGGGCATATGTTGGAGAGCCTCAATGAATGGAAGATTAATCTTGAGCTGCTTGAACAGATCAAGAAAATGTCCATATTCCTTTTGGTTCTTTTGGTGTTTCAAACGCTCGAGGTATGGGACACGTGTGTGATCAATGACCGGGTAAGACCTAACCTCTACCGGTTTCTTTCCTACACTCTTCTCAACCCTAGACTCACTCTTTGGTGGGGTACTTGCTGGGCTTAGCCTAAATTGCACCTTACTAGATGGAGTCTCTAACTCTATCTCCTCATCCATAATCTCTTCCTCTTCCTCTCCTACCACTACGGGTTTCTCTACTTCTCCACCTCTACCACTTCGTGTGGTAACAACATTAATCTGACCTTTTGGGTTTTGTTGAGTGTTACCCGGAAACTGACCCGGGGCGCGCTCATCCAACCGTCTAGCTATGTCACCTACAGAGCGCTGAAGATCTAAAAATGCAGACTGTTGATTCTTAAGTAGGATGTCATGCTCTGTAAGGGTCTTTTGGGTGGTAGCATCCTTAGTAACTAATTGTGTCAATAAGTCTTTTATTTCACCCAAACCGTTCCCACCATCCCCACCTGAATTAGTTCCTGAATTCTTAGGAGCAAACTGACCCTGCCTGGAATTATAATGTTGATTCGAATGAAATCCGGGGGGGTTTCCTGAAGACCTAAAGTTATTGTTGAACCTAGAACCTGAATTAAAACGAGTACCAAAGGGGTTAGTGGGTCCTTGGTTCTGACCTCCTATGAAATCTACTTGCTCTTGGTTGAGCAAGGGGCACTCTAACGTACTATGACCTCCCCAACACATCTCACACTTATCAACCTTAACCTTAAGCTCTTTCATTTCTCTTGTCAGGTTTTCTAAAGCAGCAGCCACCTGAGTATGCAAGGTGACTTGGTGAACACCTCGTGAAGACGAGGGTTAGCTCGAGGAAGGAGTAAAATTCCTAGTAATTGACCGCTGCTCATACTCAGACTGGGCAAAACTCTAAAAAAGTCAAGGCACTCTCGTCTACAGTTTTCTTTCCCATCAGGTGCCCTCCTGTAGAAGTATCAAAACGGGCCTTCGTTTCATAAGTGAGACCATTGTAGAATTTCTCTACAAGGGCCCAATCAGATAAACCATGCTGGGAGCATTTGCTAAGTAGGTTTTGGAACCGCTGCCAAGCAAGATAGTAAGGCTCATCTGGCTCTATACGAAATGAGTGGATCTGGTCACGAAGCCTGGATGCTTTTACAGGTGGGAAATACTTGTTCAGAAACCCTTGGCGAAGGGCTGCCCAAGTAGTGAAAGTCCCAGCAGGCTGCGAGTCAAGCCAAGTGGCGGCTCGTCCCGCTAGTGAGAAAGGAAACAACTAGAGAAAGATGGCATCATCATTGGCACCATGAAGCTTGAAGGTTATGAGCAGGTGCATCCTCATTATCACATCCATGGAATTGGCATGAATTGGTGATCGCAGTCATGATGTAGGATGGGATTTGCCAAGAGTTTTCATTGGCAATCTGGGGGCAAGCGATTGGAGAATTAACTCCGATGAAACCCTGGGTGGATTGTTGGTGGATGGTCCTACGGTCTCCCATTGGTAAAGGATTGGCTTTAGGACGAGTAGGTGTGGAAGTGGGTGGTGTAGAGTTTGGTGTGGACTTGGGTGAGGTTTGTGGGGTGCTATCAATGATGGATGGTTTTGAAGGCGGAATAGAAGTAGGAAAGTTTAAACTTGAAGTAGAAGTACTTACCCCTGATCTGACGGAAGAGAGCGCGGGGCGTTGTGTGTCTTGGTGGTGGTCCCTTCGATTGGGTATGTGGCATGTACTGCAACTCAAGAATAGCAAACTAAGTAATAAATATTAATAAAAATTGCAAAGAATAAACCAAACAAAAGGAAAAACAAACAAAGTAGACACAGAATAGCAAAAAAAACTAGAACAAGCTAATTAGCGCAATTGCTAAGAGTCCCCGGCAACGGAGCCAAAAACTTGAAGTGCTAAAAGTAATTTAGTAAAAACGACTTAAATTAACCCTATTCTAGACACTAAGTAATACTCTAGACTTACTAAATGACACTAAACTACTAACCGGCAAGTGTACCGGTCGACTCTAGTATAGCTAAAGTAAGTCCGGATATCGAATCCACAAGACTCTAATGTATTACAATAATTAACTCGATCTAGTCTAAAAAGACAAGGACTGTTTGTTCTATTCTTGAGAAGGGGGGGTTTTCTAGCAATTCCTACAAAAGACAAGTAATAGAAAACTAGAAATAACTAAAGGAACGAATTTAAAACAACTTAACTTGGATGATGGTAAGGCACTACCTAGATTGGAATCCTGATTTTGTTTAGAGATGATTGGTTTGGGAAATTGTAAACTTTGGGGAACCGGGACCTTAAAGTTTTCACCTTTTGGGACGCCTAAAGCCTCCTAATCACTCTCAAGAATACTAAAGCGACATCCTAAGATTAATGTAACTACCGGATGCTAGACTCACTCTCACGAGATGTCTAACGGGTCTATGAAAGTACCTATGCGATTCACTCCTTCACGGGATCTAAATCAAGGTAAGTTGAACTCTATTAATTGAACTTGCTAGACATTAGTCAAAAGGCCACTCCCTCACAGAAGCTTTTGTCTTACAGCTTAATAACTTAGATCTACCAATAAACTCGCACCTCACAGATTATGAGATTAGCAAAACACTTGAATTAATAAGATTACCGATTAATTGCTTTTAAAGTCTATTGTACATTCAACATTAAAGATCCTAAATTTATTAATGTGACATAGACAATCACCAAAACTCAAGACCTAACACAACTCTATTATGTGATAAAGACCGTCACCAAGAGTTATGTAAAGCAAATAAACGACAACCAAACCCATTCAAATACTCATATGCATTCAATTAAAAAGCCAACTATTCTTACAATTCAAAGACTACCAAAGTTTTCATAAGAATCCCATAAAAATCATAACTTTAACAATCCATCATCCAATCTAGGTAGTAGCAAAGTGTCTAGCCGCTCATAATTGCGGTTTCAATCAAAAGTAAAGTTGAAACAATGAAATGAAACATCTTAGACTAAAAGAGAATGAAAATAAAGACACTCGAATGTCACAAGGGCGACCCGAATGCTTCCTTGCCTTCAATCTTCGAACCGGATGCTCCGAATGCTTCAAAATGACTCAATTTTTGCTCTCCCAATCGTCCAAGAACCGCCTCCTTCGTAAATTCAGGTTAATCCCCCAAAAAGAGGGCTTAAGTACGTTAAAAACAAGAAAATTGCGACTTTTCTGCAGATACGGGCCTCTCGCAGGGCGCGAGAGGCTTTGGAATTCCGGTCGCCACCCGCCACCTTGTTAAAGTAAACACCCACGTCTCGCACACCCTCTCGCGGGCTGTGAGAGTATCAGGAAAACGGGTCGCGCCCCGCCAGCTGCTCCTAGCTTCAAACATTGACTTCCTTTCAGCTTGTGATCTCGCGTATCGCTTCGGGACTCGTTTCTTCTTGTATTTCCGCTTATTTAGGCTCTTTTTAACCCACAAGGCGTTCAAAATAAAATATAAACAAAAGTTTATCTATTCTAAAGAAAAACAACACTAAAAAAATAAAAACTAAACAAAATACGCATGAATAACTGATGTATTTTGCAATACATCATTGAACATAGAAGATTTTTAATCCACATTAAACCCACTTAATTGGAAGAATTCAATTCAATTCATCAAGTTTTGATCGATTTCAGAAAAATTGAGTTCGTTACATTCATAAGAACATGATGAATGTGACGCATGAGGGTTGAGAATCATTGAAAATTGCCAAGTGTTTAGACGTTTTGACACTGTTCAGACGTTTTATCACTGTTTATGCGGTTTTCAAGCAGACATTTTTACACTGTTGAGGAGTTTTGGTACTGTTTGAGCTGAAGTAATTTTAGACGGTTCATAACTGTTTAGACGTTTAACAACTGTGAACGGTTGAAACTTCAGACGTCTGACAACTGTTCAGACGTTTTGCAACAGTTCAGACGTTTTTGAACTTGACGGTTGTTGAAAAGTTTTCTAAGGTAATCCCTTAGATGGTTCAAGTGCAAACTCAGAAGTTTCTCAACTGTAGAGACGTTTCTGTACTGTTCAGGTGCATCTCTACTTAACACTTGGAAAGTTTTTTTTAAAAAAAATCAAAAATTAAAAAAAATAGAAAACTAAAAATCAACAAAAAATATAAAGATGGTGAAATCAGAAGAATCAGAAAACAGAGTTCCTAAACTGAAAAACAGAGCAGATTTTAAAGATTGGTCATTTAGACTAAAACACCATTTCAATTTCATTAACACTGATCTTTGGAAATCAATTGAAAAAGGACCATACATTCCAATAACTACTGATGGGCCTGACAGAGGTTTTGTATATACTAAAGATTCTCAAGAACCATACCCTGAAGATGGTTTACAAGGAGATGATTTGAAAAGAGTCAAAAATGATATTAAAGCATACTCCTTGATGTGTAAAGGACTACCTTTGGAAGTTCTTGCAAGGCTAGATGGATATCAGACTGGATTTGCCATGTATAAAGCCTTAAAGACCATCTGTGAAGGAGGAAAAGAAATCCAAAACCTCAAGAAACAAAAGCTGAAAAGGCAATTAAAACTGTTTCAACATTTGTCTGGTGAAACAGTAAACCAGATGATGAATAGATTTGTTTAGCTTACTACTGATATGTCAACAGCTGGACTCAAGCCTGATCTTGAAGATCTAAATCTTAGACTACTCAATGCTTTAGCCTCCTCATGGAAACAAACTGTAACTTTGCTAAAGGATACTGAGAAGTTTCCAATGGATTTAGATTTGCTCATTGCCAAGATAGAGTCTGTTGAAATTGATGAAAGCTCAAGGAACAATGACAGAGCAGCATCAATGTCACAATATCAGCTTGTTGCATCTCCAGCAATCTCTATGGAGAATGCTTTCATGGGAAAGAATGAGAAGGTTCCAGAAGAAGAAGGAGACTTATTTGTTGGAGCAGGATTCTTTACTGATTCATCATTTACTAGTGTGCCTGCTTATAGTTCACAGTCTCATTCTCAATCTCCTCCTAAATCTCAGAGTACAAATGTTCAAACAGAGACTCCATCAACTAACTCTGCTAAATCTAGCAAAGTTAAAGATGTGATAAACATCCTATTAGAGGATGAAGAGTCTAGAACTGCTTTTACTGCTTTTATGGCTAGTTTTCAAGCATATCAAGGTAGTGACTTAACTCAATTAGATCTTGTTTTGCAGGATTTGTTCGAGATGGATCCTGAAGATGTTGAAGAGATGGACCTAAATTGGAAGATGGTGATGATTGCATATAGAACACAAAAACAATCTTATGTCAACAGGAAGTACAAGCCCAGTGCTAACAAGACTGTTGGATTTGACAAGTCTAAGTCAAGGTGTTTTAACTGTAATAGTTATGGACATTTCTCCAGAGAATACAAAGCTCCAAGGAACAATGGAGGAAATGATCAATCAAGTTCTGGTAATCAAAGGTTTCAACAAGCTCAGAAGACTTTCCAAAAGCCTTATCAAAGTCTTCCTATGCCTAAGCTTAAAGAGGAATCAAAATCAACTGAAGAGCCAACGAAAGCTCTTGTAGTTAGCATAAAAGATGGTTATGATTGGAGTGCATATGCTGAACAGTTCAATAATGATTTAACTTCTAGTTTGTCTCTTGTTGCAGAAATTCAGGGGGAGGACTGGTTAGAGAATTATGATCCAAAGGTAGAAGGTGAGAATGAAAAGGATAACTATGATTGGAGTGACAAATCTGAACTATGATTGGAGTGACAAACCTGATCCTAAGGAGGATACAGATGAAGTAGCTTTAATGGCACAATCTGATCAACCCAAGGTTGACACTTCGTCCTCAAAACCTGAAACCTCATCTCCAAAATTTCCTAAAATACCTTCTGAAGTGAGAGAAAAACTATGAACTAAATCATGCTTCGAACATGTTGAATATTATCGAAGCTATTCATACAAAATTTGTGAGAAATTGAAACAAGAGAATCAATGCACAACAAATTAAAATCTGATCTAAAATAGCAGATCAAAAGATCATCTCTCTTCAAACATCATGTAATAAAACAATAAAGGAATTAGAAATTATGTATAAACAATTGGAATAGATGACCAAAAATCTTGAACAGGAGAAGATAGCACATGTTGCTACATAAATGGATCTTGCTAAAGTGAAAAGTTCGAAATTGATAGTTGAGAAACTGGTGAATAAGAGAAAAGATAAACAGAAAGCAGGTTTAGTATTCACTCATGAACCTATGCCTGAATCAATTACAAATACTTTACTAGAGAACTTTAATACTCATGACCATTCTCCTGAGAATAAGGCTAAACTCAAAGCCTTTCAAAACAAAAACAAAAATTCTGAAGAAGAAAAAGATAATGTGAAAGTTTTTGTTGAAAATGATCAAGAAAAGATAAAAAATGGTCATCCAATTAAGATAAAATCATATGAACCTAAACTGACAAAATAGAATACTTCTGATCAAATTCAGTCTGTATTAGTAGAAATGAAAGTCAATGTAAAGAAAAATCTAAACTTCAGGAAGGAACACCAGAAGATTCAAATTCTGTGAATCTAAAACAAAAGGTTGATGAAAAAGAATCTTCGTCTGAAGATGTTCAATCTGAAAATAAACCAAGTTCATCAAAAGCAAAGAATAAGTGAAGAAGAAAGAAATCATCAAAAACCAAAACTGAACAAAACAATAGTTCAGAAAATCTAAATAAACCAACAAATCAGACATCTAAACTCAAACCAATAAAATTTGTGTCAGCTGGTTTGTTAAACATGAACTCTCTTAATTAAAACAAAATAAGTCTTGTGAACAAATCTCACTCTAGTCTAAAAACAGGTTCAGAATCTAAGACTTTCGTTGTAACAAAAAGATTTGTTCCTAAGGAATTAAAGAAAGAGATTCATGATAAAAAGATGAAAAATTTGCCACAAAAGCCAAAATTGCAAAAGCAGAAACAACAATTTAACTTTTTGACGCCATCATTTAAAAATAAATCACATATAGCGTCAACATCAAAAGTTAACAAGCAGTTGTTTAGAACTCCACAAAGACTGTGACATATGTGATATGAAAAATCACAATACTGCTGAATGCTATTTCAACAAGTACTGTCACATATGTGACATGTGAAATCATTCTACAGCACATGTGAAAACTCACAATACTGAAAATTGTTATTTTAGAAAGAGCTCACCTACTAGAGGATTTGCCAATTCAAATATGAGCAAAGGTTATGCTAATCCTCAGTATATGAGAAATCAATCTGATGGATTTCAACAATTAACTAACCAACCCTATTTAGGTATGAGATCTTTTCAAAAGAACAATTTTGTGAGGCGTAAACAAGCTGTGCAATAACAATTCATACCAAGATCAGTGAGAATGACTAATAAAAATGTTGGTCATCAATACTCATCAAAAATTGATTACTCAAGTGGTATGAATGTTTGTAACAAGATTGGTAAATTCATCAAGAATAAACCTGATTTATATAATCATCATTTCAAACAATTTACCATTGTTGATAAATATGGGAAACCCAAGACCATTTTGGCTTGGGTAGATATTTCAACTTAGTTTTCTTGTTGTGCAGGTACGCCCGAGAAGACCTCTTAATACATGGTATGTGGATAGCGGGTGTAGCCGGCACATGACAGGCTATCCTACCTTGTTACAAGAATTTAAGTTAAAGGATGGAATGCACGTCGCCTTTGGTGGTGATGCTGGTGGCAAAATAAAAGGAGAAGGAACAGTGTCAAATGTGATAATCAGTTTTGATAAAGTCAACTTCTGTTCACAGTTGAACTTTAATCATTTAAGTGTATCCCAAATATGTGATAAAGCATACCCTGTTCTATTTGATGATTCTTTCTTTTATGTTTTAAAGCCAGGTTTTCAGATTAGCAAGGATTGGGTAATTGTTAAAGCTGAAAGGGATAGAGATGTATAAAAGCTGGATATGTCTCAAGTCGATCCTTCTACAGAAACAACTTGCCTACTTGCAAAAGCATCAAATGATGAAAGCCAGCTTTGGCATAGACGTCTCGGACATTCCAACTTCAAGAATATGAACAAGCTTGTAGCAGGAAATCATGTTATTGGACTTCCATCCAAGAAGTTTGCAATAACTGATCTCTGCTCAGCATGTTTGAAGGGAAAACAACACAGAGCGTCTTATAAGTCCAAGCTCATAAACTCAAATTTCAAACCTCTTCAGATGCTACACATGGACCTATGTGGACCAACAAACGTCAAGAGTATTGGAAGAAAAATCATATTGTCTAGTTATCATTGATGACTATACAAGATTTTCATGGGTTTTCTTTTTGCATGCTAAATCTGAGACGACTGAATTACTAAAACAATTTATCATTAAAGTTGGAAATCAACTTGAACACAAAGTAAAAATAACAAGAAGTGATAATGGAACGGAATTCAAAAATGCTAACATTGAAATGTTTTGTGTAGAGAAAGGGATAGCTCATCAGTTCAGTGGTCCTAGAGGCTAGAACTCCTCAACAAAATGGAGTTGCTGAAAGGAAAAACCAAACTCTGATCGAAGCTGCTCGTTCCATGTTAGCCGATGCAAAGATTCCTATCACTTTCTGGGATGAAGCTATATCAATTGCGTGTTTCGTTCAGAATAGAACTTTAATTGTGAAAGAAAAATGAAAACTCCTTATGAGTTAATGTTTGGCAGGAAACCAAATATAAACTTTCTAAAATCATTTGGTTATCCAGTTATGATTCTTAATTCAAGCGATCAGTTAGGAAAATTTGAAGCAAAATCTGATAATGGATTTTTTGTTGGATACTCATCTATTTCAAAAGTCTATCGAGTTTATAAATCTAGGACAAATATAATTTGTGAAACATTCAACATTAAATTTTTGGAAAATTCCTTTCCATCAGTTTCAAATGGTCCTGCTTGGTTGTTTGATTTAGATTCATTATCAAACTCTCTTCAATCTAACTTGTTTAATTAATCACACTTTCTTGACTCTACAGGTAAGAAGAGCTCTAGAGGAGACCTTGGATCTTTCAGTGAAGATTTAGATTCTGACGACCCAGATGATTCAAGCCCAAATTACCCATATTTTCATTTGTCAAGGATTCAACAATAATATTCAATGAAAATGATCAAGCTAATCAAGCTTCAGATCATTCAGTTTCAAATGATCAAGAGAGATCACAACCAATTCCTAATGATGGTAATGAGTTTGTGTAACCTGAGTCCGAAACATTATCCATCTCTGGTGATGCAGTTGATACTGGTAACTTTGATTACTTTATCAACTCACTGACTCAAGTTCCAAACTTCAATCCACATTCTTCTAACCTGCTGCATCAGCTCTCCAACCTGAATCAAACAAATCTAGATGTTAATGTTCAAGGTAATGAGATTCCAACATCTCGTATTCGCAAGAATCATCCAACATCACAGATTATTGGTCCACTGAATGAGAGAACAACAAGGAGTAAATCAGAACAAGCAAACTTGTGCTTATACTCTTGTTTTCTTTCTCAAATTGTTCTTAAAAACGTTACCGAAGCGTTAAAGGACAACGGTTGGATTGAAGCAATGCAAGAAGAATTACTTCAATTTCGCAAACAAGAAGTGTGGAATTTGGTGGAATTACCTGAAGGAGAAAATGCAATAGGCACTAAATGGTTATTTAGAAATAAAACTGATGATCGTGGGATAGTTATAAGAAACAAGGCGAGACTAGTTGCACAAGGATACACACAGGAAAAAGGAATTGATTATGATGAAGTATTTGCTCCAGTTGCAAGACTCGAATCCATTCGTGTTTTCCTGGCTTATGCATCATTCATGAAATTCAAGGTGTATCAAATGGATGTCAAAGTGTATTCTTGTACGGTCCAATCACTGATGATATGTATGTGAAGCAACCTCCGGGCTTTGAGGATGCAAATTTCCACATTGAGTGTACAAGCTTAGCAAAGCTTTGTATGGACTTCATCAAGCTCCTAGAATTTGGTATGAAACATTATCACAACACTTGATCCAACATGGATACACAAGAGGGAAAATCGATCCAACTTTATTTATAAAGAAGGATAATGATGATCTCTCTTATGTGTGCAAGTGTATGTAGATGATATCATATTTGGTTCTACCAGGCCAAAATTGTGCAATGAATTTGAAGAAATCATGAAGTCTCGTTTCCGGATGAGTTCTATAGGAGAAATCAAATTCTTCCTTGGATTGCAAGTTCAACAATCTACAGATGGTATTTTCATCATTCAAGAGAAATTTGTTGACAAACTCTTAAAGAAATTCAAAGTACAGATCTATGATTGGTTCTTTGATGTATCTTACTGCATCACGACCAGACATAATGTATGTTGTTTGTGTATGTGCCAGGTATCAATCAGACCCAAAAGAATCTCACTTAATTGCTATCAAGAGAATATTCAGGTATCTCAAAGGCAAACCAGCTTTAGGGCTTTGGTATCCTTACGAGGGTAACTTTGAGTTACATGGATATACAGATAGTGATTACGGTGGATGCTGTCAAGATAGAAAATCTACAATGGGTGGTCGTCAGTTTCTTGGTCCCAGATTAGTCTCATGGCAATGTAAGAAACAAACAAATATTTCTGTTTCAACTGTAGAAGCTGAGTACATAGCTGCATCAGCAGGATGTTCTCAAATACTTTGGTTACAAAACCAACTGCTGGATTATGGGTTCAATTTTCTTAAAACACCCATTTACATTGATAACACTGCTGCTATGTTCATAACAGCTAATCCAGTTCAACATTCTAAAACAAAACATATCGAAATTCGATATCATTTTCTAAGAGATAATTCTGAAAAAGGTTTAATCATTTTGATTCAAATTGCAACTGAGAAACAGTTGGCAGATCTATTTACTAAAGCTTTCCTAACGGGAAGGTTTGAGTACTTAGTGTAGTCAATTGGTCTTATTAACCATGTGTAAATCTGATTTCTAAGTTCTTATTTTAGTTCTTTGAATCTTTACATGATCAGAACCTCCCTAACCTAAAAGGTCTTCATAAGTGCACCTTTCATAGTTATTTGCTCGATTGTTTCTATGTGTGTGTGTTTTCTTTTATAGAAAAACAAAATACAAAATTAGAAAACTCAAAAATCAAATATAAACAATATAAACAAAAAAACTCCAAAAATAGAGTTCTTTTTATTTCTAATTCATTTTTAGGAATGAATCTGTGTTTGCCTCATGTGAGAAATGATAGTACATTAGTGAGATCAGTTACATACTTTACTCGCTAATAAAGCCTGACATGATCAGATATGATGTGTAGACAATCTCATGCTAGTATACTGAAAAAGTAAATTCTTATGATGAAACTACATATCTATGCTTGTATGTGTATTCATCTAAGTAATTTTGAGTTGTATTAGCTTATCAAATTGGGTGCTTGCTAAGTTACAACACTCACGCCTGATGGTGATGTGACTAATCATGAGATCTGTTACAAGCATCATTCACTTCTCTGTTATGAGTCATCATAGACCTGAAGTGCTGAGATATCCTCTGTTGTAAGCAATTATAGACCTGGATATTCTCCTTTGATGCAAAAGATGCCAATGTGCACAACCCATTCAAATGGATGGTTAGAGTTGATCAAATGGTTATCCATGATCATTCTCTATGTTATTAAGTAACATAAGCTCTGGTTATGCATATTTGTCAGGTAATAAGTTGAGAATGTGTGCTTACCTGCATGTCTTGATGATAGTTGATCCTCTAAGTCTTGGTATGAGTCATATCTTGTCATATCTAATTCTACCCTAATAAATCCAAGAATTGAACAAGTAAGTGAGCTGATATTTTTTTGTCAAAAACACTCATTTTCTGTCCTTAGATCTTGTGTCTCCTTTGCTATGATATCACTGACCTGGAACACACTTGATCAGGATTTATTCATTGTCTATGACTATTCATAATTTTTTTAATGTACTGATCTTCACTAATATGATCTCACTGCAATCAATGATTCTATTGTCACTATTAGATTTTCATTCTGCTTTAATTTTGATTTTATGCATGTTTTCTGATGTGCAGGCAATTTAACAATGATAAGTGTGATATTCTTATGTTACCTTGGGAAACTTCTAAGTTCTTCAAAAACTTAAAAGTTTAGGGGGAGTAATAACAAGAAGAATTATCTAAGAAAATCAAAATAAACATGTTGAATTGAAAGGATGATGCTTTATGTTTAAAGTATGTGTGTAGTTGATAATGTAAAGTTTTTGATTATGATAAAATGAACCTATAAAATTAGCAAGTGGAAAAGCTTCTTTCAAATGTTGAAAACAAGAAAATTTGCTTACTTTGAGACTAAAATGAAGGGAAAATTAAATTTTGAAAGTTTTAAATTAAATTAAAAAGGGGTTAAAAGGATATAAGTGAAAATTGAGGGTACAAGATGTAAGTGTGAGAGAAAAATTCAAAATATTGAAAAATGATTGAATATTAGTACATGAACAGTGCTAATACATTCAAACAGTGTTTGGATGAAAGATGAGAAAAATGCAAGTGTTGAATACCCTACGTCTAAACAGTGACCATAAGACTGTATTTAGATGTATGAAGATTTTTCAGAATTTATACAAGTGTTAGACGTTTCTCAGGATCTCATGCGTCTGAACAGTTGTCAGACGTCTAAAAAATTGAAAATTTTTACAAGTGTGCTAGATGTTTCTCAGGATATCAAGCGTTTGAACAGTTGTCAACCGTCTGAGAAAGTCAAATTGGTTAAGTGTTAGACGGTTCTTCAATCTCATGCATCTACACAGTACAAGGCGGTTTGTGTAAAATGACCAAGTGTTGGACGTTTCTATAGATTCATGCGGCTGAACAGTGCTCAATCGACTGAACAGTGCTCAAACAGCTGAAAAGTCCATCCGGCTGAACAGTTCAGAACCGTCTGAACAGTTCTCAAATGGTTGAACAGTTGTCATGCATCTAGCCCCAAAACGCCTAAACAGTGCTCTTACGTCCTAAATTTTACACTTAGTATAAAAAGCACACTTCTCATTTTTCATTCATTCACAATGCAGACTCTAAACCTCTTAAACCCTGTCGATCCATATTTACCTATTTCATCAAAAATTGTCATTTGTTCTTGATTCATTCATTTTAGAAGGATTATATCAGTGATTTTCGAATGTAAGTTCAGAATATAATCATCAAATTTCAAATTTTAGAATCAAACTAGGTCAGACGTTTCTCGTCTGTTCGGACGGTTTGAACCCTAAAAATTGTAAATTTTAAAAATACTGAATTAATCTAAACAAAAGACATAAAATTGATCAAACATTATTGATATACATTGAATTTCGAACAAGTTGTCAATTGAAATTGGTATTTTCATGAACTTCGATTTCAGGGTGTTCTTCATGATTCAAATGAAAAAGATGAGCAGTTTAAAAATGAACCTTATTTTTAAATAAAAATCAATTAATAATTCAAAGAACTTAATTGAAAATATTAACTTTGATTAATGCTAATTGAACTAATATGTTTTAAATCATCACAAAACAAGTGTAAACAACATCTCTTGACAGAACTAACATAATTCTAGACAATGAAGAGTATACTTGTTGATAAATCAATCCAAAGTGTTTAAAACATAATAGTTCATGTACATAAATCCAAAGTTTAACTAAACTTCATTATCTTAACTAAACTTGTTTTTGTTTGTGCAGATGGCAGACTTAAAGTACGAACCCAAACATAATGTAGCTGCTTTTCTTGATGAGGAATGTAGAGAAGCAAGTTGATATGAAGAGATAATAAGATTTTCACTAAGGACAAAATATGTCTATGCTATGTGTGCTAGACCAATGATACATTCAAGATTGATTAAAAAATTTTGGAGAACTACAGAAGTAGAAGTTGATAATGCTAGTCAAAAAGTTATAAGAGCTTTTATTACAAATGATAGGATGATTGAAGTTTCAGAACAAGCAATTCAAATAGCACACAGACTTGCTGAAAATGATGCTGAAGACTTATCTGAATACATATTCAATGAGTGTAGGGATGTGTTTTTGCAAATGGGTCATCCAGATAATTTCCAAAAGAAGCAATTTTACAGAGCTAGAGTGTACAATCACCGGAAACTCTTATGCTACATTTTTCAACAGTGTATGTCAAAAAAAAGTGCAGGATGGGATTCCTTTCCTGTTGATATAGCATCCCCAATCATTGCCTTAGCCACAAACAGAAGGTTTAACATGGCTAAATGGATAATGAATAGATTCATTTACAATCTAGAAAAAGGAAGGAGACATAAATATCTGATGTATCCCAGATTTATTCAGATGTTGATCAATGAAGAGAATCCTGACTTATATGTTGATGGTGTAGAAGGAGATAAATTACAACTTGAGCATATGTCAGAAATACTATATAAAAGACTTGCTGTGATTTCAGGTGCTCCAAACATTCCTCTATTTGACTACATTAGGAATGTTGCCATGGACAATGTAGATATAAATCAATAACATTTCCACCTATCAGAAGATGAGCCCATAGATCCAAGAGATCTAATTAAAGATGTTGTGGAAGAGTTGATTGATGAATCTGAAAATGAAGATGATGATGATACAACTGATAGTTCATCAGAAGGAGATAATGCTAGTGTTGATGATGATGATGGTAGTGATGGTGCAGATGAAGCACATCACACAGGCAGTAGTGATAGAACTGTATCTGAACATGGTGTTGAGCATATGTCTGAAGCTCATGATTTTGGTGAAGGAACTTCAATTGGTGCAATGCCTGAGGAAACTCAAACTGAAGCTCAAGATGAAGAGTTAACTGTTCATGAGCATGCAGAGACCACGGTGCATCTTGAAGATTCACAAAATCAAACTTTTGATTTTGAGTTTATGGAAGCTATTCTTTCAGAGCCAATATTTCAAAGTTCTACTCAAGAAGAAATAGAAGATGTACCAGTTATAACAGCACACAATGTGTCTGTACAAACTGAGGAAAGTTTAGATGTAGATGAGCTTGATAAGTTAAAAGATGAAAACAACGCTCAAGAGAAGGTAATAACTGAATTGAAAGAGGAAAATGAAAAACTGAAAGAAATGAATGTCTCTCTTGAAAATGAGATAGAAAAGCTGAAGGAAGAAAATGAAATTTTAAAGAAAGAAAATAAACACAAGGATGAAAAGATTGTGATGTATGCTAAGGATAAAGAGGATGTGATCGAAAATTTTGAACTAATGATAAGAGATTATGATTTGCTTGAAGAAAAACATAAGAAGTTGCTTGAAGAAACTGAAAAGTTAAAAGAAGAGTTAAGTAAAGCAAAGGAATCTCAAAAGGCAATCTCTCCTGAAGTTGAAGTTGTGTCTGAAACAGTTCTTATTGAGAATGAGAAAAGTGTTGAGATGGATAAAGGAAAAAGAAAATAAGATGATATTAATGCTGAAGTTATACATGAATCATCATCAAAAGTACAAAGGTCTGAACAGATTGTTGAAGAAGAGATACAAGAAGCCCAAGAACCATTCATCAAGAGAAAATTGGTGCATTGGAGGATATTGAAGAAGAATATGATGATGAGTGGTATAATGAAGTTCTTGATGATGAAGATATTGAGGAAGAATTTGAAACTCATTCTTCATTTGAGCAAGTGCAAGAGCATGATAATTTTCCACAAGACTTTGAAGAAAGATACAATTATCTTGTAAAGATGAAGTACAACAGGGTATTTTTGGATGGGCTTACAGTCTTACAGATCAATGATGAGTATGAAAAATGCATAATTGCTGAATCTGTTGCACCTATTGATCCAAATGAGATTATTATGGAGCATGGTGAATAGAACAGAGCTCAAGCAAGCATAAATGTTAAAGAAGTTCCAAGTTTGGAGCTGCATCATCCTGACCATGATGAAATGAGCATTCCTGCTTTAAGGTCATGGTTACAAGATAGAAATTATCCTTGGAAAAGGCTGAAAAGACTTCAATTAGTTTCATTGAGAAATCTTGTTAGAAGCTTTCAACAAACAGAAAAACAATCAAACAAAATGATCATCCTAGATACTGACAATCCTCAGTATTTAGATATTACTAAAAGAACATGAATCTTGAAGTCACAGGAAATAAGGCAAATGGCGCAGAAGACAAGTGCACATGAAAGAAGGCAGGAGCTAATTAAGATGTTTCTAAGATCAGAACGGCAAGTGTACAAAGCTTTGTCTAAACAAAGACATATCTTTGATAGTGCAAGATCAACAGGTGATTTGGTTAGAAATGTGTTGCAAAGAGGACAATCTGTAGCAGAATTGTTAAATGCTATGATTTCACCTGACTTTACTAACCAAGTTAAAATCATAGCATGGAAATATGATGACATTTTTTATGCTTTCTTGATAAAAAGAGTAAATGGTGTGTGTGATGTATATCACTTTTACTCGAGCATTATTAAACTTCCTGTTCAAGACTTGAAAGAGTTAAACAAACTTCCCTTGATTAACCCATCTGGAGCAAAAAGAGGCGAAATGTTTGTAGAGCTTTTAAGCCGACGTCTAGCTAGAACAAGTAATTTCCTTCAGACTCGATGTGATAAAGAAGACAAGGAATACTTTTCTACTCTAAAGAAGAATAAGAAGATCAGGAGGTTACAATCAGAAGAAGAACACTTCATGATTGAATTCTGTCATAAGTATTTTGAAAAAGTGACTACCCCAGGGCTGAAGGTGATAGATGGAAATAAAAAGGCCAAACCAATTCTTAGCTGGTTCTATAATACAGAAACATTTGAGCTTAAATTGGTCCGAAATCTTGAACAGTGGGATGAGGACATGATATCTTTATTTGGTGCTTTTGAATTGAAACTACTCCATCCAAGCCACATCTCATTTTTGTCAGTTCAAAAATTTAAGAAAGTATCACCTCATACTGTAGAGCAAGACAAGAAATATTTTCTCTCTATCATCAATGTCATGAATGCTGCAATGGAGAGAATATCTTTGAAAAAAGCTCTTGCATATGCAAATATTGTAAAGAAGGATATAAGGACATAGAGTTTATGCGTATCTCAAGGAAAGGAGTATTGGAAGTATATTCAAAAGGAAGTTTAAATCCTATTGAATTATACGTCAATATTGATATTACTAGTCTTTCCAAAGAAACTCTAGAGCACATGAGTCAAATGCAGATAAAAACAAATGAAGCTCGTCCTGAACAAGGCATTCTGGCAAGAAAATTCAAATCATCCATTGCAAATGCATTAAAAAATCAAGATAAATTCAAGACAAAGCCCATGTTCAAAGTAAAAGAAGAACCTGAAGATTACTTTGCAGATTAAAGTTAAAGGAGAGAGACAAGAGAAGAGAGAAGGATGAAGAATTGAAGAATGAAGTTGATCAAGGCTGAAGAACTAAAGACTAAAGCTGATAAAGACTGACGATAAGAAGAATTAAGAAGACAAAGACTGAAGACAGAGGATTTTGAAGACCGAAGACAATGTAAATCTTAGGGGGAGTATTGTTAATGCTTCTTTAAAGATTAACATTTTGTCTTTATGTGTCTTTGTGTCTTTTGTAATAGATAGGGACTATTATTGTAATTAGTTAGTTCCTTTCTTTTATGTTTATTGATAGTATATATAGCATAGACTAGTGTAGGTTTAGGAATGAGAATCTGCTTAAACTCTTTGTAATTGTCTTTGCTTTATATCAATAAACTCATTGAATTTTGTTGATATTGTGCTTTGATTTGATTACTTTGATATTTTTTCTCATTGAATTGTTAACTAATATCATCACAGATCTACACATTTGATCCTATCAAACTATAGTTTCGCTAGGGTGAAACTATGCTTTTCTTGCGAAACTGTGACCGGCGAAAGTGATTATTCCTCTGGGAAACTACTAGGCATTTAAATACCACATCGAAACTAAATTGAGCATTTTAGTAAAAAACTTCAACGAAAGTGGTTCTTAGGGTTTTATCCGGTTTTTCTTCTTAAAATCATCGCATTCATATCATTTTGTTCCGATATTGCATTGATTTCGCTTCTGAAGTGAGTTTCGAACTAAGGACAGTAGATTTTTTAGGATTATTTTCGTCTGCAAATGACCGTATTTGATCGTGACTATTAGGTAGTCTCGCAATTCATCCTGTGAAACTACCCATCATCCAGCGAAACTAAACGAAAGTTCTCTCAAGTTCAGCGAAACTGTGTAGTTATGCTGCTTGAGCGAACTTAACAGTTTCGCCCAACGAAATTCAGTTTCGCTGCGCCGAAACTATTGTTTCGGCCGGTCGAAACTATCACTTTATCTTGCCGAAACTATCAGTTTCGGCTGTCGACATTGCCTTCATGCCTTGTCGAAACTAAAATAAATTCAGCGAAACAATAGTTTCGTCTCAGCGAAACTATATTTTATAAAAAATAAATATATATATATATATATATATATATATATATATAACAACAATATGTTTATTTTGTTATTTTTTATCAATTTTTAAATATTACATTTGTCGATAACCTACTAACTTGCTGTGTTTGTTTCACAGTTCTAAATGACGACTCTTAAGTTCGACGAGAGCAACAACATAACAGCCATTTTAGATGACTCTCACCCTAAAGCAGCCGGCTTCAGAGACTGAATTAGGTGGCTGCAGAGATCCCCAATCGCATACGCTATCTCACACTCTACCACCATTTATGATTTCTTATACGAGATTTCTGGCGTACTACTGAGTACAATACACGGGGAGACTCTGAGAGGAGCGTTGCCAAAGTACTGGATAACAAGGTGACTATTACTGAAGATATTATTTCAAGAATACTGAGGCCGGAAGAAGATACTGGAGAAGAAGTTGATCTGACTGATCAGGTGGTGTTCGATGCGTTTCTTTCTATAGGATATGAGGGCCCTCCTTTCGGGACCAGAAAGGAAATAAAAAATTCCTTTCTGTCCAAGGAGTGGAGATACATAGCTCCTGTTTTCATTATGTGCTTAGATCACCGTAAAGGTGGATCAGATGGGCTAAATCTAGACTGGGCGAAAGCAATGGTTATCTACTGCGGAGGGGAAAAAGCAAATATAGCTAGTTTGATTTTTGATTGCATGGATGAAAATGTAATGGCACTAAAAAGGACAAATGGCTGCTATATCCCAGATTCCTTCGGATGATTATAGACGCCTAATTCCCCAATGTTCCGAGGCACAGAGAAGTTAAGAGACTGGTGTCAATGAATACACGCATCTTTGCTTATTGTTGTGCAATCAGGCACAACTTCAGTGGAAAGATTACACATTTATAGGAGAATATGTATACACCGGATCGTTAGGCATACATTAGAAGGGTGATAGAGTCTGAAGGTAAACATGCAGAGGAAACCAGGCAAAAACAGTCTGAGGATGTGAAGAAAAGGAAAAGATATGCTAAAGAAAAGGATTACGTATTTGAAGATGAGGTAAATCAGATGGCGTCTCAGGCGAGGGCCGAGAAGGAGAAGAGAACGAAGAAGAAGTCTGATACTGGGGAATTTGAGAGGAGAACTAAACAGAAACATCAAACCTTTTCTGAGCCTCCACAGACTGAGAGACGAGCAAGTCTAGATAAGGACGTGATCAGAAACCTTAACACCTCTCTCTCCAACGAGCTGAGTATGATCAAAACAAAGTTGATGAATTAGGAGTTGAGGGAGAAACAAAAGGATGAGATGTTGGAAGGAATGACTAGGATGCTAGTGGATCAAAATAAACTGTTCAAGAGATTACTGGAGGAGGTGAATGAATTGAAAGCTGCTGCTAGCCTGCCCAATCAGCTAACTCAACCTGAGTTAGATGATCTGACTGATACTTCAAAGTACCTATTTCTGAATATGGGTACTTCATCCAAGGAAGGAGAGGGCACATTTGGAGTAGCTCCAGAAGAAGAAGGTGGATCAGGAAAGAGGACTAAGGAACCACATGATAAGAATGTTGAGCATGTTGAAGAAGTGATAGAGGCTGGTTTTATTGATTTGGGGATTAATCTTGGTGATCTTACTAGAGAAGAGAGAATGGAAAAACAAGCTGAAACTTCTACGCAGCCCATTGAGAGGGGATTGGTGGATGAGGAGGTAGAGGATGAGCAATTAGTGGATTAAGATTTAGAGCCTGAGTACTATGAGGTGGACGAAAGGCCTCTAACGTATGTGATTCAAAAGGGTGAAAATGAGAATGATGTTATCGAGATAAAGAAGGCTGACTGGTTTGTGAAGGAGAAAGAGCCCGAAGAGGTGACTCCCCTATTCCAAAATATGGAAGCGTTGAGCAAGAAGGAGGCGGATAAAAGAATAATCAGCTGGAAGTATCACCCTGACCTCAAGCTGTACATGATTAAGAGGAGAGGAGGCAGGATTACATACTTACACAAGAGGAAGGCATTCAAGACCTTGCCTAGGTGGGATTTAAGAAGGCTGGCATCGTTGCCTCTGCTTGAAGCTCATTTGAGTGAACGAGCCAAGCTTTTAGAGAAAGTAATCAAAAATGGGTTGAACAACAACTTTGAAGCATTTGGGTATATGAAAGCTGAAAGGAAGAGGTCAAAGAAGGATAAGGACTGGGTAACCGGGAAAAGGGAAGATTGTACTAAGCGTGAAGCCACCAAAGACGGTTCACTGAGTCAGACTGGCAGATCCTTCCCCTCCTTGTTTACAATATTTTGAGAAGTGGTTCTATGATAATCAAACGGGGGAGGCGGTGATTAGAGTGAAGGGTGGCATTGAACAAAGAATCTTCGACCTTATGGAACTTTTTGGATTTTCGGATGAAGACCTGCTCGTTCTATGTGAGAACCATATTAAAGCAGGAGAAGAAGAGGAGACAATGAAGGAAGCAAGCCTGTTCATGATAGTGGTGAACAAGGTTAGAGGCGTGAGGGCTGAAGTGAAGGAGCTGGCAGAAAAGGTAAGGGTTGAAGATGATCTGAACATGGACATCCGGGACTTGACCAAACAATTTGCACAAGCTAGTGCTCATCCCGAAGGAGCTGATGATGCCGGAGGTGACCAAGGTGGGTCAAGTGCTGAAGCTCATGGAAGAGAATCTGTAGGAGCTGAAAAAGAAACATTAGATGCAGGAGTAGGGGATGCTGGAGCGGAATAGAGATATCGAGAGAAGCAGAGTCGGTGAGATCCAACCTAGGGGGAGTATTGAAGATCTAGTATAGGTTGGACTCACCTTAGATTAGTATTTGTTTATCTTTTTATGTAATAGGGTTTATGTTAGATTACTTTTGTAAGTTGTTTAGTTTGTTTATTCTATTTTGTAGTCCAGCGAAACTGTGAGCAAAACTGTAGTTTCGCTCACAGTCAGCTGTTAGTTCTCCTGGCGAGACTGCAGTTTCAGCCGGGCGAAACTATAGTTTCGGTAGCATAGTTTCGCCTCCAGTGAAACTATCTATGAAACTACATCAGCTATATATAGATTTCATTTTGTTCATTGTTGGGCTTCCTTGCAAAACCCTAATCGAATATTTTTGTTACAAGAGGCTATTGTAAGTTGTTTCTTATTGAATATATTGAGCTTATTTCATTCCATTGTGTACTGTTGCTTATTGAAACATATTTGAATACATTTTGGTCTTCTTTAGTTCTTCAAATATTTGTGTGTGTTGTCTGTCTTGGTATTGAACGATTCAAACCATCTTCTACATTGAAAAACCAATCAAATGGACCAACAAAATGCAAAATTGTATTGAAGCTAAAACTAGAAAAGACTATGAATATAGTGAGGGTACTGAATCCACATCCCCTACACTTGCTAAAGTTTGAAAAGTGGTTTTATGATAATAAACTGGAGAAGAAGTGATTAAAGTGAAGGATGGAGAGGAAATCAAACTATTTGATCCTATGGAAGTATTCTCTTTTTATGATGAGGATCTGGTGGTTCTGTGTGAAAACCACATAAAAACTAGAGCTAGAGTAGACACAAGAACTGAAGCAAGCCTCTTCATGTGAGGGAGCTAACATAGAAAGTACATCAAGCTGACGAACTGAGGATGGACGTGCCGGAGTTGACAAAGCAATTTGAAATGTCCAGTGCACGGGGAGAGGAAGTTAGTACTGCTGGAGCTAAAGAGGAAATATCTATTAAAGCTGAAGAAGAAGTTCAGAATGTTGAATAAAGAACAGGAGCAGAATCAAAAGATCAAGCGGGTGAGATCCAACCTAGGTGGAGTATTGATGATCCAAAATAGGTTGGACTCACCATTGTTATTATGTTTATTTTGTTTATTAATGTAATAGGATGAATGTTGTTTTACTTAGTTTGTATTTTATATTTTGTAGTTTTTGTGCCCAACGAAACTACAAGCGAAACTGAGTTTTGCTCATAGTTAGCTGGTCTAGATCTCCTAGTGAAACTGTGTTTTGTCACCGGGTGAAACTAGGTGATGGTCATGATAGTTTTACTGTCCAGCGAAACTATCTTTGAAATTACAGTCTACTTATATATTGTAAGTTTCATTCATTGTAAGCAAGTTTTGCAAACCCTAATAGTGAAATATTGTTATTGCAATTCTATGATTTTGGCTGGTAGGTTATTGTGATCATATTTGAGCCTTTGTTACTGTAGGGTTCAGTGGTATCATCGTTAGTTTATTTATTTTGATTGTAAAAAAACAGTTTTGATAATTATTAATCTGATTAGTTACAGTTAACGCGGTGGAGTAATAATAAAATACCAGAATGAACCCGACAGGATCTGGGTTACAAACAATACAAATACAGAATATAAATAACCTACTGATGAGATATAATATACCTTTGTGGTTAATAATTAACCGTTTGAGACACCGAGGGACAACGGATGAATGCTAGAATCAACGAACACTAAATTGGAACACAGTGGTTGCGGCTCTAAGAGGCGTGGTCCACGGTTGCAATCAAATATATCGGTTGTTTGTGATAGGAAGGAAAATTCAACTTTCCTTCTTCTCTTTTCTTATAGAAATCCTTTGGGAGCAAAATATCATTATTGAACAGAATTGATGATGAATATCATTCATAGAGAGATAGAGAAAGTGGTGGTGGGATATAAAGCAAGGTGGGTAGTAAGAATCTCCTCTTTTCCTTTTAGATCGATCGCAATTCAATCCACCATCCCTTTTTTTATTTTGCTTTGAGAGGCCTACCACTAGCAACTTGTCTCTAGGCCTACCAGTTAATCAAATTAAGTGGACTTAATATTTGTTGCCCAAGGTGTAACTCTTACGGGTCATAGCTCAGTCGGCAACGTGACGTAACCGAACCCGTACATAATCCAACAAGCTCCCACTTGGACGGCATTCGGTTAAATTCCACGTAGACAGTCAGCGGCGCTCTAGCTGCACATGGCTGCCCCCAACAATGTATGACACTTTAAATGTTTATTAACCAAAAGATTGCCCGTATTATTTTGATTGTGTTTTATCCGGTCTGTTAACTGGTTATAGATCACAAACTTTAAAATTATTTAAAGTTTCTGATTTATGTTATTTTGGGCAACTTGTTTATTTTGGTTCACATCACAACCATTCAACCACAGGGTCTAGCTAGATTTACATATTAAAACACAATCAAAATAATACGGGCAATCTTTTGGTTTTATGGTTTTTGGCCCATTTGATGGCTCAAAGTTGTAATAGATTAGAGTTTTCTTTTATTTTGTATTTCTTTTGTAAATATTGTAATATTTGAAGACCCGAAGTCATAACTGGAGACAAGATGAATCAAGGAGTCAGTGGGAGCCCATCAAGACAACTAGATGCACTTAGGTCCATCCTTGTGGTTGTTTTGTGTTTTCACCCATGACCTAGCTTGATCTCGCTATTTGGCTCTAGCGAGATCAAACAATCATAGCTATTAGATTTACATATTATTTTGCTATTATGATTGCTTTATTTTATATCACCCAACCTAATATCAAATTAATTAAAAAAAAGTTTTTTTTTACAATCAAAATAAATAACAAGTTTTAAACTTATTTTTACAACTTGTAAAATTATTAAAACAAATTGTTTGTTTTAAATGGGATAATCGGATAAGTTTTCAAATTCAAAATTAGTTTGAATTTCAAAACTTAAAACTTGATAATTTTTAAATTAAAATTAATTATCCATTTAAAAGGATAACTAGATAAGTTTTCAAATTTAAAATTAATTTAAATTTTAAAACTTAAATCTTAATAATTTAAAATTATCAACTTAAAAATCGGTTGTCTATCTCGCGATGAACCTAGTTTTAATAGGGTATTAAAATCTGGTGTCCCGAGAGCTGAAAGGGTTCGTCATTTATTATCACGAACTATATATTGTAAAACTAACATTTACGACGCATGTATAACTAAATTATACGTTGTGTTTGACCCTATTCGGTAAACACTAAAATTGGATCCCATAGATAAAAATCAATAGTCTATGCCGCCCTACTATAAGGAACACTTGGAACATTAAGCGAAACATCAGTGTTTGGAGCCATAACAACGCGCTTGATGTGTAGTTTATTCTTCCAAGGTGCAAGGGTTTTGTTGACACATCCGGCCCTTTCACAAGTAACTGTTTTAGGATGACTATTATTTTTCTCTCTTGTTACGTGCCACAGCTGTCTAGAGAGAAAAGTGGGCATAGATGAGGCTAAACGTATCAATGCATTGACAAATGTTGTCGTTGCGGCCTCATACACGAGAGTTGTGCAATTTTCACAATTGATAAACATTGTCAGTCTGCCTAATCACTTACTAATGTTGCGTGCCCCAGCTGCCTTTAGTGACTGACCAAGCCAGATTCTCATTCCTTATTTAAAATTACTGTAAATGGGTCATTAATTAAAATAAGGAAACAATACATCGAAAATACTAATTAATTTATTTTTATTATAGATGTCTTCAGAAACCAACAACTCCTTCATTCTCAAGTCTATTCTTGAGAAAGAGAAACTTGATAACACCAACTTTCTCGCATGGCACTGCAATCTTAGATTGGTTCTCAAGATGGCGAAAAAGCTCTATGTTATAGATAGCGTTGTTCCCAACGAGCCTGAAAACAATACGGCCGCAGCCCGTAGAACTTGGGAAAAATTTAGGAGGATGCCGATGAGGTAGCCTGCCTTATGCTAGCCACCATGTCCCCTGATCTCCAGAAGAACATGGACATGACTGTGTATTTGACATGATTGAGCAACTTAAGGGCATGTTTCAGAAACAGGCCCGACAAGAGCGCTATGATACCATGAAGCAGCTTATATCCTGCAAAATGAAAGTAGGCTCGCCTGTTAGTGCCCATGTGCTTAAAATGAAAGGGTACATCGACCAAATGGCCAAACTTGGTTATCCTATGCAAGATGAAATGGCAGTAGACTTCATTTTGAACTGCTTGCCTAGTTCTTACGACCAGTTCATAATGAACTTTAATATGAATGCGTGGGTTAAGAGTGTAGCTGAACTACACGGTATGCTCAAAACTGCTAAGCAAAACATACCAGGTAAAGCCAGTCAAATGTTGATGGTCCGATCTACTAGTGTTAGGAAACCAAACCCCAAGAAAAAAACTTATAACAATAAGGGTAAAGGTAAAGTTGTTGCTGCCAAGCCTGCCACCAACAACAAACAGCTGGCTAAAAACAAAGCAGCGCCCCCTCCTGAGGAGCGACACTGTTTTGAATGCAATAAGATGGGACACTGGAGACGTAACTATCCTGACTATCTAGCCAAGCTGAAGGTGAAGAAGGCCAATGGTGAAGGCTCTTCTTCAGGTATTCTGATTTATATTATTGAACTTTTCACTGTTGCCAGCAACATATGGGTACTTGATACTGGATGTGGTTACCACATCATTAATGTCTTGCAGGAGCCTGAAAAGTGGAAGAAACTGAAACAAGGCGACATGGAGCTCATCGTTGGTGATGGGAAAAGAGTACCGGTTCTAGCAACTGGAACATATCATCTTTCTTGTCCATCTGGTCTTGTAATTACTTTAAATAATTGTTTGTTTGTTCCTGGTTTAACCAGAAACATTATTTCAGTTTTTTTATTGTTTGAACAAGGATTCAAATATGTTTTTAATGATGCTGTTATTTCTGCCTACTTGAATGATATCTTTTATTTTGAGGCTAAACCTCGAAGTGGTATTTATGAGATTGATATTCAAACAAACAATAATGTATATAATCTTTCTAAACCTATCAAATCTGGAATTAACGATACATTTCTATGGCATTGTAGACTTGGCCACATAAGCAAGGCCCGTGTGAAAAGGCTTCAGTCTGAAGGGATTCTTGAATCCACAGGACATGAATCTTTTGATGAATATGAATCTTGCTTAGCTGGCAAACTCACAAAGGATCCTTTAACCCATGTTGGTGAACGGGCCAAGGATCTGTTAGCACTTACACATTCTGATGTATGTGGTCCTTTCAGAACCATGTCTAGAAATCATGAAAGATACTTTGTTATGTTTATTGATGATTATAGTCGATACGCCTATGTCTACCTTATGAAGCATAGACATGAAACCTTTGAAAAGTTCAAAGAGTTTCAGAACGAAATAGAAAACCAACATAATAAGACTATCAAAGTACTTCGATCAGATCGAGGTGGAGAATACCTAAGCCAAGAGTTCATTGATCATCTAAAGGAATGTGGAACGGTTTCACAGTTCACTCCACCCGGCACACCCCAACTTAATGGCGTGAGTGAGAGGAGAAATCGAACCCTACTTAATATGGTTCAATCGATGATGTGTAGAACTAACTTACCTCACTCCTTTTGGAGTTATGCTCTTATGACCGCCGCCCGCCTTGTCAATCTGGCACCGACTAAGAAGGTAGATAAAACTCCATGTGAGATATGGCATGGGTCTAAACCCAATTTGTCTTACTTTAGAGTATGGGGATGTGATGCTTATGTCACTAGCAAGTCTAATGACAAGCTAGATCCTCGAGGCGAAAAAGCTATTTTCGTTGGATACTATAATAGAAGCGGGTATTACTTCTACCATCCTGATGCAAATATGATTTCCATCAAAAGGAAGGCACATTTCCTCGAGAAAGAGTTTCTTGATCGAGGAACTGGAAGTAATATTATGGATCTTGAAGAAATTCGAGAACCACAAACAAACGCTGATGTAGTCGGTGCGTCTGAACAATAAGAAATTGTTACTGATTCAGACATAAACACAAGCGTTCGCAGAAGTAGCAGAACTCGCAAAGAATCTGACAGATATCTTTGGAATCTAGAGGGTCCTGAGGTTCTGGTAGTAGCTGATTCTGGTGATGAACCTACTAACTACAAATCTTCTATCTCAGATCCGAAATCTGCGAAATGGCTAGATGCCATGAACGCCAAGATGCAATCCATGCGAGACAATCAAGTCTGGGACTTGGTTGAGCTACCTCCCGGTTCATGGGCTATAGGGAGCAAGTGGCTTTTCAAGAGAAAAACTGACATGCATGGAAATGTACACACCTATAAAGCACGGCTAGTTGCGAAAGGTTTCACTCAAACTCAAGGTGTTGACTATGATGAAACTTTCTCACCCGTTGCTATGATCAAATTGATTAGGATATTGCTTGCCATAGCCGCGTACTATATTACGAGCTATGGCAAATGGATGTCAAAACCGCTTTTCTAAATGGACATCTCTCTGAAGATGTCTATATGGTTCAGCCCGATGGTTTTGTCGATCCATAATATCCAAATAAGGTGTGCAAACTGAATAAGTCCATTTATGGACTTAAACAGGCACCCCGTAGCTGGAATCTTCATTTTGATCAGAGAATCGTCGAATTCTGTTTTGTCAAAAGTGAAGATGAGCCTTGTGTTTACAGAAAGGCTAGTGGGAGCACTATATCGTTCCTCATATTGTATGTGGATGATATACTGATCATTGGAAACAATATCTCAATGCTTAACGAAGTTAAAAAATGGTTGGGAGCTTGTTTCGCAATGAAAGATCTTGGAGAAGTTGCTTACATTCTAGGAATAAAGATCTATAGGGATAGATCTAAGCGGCTTCTAGGGCTTTGTCAAAGCACATACATAGACAAAATGATGACGCGCTTTAAGATGGAAAACTCCAAGAAAGGAGGTGTTCCAATGACTAAAGGTACCGTGTTGAACAAATCGTAATCTCCTTCAACGGACATTGATATTAAGCGAATGGAAAAGGTTCCATATGCTTCAGCGATTGGTTCCATCATGTATGCTATGCTGTGCACTAGACCTAACGTCTCGTATGCCTTGAGCATTACTAGCCGTTATCAGCAAATCCCTGGCTTTGCCCATTAGACTGCAGTTAACAACATTCTGAAGTACTTGAGAAGGACTAAAGACATATTTTTAATATATGGAGGAGTTGAAGAATAGCTCACTGTAAGATGTTACACTGATGCTAGTTTTCAAACTGACCGAGACGACTCTCGCTCACAATCTCGTTTTGTATTCACACTCATGGTGGAGCCATCTCTTGGAAAAGTTCCAAGCAAAGTGTGGTGGCAGATTCTACCACTGACTCTGAATATATTGCAACATCTGATGTTGTAAAGGAAGCTGCTTGGATGAAGAAGTTCATAGCCGATCTCGATGTGGTTCCAAGTATTCAGCAACCAATCGAGATATTTTGTGATAACACAGGTGCTATTGCTCAAGCCAAAGAGCCCAGATCTCGTCACAGGGCCAAGCACATTCAGAGGAAGTTTCATTATATACGGGACATAGTGAAACAGGGAGATATCGTGATAAGAAAAATCAACACAGATCAAAACCTAGCAGACCCGTTTACTAAGCCCATGACTCGGAACAAGCATGATCTACATAGAAATGCGATCGGGCATAGATTAGCTAGTGATATGTTTTGATTTAGTATTTGGATGTATGAACTTTTAAACAGTTATACTTTTGAATTAATTTTGATCTACTGATATAGATACAATTATGAAATCCTATAACTGTGTTCAATTTTAATACGTTTAATCCATGGATATTGTATTCTAAATTATCCATAGTCAGTCAGACTTGTGGAAACAATTCTGAATTAAGACTATTCTGAATTTAGACTCAAGGAGTTGACTTCTAAATTCACAGACCTCATTATGAATGACGTTGGATGTAACTCGCCACAAACCATCTTTATTATAAGATGCTTTGATACTGGTATACTCATTTAGTATCCTATGACCTGAGATGCATACTAGAACTTCCGTTTACCGAGGGTTATTCTTTGATCACTAACAACCGCTGTCGCGTAACTGCCAGTCATAAAGGCTTTGGTTAGGAATAATTCTGAAGTTCAGTGGGAGTTGTATGTAGTCAATAAGGGATTCTGTACTCTTACATTATATGTAACAGTTAGACATCATGGCGCCCTCGTTGATTCAAACTGTTGAAGTGTGAGGCCTCACCCAAACTGACTGTGTGTTTGATTAGACCATTTTGAATCTTGATCGAGAACTATAATAATTGAGTCCTATATGAGAATTAATCTCAATGACTCAATTCATGTCTTTTACAGAAAGGATAAATGACTATGATTACCATAAGTTTATTGTCTTGTTATAGTAAAATAATACTAGAAGAAGATGTTTGGTTAATGACTTTAAAGTGTCATACCTTGTTGGGGGCAGCCATGCGCAGCTAGAGCGCCGCTGACTGTCTACGTGGAATTTAACCGAATGCCGTCCAAAATCCAACAGTTACATCCTCATTGTGTTAGTTTGGAGATTATTGAATATATTTGAAATTTGTTCATGTGTCGTTGATAGATTTATGTTTATTCAGCAGGAATTCTATGTTTTATAAATCATTTGCACTGATTATCGATCAAATAGACAATAATTTGTCTTTTCTCTCCTCATCCTTCTCTTTCTTGATAAGCATGTCTTCAAGTAGACTTAGTATTTGAGTGAGATCATCAACCTTCTATTTCAAGTCAGTCATTTGGTATCAGAGCCTTGTCTTTTGAAATCATTAAAAAAACACCCACTATTTCTTATGGTTCTCGGTCAAACTATCACTTGATTTGCTTGTCATTGTGTTTTACACAACTGACTGGACATTAGAGAAAATTTACTCGTCATTTGAATCAATTAACACTTCAAATTTATCAACTCTTGAAGAACACTGTTACGTTGATCAAGCCTACATTAAAACCAAACCTACTCACCAAATTACCGAGTGATTGTGAGGTAAACAAGCTAAGATAATGCTTTCATCTGCACAACCAATAAATCAAACATTCCCATCATGTAACCACACCAACTTAGACATCATGGTAGCAAAGATTGAAGTATTAGAACTTGATGAAAAGTTATAAAAATCTTAGTGCTCCAAAGGTTATTGAGGCATACAAATTTCCTACTAAAAGTGGCTCAATGGAAAATGCTTTCATCATAAAAGAATATGACTTTATGTCAACACCTAAAAGTCCAAGATCAACATCATTCATGTCAGCCCCTCAAGTTAAAAACAACAAACCACCAACCACATCTGCACAACCAATAAATCAAACATTCCCATCATGTAACCACACCAATTATGACCAAAAGGCTATTTACAATTCCCTTGTTTCAAGCTTTGAGGCTTTATCTTAGTGGAAGATTAATTGCTTCTTATGTGATTCAAGATGATTTAGAAAAAATGAATCCTAATGATGTTGAAGAGATGGACCTTTAATGGCAAATGACCATGATCACACTTAGAGCTAAGAAATTCTTCAGGAAGGGAAAAAAATTAAGCTTGAATGAAAACACTAAACTTGGAGTTGACAAAAGCAAAGTTAAATAACTATGGTGTGAGTGGGCATTTCTCAATAGAATGTAATGCAGTATGAAGCAGTCACAAAAAATTTGCAAGAGCTCCCCATCCCTACTCTCATCAAAGCTCTCACTCACATCAAGGAAATCAAAGATCACATGATCAACCATCTCATCATCAAGCATAAAATCAAATCACACATCATGAGCAACCTTTATATTCATCTCAACCAACCTCAAGTGCCCTTGTCATTAGACAAGATGGAGTATGTGACTTGAGCAGGTATGGAGAAGAAGTGAAGCCAAACTATTAGAATCATACTCTCATAGATCACGTCAATAACACTACAACTCCAATGCCTAAAGAGGTAAAAGCCAATCTCTATAGTAAAAAATGCATCAATGAGGTAGAAGGCTATAAAGCATAATCTGAAATTGGCTTTAATGGTAAAAGATGAGAACGTTAAATCTAAGATGTTAAAAATGAAATGAGAGATTCTAAAACTAAAATTAAATCTCTTCTTTCAAATATTAAGAATCTTCATGGAGAAACGTACACCCGTGAAGCTCAGGTTGAGAATTTGATAGAAGTTTTAACAAAGTCAAAAGCTGATCACTCAGCCACACAAGTCAAACTTGAAAAATCCCGATTCTTATCAACCAAGTGTAACGCCCGACATTTTGTCAAAATAAAAGCAAGAAATGAAATAAGAGAAGGAAAAGAAAAGTATCTTGCAAGAAAAGAAAAGTATCTTGCAAGAAAAGAAAAGAAGCATAAGTGGAGGGTTAAAGTGCAAAAACGACAAAACCCAAATATTTTAATAATATTTGGAGTATGGCCGCCCATATATGTACGAACTTCTATTTTATCGACCAAAAAGAAAAGAATAAGAAGAGCAGATTTTCTTCGGTTTTAGAGAGAGAAAGAAGCTATTCTTGGCCTAAGGTGAGTTTTCTTGTATAATTGGTTCGGTTATGATGGGTTTTCGACCATGTAACCGAGTTTTACATGTTTCAATGTGTTTATGTGTGTTCGGGTTATGTGTTCTTGGTGTCTACGTGTTAGAAACATCAAGATATCTCAATTTGAAGAAGTGATATGTGGAAGCAGTAAAGCTGAGTTTCCAGACCCCATATTTTACTTGTTTTAAATGTTTTTGGGGCTGAAAATGCATGTAAAACTTTTTTACAAATGTTATGTATTTTAATCGTATGATGTATGTATGAATGTTTATGTTTTAGGAATGGTGAAGTTGTTAATCATGATTAGAACATTAGAACTAAGTTGTAAGCATGTTGGAATGTAGAATGGGACTGAAAATAACTTAGTAAAATGTTAAATAGGTGGCCATGCGCCCAAATAGGGCTCATACGGCTGGAAAATTGACTTAGAAAGACTAAGTGAGGTTGATGCCCCCAAACAGTATTCCCATGCACCTAAACAGTACCTCATGCGCCTACATATTACCTTAGAAATACTAAGTATAAACTCATGCGCCTAGACAGTAGTCATGCGCTTTAGACGCCTAAGTGTTGGGTTCAGGCGCCCCAATAGTGCCCATGCGCCCCACTTTTCCTCAGACACCTAAGTATAAGCTCATGCACCTGAATAGTACATGCACCTAAAAGTAGGCTGAAAATACCTAAGTGTAGAGTTCATGAGCCTGAATAGTGCTGATGCGCCCAAGCAGGGCTCATGCGCCTGCATAGTGTCCATGCGCCTGAACACTTAGAAAATTTTCTGGAATTTTGGGAAAGATCAGAATTTCTTTAGAACATCTATTTGAGGCATCAGTAACGGTCGGAAGATAGTAAAAGGTCATAGCAAATCCAGGGTTGACCCTAGTTTGACCTATGGACTATAATTGCCTATTTTAAGCATGAATATGTGATGGGCTATGGTTAAAGTATGCATGATGATGTGATGTATGTTACGATATACATATGTGCATGATGTGTTATCTGTTAACAGTTTTCAAAACGTATATATTATATTAAATACGTTGTGTATAATATTATGACTTTAAGTAATCTGACGTATGTACGAATGAACATAAAGTATAACGTAATGAAGTGAAAGATAACAAAGATGAAAAGTGGAACATAATGAATGAAAGAATGGATTTCAAGCAAAGAGAAAGGAGGTGCTTGACCATTTTGTCGTTAGCTCAACTGTGTGCGGTTTAAATAACCCGAAGGATGCATACAGGGTCAATCATTGAGATTGAGGGGACCCTTGTGGCATACCCTAGGTGACTGGGTCAGCTTCGTGTAGAATATTCGGGTTCTATTTGTATACCTTAGGCCCAACATCAGCTTCGTGCACAATGCTCGGGGTATTTCACATTGGTTCGGATGAAAGGGAGAGATGACATGCCTTAGGTGACTTGGTCAGCTTCGTGCATAATGTTCGGGGTCTATTTGTAGACCTCAGGCCCAGCATCAGCTTTGTGCACAATGTTTGGGGTATTGTTCATCGATCCGTATGAAAGTAAAAGACGATGAAAAATATGAAAAGAAAGTATGTGTATGAAAGTAATGATAGTGAAAAGTATGAAACGAAAGTATGTACATGAAAGTGAATGTTAATGAAAAGTACCAAACGAAAGCATACGAATGATTATGAAAGATAACAATAAAAGTATGAAAGAATGAAATGAACAATGAATATTGTATGGATGTACGTATGACGTGTCCTCGCATACGAAAGTAAAGTATTTTGTTTAAAAGTATATTTTCGTATATAAAACGCATAAGTTATTTCATTACTTCTAAAACTAGAACTCACTCAGCAACGCTGACTTTTATGCATTTTCAATTGGCAGGTAATTTTGCTGACGATGGCACACGGGAAGGCTACTCGGCAGGGCAAGACTGGCACCCATTCACGCACTATATTATTGTTTTTTGTAATGCAGTTAATAGATGCTTTTGTACCTTATAAACAGTGTTGTATTGCTTAACAACGGTAATTATCAATGAAACGAATGGTTTTTGTTAACTTACTTCCGCTGCTTATTTATGAATTATGTATTGTTTTATATAATAATGCGATGATTGTCCTACTATTAGCGTTCCGGGATCGAGGCCTTACACCAAGCTAAAAGAGTTACTTCATGCTTAGAAAGATCAAAATGATATGTCTTGCATAGGCTATAATGCTTGTCTCCCACCATATAATGACAACTACACTGTCATGCCTGAGCCGTTGACCAAATCAGATTCAATAGAATCTAACTCTATCAAATCTAAAACTAAAACTTTTTATCAAACAACCAAAAAAATAACCATAAGTTTATGTGGAAACTGAAGTTGATAAAATTAAGAATAGTCATCCTATTAAAATCAAAGAGTGCTCAGACAAGATAGGGTATGTAAGCAAGACTAAAAGCCCTATTAAACCCATCATACACTTTATTGAAATTCACTCCTGTAATCATCTTGACCGACAAGGATGCCAATCCGAAGATGAAATCATCTGCTGAAAGCAAGTCTGATAATGAGGTCAAAACTCATCAGATCTGAAACAAATCAGACCATGATTCATCAAAGGAAAAAACACAATCATCCTTATTGTAAGGCCCCATTTCCGAGACGCTTATAGCTAGACATTCATCACACATATTATTTAAATCACATTAAGAATCATTAGAATACTAAAACCATTGTAGCGGAATAATTTAACAAAAACCACCTCATGCATTAATATTTCCTTTTGCCAAGTAATACATCGCTATTAAAGTTACAAAATAATATTTAGTTGCATTGCAAGACAAAAATAACATGTATGCATGAGATACATGCCAGTCTCTTATTTGCCAAGTAGCTTTACCCTCGTGCCATCCTCAGCAACGGATTACCTGCCAACTGAAAATGCATAAAAGTCAGCGTTACTGAGTGAGTTCTAGTTTTAAAAGCGTTAAAATGCCTTATATGATTTATATGTGAAAATACCCTTTTAGTAAAATACTTCCTTTACTCTCGTACATGAGCATTGATCGTACATACATCAAAGTATACTCTTATTATCTTTCATCATCGTACGTATTCGTTCATTTCGTACTTTTTCATTATCTTTCAGTATTTCTAGATACTTTCATAACTATACCCCATCATTAGGCACAAAGCCACCTCAGCCTTAATGTTAAGCGATAAGGATCCTGTTTCGTACTATTGACCAAATCAGCCTCGGTGTTAATCTACTTGATGAACAGATCCACCAGCCTCTCAGATAAATATGTTTCGTGGATCGGTAGGATGTGAGCACTCTATTTCAGATGATCAACTATTACCCAAATGGTATCATACCCCCTCGCCATACGAGGTAGCTTCATTATGAAGTCCATGGTGATGTGCTCCCACTTCCACTCGGGTATATCTAATGGTTGGATCTTCCCGTATGACTTTTGATACTCTACCTCACTTCCATGCAAGTAAGGCACTTGCTCACATACGCGGCCACCAATAATCTTTCTTCATATCCTTGTACATCTTTGTGGCACCGGGATGAATCAAGTATCGAGTTTTATGAGCCTCATCCATAATCCGCCCCTGTAGGTCTCCGTAATAAGGGATCCACATCCGACCAAAGTGGGTTCTAACACCGAGAGTGTTCTTACCCAATTCTGCAACAGACTCTTCATATGTTTGGAATTAATCTGATCCTCATTAAGCGCTTCGTCCTGAAACACCTTGACCTGTTTTGTCACATCGGCAGCCATAACCAACTGATAGGCCTTCACTCGAATCGGCTCGAGTCTATTCTTTCAGCTAAGGGCATCGGCCATGTTATTGGCCTTACCCGGGTGGTAATGGATCTCACAGTGATAATCCTTGATGAGCTCTAACCATCTCCTTTACCTCATGTTGAGATCTTTTTGCTTGAAGAAGTACTTCAAGCTCTTGTGGTCGGTGAAGATGGTGCAATTCGTCCCGTATAAGTAGTGCCGCAAAATTTTCAACATGAAGACCACAACTGCTAGCTCCAAATCATGGGTGGGGTAGTTAGCCTCGTGAATTTTCAACTGTCGGGACACGTAGGCTATAACTTTCCCGCGTTGCATCAACACGCAACCCAACCCCGAATAGGAAACATTTGAATTGTAACACCCGGAAGTTTGACTTTTGAAGTGATACGCGACTGAGTCTCAGTTGCATAGAATTCATGCGACTGGAGGTTCAATCGCACGATACTCGAACGATTGAAGCTCAACCGTACGACTGGAGTTCAATCGCACGACTGACGGTTCAACCGCATGGAACGCATGCGACTGAAGGTCCAGTCGAATGGTGTTCATGCGATTGAAGGTCCAGTTGCCCCTGGACCCCGGGCGACTGAGTTGTACGTATAAAAAAGGAGCAGCTCTCTTCTCCTCCCAACACTTACACATTTCAGTTGGGGGAAAGAGCAGAGAGCGAGAGAGAGCAGAGAAAGAAAGAAAGAAAGTGTTGACCTGGGATCAAGATTTGTCGAGAAGCTAGTCAAGTCGAAGCTCTTCAACTCCTACCTGTTATTGTGAGTTCTAGAACCCCTCATTTACATGATTTCAAACGATTTTGGGGCTGGATCACATATAAACCCTATTTTTGAAAAAGTGTATGTTTGACCCATTTGGGTGAAATCTTTAGTAACGCGTTTATAGTATGATTTAGGACTTACACATGCTTGTATGATGTCCTAGTATGAATCCCTGAGGTTTAGGAGGGCTAATTTGGGCTGGAAATGTGTTTAGAAGAGTTTGGACTTCGTAGGTCGCGGCTGCTGTTCGTGAAGAACTCCAGTCGCTGGACAGTTAGGGCTAGGCGACTGAAGGGCCAGTCGCCCGAATGAAGAACAACTGATGTTCAATTGTACGATTGAGGCTCAGACGCACGATTGAGCCTCAGTCGCACGACGGGCCATGCGATTGAGGGATTCGGTCGCATAGGTCCATTCGCATGGTAGTTCAGTCGCACGGTTGAGGGTTAGTCGCATATAGCCCAGTCGCATAGTGTTTACTTGTACGAAAAGAAGTCCATTCGCACGACTGTATGCCCATTCGTATGACTCAGTCGCATGGAGGCCATGCGACTGGGGTATGTTCAATCGCGCAAATAGGGCTGAAGTGAATGAGAGAAGTGTATGTATGATGTATGTAGGCTAAGTATGAAGTAGTCTTAGATGATGATAATGACTGATGATTTGTAAATATCTATGTTCCTTGTGTTGACGTATGTTTATCTTTTATGTCTTTACGTGAATGAATGAACAAATGAAACGAATGTAATAAGAACGTAAAGTAAAAGATAATGAAAGAGGAACATGATGAATGAATGCATGCATTAACGAATGAATGAATGAATGTAAGAAAGGCTTGCAAGCAAATGTATGGAGGTGCACACCCTTGGCAGGTGTTTGTGATTGACCATAAGTATGTATGGGATCCTTGCCGCTTACCCTAGGTGACTGGATCAGCAGTAGTGCACAACGCTCGTGATTGATCATCACAGGTCCAGCACCCGCAGTAGTGCACAATGTTCGGGGTATAGCATATGGCATTGATCCAGAAGGAAAGTGGAAAGATAAATGGTGCATGTACTTACCCTAGGTGACTGGATCAGCAGTAGTGCACAACGTTCGTGGTTGATTACCACAGGTCCAGCACCAGCGGTATGTATGATGTTTGGGGTATTGTACATGTCACCGTATGTAAAGAACATTCAAACGAATATAATGAAGTATGAATGAATGAAATGAACGTTCGAACGAATGTATGAATGAAAGTAAAGAACGTACGAATGAATGTAAAGAAAGTATGTACGAACGTGAATGAGAACGTTGAATGGTACACGAATGAAAGCAAATAAACGAATGATGTAGATAATAATAATATTATCTAAGTGTACGTATGTTGTATGATCACATGTACGTAAGGACAGTTATAAAGAATGAAAGTATGTTTTATTATAAAACTAGAACTCACTCAGCAACGTTGACTTTTATGTGTTTCCAGTTGGCAGGTAGTGTTGCTGGGGATGGCACGAGGCGGCTACTTAGCTCTTTTAGGACGACATTCTCCTTTTGATAATGCTGCAATGTAATGTGTCATTGGCCCATAATGCACGCAACACATTATGTTGTATGCAATTACAAGATTTCTTGAGGATTCCCATAAACAGGATTACTTAAGAAATCTTCTTTATGATGAAAAAATTTATATTTTTATATTAGAGGTCACTGTTTATGACCCTATGATTGCTGAGGATTCGAATAAACGAGATTACTTAAGAAATCTCAGGTTTCATATGCTTCAGCGGCAATCATAGTAAGGTTAGGCAATGTAAAGAAAGCTTGAATTTTGTAGTCAAGTTAACGATGTAATGCATTGTAAAAACTTTTATGATGAAATGAGAATGTACATCTTATTAATTCCGCTGCGTTATTTTACTTAATATATATTGTAGTGCGATGAACGACCAACTGTGAGGTGCCCGGAAACGGGGCCTTACAAGTTGGTATCAGAGCAAAAGTTTAAGTAAAATGGGTAAATTTTCAAAATAAACCTAAACTTAAACTGAGAATGGGACAGAAAGGAAGAGAATGCCATCTGAGTAGTTGCGTGCCATCAGGTATTTTCTTAAAGATAAACTGGTATTATGTGCGCATGTGATGTGATTTATATGTACAGTTAGATTTAGATACTAATGTAGTCAGGACAAGTAATGCTCGGGGTGCGAAGAGTAGAGTAAGTGGCTAATCACAACTGGCCACTGTAATTAGGGACTTACTATACTTGACATAAACTGAGCTGTTTCCTTGAATGACCGTATTGGTGTTTGAATCTTTCAGTGTGATAGAAGATGGTCGGTGGTAGATCATCTAAAGCTTCCCGTGGTGGTGGACGTGGTGCTGAGCCACGTAACACGAGAGGTAGACCTAGAGTAGAGAAAGTAGTTCACGAGGAAAACGAGACCCCTCATCAGCAGGAGGCAGACGAAAGCGCCAATTTGAGAGCCTCGGTAAAAGAGGCAGTGGTTGAAGAGGTGCACCAGGTCATGCAGATGATCTTACCGTCTGTAGTGACCGAAGTAATAAAGGCAGTACGTGAAGACGAGAGGAGAGGGAGGAATCGATCCTTAGGTAGACAGCAACAGACAGAAGCTGAAAAGGTACTATCCGATGATGAAGAGGAAGAGGAGGAAGAGCAGATACGGGAGATGACACGGGGTTGTAACTACGGGGCATTTATGAGGTGCAAGCCCCCTACTTTTGATGGTTCTGGTACTGTTGCTGATGCTCACCAATGGGTGAGAGAAATGGAGGCTGTCGTCGATATTAGTGATTGCTAGGAGGACAAGAAGGTGAAGTTTGCTACCCACTCTTTCACGAGGTCGGCTTTGTGCTGGTGGGACAATATAGCCCAGGCCGAGGGTAGCAGGGCCATTGAAAAGATGAAGTGGTCCGAGTTGAAGAGAATGGTGATCGAGGAGTTTAGTCCTCGTCGGGAAATGGACAAAGTTGAGAGAGAGTTCCTGCAGTTGGAGGCGGGGACGATGACCCACCAACAATACACCACTAAGTTTAATGATATGGTGCGGTTGGTGCCGGAGCAGGTGACGCCGGTGTCTCGAAAGATCAACCGGTATATTCAGGGGCTGCCAGCTGAAATTCGCTGGCATTTGATTTCTGCTCGACCGAGCACTTTCAGGTCGGCAGTGGATTTGGCGGGAAGGTTGTACGATGAACGGGCTGTGTCGGTGAAGGCTGAGGGTAGTAAGAAGGGAGGTGGTGAGAGAAATTGGCAGGGGAAGAGGTTTGGTCGAGGTGATACCTCGACAAGTAGCAAGAAGGCACGGGTTGATGATCGTCGTGTGGTCACGTCGAGTACAGGGTCGAGAAAGTGTGGCAAATGTGGGAGAGAGCACGGTGGCGAGTGCAGATGGGGGCTGAATGTCTGTTTTAAGTGTGGGAAGGCCGGTCACGTGGCTAAAGACTGTAAGGGCTTGAGGTGCTTCAATTGTGGGGAAAGTGGCCATATGAATAAAGATTGCAAGAAGCCGAGATCTGAGGGTTCCGGCGTGAAGAAGACAGGGGGTGAAGGGCCGAGAGCAAGCGCTAGGGCATTAACGATGACGCAGGAAGAGGCTAGGACGGACCCTGATGTAGTGTCCGGTACGTTTCTGGTGAACCAAACTTTAGCCTCTGTATTATTTGATTCGGGTGCCAGTAGGAGTTTTATTTCTGCTGCTTTCTGTGCCAAATTGCCCGTTAGTAGTAGACGTGTGGATGTACGGTTTGATGTAAAGACTACTATACGTAAAACTACCAGGATTTCCGAGGTAATAGAGGGTTGTGATGTGGAATTAGAGGGCCACAAATTTCCGATTAAACCGTTTGCGATGACGTTAGGTGGTTTTGATTTGGTGCTTGGAATGGATTGGTTGGCGGATTTTGAGGCGAATATTGTGTGTCGCAAGAAGATGATCAATTTGACAGCGCCCAACGGTAGTTCAGTGACAGTTTATGGCGATCGGGTTACTACAATTCCGAAAGTGATCTCAATGGTGGCGGGGAAGTGTATGAGGCGTGGATGTGGCGCCTTCTTATGTTATGTAAAGGATGTGGAAACGCCGACACCATAACTATTTGATGTTTCCAGATGTGTTCCCGGAAGACTTATCGGGATTGCCATCTGACAGAGAGATCGAGTTCCAGAATGATCTGATACCAGGCGCCCAACCTGTTGCTAAAGCACCCTATCGATTGGCCCCGACGGAGATGAAAGAGTTGATGGAGCAGTTACAAGAGCTGCTGGATAAGGGGTTTATTAGACCGAGTATCTCACCTTGGGGTGCTCCGGTCCTGTTTGTAAAGAAGAAAGATGGTAGTATGAGGATGTGCATCGACTACCGCGAGCTGAATAAGTTGACGGTGAAGAACAGATACCCCTTGCCGAGAATCGACGACTTGTTCGATCAACTTCAGGGTGCTAGTTGGTTTTCACGAATAGATCTTCGATCAGGCTACCATCAACTGAAGGTAAAGGGGCAGGATATCACTAAAACAGCTTTTCGTACGCGCTACGGTCACTATGAGTTCCTTGTCATGTCTTTTGGTTTGACCAATGCGCCAGCTGCTTTTATGGATCTGATGAACAGGGTGTGCCGGCCGATGTTGGATAAATCAGTGATTGTATTCATCGATGATATCTTGATTTATTCGAAGAGTGATACTGAGCATTCCGGTCACCTTTGCGAAGTTCTGGAGACGTTGAGAAGGGAGAAGTTGTATGCTAAATTCTCCAAGTGCGCATTCTGGTTGCGTGAAGTTCAATTCTTGGGTCACGTGGTAAATCCGGATGGGATTATGGTTGATCCAGCGAAGGTGGAAGCAGTAATGCAATGGAAGTCTCCAAAGACGCCATCTGAGATCCGTAGTTTCTTGGGTTTGGCGGGCTACTACAGAAGGTTTATTCAAGACTTCTCCAAGATTGCTTCTCCACTGACCAAGTTGACCCGGAAAGATGTGAAGTTTGTATGGGGTCAAGCTCAAGAAAAGGCATTCAAAGAATTGAAGGCGAGATTGACCCAAGCTCCAGTATTGGCATTACCTGATGGAAGTGAAGACTTAGTGGTTTATTCTGATGCTTCCTACTCGGGGTTGGGGTGCGTATTGATGCAAAGGGGAAAGGTGATAGCCTATGCATCCCGACAGCTGAAAGTTCATGAGGTTAACTACCCCACTCATGACTTGGAGCTAGCAGCTGTGGTCTTCGCGTTAAAGATTTGGAGGCATTACCTCTACGGAACGAAGTGCACCATTTTCACAGACCACAAGAGCTTGAAGTACTTCTTCGAGCAAAAAGATTTAAATATGAGGCAGAGGTGATGGTTGGAGCTGATAAAAGACTATGATTATGAGATCTATTACCATCCGGGCAAAGCCAACATGGTGGCTGATGTCCTTAGCCGAAAAGAGAGGCCCGAGCCGATTCGGGTGAAGGCGAACCAACTAATCATGACCTCAGACGTGATGAAGCAAGTCAAAGAGTTTTAAGATGAGGCACTGAAAGAGGATCATCTAAACTCTGAACGAATGAGAGGTCTGGTCGCGGAACTGGGTGAAAACACGTTTGGTGTCAAGACTCGATTTGGGCGAATGTGGATTCCTCGATTTGGGATCTACGTATGAAGATCATGGACGAAGCCCATAAAACTCGATACTCCATTCATCCCGGTGCTACCAAGATGTACCAAGACATGAAGAAAGATTATTGGTGGCCGGGTATGAAGCGTGATGTGGTGGAGTATGTGAGTAAATGCCTCACGTGTTTGCAAGTAAAGGCAGAGCACCAGAAGCCGTATAGAAAGATTCAACCGTTGGACATACCGGAATGGAAGTGGGAGCACATCACCATGGATTTTATCACAAAGCTGCCACGTACCCCGAAAGGGTATGATACTATATGGGTGATTGTGGATCGTCTGACGAAGAGTGCTTACTTCTTACCGATGCGCGAGACATATTCATCCGAGAGGTTGGCTGATCTTTTCATCAAAGAGATTGTGACTCGTCATGGTGTACCGTTGTCGATTGTGTCTGATCGTGACACCCGGTTTACATCCAAATTCTGGAAGAAATTCCACGATGCTATGGGGACGAGGTTGCATATTAGCACGGCTTATCATCCTCAAACTGATGGTCAGTCGGAAAGGACCATTCAGACTTTGGAGGACATGCTTCGGGCATGTGTTATTGACTTGGGGGAAGTTGGGATGACCACCTACCGTTAGCTGAATTCTCGTACAACAACATCTATCATGCCGGCATTGGCATGCCACCCTATGAGATGCTGTACGGTAGAAGGTGCAGGACACCCGTCTGTTGGGGTGATATTGGTCAGAAGGAATTGGGAAGCGTCGAAGTGATCGAGGCTACAACTGAAAAGCTCGAAAGGATCAAAGCCTATATGAAGGCGGCCAAAGACCGATAGAAGTCGTATGCTGACAAACGACGCAGGCCGATTGAGTTCCAGGTGGGAGATCGGGTTATGCTAAAGGTCTCACCTTGGAAAGGGATCATTCAATTCCGGAAGCGGGGTAAGTTGAGTCCGCGATATATAGGCCCTTTCCGAATCATTGCTCGAGTAGGAGAGGTGGCCTATAGGTTAGATCTACCAGATGAGTTAAGTGGAATTCACCCGACCTTCCATGTATCTCATTTGAGGAAGTGTTTGGCGGACGAGGATATGATCGTCCCACTGGAGGACATCGAGGTAGACGAACGGCTCAACTATGTAGAGCAACCAGTGGTGATCATCGATCGCAAGGAGAAGAGGTTAAGAAATAAAGTGGTTCCTCTTGTGCGTGTACAGTGGCGGCACAGGAAGGGATCCGAGTCAACGTAGGAAACTGAAGAAGAAATGAGGCAGCATTACCCACGATTGTTCGAGCAATAACAGGTTTCGGGGACGAAACCTGAATAAGGGGGTGGACTTGTAACACCCGGAAGTTTGACTTTTGAAGTGATACGCGACTGAGTCTCAGTCGCATGGAATTCATGCGACTTGAGGTTCAATCGCACGATACTCGAACGATTGAAGCTCAACCGTACGACTGGAGTTCAATCGCACGACTGACGGTTCAACCGCATGGAACGCATGCGACTGGAGGTCCAGTCGAATGGTGTTCATGCGACTGAAGGTCCAGTCGCCCCTAGACCCCGGGCGACTGAGCTGTACCTACAAAAGAGGAGCAACTCTCTTCTCCTCCCAACACTTACACATTTCAGTTGGGGGAAAGAGCAGAGAGCGAGAGTGAGCAGAGAAAGAAAGAGAGAAAGTGTTGACCCGGGCTCAAGATTTGTCGAGAAGCTAGTCAAGTCGAAGCTCTTCAACTCCTACCTGTTATTGTGAGTTCTAGAACCCCTCATTTACATGTTTTCAAACGATTTTGGGGCTGGATCACATATAAACCCTATTTTTGAAAAAGTGTATGTTTGACCCACTTGGGTGAAATCTTGAGTAACGCGTTTATGGTATGATTTAGGACTTACACATGCTTGTATGATGTCCTAGTATGAATCCCGGAGGTTTAGGAGGGCTAATTTAGGCTGGAAATGTGTTTAGAAGAGTTTGGACTTCGTAGGTTGCGGCTGCTGTTCATGAAGAACTCCAGTCGCTGCACAGTTAGGGCTAGGCGACTGAAGGGCCAGTCGCCCAAATGAAGAACAACTGATGTTCAATTGTACGATTGAGGCTCAGACGCACGATTGAGCCTCAGTCGCACGACAGGCCATGCGATTGAGGGATTCGGTCGCATAGGTCCATTCGCATGGTAGTTCAGTCGCACGGTTGAGGGTTAGTCGCATATAGCCTAGTCACATAGTGTTTACTTGTACAAAAGGAAGTCCATTCGCACGACTGTATGCCCATTCGTATGACTCAGTCGGATGGAGGCCATGCGACTGGGGTATGTTGAATCGCCCAAATAGGGCTGAAGTGAATGAGAGAAGTGTATGTATGATGTATGTAGGCTAAGTATGAAGTAGTCTTAGATGATGATAATGACTGATGATTTGTAAATATCTATGTTCCTTGTGTTGACGTATGTTTATCTTTTATGTCTTTACGTGAATGAATGAACGAATGAAACGAATGTAATAAGAACGTAAAGTAAAAGATAATGAAAGATGAACATGATGAATGAATGCATGCATTAATGAATGAACGAATGAATGTAAGAAAGGCTTGCAAGCAAATGTATGGAGGTGCACACCCTTGGCAGGTGTTAGCTCAACGGTGTGCGGGTTAGCTACCCCGAAGGATGCACATCGGGGTCAGTCTTTGTGATTGACCATTAGTATGTATGGGATCCTTGCCGCTTACCTAGGTGACTGGATCAGCAGTAGTGCACAACGTTCGTGATTGATCATCACAGGTCCAGCACCCGCAGTAGTGCACAATGTTCGGGGTATAGCATATGGCATTGATCCAGAAGGAAAGTGGAAAGATAAGTGGTGCATGTACTTACCCTAGGTGACTGGATCAGCAGTAGTGCACAACGTTCATGGTTGATTACCACAGGTCCAGCACCAGCGGTATGTATGATGTTTGGGGTATTGTACATGTCACCGTATGTAAAGAACGTTCGAACGAATATAATGAATGTATGAATGAATGAAATGAACGTTCGAACGAATGTAATGAATGTATGAATGAATGTAAAGAACGTACGAATGAATGTAAAGAAAGTATGTATGAACGTGAATGAGAACGATGAATGGTACACGAATGAAAGCAAATAAACGAATGATGTAGATAATAATAATATTATCTAAGTGTACGTATGTTGTATGATCACATGTACGTAAGGACAATTATAAAGAATGAAAGTATGTTTTATTATAAAACTAGAACTCACTCAGCAACGCTGACTTTTTATGTGTTTCAAGTTGGCAGGTAGTGTTGCTGGGGATGGCACGAGGCGGCTACTCAGCTCTTTTGGGACGGCATTCTCCTTTTGATAATGCTGCAACGTCATGTGTCGTGGGCCCATAATGCACGCAACACATTATGTTGTATGCAATTACAAGATTTCTTGAGGATTCCCATAAACGGGATTACTTAAGAAATCTTCTTTATGATGAAAAATTTTATATTTTTATATTAGAGGTCACTGTTTATGACCCTATGATTGCTAAGGATTCGAATAAACGAGATTACTTAAGAAATCTCAGGTTTCATATGCTTCAGCGACAATCATAGTAAGGTTAGGCAATGTAAAGAAAGCTTGAATTTTGTAGTCAAGTTAACGATTTAATGCATTGTAAAAACTTTTATGATGAAATGAGAATGTATATCTTATTAATTCCGCTATGTTATTTTACTTAATATATATTGTAGTGCGATGAACGACCAACTGTGAGGTGCCCGGGAACGGGGCCTTACATGAATAGACCACCAAGTTCTCGCTTCCTTCTGGCAACGTCAAGACAGGAGCATGAGTCAACCACATCTTCAACTCCTCAAAAACAATCTCTTTTGCCTGACCCCATACGAACTTCATATCTTTGCGGGTCAATTTGGTCACATATGAGGCTATCATGGTAAATTCTTGAATAAATCTTCTATAGTAACCCGCCAATCCCAAGAAACTATGAATCTCGGATGGCATCTTTGGAGACTTCTATTGCATTACTGCTTCAACCTTTGATGAGTTGACCATAATTCCTTCCGAATTCACCACGTGACCTAAAAATTGAACTTCGCGCAACCAAAAAGCACACTTAGAGAATTTAGCATATAGCTGCTCCCTTCTAAGTTTCTCCCACACTTCGCGTATGTGGCCGACATGTTTTGATAGGATCAAATGAATCGATATGTGATGATATTAGAATGCAGTTCAATCAAATGTACACATGTAATCAAATCAATGCAAACAAAAAAATAAGAAAAATTCATAGTTGTTCATTGATAGTAGCAAAGACAATTACAAGTGTAGAAGCATATACAAGTTCATTCAAATAATTCTTGTGTGAAGTCTACCTGTACAAAACATATCTAAGCTATTTATACTAGCAATAAAGATAAGGAACAGCTATTTACATAAACAGTCCCTAAACTATAACAAAACTATACAAAATACAACTAAAGACTAAATGTTAATCTTCAACAGCTTCAACATGTTCTTCTTCACGCTTTAAATAAATCAGAATATCATCAATAAACAGGATTACTGATTTATCCAACATCGGTCGACGCACCCCATCCATCAAGTCCATAAAGGCAGGTGGCACGTTGGTTAAACCAAAGGACAACACGAGAAATTCGTAGTGTCCATAGCGCATGTGAAAAGCTGTCTTAGGAATATCTTGCACCTTCACCTTCAATTGATGGTAGCCAGATCGAAGATCTATCCTCGAAAACCAACTAGCACCTTGGAGCTGATCAAACGAGTCATCTATTCTCGGTAGTGGATATCGGTTCTTCACCGTTTACTTGTTTAACTCTCGGTAGTCGACGCACATCCGCATACAATAAGACCGGAGCACCCCATGGAGAGATACTCGGTCGAATGAATCCTTTATCTAATAGCTCTTGCAACTAAGCCATCAGTTCCTTCATTTCGGATAGAGCCAGATGATACGGTGCTTTGGCAACAGGTTGGGCACCAGGTATCAAATCAATCTGGAACTTGATCTCGTGGTTTAGTGGCACACCCGGTAAATCTTCTAGGAACACGTCTGGAAAGTCACGCACAACTGGTACATTATACAATTGTGGTACCGACGCGTCCACATCCTTCACGTAAGCCAAGTAGGCATTACATCCACGTTTCATGCACTTCTGTGCCACGGCCATCGAAATCACCTTCGGAATCGTAGTGACGCGATCACCGCAGACCATCACTGAACTTCCATCGGGCGCAATTAATCAAATCATCTTCTTATGACACACAATATTCGCCTCATATTTCACTAACCAATCCATCCCTAGTACTACATCAAACCCTCCTAGGGGTATCACAAATTGTAATGCCCGGAAAATCTTGTCAAAATAAAGAAAGAAAAGAAATGAGAAAAAAAAGAAGAAACATATTTTGTAAGAAAGAAAATGAGGCCAAAGTGAAGGGGTGCAAAGTGTAAAACGACAAAATCTTACTATTATTTTGTTTAAAAGGTGGTATGGCCGCCCACACCACCTGCTACACTCCATTGCTTAATGTTTTAGAGAGAGAAAGCAGCAAAGCTTCGGTTCTAGATAGAGAAAGAAGTTGAATTCGTAAATTGGTATGTGTTCTTCAAGTTTTTGGTTCGGTTTTATGGGTTTTCAACCGTAAGACTAATTTCTACATGATCCTATGTGTATGCATGTGTTCAGGTATGCATTTTTGACGTGTTTTAGGTGTTTAGAGCTTTTGACAAGTTCGAGTTGAGACGATTTAGCTTGAGAAAAACAAAGGTGAGTTTGTAGACCTCGGTTTTACTTGTTTTTAAACTTTTTTTGGGCTGAAAATGCATGTAAAAGTATTCTATAATTTTTGTGTATGTTACCCGTATGCATAAATGTATGAATGTTAGTGTTTTATGGTTGTATATATTATGATGATGCTTAGATGGGTAAATATAAGTTAAGAACATGTTGGAACATTGTTTCAGACTGAAAATATGCTAGAAACATATGAAAAAGGGTGTTCATGCCCACAAACAGGGCCCATGCGCCTGAGTAATAGGCTTAAAACACTAAGTATGAGATGATGCGCCCAAACAGTAGTCCATGAGCCTAGTATTTGCATTAGGAATAGTTTCAAAGTAAGATGATGCGCTTGAATAGTAGCTCATGCGCCTAGATTTGCCTTAGAATTTCTAAGTGTGAGTTCATGTGCCCGAACAGTGCTTCATGCGCCTGAGTCTTGGGCTGAAATGACTAAGTGTAAGACGAAGCGCCCAAATAGTGCCCATTCGCCCAAAAGGCTCATGCGGCTAAGTGGTTAAGTGTAGGCTGATGCGCCTATATAGTAGAGAAATGCCCAAACAGGGCTGATGCGCCCAAATAGTTCCCATACGCCCAACACTTAGAAATTTTTTTTGAATTTTGAGGAAAAACAGAATTTTAGGGTTTGACCCTAGTTTGACTTATGGGCTGTTTTGGACTATTCTAAGCATGAATAAATGAGGGTTTATGACTAGTATATGCATGATGTTATGATGAATGTATGATATGCATATGTGTATAAGTTGTTATCTTTTATTAGTTTTCAAAACGTTTATATTATAATATAATATATGTTATGTATTATGTTATTACTTACGTAGTATGATGAATGAGTGAATGAAAGTGAAGTATAACGTAATGAAGTGAAAGATAACAACAAGAAAAGTGAAACATAACCAAAGAAAGAAAAGGCTTACAAGCAGAAAGAAAGAACGATTGCAACTCCTTGAGAGTTGATAGCCCAACTGTGTGTTATAACGTGCGATTTTAACCCATGAGGGTTCACACACGAGGGGATCAGTCTAGGTGACTGAACCCATAGTACGAAACGGGATCCTTGTCATTCAACCCCGGGCTTTATGCCAAGATATGATACGGCTTTGTGCCAGTTAGTAATGGGGCTTTCTGCCAGTTAGTAACGAGGCTTTGTGCCTAGAATGGTGGCTTCGGGCCACGGGCTTCATGCCTATTAGTAAAGGATTTATGTGCTTGGAATGGCGGTTTTGAACCACGATAGGGGAAAAGCCTGACAGGATCTAGAATTAGTACGAGATGAGCGAGATGATAAAGTATGAAATGAACAAAGTGATAAAGTACAAAATGAATGTTATCGAAAGATAGTGATAAAGTACGAGATGAACGTTAACAAAAGATAAGAATAAAGTTCGAAACGAATGAACACGTATGATAACGAATGAACATGTGTGATAGTAAAGAAAGTGTTTTATAGAAAAGTGTATTTTTACATAAGAAACGTATAAAGTATTTTGATACTTAAAAAACTAGAAGTCACTCAGCAACGCTGACTTGTATGCATCTTTAGTTGGTAGGTAAAGGTGGCTGAGGATGGCACGTAGGGAGGCTACTTGGCGGGGCAAGACTGGCATCCATTCGCGCATGTTATTATTTTTGTTTTGTAATGCAATCGAAGAATGATGTCTTTTGTAATTTTACGATGTTGTATTGCAAAACAACAGTAATCATTAATAAAATGAATGGTTTTTCTTAATGACTTCCACTGCGTTGTTTTAAGAAATATATTATAATATGTATGATCAGTGCTATGAATGACCAACTATGAAATGCCTGGGAATGGGGCCTTACAAGTTGGTATCAGAGCCAAAGTTTAAGTGAATTGGGTAAAATATTTTTTTAACAACCTAATCTTAAACTGAGAATGGGACTAAAGGAAAGAGATGTCAACCCGAGTAGCTACATGCCATCAGATAATTCTTTTCTTGAAGTTAATTAGTATCATGTGTGTATGATATTTGACTTATGTGTCCTCATAGATTTAGATGCTGATATAGTTAGGATAGGGAATGCTTAGGGTGTGAAGAGTAAAGTAAGTGGCTAATCACAACTGGCCACTGTAATTGGAGACTTACTACACTTAACATAAACTGAGCTATTCCTTGAATGACCGTGTTAGTGTTTAAATCTTATAGTGATTAGAGAATGGCTGGAGGTAGATCATCTAAGGCCTCTAGGGGTGGAGCACAAGGAGGACGTGGTGCTGAACCACGTGTTACTAGAAACCAGACTAAGACGACTGAGAGGGCCCGTACAGAGCCCGAGATACATCACCAGGAAGGTGGTGATGAGAGTGCGAATCTATGGACCTTGGTAAAAGAGGCAGTAGTAGAGGAAGTGCATCAAGTCATGCAGACAATACTACCATCTTTGGTGACTGAATTTATTAAGGCGGTAAAAGAGGACGAGAAGAAAGAGAGAAGAAGGACCATAGGAAGAGAAGAGAGGGAGTGATTAGAGACTGAGACGATTATCTCAATTGAGGAGTAGGAGGAAGAAGCAGTGCGGGAAACTTGCATGTGGTTGCAACTATAGGGCATTTCAAAGGTGCAAGCCCCAGACTTTCGATGGGAATGACACTGCTGCTGCTGCTCACCGATGGGTGAGAGAAATGGAGGCGGTACTTGACATCAGCGAGTGTCGAGAAGACTAGAAGGTGAAGGTTGCTACCCTCTCATTTGTGGACACAACCTTATGTTGGTGGGACAATATTGTCCAAGCTAAGGGTAGCAAGGCCATTAGCAGGATGAGGTGGTCGGAGTTGAAGAAGCTAGTGATTGAGGAATTCTATTCTCACCAGGAACTAGACAAGATAGAGAAGGAGTTCTAATAGCTGGAGGTAGGCACCATGACCCACCAGCAATACACCACCAAGTTTAATGAGATGACAAGGTTGGTGCCGGATCAGGTGACGCTGGTTTCAAGAAAGATCAAGAAGTACATCTTGTGAATGCCAGCTGACATCCGTAGGCATTTGATCGTTGCCTGAACGGGTACCTTTCGATCGGTGGTGGACCTGGCGGGTAGGTTGTATGATGAGAGGGAAGTAGCGGTGTGAAGAACACGGGTGATGGTGATAAGAGCTGGGGAATGAAGAGGTTTGGACGTGGTGGTTTCACTCCAAACCATAAGAGGAGGAAAGTGGATGACCGAAGGATGGTGTCCTCAAGTTCGGGGGTAAAGAAGTGTGGTAAATGTGGAGGAGAGCACGTTGGTGAGTGCAAGTGGAGGATGAATATGTGCTTTAAATGTGGGAAGCCTGGTTATGTGGCAAAGGTGTGTGGACATATACGGTGTTATAACTACGGTTAGGAAGGCCATGTGAGCAGGGACTGCTAGAAGCCAAGGGCTGAGAGTTCAGGAATGAAGAAGAAGCTAGAGGAAGTAGGACAGAGGGCAACTGCTAGAGCCTTCACGATGACGCATGAGGATGCCAGAGAGGATCCCTATGCGTGTCAGGTATGTTTCTAGTAAACCAAATTTATGCCTCTTTGTTATTTGATTCTGGTGCTAGTAGGAGTTTTATTTCTACTGCTTTCTGTGATAAGTTATCTAGTAGTAGTACAAGTAATAATGATCCATTTGATATACAAACTGCTATTGGTAAGTCCACTAGAATTACTGATGTGGTAGAGGACTATGCCATAGAATTAGAAGGTCATAGGTTTACTGCTAAGTTACATGCGATGCCCCTAGGTGGATTTGATGTAGTACTAGGGATAGATTGGTTAGAAACCTATGAAGCAAACATCGTGTGTCGAAAGAAGATGATTCGATTAGTTGCACTCGATGGAAGTCCGGTGACGGTCTACAGTGATCGCGTCACTACGGTTCCAAAGGTGATTTCGATGGTGGTGGCAGTAAAGTGCATGAGACGTGGATGTAGTGCTTATCTGGCCTACATAAAGGATGTGGACGCGTCGGTGCCACAACTTTCCAACGTACAAGTGGTATGCGACTTTCCGGACGTATTCCCGGAAGACTTACCTGGTGTGCCACCGGATCATAAGATTGAGTTTTAGATGATCTGATACCCGATGCTTAACCTGTTGCCAAGGCACCGTATCGATTAGCTCCTACCGAGATAAAGGAGCTAATGGATCAACTGCAAGAGTTGATGGATTAAGGATTCATTCAATCGAGCATCTCTCCTTAGGGTGCTCCGGTATTGTTCGTGAAGAAGAAGGACGGTAGCATGCGAATGTGCATTGACTACCAAGAGCTAAATAACCTGACAGTAAAGAATTAGTATCCGTTATCGAGGATTGATGACTTGTTTGATTAGCTCCAAGGTGCCAGTTGGTTCTCGAGGATAGATGTTTGTTCTGGTTACCATCGATTGAAGGTGAAGGAGCGGGACATTCCTAAGACTGCTTTTCACACGTGTTATGGATACTACGAGTTTCTCATGATGTCTTTCGATTTGACTAACGCGCCAGCTACCTTTATGGATTTAATGAACCGAGTGTGTCGGCCTATGTCAGATAAATCAGTGATTGTGTTTATTGATGATATCCTGATTTATTCGAAGAGCAAGGAAGAACATGTCGGCCACATACGCGAGGTGTTGGAGACACTTAGAAGAGAAAAGTTAGATGCTAAATTCTCTAAGTGTGTTTTCTGGTTACGCGAGATGCAATTTTTGGGTCATGTGGTAAAGGCCGAAGGGATTATGGTAGACCCGGCGAAGGTTGAGGTAGTGATGCAGTGGAAATCTCCAAAGACGCCATCTGAGATCCGTAGTGTCTTGGGTTTGGCGGGTTATTACAGAAGGGTCATTTATTACTTTTCTAAGATAGCCTCACCTTTGACTAAATTGACTCGCAAGGATGTGAAATTTGTGTGGGGTTGAGAATAGGAGTGTGCTTTTGAGGAGTTAAAGAAGAGATTGACTCAAGCTCCTGTCTTGACATTACCCTAGGGGAGTGAAGACGTAGTGGTGTATTCAGATGCATCTTATCCGGGACTAGGTTATGTGTTAATGCAACAGGGAAGAGTGATAGCCTATGCATCCCGGCAGTTGGAAACCCAAGAAGTCAACTACCCTACTCATGATTTGGAGTTAGCGGTTGTGGTCTTTACGTTGGAGATTTGGAGGCACTACCTGTATGGGACGAAGTGCATAATCTTCACAAATCATAAGAGCTTAAAGTATTTCTTTGAGCAAAAGGATCTCAACATGAGGTAGAGGAGATGGTTAGAGCTCATCAAGGATTATGATTGTGAGATCCTGTAACACCAGATTATTATAAAGGTATAAAGAAAGAATAAAAGCAAAGGAAAAGAAAGAAAATGTAAGTTAACCCAAGTTGAGGGGTTGAAAGTGTCCAAAAGGACACAACTATGGAAAAGTTGGTGAATAAAGCAACATGGTCGCCCATGTTGATTCTCACACCTTACCATTCGGATTTTTTGTTAGAGAGAGAAAGAGGAAGATCAGAGAATTCTCAGGAATTTTAGAAGAAGTAAGAAATTCAAAGTTTTTGGTAAGAATTCTTGGTCTTGTGATGCTATAAATAGTTCTAGTCTCGGTTAGGTGCTCATATGTTTGTGTGGGTTCGTATGTGTGTGTTTATGGTGGGTTTTAGGTGTTGAAAACGTCTGAGAAAGTTCAAGAGAAGAGTTTAAGTTCAAAAACAACTAAGGTGAGTTCTAGACCCTGTATTTTACTTGTTTTAAACATTTTGGGGCTGAAAATGTATGTAAAACCGTTTTTATAAAGTTCATTTTGAACACCCGTATGTATTTATGTATGTATGATAATGTTCCTAAGGGTGATTATATGTTAGTTATACTTAGACTAGTGTTATTAAGCTTAGAACATGAAAGGAAAATGATTGGTATTAATAATATGTTAAAACATGCTAAACAGGTTGCCCAACCACCCAAACAGTACCCCCAACCATCTGAAATTGCCTTAGAAAAGGCTAAGTAAGCCCAAACGTCTAAACAGGGCCCAACCGCCTGAATAGTAGCCCATGCGTCTAAGGTTTTGACTCAGGCACCTGTGAGGGACAAACGTCCAAATAGTGCCCATGCGTCTGGGATTCCCAAACGTCTAAGTATTGAACCGTCCAAGTAGTGCCCATGCATTTGGGATTACCCAAACGTCTAAGAGATGAACCGCCTGAATAGTGCCCATGCGTCTGGGATTCCCCAAACATCTAAGAGATGAACCGCCTGAATAGTGCCCATGCGAATGAACAGGCCTCAAACGCCTGCATAGTGTCCATGCGTCTAGAACACTTAGAGTATTTTCTGAAACTTTGAGCGGAATAGAATCATTAGAGTTTGACCCAAGTTTGACTTAGGGTTTTTAATTGTCATTATATTTGCATTATTATAAGTTGTTCCTATGATCGTATTGATTATTATTGTGTGACCTATGTGGTGTGCATATGATCATAAATGCAAGTATTATCTTTAATAAAGTGAAAGAGTAATGATAGAGAGAAGTGGAACTTAATTAAAGAGTTAACAAGTCTTGCAAGCATATAGGAGGTGCACGACCATGTTGTCGTTAGCTCAACTGTGATGCGGGTTAGCTACCCCTTATGCTCATAGGGCCAATCAACTGAGATTGGCGGGCCTTTATAGCATGCCCTAGGTGACTGGGCCAGCCTTGTATACAGTAAATCAGGCCATAGACTGTAGGGGGCTCAGCACCAGTTTCTCCGCGCACATAGTTTAGGGTATTGCTCCTTGGTCCACATAGACAGTGAAAGATAAAGTTAAAAGAGTACATAATGAACAAGGCATACAGTAAAGAAAGAAAGCATTACCTTGTTGTATAGTTAACGTGTGCTCACGTACAAGAGTAAAGAGATGTCCTTTTTACAAAAACAGTATTTTCATATATATACACACGATATTTTTAATACTTACAAAACTAGAACTCACTCAGCAACCCTGACTTTTATACATTTTCAGTTGGCAGGTAATTATTGCTGAGGATGGCACGAGGGTGAAGCTACCCGGCAGGAAAAGTCTGACATCCGTTCTTAAGTCATGATATTGCTGTTTTGTAATGCAATTAAGCAATCTTTGTAACTTTAACATTGTTGTATTGCTTAACAACAGTATCTTTTTAATAATAGAGAATGGTTTTTGCTCATATTATTCTACTGTTTATTTAATGAAAAGTATATTAATTTGTTTATGTGAAATGAACGACCAACTGTGAGGTGCCCGGGAATGGGGCCTTACAAGTTGGTATCAGAGCCATAGTTTGAGTGAATTGGGTAAAATATTTTCAAAAACCTTAACTTAAACTGAAAATGGGATAGTTAGAAGGATGTCAGCCCGAGTAGCTACGTGCCATCAGGTATGTCTTTTATAAATGTTAACCGGTATTATGTGCGTGTGCTATCTAACTTATGTGTTCTTAGTAGATTTAGATACTGATGTAGTCAGGATAGGAAATGCTTGGGGTGTGAAGAGTAAAGTAAGTGGTTAATCACAACTGGCCACTATAATTAGGGACTTACTATACTTGACATAAAACTGAGCTATTGCCTTGAATTACTGTGTTAGTGTTTGAATCTTATAGCATCTAGGAAATGGGTGGACTGAAGTCTTCCAAGGCTTCTAGAGGTTGAGGTCGGCCCCGTATGACTAGGAGTAGTGCTAAGGCTCTTGAGATGGCTCATGAGAACACTGAGGCTCATGGACGAAGTGAGGAAAAGGAGAATGCTAGCCTGAACGCCTCAGATAGAGAGGCGATTGCCGATGAAGTGCACCAGGTCATGCAGACAGTTTTACCGTCTGTGATGACTGAAGTCATCAGGGCTGTGAGAAGCGAGGAGAGAAAGGAGAAGGAGAATTGGAAGGGATCAACGGGCAAGGAGAGCAGAGGGGAGGAAGAACGACCAGAGCCTGAGACTGTATTGTCTGACGAAGAGGAAGACGATGTTGTAGGGTGACGACTAAGGGGTGCAGTTATGGGGCATTCTAAAGGTGCAAGCCCCCGACCTTTGATGGCAATGGAAATGCTGCTACCGTTGACCACTGGGTAAGAGAAATGGAGGCGGTGTTGGAGATCAGTGAGTGTCGCGAAGACAAGAAGGTGAAGTTCGCGACTCACTCATTTGTTGACTCAACGTTGTGTTGGTGGGACAACATTGTCCAAGATGAGGGTGTCAGAGCCATTGAGAAGATGTGATGGAAGGAGCTGAAACAGCTAGTGATTTGGAATTTTGTCCTCACCGGTAACTCGACAGGATCGAGAGGGAGTTCCTGCAACTTGAGTCGGGAACCATGACCCACCAGCAGTACACGACTAAATTTAATGAAATGGCGAGGCTGGTACCGGATCAGGTGACACCGGTGTCAACGAAGATCAAGAGGTATATCCAAGGACTGCCGGCTAATATTCGCAGGCATCTGATTACTACTCAGCCAGGTACCTTTCGATCAGTGGTGGACTTGGCGGGCAGGTTGTACGATGAGCGAGAGGAGACTGGGGTGGAAGTGAAGAAGATGAGCGGTGGTGATAAAAGCTGGAATGGGAAGAGGTTAAGGCGTGGTGGTTTCACCCCAAACAACAAGAGGATGAAAGTGGATGATCGTAGGGTGACAACAAGCTTGCGGTCGAAGAAGTGTGACAAATGCGGAAGGGAGCATACCGGCGAGTGTAGGTTGGGACTGAATGTATGCTTCAGGTGTGGCAAGCCCGGCAACATCGCTAGAGACTGTAGGGTGCTGAAGTGTTATAACTGTGGCGAGGAGGGCCACGCGATGAAAGACTGCAAGAAGCCGAGGGCGGAGAGCTCTGGGATGAAGAAGAAGCCGGAGGAAGGAGGACAGAGGGCAAGTGCTAGAGCTAGAGCTTAGACCATGACCTGGGAGAAAGCCAGAGTGGATCCTGATGTCGTGTCAGGTATGTTTCTAGTAAATCAAACTTGTGCCTTTTTATTGTTTGATTCTGGTGCTAGTAGGAGTTTTATTTCTACTAACATTTGTGCTAAGTTGTCTGCTAGCAGTAGGAGTATTAGTGAGCCTTTTCACGTAGAAACTGCTATCGGTAAGTCCACTAGAGTTACTGAGGTGATAGAGGACTGTGCCATAGAATTAGAAGGTCATAGGTTTGCTGCTAAATTACATGTAATGCCCTTAGGAAGATATGATGTAGTACTAGGGATGGATTGGTTAGCAACCTATAAAGCAAATATTGTATGCCGTAAGAAGATGATTCGGCTAATTACGCCCGATGGAAGTTTAGTGATGGTGTATGGAGACCGCGTTACTACAATTCCAAAGGTGATTTCGATGGCATTGGCGGGGAAATGCATGAGACGTGGGTGTAGTGCCTATTTGGCCTATGTGAAGGATGTAGACACGTCAACACCACAACTATTCGATGAACCGGTTATGTGTGACTTTCCGGATTTATTCCTGGATGATTTACCCGGCGTGCCACCGAATCACGAAATCGAGTTCCAAATCGACTTGATAACCGGTGCTCAGCCTGTCGCTAAGGCACCATATCAGTTGGATCCGACTGAGATGAAGGAGTTAATGGAGCAACTGCAGGAGTTGCTTGATAAGGATTTTATCAGACCGAGTATCTCTCCTTGGGGTGCTCCGGTATTGTTCGTAAAGAAAAAGGATGGCAGTATGCGAATGTGCATCGACTACCGAGAGGTGAACAAGTTAACAGTAAAGAATCAATATCCTTTACCAAGGATTGATGACTTGTTTGATCAGCTCCAAGCTGCCAGTTGGTTCTCGAGAATAGATCTTCGATCTGGCTACCATTAATTGAAGGTGAAGGAGCAGGACATTCCTAAGACAGCTTTTCGCACGCGTTATGGACACTACGAGTTCCTCGTTATGTCCTTTGGACTAACTAACGCGCCAGCTGCCTTTATGGAATTGATGAATGGAGTATGTCGGCCAATGTTAGATAAATCAGTGATAGTGTTTATTGATGATATCCTGATTTATTCTAAGAGTAAGGAAGAACATGCTAGCCACATACGTGAGGTGTTGGAGGCACTTAGGAGAGAGAAGTTGTATGCCAAATTCTCCAAGTGTGCTTTCTGGTTGCGCGAGGTTCAATTTTTGGGTCATGTCGTTAATGCTGAAGGGATAATGGTAGACCCAGCAAAGGTTGAGGCGGTGATGCAATGGAAGTCACCAAAGACGCCATCCGATATTCGTAGCTTCTTGGGGTTGGCGGGCTACTACAGGAGGTTTATTCAAGACTTCTCCAAGATAGCCTCACCTTTGACAAAGTTGACTCGCAAGGATGTAAAGTTCGTGTGGGGTCAAGAACAGGAGAGTGCTTTTGAGGAGTTGAAAACGAGATTAACACAAGCTCCTGTCTTGACATTGCCAGAGGGGAGTGAAGACTTAGTGGTGTATTCGGATGCATCTTATTCCGGGTTAGGTTGCGTGTTGATGCAATGTGGAAGGGTAATAGCCTACGCATCCTGACAGTTGGAGACCCACGAAGTCAACTACCCTGCCCACGATCTAGAGTTAGCGGCTGTGGTTTTCACATTGAAGATTTGGAGGCACTACTTATACGGTATGAAGTGCACAATCTTCACCGACCACAAGAGCTTATAGTACTTCTTTGAGCAGAAGGATCTCAACATGAGACAGAGAAGGTGGCTAGAGTTCATAAAGGAATACAATTACGAGATCCATTACCATCCGGGCAAGGCCAACGTGGTGGCCGATGCCCTTAGCCGAAAAGAGAGACCCGAGCCAATTCGAGTGAAGGCGTACCAGTTAGTGATGACCTCAGACGTGATGACTCAAGTGAAAGGATTTCAAGATAGGACGTTGCAAGAAGATCACCTCAACTCTGAACGAATGAGAGGTCTAGTCGCAAAACTGGGAGAAAACACACACGGGGTTAAAACCCGCTTTCGGAGAATGTGGATCCCTCGTTATGGAGATCTACGAGGGCGAATCATGGATGAAGCCCATAAAACTCGATACTCCATTTATCCCGGTGCCACCAAGATGTATCAAGACATGAAGAAAGACTACTGGTGGCCGGGTATGAAGTGTGATGTAGTGCAGTATGTGAGTAAGTGCCTTACTTGCTTGCAAGTGAAGGCAGAGCATCAAAAGCCTTACGGGATCGAGGCTACGACTGAGAAACTCGAAAAGATCAAAGCCTTTATGATGGCAGCCAAAGATAGGCAAAAGTCGTATGCCGATAAGCGGCATAGACCAATTGAGTTCCAGGTGGGTGATAGAGTTATGTTAAAAGTCTTACCTTGGAAGGGTATCATTTGGTTTAGAGAGCGGGGCAAGTTGAGCCCAAGGTATATAGGACCTTTCCGAATCATTGCTGGAGTAGGAGAGGTGTCCTATAGGTTGCAACTACCAGATGAGTTAAGTGAAATTCACCTAACATTCCATGTATCTCATCTGCAGAAGTGTTTAGCAGATGAGGATATGGTTGTACCACTGGGGGACATCGAAGTGGATGAACGGCTCAATTACGTGGAGCAACCAGTGGCGATCGTCGATCGTAAAGAGAGGAGGTTAAGGAATAAAGTGGTCGCTCTTGTGCATGTTGTAACACCCCGAAAAGTCAAAACGAGTCATTAAGGATAAGTGGGCCTAACTAATGGAGAATTAATAAAAGAAGGAAAAAGGGTTATGGGCTAAGTGGGGTTCATGGGCAAGATTAAGGCCCATAATCAGCCCTTAACCTGCCCAAATGCAGCCACCATCCTCCCATTTCAGCCCTAGCAACAAAATTTCATAGAGAGAGAAAGTAGAGAGAGAAAGTGGGAAGAACTCAAGATTTGAGCTTGAAAGGTTGAAGGATTGAAGAGCTGGATGTTTGGAGCATCAAAACCCAAGGGAATAGCAACAAAACAATGTAAGAATCGACCTCTAAGACCTTCTGTAGATCAAACCCGGATTCTAGGGTTTTGGGGTTTTGAAAAGTTTAAAGAAACACATAAAGGTCGAATTTTTACGTATGAAAACTTGTAAAAAGCTTAGATTTGGCTTCATGGAAGGTAAACTAAGGATTTGGACGTAAAAAGTTAAGATTTTGGGTTAAAAACGGGTTGGATCTGAGTTTTTGTTCATCTAGCGAAACTGGGCCCCGATCCAGCGAATTTAAGTATTCATCCGGCGAAACTGTGCATTTAACCAGCGAAACTAGGAGAATCCTAGCGAAACTACAGTTTCGCTATAGCGAAACTACAGTTTCGCTGATAGCTTCGCTAAGTACTTAGACTGACCTTAGACATTGCGAAACTAGGAAATTTCAACGAAAGTTGGGCGCTCATGCTAGCGAATCTGTCCAGCGAAACTGACAGAAGTTCTGCCAGCGAAACTGGTAGCGAAACTGAGCGAAACTGGCAGCGAAACTACCAGCGAAACTGTGGGCGAAACTAGGAAGAAAATGACGTTTTTGCATATTAACTTTCGTGCAGCTAGAGCATTCAGGCTATAGCTTAAGTGACTTAGAATCTAAGCTACTAGACAAGTTCAGGTGAGTTCTAGATCCCCATATTTAAACGTTTTTCCTTGTTTTTGGGGCTATTATGCATAGTAAACATAAGGTTTTCAAGATAAGGATTTCAAGGTGTTTTAACAAGGAAATACATTTTTTTCTAAAGTAAAATGTGACATTTAAATAGTTCAAAATAATTTAAAGTAACAAGGAAATACAAGCTACTAGACAGCCCGGCCCCAGCCAGGGGCGTTGCCCCTTGGACCCCACTAGGGGCTGCTGCCCCTAGGACGCCGCTATCAGGGGCTGCCGCCCCCGAACCTCCGCTGTCCCATGGAGGGTCGGTTACGTGTTATGATGACTAGTATTTGGTATGCTGTGTACTTAATAAGCTAAGTATTATAAATATATTAAGTGAAAGATAATACTAATGAGAAGTGGAACTTAACGAATGTTACCCCCGGGCCCATTTGATGATGAAAAGTCTTGCAAGCACTATGATAGACTTCACTTATGTGAGTCTGATGTATGATGATGGATCCGTATTCATGAGAGGGCTATGTGCCTGCTAGTGTGGATCAACTGTCGGGGGAAGCTACCATGAAGATGTGTACCGACGGGGATCGATCGACCGTCGGGGGTAGTGACCATGGATAACGTGTACCGACAGGGATTGACATTCGTTATCAATCAACATGGAGATGTTGCTTTGTGCAGTCTCGCCTATGATGAAGGGAAATGAAATAAAAGAATGAAAGATAATGAACGTGCCTAATGCGATGCAAGTAATGTTTGTAGTATGATGTATGCGTGTTCGTTATATGAAGGATAAAAGATTATATTTTCTTATTTATATAAAACTAGAACTCACTCAGCGTAGCTGACTTTTTATGCATAATAGTGGGCAGGTAAGCGCTGAGGCTGGGGATGGTACCGTGGAGCTACTTGGAAATCTACGGATGGCATTCCTGTTAATGAAGTCCTTATTGTAATTAATGAACAAGTGATATGTTTTGTTTACAATTAAAGGACAAATGTATGAGTACGATGGGTTTTCAAGTTTTAAATGAATGTTTAATTATTTTCCGCTGTAATGTTTTGTTATTAAGCTGATTTTGTGCTATGGTTAACCAACTGTGAGGTTTCCCGGGAACGGGGCCTTACACATGTACAGTGGAAACACAAAAATCGATCCGAGTCTACATGGGAGGCTGAAGGAAAGACGAGGCAGCATTACCCTCATCTGTTTGAGGAATAACCGGTTTCGAGGACGAAACCTATATAAGGGGGGAGGACTTGTAACACCCTGTTATTTTAAAGGTATAAAGAAAGAATAAAAGCAAAGGAAAAGAATGGAAATGTAAGTTAACCCAAGTTGAGGGTTGAAAGTGTCCAAAAGGACACAACTATGGAAAAGTTGGTAAATAAAGCAACATGGCCGCCCATGTTGCTTCTCACACCTTACCATTCGAATTTTTTGTTAGAGAGAGAAAGAGGAAGAGCAGAGAATTCTCGGGAATTTTAGAAGAAGCAAGAAATTCAAAGTTTTTGGTAAGAATTCTTGGTCTTGTGATGCTATAAATAGTTCTAGTCTCGGTTGGGTGCTCATATGTTTGTGTGGGTTCGTATGTGTGTGTTTATGGTGGGTTTTAGGTGTTGAAAACGTCTGAGAAAGTTCAAGAGAAGATTTTTATGTTCGAAAACAACTAAGGTGAGTTCTAGACCCCGTATTTTACTTGTTTTAAACATTTTGGGGCTGAAAATGTATGTACAACCGTTTTTATAAAGTTCATTTTGAACACCAGTATGTATTTATGTATGTATGATAATGTTCCTATGGTGATAATGTGTTAGTTATACTTAGAATAGTGTTATTAAGCTTAGAACATGAAAGGAAAATGATTGGTATTAATAATATGTTAAAACATGCTAAACAGGTTGCCCAACCACCCAAACAATACCCCCAACCGTCTGAAATTGCCTTAGAAAAGGCTAAGTAAGCCCAAATGTCTAAACAGGGCCTAACCGCCTGAATAGTAGCCCATGCGTCTAAGGTTTTGACTAGGCGCCTGTGAGGGACAAAAGTCCAAATAGTGCCCATGCGTCTGGGATTCCCAAACGTCTAAGTGTTGAACCGTCCAAATAGTGCCCATGCATCTGGGATTCCCCAAACGTCTAAGAGATGAACTGCCTGAATAGTGCCCATGCGACTGAACAGGACTCAAACGCCTGCATAGTGTCCATGCGTCTAGAACACTTAGAGTATTTTCTGAAATTTTGAGCAGAATAGAATCATTAGAGTTTGACCTAAGTTTGTCTTAGGGTTTTTAATTGTTATTATATTTTCATTATTATAAGTTGTTCCTATGATCGTAGTGATTATTATTATGTGACCTATGTGATGTGCATATGATCATAAATGCAAGTATTATCTTAAAGTGAAAGAGTAATGATAGAGAGAAGTGAAACTTAATTAAAGAGTTAACAAGTCTTGCAAGCATATAGGAGGTGCACGACCATGTTGTCGTTAGCTCAACTGTGATGCGGGTTAGCTACCCCTTATGCTCACAGGGCCAATCAATTGAGATTGGCAGACCTTTGTACCATGCCCAAGGTGACTGGGCCGGCCTTGTATACAATAATTCAGACCATAGACTGTAGGGGGCCCAGTACCAGTTTCTCCGTGCACGTAGTTTAAGGTATTGCTCCTTGGTCCACATAGATAGTGAAAGATAAAGTTAAAAGAGTACATAATGAACAAGGCATAAAGTAAAGAAAGAAAGCATTACCTTATTGTATAGTTAACGTGTGCTCACGTACAAGAGTAAAGAGATGTCCTTTTTACAAAAAGAGTATTTTCATATATATACACAAGATATTTTTAATACTTACAAAACTAAAAACTCACTCAGCAACACTGACTTTTATACATTTTCAGTTGGCTTGTAATTATTGCTGAGGATGGCACGAGGGTGAAGCTACGCGGCAGTAAAAGTCTGACATCCGTTCTTAAGTCATGATATTGTTGTTTTGTAATGCAATTAAGCAATCTTTTGTAACTTTAACATTGTTGTCTTGCTTAACAAATGTATCTTTTTAATAATAGAGAATGGTTTTGCTCATATTATTCTGCTGTTTATTTAACGAAAAGTATATTAATTTGTTTATGTGAAATGAACGACTAACTGTGAGGTGCCCGGGAATGGGCCCTTACAGATCCATTACCATCCGGGTAAGGCCAACGTCATGGCCGATGCTCTTAGCCGAAAGGAGAAACCCGAGCCGATTCAGGTGAAGGCTTATCAGTTGGTTATGACTGCTGATGTGATGACCCAGGTGAAAGAATTCCAAGATGAGGCGTTGATAGAAGAACTCCTAAATTCCGAACGAATGAGAGGTTTAGTTGTAGAATTGGGTGAAAACACTCCCGATGTTAGGACCCCAAATGGAAGGATATGGATCCCTCGTTATGGCGATCTACAGGGACGAGTTATGGCTGAGGCTCATAAGACTCGATACTCGATTCATCCATGTGCCAGAAGATGTATCAGGATATGAAGAAAGATTATTGGTGGTCGGGAATGAAGCATGACGTAGTAGAGTATGTGAGTAAGTGCCTTACTTGATTGCAAGTGAAGGCGGAATACCAAAAGCCATACGGGAAGATCTAACCGGTGGATATACCCGAGTGGAAGTGGGAGCACATAACCATGGATTTTATTACTAAGCTACCTCGTACGACGAGGGGGTGCGATACCATGTGGGTGATTGTAGACCGATTGACGAAGAGTGCTCAGTTCCTACCGATTCGTGAGATGCACTCTTCTGAAAAATTGGCGGATCTATTCATTAAGGAGATCGTAGCTCGTCATGGTGTGCCGGTGTCTATCGTGTCGGATCGTGACACCCGGTTTACATTGAAGTTTTAGAAGAGATTCCATGATGCGATGGGGACGAGGCTACACATTAGCATAACTTATCATCCTCAGACGGATGGTCAGTCTGAAAGGACGATCCAGACGCTTAAAGATATGCTTTGGGCGTGTGTGACCAATTTTAGAAGAAGTTAGGATGATTACTTAGCGTTAGCTGAATTCTTGTACAATAACAGTTATCATACCAGCATTAGTATGCCACCTTACGAGATACTATACGGTAGGAGGTGTAGGACACCCATGTGTTGGGGTGACGTCGAGCAGAAAGAGCTAGGAAGCCTCGAGGTGATGGAGTCTATGACTGAGAAGTTATAGAAGATCAAGGCTTTCATGAAAGCGGCAAAGGATAGACAAAAGACGTACGCTGGCAAGAGGCGAAGGCTGATTGAATTCAAGGTGGGCGACCGGGTTATGTTGAAGGTCTCACCTTGGAAATGAATCATCCGGTTCCGAAAGCGAGGTAAGCTAAGTCCAAGGTATATAGGACCTATCCGAATCATCGCACGGTTAGAATTGCTAGACGAGTTAAATGGAATCCATCCCACGTTCTGTATATCTCATCTGAGAAAGTGCTTAGCCGATGAAGATATTGAAAGATTTGATCTGCCCAAGATACATATTAAATTGATGTGGCTAGTGTAATATGATCCAAGTCGGGTCATACCCAATAACAAGCTTGTCAAACACCAATAGATAATTTATTTGTGGATAAGATCAAACAAATAAATAATGACACCAATTTAGAAAATGGACTTCTAAATTATTGCTTATGCAAATGAACATTATTATGTGAATAATTGTTCATGAGATATTATTTGTTTTCATTATTTAGTATTACTAAATAATAACAAATAAAGGGATGTTTGATTTATAAAGTTTATAAAACTAGTTATAAACTTTATAAACTTGAAATTAGTATGTGTTTTAATTGTGTTTAAGAGGTAAAATGGTGGGACCATTTTTCTTTTAAAACCTCGGCCGCCCACAAGGGCATTAGTGGCCATAAAACTTGTCTTGTAAATAGCTAAAGACACACATGCTTACATCACCCAATACATTCCATATTCTCCTAGCATGCAAGACTTCTCTTCTCTCAAAATTCTCTCTAGACTCACGGTTTTGGAAGGAGAAGAACAACAAGAATTCCAGCATTCAAATCGTTTGGGTTGCTGAGTTTTTTCAGCATTCAAAATCGTTTTGATAGCTACAAGTTGGTGTCCAAGTATCCTAGCATTCAAAGGGTGTTTGAAGAGGCTTGGGGTATGCTATCTTGAGAGCTTCTACCTTGAAGTTTAGCCACAAGAACTCATCTCTTTCACCTCCTAAATCACGAATTTTGCAGCTACAAAGGTTGTAGTTCTTTCATCTTTTATTGTATGCATTGTATATGTAGATCCATGGCTTGGGGTTATTATAAAATGGGTTTTATAATCAGATCTTAACATGTTTTAAATCTTATATTCCGCTGCGTTTTTCATATATATAAGTACATATGAACTTTGATAAACATGTTAAAACCCCAACAATGGCATCAAGAGCCACTTATACATATGCATACATGTTTTACACTTGGTCTTTCATTTTTGAAAACACCAAAACCGTGGGATTAGGGCTGTTTTTGGGTAACCCCTTTTGATTTCTTAAAGATGTTACTTATGCATGTAATGGTCTTTAAAAAATCTAGGTTATAAAATGCTTGTTTGTTTGGACAAAACCCATATGTTCTTGGTTAATGTTGGCCAAGAAAGTGGGTTAAAAGGGGCTGCCAAAACCGTGAACTATGATGTGGTTTAGTATATTATTTGTTGATTATGCATAACAAAGCCTTGACCATATGGATTGTTTGGTTGATTGGTTGTGTAGTTATATTAATTTGGGCATGTAATAATTTATCTTTGGTTTTAAGTTTTGTGTTGTAATTTATTTATTCATATGGCATGTAATAAATAGATTAGGAGTTTATCTTTACTAGAAAAATGTATTAGGATACATATCTTGTAAGGAAGCTCAAGATCAAGACTTGAAGAAAAGATGGACAAAGAGGATTCTTGAAGATATGGTTTCAAGTGGGAGTCTCTTTGGTCAACCATGTGTCATGATTCTAAACCCTTAGGATATGACCATTTGACACACTTGTTTTGGCTAAACAAGTGTGATCAACTTAGTATGCTTTGTTATGCATATATGACTTGTTTTGTTTATGTTTGGTTGAATGCATATGATGATGTTTGTTTTGAATATTTGGATGTGATTAACAAACCTCAACTAAAACAAACAATAAACAAGTAATTGGTTCTCAAATCATTAAGCATAAGTAGAATGGTTCTATAAAAGGAATTAATGGTTTACAAAATAAAATGGGTTTTATTTAAAAGAACCAATAGGGTACCATATGGTTGAATGCATACAATCATATGGTACATAGACTTTTCTAAACAAGAATTGTCAAATTATAAATCCCTTTTGAAAAACAAGTTAAACACCATCCTTTTACACAACACTTAGGTTACTTGCTAACTCTTAGTGGGATAAAGGTCACCTAACCACTTTGAGGGAACTTGTAACTTGAGGTGAGAATACCATGTTTGTGGGATAAAGGTCACCTAACCATTTATATAGTAAACTCACATGTGTGTAAGTAGGACGACTTGATTTGTAAAATATATTGAATGGATCACCTAAAATATATTTTATAAAAGGTGTTGATGGGATAAACATGCCGTTATAAACATGAGATGTTCAAACGATCCCATACCACTAGAAGTTACAATAGGTTGTAATTGTCATCTATGACTACCTTGTTTATTTAAATAATGGGATAAAGGTCACCTAACCAATATTTAAATATAACGTTGGATTCTAAAATTTTATTTATTAATGATCTATGAGACATAAAGGGTATTAATAAATGAAATATAATTATATCAACGATTACTAATAGAACTTTGTAAAATCTTGTAGATGGCCGACAACAACAACGCTAATAATGATGTACCAAACCAAAACAACCAATCCCTAAGGGCGATCCTTCAAAGGGATCGTCTAACACCTAACAATTTCATGGATTGGTACCGCAACTTGAGAATTGTTCTCAAACAAGAAAAGCGGGCCTACATCCTTGATGACCCCATCCCCGATGAACCAAACGAGGAAGATGTGGAAGCATATAATGATTGGGTTAGATATGTAGAAGACTCCATCCAAGTCTCTTGCCTAATGTTGGCAAGTATGACACCCGAACTCCAAAAGGAGTATGAACTCCATGGAGCTTATGACATGATCACTCAATTGCGGGAAACGTTCCAGCAACAAGCTAGAGTGGAGCGCTATGAAACGGTTCAAGCGCTTAATGCATGTCGGATGGAGGAATCCCAATCAGTTTCATCTTATGTTCTCAAGATGAAAAGCCACATCGACCGCCTTGAAAGGCTGAACTGTCCCGTCTCAAAAGAGTTGGCCACGGATTTGATCCTTAATGGCCTAACTAAAAGGTTTGAGGCATTCGTCATGAACTACAACATGAACGGATGGGACAAGAGCATAAATGAACTTCATTCTATGCTCAAATCAGCTGAGGCGGGAATGGGTAAGAGGGTTTTACCCGTTCTCACCATAAGTGAAGGTGGTAAAAAGAGAAAGTCTCTACCCCCTCCTAAGGCAACTGTTGCCAAAGGAAAGGGTCAAGTTTGGGGAAAGGGGAAGAAGGCTGTTAGGGCGCAACCTCCAAAGCCTAAGGAGAAGAAGCAAAAGGTTGCCGTGAACGACCCATGCTTCAAATGTGGTGAGATAGGGCATTGGATGAGAAATTGTCCAGTCTATCTCAAAGAGTTGAGAGAAAAGAGGGATGCGGGGCAAACCTCAGGTATAATTTACATGATACATGTTGAGCTGAATGTTATTTCTTCTAACACATGGGTATTAGATACCGGATGTGGAACTCACATTTGTAATTTGTTGCAGGGGTTCAGAAGAAATGAGCATTTGCTAAAGGGGAAATAAGTCACTTCATGGGCAATGGTGCAAAGGTTCATGTGGAAGCCCAAGGAGACTACATTTTGAAGCTTCCAAGTGGTTTGGAAGTTATTTTAAGTAATGTATTATATTCTCCTAGCTTGACTAGGAACATAATTTCTGTTTCCCGTTTAAGACAATATGATTATGATTTCAAGTTTGTTGACAATGATATTCATGTTTCTTTAAATCATGTATTTTATTTTAAGGCTATACCTTGTAATGGTATTTATGAATTAGTTCATGAAAACGCAACATATGATAGCTCTATATACCAAGCAACCACCAAAAGACTCAAATTAGATTTGAATGATACCTACCTTTGGCATTGCCGTCTTGGTCATATAAACAAGAAACGTATACAAACACTTCAAAAGAATGGTCTTTTAAAAACAAATGAATATGATTCATTTGATGTATGTGAATCTTGTTTACAAGGAAAAATGACTAAGGCACCCTTTAGTGGAACTAACGAAAGGGCGAAAGATTTATTAGGTATCATACATTCGGATGTATGTGGTCCTTTTAAGCCAATGACTAGGAATGGTGAGAGATACTTCATTACCTTCACCGACGATTATAGTCGATATGGGTATGTGTACTTATTAAGGCACAAAGATGAAGCTTTTGAAATGTTCAAAATCTTCAAGAATGAAGTAGAAAATCAACTCAACAAATCAATTAAAGTTCTCCGCACCGATAGAGGCGGTGAATACCTAAGTGATGTTTTTCAAGATCATCTTAGGAGCTGTGGGATTGTCTCACAACTCACTCCACCTGGAACACCACAACATAATGGTGTGTCTGAGAGGAGGAATCGAACCCTATTGGATATGGTTCGATCTATGATGGCTAGAAGCACATTGCCTCTATCATTTTGGGGTTTCGCCTTGCTCTCCGCGGCCCGTATTTTGAATATGGCCCCAACCAAAAAGGTGGAAAAGACACCTTTTGAGATATGGAATGGAAGAGTTCCATCCCTATCATACTTAAGGGTCTGGGGTTGTGAGGCTTATGTTAAGACTCCCACCCCAAACAAATTAGATGTCCGATCCACCAAGTGTATCTTTGTTGGATATCCTAGAGATTCTATGGGATATTATTTCTATGATCCACTGGAACAAAAGGTATTTGTTGCCAGAAAGGGCGAGTTCTTAGAAACAAAGTTCCTTATGGAAGGAACTAGCAGTAGAACAGTGGATCTTGAGGAGGATCAAGATTCACAACCCGATGCACGTTTGGTTGAAGCTAGCACTCAACATGAGGATGTTGAAAGTGATCAAGCAGTTGATCAATACACACAAAACGTTCGCAGAAGTGGTAGAACTAGTAATCCACCTGAAAGATACGGAATTTTCATGGATGGATGCTACGTGGTAGATTCAGATGAACCAACCACATATCATGATGCAGTGTCCAATTTGGATTGTGACAAATGGCTTGAAGCCATGAACGTTGAGATGCAATCCATGTATGACAATCAAGTTTGGGAACTTGTCGTACCACCTCTTAATTCCAAAATAGTTGGAAGTAAGTGGGTTTTCAAGAAGAAAACTGATATGCATGGAAACTTGGATACTTACAAAGCTAGACTTGTAGCAAAGGGTTTCACTCAAACTCAAGGGGTTGATTATGATGAAACCTTCTCACCTGTTGCAATGCTAAAGTCTATAAGGATACTATTTGCCATAGCTGCTCATTATGACTATGAGATTTGGCAAATGGATGTCAAAACCGCTTTCCTAAATGGATATCTTGAGGAAGATGTCTATATGGTTCAGCCTGAAGGTTTTGTCGATCCAAAACATCCTGATAAAGTATGCAAGTTAAAGAAATCAATCTATGGATTGAAGCAAGCATCGAGAAGCTGGAATCACCGTTTTGATGAGGAGATAAAGAAATTTGGCTTCATCAAAAACGCTGATGAGGCATGTGTGTATAAGAAGGCTAGTGGGAGCATAATAACCTTCCTAGTATTGTATGTTGATGACATACTACTATTTGGAAACGACATTCCAACCTTGGAAGGTGTAAAAACCTGGCTTGGAAGTTGTTTTTCCATCAAGGATCTTGGTGAAGCTGCCTATATTCTGGGAATAAAGATCTATAGGGATAGATCAAGGCGGCTGATTGGTTTGAATCAAAGTGCATACATTGACAAAATCTTGAAAAGGTTCAAGATGGAAAACTCTAAGAAAGGTAGTGTACCTATTCAAAGAGGGACAATATTGAGTACGACTCAATGTCCAAGCTCAAAGGAGGAGCAAAATAGAATGAAGGCAATCCCATATGCATCTGCTATAGGATCCATCATGTATGCAATGATATGCACTAGACCAGACGTGTCATGCGCTTTAAGCATGACAAGTAGATACCAGCAGAATCCTGGTGATAGTCATTGGATGGCTGTCAAGAACATTCTGAAGTACCTAAGGAGGACCAAGGATATGTTCTTGATCTACGGATCTAGTGAAGAGGATCTCGTTGTAAAAGGTTACACGGACGCGAGCTTCCAAACTGATCGAGATGATTGACGATCTCAATCAGGGTACATCTTTATTCTGAATGGCGGAGCTGTTTCTTGGAAAAGCTCAAAGCAAGAAGTCGTAGCGTTGTCCACTACAGAGTCTGAATACGTCGCCGCTTCAATGGCAGCACAGGAAGCTGCATGGCTGAAGAAATTCATAGCCGATCTAGGGGTAGTCCCTCCATTCAGGATCCCCTAGAGATCTTTTGTGACAACGAGGGTGCGATTGCTCAAATCAAGGAACCTCGTGCTCATCAAAAGACTCGGCACATTGAACGGAGATTCAACTACATAAGGGATGAAGTTGAAAAAGGAAAGATATGTATTCGCAAAGTCCACACTGATAAAAACATTGCGGATCCACTCACAAAGCTCCTTGAAAGGGCAAAACATGAAGGCCATGCTTGTGCCATGGGACTTAGATATTCAAGTGACTGGGTTTGATGTTGTATTTTGTATTTAGATATTAGAACTTATGTTATTTGACTTAATTATATGATAATTATTATCATTTGTTCTTCTATTTTAGCATGTTTAAATCCGTGAATAAATAAGTTATTCTAAACGTCCGTAGTCGATCATACTTGTGGGAACAATTATGAATGTAAGACTATAATGAAATTGGATTGGTTGATATTCATAAGGTATGAATATAAAGCAAGAGGTTGCTACCAAGGTTCATTGATATCTATGGGATATAGATATTGGACTGACCCGCTCTCAATTATTTCTTCATGGAATCTTTGTGATTAGTCTTAAGAGATATTGAGTAAAGGCGAATATCATTGTATCCTCAGACCTGAGATACATATTGGGTCTTGATATTCACCAAGTATTGTACTTTGACTTAGTACTTTGCTGTTCTGAAAAATTGGCAGTACATAAGGCTAAGTTCAGGTATGATATGAGGTGATTGTGAGAGACGTATGTAGTCAAGATGGAATTTGTTCCTCTTATTCGTTGAGAGTAAGATGTCTAAGGCCTATTAAAGTTAAATCATCAGAGAATGACAATTCTGTGTCTCTTGGATTTAACATGACATCTGCAACAAAAGGATAGATGATTGATTCACCTAAATCATATTCAAGTAAGGTACTTGGAAGGGATGATGTTATTGAATGGCACTTAGTCATATACATTAGGGGTAGCAAACCGTTGCTAGGCGTTATTTGCTGCTTGCATCAATTTTCTATGAATCTTGTGCAAGTGGGAGATTGAAAGATTTGATCTGCCCAAGATACATATTAAATTGATGTGGCTAGTGTAATATGATCCAAGTCGGGTCATACCCAATAACAAGCTTGTCAAACACCAATAGATAATTTATTTGTGGATAAGATCAAACAAATAAATAATGACACCAATTTAGAAAATGGACTTCTAAATTATTGCTTATGCAAATGAACATTATTATGTGAATAATTGTTCATGAGATATTATTTGTTTTCATTATTTAGTATTACTAAATAATAACAAATAAAGGGATGTTTGATTTATAAAGTTTATAAAACTAGTTATAAACTTTATAAACTTGAAATTAGTATGTGTTTTAATTGTGTTTAAGAGGTAAAATGGTGGGACCATTTTTCTTTTAAAACCTCGGCCGCCCACAAGGGCATTAGTGGCCATAAAACTTGTCTTGTAAATAGCTAAAGACACACATGCTTACTTCACCCAATACATTCCATATTCTCCTAGCATGCAAGACTTCTCTTCTCTCAAAAATTCTCTCTAGACTCACGGTTTTGGAAGGAGAAGAACAACAAGAATTCCAGCATTCAAATCGTTTGGGTTGCTGAGTTTTTTCAGCATTCAAAATCGTTTTGATAGCTACAAGTTGGTGTCCAAGTATCCTAGCATTCAAAGGGTGTTTGAAGAGGCTTGGGGTATGCTATCTTGAGAGCTTCTACCTTGAAGTTTAGCCACAAGAACTCATCTCTTTCACCTCCTAAATCACGAATTTTGCAGCTACAAAGGTTGTAGTTCTTTCATCTTTTATTGTATGCATTGTATATGTAGATCCATGGCTTGGGGTTATTATAAAATGGGTTTTATAATCAGATCTTAACATGTTTTAAATCTTATATTCCGCTGCGTTTTTCATATATATAAGTACATATGAACTTTGATAAACATGTTAAAACCCCAACAGATATGATTATACCACTAGATGATATCAAAGTAGATAAACGGCTTAACAATGTAGAGCAGCCAATAACAGTCATTGATCGGAAGAGAAGGGATTGAGAAATAAAGTGGTTCCACTGGTGGGAGTGTAGTGGAAACACAGAAAGGGTTCTGAGTCTATGTGGGAGACTGAGGAGGAGATGAGACAGCATTACCCAAAGTTGTTCGAAGAGTGACAAGTTTCGGGGACGAAACCTCTTTAGGGGGTGGACTTGTAACGCCCGGAAAATCTTGTCAAAATAAAGAAGGAAAAGAAATGAGAAATAAAAAGAAGAAGAAACATATTTTGTAAGAAAGAAAATGAGGTCAAAGTGGAGGGGTGCAAAGTTTAAAAGGTCAAAATCTTACTATTATTTTGTTTAAAAAGTGGTACAGTTGCCCACACCACCTGCTGCACTCCACTGCTCGATGGTTTAGAGAGAGAATGGAGCAAAGCTTCGGTTCTAGGGTGAGAAAGAAGCTGAATTCATAAACTGGTAAGTGTTCTTCAAGTTTTTGGTTCGGTTTTATGGGTTTTCAACCGTAACACTGATTTCTACATGATCCTATGTGTATGCATGTGTTCGGGTATGCATTTTTTACATGTTTTAGGTGTTCAGAGCTTTCGAAAAGTTCAGGTTGAGAGGAATTAGCTTGAGAGAAACAAAAGTGAGTTTCTAGACCCCGATTTTACTTGTTTTTAAACTTATTTGGGGCTGAATATGCATGTAAAAGTATTCTATAATTTTTGTGTATGTTACCCGTATGCATAAATGTATGAATGTTAGTGTTTTATGGTTGTATATGTCATAATGATGCTTAGAAGGGTAAATATAAGTTAAAAACATGTTGGAACATTGTTTGGGACTGAAAATATGTTAGAAACATATGAAAATTGGTGTTCATGCGCCCAAACAGGGCCCATGCGCCTGAATAATCGGCATAAAAGACTAAGTATGAGATGATGCGCCCAAACAGTAGTCCATACGCCTAGTATTTGCCTTAGGAAAAGTTTCAAAGTAAGGTGATGTGCCTGAATAGTAGCTCATGCAACTAGATTTGCGTTAGAATTTCTAAGTGTGAGTTCATGCGCCTGAACAGTGCTTCATGCGCCTGAGTTTTGGGCTGAAATGACTAAGTGTAAGATGAAGCGTCCAAATAGTGCCCATGCACCCAAAATGGTCATGCGCCTAAGTGTTAAAGTGGTTAAGTGTAGGCTGATGCGCCTACATAGTAGAGAAACGCCCAAATAGGGCTGATGCGCCCAAATAGTTCCTATGCGCCCAACACTTAGAAAATTTTTTTGAATTTTGAGGAAAAATAGAATTTAGGGTTTGACCCTATAGAATTTTTTTCTGAATTTTGAGGAACAATAGAATTTAGGGTTTGACCCTAGTTTGACTTGTGGGCTGTTTTGGACTATTCTAAGCATGAATAAATGACGGTTTATGACTAGTATATGCATGATGTTATGATGAATGTATGATATGTATATGTGTATAAGTTGTTATCTTTTATTAGTTTTCAAAAAGTATTTATATATAATATAATATACGTTATGTATTATGTTATTACTTACGTAGTATGATGAATGTGTGAATGAACGTGAAGTATAACGTAATGAAGTGAAAGATAACAAGAAGAAAATTGAAACGTAACAAAAGAAAGAAAACGTACGATTTTAACCCATGAGGATTTACACACGGGAGGATAATTCTAGGTGACTGAACCCATAGTACGAAACGGGATCGTTGTCACTTGACCCCGGGCTTTGTGCCAAGATATGATATGGCTTTGTGCCAGCTAGTAACGGGGCTTTGTGCTTAGAATGGTGGCTTCGGGCAACGGGCTTCGTGCCAATTAGTAAAGGAGCTTCGTGCTCGGAATGGCGGTTTCGGACCGTGATGGGGGAAAAGCATGACAGGATCTATAATTAGTACGAGATGAGCGAGATGATAAAGTATGAAACGAACAAAGTGATAAAGTACGAAATGAATGTTAATGAAAGATAGTGATAAAGTACGAGATGAACATTAACAAAAGATAAGAATAAAGTACGAAACGACGAATACGTATGATAACGAATGAACATGTGTGATAGTAAAGAAAGTGTTTTATAGAAAAGAGTATTTTTACATACGAAAAGTATAAAGTATTTTGACACTTATAAAACTAGAACTCACTCAGCAACGCTAACTTTTATGCATTTTAGTTGGCAGGTAAAAGTTGCTGAGGATGGTACGCAGGGAGACTACTTGGCGGGGCAAGACTGGCATCCATTCGCGCATGTTATTATTATTGTTTTGTAATGCAATCAAAGAATGTTGTCTTTTGTAATTTAACGATATTGTATTGCATAACAACAGTAATCATTAATAAAATGAATTGTTTTTGTTAATGACTTCTGCTGCACTGTTTTAAGAAATATATTTTAATATGTATGATCAGTGCAATGAATGACCAACTGTGAGGTGTCCAGGAATGGAGCCTTACACAAATCGTTTAGCAGAAAACCTATGGCCTTCTAGTTCTATGTCAAAGTCTTCTATCATATTAGAAATTCTAGTAGATTTACACTTAGCTGTTTCTACATCGAATGGCTCATCGATACTTCTACTTCTAATAGACAATTTAACATAGAAAGTAGCAGAAATGAAACTCCTACTAGCACCAGAATCATATAATACAGTGGTATAAATTTGGTTTACTAGAAACATACCTGACATACTAGAAACATACCTGACACAACATTGGGGTCCACCCTGGCCTCCACCGGGTCATCATGAATGCTCTAGCAGTTGCCCTCTGCCCTTCATTCTCTGTCCTCTTCTTCACCCCAAAACTCTCAGCCCTTGGCTTCTTGCAATCCCTACTCAGATGGCCTTCCTCACCATAGTTATAGCAGTATATACCCTACACATCTTCACCATATGACTGGGCTTTCCATACTTGAAGCACAGATTCGCTCCTCACTTGTATTCACCCATGTACTCCCTTTCGCATCTACTGCACTTCTTCCTCCCCGAGCTTGATGACACCACCCTACGGTTATCTACCCTCATCCTCTTGTTGTTTGGGGTGAAACCGCCACGCCCAAACCGTTTACCGCTCTATTTCCTGTCACCACCACCTGTTTTCTTCACCTCAATCACTGCCACTTCTTTCTCATCGTATAGACTTCTAGCCAAATCCACTGCCGACCTAAAAGTGCTTGGTGGGCAGGAATCAAATTCCTGTGGATATCTACCAGGAATCCCTGCACATACCTCTTGATCTTCCTTAACACCAGCGTCACCTGATCCGGCATCATCCTTGCCATCTTATTGAACTTGGTGGTGTATTGCTGGTGGGTCATGGTTCCCGCCTCAAGCTGTAGGAATTCCCTCTTAATCTTTTCTAGTTCCCTATGAGGACAAAATTTCTCAATCACCATCTTCTTTAACTCTGCCCACCTCATCTTCCTGATGGCCCAGGTGCCCTCGGCTTGGACAATATTGTCCCACCAACACAGAATCGAGTCGACGAACGAGTGAGTAGCAAACTTCAATTTCTGGTCCACTCTGCACTCACTAATCTCCAAGACCACCTCCATCTCTTTTACTCATTAATGAGCAGTGGCAGCATTACCGTTGCCATCAAAAGTCAGGGGTTTACAACATTGGAATGCTCCGTAGCTGCACCTATTTGTGGTTTCCCGCACCACTACCTCCTCCTTATCACTGGAGGCCACCAACTCAGCATTCAACTCTTCCTCTTCATCATGACCCCTCTCATTCCCCCTCCTTCCAGCTGTAGTACTTCTCTCCTCCTCCTCCTCCATTCTCTCATCCTCTGTCACAGCACGGATGACTTCAGTCACTACAGATGGTAGGATCGTTTGCATGACTCGGTGAACCTCCTCAACCACCGCCTCTTTCAATGAGGCCCTCAGGTTCGCGCTCCCATCAACACCCTTATGTTGGTGTACCTTGGGATCTGCAGGGGTCGTTTCAGCAGTCCTAACCCCTTCCTTGCGGCACGTGTTCCCGTACCACATCCACCCCGTACTCCTCCTCTAGAAGCTTTAGAGGATTTTCCGACCATTCTCGAAATGCTATAAGATTCAAAAACTGACACAGTCATTCCAGGTAATAGCTCAGATAATGTCACTATAGTAAGTCCCTAATTACATTGGTCAGTTATGATTAGCCACTTACTTTACTCTTCATTCCCTGAGCATTTCCTATCCTGACTACATTAGTATTCAAATCTGCTAAAAGCACATAAATCAAATAGCACACGCACATAATACCGGTTAACATCAAGAAGAGAAATACCTGATGGCACGTACCCACTCGGGCTGGCATCCCTCCATTAGTCCCATTTTCAGTTTAAGTTTATGTTTTCGAAAATATATTTACCCAATTCTCTTAAACTTTGGCTCTGATACCAACTTGTAAGGCCCCATTTACGAGACGCTTACAGCTAAACATTCATCGCATATAATATTTAATCACATTAAGAATCATTAGAATACTAAAAATATTGCAGCAGAATAATTTAACAAAAACAACCTCATGTATTATTATTTACTTTTGCCAACTAATACATCACTGTTAAAGTTACAAAACAATATTTAGTTGCATTACAAGACAAAAATAACATGTATGCATGAGATAGATGCCAGTCTCTTATTTGCCAAGTAGATTCACCCTCATGCCATCCTCAGCAACGGATTACGTGCCAACTAAAAATGCATAAAAGTCAGCTTTGCTAAGTGAGTTCTAGTATTAACAGCGTTAAAATACCTTATATGATTTATATATGAAAATACCCTTTTTAGTAAAATACTTCCTTTACTTTCATACATGAGCATTTATCAAACATACATCAAAGTATACTCTTATTATCTTTCATCATCGTACGCATTTGTTTGTTTCGTACTTTTTCATTATCTTTCACTATTTCTAGATCCTGTCATAACTATACCCCATCGTTGGGCACAAATACACCTTGGCCTCGGGGTTAAGCGACAATGTCACACCCTCAATTTCCACAAACGGGGTAATATCGCTAGGCGTGTGACTTCCACGATCTCAGCCACTAGTTACACCAAACGACTCGATAATTACAAAACATATAAGTTGCTTAATTTTAATGAAACAAACCAAATATATTTACTATTGCGGAAGCGAAATTTGAAAACGTTTAAACAAGTGTTAAAACTGCGCAACACGCGCCCAAACCAATTTAGGTAATTGTAAATGTAATTAAACCATATATCAATTTTAAATTGAAAGCAGAATGATATGTAGTGGATGCAGTGCTCCTAGACGTGCCATATCAACGACCTGAGAGAAAACATGCAAAAGTCAGTACAAGACTGGTGAGTTCACAGGTTTATCAGAAAACAGTCAGTATAAGTAATGAAATTCCCGGATTAGTAATCAAAGCATATAATGGGTAGCTAGCCCATAGCAATCACTATGTGTATGAAGTCGCGACCGAGCTGACATGTAATCAATAGTAATAATGAGGTCCGGCTGTGGTTTCCCCACCACAGCACTGTAAAACAGGCTGACCATTCACCCGTTTGACCTCCAGTCAACCTAGCGCGACTAGCCCGGGTGGGGCATGTCAAACCCAGTAGATCTACTAACAATCACCTCGCTATTTGCATATTAACGGTCCGAAGGGCAAAGTATAACACCATAGTATCTGGTATATGCAGTATTACAAAAATCCAATCTAATGTAACGTTTATGAAAGCAGCATGTTTCTCTCCCCCAAAAAGAGTGTAAAGTAAAAGTGGGGCTGTAAACTCACCTTAAATGCACAGCAACAGAAACGATAGCACAAAGTTTAGAGTTTCCGGTTAACCTGAACATCATTATATATATATATATATATATATAATTAACCTGAACATCATTATATATATATATATATATATAATTAATTAATATTAAATATTAATTATTAACAATCAATCGTACGGTTTCGCGTTCACGGTTCGGTTACGATGTAGAGAGTTAATTTATTTCCCACTCACATGTAAGCTCACTCCACTACATATATATAAATATATATATATATATATCTATACTATATATATATAAACAAATGAGAAGGACAAAATGGTCATTTGACCAAAACCTCTTAAAATTAAGAATTGTACAACTCTTAATGCTTTATGTACAACATTAAAGCATTAAGAAGATGGATGGGGATTCAAAATTCAAAAACACACCTGCACACTCAAAACACACACATACGAAATGGAGAGCCGGTCACTCTCTCTGGCAAAAACACTCCGCCGCCGGATTCATCCACCACCACTAGACAACCACCACCTCCGCCAACGGCGTCTTGTCAGTCAAAAAACCTCCGGCCAAGGACCGCCACAGCAAGGTCGACGCCCGTGGCCGCCGCATCCGCATGCCAATCATCTGCGCCGCTAGGGTTTTCCAGCTCACGCGAGAGTTGGGGCGTAAGTCCGATGTTCAGACGATTGAGTGGCTATTACGTCAGGCGGAGCCGTCGATTATCGCCGCCACCGGTACCGGGAGAAGAGGATGGCCATCGCCCTCAGCCCTCCGCTGCAGCACTACCACCACCTCCCTCCGCCGTCAATCTCACAATATTGTAAGTACTGTTGTTTTTTTGAGAGAGACAAAGAAGGAGGCTGGCCATGGTCTCCGGCTGGCCATTTTAAGGAATGGCTAGGGGTCAGCCGACACTTACTGTACCGACAACAATGTTACTATTTACTTGTGATACATATGATGACAACGGGAGATTCTAGGGTTCTAGTGGGACCTAGAATCTTAACCCTTCGATGATACATCTTCACCTTCGATGATACAGAGCATTCGGTGAAGATCTTAGGTTAACCTCTTCTCTTTACTGACTTCTATGTGCTATTTGTGTGTAGAATTTCATGATTGATATGCAACACTTGAATGTAGAGGTGCAGATCTGGAGGTATTAGTTGTGCAGGTTTGAGTTTTGCTGTTTTGAAGGTAGCACGAGTTTGTAGTGTACTTGAATCAAGTAAGAGCTTGTTATTTCATGCATTGATTGTTTTAAGTTACTAAGATCAAGTGTGATTTGTACTTTCAATAGGTTTTGATATCAAAGTGTGACAACTAATGTGTTTTATAGAATTGTAATAATATGCTCATTGATCCATTTTGTTGGTTAGATGTGGAAGGGAATTTTAATTTTTTAACATCTGTATAACTCATTCATGTCATTATTTGACCAACATATTTCTTAATTAAAGACTAAATTGGCAGCCTTGTTTTTAAGGCTTACGGTTCTTACCCTTTTGATTTGAATTTGAAATATACCTCTCGACATCGGTGTTAAAAGTGTAATATTTTATTGTTTACTATTAAACAACAAATTCGTTTAGTCCATTATGTGACTTGTATTGAACACCAAATTTGAAAGGTATTTATGACTTTGATTCAAAGGAATGAAAATGATCCATTGTTACACTCTGGCCTTTGAATGATGGTGGTAAATATCATGCTTCAAGAGCTATAGAAATTGGTCAAAGTTCTCAACCACCAAAAGTTTATAAGTTTGATTGTTTTCCATTTATGTTTTTTTGTTATAGTTGGTGGAAAATTTAGCTGATGTGATTGAGAATGTAACTCGAGATCAATGTTTTGATACAGTGATAAGTACTTTTAATTTTCCATTTTTATAATTAACGTGATTGACGGTGTTACCTGATACCTTGAGATCATTTTTACTTAATATTATCAATTCTCCCGAGACAAGTTGCATTCAAATTCCTAAAATTTGCTAATTTTAATCTCATGGGAAAATTGGTTGGATCTGTTTTGTTTGTTCTAACTAAGTCATATTACGTTTTGGTTATTTTGAAGGTTGTTGATTTGAGCAGTAGGGTCTATCGACACCAAAGGTGCGGTAAGTTGTTGTTTCTCATCTAACTTGATTCTTCTACTATATGTCGGACCAGATTATCCATTTTGTAAGAAGGAGGGTAAATGTTGGCGGGTTGATAGAGTCAATTGATGAACCTAAACATGATGCACATATTTATTCATTTCAAATGCATCAACCCTAACACGCACCCTTATAATTGTGTTACCTAATTATCTGAACTAGTTAAATATGTTATAAGTGATGAGTCAAATTGGCTGGCAGACTAACCTTATAGTATATAAAGTTTCTTTTATTGTTCTTATTCTTAATAAGCATGTCTACCCAAGCATGACATGAATGAGTTGTGTGATTGCTGCTGTTGGTGAAGATGTTGTTAGGGTTGATTATCAGATATATTATCAAGAACCACATGATGCCTTTTTTTGGTAAGTTAAAGAGGAATTGGTCTCTGTATTTTGGTGTTTGAGTTTTAGTTGTTTTCCTGTGTTTTTTTGGGTGTTTGAAAATGGTAGTTTTTATTCTTTCAATTAGTTTTATTAACTCTTAAATTAACCTTATTTGTATTTTTAAGGTATTCATTGGTGTGAAGTAAACTTATTTTAATGATTTAATTTTAAATCATAAAGTGCTTAAATAATAATCCCAAACACTCCTTTAGGAGGCCCTTATACATGAAATTATATCTTGGATGACTTTCACTATGTCTAATTTTAGAGAAATCGACCTATTTTAGATGACACACAACCCAAATTGTCATTCCCGCAGCTTCGTGCGGGTTTTCTACTAGATTTGTTTTTGGTTGAGTTTAATTATAAATCGATGAATATATGATATGCATAACTCTATTAAAATGTCAAAAAAGAGTTTATCTTTGTTCACCAATGTTTCACTTATATTCTGCAGGGTAGCTTTTTGGGTTTAAGCTTGGGATGTTTTCAGTGGATTAGTAGCATGCCTCTTTATAAGGTTGGTTCTAGGCTCATTGTTTTTTATCATTCAACATGATTCTTCTATTTGTGCATTTTTCATTACGTGGCTTTACATTACGTTTGTTCTAGAATATTCAACCATTCTATGTATGTACCTTATTTTACCCCATAAACATGTGAGTGATCGTTTCTGTTTTGCATCTGGTCCTCATGCCCTAAATGTGGCATAAAATACACATAATCTCATACTCATTCCCTAATATTATATGGTAGGTCCATGGAGGTACAAAATTATCTCTAATCTAAATAGTAAATACATTTCTTTCTAACTGAAAATATTTTGCTTCTTAGGTCAAAGGAAAGTTAACTCTTTTTGAATTGGCCTTATAAAATATGATTTGTTTGAAGATTGGTTAATTTTGCTTCAACTTGCACCATTTTTAAAATTTGGATATACGCCAGTTTTGTATTTTATATTTAACTTCAAATGGTAATGTTTTAATGTTTAGTTAATGATAACACAATCAATTTTTGCTACATTGTTTTAGATATTGCTTGATTATGCAAGTTTAAGTATCTGGCCAAAGGTAACACAAATGTTCTTATTTTATTATTTAGCTAAATGTTCTTAGTCTCACTGCAGACTGGCCAAAGGATTTGATGAAACCCGTCGGCTTGGTTTGCAAAGTGAATCAGAGCAGGTTTGTAGTATTTGTTCTCCTTTATCTGTTGGTTCGGTTATAAAAACAAAATGCTAATGTTTTCCTATTGTCTTTTTTTATTTCTCTCTGGATTAGTTGGTTCGCCATGCATCTCCACCAAGTGAAATAAAAGTGTACCTGTTGCATTAAAATATGATACAATGGCTACATATATATCTCTCACTACTAATTATCTTTATGCACTATGTACAAGTGTATTATGCAGGTCTCGTTATATATGCACTATGTTGCATTTGTTACTTTATCATTCACGGACGGGAGTTCAAAATGATTTTGGTTGCCTCCATGTTATTTGTTATTTGAACAGGTGATGTTGTCTATTGCTTATAATATTTTTATAGGCATATTGATGGAGTGGTTAGATAGGTACTGGTTCATCATTGATTCATTGGTTGCTCAAGCATATCTGATGATTCATTGTTTTTTTACTTTAACATTACAACTTTAATACACCATTTATATGAATCCCTTGATTCTGTTCCATTGACAATGGCGCCCCTGGAAAGGAGCACATTGTGTCTTGGGTTTCATGTAGTGGTTCAAACAATACCTTATTTACCTACAAATGAGTGGTTTAGGTTATGTCATCTCACAAGGACAATCCCATGAAGTAGTAAATCTCCAAGTATTTTCTCTGCATATCTTACTACACATAAATGTTATAGTACATATCGTGCAAGTACATTTACCAACAAAAAAGAATATGACGTTGGAAATTGTTGTTGCCGCCGCATCGCGCGGGTTCCCTGCAAGTATATATATATATATATATATATATATATATATATATATATATATATATATATATATATATATATATATATATATATATATATATATATATATATAAACCATCCGTTAAACAACATAACCCAAAGGTAACATATTTACGTATACTAAATATATGCTATTCCATACACATTTAATATATATATATATATATATATATATATATATATATATATATTACACTACTTATAGTGGACACAATACATATCATAACATGATTTTCACACCCAATTACTCACTCAAAGCACCACAATACATCACATTTTATATGTATATATCAAAATAGAAAGAAAACACTATCTGCCCATTTATATATATATATATATATATATACATAGTTTCAAATACATACAAAATCAGGCACATGAAATCACCTTCATAACACACAAACCCACACACCAATAACAATTACATCCACCTGTACGCAAGCATACATATATATCTAATTAATAAGCATCCAACACATGCACATACATGCATACAATTTCATATGAACGCATACTACACCCCATTCGATTAATTGACATTTTTGACTCCTCAAAGCAACCAATTACATCGTTTACATTCGTACAGATATGTAGGGTTTGCAAGAACATAAAATCCATGTTTAACCTTTAAACATTCTGAAAACGCAGCGGATATAATGCTTTTAAAAACGATTTTTAATGCTGAAATTTCATATTCTTAGGTGACCATTTTAGGTGGAAAACAAACCCAAACATAAGGATCTTAAATATATGAATGGACAAGCTATGAACACATAAAACAACCATCATAGAAAGCCATTAACAAGCTGCCAAAACTACCTTTCAGCAGTTGAGAATAATACTTCCAAATGAGCTGCCAAAAACCGTGGATTTGATGGAGATGGAGATGTCAAAATCGGCCAAGACTCCAAGAAGAGGATCCTCAAGCTTGTATACCCCAAGCTCTATCACAAAACACCTTGTATGCTAGGATTATTACACCAAAACAAGACCAAAGAAACCCTCAAAACCTGCTGTCAAAACCGAGAGCAATAGAGAGAGATGGAGAGAGTTTCTTGCAAATTGCATGTGTTGTGTGTGGTGGAAAAAGTGGAGAGAAAGACTCATAAAGATTGTGTGTTGTTCAATGTAAAATGGTCCAATAAAAAAAAGTAAGGGGGCTGCTTTTTTGGCTGATTCAAAAGGGTTTTCCCCCTTTTAATTGAACACATTCACAAGTTAAATGGTCTTGAACTAGACATACAATTAACCTTTAATTGTATGTACAAGTTATTTATAACTTATACAATTAATTATTTAACTTATAAGTTATAATATCTCGTTATTATTAGGTGTCATCTAACTAATTTAAATAACACATCAAATAATATAATTGAACAAATTATCCTAATAAGTTGTTCCCACTCATATGCAACTCGTTTAGAAAACCCATTTTCTAAATTGGTGTAAATATTTAATTGCATGATCATATCATCAATTAAATATTAATTGGTGTTTGCTAAGCTTGTTATTGGGTATAACCCGACTTGGATCATAACGTACTAACCACATCAATATTCTAAGTGTCTTGGGCATACAGAATCCTACAATCTCCCGTTTGCCCAAGATTCATAGAAGATTGATGCAAGCAGTAAATACCGCCTAACAACGGTTTACTACCCTTAATACGCATGACTTATAGCCATTCAATAACATCATCCCTTTCAAGTACCCTACTTGAAATGATTTAGGTGAATTAATCATCTATCCTTTTGTTACAGATGTCATGTTAAATCCAAGGACACAGAATGATCATTCCTTGTTGATTTAACTTAATCAGGCCTTAGACATCTAACTCTCAACGAATAAGAGGAACAAATTCCATCTTGACTACATATGTTTCTCACAAACACCTCGTGTTATACCTAAACACACCCTTATGTACTGTCCATTATTTCAGGACTGTGAAGAATTAGTTTAAGGTATAATACTTGGTGAGTATGAAAACCCAATATGTATCCCAGGTCGGAGGATACCAAATGATATTCGCCTTTACTCAAATTTACTTATGATCAGTCAATAAGATTCCATGTAGTAAAATTTGAGATGCGGGTTAGTCCAATATTTGTATCCCACAAATATCTATGAACCTTGGTAGCAACCCATTGCTCTATATTCATCCTTATGAATATCAACCAATCCTAGTTCATAATAGTCTTACCTTCAAACTTGTTCCCACAAGTTTGAACGACTACGGAAATTTAGAGTAAACAATTTACCCATGGATTAAACATGCTAAATTGGAACATTAATTGAAACATTATAACCAAATAATTTTATTCAAATAATAAAGAGTTCCATATATCCAAATACAAAATTTACAGATCAAATCCAATCACTAGAATATCGAAGTCCCATGGCACAAGTATGACCTTCATGCTTTGCCTTTTCAAGGAGCTTCGTGAGAGGATCCTCAACGTTTTGATCCGTGTGAACTTTGCGAATACATATCTTTCCCTTTTCAACTTCATCTCGTATGTAGTTGAATCTCCGCTCAATGTGCCTAGTCTTTTGATGAGCACGGGTTCCTTGATTTGTGCAATCGCACCCTCGTTATCACAAAAGATCTCTAGGGGGTCCTGAATGGAAGGGACTACCCCTAGATCGGCAATGAATTTCTTCAACCATGCAGCTTCTTGAGCTGCCAATGAGGCGGCGACGTATTCTGATTCTGTAGTCGATAGAGCCACTACATCCTACTTGGAGCTCTTCCAAGAGACTGCTCCTCCATTCAGAATGAAAATGTATCCTGATTGTGACTGTGAATCATCACGATCAGTTTGGAAACTCGCATCCGTGTAACCTTTTACAACGAGTTCCTCGTCACCAGATCCATAGATTAGGAACATATCTCTTGTCCTCCTTAGGTACTTAAGTATGTTCTTAACAGCCATCCAATGACTGTTTCCAGGATTTTACTGGTAACGGCTTGTCATGCTTAAGGCGCATGACACTTCCGGTCGAGTGCATATCATTGCATACATGATGGATCCAATAGTAGACGCGTATGGGATTCCCTTCATTTTATCTTGCTCATCCTTTGAGCTTGGACATTGAGTCGTACTCAACATCGTTCCTCTTTGAATAGGTACTGTACCTTTCTTAGAGTTTTCCATTTTGAACCTTTTCAAGATCTTATCAATGTATGCACTTTGATTCAAACCAATCAACCGCCTTGATCTATCCCTATAGATCTTTATTCCTAGAATATAGGCGGCTTCACCAAGATCCTTGATGGAAAAACAACTTCCAAGCCAGGTTTTTACACCTTCCAAGGTTGGAATGTCATTTCCAAATAGTAGTATGTCATCAACATACAATACTAGGAAAGTTATTATGCTCCCACTAGCCTTTTTATACACGCAAGCCTCATCAGCGTTTTTGATGAAGCCAAATTTCTTGACCTCCTCATCAAAACGATGATTCCAGCTTCTCGATGCTTGTTTCAATCCATAGATTGATTTCTTTAACTTGCATACTTTATTAGGATGCTTTGGATCAACAAAACCTTCAGGCTGAACCATATAGACATCTTCCTCAAGATATCCATTTAGGAAAGCGGTTTTGACATCCATTTGCCAAATCTCATAATCATAATGAGCAGCTATGGCAAACAATATCCTTATAGACTTTAGCATCGCAACAGGTGAGAAGGTTTCATCATAATCAACCCCTTGAGTTTGAGTGAAACCCTTTGCTACAAGTCTAGCTTTATAAGTATCCAAGTTTCCATGCATATCAGTTTTCCTCTTGAAAACCCACTTACTTCCAACTACCTTGGAATTAAGAGGTGGTACAACAAGTTTCCAAACTTGGTTGTCATACATGGATTGCATCTCAACGTTCATGGCTTCTAGCCATTTGTCACAATCCGATTGGACATTGCATTATGGTATGTGGTTGGTTCATCAGAATCCACCACATAGCATCCATCCATGAAAAATCCACATCTTTCAGGTGGATTACTAGTTCTACCACTTCTGCGAACGTCTTGTGTGTATTGATCAACCCCTTGATCTTCCTCAACATCCTCATGTTGAGTGCTAGTTTCAACCAAACGTGTATCGGGTTGTGGTTCTTGATCCTGTTAAAGATCCACTGTTCTACTGCCAGCTCCTTCCATAAGGAACTTTGCTTCTAAGAACTCACCCTTTCTGGCAACAAACACCTTTTGTTCCAGCGGATCATAGAAATAATATCCCATAGAATCTCTAGGATATCCAACAAAGATACACTTGGTGGATCGGACATCTAATTTGTTTGGGGTGGGAGTCTTAACATAAGCCTCACATCCCCAAACCCTTAAGTATGATAGGGATGGAACTCTTCCATGCCATATCTCAAAAGGTGTCCTTTCCACCTTCTTGGTTGGGGCCATATTCAGAATACGGGCCGCGGAGAGCAGAGCGAAACCCCAAAATGATAGAGGCAATGTGCTTCTAGCCATCATAGATCGGACCATATCCAATAAGGTTCGATTCCTCCTTTCAGACACACCATTATGTTGTGGTGTTCTAGGTGGAGTGAGTTGTGAGACAATCCCACAACTCCTAAGATGATCTTGAAAAACATCACTTAGGTATTCACCTCCTCTATCGGTACGGAGAATTTTAATTGACTTATCGAGTTGATTTTCTACTTCATTCTTGAAGATTTTGAACATTTCAAAAGCTTCATCTTTGTGCCTTAATAAGTACACATACCCATAGCGACTATAGTCGTCGGTAAAGGTAATGAAGTATCTTTCACCATTCCTAGTCATTGGCTTAAAAGGACCACATACATCTGAATGTATGATTCCTAATAAATCTTTTGCCCTTTCGGTAGTTCCACTAAAGGGCGCCTTAGTCATCTTGCCTTGTAAACAAGATTCACAAACATCAAATGAATCATATTCATTTGTTTTTAAAAGACCATTCTTTTGAAGTGTTTGTAAACGTTTCTTGTTTATATGACCAAGACGACAATGCCAAAGATAGGTATCACTCAAGTCCAACTTGAGTTTCTTGGTGTTAGTTTGGTACAATGAACTATTTAAAGTATTTTCATGAACCAATTCATAAATACCATTAATTGGAATAGCTTTAAAATAGAACATACCATTTAAAGAAACATGAATATCATTTTCAATAAAAGATAATACATAATCATAATGTCTTAGTTGAGATACAGAAATAATGTTCCTAGTCAAACTAGGAGCATACAAAACATTCTTCAAAATAACTTCCAAACCATTTGGAAGTCTTAGGATGTAGTCCCCACGAGCTTCAACTAAGACTTTAGTTCCATTGCCCATGAAGAGGCTAACATCCCCTTTCTTGAAGTCCCTACTTCTTGTGAACCCCTGTAACAAATTGCAAATATGAGTTCCACATCCGGTATCCAATACCCATGTGTTTGAAGATGTAACATTAAGATCAATATGTATCATGTATATTGTACCTGAGGTCTGCCCGACATCCCTCTTTGCTATCAACTCTTGGAGATGGACAGGACAATTCCTTGCCCAATGTCCTATCTCCCCATACTTGAAGCATGGGTCATTAGTAGCAACCTTTTGCTTCTTCTCTTGTGGTTTGGGTGGTACCCTTACCACCCCTTTCCCCTTTCCCCAAATAGGTCCCTTACCCTTGGCAACCTTTGCCTTGGGTGCGGGATGAGGCCTTTTGTTGTTCCCACCTTCATTGATGGTGAGAACGGGTAAAACCCTTTTACCCATGGCCGCCTCGGCCGTTTTGAGCATTGAGTGAAGTTCACCAATGCTTTTGTCCCATGCATTCATGTTGTAGTTCAACACGAATGTCTCGAACTTCTTGGTTAGGCCATTTATGATCAAATCTGTGGCCAACTCCTTCGAGACGGGGCAGTTTAGCCTCTCGAGGCGGTCAATATGACTTTTCATCTTAAGTACATAAGATGAAACAGATTGGTTGTCGTCCATACGACATGCATGGAGCGCTCGAACCGTTTCGAACCGCTCAACCCTTGCTTGCTGTTGGAACATTTCCTTCAGCTGGGTTATCATGTCATAAGCTCCGTGATGTTCATACTCCTTTTGGAGATCCGGAGTCATGCTTGCTAGCATGAGACAAGACACTTGGACGGAGTCCTTCAGTGTATTTCAGCCAATCGTTAAAGGCCTCCTCATCATCCTCGCTAGGTTGATCGGGGATAGGGTCGTCTAAAACAGATGATCTTCTCTCTTGCTTGAGAACAATTCTCAAGTTTCGATACCAATCAATAAAGTTGTTATGATTTAGACCTTCCTTTTGGAGGATCGCTCGTAGTGATTGGTTTGACGCGGATGAGTTATCGTGATTTTCATTATTGGTGGCCATCTACAAAATATAACAAAGATCTATTTTAGTATTTTCGATATTGCTAATTTTAATAATTAATGCCTTTTAAGGTCAATTTTATATTAAAATCTAGAACCCAACATTACATTTAAATTGTGGTTAGGTGACCTTTATCCCACGATTTAAATTAATAAGGTGGTCAACGATTGACGATTGCAACCATTTGCAACTTCTAGAGGTATGGGATCGACTTTAAACATCATATGCAAAGTCGGCATGTTAATCCCATCAACACCATTTGGAAACCATATTGTAGGTGATCCATTTAACATGGTTTGCAAATCAAGACATCCTACTTACACACACGTGTGAGTTTGCCAAAATGAGTGGTTAGGTGACCTTTATCCCACAAATTTTGCATTCTCACCTTAAGTCACAAGTTCCCACAAAGTGGTTAGGTGATCTTTATCCCACTAAGAGTTCCAAAGTGACTTAAGTGTTGTGTAAAAGGACGGTGTTGATCTTGTTTGTTAAATGTTTAGAGGTTTCATAATTCTAGTTTAGAAAACTCTATGTACTTGTAATTGCATGCTTTCAAATACAAGGTACCCTATGGTTCTTTGATTAAAACCTATTTTAATCTTTTAAAATCATTAAACCATTTTAATAACCTTATATAAAATTTTAGAACCATCAATTTTCAGCTTGTTAAGATGTTAATGAGTTTGTTATTCATGTCAAAACATCAACCATTTATACAAACAACAAACATTTAAACAAGCATAAACATTAACAATCATATGTGCATAACCATAGCCCTTATGTTGACAACACTTGTTTGCCATCACAAGTGTTGTCATTTGGTCTTTCTAAGGGTCAAACACATCGTAAAAGTTCCAAGAACCTCCCACTAGAAACCCCATCCAAATGCTCCATGTTTCTTGTGTCTTCTCTTTGTGCTTTTGTCACGTACTTCTTCATATTACAAGAAATAATGTCCTAATACAAGATTTCTAGAAATATGAAAATAACTAATCTATTTATTACATCCCAATAATAAATAAATTACACTTGGAACAAAACACAAATAATAGATTATACAACCAAATTGAATGAATGAATACAACCATCACAAACATCCAAACAATCACAAGGTCAATGGCTAGGTTATGCACTAAAACATCCAATGATCAAATCATCAAAATATATAATGAAACCCCACTTAAAACCTTCAAATTTCAGCCAACATAAACTGAAATTTTTGTTTTAAATATTGTCCAAACAATCAACATATCAACATACATATCTTTCAAGGTTTAATCACAAGCATGTGTAATGTAACCTTGAAAGTTGGGGATTTCAACAAGACGTAATATACCAGCCCAAAAACAGCCTATAACATGTCTAATATCATCTTTTAAAACCAATTTCAAAAGATGAATCAAGCAAGCCATCCATATAACCGGCTCTTGATGCCATTGTAGGGTTTGCAAGAACATAAAATCCATGTTTAACCTTTAAACATTCTGAAAACGCAGCGGATATAATGCTTTTAAAAACGATTTTTAAAGCTGAAATTTCATATTCTTAGGTGACCATTTTAGGTGGAAAACAAACCCAAACATAAGGATCTTAAATATATGAATGGACAAGCTATGAACACATAAAACAACCATAATAGAAAGCCATTAACAAGCTGCCAAAACTACCTTTCAGCAGTTGAGAATAATACTTCCAAATGAGCTGCCAAAAACCGTGGATTTGATGGAGATGGACATGTCAAAATCGGCCAAGACTCCAAGAAGAGGATCCTCAAGCTTGTATACCCCAAGCTCTATCACAAAACACCTTGTATGCGAGGATTATTACACCAAAACAAGACCAAAGAAACCCTCAAAACCTGCTGTCAAAACCGAGAGCAATAGAGAGAGATGGAGAGAGTTTCTTGCAAATTGCATGTGTTGTGTGTGGTGGAAAAAGTGGAGAGAAAGACTCATAAAGATTGTGTGTTGTTCAATGTAAAATGGTCCAATAAAAAAAAAGTAAGGGGGCGGCTTTTTTGGCTGATTCAAAAGGGTTTTCCCCCCTTTTAATTGAACACATTCACAAGTTAAATGGTCTTGAACTAGACATACAATTAACCTTTAATTGTATGTACAAGTTATTTATAACTTATACAATTAATTATTTAACTTATAAGTTATAATCTCTCGTTATTATTAGGTGTCATCTAACTAATTTAAATAACACATCAAATAATATAATTGAACAAATTATCCTAATAAGTTGTTCCCACTCATATGCAACTCGTTTAGAAAACCCATTTTCTAAATTGGATCAATTAAATATTAATTGGTGTTTGCTAAGCTTGTTATTGGGTATAACCCGACTTGGATCATAACGTACTAACCACATCAATATTCTAAGTGTCTTGGGCATACAAAATCCTACAATCGATTAATTGACATTTTTGACTCCTCAAAGCAACCAATTACATCGTTTACATTCGTACAGATATCCACGCCGAATCGCTGAAACACTCAAACACACAATCGCAGATTACAAGCAACTCCATTCACGGCTGAAACACGCACTATACCCGCACATTCTTATATACGCGTACACACATATATAGATATACAACCCACACGAGTGTGTTCCATACCAACAGAAACCTCACACGAACGATTATACACGTATACATATACTAGCAGGGAACCCGCGCGATGCGGCGGCAACAACAATTTCCAACGTCATATTCTTTTTTGCACGATATGTACTATAACATTTATGTGTAGTAAGATATGCAGAGAAAATACTTGGAGATTAACTACTTCATGGGATTGCCCTTGTGAGATGACATAACCTAAACCACTCATTTGTAGGTAAATAAGGTATTGTTTGAACCACTACATGAAACCCAAGACACAATGTGCTCCTTTCCAGGGGCGCCATTGTCAATGGAACAGAATCAAGGGATTCATATAAATGGTGTATTAAAGTTGTAATGTTAAAGTAAAAAAACAATGAATCATCACATATGCTTGAGCAACCAATGAATCAATGATGAACCAGTACCTATCTAACCACTCCATCAATATGCCTATAAAAATATTATAAGCAATACACAACATCACCTGTTCAAATAACAAATAACATGGAGGCAACCAAAATCATTTTGAACTCCCATCCGTGAATGATAAAGTAACAAATGCAACATAGTGCATATATAGCGAGACCTGCATAATACACTTGTACATAGTGCATAAAGATAATTAGTAGTGAGAGATATATATGTAGCCATTGTATCATATTTTAATGCAACAGGTACACTTTTATTTCACTTGGTGGAGATGCATGGCGAACCAACTAAACCAGAGAGAAATAAAAAAGACAATAGGAAAACATTAGCATTTTGTTTTTATAACCGAACCAACAGATAAAGGAGAACAAATACTACAAACCTGCTCTGATTCACTTTGCAAACCAAGCCGACGGGTTTCATCAAATCCTTTGGCCAGTCTACAGTGAGACTAAGAACATTTAGCTAAATAATAAAATAAGAACATTTGTGTTACCTTTGGCCAGATACTTAAACTTGCATAATCAAGCAATATCTAAAACAATGTAGCAAAAATTGATTGTGTTATCATTAACTAAACATTAAAACATTACCATTTAAAGTTAAATATAAAATACAAAACTGGCGTATATCCAAATTTTAAAAATGGTGCAAGTTGAAGCAAAATTAACCAATCTTCAAACAAATCATATTTTATAAGTCCAATTCAAAAAGAGTTAACTTTCCTTTGACCTAAGAAGCAAAACATTTTCAGTTAGAAAGAAATGTATTTACTATTTAGATTAGAGATAATTTTGTACCTCCATGGACCTACCATATAATATTAGGGAATGAGTATGAGATTATGTGTATTTTATGCCACATTTAGGGCATGAGGACCAGATGCAAAACAGAAACGATCACTCACATGTTTATGGGGTAAAATAAGGTACATACATAGAATGGTTGAATATTCTAGAACAAACATAATGTAAAGCCACGTAATGAAAAATGCACAAATAGAAGAATCATGTTGAATGATAAAAAACAATCAGCCTAGAACCAACCTTATAAAGAGGCATGCTACTAATCCACTTAAAACATCCCAAGCTTAAACCCAAAAAGCTACCCTGCAGAATATAAGTGAAACATTGGTGAACAAAGATAAACTCTTTTTTGACATTTTAATAGAGGTATGCATATCATATATTCATCGATTTATAATTAAACTCAACCAAAAACAAATCTAGTACAAAACCCGCACGAAGCTGTGGGAATGACAATTTGGGTTGTGTGTCATCTAAAATAGGTCGATTTCTCTAAAAATTAGACATAGTGAAAGTCATCCAAGATATAATTTCATGTATAAGGGCCTCCTAAAGGAGTGTTTGGGATTATTATTTAAGCACTTTATGATTTAAAATTAAATCATTAAAATAAGTTTACTTCACACCAATGAATACCTTAAAAATACAAATAAGGTTAATTTAAGAGTTAAGAAAACTAACTGAAAGAATAAAAACTACCATTTTCAAACACCCAAAAAACACAGGAAAACAACTAAAACTCAAACACCAAAATACAGAGACCAATTCCTCTTTAACTTACCAAAAAAAGGCATCATGTGGTTCTTGATAATATATCTGATAATCAACCCTAACAACATCTTCACCAACAGCAGCAATCACAAAACTCATTCATGTCATGCTTGGGTAGACATGCTTATTAAGAATAAGAACAATAAAAGAAACTTTATATACTATAAGGTTAGTCTGCCAGCCAATTTGATTCATCACTTATAACATATTTAACTCGTTCAGATAATTAGGTAACACAATTATAAGGGTGCGTGTTAGGGTTGATGCATTTGAAATGAATAAATACGTGCATCATGTTTAGGTTTATCAATTGACTCTATCAACCCGCCAACATTTACACTCCTAATTACAAAATGGATAATCTGGTCCGACATATAGTAGAAGAATCAAGTTAGATGAGAAACAACAACTTACCGCACCTTTGGTGTCGATAGACCCTACTGCTCAATTCAACAAGCTTCAAAATAACCAAAACGTAATATGACTTAGTTAGAACAAACAAAACAGATCCAACCAATTTTCCCATGAGATTAAAATTAGCAAATTTTAGGAATTTGAATGCAACTTGTCTCGGGAGAATTGATAATATTAAGTAAAAATGATCTCAAGGTATCAGGTAACACCGTCAATCACGTTAATTATAAAAATGGAAAATTAAAAGTACTTATCACTGTATCAAAACATTGATCTCGAGTTACATTCTCAATCACATCAGCTAAATTTTCCACCAACTATAACAAAAAAACATAAATGGAAAACAATCAAACTTATAAACTTTTGGTGGTTGAGAACTTTGACCAATTTCTATAGCTCTTGAAGCATGATATTTACCACCATCATTCAAAAGCCAGAGTGTAACAATGGATCATTTTCATTCCTTTGAATCAAAGTAATAAATACCTTTCAAATTTGGTGTTCAATACAAGTCACATAATGGACTAAACGAATTTGTTGTTTAATAGTAAACAATAAAATATTACACTTTTAACACCGATGTCGAGAGGTATATTTCAAATTCAAATCAAAAGGGTAAGAACCGTAAGCCTTAAAAACAAGGCTGCCAATTTAGTCTTTAATTAAGAAATATGTTGGTCAAATAATGACATGAATGAGTTATACAGATGTTAAAAAATTAAAATTCCCTTCCACATCTAACCAACAAAATGGATCAATGAGCATATTATTACACTTCTATAAAACACATTAGTTGTCACACTTTGATATCAAAACCTATTGAAAGTACAAATCACACTTGATCTTAGTAAGTTAAAACAATCAATGCATGAAATAACAAGCTCTTACTTGATTCAAGTACACTATAAACTCGTGCTACCTTCAAAACAGCAAAACTCAAACCTGCACAACTAATACCTCCAGATCTGCACCTCTACATTCAAGTGTTGCATATCAATCATGAAATTCTACAAACAAATAGCACATAGAAGTCAGTAAAGAGAAGAAGTTAACCTAAGATCTTCACCGAATGCTCTGTATCATCGAATGTGAAGATGTATCATCGAAGGGTTAAGATTCTAGGTCCCACCAGAACCCTAGAATCTCCCGTTGTCATCATATGTATCACAAGTAAATAGTAACATTGTTGTCGGTACAGTAAGTGTCGGCTGACCCCTAGCCATTCCTTAAAATGGCCAGCCGGAGACCATGGCCAGCCTCCTTCTTTGTCTCTCGCAAAAAAACAACAGTACTTACAATATTGTGAGATTGACGGCGGAGGGAGGTGGTGGTAGTGCTGCAGCGGAGGGCTGAGGGCGATGGCCACCCTCTTCTCCCGATACCGACGGCGGCGATAATCGACGGCTCCGCCTGACGTAATAGCCACTCAATCGTCTAACCATCGGACTTCTACCCCAACTCTCGCGTGAACTGGAAAACCCTAGCGGCGCAGATGGTCGGCATGCGGATGCGGCGGCCACGGGCGTCGACCTTGCTGTGGCGGTCCTTGGCCGGAGGTTTTTTGACTGACAAGACGCTGTTGGCGTAGGTGGTGGTTGTCTAGTGGTGGTGGATGAATCCGGCGGCGGAGTGTTTTTGCCAGAGAGAGTGACCGACTCTCCATTTCGTATGTGTGTGTTTTGAGTGTGCAGGTGTGTTTTTGAATTTTTAATCCCCATCCATCTTCTTAATGCTTTAATGTTGTACATAAAGCATTAAGAGTTGTACAACTCTTAATTTTAAGAGATTTTGGTCTAATGACCATTTTGTCCTTCTCATTTGTTTATATATATAGTATAGATACCCTAGATATAACTACATATATTCATACGCACATGCACACCATATGTAAACCAACCCGATCATCCCGCAATACGCAGCAAGGACACCTACAGCCCGTGAAACACGATCGCACGCAGAAACACAAGATCAACTATCAACATCGCACCCGAAACCGTAACCGAAGCCAACGCTCAAGACGAATAAAGTAACGTACCGTATGGATTGTCTTGGTTAGGTCTCGCGGTCTCCGGAGTTGGAAAGTGTTGCCGGAGGGTTGCACAAGCACGGGGAAGGGAGGGTTGCCGATTAGGGTTGAAGTGGTTTTGGTTGGGGAATCGCCGAGAGGGGAAAAGAGGTTTACGGTGGTTAGCGTAAGTTTTGCCGAAAGTTGAAACGAGTTTGGTGTTTTAAATGGGATAAAGTTATTGCCAATTGCCACTTTAGTCCCTCCATTTAGAAACTTTGCAACTTGAGCCTTGGAGTCGCATAATTATCTCTAATTACCTATAGTTGTTAAGTAGTTCAATAGTTAAGTTAATTAGTATAAACTTGAGCCAACAACATTAACCTGAAAGAGCGGGGTGTCACATCATCCCCTTTTTGAAAGAATTTTCGTCCCGAAAATTAGAACATCAGATTCAACAAGGAACATGAAATTCAACAGTGACAATAGAAAAGTGTTCAGAAGCTTGCTTATGGGATTTCAAAAACAAGCCCAAAGAAAGAAATATAAGGTTCCCTTGTTGAAGGGAATTTCGTCTCGAAATTTAAAGGGAAGATATCTAAAAAATGATACCTTAAGCAGTAGACGTTTGATCTTTGAATAGTTGTGGATACTTCTTCATTTGATCCTCGTGTTCCTAAGTAAATTCTGGTCCACGCTTTGAATTCTACCTAACGCGTACAATAGGGATCTTGCTACGCTTTAGGGTTTTGACTTCTTGATCCATAACCTCAACTGGTTCTTCAATGAAACACAACTGTTCATCAATTTCTAGTTCCTCTCATGTAACGATGAGTGATTCATCAGCTAGACACTTTGAACACATTATGAACGCCATCGTGTTCCGCAGGTAAGTCTAGCTGATAGGCTACGGGACAGATCCTTTTAACAATCTCAAATGGTCCAGCGTATCTAGGGTTTAGCTTTCCACGCTTTCCAAGGTGTATTACACCCTTTCAACGTGAAACCTTTAACAATACCTTGTCGCCATATGGTTACGAATCTGATCAATCTTCTCTGTGGTTTCATGAATGAGTTTAGAACTAGTTAATTGACTATCACCAACTTCAGTCCAACAGAGAGGTGGTCTACACTTTCTGCCATAAAGTACCTCAAATGGTGAGGCTTGATGCTCATGTGGTAACTGTTGTTGTAAGAGAATTCAACCAAAGGCAGCTGGGTTTCCCAACTATTACCAAAGTCAATAACGCACACCCTAAGCATATCTTCTAGGGTTTGAATCGGGCGTTCAGTTTGACCATCTGTCTGTGGATGATAAGTCGTAGTCATATCCAGACGAGTGCCTAACTTCTACAGTGCTTGAATCGCGCGTTGCGATTAGAGATGATCAAAAGTGGCACACCATGTCGTGACACAATTTTCTTAAAATAAACGCGTGCCCGTTTATCCATTTTGTAAGTCTCAAGAATGGTTAAGAAATATGTCGACTTGGTCAAACGATCCACTATCACCCAGATAGTATCATTTCCAATCTGCGAACAAGGCAACTTTATGACGAAGTCCATGAAAATATTCTCCCATTTCAACTCTGGAATCTCAGGTTGTTGAAGAAAACCTGACGATTTCTTGTACTCCACTTTGACTTTAGGGTAAGTCAAACACTTTGACACGTAAGTGGCAATTTCAGCTTTCATGTTAGACCACAAGTAAATGACCTTTAGATCTTGGTACATCTTGTCAGATCCAGGTTGTACAGAGTAACGTGACTTGTGAGCTTCGTTCAACACCAGCTCTCGAAGATTCCAGAACAATGGAACCCAAACCTTATCTTCATAATAACGAAAACCATCTAACTTTTCCTGAAATAAATTCTCAGCTCCTCCGAGGCATTCTGACTTGATGTTCTGTTCTTGTAATGCCTCAGCCTGAGCATTCTTAATCTTTGATGGTAGGTCAGAATGAATCGTTAATTGCAATGCACATACACGACAAGGCCTTAGGGTTTCCTTACGACTAAGGGTATCGGCTACCACGTTAGCCTTTCCCGGATGATACTTGATGTCACAGTCGTAATCATTCAGAAGTTCCAACCATCTTCGCTGCCCCATGTTCAGCTCCTTCTGCTCGTAAACGTGCTGAAGACTCTTATGATCAGTGAAGACCGTACACTTGGTTCCATATAGGTAATACCTCCAGGTCTTGAGTGCGAATACTACAGCTCCCAATTCTAAGTCATGAGTTTTGTAGTTTTTCTCAGCACCTTAAGTTGCCTTGATGCATAAGCTATCACCTTCTAGCGTTGCATTAACATGCAACCCAAACCCTGGATTGAAGCATCGCAATACACCATGAGATCGTCTGTTCCTTCAGGTAATGCCAAGATCGGTGCACTGCACAATTTATTTGTAAGCACTTGGAAATCCATTTCTTCCTTGCTACCCCATTTGTAGATGGATTCTTTGTGAGTTAGGATAGTTAAGGGTTATGCCAGCGGGCGATAATAACCTGCTAATCCAAGAAATTTGCACACCTCAGTAGGCGTCGTTGGTACCGCCCAGTTCTTGATTGCCTCAATCTGAAACTCTACCATCCTGTGTGGAGGAAGGCCAAGTAAATCCTCTGGAAGTACTTCAGGAAAGTCCTTAACAACAAGAATATCATCAAGTCGTTTTTCCTCTGCGGTCTTTTCAGTAACGAATGCAAGAATCGCCATATGTTCCTTCCTCAGGCACTTCTGAGCCTTCACGTAAGTGATGATGCCGACCACAACATCCCTATTTTCACTTTCCACCACCAGTGTCTCGCCACTAGGAAGAGGTAACTTAATGAGTTTGCCTCCACAAACGATCCCCACTTGGTTCTTGGATACCAACCACAACATCAAAGTTACCGAGTGTAACAGGAATCCGATTCATATCGAATGAATGTCCAGCTAAGCCTAGTTTACATCTGCTATACACCTGGGTAGACGCTATAGTTCTACCATCAGCTATCCCTATGAAAATTTTAGAACTTAAGTCAGTAGGCACTACCGCTAGCAGATTACTAAGCTTATTTGATACGTAGCTTCTATCGGCACCCGAATCAAACACAAAAAAAAAATATACGGAAGCGAAGCAGCCATTTTTTTTGGTTTTCCTTCTTTTTGGGCCTTGGATAGTTTCAGTTGAAGTACACAGATTGTCCACACTTATAACATCTCTTAGTGCTTCTTGTGCTGAGGTGACTTGGCCGAGATGTTCACATGACGGCACGAGGTAGATGGGAACTTTCATACGAGTAGAAATGAAGGATTGTTTCCATATCAATAGTGAAGTTTTATGAGAATCGAGACTCTCATGTCCCAAGGTATAGAAATGAACATTTGTACTGACTACGACCGTTATCACTCGACGGGATTCACCAGACTTCTCATGCATGACAAATTACAATTACGTGTGCACCCGTGATGGTAATTTGCTTTGCATGGTTACCCCTGGTTCCTCCCGTCCGAGCTAACATACATTGTCAAGTACAGAGTGTTATCAATGATAAAGGTATCAAAGATATAGTTATTAAACCAAGGGTCAATTAACCAAGGTTGTACGAAAGAATCAGTTGAGGAAGGCATTCACTTGAGCGAAAGGTCGTTGATGTACTCAGGTCAGATGGGTAAGATCGCATTATCGTATGTAAACCCTGATAAGTTGTCTCCCAATGTCTATAGTAGTCACCAGTGCAGCTAATGCTAGCTCCACAGGGTAGGTTAGAAGTTATAACGTAGGTAAAGAAAGTATGACATAAGTATCTCTCGTCTGAGAAAGCATTTAACAGGAGGCAGTACATGCTCCCGATGAACCATCCAAGTAAGGTACCCACGGTTTCGCATCCGAATTTGAAATGTATGATGTAAAAAGTACGATAAATCATCAATCATAATTAACCTCTTTGTGACTCACAGTAACTCGGAGTCACCCATACAAGGAATTGGCGGTAACATCGGGGGATCAGGACGAACTGGCCCTTCCCCGTAGACATAGCATAAGAAGACACCATCCCTGTAGACGAACACTTACAGGAAGACGCCAAAGCAAACAGTTCACAAGCAAGTAAAAACCAGCAAGGCATGCAAACAAAACCAGCTAACAAAACTAAACGTGTCTATATGCGTGTAACTAAGGTAACGGCTATAGTCTAAATGCAATGCAACTGAGATGCAATGTCAATTTAGTTCGCTATAACCAATGGCTCTGATACCAATCTGTCACACCCTCAATTTCCACAAACGGGGTAATATCGCTAGGCGTGTGACTTCCAGGATCTCAGTCACTAGTTACACCAAACGACTCGATAATTACAAAACATATAAGTTGCTTAATTTTAATGAAACAAACCAAATATATTTACTATTGCGGAAGCGAAATTTGAAAACGTTTAAACAAGTGTTAAAACTGCGCAACACGAGCCCAAACCAATTTAGGTAATTGTAAATGTAATTAAACCATATATCAATTTTAAAGTGAAAGCAGAATGATATGCAGTGGATGCAGTGCTCCTAGACGTGCCATATCAACGACCTGAGAGAAAACATGCAAAAGTCAGTACAAGACTGGTGAGTTCACAGGTTTATCAGAAAACAGTCAGTATTAGTAATGAAATTCCCGGATTAGTAATCAAAGCATATAATGGGTAGCTAGCCCATAGCAATCACTATGTTTATGAAGTCGCGACCAAGCTGACATGTAATCAATAGTAATAATGTAGGCCCGGCTGTGGTTTCCCCACCACAGCACTGTAAAACAGGCTGACCATTCACCCGTTAGACCTCCAGTCAAGCTAGCGCGACTAGCCCGGGTGGGGCATGTCAAACCCAGTAGATCTACTAACAATCACCTCGCTATTTGCATATTAACGGTCCGAAGGGCAAAGTATAACACCATAGTATCAGGTATATGCAGTATTACAAAAATCCAATGTAATGTAATGTTTATGAAAGCAACATGTTTCTCTCCCCCAAAAAGAGTGTAAAGTAAAAGTGGGGCTATAAACTCACCTTAAATGCACAGCAACAGTAAACGATAGCACAAAGTTTAGAGTTTCCGGTTAACCTAAACATCATTATATATATATATAATTAATATTAAATATTAATTATTAACAATGAATTGTACGGTTTCGCGTTCACGGTTCGGTTACGATGTAGAGAGTTAATTTATTTCCCACTCACATGTAAGCTCACTCCACTACATATATATAAATATATATATATATATATATATATATATATATATAATATATAAATAATATATATATAATATATATATATATATAAATATATATATATATATATATAAACCATCCGTTAAACAACATAACCCAAATGTTACATATTTACGTATACTAAATATATGCTATTCCATACACATTTAATATATATATATTACACTACTTATATTGTACACATTACATATCATAACATGATTTTCACACCCAATTACTCACTCAAAACACCACAATACATCACATTTTTATATGTATATATCAAAATAGAAAGAAAACACTATCTGTCCATTTCTATATATATATATATATATATATATATATAGTTTCAAATACATACAAAATCAAGCACATGAAATCACCTTCATAACACACAAACCCACACACCAATAACATTTACATCCACCTGTACGCAAGCATACATATATATCTAATTAATAAGCATCCAACACATGCACATACATGCATACAATTTCATATGAACGCATACTGCACCCCATTCGATTAATTGACATTTTTGACTCCTCAAAGCAACCAATTACATCATTTACATTCATACAGATATCCACGCAGAATCGCTGAAACACTCAAACACACAATCGTAGATTACAAGCAACTCCATTCACGGCTGAAACACACACTATACCCGCACATTCTTATATACGCGTACACACATATATAGATATACAACCCGCACGAGCGTGTTCCATACCAACAGAAACCTCACACGAACGATTATACACGTATACAAATATACCCTAGATATAACTACATATATTCATACGCACATGCACACCATATATAAACCAACCCGATCATCCCGCAATACGCAGCAAGGACACCTACAGCCCGTGAAACACGTTCGCACGTAGAAACACAAGATCAACTATCAACATCGCACCCGAAGCCGTAACCGAAGCCAACGCTCAAGACGAATAAAGTAACGTACCGTATGGATTGTCTTGGTTAGGTCTCGCGGTCGCCGGAGTTGGAAAGTGTTGCCGGAGGGTTGCACAAGCACGGGGAAGGGATGGTTGCCGATTAGGGTTGAAGTGGTTTTGGTTGGGGAATCGCCGAGAGGGGAAAAGAGGTTTACGGTGGTTAGCGTAAGTTTTGCCGAAAGTTGAAACGAGTTTGGTGTTTTAAATGGGATAAAGTTATTGCCAATTACCATTTTAGTCCCTCCATTTAGAAACTTTGCAACTTGAGCCTTGGAGTCGCATAATTATCTCTAATTACCTATAGTTGTTAAGTAGTTCAATAGTTAAGTTAATTAGTATAAACTTGAGCCAACAACATTAACCTGAAAGAGCGGGGTGTCACAGACAAGGATCCCGTTTCGTACTATGGATCAATCACCAAGACTGATCCCCCTGTGTGTGAATCCTCATGGGTTAGCCAAGATCACATGCTATAAGACACGCAGTTTAGCTGACAACCCTTAATGGGTTGTGATCCTCTTAAAATTTTGCTTGCAAGACTTTTCATTCATTCATTATGTTCCACTTTGCATTAATCATTAACTTTCACTTTCTTTAATAATAATACTTTACGTATACGAATATAATCACACCACGTAAAGTCACATAATAGATACATAATAGGGAACATAAAACAGGCCATGAACATGCATGAATTCAACAAATATAAACTTTAAAACAACCCAGGGTCAAATCCTAAGATTTCTATTTTTGCCAAAATTTTAGAAAATTTTCTAAGTGTTCTAGGCACATGGACACTATGTAGGCACATGAGAACTGCTTAGGCGTATGAACACTATGTGGCTACATGAGTCAGCACTTAGGCACCTAGGTTTCCTAGTGAAGTAGGTGGTTGGTTTCTGGTCTGTCTAGCTTCTTCATATCGGCCTCTAGCAGCTCCTTGTCTTCTAATATGAGCTCCCCGTCTGGGCGTCATTCTGGTATCATCATAGATAAACTCATTTAGCATCTCATAAATTTTGGTTTCAAGTACCCCATTATATTGAATTTACTCTTATCAGTTGCGCTAACTGATTACATGAGAATTTAATACACACAACACAACACACACACACACACAGACACACACACACAAACATACATACACACACACACACACACACACACATATATATATATATATATATATATATATTGTAGGGGTTTGTTAGAACACAAGACATAGTTTAACCACTTAAACTTTGTAAAATGCAGTGGAAGTTTAGCATTATAACATTGTTTATAAGCTAAAAAACTCATGTTCTATTTGATGTTTTAAAGTGTAAACAAACCCAAGAATAAAGGGGTCTTTTATGTGAATAAGCAAGCTATGAAGACATGTAAATGTACATGAAATCACAGCCACATTGAGCAATGATTTCTACCTTTCAGTAGCCTTCAAAACCGTGGATGAAGGAATGAGATAAAGATGATGATGATGTCGAATATGCAGCCCTCAAAGAAGAGAACCTCAAGTTGCTATTCCCACAAGCTTGTTCCAATCACCTTGTTTGCTAGGAAGTATGACACCAAGTGTTGTCCAACTTCTTGAAACCGAAATCAGCCTTGAAAACCCTTTTCTTCAGCCAAAAATTCGAGTTCTATGAGAGAAGAGGAATGGTTTTAAGAGGGGTTTCCCACCCATTTTAATCCCTTGTTTTATTTACACTCTTTCATCCATTGAAGTTATAAAAACTAAAACCTAGTTGTAATTTTTATAACACAACACTCTTTTATATGTCATTATCTAACTATCTTAAATAATGAAACAAATAAATATCTCTAGAACAAATTATCCATATAATGTTGTTCTATCACAAAAGCAATATTTAGAAAACCAATTTTCTAAATAGGTGTCAACATTTATTATATGATCTTATCAATAAATAAATGTATGTTGGTGTTTGTATAGCTTGTTATTGGGTATGACCTGACTTGGATCATAACGTACTAACCACATCAATCTTGTATGTGTCTTGGGCATATAAGATCCTACAATCTTCCACTTGCACAAGATTTATAGAAGATTGATGCAAGCAGTAAATACCGCCTAGCAACGGTTTACTACCCTTAATACGTATGACTAAGTGCCATTTAATAACATCATCCTCTTCAAGTACCATACTTGAAATGTTTTAGGTGAATCAATCATCTATCCTTTTGTCACAGATGTCATGTTAAAGCCTAGAGACATAGAGTGATCATTCTCATTGATTTAACTTTATCAGGCCTTAGACTTCTTACTCTCAACGAATAAGAGGGACAAATCCCATCTTGACTACATACGTCTCTCACAATTACCTTATATTATACCTGAATTCAGACTTATGTACTGTCATATGTCAGAACAGCGAAGAACTGAGCCAAAGTATAATATTTGGTAAATATCAAGACCCAATATGTATCTCACGTCAGAGCATACCAAATGATATTCGCCTTTACTCAAAATTACTTATGATCAATCAGGAAGATTCCATATAGTAATATTTGAGATGCAGGTTAGTCCAATATTTACATCCCACAAATATCTATGAACCTTGGTAGCAACCCATTGCTCTATATTCATCCTTATGAATATCAACCAATCCAAGTTCATAATAATCTTTCCCTCACACTTGTTCCCACAAGTCTGAACGACTACGGACATTTAGAGTAAACAATTTACTTATGGATTAAACATGCTAAATTGGAACATTAATTGAAAGATTATAGCCAAATAATTTTATTCAAATAATAAAGAGTTCCACAAATCCAAATACAAAATTTATAGATCAAATCCAATCATTAGAAAATCGAAGTCCCATGGCACAAGTATGACCTTCATGCTTTGCCTTTTCAAGGAGCTTCGTGAGAGGATCTGCAATGTTTTGATCCATGTGAACTTTGCGAATACATATCTTTCCCTTTTCAACTTCATCTCGTATGTAGTTGAATCTCCGCTCAATGTGCCTAGTCTTTTGATGAGCACGAGTTTCCTTGATTTGAGCAATCGCACCCTCGTTATCATAAAAGATCTCTAGGGGGTCCTGAATGGAAGGGACAACCCCTAGATCGGCAATGAATTTCTTCAACCATGCTGCTTCTTGAGTTGCCAATGAGGCGGCGACGTATTCTTATTCTGTAGTTGATAGAGCCACGACATCCTATTTGGAGCTCTTCTAAGAGACCGCTCCTCCATTCAGAATGAAAATGTATCCCGATTGTGACCGTGAATCGTCACGATCGGTTTGGAAACTCGCATCCGTGTAACCTTTTACAACGAGTTCCTCATCACCAGATCTATAGATCAGCAACATATTTCTTGTCCTCCTTAGGTACTTAAGTTTGTTCTTAACAGCCATCCAATGACTGTTTTCAGGATTTTACTGGTATTGGCTTTTCATGCTTAAGGCGCATGACACGCCCGGTCGAGTGCATATCATCGCATACATGATGGATCCAATAGCAGATGCGTATGGGATTGCCTTCATTTTATCTTGCTTATCCTTTGAGCTAGGACATTGAGTCGTACTCAATATCGTTCCTCTATGATTAGGTATGGTACCTTTCTTAGAGTTCTCCATCTTGAACCTTTTCAAGATTTTATCAATGTATGCACTTTGATCTAAACCAATCAACCGCCTTGGTCTATCCCTATAGATCTTTATTCCCAGAATATAGGCGGCTTCACCAAGATCCTTAATGGAAAAACAACTTCCAAGCCAGGTTTTTACACCTTCCAAGGTTCGAATGTCATTTCCAAATAGTAGTATGTCACCAACATACAATACTAGGAAAGTAATTGTGCTCCCACTAGCCTTCTTATACACACAAGCCTTATCAGCGTTTTTGATCAAGCCAAATTTCTTTACCTCCTCATCAAAATGGTGATTCCAGCTTCTCGATGCTTGTTTCAATCCATAGATTGATTTCTTTAACTTGCATACTTTATTAGGATGTTTTGGATTGACAAAACCTTCAGGCTGAACCATATAGACATCTTCCTCAAGATATCCATTTAGGAAAGCGGTCTTGACATCCATTTGCCAAATCTTATAATTATAATGAGCAGCTATGGCAAACAATATCCTTATAGACTTTAGCATCGCAACAGGTGAGAAGGTTTCATCATAATCAACCCCTTGAATTTGAGTGAAACCCTTTGCTACAAGTCTAGCTTTATAAGTATCCAAGTTTACATGCATATTGGTTTTCTTCTTGAAAACCCACTAACATCCAACTACCTTGGAATTAAGAGATGGTACAACAAGTTCCCAAACTTGATTGTCATACATGGATTGCATCTTAACATTCATGGCCTTAAGCCATTTGTCACAATCCAAATTGGACACTTCATTATGGTATGTGGTTGGTTCATCTGAATCTACCACATAGAATCCGTCCATAAAAAATCCGTATCTTTCAGGTGGATTACTAGTTCTACCACTTCTGCGAATGTTTTGTGTGTATTGATCAACGCTTGATCATCCTCAACATCCTCATGTTGAGTGCTAGTTTTAACCAAACGTGCATCGGGTTGTGGTTCTTGATCCTCCTCAAGATCCACTATTCTACTGCTAGTTCCTTCCATAAGGAACTTTGCTTCTAAGAACTCACCCTTTCTGGCAACAAACACCTTTTTTTCTAGTGGATCATAGAGATAATATCCCATACAATCTCTAGGATATCCAATAAAGATACACTTGGTGGATCGGACTTCCAATTTGTTTTGGTTGGGAGTCTTAACATAAGCCTCACAACCCCAGACCCTTAAGTATGATAGGGATGGAACTCTTCCATGCCATATCTCAAAAGGTGTCCTTTCCACCTTTTTGGTTGGGGCCATATTTAGAATACGGGCCGTGAAGAGCAAAGCAAAACCCCAAAATGATAGAGGCAATGTGCTTGTAGCCTTCATAGATCGGACCATATCCAATAAGGTTCGATTCCTCCTCTCAGACACACCATTATGTTGTGGTGTTCCAGGTGGAGTGATTTGTGAGACAACCCCACAACTCCTAAGATGATCTTGAAAAGCATCATTTAGGTATTCACATCCTCTATCGGTGCGGAGAACTTTAATTGACTTGTTGAGTTGATTTTCTACTTCATTATTGAAGATTTTGAATGTTTCAAAAGCTTTATCTTTGTGTCTTAATAAGTACACATACCCATAGCGACTATAATCGTCGGTAAAGGTAATGAAGTATCTTTCACCATTCCTAGTCATTGGCTTAAAAGGACCACATACATCCGAATGTATGATTCCTAATAAATCTTTTGCCCTTTCGTTAGTTCCACTAAAGGGTACCTTAGTTATTTTAACTTGTAGACAAGATTCACAAACATCAAATGAATCACATTGTAAAGTCCTTAAAAGCGATCGATCTCACTTCGTTAGAGTTGTTGCACTTGATAATACGCGAAGACGGGTGCGCGGTTTGAATGTATCAACCGAGAGAACAAAAACATTCAGCACAAATCATTGTAAACCAAATGTATATTATCGAATGATTACAATGAAAATCGATACTAGATCGATCTCACCCGAAGGTGGAAATCACAAACATGTGATCTGCTCAACATGAGCGAAAATACAAACTAAAACAAAATATATTGCACTCTCGGTTAATTGGAAATAACCTGCACACACAATTAATGTGCACACATGCACATATATATACATCCATAAAGAAATCGCATGCATGTGTCAGATCCACTAAGCTTTAATTTCGCATGGCACAGCCGTAATTGTGTACTTTGTGTATGTATGCATGACACCAAGAATTCGCATTGCATGCTTAAGCATGCGACAACATGCTTCAATATTAATTCCACTTTCGCATCGTGCATATTTTATTCAACATTGTCGCCTGCATGTATCATTTTCGCATGAATGAACTGCCTTCCTTCGACAATTCGCATGGAGTTCTCACTTAATATACTCGCATGAGATTCTCGTATCAACATCTCGCATGCTATTTTCGCATGCATATGAATTATTCATTTTCGCATGCAATTCTTTCCTTCAATTGTCGCGCGAGTGCAAATTGTCGCGTAAGAGTCTCGCATCAATAAATCGCACGCATGCGATTTGTTCGACTTTCGCATGCATGCATGCAGCCTCTCACGACTTTGTTTCACGCGACCAACAACGATATTGTAATCCAAATATTTTGTCCCTTACAATCTCCCACTTGGATTATGATATCGTTTTGTATTTAAACACAACTTGAATCTTCAACAAAACCTTTCGGAAAAAAGGTTCTCGCATAAGCGGATATCAAATTGGACGCAACTTGTAAGCTTCAATTCTTCACAAAATCATCCAACTCGATTTGAATTCTTGTGTGTTCTCGGTTTTGGATTGAACTTTGATGAAACCGGATAACTTGCAACTTGTTTAACGTCCTCGAACGGAAGATCGCGGAATAATGATCCGTTGTATCAAGAGCAACACCTTGCTCTGATACCAAATGTAAAGTCCTTAAAAGCGATCGATCTCACTTCGTTAGAGTTGTTGCACTTGATAATACACGAAGACGGGTGCGCGGTTTGAATGTATCAACCGAGAGAACAAAAACTTTCAGCACAAATCATTGTAAACCAAATGTATATTATCGAATGATTACAATGAAAATCGATACTAGATCGATCTCACCTGAAGGTGGAAATCACAAACATGTGATCTGCTCAACATGAGCGAAAATACAAACTAAAACAAAATATATTGCACTCTCGGTTAATTGGAAATAATGTGCACACACAATTAATGTGCACACATGCACATATATATACATCCATAAAGAAATCACATGCATGTGTCAGATCCACTAAGCTTTAATTTCGCATGGCACAGCCGTAATTGTGGACTTTGTGTATGTATGCATGACACCAAGAATTCGCATTGCATGCTTAAGCATGCGACAACATGCTTCAATATTAATTCCACTTTCGCATCGTGCATATTTTATTCAACATTGTCGCCTGCATGTATCATTTTCGCATGAATGAACTGCCTTCCTTCCACAATTCGCATGGAGTTCTCACTTAACATTCTCACATGAGATTCTCGTATCAACATCTCGCATGCTATTTTTGCATGCATATGAATTATTCATTTTCGCATGCAATTCTTTCCTTCAATTGTCGCGCGAGTGCAAATTGTCGCGTAAGAGTCTCGCATCAATAAATCGCACACATGCGATTTGTTCGACTTTCGCATGCATGCATGCAGCCTCTCGCGACTTTGTTTCACGCGACCAACAACGATATTGTAATCCAAATATTTTGTCCCTTACACACATTCATTTGTTTTTAAAAGACCATTCTTTTGAAGTGTTTGTATACGTTTCTTGTTTATATGACCAAGACGACAATGCAAAAAATAGATATCACTCAAATCCAACTTGAGTTTCTTGGTACAATGAACTATTTAAAGTATTTTCATAAACCAATTCATAAATCCCATCAATGGGAATAGCTTTAAAATAGAACATATCATTTAAAGAAACATGAATATCATTTTCAACAAAAGATAATACATAATCATAATGTCTTAATTGGGATACAGAAATAATGTTCCTAGTCAAACTAGGAGCATACAAAACATTCTTCAAAATAACATCCAAGCCACTTGGATGTTTTAGGATGTAGTCCCAAAAGCTTCAACTTGCACTTTGGTTCCATTTCCCATGAAGAGACTAAAATCTCCTTGATTAAAGTCCCTACTTCTTTTGAACCCCTGTAACAAATTGAAAATATGAGTTCCACATCCGGTATCTAATACCTATGTGTTTGAAGATGTAACATTAAGATCAATATGAATCATGTATATTGTACGTGAGGTCTGCCTGACATCCCTCTTTGCTTTTAACTCTTGGAGATGGACATGACAATTCCTTGCCCAATGTCCAATCTCCCCACACTTGAAGCATGGGTCATTAGTAGCAACCTTTTACTTTTTCTCTTGTGGTTTGGGTGGCACCCTTGCCACCCCTTTCTCTTTTCCCCATACGGGTCCCTTACCCTTGGCAACCTTTGCCTTGGGTGCGGGATAAGGCCTTTTCTTGTTCCCACCTTCATTGATGGTGAGAACGGGTAAAACCCTTTTACCCATGGCCGCCTGGACCGTTTTAAGCATTGAGTGAAGCTCACCAATGCTCTTGTCACATGCATTCATGTTGTAATTCAACAAAAATGTCTCGAACTTCTTGGTAATGCCATTTAGGATCAAATCCGTGGCCAATTCCTTCGAGACGGGACAATTAAGCCTCTCGAGGCGGTCAATATGGCTTTTCATCTTAAGTACATAAGATGAAACCAATTGGTTGTCGTCCATACGACATGCATGGAGTGCTTGAACCGTTTCGAAGCGCTCAACCCTTGCTTGCTGTTGGAATGTTTCCTTCAGCTGGGTTATCATGTCATAAGCTCCGTGATGTTCATATTACTTTTGGAGATCCGGAGTCATGCTCGCTAGCATGAGACAAGACACTTGGACGGAGTCCTCAGTGTACTTCATGAAAGATTTGATCTGCCAAGATACATATTAAATTGATGTGGCTAATGTGATATGATCCAAGTCGGGTCATACCCAATAACAAGCCAAACAAACACCGATAAATATTTATTCGTTGATAAGATCATACAAATAAATATTAACACCAATTTAGAAAGCGGCTTTTCTAAAATCATTGCTTTTGTAAATGAACAAGATTATATATATACATATATATATATAATTTGTTCATAAGGGATTATTTGTTTCATTGCTTAAACTAGTTAAACAATGACATATAATAGTGTGTAAGAACTATAAAATTAAATGGTTTAATTTTATAAAAGATGGAATGCAAGAATATATTTTATAAAAGTTGAATTGGGAGGGAAAGACATAAAGGGACCTAATTTCGGCCGCCCTTTATGTCTTGAGATTGGGTTTTATTGTTCCAAGGACATGCAACTTCAACTCACTTGATTCTTGCATTCAATCTTTCTCTCTCACACACACAAACACAAGAGCTAGAAACCCTCTCCTTCTTCTCTCTAAAAAACGTTTTTTTGAGCAAGAAAAGGCTGGTTTTTCAGCTTATGATCCAAGAGTTCAAGGCTGAAAATCAAGAGTTCAAGAGGGTTTTGAAGGTGGTGTTGCATAGCCTAGCATAGAAGGTGTTTGAAGAAGCTTGGTGTACAACCTCTTGAGGACTTCTTGCTTGAAGTTTCAGCCACAAACATCATCATCCTCATCTTACAACTTCGGGTTTAGGAAGCTACAAAGGTTGTAGTTTCTTGACTATCTAGTGTTCTTTCATTTGTATGCATTGTGTATAAAGATCCATGGCTTGGGGTTTTTGTTAAATGGCTTTAACAACAATCTTATGAACATGTTTTAAAACATAAAATCCGCTGCGTTTTCATATAAACTAAGTTATATGAACTTTGATAAACATGTTAAAACCCCTACAATGGCATCAAGAGCCACTTATACATATGCATACATGTATTATAATTGGTAGTTCATGTTGACACCACAAAACCGTGGGATAAGGGGCTGTTTTGGTACCCCTTTTTGATGTTTTAAAGATGCTACATTATGCATATTAGGATCTTTAAAACTCTAGTTTATAAGATAATTGTTTGCATGGACTAAACCCATTTGTTCTTGGTTTATGTTGGCCAAGAACATGGGTGAAAGGGGCTGCCAAAATCGGTTCATTAGTGTATATTTGGATATATTGTTGTTTATTATGCATAACAAAGCCTAGACTATTTGGATTGAATGATTGATTGTCATGTTATATTCATTTGGGCATGTAATAATTTATCTTTGGTTTCAAGTTTTGTTTTGTAATCTATTCATTCATATGGTTTGTAATAAATAGATTAGGAGTTTTTCTTTACTAGAAAAAATGTATTAGGATACATATTTTGTAAAGGATGCTCAAGATCAAGACTTGAAGAAAAGATATGACAAAGAGGATGCTTGAAGATGTGGTTTCAAGTGGGAGTCCCTTTGGTCAACCATGTGTCATGATTCATAACCCTTAGGACATGACCATTTGACACACTTGTTTTGGCTAAACAAGTGTGATCAACTTAGTATGCTTTGTTATGCATATATGAATGTTTTGTTTATGTTTGGTTGAATGCATATGATGATGTTTGTTTTGAATATTTGGATGTGATTAACAAACCGTCAACTAAAACAAACAATAAACAAGTAATTGGTTCTCATATCATTAAGCATAAATAGAATGGTTCTATAAAATGAGTTAATGGTTTGCAAAATAAAATGGGTTTTATTTAAAAGAACCAATAGGGTAGCATATGGTTGAATGCATACAATCATATGATACATAGACTTTTCTAAAACAAGAATTGTCAAATTAAAAACCCCTTTTGAAAAACAAGTTAAACACCATCCTTTTACACAACACTTAGGTAACTTGCAAACTCCTAGTGGGATAAAGGTCACCTAACCACTTTGAGGGAACTTGTAACTTGAGGTGAGAATACCATGTTTGTGGGATAAAGGTCACCTAACCACTTATATAGTAAACTCACACGTGTGTGTAAGTAGGACGACTTGATTTGTAAAATATATTGAATGGATCACCTAAAATATGTTTTATAAAAGGTGTTGACGGGATAAACATGCCGTGATAAACATATGATGTTTAAATGATCCCATACCACTAGAAGTTGCAATAGGTTGCAATTGTCATTTATGACTACCTTGTTTTTGTAGGATTCTATGTGCCCAAGACACTTAGAATATTGATGTGGTTAGTACGTTATGATCCAAGTCGGGTTATACCCAATAACAAGCTTAGCAAACACCAATTAATATTTAATTGATGATATGATCATTTAAATATTTACACCAAATTTAGAAAATGGGTTTTCTAAATAAGTTGCATATGAGATGGAACAATTTATTAGGATATCTTGTTCAATAATATTATTTGAAGTGTTATTTAAATTAGTTGTATAACACCAAATAATAATGAGAGTATACTACTTATACAATTAAATGGTTAATTGTTACAAGACTAGACATGTGTGTGTATGTTTAATTAAAAGAAAAATCTTTCTTTTTTTTAAACATGAAACCGTCCCATGGTAGCATGCATGTGCATGTGTTGTGTTTTATTAATGCCAAGCTAGTGGAAACATGTATGTTTGTCTTGTCTTCCACTCAAGGGAATCAAGGTATTATATTTATAAAAGAAACTCTTTTTTTTTATATACCAAAACCGTCCACCATCATGCATGTGCAAAGAGTTTTAGATTCCCTTGATACACACATACATGCATGCTTATGACAACCCACTAGCTTGCTTTTGAAAAGAACAAACACATGCAATTGTGTCTCCACTAAGTTGTATAATATACTCTCAATTAACTCATAAAAAAACACATGCAAGACACACAAATTTTCAGCTCTTTCTCCTCCTCTCCCTACGGTTTTCTTTCAGCAAGAACAAAGAGGATAGAGCTGAATATTGAGCTGATTACATGTAGTTCTTGGTGTGAGATTCTTGCACTCCATGATTGTGAATCATGCATGCAACTAACAACACAAAATCAGCTTCCTCTCTCTCTCTAAGCTACGGTTTGGGCAGCAGTGAACAAGGGTTTTCAAGCTGGATTTTTGGTGTTGTTTTGGTGATTTCTACCTAACAAGAGAAGGTGTTTGCAAGGAGCTTGGGGTATACTAGCTTGAGGGTTCCTTCTTTGGAGTCTTGGCCAAGTTCTTGAGCATCTAACAACTCTTTTCTGTCGAGTTTAGCTGCTGCAGAAAGGTATTAATCACAGCTCAATGAAGCTGTGATTTTATGTAGTTTTACACACGTTCATAGCTTGCTAATTCACATAAATGATCCTTTGTTCTTTGGGTTTGTTTTATACATTAATATGGTCATCTAATGAACATATTTTTCAGCTTATAAAAGGGTTTATAATGCTTTACTTCCGCTGCGTTTTCTGAAAGTTTAAATGGTTAAACTATGATTTTATGTTCTAACAAACCCAACAATGGCATCAAGAGCCGGTTATGTGGATAGCTTGCTTGTTCTTGTCCTTTAAAAATTAGTTTTAGAGGATGATTTTAAACTCATAATAGGCTGATTATGGGCTGCTACATTTCTATTTGATGAATCCCCAACTTTCAAGATTATATCATACATGCTTGTGATGAAATCTTGAAAGAAATACATGTTGATAAAATGTTGATTGTTTGGACAATATTTAAAACCAAAAATTTCAGTTTATGTTGGCTGAAATTTGGTGGTTTTAAGTGGGGTTTCATTATATGAATAAATGATATGATCATTGGTTGTTAAAGTGCATAACCTAGCTTAAGGCCTTGTGTGATTTGGATGGTTTTAATGGTTGTTTTAATTCATTCAATTGGGTTGTAATATTTATGTTTATTATTTGGGTTGTAATTATTTATTCATTTGGTTATGTAATAAATAGATTAGGTGCATTTCTTTTATTAGAAAAATGTATTAGGATATAATTTTTGTAAAAGGAAGATGCACAAGATGAAGACCCAAAGATGGACATCAAAGACACAAAAAAAGGGACTTGAAGCATATGGATGCAAGTTCAAGTGGGAGTCTAAGGAGACCTCTATTTTGTGTTGCATTCAACCCTTAGGAAAGACCAAATGACCACACTTGTGATGGCAAACAAGTGTGGTCACAATAGTAGCTATGGTTATGCACATTGTGGTTGTTTATATTATGCTTGTTTGGTTGTTTGTTGTATGATTGTTGTTTGATATTTGGATATGCATAACAAACTCATTAGCAAACTTAACAAGCTGAAAATTTATGGTTTTTAATCATTAAGTGGTTAATAAGAGGTTATTAAAAGGATTAATGATTTAATAAAAGAGGTTTTATTAAAAATAAACCATAAGATACCTTGCATCTATGGTTCTTAATCATTAAGTAATTAATAAGAGGTTATTAAAAGGTTTGATGATTTAATAAAAGAGGTTTTATTAAAAATGAACCATAGGATACCTTGTATTTGAAAGCATGCAAATACAAGGTACATAGAGTTTTCAAAACTAGAATTAATGAAAACTAAAAATCCCTTTTAAAACAAGTTTAACACCGTCCTTTTGCACAACACTTAAGTCATTTGGAAACTCTTAATGGGATAAAGGTCACCTAACCATTTTGAGGGAACTTATGACTTAAGGTGGGAATACCACATTGGTGGGATAAAGGTCACCTAACCACTTGTGTTGGTAAACTCACATGTGTGTGCAAGTAGGGTAACTTGATTTTGCAAACCATGTTGAATGGATCACCTAAAATATGGTTTCCAAATGGTGTTGATGGGATTAACATGCCGACTTTACATATGATGTTTAAAGTCGATCCCATACCGCTAGAAGTTGCAAAAGGTTGCAATTGTCAAATGTTGACTACCTTGTTAATTTGAATAATGGGATAAAGGTCACCTAACCATTATTTGAATGTAACGTTGGATTCTAGATTTTAATTATTAATTGTCTATGAGACATAAAGGGTATTAATAATTAAAATGAAATTTTTCAGAAATACTAAAAGAACTTTGTAAAATTTATAGAATGACCGCAAACAATAATGCTACCACCCCGACCGTCCATACCCTATCACTGAGAACTATTTTAGAGAGGGATCGTCTGAACCATAATAACCTTATGGACTAGTCTCGAAACTTAAGAATTGTTCTCAAGCAAGAGCAAAGGCAAATGTCCTTGACGATCCTATTCCTAACCAACCCGACCCCGACGATGTTGAGGCCATTCCCGATCCCAAGGCAAATGTTGCCAAAGGAGGAGGGCATGTCAAAGGCAAAGGGGAAGGGAAGATCAAAGCGGAACCTCCAAAACCTAAGCTTATGAGGCCTAAGGTAACCGAGAATGATCCATGCTTTGAGTATGGTGAGATAGGTCATTTGAAAGGGAATTGTCCAACCTATCTCAATGAGTTGAGAAATAAGAGGGATGCTGGGCAAACCTCAAGCACAACTTTCATAATCCATATTGACTTAAATGTTATTTCCTCAAAGCACATGGGTAATTGGATACCACATGTGGAACTCACTATTGCAATCTGTTGCAAGGGTTCAAAAGGAATAAGCATTTTAAGAAAGGAGACTATGTTTTGAAACTTTCAAAAGGTTTGGAAGTTGTTCAAAACAAGTTATATGCTCCTAGTTTGACTAGGAACATGATTTAAGTTTCCCTTTTAAAACGATATGGTTATGATTTAAAGTTTGTAAATGATGGTATTTATGTTGCTATGGATGATGTATATTATTTCAAGGCTATGCCTTCTAATGATATTTATGAATTGGTTCATAAAGATTCATCCTATAATAACACATCATACCATCGTGTACCAAGAGACTTAAAATGGCTTAAGTAACTCTTATCCTTGTCATTGTCATCTTGGTCACATAAACAAGAATCAGATTTGAACACTTTAAAAGAATGGTCTTTTGAAAACAAATGAAAATTGTTCATTTGATAAGTGTGAATCTTGTTTACAAGATAAGATGACCAATACGCCCTTTAGTGGTACTAATGAGAGGGCAAAAGACTTATTAGGAATCATACATTTGGATGTATGTGGTCCTTTTAAGACAATGCCAAGGTATGATGAAACTTACTTCATTACCTCTACCGATGATTATAGTCGCTATGGTCATGTGTACATGATGGCACATAAACATGAAGAATTTGAAACGTTCAAAACTTCAAAAATGAAGTAGAAAATCAACTCGATAGAACTACCAAAGTTCTCTATTTAGACAGAGGAGGTGAATACCTAGACAGAAGTGAATACCTAAGTTTTTTTTTTGGGATCATCTAGGAAGTTGTAAGATTGTCTCACAACTTACTCCTCCCGGAACACCACAATATTATGGTGTGTCTGAAAGGAGATCGAACCCTATTGGATATGGTTCGACCTATGATGGCTATAAGCTCACTATCTCTATAATTTTGGGGTTTCGCACTACTCTCCAGGGCTCGTATTTTGAATATGGCCCAAACCAAGGAAGTGGATTCGACGACTTTTGAAATATGGAATGGAATAGTTCCATCGCTATCATATTTAAAATTATGGGTCATGAAGCTTATGTTAAGCTTAACACCCAAACCAACTGAAAGTCGATTCACTTAGTGTATATTTGTTGGATATCCAAAAGGACTGTATAGGATACTACTTCTTTGATCCAACAGAGCAAAAGGTATTTATTGTTCAAAACGCAAAGTTCTTGAAAGCCAAGTTTCTTATGGAAGGAATGACGCATAGAACAGTGGAATTTGATGAGGATCAAGATCCACAAGCCGATACACGTTTGGTTGACACTAGCTATCAACAAGAGGTTGTTGATAATGATCAAGAGGTTGATCGATACACACAAAACGTTCATAGATCTGGTAGAGTTAGCATTCCACCTGAAATATATGGATCTTTCATGGATGGATGCTATGAGATTGACTCCGATGAGCCAAGTACATACCATAATGCTATGTCCAATTAGGATTGTGACAAATGGCTGGAAGCCATGAACGTAGAGATGCAATCCATGTATGACAACCAAGTTTAGGAATTGGTTGACCCTCCACTTAACTCCAAACCGGTTGGATGCAAGTGGGTTTTCGAGAAGAAAACAAATATGCATGGAAACTTGGACACTGAAAAGGCTTGTGTGTATAAAAAGGCTAGTGGGAGTGTAATCATATTCCTAGTATTGTATGTTGATGACATAATACTATATGGAAAGGACATTCCAACCATGGAAGGTGTTAAAACCTGGCTTGGAAATTGTTTTTCCATAAAAGATCTCGGTGAAGCCGCCTATATTTTGGGAATAAAGATCTATAGGGATAGATCGAGGCGGTTGATAGGTCTAAACCAAAGTGCATATATTGATAGAATCTTGAAAAGGTTCAAGATGGAAAACTCTAAGAAAGGTATGGTACCTATTCAAAAGGGACAATATTGAGTGCATCTCAATGTCCAAGCTCAAAGGATGAGCAAGATTATATGAGGGACATCCCATATGCGTCTGCTATAGGATCCATCATATATGCGATGATATGCACTAGACTGGACATGTCATGCGCGTTAAGCATGACAAGTAGATATCACCAGAATCCATGTAACACCCATTGGATGGCTGTTGAAAGTATATTGGAATACCTTAGGAGGACTAAGGATATGTTTCTAATATACGGATCTGATGAAGAGGAACTAGTTGTAAAGGGTTACACGAATGCTAGTTTCCAAACTGATCGAGATGATTCTCGATCACAATCGGGTACGTCTCCATTATGAATAGGGTAGCGTTGTCCACTACGGAATTCGAATACATAGCCGCCTCATTAGCAGCTTGGGAAGCTGCATGGATAAAAAGGTTTATCACCAATCTAAGGATGGTCTCTACCATTCAAGACTCCTTAGAAATCTTTGTGATGACGAGGGTGCGATTGTTCAAATCAAGGAACCCCGTGCACATCAAAAGATTAGGCACAATGAGCGGAGATTCAACTACATAAGGGATGAAGTTGAAAAGGGAAAGATATGTATTCGCAAAGTTCAGTTTGATCAAAACATTGCGGATCCACTCACGAAGCTCCTTGAAAGGGCAAAGCATGAAAGTCATACCTATGCCTTAGGACTTCGATATTCTAGTGATTGGACTTGATCAAATTTTGTATTTAAATATGTGGAACTCTTTATTATTTGAGTAAAATTATTTGGTTATAATGTCTCAATTAATGTTCCGATTTAGCATGTTTAATCCATGAGTAAATTATTTACTCTAAATGTCCGTAGTCGTTCATACTTGTGGGAACAAGTATGAGGGTAAGACTATTATGAACTTGGATTGGTTGATATTCATAAGGATGAATATAGAGCAATGGGTTGCTACCAAGGTTCATAGATATTTGTGGGATACAAATATTGGACTAACCCGCATCTCAAATTTTACTACATGGAATCTTATCGATTGATCATAAGTAAATTTGAGTAAAGGCGAATATCATTTGGTATCCTTCGACCTGAGATACATATTGGGTTTTGATACTCACCAAGTGTTACACCTTGAACTAGTTCTTCACTGACATGAAATAATTGTCAGTACATAAGGCTATGTTCAGGTATGACATAAGGTGATTGTGAGAAACGTATGTAGTCAAGATGGGATTTGTTCCTCTTATTCGTTGAGAGTAAGATGTCTAAGGCCTGATTAAGTTAAATCAACAAGGAATGATCATTCCGTGTCCTTGGATTTAACATGACATCTGTAACAAAAGGATAGATGATTGATTCACCTAAATCATTTCAAGTAAGGTACTTGAATGGGATGATGTTATTGAATGGCCATAAGTCATGCGTATTAAGGTAGTAAACCGTTGTTAGGCGTCATTTACTACTTGCATCAATCTTCTATGAATCTTGGGCAAGTGGGAGATTGTAGGATTCTATGTGCCCAAGACACTTAGAATATTGATGTGGTTAGTACGTTATGATCCAAGTCGGGTTATACCCAATAACAAGCTTAGCAAACACCAATTAATATTTAATTGATGATATGATCATGCAATTAAATATTTACACCAAATTTAGAAAATGGGTTTTCTAAATAAGTTGCATATGAGATGGAACAATTTATTAGGATATCTTGTTCAATAATATTATTTGAAGTGTTATTTAAATTAGTTGTATAACACCAAATAATAATGAGAGTATACTACTTATACAATTAAATGGTTAATTGTTACAAGACTAGACATGTGTGTGTATGTTTAATTAAAAGAAAAATCTTTCTTTTTTTTAAACATGAAACCGTCCCATGGTAGCATGCATGTGCATGTGTTGTGTTTTATTAATGCCAAGCTAGTGGAAACATGTATGTTTGTCTTGTCTTCCACTCAAGGGAATCAAGGTATTATATTTATAAAAGAAACTCTTTTTTTTTTATATACCAAAACCGTCCACCATCATGCATGTGCAAAGAGTTTTAGATTCCCTTGATACACACATACATGCATGCTTATGACAACCCACTAGCTTGCTTTTGAAAAGAACAAACACATGCAATTGTGTCTCCACTAAGTTGTATAATATACTCTCAATTAACTCATAAAAAAACACATGCAAGACACACAAATTTTCAGCTCTTTCTCCTCCTCTCCCTACGGTTTTCTTTCAGCAAGAACAAAGAGGATAGAGCTGAATATTGAGCTGATTACATGTAGTTCTTGGTGTGAGATTCTTGCACTCCATGATTGTGAATCATGCATGCAACTAACAACACAAAATCAGCTTCCTCTCTCTCTCTAAGCTACGGTTTTGGGCAGCAGTGAACAAGGGTTTTCAAGCTGGATTTTTGGTGTTGTTTTGGTGATTTCTACCTAACAAGAGAAGGTGTTTGCAAGGAGCTTGGGGTATACTAGCTTGAGGGTTCCTTCTTTGGAGTCTTGGCCAAGTTCTTGAGCATCTAACAACTCTTTTCTGTCGAGTTTAGCTGCTGCAGAAAGGTATTAATCACAGCTCAATGAAGCTGTGATTTTATGTAGTTTTACACACGTTCATAGCTTGCTAATTCACATAAATGATCCTTTGTTCTTTGGGTTTGTTTTATACATTAATATGGTCATCTAATGAACATATTTTTCAGCTTATAAAAGGGTTTATAATGCTTTACTTCCGCTGCGTTTTCTGAAAGTTTAAATGGTTAAACTATGATTTTATGTTCTAACAAAACCACAGTTTTATTTAAATAATGGGATAAAGGTCACCTAACCAATATTTAAATATAACGTTGGATTCTAAAATTTTGTTTATTAATAGTCTATGAGACATAAAGGGTATTAATAAATGAAATATAATTATATCAACGATCACTAAAATGGAACTTTGTAAAATCTTGTAGATGGCCGACACAACAACGCTAATAATGATGTACCAAACCAAAGCAACCAATCCCTAAGGGCGATCCTTCAAATGGATCGTCTAACACCTAACAATTTCATGGATTGGTACCGCAACTTGAGAATTGTTCTCAAGCAGGAAAAGCGGGCCTATATCCTTGATGATCCCATCCCCGATGAACCTAACGAGGAGGATGTGGAAGCCTATAATGATTGGGTTAGATATATGGAGGACTCCATCCAGGTCTCTTGCTTAATGTTAGCAAGTATGACACCCGAACCCAAAAGGAGTATGAGCTCCATGGAGCCTATGACATGATCACTCAGCTGCGGGAAACGTTCCAGCAGCAAGCTAGAGTGGAGCGCTTCGAAACGGTTCGAGCGCTTCATGCATGTAGGATGGAGGAATCCCAATCAGTTTCATCTTATGTTCTTAAGATGAAAAGCCACATCGACCGCCTTCAAAGGCTGAACTGTCCGTCTCAAAGGAGTTGGCCACGGATTTGATCCTTAATGGCCTAACTAAAAAGTTTGAGGCATTCGTCATGAATTACAACATGAACGGATGGGACAAGAGCATAATGAACTTAATTCTATGCTCAAATCAGCTGAGGCGGGAATGGGTAAAAGGGTTTTACCCGTTCTCACCATTAATGAAGGTGGGAGAAGGAGAAGGTCTCTACCACCTCCTAAGGCAACTGTTGCCAAAGGAAAGGGGCACGTTGGGGGCAAGGGGAAGATGGTTGTTAGGGCGGAACCTCCAAAGCCCAAGGAGAAGAAGCAAAAGGTTGCTGTGAACGACCCATGCTTCAAATATGGTGAGATAGGGCATTGGATGAGAAATTGTCTAGTCTATCTCAAAGAGTTGAGAGAAAGAGGGATGCGGGGCAAACCTCAGGTATAATATACATGATACATATAGAACTAAATGTTATTTCTTTAAAACATGGGTATTAGATACTGGATGTGGAACTCACATTTGCAATTTGTTGCAGGGGTTCAAAAGAAATGAGCATTATGAAAAGGGGGAAATAAGTCTCTTCATGGGCAATGGTGCAAAGGTTCACGTGGAAGCCCAAGGAGACTACATTTTGAAACTTCCAAATGGTTTGGAAGTTATTTTATGTAATGTATTATATGCTCCTAGTTTGACTAGGAACATAATTTCTGTTTCCCGTTTAAGACAATATGATTATGATTTCAAGTTTGTTGATATTCATGTTTCTTGAATCATGTATTTTATTTAAGGCTATACCTTGTAATGGTATTTATGAATTGGTTCATGAAAACGCAACATATGATAGCTCAATATACCAAGCAACCACCAAAAGACTCAAATTGGATTTGAGTGATACCTACCTTTGGCATTGTCGCCTTGGTCATATAAACAAGAAACGCATACAAACACTTCAAAAGAATGGTCTTTTAAAAACAAATGAATGTGATTCATTTGATGTATGTGAATCTTGTTTACAAGGAAAAATGACTAAGGCACCCTTTAGTGGAACTAACGAAAGGGCGAAAGATTTATTAGGTATCATACATTCGGATGTATGTGGTCCTTTTAAGCCAATGACTAAGAATGGTGAAAGATACTTCATTACCTTTACCGAAGATTATAGTCGCTATGGGTATGTGTATTTATTAAGACACAAAGATGAAGCTTTTGAAATGTTCAAATCTTCAAGAATGAAGTAGAAAATCAACTCAACAAATCAATTAAAGTTCTCCGCACTGATAGAGGCGGTGAATACCTAAGTGATGTTTTTCAAGATCATCTTAGGAGTTGTGGGATTGTCTCACAACTCACTCCACCTGGAACACCACAACATAATGGTATGCCTGAGAGGAGGAATCGAACCTTATTGGATATGGTTCGATCTATGATGGCTAGAAGCACATTGCCTCTATCATTTTGGGGTTTCGCTTTGCTCTCCGCGGCCCGTATTCTGAATATGGCCCCAACCAAGAAGGTGGAAAGGACACCTTTTGAGATATGGCATGGAAGAGTTCCATCCCTATCATACTTAAGGGTTTGGGGTTGTGAGGCTTATGTTAAGACTCCCACCCCAAACAAATTAGATGTCTGATCCACCAAGTGTATCTTTGTTGGATATCCTAGAGATTCTATGGGATATTATTTCTATGATCCGCTGGAACAAAAGGTGTTTGTTGCCAGAAAGGGTGAGTTTTTAGAAGCCAAGTTCCTTATGGAAGGAGCTAGTAGTAGAACAGTGGATCTTAAGGAGGATCAAGAACCACAGCCCGATGCATATTTGGTTGAAACTAGCACTCAACATGAGGATGTTGATGATGATCAAGCGGTTGATCAATATACACAAAAACGTTCGCAGAAGTGGTAGAACTAGTATTCCACCTGAAAGATACGGATTTTTCATGGATGGATGCTATGTGGTAGATTCAGATGAACCAACCACATATCATGATGCAGTGTCCAATTTGGATTGTGACAAATGGCTTGAAGCCATGAACGTTGAGATGCAATCCATGTATGACAATCAAGTTTGGGAACTTGTTGTACCACCTCTTAATTCCAAAGTAGTTGGAAGTAAGTGGGTTTTCAAGAAGAAAACCGATATGCATGGAAACTTGGATACTTACAAAGCTAGACTTGTAGCAAAGGGTTTCACTCAAACTCAAAGGGTTGATTATGATGAAACCTTCTCACCTGTTGCAATGCTTAAGTCTATAAGGATATTGTTTGCCATAGCAGCTCATTATGATTATGAGATTTGGCAAATGGATGTCAAAACCGCTTTCCTAAATGGATATCTTGAGGAAGATGTCTATATGGTTCAGCCTGAAGGTTTTGTCAATCCAAAACATCCTAACAAAGTATGCAAGTTAAAGAAATCAATCTATGGATTGAAACAAGCATCGAGAAGTTGGAATCACTGTTTTGATGATGAAGTAAAGAAATTTGGCTTCATCAAAAACGCTGATGAGGCTTGTGTGTATAAGAAGGCTAGTGGGAGCACAATAACCTTCCTAGTATTGTATGTTGATGACATACTACTATTTGGAAATGACATTCCATCCTTGGAAGGTGTAAAAACCTAGCTTGGAAGTTGTTTTTCCATTAAGGATCTTTGGTGAAGCCACCTATATTCTGGGAATAAAGATCTATAGGGATAGATCTAGGCGGCTGATAGGTTTGAATCAAAGTGCATACATTGACAAAATCTTGAAAAGGTTCAAGATGGAAAACTCTAAGAAAGGTACTGTACCTATTCAAAGAGGGACAATATTGAGTACGACTCAATGTCTAAGCTCGAAGGAGGAGCAAAATAGAATGAAGGCAATCCCATATGCATCTGCTATAGGATCCATCATGTATGCAATGATATGCACTAGACCGGACGTGTCATGCGCTTTAAGCATGACAAGTAGATACCAGCAAAATCCTGGTGATAGTCATTGGATGGCTGTCAAGAACATTCTAAAATACCTAAGGAGGACTAAGGACATGTTCTTGATCTACGGGTCTGGTGAAGAGGAACTCGTTGTAAAAGGTTACACGGATGCGAGTTTCCTAACCGATCGAGATGGTTCACGATCTCAATCAGGGTACATCTTTATTCTGAATGGCGGAGCTGTTTCTTGGAAAATCTCAAAGCAAGAAGTCGTAGCGTTGTCCACTACAGAGTCAGAATATGTCGCCGCTTCAATGGCAGCACAGGAAGCTGCATGGCTGAAGAAATTCATAGCCGACCTAGAGGTAGTCCCTTCCATTCAGGATCCCCTAGAGATCTTTTGTGACAACGAGGGTGCGATTGCTCAAATCAAGGAACCTCGTGCTCATCAAAAGACTCGGCACATTGAACGGAGATTCAACTACATAAGGGATGAAGTTGAAAAAGGAAAGATATGTATTCGCAAAGTCCACACTGATAATAACATTGCGGATCCACTCACAAAGCTCCTTGAAAAGGCAAAGCATGAAGGTCATGCTTGTGCCATGGGACTTAAATATTCTAGTGACTGGGTTTAATGTTGTACTTTGTATTTGGATATTGGAACTTATGTTATTTGACTTAATTATATGGTTATAATTTTCATTTGTCTTCTATTTTAGCATGTTTAAATCCATGAATAAATAAGTTATTCTAAACGTCCGTAGTCGATCATTCTTGTGGGAACAATTATGAATGTAAGACTATAATGAACTTGGATTGGTTGATATTCATAAGGTATGAATATAGAGCAAGAGGTTGCTACCAAGGTTCATTGATATCTATGGGATATAGATATTGGACTGACCCGCACTCAACTATTTCTGTATGGAATCTTTGTGATTAGTCATAAGAAATATTAAGTAAAGGCGAATATCATAGTATCCTCAGACCTGAGATACATATTGGGTCTTGATATTCACCAAGTATTGTACTTTGACTTAGTACTTTGCTGTTCTGAAATATTGGCAGTACATAAGGCTGAATTCAGGTATGATATGAGGTGATTGTGAGAGACGTACGTAGTCAAGATGGAATTTGTTCCTCTTATTCGTTGAGAGTTAGATGTCTAAGGCCTATTAAAGTTAAATCATCGGAGAATGACAATTCTGTGTCTCTTGGATTTAGCATGACATCTGAACAAAAGGATAGATGATTGATTCACCTGAATCATATTCAAGTAAGGTACTTGAAAAGGGATGATGTTATTGAATGGCACTTAGTCATACACATTAGGGGTAGCAAACCATTGCTAGGCGTTATTTGCTGCTTGCATCAATCTTCTATGAATCTTGTGCAAGTGGGAGATTGAAAGATTTGATCTGCCCAAGATACATATTAAATTGATGTGGCTAATGTGATATGATTCAAGTCGGGTCATACCCAATAACAAGCCAAACAAACACCGATAAATATTTATTCGTTGATAAGATCATACAAATAAATATTAACACCAATTTAGAAACCGGCTTTTCTAAAATCATTGCTTTTGTAAATGAACAAGATTATATATATACATATATATATATATATATATATATATATATATATATATATATATATATAATTTGTTCATAAGGGATTATTTGTTTCATTGCTTAAACTAGTTAAACAATGACATATAATAGTGTGTAAGAACTATAAAATTAAATGGTTTAATTTTATAAAAGATGGAATGCAAGAATATATTTTATAAAAGTTGAATTGGGAGGGAAAGACATAAAGGGACATAATTTCGGCAGCCCTTTATGTCTTGAGATTGGGTTTTATTGTTCCAAGGACATGCAACTTCAACTCACTTGATTCTTGCATTCAATCTTTCTCTCTCACACACACAAACACAAGAGCTAGAAACCCTCTCCTTCTTCTCTCTAAAAAACGTTTTTTTGAGCAAGAAAAGGCTGGTTTTCAGCTTATGATCCAAGAGTTCAAGGCTGAAAATCAAGAGTTCAAGAGGGTTTTGAAGGTGGTGTTGCATAGCCTAGCATAGAAGGTGTTTGAAGAAGCTTGGGGTACAACCTCTTGAGGACTTCTTGCTTGAAGTTTCAGCCACAAACATCATCATCCTCATCTTACAACTTCGGGTTTAGGAAGCTAAAAAGGTTGTAGTTTCTTGACTATCTAGTGTTCTTTCATTTGTATGCATTGTGTATAAAGATCCATGGCTTGGGGTTTTTGTTAAATGGCTTTAACAACAATCTTATGAACATGTTTTAAAACATAAAAATCCGCTGCGTTTTCATATAAACTAAGTTATATGAACTTTGATAAACATGTTAAAACCCCTACACTTCAGCCAATCGTTCTAGGCTTCCTCATCATCCTCAGTAGGTTGATCGGGGATAGGGTCGTCTAAAACATATGATCTTGTCTCTTGCTTGAGAACGATTCTCAAGTTTCGATACCAATCAATGAAATTGTTATGATTTAGACGTTCCTTTTGGAGGATCGCTCGTAATGATTGGGTGGACGCGGATGAGTTATCATGATTTTCATTATTGGTGGCCATCTACAAAATTTAACAAAGATCTATTTTAGTATTTTCGATATTGCTATTTTTAATATTAATGCCTTTTAAGGTCATTTTTATATTAAAATCTAGAACACAACATTACATTTAAATTGTGGTTAGGTGACCTTTATCCCACGATTTAAATTAATAAGGTGGTCAACGATTGACGGTTGCAACCATTTGCAACTTCTAGAGGTATGGGATCGACTTTAAACATCATATGTAAAGTTGGCATGTTAATCCCATCAACACCATTTGGAAACCATATTGTAGGTGATCCATTTAACATGGTTTGCAAATTAAGACATCCTACTTACACACACGTGTGAGTTTGCAAAATTGAGTGGTTAGGGACCTTTATCCCATGAATATGGCATTCTCACCTTAAGTCATAAGTTCCCTCAAAATGGTTAGGTGACCTTTATCCCACTAAGAGTTCCCGAGTGACTTAAGTGTTGTGTAAAAGGACGACGTTGATCTTGTTTTAAAATATTTAGAGGTTTTATGATTCTAGTTTAGAAAACTCTATGTACTTGTATTTGCATGCTTTCAAATACAAGATACCTTATGGTCCTTTGATTAAAACCTATTTTAATCTTTAAAATCATTAAATCATTTAATAACCTTTTATTACCTTTAATGATTAAGAAACATCAATTTTTAGCTTGTTAAGTTTGTTAATTAGTTTGTAATGCATGTCAAAATATCAACCATACAATCAAATAACAAACATTCAAACAAGCATAAACATAAACAACCATATGTGCATAACCATACCCATTATGTAGACAACACTTGTTTGCCATCACAAGTGTTGTCATATGGTCTTTTCTATGGTCATAACAAAAACACATAGAAAGCTTCCAAAAGCCCGCACTTGAAACCGCATCCATAATGCTCCATGTTTCTCTTGTGTCTTTCCTTTGTGCTTCCAAGGCATATGTCTTCATATTACAAGATATAAAGTCCTAATACATGATATCTAGTAAAATAAAAAATACACTAATCTATTTATTACAATCAAATAATAAATAAATTACATCTTTTATACAAAGCACAAATAAATTAATATACAACCCCATTGAATAAACCAAAGCAACCATTTGCATACATCCAAAAAACACAAGGCCAAATGCTAGGTTATGCACTAACAAGAACATTCATCATATCATCCAAATAATTAAAGAAGCCCCACTAAAACCACGAAATTTATGACGGGTTTGCTAGAACATAAAATCCATGTTTAACCTTTTAAACATTCTGAAAACGCAGCGGATATATGGCTTTTAAAATGATTTTTAAAGCTGAAATTTCATGTTCTTTAGTGACCGTTTAAGATGAAAAACAAACCCAAACAAAAGGATCATAATATGTGAATGAAACAAGCTATGAACAATACACAAATGTACATAAAATCACAGCCATATGAAGCTGTGATTTGCTACCTTCTTCCAGCAAGAAAAAGACCAAGATGATGTTCTTTGATGCTCAAAATCACGGCCAAGACTCCAAGATTGAAGTCCTCAAGCTTGTATACCCGATGCTTGTGAAGCATACACCACTCTTGCTAGGGAGAGTTCACCAAATCAAGACCAAAAAACTCAAAATCCTGCTGCCAAAAGCCGAGAGCAAGAGAGAGAGATGGAGAGAGTTTTTTGCTTGCAAATTGCATGTGTGAATTGATTTGAGATGTGGAGTGAATCACTAGTAAAAGACTTGTGTCTTTCAAGGAACAATGGTCCAATAATAAAACACCAAGGGGGCGGCCTTGGGTTTGAAATTTTAAGAAGTTCCCTCTTAAAATTATAACACATTACATTAGTTAACAAGTCTTTTAACTATATATATATACAAGTAACCTTTTAATTGTATAATCTAATTACTCCCACTATTTATTTGAAATGTCATCTAACTTATATAAATAACATTACAAATAATATATTTGAACAAAATATCCTAATAAATTGCTCCATCTCACATGCAACTTGTTTAGAAAACCCATTTTCTAAATTGGTGTAAATATTTAATTGCATGATCATATCATCAATTAAATATTAATTGGTGTTTGCTAAGCTTGTTATTGAGTATAACCGACTTGGATCATAACGTACTAACCACATCAATATTCTAAGTGTCTTGGGCACACAGAATCCTACAATTTCAGCCAACATAAATTGAAATTTCGGGTTTTAAACATTGTCCAAACAATGTATATATCATCATGTATTTCTTTAAAGGTTTAATCACAAGCATGTGTGATATGACCTTGAAAGTTTGGGGATTCAACATACAAGAACATAGCAGCCCCTAATGGGGTTTTAAAGTCCATAAAACAAATTTTTATAAGACCATACAAGCTTGCTATCCACATAACCGGCTCTAGATGTTATTGTTGGGGCTTGTTAGAACACAAGACATAGTTTAACCACTTAAACTTTGTAAAACGCAGCGGAAGTTTAGCATTATAACATTGTTTATAAGCTGAAAAACTCATGTTCTATTTGATGTTTTAAAGTGTAAACAAACCCAAGAACAAAGGGGATCTTTATGTGAATAAGCAAGCTATGAAGACATGTAAATATACATAAAATCACAGCCACATTGAGCTGTGATTTCTACCTTTCAGCAGCCTTCAAAATCGTGGATGAAGGAATGAGATGAAGATGATGATGATGTCGAATATGCAGCCCTTAAAGAAGAGAACCTCAAGTTGCTATATCCACAAGCTTGTTCCAAACACCTTGTTTGCTAGGAAGTATGACACCAAGTGTTGTCCAACTTCTTGAAACCGAAATCAGCCTTGAAAACCCTTTTCTTCAGCCCAAAATTCAAGTTCTATGAGAGAAGAAGGAGTGAAAAGACTATTGCATGTGTGAGAGAAAAAGAGTCTTGGAATGAATGATCAAAAAAATGGAAGAGTGTAGCATTAGTTATCTATTGTAAGAAAACAAGAAAAAGTTGTCTATCCAAGACAAGATGGGCGGCCGTAGGAATGGTTTTAAAATGGGTTTCCCACCCATTTTAATCCCTTGTTTTATTTACACTCTTTCATCCATTGAATTTATAAAAATTAAAACCTAGTTGTAATTTTTATAACATAACACTCTTTATATGTCATTATCTAACTATCTTAAATAATGAAACAAATAAATATCTCTAAAACAAATTATCCATATAATGTTGTTCTATCACAAAAGCAAATTTAGAAAACCAATTTTCTAAATAGATGTCAACATTTATTATATGATCTTATCAATAAATAAATGTATGTTGGTGTTTGTATAGCTTGTTATTGGGTATGACCTGACTTGGATCATAACGTACTAACCACATCAATCTTGTATGTGTCTTGGGCATATAAGATCCTATATATATATATATATATATATACACATATATATATACATACATATATATATATACATACATATATATATATATGCATATATATATACATACATATATATATACATACATATATACATATATATATATACATATATATATATGTATATATATATGTATATATATATGTGTATATATATATATATATGTATATATATGTATATATATATATATATATATGTATATATGTATATATATATGTTTCCTTCAATCAACATGGGGTGAATTATCTATGGGACACAAATCAATTTTTCAGCACATGATATATTGCAATCCAAATCAAATCACCCTTTCAAATTAGCATCATAAGCAATAGTTTCATAGATAGATAAATATAGTGTCAACCAAACAAAATAGTAATAGCGTCGTAGTTTTACAAAATGGAAGGTGTCATCACCCCCATAAATAATAATAATAGTGTCTGAAATGAATAACATAGTTTCCTTCAAATAGTTTCAGTAACAGACGACCCAATATCCTTCCCCTAACCATCACAGCCATCTTTTCTTCAGCCTTCCAAACCAGCCTGAAATCTTCTTCCTTTACTCCTTCTTTAAGCGTTTAACACTATGTGACGCCATCATAGCCTGAAACTAAGCGGACTGGGAAGTTCGCGTGGTGTGCTGAAGTGTCAACCCATTATCCTGGATGGTCCTTAGTATGTTACTCATAAGTAGGGTCAGATGGACTAAAATCACTAGCCTGACAGCTTGACTGGGAGTAAGGATCGCCAGAAAGAACACTCGACCCATCATACCAGCTACGCCTAGGCAGCATCCAATGTGATGAAAATCAACTCAGTCAAGAATATTTGAATATGAACTTTGTAAGAACAATATTAAATATGAAGCGGTTGATTTCTCCGAGGATCTTTGTAAATCTCTCACAAATCAACAAACACTAAACATGGTGCAGAAACTCATGATTAATGTGTATGATTTCAGTGTATGTGTGTGTTGTGTGTGTGTTGTGTGTGTTAGAATGCGCGAGAAATTGAAAAAGCTTGTTTGATTGATAATTGTTCAAAAAGCTTGCAAAGGATTAGGGTAGAGCGCTATTTATAGCCTATACATAAAAGCTATATACAATTACTAATCTACCCTTATGTAGATAAAAATTACATAAACAAAATCCTAAGTATCTGTCACACCCTCAATTTCCACGAACGGGGTTTTACGCTAGGCGTGTGACATACCAGGATCTCAGACACAGTCATATCGAACGACACTATATGAATTTAAAGCATACATTTAACTTCATTCAAAAGAACATAAATAGAGTTTTACAAAATGCGGAAGCATTTACATAATTTGTGCATCCATTACGGTACTGTTACAGTAGCCATGTTTATACAAAGTGTTCAATGCTGAAAATAGACTAGATGTATGCATGCATGTCCTGAGTGCATTTCCTGAAGCGTGCCTCAAAAGCTTATGCGCTCCTGTGACCTGAGAAAACATGCTAAAATGTGTCAACATAAAGTTGGTGAGTTCCCAGGTTTACTTTAACAAGAAATGTATTCGTAAGCGTTTCCATGTTATGCGTTTCAATGGTTTAGTACATAAAGCATATCGTTAGGTAGCTAGCCTATGTTCTTGTTACTTAGCGTTTCGAACCGAAGCTGACTGTTTACGTCCTATTGTGTTTCCACCACGTCTTAACCGACCGTGGCAATCGTATGTGTTCCGTCATGTCTCATCAGACCATAACGAGGTGTTCCACGTCTTAACCGACCGTGGCAATCGTATGTTAGGTCAATTTGGCACCCGTTGGACCTCCAGTCAAGCTAGCGCGACTAGCCCGGGCGGGGTTTGTCAGACCCAGTAGTACTACTCAAAATTACCTCGCTAATCCCATTACTAACGGTTCGAGTGTGTCAGGACATGTTGTGTGTTTGCACTAACGTAACAAGCGATATCAATATTACTACAACCATTTATGTAAATGTGTGTTGCATGTTTTCTCCCCCAAACGGAAAGAGATGTAAAAAAAGGGGCCGTGAAACTCACAGATGATGTAGCCAGTAAGTAGGATGTAAGTCTCCCAAGTGTTGTTGACGATGCGCTGTCAAACACCTATTGACAGTTGTGTTAAGCGTTTAAGTTGTGTTTAACGTTAATAGACATGTTTAGTCAAGTCGGGTCGCATGGGTTCGGTCGTGGGTGTCACACACACAAGCAGTCATAGGCGTATTAGACTTCATGTAGACTTCAAATGAGTTGTTGATATTTGTAAACAGTTACGTAGTTTTGGGTTGGAAAGTATATGTCTGTTGATTGCGTTGACTTTAATCTTTGTGGTCAAGAAATGACATTTTTATGGTTGTGAACTTATCATCACACGATAGACACTTCGCACACCAGAAGAATTCACTCGAAATGACTCCAATCGCATAACAAGGCTAGACGCACGACTGGACACTTCGTTTGCACGAATAGGCCTTCAATCGTACGAATCGAGTTCCCTCGTACGATTGAACCCTCATTCATGCGACCCAGCGTTCAGTCGTACCACACGTTCCCCAATCACCCGAATCAACTACCAATCGCACGAATGAACCTCCATTCGTGCGGTTGGGCCTTCAGTCGAGTGTCACTCGGTCGCACACATTCATTCGGCTGACTCAATCGCACACATTCATTCGGCTGACTTAGTCGCACCATTCATTCTCACGTCCCACCCCAGTCGCCCCGATCAATCGCGCGAAGGAACCGGTCGCACGACTCAGTCGCACGGTTGGCCCAGTAGCGAACTGCAGCAGGTCGCGACTGCTGGGCAGGTCGAACGGCCTTTGGCTGTTCCGTGCTCGGTTTTATCACAATCAAGACTTCCAGAAACACCCTCCTAACATGTCTAAGTGGAAAGCATACTCTGATTGACCTCACACGCACCCCCACGATCTCATGCATTCGGGTTGAACCCGAACACCCAAACCCCATACTTGCAGCAGTGAAACGGGTGATAAAACGGATGAAAATGGTCGCCTACCTGCTGGGATCGTGATTCCTCAGCTGTTGGGTGGTCTAATCTGACAAAAACGAGCTCAATCGGGTGAGATTTGGTGCTAGGATGAACAACCGGGGGTAGAGAGTGTAGAAGAGAAAGAGAGCAGAAAATGGGAGTGTTTGGCTGGTGTGTGGGTATTTATACCCAGCCCCAGTTTGGCAATTGTCAGATTTGGTCCCTGTACTTAGGTACCGAGTTCCCGAGTTTGTTTCGGTTGATAACGACGTTGATGAGCGAGCTCTATTAATTACTAGGATTCCTTAGGTAATCTCGTTTATGTGAATCCTCTACAAACACCCGCGTTAGTATTTTATCATAGTTCGTTTAACGATGTCTGTGGCGGTGTTTGTATACGTTTCAAGTATTTGCGAGTACGGGTATATGTTAACGACAACAATTTTGAAAAATGTTAATCTGAAATTACGGGGTGTCACATCATCCCCTTGTTGCAGGAATTTTCGTCCTGAAAATTAGTACATCATGTTACGGGGTTTTCACGGGGTAGTACAAGACTCAACAGTTTGTGATGTGGAATAGAGTACCTGTGTATCTAAGAGGTGGATGCCTGGTTTTGGAACAGTTGAGGGTACTTCCTCTTCATCTGATCCTCGCGTTCCCAGGTAAATTCTGGTCCATGCTTCGAGTTCCAACGGATTTTGACGATAGGGATACGACTATGTTTGAGTGTCTTGACCTCTCGGTCCATGACTTCCACCGGTTCCTCGATGAAATGTAGTTGTTCGTCCACATGTATCTCGTCCAACGGGACGATAAGAGTTTCGTCTGCAAGGCATTTCCTCAAGTTGGAGACGTGGAACACATCGTGTACCCCACGGAGTTCTTCGGGTAGGTTCAACTGATAGGCCACTGGGCCAACCCGTTTGACAATCTCAAACGGTCCCACGTACCTAGGGCTTAGTTTCCCGTGTTTTCCGAAACGGATCACGCCCTTCCAAGGTGACACTTTCAAAAGCACCCTGTCACCTATTTGAAATTCCAACGGTCGGCGACGCTTATCAGCGTAACTCTTCTGTCGGTCATGGGCTGCTGCCTTACGGTTACGGATTTGCACGATCTTCTCAGTCGTCTCGTGCACCAGTTCAGGGCCGGTGAGTTGACTTTCCCCAACTTCCGCCCAACAGATAGGTGATCGGCACTTACGCCCATACAGTGCCTCAAATGGAGCAGCTTTGATTGATGTGTGATAGCAATTGTTGTAAGAAAACTCAACTAGCGGTAAGTGTGTTTCCCAACTGCTGCCGAAATCTATGACGCAGGCACGTAACATGTCTTCTAGAGTCTGGATCGTACGCTCACTTTGGCCATCGATTTGGGGGTGGTACGCGGTGCTCATATCCAGCCGCGTTCCTAGTGCTCGTTGTAAGGGCTGCCAGAAGTGTGAAGTGAATCGAGCGTCACGATCAGAGATGATGGATACCGGCACACCATGCCGTGAGACTATTTCCCTGAGGTAGATACGAGTTAACTTTTCCATGCGATCAGTCTCCCGGATTGCCAGGAAGTGTGCGGATTTCGTCAAACGATCCACGATCACCCAAATGGTATCGCATCCGCTGGGAGTCCGAGGGAGTTTCGTGATAAAGTCCATGGAAATCTGCTCCCATTTCCATACTGGTATTTCTGGCTGTTGGAGTAGACTAGACGGTCGTTGATACTCCACCTTAACCTTAGAACAGGTTAGGCATCTGCTTACGTATGTGGCAATGTCATCTTTCATATTCGGACACCAGTAATGGACCTTGAGATCGTGATACATCTTGTCTGAACCTGGGTGGATTGAGTACCGGGACTTGTGAGCTTCGTCCATCACCAGTTCTCGTAGACCTCCATACAAGGGAATCCATGTTCGATCCATGAAGTAGCGGATTTCGTCAGGCTTGGTTTCTAGTTGCTTTTCCATGCCTCGTAGCGATTCGGCCTTCAGGTTCTCGCCTTTTAACGCCTCAAGTTGAGCACTGCGGATCTGATCCGGTAAACCGGTGTGAATGGTGAGTTGCAATGCCCGAACTCGCCTCGGCTTGGGTGTTTCCTTCCGGCTTAGGGCGTCTGCTACCACATTTGCCTTGCCCGGATGATACCTGATCGTACAGTCGTAGTCGTTCAACAACTCGACCCAACGACGTTGCCTCATATTTAGCTCCTTCTGTTCAAAGATGTGCTGGAGACTCTTGTGATCGGTGTAAATGGTGCACCTGGTACCGTACAAGTAGTGTCTCCATATCTTGAGTGCAAATACCACTGCTCCAAGCTCTAGGTCGTGTGTCGTGTAGTTTTTCTCGTGTATCTTCAATTGTCGGGACGCATAGGCAATCACCTTATTGCGTTGCATTAGCATGCACCCGAGGCCTTGTATAGACGCATCACAGTAGACTACAAAATCCTCTGTCCCCTCAGGCAGGGATAGAATCGGTGCCGTACAGAGTTTCTGCTTCAGGATCTGGAATGCAGATTCTTGTCTATCACCCCAATCATACGTGATGCCTTTATGAGTTAATGCGGTGAGAGGTTGAGCAATCTTTGAGAACCCTTCGATGAACCGTCAATAATAGCCAGCTAACCCGAGAAACTGTCGTACCTCGGTCGGAGTCTTAGGCGTAGCCCAGTTCTTGATAGCTGCTATCTTTGCCGGATGAACGTGTATCCCATTCTCATTGACCACATGACCCAAAAAGTGGACCTCTCGCATCCAAAAGTCACACTTTGAAAATTTTGCGTACAACTGTTCTCGTCTCAACAGCTCTGTAAGGCCCCGTTCCCGGGCACTTCACAGTTGGTCATTCATCGCACATAGAACATTTTAAAACATATATTTAGTTTGCAGCGGAATTTAAAAACATTCATTAATAACAAAAACATGTCATTTATTTCATTACAACATTCTTTTTATCTAAAAATACAACAACATGTCAAAATATGGATGCCAGCCTCATCAACTGAGTAGTCGCCCTGTGCCATCCTCAGCAACATACCTGCCAACTGGAAAATACATAAAACGTCAGCGTTGCTGAGTGAGTTCTAGTTTATATTAAAACATACTTTACTTACCGTCAAAACCATTCTTACATACATACGATCATACAACATACGTACACGTAGATAATATGATTATTACTTTCATCATTCATTTATTAGCTTTCGTTCGTGTACCGTTCATCATTAACATTCACGTTCTCTCTTTACGCTTTCTTTCGTTCATGTGTTTCTTACTTTCATTCATACGTTCGCTACATTCGTCCTTACGTACATTACGTTCATTCTCACGTTCATTTCATCTGTTATTACGTTCATTACTTTCATTCGTTCGTTCTTTAACTTTCATTTGTTAAGCATGTAAATCTCTAAGGGTCACCTCTCTTCTTTGCCCTCATGGTTCATACCCATGAGTCGACAAAGCATACTCTAACATACTGGTGCCCCTATGGCCCTCAGTCCATAGACCGACACCTGGTGCCCCTATGGCTCTCAGTCCATAGACCGACACGCGGTTACCCCTAGACCATGCAAGACTTTCTTTCATATTCCTCATTCTCATCTAGATCTTGTCTCATGCAATATCCCCGACTTATGTCCGAAGACTAGCACAGTACCGGGATACGTGACAAAGATCCCATACGAGTCAGTCACAGAGATTGAACTCCATCCGAGTATGTTGCAACACAAAGTCGCTCACCTCATAACTATGTTTGGCCTCATGCCATACCCCCGAAGTTAAACATAACTCGGGTAACAACACCCCCATCGAAATGGGTAACATCACCCCCACCAAAGTGGGTAACTACACCCCCACCGAAGTGGGTAACATCTCCCCCACCGAAGTCGGTAACTACACCCCCACCGAAGTGGGTAACATCACCCCCACCAAAGTGGGTAACTACTATACGCATTAGTTCATACTTACTTGCACGCATTGAAAGGTTAATTGTACCAATACCATATGCTACACCTTGAACAGTCTTAGCTACCGGGCCGAAGTCAATCCATAGACAGCAAAACGTAGTGCCACAGTACGGGCCGAGGTCAACAAATGAACAACAAACATATGCCACGGTACTGGGCCGAAGTCTATGGAGGGACAGCTAAACATGGTGCCACGGTACTAGAGGTAAGCGGTAGAGGTACCATGACCATGGTCGATCACATAGAAGGACCAATCGCGTTATTTAATGCTTGCAAGACATAACTCATTCGTTCATTAATGCATGTATTCATCATCATTCTTCATTTCGTTCATTCGTTAATACATGCATTCATCATCATGTTCCTCTTTCATTATCTTTCACTTTACGATACATAATACTTCATTAATTCATTTCTCGTTATTCGTAAAGTTTCAGAAAGATAAACATACACAATCACAAGGAACATATGCACATCATACATATTCATCATGCATTCATCATCATACATTCATCATCATACGTACATCATGCATAGCATCATACCTTACTTAACAATATTTTAATAATATTGTTAACAATAATATACTAATAATAATATTAGTAACAATTAGGGTTAATCATACTCATCATTATATGCATGAGACATCATCATTTATTAACCCTAGTCAACCCTGGTCAAACTTCGAACTTCGAACTTTACTGGAAATTTCTGAAAAATGCTAAGTGTTCTAGTCGTTTTAGCACTATTGGGCGTATAAGCCTCTGGGCGTATGAGCACTATTAGTCGTATGAGTACTGCTGGACTTTTCACTTAACACTTAGAATTATCAACTGGTCTTACGACCACACTGTTGGTCGTATGACCACTGATGGTCGTACCACCCCTGGACTTAGAAACATATCTGGATCATACGACCACTGTTGGTCGTATGAGCCCACACTTAGAACTTTTCCACATGATCATACGACCACTGTTGGTCGTATGAGTCCTATTGGCCTCATACTTAGAAAATATCACATGTTCATACGACCACTGTTGGTCGTATGAGTCCTATTAGACTCATCAATTACTTAGAAAAATCCTGATCATACGACCACTGTTGGTCGTATGAGCACTGCTGGACACATCAACTTTTGCTTATTTATTCTAAGTCCCATTTTCAGACACATTAGCATCCTACTCATATGTCTAATTCATAATTCAAGTCCAGAACATCATAATGCCTATTTCTAAACAAATGCATATAATTTCTAGGCATAAAACTAACATAAACATAAACATACATACAATTATTTCATACGGGTATCAACCCACAATTTTGTAAAAAAACATATTTACATGCATTTCCAGCCCCAAAACATTCAAAAACAGTAAAACGGGGTCTAGAACTCACCTTAGCTGCTCTTCAAGTTCAAACTCCCCTGCTCGAGCTTTTCCAAAGGACTTGAAAGCCTAGATGTGTCTAAAACACACAAACCCGAACACACATACACCTAAGAACATGCATTTCTCGGTTTCTTAGCTCAAACACCACTTAAAAACACTAATTCTTACCTTGAATTAGATTTCTTCTTCTTTCTCTCTCTAAAAACCGAAGCCTCTGCTGTATCTCTTTCTAAAAAGACGAATGAGGGTGTTTGACAGGCCAAAATGGGCGGCCATACCTCTTTATTCACCAACTTTTATTTTCTTTTGTCCTTTTGGCACTTTTTACCCTTTAACTTTAAGTTGACTTCCGTTTTCTTCCTTTCTCTTTCTATTTTATTCTTTTACTTCTTTAAAAGAAATTACGGGTGTTACAAGTCCACCCCCTTATATAGGTTTCGTCCCCGAAACCTGTTATTCCTTAAACCCGTGTGAGCAGTACTGTCTCATCTCTTCTTCCAGTCTCTCATCCGGAATTCAATCGTTCTACATCGTTTACCAACATTTGATTTCTGGTCTGTCTTTGACTATTCTGCATTGGCAACCCATACCTACTGATCAATGATTATTTGACCAGCACCTGCGACCTCAAGCATGCCATGTAGAGTGCGGTCACTACGATTAAGAGAATCATCACAATATCCGAGCAAAGTCTCGGCGTCATAATCATTGAGCTTCAGAGCATCACTGAGAACCTTCAGCTTTCATGCTTTGAAACACACGGCCATCAACTTGCGTATAGTTGCTAGCCCTTATTTAATGTTCTTTACGTATGTGTAATGACCCTTTGGCAACCCAACACTGACCAGAAAGACAATCGGCTTATTTGGTGACTTAATCCAAGTTTAGCTCTTTCCTTTACTTCCAACCTCCCATTCCACTTGTTTGTTACAACGTCGAAACTATCGTACGTTGCCGTTCAATGAACCACTCAAAGGCTGAAATTGTTCCTTAGACAACAGGTGACATAACTCTCTTAATTGCATCACGCAATCCTCTAGGGCATCAGGTAACCTAGTGAATCCACTAATAGTATTCTCTACATCGAAGGGCTCATTGATGTTCCTTCTCCTTTTGTTTCCGTTCTCTTCCGATCGTCGTACATCCTTCCCGGAGAAGCCTTCATCATAATCCATTGTCGCAGATCGGCACCGAACTTTTATCGGGCACCACCAATCAATCCATCTCTTTTGCAGCGCTTGGTGCTCGCCTCATAAGCTACTATTCGATTCACCCGGAGGTGTACGTCTATCCCCCTACGTCTATCAGGGATGGCCTAACAGAAAAACAAGCGCTCTCTCAATTCTATTGCGGGGTCCTTTAGCGCACTGGGTAATCTAGTAGACTTACCTATAGTAGCTCCTAAGTCGAATGACATATCTTTCCATTCCTAACATGCAACTTATCACAAAAGGCAGCAGGAATAAAACCAGAGCCATAATCGAACTACACAAGGCTAAAGGTTAATTGACTAGAAACATACCTGACGTAACATCGGGGCTCACCCTAGCCTCCTCCCGCGTCATCATGTAGGTGCTGCGTTTGCCTTCCGTCCTTCTCTTCCAGCCTCCTTCACTCCCGAACCTTCCGCCCTTGGCTCCTTACAATCCCTGCTCCTGTGACCTTCCTCCCCACAAGAATAACACCTCCCCATACCGCAGTTCTTCGCCACATGTCCGGCCCTACCACAACGGAAACAGACATTGGTCCCCAGTCTACATTCCCCGGGGTGCTTGTGTCCACACTTCTTGCATACCTCACCCTTCCTTATTATCCTCTCCCGATCATCGATCCTTATTATCTTACCTTCAGTCACCACTCTGCCACCACTATCTCGCCTTCCTTTCCCCTTCTTAACATAGGCTCGCTCCTCCGCTTCGCCCTTCATCGCCATCGCCTCCCGCTCGTCGTATAACCTTCCCGCTAGATCCACCGCCGACCTGAACGTGCTTGGTCGGGCAGCGATCATGTGCCTACGGATATTCGCCGGCAAGCCCTGAACATACCTCTTGATTTTCCGCGAAAGAGGTGTCACCTGATCCGGCACCAGTCGTGCCAACTCGTTGAATTTAGTGGTGTATTGCTGATGTGTCATCGTCCCCGCTTCCAATTGCAGGAACTCCCTTTCAACTTTGTCCATTTCACGGCGAGGACAGAACTCCTCAATCACCAGCCTTTTCAACTCTGACCATCTCATTCTTCCGATAGCCCGACTACCCTCAGCTTGAACTATATTGTCCCACCAACACAACGCTGAGTCCACGAAAGAATGAGTGGCAAACTTAACTTTCTGATCTTCCCGGCACTCACTAACTTCCAGTACCGCTTCCATCTCTCTGACCCAACGATGAGCGGCAGTAGCATTGCCGTTACCGTCAAAGGTTGGGGGCTTACATCGTCGAAACGCCCCATAGTTACAGCCTCGTGCCGCCACCGGCGCAGGCGCTTCCTCTTCTTCCTCATCCTCGTCATCGGACAATATCGTTTCTGCCTCTGTCTGTTGCTGTCTACCGGAGGATCGATTCCTCCCTCGTCTATCATCCTCGCGTACTGCCTTTATTACTTCGGTCATTACAGATGGTAAGATCGTCTGCATCACCTGGTGCACTTCTTCAACTACCGCCTCTTTCACCGAGGCTCTCAAGTTAGCACTATCATCACCACCTCCCGGTTGAGGTGTTTCGGGCTCCTCGTGAACCACCTGTTCCACTCTAGATCGTGCTCTCGTGACTCGTGGTTCAACACCATGTCCGCCACTACCTCCACCATGGGAAGCCTTAGAAGGTCTACTACCGGCCATTCTCTAACTTACACTGAAAGATTTAAACACTACACGGTCATTCAAGGGAATAGCTCAGTTCATGTCAAGTATAGTAAGTCCCTAATTACGGTGATCAGTTGTAATTAGCCACTTACTCTACTCTCCACACCCCAAGCATTACCTGTCCTGACTATATTAGCATCTAAATCTAACAGTAACACATAAACACATAACATGCGCACACAATACCGGTTAACTCTAAGAAAATACCTGATGGCACGCAGCTACTCAGTTTGGCATCCCTTCCCTTTCCGTCCCATTCTCAGTTTAAGTTAAGGTTTATTTTGAAAATTTACCCATTTTACTTAAACTTTTGCTCTGATACCAACTTGTAAGGCCCCGTTCCCGGGCACCTCACAGTTGGTCATTCATCGCACATAGAACATTTTAAAACATATATTTAGTTTGCAGCGGAATTTAAAAACATTCATTAATAACAAAAACATGTCATTTATTTCATTACAACATTCTTTTATCTAAAAATACAACAACATGTCAAAATATGGATGCCAGCCTCATCAACTGAGTAGTCGCCCTGTGCCATCCTCAGCAACATACCTGCCAACTGGAAAATACATAAAACGTCAGCGTTGCTGAGTGAGTTCTAGTTTTATATTAAAACATACTTTACTTACCGTCAAAACCATTCTTACATACATACGATCATACAACATACGTACACGTAGATAATATGATTATTACTTTCATCATTCATTTATTAGCTTTCGTTCGTGTACCGTTCATCATTAACATTCACGTTCTCTTTTACGCTTTCTTTCGTTCATGTGTTTCTTACTTTCATTCATACGTTCGCTACATTCGTCCTTACGTACATTACGTTCATTCTCACGTTCATTTCATCTGTTATTACGTTCATTACTTTCATTCGTTCGTTCTTTAACTTTCATTCGTTAAGCATGTAAATCTCTAAGGGTCACCTCTCTTCTTTGCCCTCATGGTTCATACCCATGAGTCGACAAAGCATACTCTAACATACTGGTGCCCCTATGGCCCTCAGTCCATAGACCGACACCTGGTGCCCCTATGGCTCTCAGTCCATAGACCGACACGCGGTTACCCCTAGACCATGCAAGACTTTCTTTCATATTCCTCATTCTCATCTAGATCTTGTCTCATGCAATATCCCCGACTTATGTCCGAAGACTAGCACAGTACCAGGATACGTGACAAAGATCCCATACGAGTCAGTCACAGAGATTGAACTCCATCCGAGTATGTTGCAACACAAAGTCGCTCACCTCATAACTATGTTTGGCCTCATGCCATACCCCCGAAGTTAAACATAACTCGGGTAACAACACCCCCATCGAAATGGGTAACATCACCCCCACCAAAGTGGGTAACTACACCCCCACCGAAGTGGGTAACATCTCCCCCACCGAAGTGGGTAACTACACCCCCACCGAAGTGGGTAACATCACCCCCACCAAAGTGGGTAACTACTATACGCATTAGTTCATACTTACTTGCACGCATTGAAAGGTTAATTGTACCAATACCATATGCTACACCTTGAACAGTCTTAGCTACCGGGCCGAAGTCAATCCATAGACAGCAAAACGTAGTGCCACAGTACGGGCCGAGGTCAACAAATGAACAACAAACATATGCCACGGTACTGGGCCGAAGTCTATGGAGGGACAGCTAAACATGGTGCCACGGTACTAGAGGTAAGCGGTAGAGGTACCATGACCATGGTCGATCACATAGAAGGACCAATCGCGTTATTTAATGCTTGCAAGACATAACTCATTCGTTCATTAATGCATGTATTCATCATCATTCTTCATTTCGTTCATTCGTTAATACATGCATTCATCATCATGTTCCTCTTTCATTATCTTTCACTTTACGATACATAATACTTCATTAATTCATTTCTCGTTATTCGTAAAGTTTCAGAAAGATAAACATACACAATCACAAGGAACATACGCACATCATACATATTCATCATGCATTCATCATCATACATTCATCATCATACGTACATCATGCATAGCATCATACCTTACTTAACAATATTTTAATAATATTGTTAACAATAATATACTAATAATAATATTAGTAACAATTAGGGTTAATCATACTCATCATTATATGCATGAGACATCATCATTTATTAACCCTAGTCAACCCTGGTCAAACTTCGAACTTCGAACTTTACTGGAAATTTCTGAAAAATGCTAAGTGTTCTAGTCGTTTTAGCACTATTGGGCGTATAAGCCTCTGGGCGTATGAGCACTATTAGTCGTATGAGTACTGCTGGACTTTTCACTTAACACTTAGAATTATCAACTGGTCTTACGACCACACTGTTGGTCGTATGACCACTGATGGTCGTACCACCCTGGACTTAGAAACATATCTGGATCATACGACCACTGTTGGTCGTATGAGCCCACACTTAGAACTTTTCCACATGATCATACGACCACTGTTGGTCGTATGAGTCCTATTGGCCTCATACTTAGAAAATATCACATGTTCATACGACCACTGTTGGTCGTATGAGTCCTATTAGACTCATCAATTACTTAGAAAAATCCTGATCATACGACCACTGTTGGTCGTATGAGCACTGCTGGACACATCAACTTTTGCTTATTTATTCTAAGTCCCATTTTCAGACACATTAGCATCCTACTCATATGTCTAATTCATAATTCAAGTCCAGAACATCATAATGCCTATTTCTAAACAAATGCATATAATTTCTAGGCATAAAACTAACATAAACATAAACATACATACAATTATTTCATACGGGTATCAACCCACAATTTTGTAAAAAAACATATTTACATGCATTTCCAGCCCCAAAACATTCAAAAACAGTAAAACGGGGTCTAGAACTCACCTTAGCTGCTCTTCAAGTTCAAACTCCCCTGCTCGAGCTTTTCCAAAGGACTTGAAAGCCTAGATGTGTCTAAAACACACAAACCCGAACACACATACACCTAAGAACATGCATTTCTCGGTTTCTTAGCTCAAACACCACTTAAAAACACTAATTCTTACCTTGAATTAGATTTCTTCTTCTTTCTCTCTCTAAAAACCGAAGCCTCTGCTGTTTCTCTTTCTAAAAAGACGAATGAGGGTGTTTGACAGGCCAAAATGGGCGGCCATACCTCTTTATTCACCAACTTTTATTTTCTTTTGTCCTTTTGGCACTTTTTACCCTTTAACTTTAAGTTGACTTCCGTTTTCTTCCTTTCTCTTTCTATTTTATTCTTTTACTTCTTTAAAAGAAATTACGGGTGTTACAAGCTCCAGAATCAGTCTAAGGTGTTCTTCATGTTCTTCTTTATTCCTTGAGTAAATAAGGATGTCATCGATGAAGACAATGACGAACTTGTCTAGGTAGGGTTTGCACACTCGGTTCATTAAGTCCATGAAAACCGCTGGTGCATTGGTCAACCCGAATGGCATAACCAAGAACTCGTAGTGACCATACCTCGTTCTGAAAGCAGTCTTTGAAATGTCTTCTTCTCGAATCCTTAGCTGGTGATAACCCGATCTTAGGTCTATCTTTGAGTAGTAACTCGACCCTTGTAGTTGATCGAACAGATCATCGATGCGCGGGAGGGGATAACGATTCTTAATTGTTGCCTTGTTCAGTTCCCTGTAATCGATACACATGCGAAAAGTTCCGTCCTTCTTCTTGATAAACAGAACTGGAGCTCCCCACGGTGACGAGCTAGGTCTAACAAAGCCTTTATCCAATAGTTCCTGCAATTGCGTAGACAGCTCTTGCAGTTCCCTTGGAGCTAATCTGTACGGTGCCCTCGCGATAGGGGCGGCTCCCGGAGCCAAATCAATTTGGAACTCGACTTGGCGATGCGGTGGAAGACTGGGTAGGTCTTCAGGGAAAACATCAGGATAATCGCGTACAATAGGAATTTCTTCAATTTTCTTTTTATCGGGTTCTTTTTCAGTGACCATGGCTAGGAAAGCGGCATGACCCTTACGCAGACACTTCTGAGCTTTCATGTAGGAGATGATTCCAGAGACCATGCCACTCCTTTCGCCCTGGACCGACAAAATTTCGCCACTAGGAAGTGGGATACGAACGATTTTCTCCCCACAGATGATCTCAGCTTGATTCTTGGACAGCCAGTCCATTCCCACAACTACGTCGAAACTACCAAGTGTGACAGGCATCAGATCTATAACAATCTCATGACCACATAATCCTAGTCTGCACCCCTTGGCGATGTGAGTTACCTCAATAAGTTTTCCGTCGGCTAATTCTACAACATAACTAGGTTCCATGACAGCTAGGGATACATCTAAGAACTTAATGAATTTGTTGGAAACAAAACTCCTATCAGCTCCAGTATCAAATAGTATAGAAGCAAAACAACCATTCAGGGGAAACATACCAGTAACCACGTTCTGGTCATCCCTTGCCTCACCGGAACCAATCACGAATGCACGACCTTTAGCATTGCCCCCGTTATTACCTTGTTTCCACCCTTCAGCTGCGGGCAATCCTTCCTGTAGTGGCCCTCCTTACCACATTCATAACAGCTTCTAGTCGCTCCGCCCTGGCGTTGTTGTTGGGGTTGTTGCTGCTGAGTCATTATTTCGCCCCGGCAGTCTTTGGCTGCGTGACCCATCTTTCCACATCTCTGACAACGGAGTCGGTCACATGGGCCTTGGTGATGGAAGTTGCACCGGTTACACTTAGGATTCTTGCCCGCGTAGCCACTCGATCCCTGGCCATAGTTATTGTTGTTCTGATTGTTGAAGTTTCTTGAAGGGTCAAACTTTTTGGTCTGTTGTTGCGGGGTGTTGTTGGAGCTTGATGACTTGTTGTTGTTATTGCCGTCCCATTTCCTTTGTGATCAGAAGAACCAGAAGTAGCGCCACGTTTGGGCAAGGTGCCCTGTGCCACTGCCTGGTGAGTGAGTTTATGGGCCAGTCGGATGGCCTGCTGAATGGTGACAGGATCAGCAGCCATCACACTAGCCTGGATCTGAGGAGCCAAGCCATCAATGTACTTTTCGATCCGTTTGTAGGTCGGAGTCACCATCTGAGGACATAATGCTGCCAACTCGTGCGAACGAGTCGTGTACTCCTCGATATCAGAACCAATCATCTTTAAGTTCCAAAATTCTGCTTCCAGTTTCTGGACTTCGCTCCTGGGGCAGTACTCCTCTTTCATCAGAATCTTGAAGTCTTCCCAGGGCATACCGTTTGCAGCACCAAGTCCTAAGGTTTGGACTTGTGAATTCCACCATGTTAGGGCTGGTCCCTCCAATGTGCCGGAGGCGTACTTGACCCGATTTTCATTAGGACAACTGCACATGGCAAACACTGACTCATGTTTCTCTAGCCAGCGAAGCAGTGTGACAGCGCCCTCAGAGCCGCTGAAAGAATGAGGCTTGCAATCCATAAACATCTTGAAGGTACAGACTGTTGGACCTCCTTGATTCGGGTTCTGGTTGTTCTGGTCCTGATTGCGGGCCTGTTCATAAGCTGCAAGCGCATCAGCCACGCGCTCGTTGATGATAGCATTCAGCTCGGCTTGGGTCAGAGTGATATTTCCTCGTCCACCTGGGCGTCCAGGTCTTCTTCCAGACATGATTTCTTCAATTCACAACACATATTAATCAATAACCGGATAATAATTATTGACAATAATATATATTGTATCATGCTAGTAAGAATGAGGGATTTGGTCGCATATCGATAGTAAGGTTTCATGAGGATCCGAGGCCTTATGCCTCCTATGTAGGGAATTGGAAATTCCTACTGGCCATTACCGTTATCACCCAATAGAGTTGCCAGTGTTCTCATGCACGACAAATTACAATTACGTGTGCACCCGTGATTCTAATTTGCTTTCATGGTCACACATGGTTCCTCCTATTCGAGATGACATACCTTGTCCAATACCGAGTGTTATCAATGATAAAAGCATCAAATATGTATTTGTTATACCAAGAGTCAACTAACTAAAGTTGTACTAAGGTTGTACAAGTGAATTGGGTGCCTAAGTCCGATTCTCTAATCGACTTGAATATCTTAGTTGTCCCTCATTTACTGCTCAGACTAGCGTAGAGGATAGGATATGTTGGAAATAGTAACAAGTGTGAGAGAGTTGGAAGAGTGAGGTATTGTTCTTTTTGTTTGTCATCGTTAAGCTTATCGCGTGTGTTAGAAAAGAGTTTCGTGTTCCAACCATGGAAATGTTTGATTCAATTCGTTGTTGCTTTCACTTCGCGAGTGAAAGATCAGGTGTAAGTGTTGGTTGTGAGCGAGCGGGATTCTCCGCCCCTCTGTCAGCCGGTAATGACACACATGTCATACCCATGGTGTTATGTTTGCTCAGCAGTGTAATGTCAATACACCAGAAGGTTGTTTGCACAATAGTGGTGACCATGTAAAAGTGTCTGTGCAATACTAGTGTTGTGTCTAAGGCTATAGTCTAGATGCAATGCAATCCTAGTTCTCTATAACCTGTGGCTCTGATACCAATCTGTCACACCCTCAATTTCCACGAACGGGGTTTTACCGCTAGGCGTGTGACATACCAGGATCTCAGACACAGTCATATCGAACGACACTATATGAATTTAAAGCATACATTTAACTTCATTCAAAAGAACATAAATAGAGTTTTACAAAATGCGGAAGCGTTTACATAATTTGTGAATCCATTACGGTACTGTTACAGTAGCCATGTTTATACAAAGTGTTCAATGCTGAAAATAGACTAGATGTATGCATGCATGTCCTGAGTGCATTTCCTGAAGCGTGCCTCAAAAGCTTATGCGTTCCTGTGACCTGAGAAAACATGCTAAAATGTGTCAACATAAAGTTGGTGAGTTCCCAGGTTTACTTTAACAACAAATGTATTCGTAAGCGTTTCCATGTTATGCGTTTCAATGGTTTAGTACATAAAGCATATCGTTAGGTAGCTAGCCTATGTTCTTGTTACTTAGCGTTTCGAACCGAAGCTGACTGTTTACGTCCTATTGTGTTTCCACCACGTCTTAACCGACCGTGGCAATCGTATGTGTTCCGTCATGTCTCATCAGACCATAACGAGGTGTTCCACGTCTTAACCGACCGTGGCAATCGTATGTTAGGTCAATTTGGCACCCGTTGGACCTCCAGTCAAGCTAGCGCGACTAGCCCGGGCGGGGTTTGTCAGACCCAGTAGTACTACTCAAAATTACCTCGCTAATCCCATTACTAACGGTTCGAGTGTGTCAGGACATGTTGTGTGTTTGCACTAACGTAACAAGCGATATCAATATTACTACAACCATTTATGTAAATGTGTGTTGCATGTTTTCTCCCCCAAACGGAAAGAGATGTAAAAAAAGGGGCCGTGAAACTCACAGATGATGTAGCCAGTAAGTAGGATGTAAGTCTCCCAAGTGTTGTTCACGGTGCGCTGTCAAACACCTATTGACAGTTGTGTTAAGCGTTTAAGTTGTGTTTAACGTTAATAGACATGTTTAGTCGAGTCGGGTCGCATGGGTTCGGTCGTGGGTGTCACACACACAAGCAGTCATAGGCGTATTAGACTTCATGTAGACTTCAAATGAGTTGTTGATATTTGTAAACAGTTACGTAGTTTGGGTTGGAAAGTATATGTCTGTTGATTGCGTTGACTTTAATCTTTGTGGTCAAGAAATGACATTTTTATGGTTGTGAACTTATCATCACACGATAGACACTTCGCACACCAGAAGAATTCACTCGAAATGACTCCAATCGCATAACAAGGCTAGACGCACGACTGGACACTTCGTTCGCACGAATAGGCCTTCAATCGTACGAATCGAGTTCCCTCGTACGATTGAACCCTCATTCATGCGACCCAGCGTTCAGTCGTACCACACGTTCCCCAATCACCCGAATCAACTACCAATCGCACGAATGAACCTCCATTCGTGCGGTTGGGCCTTCAGTCGAGTGTCACTCGGTCCCACACATTCATTCGGCTGACTCAATCGCACACATTCATTCGGCTGACTTAGTCGCACCATTCATTCGCACGTGCCACCCCAGTCACCCCGATCAATCGCGCGAAGGAACCGGTCGCACGACTCAGTCGCACGGTTGGCCCAGTCGTGGACTGCAGCAGGTCGCGACTGCTGGGCAGGTCGAACGGCCTTCGGCTGTTCCGTGCTCGGTTTTATCACAATCAAGACTTCCAGAAACACCCTCCTAACATGTCTAAGTGGAAAGCATACTCTGATTGACCTCACACGCACCCCCACGACCACATGCATTCGGGTTGAACCCGAACACCCGAACCCCATACTTGCAGCAGTGAAACGGGTGATAAAACGGATGAAAATGGTCGCCTACCTGCTGGGATCGTGATTCCTCAGCTGTTGGGTGGTCTAATCTGACAAAAACGAGCTCAATCGGGTGAGATTTGGTGCTAGGATGAACAACCGGGGGTAGAGAGTGTAGAAGAGAAAGAGAGCAGAAAATGGGAGTGTTTGGCTGGTGGGTGGGTATTTATACCCAGCCCCAGTTTGGCAATTGTCAGATTTGGTCCCTGTACTTAGTACCGAGTTCCCGAGTTTGTTTCGGTTGATAACGACGTTGATGAGCGAGCTCTATTAATTACTAGGATTCCTTAGGTAATCTCGTTTATGTGAATCCTCTACAAACACCCGCGTTAGTATTTTATCATAGTTCGTTTAACGATGTCTGTGGCGGTGTTTGTATACGTTTCAAGTATTTGCGAGTACGGGTATATGTTAACGACAACAATTTTGAAAAATGTTAATCTGAAATTACGGGGTGTCACAGTATCTAAGTCATCTGTTGTGGAATAAGTCATCCGCTTTGAAGGTTCTTCATCTGCTATGAGAACAGTTTGTTCATCCGCCGTGAGAACTTGTTCATCCGCTGTGATGACTTGACCATCCACTGTGGGAATAGGTCATCCGCTGTGAACTTGTTCATCCGCTGTGATGACTTGACCATCCGCTGTGGGAATAGTTCATCTGCTGTGAACTTGTTCTTCCGCTGTGATGACTTGTTCATACGCTGTAAGAATAATCATCCGCTGTGAAGTTCTTCATCCGCTGTGGGAGTAGATACTTCATCCACTGTGTGAAAATATTCTTCATCCGCTGTAGAACTTCTTCATCCACATTGGAATTCCTTCATCCGCATTGGTAGACAGGCAAAATTTCTTTATCTACAAATCTGAAAAAGAAAATTTACATAGATGTTAGTGATTATTATGAATGTTAATGATGTTAATGTGTTTCTAATGTATGAATTGTGTGTTGAAACACATGTTTTGATAATGGCAGGTATCATACTTTCTTCCATTAATTCTTAATGTACTTTGTTGAGTCCAACAGTACTCCCCTAATTATGATGTTGCCATTGATTGATGATTGTTTTGTTTGTTAATTATGCGTGTGTTAATTTTGTTTTGATTAATATAAGGAGTCCAACAATACTCCCCCTAAACATTATGTACATTTTGTTTTCTGTTTTATATTAATGATGTTAATGTGTGTGTTTCTTTTGTATGTTATGTATGATTGTTGTTTGTATGAATGATTGATTACTCTTGTGTATATTGATTGATTACAAGTGTAGCACTTGTCTGTGTTGATTAATTGATTGTTTATAAGATTGCACAAGTGTAATCTTACATGTATGATTGTTTGAATTGTTTGTCATTATAATTACATTTGTGTAATTAAAGTGATTAATTGTTTGTATGTTTGTTTGTGCATGAGTACATGAGTTTATTTCTACAACACATGTTTGAAATGATTGAGTTTTGTTGTATATACAAGTGTTAAATTATCACAAGTAATATGAATGATTATGTGATCATGTATGTAAAGGTTTATAAATGTATGTTTACATGAATGTCATGTGTTTATATTAACAACACATGAATGTATGTTTGCATGAATGTCATGTGTTTATATCAACAGAACATGAATGTATGTTTGCATGAATGTCATGTGTTTATATCAACAACACATCAATGTATGTTTGAATCCATGCTTATGTTATAAAACATATGTATGTATGCTTGTATGTTTGTCATATGCGTACAATCATGTGACATTATGATTGTTTGTTCATAAGAGCATAAGATCTCTTATATGAATGATTGAATGATTGTATGATTATCATATGTATAATAACATATGTATGCATGATTGTATGATTGAATGATAAAATAAGAATCATAGAGAAGGATATGTTTTGGTTGTTTGTTCTGCCAGTGATGATAAGAAGCCTTAGGAGTGAGATGGTCCAGCTTCTTCTGACTGTTTCTTTGCTTCTTCCATAGGAGCTTTAAGTCAGATGGCCTTAAAGGGTAGCCAACCCTTTTAAGAAGATCAAGATCAATTTTAGAAGAAGATTCTTCCCAGCCTTCCTTTTGTTTACTTGATGAAGCTTGTTCTCTTCTGAGCTTTGAAATATGTAGTTTATCTTCTCTATCAGCTTTAGCTTTTATCTCATGATGTTGTCTGTTCATGTAAGCTCTCAATATATTATAGAAATCTGCTCCCTAGGATTGTTTATGTGATTGACCATCCTCCATTACATCAGGTCCAATCTATCTTCATAGCTTAATGATCCTAATTGGGATATGTATGATAAGTACTGAACAAGTCCAGATACTCTCTAGATTAGCACAGCATCCTAGATTTCATCATATTTCCATGCCACAATCTTTCTTTTATTGGTATATGCTGTGAGAGTGATTTTGTCATACAGCTTGACAAAATTTGTTTTCTTATTGATCATCTCCCAAACTTTATTGCCTTCAGGTCATAGCCTATGAGGCATGAATTGTCTTAGTTCCTCTATCTCATGAAGTTCAATAGGAGCTTGATGATAAACGGATAGTGAAGATGCAGGGTGAGGTCTGAAGACCTGTGGCTTAAGAGCATTTGCTAACATGTTTTTGTATATCTCTTTTGCCATCTCTTTCATTTGAGACAATGTTCTCCCTGCAGATGACCAATATGGAACTCTTGTATGACTCAACCAGCTTTTCACCTGGGAGTAGGTCATCTTCTCTATTTGAGGATCTTTGGGCAGATTCTTTTCAAGCTCTTGTTTGTCCTTGATTTCTTTGTATCTCCTGTATGTTTGCTCTTGTTCATTTTGCATGACTTCTTGAAAGTCTTTGAGCAAGTCTTTAACCTTAGATAAGTTAAGATATATGAATGAGTCATAAGGGAATCCTCTGGTAGTCAGCTCTATCCCTATCAAGGTTTGAGGATCATTTGTAAATAGCTCTTATATGTTTTGCATTATTTCATGCTCAGCCCTTTCTTCTTCTTCCTCATCAGAATCACTTAGGATAATAATAGGAATTTGTTGTTGTTCACCAGATTGTTCTATCTCCCCCTCTTCTAGTATAGATGCTTTAGATGATGATTGAGGAGCATCTAACTCAACAGGTTCAGACTTCACTTTTAGAAGCTTTAGTGGAGGAGATTCTGGTTTTTCTTGTTCACCCTCAGTTTGTTTTCCTTTGAGTAAAGAGGGTAATTAAGATCTATTTCTTTTCCTTTCATAAGTTCTGAAAGGAGTTTCAGGTGATGATGATGCTTGATCTTTTAATGAATCTTTTAAAGCTTCACTGAATTGTTTGATCAATTCCTTTTGTTTGTCTGTCAGAGGATCGTGAGAAATACTACTAGATTCTTGAGAAATTGGATCAGGAGTGTGAAAGTGTTGTCTCAAGATGGGTGAGTAGTGTATGTTCTCATAAGGATTAGCATCAATGAACAACTGATCCATTGAGTATGATTCTTCACGAATGATTAGTGCTAATTTTGTTTGTTCAGTTTGTTGTTGACTTGTTTTAGCTTCACTAGCTAATTTCTCATAATCACTCAGATCTTTACTAAGATCTACTGAACGTTCTTCCTTATTCAGCTGAGTGTGATTGTATTCAAGCTCTCTGATTAATCTTTGAATTTCTTCAGATTAAGCTTCTATGATCTTTTTCAATTCATCAATCTCCTGTTCTTTAGCTATTAACTAATTGCCCTAGTAGTCAATCTCAGCTTTAGCAACAAGGAGTTCATTGTCTTTCTCCTTTAATTTCCTCTTTGTTTGATTTAGCTGTTGCTCCACAACCTTCACAATCAGCTTTTGTGCTTTATGATCTGAATCAAGCTTTTCAATCTCCTTATCTTTCTCTTTGAGTCTTTCTTTTAACTTCTTGGTTCTTTGATTTGATCTTTCAATGAGTTTGTTATATCAGTGAATAGAAAGACTTTGGAGTGCTCAATATCTTCTTCCATGAGCATCTCACTGCTTGATTCAACAAACTCAGTACCAGTAGTTGCTTGTTCAGATTCAGGCTCATGAGATGAAGTTCTAATATCTTCATGCCCATCTGTTTGTTGTGCAAGTGATGAACCTATATTTCTTAATATAGATGAAAGTGTTTGCTGATCAGATAGGTTTGGGTTGTGTGGTGGAGAGGGAAAATGTATTTGTTGAGGACTTAATGATTGAGGCTGAATGGTCGTGGGCTTAGAGGTTGTTGTGGTGATATTGGTTGATCTGGCTGTATGTTTTGGGCTTGAATGAATGGTGGTTGTTCTATTGGTTCAGGTTGTATGATTGGTGGTGGCTGAATGATTAGGGCTGGTTGATTGGCTTGTTGAAATAACATGAATGGTTCATCTTGTCCTGGAATTCTAAGAAATTCCTCAGGAATAGGGATGTCATGATCAATCATATGAGGAGGCACAAGCACCTCATCCCCTTGGTAGATGCTAATCTTATCCTGTTGAACACATACTCATTAAGGTGAACAGGCTTTAAAATGGCTCCTTCTCTTGGGATGTTAGACAATAAATCATCTATGATCATCTGGAGGAATCTTGGAAACATAAGCAACCTGTTTCTCACTTCTGTGATGTTACAGACAAGACCATTGAGAATTTGAGCAACAAAGTTAAATGGCCTTCTTGCTATGATGCTTGCTAATGCACATGATGCCCTTAGGAATGTTGCATCCCATCCTCTCTTTCTATTTGTCATTGTTTTCTGATAAATGTGCATCAAGAACTTGAACTATGCACACATGTGTGCCTTTTTGATCTGCTTTCTTTCTATGGTTCCTGTATAGCCTATTTGCCTGAACACATGAAGCACATAGTGCTCATCAAACTCAACTGGGACTTGAGCATCTTCTTCACCTAATTGCAACACCCTTCTGATCACTTCTTTAGAGATGATGAAATCTTAGTTATGTATAGTAGATATAACTACTTGCTGATCATCAATCTCACCAAGGTGTGCATTGGTCCAAAACTAGACAATGTGATCTTCATATATGTCTAGTCTGAAGGTCATAGCATGCACAAGTCTTGTTTGTCTAATTGCTTGAATCATGTCTCTGTAGTTCAATAATCTAGGAGAGTCAGGATCAAGAAATGCACATATGTTATGATCTCTTACAAACACTAAATCAGCCACATCTGCAGTAAAAGATTAAGTGTTAGAATAGTGTACCAAATAAAGTGTAATGATGAAATGATGATCAAGTGTATGTTGGTATATTATGTATGTTATGAGATGATTGAATGTATGGTTAAACACATGTGTGTGTGTTCTTTGCAATTATCTAATTGAACCAGTTTGACTTTTTAGAAGTCAACATTTTGTCAAATTTGATTTTGCAAATCTTGTCTAATTTATCTTGATTTTATCCAAAGAGTGTTGTAGTGTGTTTGTTCATTATCAACAACTTGTTTTGTTTAACACATACATAAGTTTGACTCATATCTGTTTGTTCATGAATTTTAGTTTGACCTATTAAAGTCAAACCTGATCATTTAATGTACATTGAATGAATATTCATTTAATGTTTGTCTGATGAATGTCATGCCAAATTGACTGATTTTTCATGTTTGTTACACCATTTTGAACCTGGTTACAAAGTTATAACACATTTTAAACAATTTTCATCATGTTCAAAGATTAAAAGTAGTTTTTGTATAAATTTTAACATGAACTTCACGTTTGATTAAGAACCCGATGAACACCTGATCAAATTTCATCAAATTAACAGATCATACACAATCCGACGTCGGGACTGACGCGGCTCAAACCCGCAGCTTCCGAAGAGGTAGTGATTCTAGGACTAGAGGGAAGTTCAAGTCGACCAATGTGATAGGTGAAGAAATAATGGTCATCTGTCACAGATTCAATGTTTGAATTTGGTTTAAAACATCAAATAATTCATGATTATGATTTCGGTTTGATATTCGACCTAGGTCGAACAATGTGTGATTAAAAATCATAAAACAAGATGTTTTAATGGTTTGAAGATTAGAATCATGTTGTTATACCTAATCGATCATGAATCAGTAGATAAATCGGCTAGAATTATGGTTTTGAAGAACAGAGGTTTAAGGGTTTATAGCAGGTTTTGAACTTTTGAATTTTTACTAATTTTCTCCCTTTCACTCGTGGTGAATGAAAAAATTACAAGTGTTAACTATATATACAATGGACAATTTTGTAGTCCGATGTATATACAGTGCTTGTCCGTTGTGTAAAAATTTGAATGATTTTGGTTATCCGCTATGTGAACAGTGTCCGTTATGGATAGAGTGTCCATTGTATAATTTTGGGTATACGCTGTGGACCCTATTTTGTTACTGTTCACAAAGCGGATGAACAATTTTGTTCATGCGCTGTGCATAATACTTGTGCACTGTTCACAAAGCGGATGAATAATTTTGTTCATGCGTTGTGCATAATAATTGTGCATTGTTCACAGAGTGGATGAACAATTTTCTTCATGCGATGTGCATAATACTTGTGCACTGTTCACCTAGCGGATGAACTGTAGGATTCTTTATGCCCAAGACACATAGAATATTGATGTGGTTAGTACGTTATGATCCAAGTCGGGTCATACCCAATAACAATCTTGGCAAACACAAATTTTATTTAGTTGATGATATGATCATGCAACTAAATAAAAACACCAACTTAGAAAATAGGTTTTTAAATTAATTGCGTATGAGAAAGAACAACTTACAAATATATTTTGTTCATAAGTATTATTTGTAATGATATTTAAGTTAGTTAAATAACATCACATAATAATAGAGTGTATGAGTTTTGAAATTAAAAGGTTAATTTAACAACTCAACATGTAAGTAGTTAAATAAAATGGGTGATTAAAATTGGGGGGAAAACAACTTTAAAGAGGCCATTTCGGCCGCCCCTTGCATAGGTAGAAGCATTTGTGCTTTATGGAAACTATACATCCTTAACTAGTTGCACACTCAACCACTTCTCTCTCTCATACATGCAATAGAACCCAAAAGAAAACTCTCTCATTCCCTTGAAGATTTTCGGCTGGAAGAAGGTTTCTAGCAGCCTCTCTTTGGTTCTTTGGTGTAAAAATTCTAGCAACACAAGTGCTTGCTTGAAGCTTGAGGGTTTGGAAGCTTGAGGACACCTTTTGTTGGTGTTTTGCTCATTCAAGAACAGCCCTATCTTCACCAAATCACATGTTTTAGTAGCCTTACATAGGTAGTTTGTATGTGATGTTTTGGTTGTGTTGTTTCATCTTGATAGCTAGATCATCCATATATGTTTGATCCTATGATATTGGGTTTGTTAGTAATGCAAAATAAACCTTAATTTTCAGATTATAAAACATGACATTAAGTTTGATTCCGCTACGTTTTGATGATTAAATGGTTAAATAAGTTTTGTTTATGGTCCAACTAACCCTTCATTGGCATCTAGAGCTGGTTATGTGGATGACTAGCTTCAATAGTCCTTGTAAAATTGGTTTTATGGGGTTTTAAAACCCTTTTAGGGGCTGCTATGTTCATGTATTATGAATCCCCAAACTTTCAAATTTATATCACACATGCTTGTGATTAAACTTTCAATGGCATGTATGTTAAATTGTTTATTTGTTTGGACAAAACAAAACTCGAAATTTCAGTTTATGTTGGCTGGAATTTCGTGGTTTTTAGTGGGGATTCATTGTTGTTTTGAATGATATGATCATTGTTCATTATGGTGCATAACCTAGCCCTTGACCTTGTGTTATTTGGATGAATGATATGTTTTGGTTGATTTCATTTTTCATGGGTTGTAATAATTATTCTTTTGTGCTTGTATTTGGGTGTAATTTATTTATTCATTCATTTGTAATGTAATAGATAGATTAAGTGTGTTTTCTTTATTAGAAAATTTGTATTAGGAAATAAATTTTGTAAATGAAGATTCACAAGATGGAAGCACAAAAGGAAGACACAAAGAGAAGGACTTGAAACATTTGGAAGCAATTTCAAGTGGGGGTTTTTGGAGATCTCATCTTTTGTGTTGTATTCAACCCTTAGGAAAGACCAAATGACAACACTTGTGATGGCAAACAAATGTTGTCAACATAGTGGCTATGGTTATGCACATATGGTTGTTTTATATATGCTTGTTTGATTATCCATTTTATGTGGATTGTTTGATATGTGGATATACTTGACAATCTAAATAAATAATCATAACAAGCTGATTTTTCATGGTTCTTAATCATTGATATGTTAATAAAAGTTTTTAAAAGGATTAATGATTTTAATAAAAGAGGTTTTATTAAAAATGAACCATAGGATATCTTGTTTTTTGAAAGCATGCAAATACAAATACATTGAGTTTTCTAAACTAGAATTATGAAATCTCTAAATATTTTAAAAATGAGATCAACACCGTCCTTTTACACAACACTTGAGTCACTCGGGAACTCTTAGTGTGATAAAGGTCACCTAACCATTTTGAGAGAACTTGTGACTTGAGGTGAGAATGCCATATTCGTGGGATAAAGGTCACCTAACCGCTTATTTTGGCAAACTCACACGTGTGTGTAAGTAGGGTGTCTTGATTTGCAAACCATGTCAAATGGATCACCTACGATGTGGTTTCCAAATGGTGTTGATGGGATTAACATGCTGACTTTACATATTATGTTTCAAATCGATCCCATACCTCTAGAAGTTGCAAATGGTTGCAACCGTCAATCGTTGACCACCTTAGTAATTTAAATCGTGGGATAATGGTCACCTAACCACTATTTAAATGTAATGTTGGGTTCTATTTTTTAATATGAAAATTACCTTAAAAGGTATTAATTATTAAAATAACAATATCGAAAATACTAAAATTGATCTTTGTTAAATTTTGTAGATGGCTACCAATAATAATGATAATCATGATAATTCATCCACGTCCGCCCAATCTTTACGAGCGATTCTCCAAAAGGAACTTCTAAATCATAATAATTTTATCGATTTGTATCGAAACTTGAGAATCGTTCTCAAGCAAGAGAAACGATCATATGTTTTAGATGACCCTATCCCCGATCAACCTAGTGAGGATGATGTGGAAGCCTATAATGATTGGATGAAGTACACTAAGGACTCCGTCCAAGTGTCTTGCCATGTGTTGGCAAGCATGAATCCGGATCTCCAGAAGGAGTATGAACATCACAGAGCTTATGACATGATAACCCAACTGAAGGAAACGTTCCAACATCAAGCAAGGGTTGAGCGCTTCGAAACGGTTCGAGCACTCCATGCATGTCGTATGGACGACGAGCAATTGGTTTCATCTTATGTACTTAAGATGAAACGTCATATTGACCGCCTCAAAAGGCTAAAATGTCCCGTCTTGAAGGAATTGGCCACTGATTTGATCCTCAATGGCCTTACCAAAAAGTTCGAGACGTTCGTGTTGAACTACAACATGAATGCTTGGGACAAAAGCATTGGTGAGCTTCACTCTATGCTTAAAACGGCCAAGGCAGCCATGGGTAAAAGGGTTTTACCCGTTCTCACCATCAATGAAGGTGGGAACAAGAAAAGGCCTCATCCCGCACCCAATCCAAGAGTTGCAAAGGGTAAGGGACCCGTATGGGGAAAGGGGAAAGGAGATTAAGCATCTGAATCATGAATTGTCTTCTTATGACTCATGAATCAGATATATTCGTTTTTTGAAAGAACTGTTCATGTTGGGTTTGTTGGACCTAAACAATGTTGTTTAACCATTTTAAACAAGAAAACGCAGCGGAATATGAACATAATATGGTGTTCTATAATCTGAAAATTATAGTTCATAACATTATTTCAACAAACCCAAAGACAAAGGATCATATATATGTGAATAAATTAGTTATCAAGGAGCAAACAAAACAACCAAATCAACACAATGAACTACCTTTTAGAAGCTGTCAAAAACGTGGATGTATGATGAAGATGAGGCTGTTTTTGGATGGCCAAAACATCAACAATAGATGTCCTCAAGTGTTCATACCCACAAGCATCGAGCATTCACCATTCTTGCTAGGATTTGAGCACCAAATCAGGTCAAGAAAGCTGCTGGAACCTTGTTCCAACCGTAAACCATCAACAAGGCTGTTGAACTCTTGTTCCAGCCGTGACATCTCTCTTCCATAAGAGAGATTTCGAACTTCTTGTGAACCTTTTGCATATGAGAGAGTGAGAGAGATCTGAATGGAGAGTGTGTTTTTCATTCTTGAGAGAGTATGAGAAGACACCAAAAGAAACACACACAAAAAGGGGGCTGCACCAAGGGGGCCGAAACCCTTGTGTTTCCCTTAGGGTTTCTCCTTTTTTTGTTAACTATATTAAACAAAAGATTTTAATAAGTTATGTAATTACCTCTTTAATTAAATAACTTATACACACACTCCTATTATTTGATGTTATTTAACCAATTTAAACAACATTTCAAATAATATTCATGAACAAAATATCCATATAGTTTGTTCAATCTCATATGCAACTTATTTAGAAAACCTAATTTCTAAATTGGTGTAATTATTTAATTGCATGATCATATCATCAATTAAATAATAATTGGTGTTTGCTAAGCTTGTTATTGGGTATGACCCGACTTGGATCATGACGTACTAACCACATCAATATTTTATGTGTCTTGGGCATCAAGAATCCAACAATCTCCCACTTGCACAAGACTCATAGAAGATTGATGGAAGCAGTAAATACCGCCTAACAACGGTTTACTACCCTTAATATGCATGACTTAGAAGCCATTCAATAACATCATCCCCTTCAAGTATCCAACTTGAAATGATTTAGGTGAATCAATCATTTATCCTTTTGTTACAGATGTCATGTTAAATCCAAGAACACAGAATGATCATTCCTTGTTGATTTAACTTAATCAGGCCTTAGACATCATACTCTCAACGAATAAGAGGAACAAATCCCATCTTGACTACATACGTTTCTCACAATCACCTTATGTCATGCCTGAACATAGCCTTATGTACTAACAATTATTTCATATTAGTGAAGAACTAGCTCAAGGTATAACACTTGGTGAATATCAAAACCCAATATGTATCTCAGGTCGGAGGATACCAAATGATATTCGCCTTTACTCAAATTTACTTATGATCAATCAATAAGATTCCATGTAGTAAGATTTGAGATGCGGGTCAGTCCAATATTCGTATCCCACGAACATCTATGAACCTTGGCAGCAACCAATTGCTCTATATTCATGCCTTATGAATATCCACCAATCCAAGTTCATAATAGTCTTACATTCATATTTGTTCCCACAAATATGACCGACTACGGACATTTAGAATAATAAAATTATTCATGGATGTAAACATGCTAAAAGGAACATCACTTAAAATATCGTAAATACATAGATAAGTTAAGTATTACAATTGTTCCATATTAATAATATTAATACTAAACAGATCAATTCCAATCACTAGAATATCGAAGTCCTAAGGCACAAGTATGACTTTCATGCTTTGCCCTTTCAAGGAACTTCGTGAGTGGATCCGCAATGTTTTGATCAAAGTGAACTTTGCGAATACATATCTTTCCCTTTTCAACTTCATCCCTTATGTAGTTGAATCTCCGCTCATTGTGCCTAATCTTTTGATGTGCACGGGGTTCCTTGATTTGAACAATCGCACCCTCGTCATCACAAAAGATTTCTAAGGGGTCTTGAATGGTAGAGACCATCCTTAGATTGGTGATAAACCTTTTATCCATGCAGCTTCCCAAGCTGCTAATGAGGCGGCTATGTATTCGTATTCTGTAGTGGATAATGCTACCCTATTCATAATGGACACATACCCCGATTGTGATCGAGGATCATCTCGATCAGTTTCGAAACTAGCATCCGTGTAACCCTTTACAACTAGTTCCTCTTCATCAGATCCGTATATTAGAAACATATCCTTAGTCCTCCTAAGGTATTCTAATATACTTTCAACAACCATCCAATGGGTGTTAATTGGATTCTGCTGATATCTACTTGTCATGCTTAACGCGCATGACACGTCCAGTCTAGTGCATATTATCGCCTACATGATGGATCCTATAGCAAACGCATATAGGATGTCCTTCATACGACCTTGCTCATCCTTTGAGCTTGGACATTGAGATGTACTCAATATTGTCCCTCTTTGAATAGGTACTATACCTTTCTTAGAGTTTACCATCTTGAACCTTTTCAAGATTTTATCGATGTATGCACTTTGGTTTAACCCTATCAACCGTCTCGATCTATCCCTATAGATCTTTATTTCCAAAATATAGACGGTTTCTCGGAGATCCCTTTTGGAAAAACTATTTCCAAGCCAGGTTTTAACACCTTCCATGGTTGGAAAATCATTACCAAATAATAGTATGTCATCAACATACAATACTAAGAACGTAATTACACTCCCACTAGCCCCTTGATACACACAAGCCTCGTCAGCGTTCTTGATGAAACCCAATCTCTTGATCTTTTCATCAAAACGTTGATTCCAACTTCTCGATGCTTGTCTCAATCCATAGACTGATCTCTTTAACTTGCATACTTTATCAGGATGATTTGGATCGATAAGACCTTCAGGCTGAACCATATGGACAGTCTCTTCGATATGTCCATTAAGAAAAGCGGTCTTGACATCCATTTGCCAAATCTCATTATCATAATGAGCAGTTATGGCAAACAATATCCTGATAGACTTTAGCATTGCCATTGGCGAGAAGGTTTCATCATAATCAACCCCTTGACTTAGAGTGAAACCTTTTGCTACAAGTCTTGTCCTGTAAGTATCCAAGTTTCAATGCATATCAGTTTTCTTCTTGAAAACCTACTTGCATCCAACCGGTTTGGAGTTAAGTGAAGAGTCAACCAATTCCCATACTTGGTTGTCATACATGGATTGCACCTCTACGTTCATGGCTCCTAGCCACATGTCACAATCCGAATTGGACATTGCATCATGGTATGTAGTTGGCTCCTCGGAGTCAACAACGTAGCATCCATCTATGAAAAATCCACATCTTTCATGTGGAATGCTAACTTTACCAGATCTGCGAACGTTTTGTGTGTATTGATCAACCTCTTGATCATGATCAACAACCTCTTGTTGATTGCTAGTGTCAACCAAACGTGTATCGGCTTGTGGATCTTGATCCTCATCAAATTCCACTGTTCTATGCGTCATTCCTTCCATAAGGAACTTGGCTTCCAAGAACTCTGCCTTTTGAGCAATGAATCCCTTTTGCTCTGTTGGATCAAAGAAGTAGTATCCTATACAGTCCTTTTGGATATCCAACAAATATACACTTAGTGAATCGACTTTCAGTTGGTTTGGGTGTTAAGTTTAACATAAGCTTCATAACCCATAATTTTAAATATGATAGCGATGGAACTATTCCATTTCATATTTCAAAAAGCGTCGAATCCATTTTCTTGGTTTGGACCATATTCAAAATATGAGCCGCGGAGAGTAGTGCGAAACCCCAAAACTATAGAGGTAGTGAGCTTATAGCCATCATAGGTCGAACCATATCCAATAGGGTTTGATCTCCTTTCAGACACACCATTATGTTATGGTGTTCTGTGAGGAGTAAGTTGTGAGACAATCTTACAACTTCCTAGATGATCCCTAAAAGTCTCACTTAGGTATTCACCTTCTCTATCTAAACGGAGAACTTTGGTAGTTCTATCGAGTTGATTTCCTACTTCATTCTTGAAGTTTTTGAACATTTCAAATTCTTCATGTTTATGTGCCATCAAGTACACATAACCATAGCGACTATAATCGTTGGTTAAGGTAATGAAGTAAGTTTCACCATACCTTGTCATTCTCTTAAAAGGACCACATACATCCAAATGTATGACTCCTAATAAGTCTTTTGCCCTCTCATTAGTACCACTAAAGGGCGTGTTGTTCATCTTACCTTGTAAACAAGATTCACACTTATCAAATGAACAATTTTCATTTGTTTTCAAAAGACCATTCTTTTAAAGTGTTTAAATCCGATTCTTGTTTATGTAACCAAGATGACAATGACAAGAATAAGAGTCACTTAAACCATTTTAAGTCTCTTAGTGCATGATGGGTATAATGTTTTATTATAGGACGAATCATCATGAACCAATTCATTAACATAATTAGAAGGCAAGCCTTGAAATAATGTACATCATCCATATAAATATAAGTACCATCATTTACTAACTATGAATCATAACCATATTGTTTTAAAAGGGAACTTAAATCATGTTTCTAGTCAAACTAGGAGCATATAACATGTTTTGAAGAACAACTTCCAAACCTTTTGGAAATTTCAAAACATAGTCTCATTTCCTAAAGTGCTTATTTCTTTTGAACCCTTGCAACAGATTGCAAAAGTGAGTTCCACATGCGGTATCCAATTACCCATGTGCTTTGAGGAAATAACATTTAAGTCAATGTGGATTATGAAAGTTGTGCTTGAGGTTTGCCCAGCATCCCTCTTATTCTCAACTCATTGAGATAGGTTGGACGATTCCATTTCAAATGACCTATCTCTCCATACTCAAAGCATGGATCGTTTTCCGTTACCTTAGGCTTCATAAGCTTAGGTTTTAGAGGTTCCGCTTTGATCTTCCCTTCCCTTTTGCCTTTGATGTGCCCTTCTCCTTTGGAAACATTTGCCTTGGGATCGGGAATGGCCTTTCCAATGCCTACCTTATTGATCTAGAGATTAGGTAGAACCTTTCTACTTATCCCTGCCTTAGCTGTTGCGAGCATTGCCTGAAACTCACCAATGCTCTTGTCCTATCCATTCATATTGCAATTCATTATGAATGTCTCAAACATTTAGTTAGGCCATTAAGGATCAAATCCTTGGCCAACTTCTTTGAGACAGGACAGCTAAGCCTCTCGAGGCGGCCTCAACATCGTCGGCGTCGGGTTGGTTAGGAATAGGATCGTCAAGGACATTTGACTTTGCTCTTGCTTGAGAACAATTCTTAAGTTTCAAGACCAGTCCATAAAGTTATTATGGTACAGACGATCCCTCTCTAAAATAGTTCTCTGTGACAGGGTATGGACGGTCGGGGTGGTAGCATTGTTGTTTGCGGCCATTCTACAGAATTTTACAAAGTTCTTTTTAGTATTTCTGAAAAATTTCATTTTAATTATTAATACCCTTTATGTCTCATAGACAATTAATAATTAAAATCTAGAATCCAACGTTACATTCAAATAACGGTTAGGTGACCTTTATCCCATTATTCAAATTAACAAGGTAGTCAACATTTGATAATTGCAACCTTTTGCAACTTCTAGCGGTATGGGATCGACTTTAAACATCATATGCAAAGTCGGCATGTTCATCCCATCAACACCATTTGGAAACCATATTTTAGGTGATCCATTCTGTAAGGCCCCGATCCCGGGAACCCTACTGTTGGTTCTTCATCGCACATATATCGTACATGATGTATATAATCATAAAACAACGCAGCGGAAATGATAAAATATATATACATTCTCATTCATTACTAAAAGTCATTACATCATTGACACGATTACAAAATGCAACTTTCTTTACATTTCCTAACTTTACTATGATTGCTGTGGAAACACATAAAAAGCCGAGATTACCTAAACAATCTCTTTTATGAGATTCCTCAACAAACATAGGGTCATACAGCGACCTCTATAGAAGATATTTTCAAAAATATATAATGGAGATTTCTTGAGTAATCTCGTTGATTCAGATCCTCAAGAAATCTCGTAATGGCAGCCAACGTGACATGTTGCGTGCATTATGGGCCCGCAACACATGACGTTGCAGCATTATAAAATGGAGAATGCCCTCCCAAAAGAGCTGAGTAGCCGCCTCGTGCCATCCTCAGCAACACTACCTGCGAACTGGAAAACACATAAAAGTCAGCGTTGCTGAGTGAGTTCTAGTTTTTATAATAAAACATACTTTCATTCTCATTAACCGTTCTTCCATATATGTGTTCACACATCATACGTACACGTAAATAATATTATTATTATCTTATCATTCATTACTTACTTTCATTCGTGTACACTTCATCATTCTCGTTTACTTTCATACATACATTCTTTACACACTTTACATACTTTCGTATGTCTTTACTCTCATTCATACTTTCACTTCATACGTTCGAACCTTCATTTTATTCATTCATTCATTTATTACTTTCGTTCGAACGTTCATTACATTCGGTGACATGTACAATACCCCCTTTCATCATACATACTACTGGTGCTGGACCTGTGGTGGTTAGCCACGAACGTTGTGCACAAATGCTGATCCAGTCACCTGGGGTAGGTACTTGCACCACTTATCTTTCACTTTACTTCTGGATCAATGCCATATGCTATACCCCGAACGTTGTGCACAAATGCTGGTGCTGGACCTGTGATGATCAATCACGAACGTTGTGCACTAATGCTGATCCAGTCACCTAGGGTAAGCAGCAAGGATCCCATACATACTTCTGGTCAATCACAAAGACTGACCCCGATGTGCATCCTTCGGGGTAGCTAACCCGCACACCGTTGAGCTAACACCTGCCAGGGGTGTGCACCTCCTTCATTTTGCTTGCAAGCCTTTATTACATTCATTCATTCGTTAATGCATGCATTCATTCATCATGTTCCTTCTTTCATTATCTTTCACTTTACGTTCTTAACACATTCGTTACATTTGTTCATTCATTCACGTAAAGTAATTAAAAGATAAGACACATATACATAAGGAACATAGATACTTACCTATCATCCGTATTCGCCATCTATCATGGCGGCATCATACTATCATACATACATCATACATACACTTTCACATTCACTCACATCAGCCCTGTTCGGGCGACTGAACTCATTCCAGTCGCATGTCCTCCATGCGACTGGCCATGCGATTGGGCTATCATGCGAATGGGTACTCAAACGTGCGATTGAACTCCCTTCCGTACGACTAGACACTATGCGACTGGGCTGTATGCGACTAACTCTTAACCGTACGACTGAACTACTCTGCGATTGGACTTATGCGACCGAAACCCTCAGTCGCATCACCTATCGTGCGATTGAGACTCAATCGGGCGTCTGAGACTCAGTCGGGCGATTGGACATCGACTCATACTCATTCGGCCGAATGGCCCTTCAGTCGCATAACCCTAACTGGGCTGCGACTGGAGTTCTTCGTGAACAGCAGACGCGAACCCCCGCACCCAAACTCGTCAAAAACCCATTTTTAGCCCAAATTGACCCTCCCAAAGCTCAGGGATTCATACAAGGACATCATACAAGCATGTGTAAGTCCTATATCATACTATAATCATATTATCTAAGATTTCATCAAATGGGTCAACTATACACTTTTACAAAACTAGGGTTTATATGTGATTCCAGCCCCAAAATCAGTTAAAAACATGTAAATGAGGGGTCCTAGAACTCACATTACAGGTAGAAGTAGATGAACTTCGACTTTGGCTATCTTCTCGACGGATTCGGAGCTCGGGCAGCACTTTCCCTCTCTTCTCTTCTGTTCTCGGTCGCTCACTCTCTCTCCCCGACTGAAAAATGTGAAGTGTTGGGGAGGAGAATGAAGTTGCTCCCCTTTTATACCCACAGCTCAGTCGCACCTGGTCCAGGGCCGAATGGACCTTCAGTCGCATCAACGCTATGCGATTGGACCTCAATCGCACGTGTTCCATTCGGCTCATACTTCATTCGGGCGGTTGAACTTCAATCGTGCGGTTGAGTCCCAATCGGCCGAATAGCCATGCGTTTGAACTTCAATCGCATAAATCACAGGCGACTGAAGCTCAGTCGCATCACTTGCTGAGAAGTCAAACTTCCGGGTGTTACAAGTCCACCCCCCTTATTTTAGGTTTCGTCCCCGAAACCTGTCATTCTTCGAACAGTCGTGGGTAATGCTGCCTCATTTCTTCCTCAGTTTCCCACGTCGACTCAGATCCCTTCCTGTGCCGCCACTGTACACGCACAAGGGGAACCACTTTGTTTCTCAACCTCTTCTCTTTGCGATCTATGATCGCCACTGGTTGCTCTACATAATTGAGCTTTTCGTCTACCTCGATATCATCCAGTGGAACGACCATGTCTTCATCCGCCAAACATTTCCTCAGATGAGACACGTGGAAAGTCGGGTGGATTCCACTTAGTTCATCTGGCAGATCCAACCTATAAGCCACCTCCCCTACTCGAGCAACAATTCGGAAGGGGCCTATATATCGCGGACTCAACTTACCCCGCTTCCGGAATCGAATGATCCCTTTCCAAGGTGAGACCTTCAACATAACCCGGTCTCCCACTTGGAACTCAATTGGTCTGCGTCGTTTGTCGGCATACGACTTCTGTCGGTCTTTGGCTGCCTTCATATAAGCCTTAATTCTTTCAAGCTTCTCAGTCGTAGCCTCTACCACTTCGATGCTTCCCAACTCTTTCTGACCAATTTCACCCCAACAGACGGGTGTCCTGCATCTTCTACCGTATAGCATTTCGTAAGGTAGCATGCCAATACTAGCATGATAACTGTTGTTGTACGAGAACTCAGCTAACGGTAAATGGTCATCCCAACTTCCCCCGAAGTCGATAACACACGCTCGGAGCATGTCCTCCAGAGTCTGAATGGTCCTTTCTGACTGACCATCAGTTTGAGGATGATAAGCCGTGCTAATATGCAACCTCGTCCCCATGGCATCGTGGAACTTCTTCCAGAATTTGGATGTAAACCGGGTGTCGCGATCAGACACAATCGACACCGGTACACCATGACGAGTTACAATCTCTTTGATGAAAAGATCGGCCAACCTTTCGGACGAATATGTCTCCCGCATCGGTAAGAAGTGAGCACTCTTCGTCAATCGATCCACAATCACCCAGATCGTATCATACCCTTTTGGGGTACGTGGCAGCTTTGTGATAAAATCCATGGTGATGTGCTCCCACTTCCATTCCGGTATGTCCAACGGCTGAATCTTTCCATATGGCTTCTGGTGCTCCGCCTTTACTTGCAAACACGTGAGGCATTTACTCACATACTCCACCACATCGCGTTTCATACCCGGCCACCAATAATCTTTCTTCATGTCTTGGTACATCTTGGTGGCGCCGGGATGAATGGAGTATCGAGACTTATGAGCTTCATCCATAATCTTCATTCGCAGATCCCCAAGACGAGGAATCCACATACGCCCAAACCGGGTCCTAACACCCGTCGTGTTCTCACTCAACTCCGCAATCAAGCCTCTCATCCTTTCAGAGTTAAGGTGTTCCTCTTTCAAAGCCTCATCTTGGAACTCTCTGACCTGTTTCATCATATCGGAGGTCATGATTAGCTGATACGCTTTCACCCGAATCGGCTCGGGCCTCTCTTTTCGGCTAAGGGCATCAGCCACCACGTTAGCTTTGCCCGGGTGGTAATGGATTTCACAATCATAGTCTTTTATTAGCTCCAACCACCGTCTCTGCCTCATATTCAGATCCTTCTGCTCAAAGAAGTACTTCAAGCTTTTGTGGTCTGTGAAGATAGTGCACTTCGTCCCGTACAAATAGTGCCGCCAAATCTTCAACGCGAAGACCACAGCTGCTAGCTCCAAGTCATGAGTAGGGTAATTAACCTCATGAACTTTCAGCTGTCGGGATGCATAGGCTATCACCTTTCCCTTCTGCATTAATACACATCCCAACCCCGAGTAGGAGGCATCAGAATAAACTACTAAGTCTTCACTCCCATCGGGCAGTGCCAATACTGGAGCTTGGGTCAATCTTGTCTTTAGTTCTTCGAACGCCTTCTCTTGTGCTTGACCCCACTCAAATTTCACATCTTTCCGGGTCAACTTGGTCAGTGGAGAAGCAATTTTGGAAAAGTCTTGGATGAACCTTCGGTAATAACCCGCCAAACCCAAGAAACTACGGATCTCGGATGGCGTTTTTGGAGACTTCCATTGCATTACTGCTTCCACCTTTGCCGGATCGACCAAAATCCCATCCGGATTTACCACGTGACCCAAAAACTGAACCTCACGAAACCAAAATGCGCACTTGGAGAATTTTGCATACAACTTCTCCCTTCTCAGTGTCTCCAGAACTTCGCGAATGTGACCGGCATGCTCAGTCTCGTTCTTTGAATAAATCAAGATGTCATCAATGAATACAATCACTGATTTATCCAACATCGGCCGGCACACCCTGTTCATCAGATCCATAAAAGCAGCTGGCGCGTTGGTCAAACCAAATGACATAACGAGGAACTCATAATGACCGTAGCGCGTACGAAAAGCTGTTTTAGGGATATCCTGCTCCTTCACCTTCAGTTGATGGTAGCCTGATCGAAGATCTATACGTGAAAACCAACTAGCACCTTGAAGTTGATCGAACAGGTCATCGATCCTCGGCAAGGGGTATCTGTTCTTTACGGTCAGCTTATTCAGCTCACGGTAGTCGATGCACATCCTCATACTACCGTCTTTCTTCTTTACAAACAGGACCGGAGCACCCCAAGGTGAGATACTCGGTCGAATAAACCCCTTATCCAGCAGCTCTTGTAACTGCTCCATCAACTCTTTCATCTCTGTCGGGGCCAATCGGTATGGTGCTTTAGCGACTGGTTGGGCGCCTGGTACTAAATCGATCTGGAACTCGATCTCTCTGTCAGGTGGCAATCCCGATAAGTCTTCTGGGAACACGTCTGGGAACTCACACACAACTGGGACATCAGATAGTTGTGGTGTTGGCTTTTTACATCCTTTACATAACATAAATAGGCGTTACATCCACGCCTCATACATTTCCCCGCCACTGCCATTGAGGTCACTTTCGGAATCGTAGTAACCCGATCCCCATAAACTGTCACTAGACTACCGCCGGGCGCTGTCAAACTGATCATCTTCTTGCGACACACAATGTTCGCCTCAAAATCTGCCAACCAATCCATTCCAAGCACCAAATCGAAACCGCCTAACGTCATCACAAAGGGCTTAACTGGGAATTTGTGACCCTCCAGTTCTACATCGCAACCCTCAATTACCTCAGAAATCCTGGTGGTTTTACCTATAACAGTCTCTACATCAAACGGCACATCCACACGCCTACTACTAACAGGCAATTGGCACAAAAAGCAGCATAAATAAAACTCCTACTGGCACCTGAATCAAATAATACTGAGGCTAAAGTTTGGTTCACCAGAAACGTACCGGACACTACATCAGGGTCCGTTCTAGCCTCTTCCTGCGTCATCGTGAATGCTCTGGCGCTTGCCTTCGACCCTTCACCCACTGCCTTCTTCCCGCCGGAACCCCCAGGCCTCAGCTTCTTGCAATCCTTGTTCATATGACCACTTTCCCCGCAGTTAAAGCACTTCATCACCCTACATTCCTTAGCCATATGACCGGGCTTTCCACACTTAAAACATACATTCAGCCCCCATCTGCATTCACCACCGTGCTCTCGCCCACACTTCTCACACTTTCTCGACCCTGCACTTGTCACGACCACACGGCGATCATCAACCCGTGCCTTCTTACTACTTGTCGAAGTATCACCCCGACCAAACCTCTTTCCCTGCCACTTCCTCTCATCACTTCCCTTATTACTGCCCTCAGATTTTACCAAAGCAGCTCGTTCATCATACAACCTTCCAGCTAAATCCACCGCCGACCTGAAAGTACTCGGTCGGGCGGAAATCAAATGCCAACGAATTTCAGATGGCAGCCCCTGAATATACCGGTTGATCTTTCGAGACACCGGCGTCACCTGCTCTGGCACTAACAGCGCCAACTCGTTAAACTTAGTCGTGTACTGCTGATGGGTCGTCGTCCCCGCCTCCAGCTGCAGGAACTCCCTTTCTATTCTATCCATTTCCGACGAGGACTGAATTCCTCGATCACCAGTCTTTTCAACTCAGCCCACTTCATCTTCCCTATAGCCCTGGTACCCTCGGCTTGGACCATATTTTTCCACCAGCATAAAGCCGACCCTGTAAAAGAGTGGGTAGCAAACTTCACCTTCTTGTCCTCCTGGCAATCACTAATATCGAGGACAGCTTCCATTTCCATCACCCATTGGTGGGCATCAGTAGCAGTACAAGAGCCATCAAAAGTTGGAGGCTTGCACCTCATGAACTTCCCATAATCACAACCCCGGGCTGTCTCCCGTACCTGTTCTTCCTCTTCCTCCTCTTCATCATCAGACAATACCGTTTCTACCCCTGCCTGTTGCTGTCTACCCGAGGACCGATTCCTCTCTCGTCTATCATCCTCACGTACTGCTTTTATCACTTCTGTCATTACAGACGGTAAGATCGTCTGCATAACCTGGTGCACTTCCTCAACCACTGCCTCTTTTACCGAGGCTCTCAACTTGGCGCTTTCGTCCGTCTCCTCCTGATGAGGAATCTCGTTCTCCTCCCGAACTACTTTCTCTTTCCTAGGTCTTCCTCGCGTGATACGCGGCTCATCACCACGTCCACCACCACGGGAAGCATCAGATGATCTATCACCGACCATCTTCTATTACACTGAAAGATTTAAAACACCAACACGGTCACTCAAGGAAATAGCTCAGTTTATGTTAAGTACAGTAAGTCCCTAATTACAGTGGCCAGTTGTGATTAGCCACTTACTCTACTCTTCGCACCCCGAGCATCACCTATCCTGACTACATTAGTATCTCAATCTAACAGTACACATAATTCACATTTCACACGCACATACTTCGGTTAACTTTAAGAAAATACCTGATGGCACGCAGCTACTCAGATGGCATTCTCATTCTCCCTGTCCCATTCTCAGTTTAAGTTTAGGTTTATTATGAAAATTTACCCATTTTACTTAAACTTTTGCTCTGATACCAACTTGTAAGGCCCCGATCCCGGGAACCCTACTGTTGGTTCTTCATCGCACATATATCGTACATGATGTATATAATCATAAAACAACGCAGCGGAAATGATAAAATATATATACATTCTCATTCATTACTAAAAGTCATTACATCATTGACACGATTACAAAATGCAACTTTCTTTACATTTCCTAACTTTACTATGATTGCTGTGGAAACACATAAAAAGCCGAGATTACCTAAACAATCTCTTTTATGAGATTCCTCAACAAACATAGGGTCATACAGCGACCTCTATAGAAGATATTTTCAAAAATATATAATGGAGATTTCTTGAGTAATCTCGTTGATTCAGATCCTCAAGAAATCTCGTAATGGCAGGCAACGTGACATGTTGCGTGCATTATGGGCCCGCAACACATGACGTTGCAGCATTATAAAATGGAGAATGCCCTCCCAAAAGAGCTGAGTAGCCGCCTCGTGCCATCCTCAGCAACACTACCTGCGAACTGGAAAACACATAAAAGTCAGCGTTGCTGAGTGAGTTCTAGTTTTTATAATAAAACATACTTTCATTCTCATTAACCGTTCTTCCATATATGTGTTCACACATCATACGTACACGTAAATAATATTATTATTATCTTATCATTCATTACTTACTTTCATTCGTGTACACTTCATCATTCTCGTTTACTTTCATACATACATTCTTTACACACTTTACATACTTTCGTATGTCTTTACTCTCATTCATACTTTCACTTCATACGTTCGAACCTTCATTTTATTCATTCATTCATTTATTACTTTCGTTCGAACGTTCATTACATTCGGTGACATGTACAATACCCCCTTTCATCATACATACTACTGGTGCTGGACCTGTGGTGGTTAGCTACGAACGTTGTGCACAAATGCTGATCCAGTCACCTGGGGTAGGTACTTGCACCACTTATCTTTCACTTTACTTCTGGATCAATGCCATATGCTATACCCCGAACGTTGTGCACAAATGCTGGTGCTGGACCTGTGATGATCAATCACGAACGTTGTGCACTAATGCTGATCCAGTCACCTAGGGTAAACAGCAAGGATCCCATACATACTTCTGGTCAATCACAAAGACTGACCCCGATGTGCATCCTTCGAGGTAGCTAACCCGCACAACGTTGAGCTAACACCTGCCAGGGGTGTGCACCTCCTTCATTTTGCTTGCAAGCCTTTATTACATTCATTCATTCGTTAATGCATGCATTCATTCATCATGTTCCTTCTTTCATTATCTTTCACTTTACGTTCTTAACACATTCGTTACATTTGTTCATTCATTCACGTAAAGTAATTAAAAGATAAGACACATATACATAAGGAACATAGATACTTACCTATCATCCGTATTCGCCATCTATCATGGCGGCATCATACTATCATACATACATCATACATACACTTTCACATTCACTCACATCAGCCCTGTTCGGGCGACTGAACTCATTCCAGTCGCATGTCCTCCATGCGACTGGCCATGCGATTGGGCTATCATGCAAATGGGTACTCAAACGTGCGATTGAACTCCCTTCCGTACGACTAGACACTATGCGACTGGGCTGTATGCGACTAACTCTTAACCGTACGACTGAACTACTCTGCGATTGGACTTATGCGACCGAAACCCTCAGTCGCATCACCTATCGTGCGATTGAGACTCAATCGGGCGTCTGAGACTCAGTCGGGTGATTGGACATCGACTCATACTCATTCGGCCGAATGGCCCTTCAGTCGCATAACCCTAACTGGGCTGCGACTGGAGTTCTTCGTGAACAGCAGACGCGAACCCCCGCACCCAAACTCGTCAAAAACCCATTTTTAGCCCAAATTGACCCTCCCAAAGCTCAGGGATTCATACAAGGACATCATACAAGCATGTGTAAGTCCTATATCATACTATAATCATATTATCTAAGATTTCATCAAATGGGTCAACTATACACTTTTACAAAACTAGGGTTTATATGTGATTCCAGCCCCAAAATCAGTTAAAAACATGTAAATGAGGGGTCCTAGAACTCACATTACAGGTAGAAGTAGATGAACTTCGACTTTGGCTATCTTCTCGACGGATTCGGAGCTCGGGCAGCACTTTCCCTCTCTTCTCTTCTGTTCTCGGTCGCTCACTCTCTCTCCCCGACTGAAAAATGTGAAGTGTTGGGGAGGAGAATGAAGTTGCTCCCTTTTATACCCACAGCTCAGTCGCACCTGGTCCAGGGCCGAATGGACCTTCAGTCGCATCAACGCTATGCGATTGGACCTCAATCGCACGTGTTCCATTCGGCTCATACTTCATTCGGGCGGTTGAACTTCAATCGTGCGGTTGAGTCCCAATCGGCCGAATAGCCATGCGTTTGAACTTCAATCGCATAAATCACAGGCGACTGAAGCTCAGTCGCATCACTTGCTGAGAAGTCAAACTTCCGGGTGTTACACATTCAACATGGTTTGCAAATCAAGTTACCCTACTTGCACACACATGTGAGTTTACCAACACGAGTGGTTAGGTGACCTTTATCCCACCAATGTGGTATTCCCACCTTAAGTCATAAGTTCCCACAAAATGGTTAGGTGACCTTTATCCCATTAAGAGTTTCCAAATGACTTAAGTGTTGTGCAAAAGGACGGTGTTAAACTTGTTTGAAAAAGGGATTTTTAGTTTTCATCGATTCTAGTTTGAAAACTCTATTTAATAAAACCTCTTTTATTAAATCATTAATCCTTTTAATAACCTTTTATTAAACACTTAATGATTAAGAACCATAAAATTCAGCTTGTTAAGTTTGTTAATTAGTTTGTTATGCATATCCAAATGTCAAATAACAATCATACAACAAACAACCAAACAAGCACAATCATACAAACATATGTGCATAACTATAGCCACTAAATTGACTACACTTGTTTGCCATCACAAGTGTTGTCATAAGGTCTTTCCTAAGGGTTGAACATAACACAAATGATGAGGTCTCCAAAGACTCCCACTTGAACTTGCATCCAAATGCTTCAAGTCCATCCTTTGTGCCTTCCTTTTGTGCTTCCTTCCCAAGCATCTTCTTTTACAAAACATATATCCTAATACATATTTTCTAGTAAAAGAAAAAATACTCCTAATCTATTTATTACATTGCCAAATGAATAAACAAATTACAAACCAAATAGAAACACCAAAAGGAATTATTACAACCCAAATAGAAATAATACAACCAACATGACAATTCCACAATCAACCAAATCCAAACATACATGGTCAAGGCTATGTTATGCACTAAAACATGTATCCATATACATCATTTCATCAACTAAATGAACCCCATTTGACCCTAAATTTTCAGCCAACACAAACTAAGAATTTAGGGTCTTTTGTCCAAACAAAACATAATCAACCAATTTGATATCTTTCTTTCAAGATCCAATCATAAGCATGTATGATTACAACCTTAAAGGTTGGGGTATCATCAAATCATAACAAAACAGCCCTTTTAATGGTTGTTAAACCTTATATATCCAAATATACAAGAACTCATGAAACTAATCATCCACATAACCGGCTCTAGATGCCAATGTTGGGTTTGTTGGACCTAAACAATGTTGTTTAACCATTTTAAACAAGAAAACGCAGCGGAATATGAACTTAATATGGTGTTCTATAATCTGAAAATTATAGTTCATAACATTATTTCAACAAACCCAAAGACAAAGGATCATATATATGTGAATAAATTAGTTATCAAGGAGCAAACAAAACAACCAAATCAACACAATGAACTACCTTTTAGAAGCTGTCAAAAACGTGGATGTATGATGAAGATGAGGCTGTTTTTGGATGGCCAAAACATCAACAATAGTTGTCCTCAAGTGTTCATACCCACAAGCATCGAGCATTCACCATTCTTGCTAGGATTTGAGCACCAAATCAGGTCAAGAAAGCTGCTGGAACCTTGTTCCAACCGTAAACCATCAACAAGGCTGTTGAACTCTTGTTCCAGCCGTGACATCTCTCTTCCATAAGAGAGATTTCGAACTTCTTGTGACCCTTTTGCATATGAGAGAGTGAGAGAGATCTGAATGGAGAGTGTGTTTTTCATTCTTGAGAGAGTATGAGAAGACACCAAAAGAAACACACACAAAAAGGGGGCTGCACCAAGGGGGCCGAAACCCTTGTGTTTCCCTTAGGGTTTCTCCTTTTTTTTTAACTATATTAAACAAAAGATTTTAATAAGTTATGTAATTACCTCTTTAATTAAATAACTTATACACACACTCCTATTATTTGATGTTATTTAACCAATTTAAACAACATTTCAAATAATATTCATGAACAAAATATCCATATAGTTTGTTCAATCTCATATGCAACTTATTTAGAAAACCTAATTTCTAAATTGGTGTAATTATTTAATTGCATGATCATATCATCAATTAAATAATAATTGGTGTTTGCTAAGCTTGTTATTGGGTATGACCCGACTTGGATCATGACGTACTAACCACATCAATATTTTATGTGTCTTGGGCATCAAGAATCCAACAGTTCTCACCATCAATGAAGGTGGGAACAAGAAAAGGCCTCATCCCGCACCCAATCCAAGAGTTGCAAAGGGTAAGGGACCCGTATGGGGAAAGGGGAAAGGAGTGGCAAGGGTGCCACCCAAAGCACAAGAGAAGAAGCAAAAGGTTGCTACCAATGACCCATGCTTCAAGTGTGGGGAGATTGGACATTGGGAAAGAAATTGTCCTGTCCATCTCCAAGAGTTGAAAGCATAGAGGGATGCCGGGCAGACCTCAGGTACAATATACATGATCCATAATAATTTAAACTTAATATCCTCTAACACATGGATATTAGATACCTGATGTGGAACTCATATTTGCAATTTTTTGCAGGGGTTCAAAAGAAGTAGCAACTTCAATAAAGGGGATGTTAGCCTCTACATGGGCAATGGGGCTAAAGTTCAAGTTGAAGCCCATGGTGATTACATCTTAAAACTTCCAAATGGTTTGGAAGTAATTTTGTACAATGTTTTCTATGCTCCTAGTTTGACTAGGAACATTATTTCTGTAGCCCTATTAAAACATTTTGGATATGTATTATCATTTATTGGAAATGGAATCCATGTTACTATGAATGACATGTATTACTTTAAAGCTATTCCCATTATATCTATGAATTGGTTCGTGAAAATACATTGAATGATAGCTTATTGTACCAAACTAGTACCAAGAAACTCAAATCGTATTTGAGTGACACTTACCTTTGGCATTGCCGTCTTGGTCATATAAACAAGAAAAGAATACAAACACTACAAAGAATGGTCTTTTAACAACAAGTGAATGTGATTCATTTGATGTATGTGAATCTTGTTTACAAGGTAAAATGACCAAGGCACCTTTTAGAGGCAAAGCCGAAAGGGCAAAGGATTTATTAGGTATCATACATTCGGATGTATGTGGTCCTTTTAAGCCAATGACTAGGTACCATGAAAGATACTTCATTACCTTTACCGACGACTATAGTCGATATGGTTATGTGTACTTACTAAGACACAAAGATGAAGCTTTGAAATGTTCAAAATCTTCCAAATGAAGTAGAAAATCAACTCAATAAGAAAATAAAATTCTCCGCACTGATAGAGGAGGTGAATACCTAAGTGATGTTTTTAGAGATCATCTTAGAAGTTGTGGCATTGTCTCACAACTATCTCCACCTGGAACACCAGAACATAATGGTGTGTCCGAGTGGAGAAATCAACTCTATTGGATATGGTTCGATCTATGATGACTAGAAGCTCACTGCCCCTATCATTTTCGGGTTTCGCTTTGCTCTCAGCGGCCCGTATTTTGAATATGGCCCCAACCAAGAAAGTGAAAACGACACCTTTTGAAATATGGCATGGAAGGGTTCCATCGCTTTCATATTTAAAAGTATGCGGTTGTGAGGCTTATGTTAAGACTCCCACCCCAAACAAGCTAGAAAGTCGTTCCACTAAGTGTATCTTCATTGGATATCCTAGAGATTCTATGGGATACTATTTCTATGTGTCGGATTTTATATGCCCAAGACACATAGAATATTGATGCGGTTAGTATGACATGATCCAAGTCGGGTTATACCTAATAACAAGCTTTGTAATCACCAAGAATTATTTAATTGATGATGGGATCATACAATTAAATAATTACACCAAATTTAGAAAATAGGTTTTCTAATTAATTATCTGAAAGACGAAATAAGTTATAAGGATAATTTGTTGATGGGTTTATTATTATTTTTGTTATTTAAAAGGGTTTTAAATAACACTAATAACATGAGTGTGTACTTTAATTAAATTGTTTAATTAGAGAAGACATATGTCACATTTTAAATAAGTCTAGTAGATGACTTATTAATGTGTGACAAAAGACTTGTTTAGGAGGGAAATACCTTGACAGGATCTCAGCCTCTAGTTTGATCAATCAGATTGTTTTTGCAGCGGATTTAGCACGAAATTAGCAATTAATGCAAAAACACAAAATATTTTGCATGTAAAAGTACAAACATAGAGAGAGAGAAAAGTTCTGCGAAAAAGAAGATTTTCTATAACTTTACACGTTTCGGCACCTAATACAGTATGGTTCACCATCCTTTTATAGGCGGCAAAAGTATGGGTGATGATGTCACTTGACAGTGACATCAACTGATTATTAAACTTACAACTGATAGAACATAAAACTACTGAAGATGTCAACAACTGACATCTTCTTACAAAAGTGTTCTACCTATTACAAGTACTGAAAAGGAAACTACTGAAAAACCTACAACGACTGAAGAACAAACTCTTCAGTCGTTTATAACTACTAAACTATAACAGCTGAAGAACAAGCTCTTCAGCTGTTGTACAAACTACTGAAACAAAAATATAAAACTACTGAAAGGAAAAACCATCACAACTACTGAAGAAGACTTCTTCAGCTGTTGTGACAAACTCTGAATCTTCAGCACTTGTTCTTCAGACTTGGGCTTCAGATGATGTATCAGCTGATGACTTCAGTAGATGTCATCAGCTGTTGTCTTCAGTCTTTGTCTTCAGACTTTATGCATCAGTAGATGATCTTCAGTTCTTCAGTTCTTCAACTTTGATCTTCAGCACTTGTCTTCAGTACTTGAAGTCTTCAGTACTTGCATATTTCAGTACTTCAGACTTCAGTACTTATCTTCAGCACTTTGGAATCTTCAGCTGTTGTACTTCAGATCTTTGATCTTCAGACTTTGATTCTTCAGACTTTGTCAAAACAGTTGATGAGAGTCTTCAGCAGTTGTTGTAATGACATGTGGGACTCAGAGGTTTTCTTGATCTTGGCTCATTGGTTCTTTTGGTCCAACAAACTCCCCCTGAACCAATGCAGCCAAAACCTCTAATTATTTGTTGTCCCACTTATTGTTGGCATAAAGATTGGTCTATTTCCTTCTGGATCAGATCAGAAGTTGACCCTGATAAGCACTGGCCTGAGAGGTAGTCTCTAAGATTTGATTGGCTAAGTATGGATGGGAGCTCTGTTTTTGGGAATTGGACACAGAGCTGCTGTCCCATCCATGAGACCTACCTCCCACGTACGAGCCGGTAGGATTCTCTGGTGTAGGCTTGAAGAAATATCATCTTTTCTTCTTGGTTAAGTCTTCAGCCGCACCTTCGAATAACCCCTCTCGGCCGTACAGCTCTAAGACATACTTGGCCTGTTTGCCATTCTTGAGCTCAACTGTTGTGACTTGCCTATATGCAAATTCATCTGGGTGTTTTCCTTCCAACAACAAGTTGAGCTCATCCCTATGGAAGTTCTCAAGCCTCTTATAGACCAACCCTTTCCTAACCACCCTATTATCTAACATCATTTGGGGTGATTGGTTGGCTCTATAGGCTTTCTCGAACTCCTCTACTATTTCCCAGGGTGTTATTACAAGAGACACAGAGATTACTTCATCTACAACTCTCTTAAGTTGGCTCTTGTATCTCACAGGCATATCTTTCTTGACTATCATGTGAGCCACCCTAGGATCAGGCCAAGTCCTCACTCTATCCTTATCATATTGATAGGTTTGCTTAAGAGTGAAGAGTCTCAGAGCCTCCTTCTTCATATTCATAATAGAAGTAGAAGCAGCATATGATTTGTCAATGCTTTTCAGCATTTCCTCATCGTGTAATCTTGCTGCTCCTCTTCTTCTAATTTCACCCTCACAGTGTCCATCTGTGAGGTGGGAGTGATGGTTTGAGGTTTGGATTTGGGTAGTGGGATGACTGCTGAAAGGGGCAGTCTATCCTCCTCATCCTCCTCTTCTTCTTCTTCTTGCAGCCTCAACACCCTTCTCTTCTTCTGCAAGGGTGGATCATTAGCTGCGGGTTTGATGGTGAAGGGGTTGGTTTTGTGGGTTGTGTTTGGGTTGTTGGTGTGGGAATGTTGGCAGGCACTGCTAGCAATCTAGAGATAAGGGATGGTTTGGTCTGTTTTGCTAGCAGTGTTCTGTTCCCAGCACCGGCTTCTGAAAGGGCCTCAGCGACCAGTCCTTTGGTGAAATCACCAGCTGAACAGATCTTGGTGGCTATAGCCAAGATTCTCTCCCTGTTCCATGCCTTGACATCAAGGACTGGCCTGCCCAGATACTTAGAAATGAATCTACTCATAGCCTCGAGTCTCTTTTTGTCCTCTTGGATATAAGTAGACCATCAGTGTTCTATCTCTCTCATTTCCATCTTTCTGATCTCCTGATCTAGCATGGCTGTGTCCATGTAAAAGCCTTGCCTGAACAGCTGATCAATGATAGAGTCCATTGATCTGCTTTGTTCAGCATCAACCTCCTTGACAAGGGCTGCTAGATCAGAGTCAGCCTTCTCTCCCTCCTTATCTCCCTTTTTCTTTTGATAAGTGACACTGAAATCCTTTTGGATTCCAGCCACTTCAATACGCTCACTCTCCTCCCTCACCTTCTTCCCCTTCACCCTAACACTCTCCTCAGCTTTCTCCCTCTCAACTACCTCCTCTCTTCCTACTTCTATCTCCTCCTCTCCCCTCTTCCTCTTAGCTTGCACTAATGTCTCCCCCTTTTTGGGTGCATTGGTTGGGGTTTGACTATCAGCAAGCGCCTTGGCTACAACAACCTCCACCAGGGGTTGGATATGAGTGGGAAGCCTCTCATCAATGGTTTTCATGACAATATCTGTTATTATAGGTGTGATGAGAGCCAGGGATTTCTGGAGGATAGCATCTAACTGCTCAGGAGGGTTCTGGTCCTGAGAGCTAGAGCCAGAAGCAGGGGCAGGTGGCCGAGTTTGTGGGAGTGGCTCAGTGTATATGAGACCTTCGGGTGAAGGTGCCATCTGTGGGTTAGTGGTGGCAGATGGACTTCTATCTTGAGTCATTTTAGCAAGCAGCTCTTTGAGTCTGCTTACCTCATCCTCTAAGATAGTGTTGTGAGCAATACATCAAAGAAGAAGCTCAGGTCATCATCAGTTTGCACTGAATCACCTGACCTCCTGACTGTGTCAGGATATACATGCTCTGAGTGTGGCTCAGAAGTAGCATGTGCCCTTGGTATTGGTTCTGGGGACTTCCAGCCTCCGGATTGTTTCCATCATCGGCAGTTGCCTCTGGTGAGGTCTTATTGATGTTACCAGCTTCACCCTGCTCAGATGTTGATGCAGAGGAAGTGGCAGCCTCACCAGAATGTCCTATCTCCCTAGCCACACTGGGAGATTGGACATGTGATTCTCTGTGTTATGGGCTCCCACCGGCACTTGTATCCACCCTCTCTTTGGTTGGAGTCTCCCCAGTTGTAATTGGTTTCTGGGGAGAGGGTGGAGTGCTCAGGTGGGTCAACACTTTGGCTATTATTAAGGTAGGGCTTTGTGGGGCGGTTTCAGTGGGAGATGGGCTTGAAGCAGAGTGCACATGGGGAGGAATGTGCGTTTCAATGGCAGTCTTCTCAAGTGAGATAGACCCCAGATGTGTGGCTGCCCCAGAAGTAGTTGCATCAGGCTCCTGTGGAGAGGAAACCTGTGCGGTTGTGGTGGGTGGAGTCGTGGTGACTGCTGGGAGAATCGGACCAGCAGCCACATCCTGCCTTTGTGTTGCAGGGGCATCCTCAGGGGACTCATTTCCCTGAGTAGCCTTTGTGGGATTCCTTTGGTTTTTGGTTTGGTGGGGACTTTGGATTTGGAGGTGGAGGCTGTGGGTTCCTGCTGCGTGGGTTTTCGCAGTCGGCCAGCCTGTTTTAGTGTTTGGTTGGTGTTGTGCCTGGAGTATACCTCGGCAAGAACAGCCATGGCAGGGACCCCAGTGCCAACAAGTCCCTCAGTTTGAAGCTGGTCCTCGATGATGGCCATTAGGAACGGAGGATACAAGATCCAACGGTTAGAAATGGTTTTGTGGCCATATCCTTGATTTCTAAAAATATTAAATCAGTGAAGTTCAATGGTTGTTTTTCAAGGATAGAAAATAATACCTGTTGCCACCTTGTTGACATCTGGTCCCATGAAGAAGTTTTGGGGGCCAGACACACATTCACCATGTGAAAGATGAGTCGTTGGGGATCTGGGAAGTGCTTTTTCAACAAGGTGGAGGCCGATAGGTCACCCTGTAGTCGTTGGATGTGAAAGATAGATCAAGGGCACCTTTGGGGTAAGAGGTTGGGTAGGTGGCATCCTCCAGCTTTAGGGTTTGTCGTAGAGTAGCTGGAGTGATAACCACTGGGTGGTTGTTGACGGAGGACCGGAGAGAGACCTCGCCATCATTCTCTCCGGTTTGGACGGTGATGTTCATCTAGAACTCCGATAGGGAGTCAGGGTAGATGGTGGGGTTTAGAAGGAATGCCGTTTGGTAGGGTGAGTCGTTCATGAGATCAACGGCATGGTGAAATTTAGGCCAGAATGGCGATTTTGTGAGATGAGCGACACAGTTGTGTCGAGGTTTGAGTTGCATGGTCGCCATTAATGGTGTATGGGAAGTTTAGAGGTTTTGAAAAGTTAGGTCAAGTGAGGAGTAAATGCTCTGAAGGTTGGGTATTTATAGGGTAGGGCGAAGGCTGAAATAAAACTACTGAAGGTTTTAGTGTTAGTTATCAGTTGTTGAAACTACTGATGACGTGGTCTTAACCTTCAGTGGTTGTAACAACTGAGGACTTGGTGTTAGTCATAGTAGTTGTGAAACTACTGAAGGCATGGTTTTGTCTTTCAGTTGTTTGGGTATGAAACAGCAGTGCTGGCATCAGCTGATGAGAAATTACTCATAAGCTATTTCCGTCAAATCAGTTGTTTCATGCTGGCCTCCACATTTACTCATCAGCTCTTTGGCTGACTTTCAGATGTTTCATTGACCCTTCAGCTCTTGTGAGTATTTTTGCCTTCAGCTCTTGTGATCAGATGTTTACAAGTGCTGATGAAATACTCTTCAGAGCTAGTGAACAAGTTTTGTCTTCAGTACTTGTGCAAGATTATGTCACACCCTCAATTTCCACGAACGGGGTTTTACCGTTAGGCTTGTGACATACCAGGATCTCAGACACGGTCATATCGAACGACACTATATGAATTTAAAATAAACATTTGACTTCATTCAAATGAACATAAACAAAGTTTACAAAAGTGCGGAAGCGAGTACATAAGTTGTAAATCCATTACAGCACTGTTACATTAGCCATGTTTAGACAAAATGTTCAATGCTGAAAATAAACCAGATGAATGCATGTCCTGTGTGCGATTCCTGTAGCGTGCATCATAAGCTTATGCGTTCCTGTGACCTAAGAAAACATGCTAAAATGTGTCAACATAGTGTTGGTGAGTTCACAGGTTTAATCAACAAGAAAGTGTGTTCGTAAGCGTTTCCATAGTTTGCATTTCAATGGTTTAGTATATAGAGCATATCGTTAGGTAGCTAGCCTATGTTCTTGTTACTTAGCGTTTCGAACCGAAGCTGACTGTTTACGTCCTATATGTGTTTGTTGTATCCCCGTCATGTCTCATCAGACCATGACAATGTGTTAGGTCAATCAAGCACCGTTTGACCTCCAATCAAGCTAGCGCGACTAGCCGGGGGGTTTGTCAGACCCAGTAGTACTACTCAAAATTACCTCGCTAATCCCACTACTAACGGTTCGAGTGTGTCAGGACATGTTGTGTGTTTGCACTAACGTAACAAGCGATATCAATATTACTACAACCTTTTATGTAAATCTGTTTGCATGTTTTCTCCCCCAAAAGGAAAGAGATGTAAAATAGGGGCCGTGAAACTCACTGATGATGTAACCAGTATGTAGGATGTAAGTCTCCCAAGTGTTGTTTACGATGCGCTGTCAAACACCTATTGACAGTTATGTTAAGCGTTAATGTTGTGTTTAGCTTTAATAGACATGTTTAGTCGGGTCGGGTCGCATGGGTTCGGTCGTGGGTGACACACACAAGCAGGCATACAGGTATCAGACTTTATGTAGATCCCAAATGAGTTGTTGATATTTGTAAACAGTTAGGTTATTTCAGGTTGAAAAGTATGTGCTTGTTGATTGCGTTGACTTTAATCTTTGTGGTCAAGAAATGACATTTTATTGATGTTAACTTATCATCACACGATAGACACTTCGCACACCAGAAGAATTCGCTAACAATGACTCCAAATCGCATAACAAGGCTAGACGCACGACTAGACACTTCATTCGCATGAATGGGCCTTCAATCGTACGAATCAACTTCACTCGTACGATTGAACCCTCATTCATGCGACTCAGCATTCAGTCATACCACACATCACCCATTCACCCGAATCAACAACCAATCGCACGAATGAACCTTCATTCGTGCGGTTGAACCTTCAGTCGGGTGATACTCAGTCGCACACATTCATTCGGTTGACTCAGTCGCACACACTCTCAATCGCATGCATTCATTCGCACGTCTCACCCAGTCGCCCCGATCAGTCGCACGAAGGACCTAGTCGTGTGACTCAATCGCACGGCTGGCCCAGTCGCGGACTGCAGCAGGTCGCTACTGCTGGGCGGGTCGAACAGCCTTCGGCTGTTCCGTGCTTGGTTTTCTCACAATCAGGTCTTCAAGAAACACTCTCCTAACATGTCTAAGTGAAATGCACACGCTGATTGACCTCACACGCACCCCCACGACCACATGCATTCGGGTTGAACCCGAACACCCGAACCCCATATTTGTAGCAGTGAAACGAGCAGAAAAACGGATGAACAAGGTCACCTGCCTGCTGGGAATGTGATTTCTCAGCTGTTGCGTAGTTTAGCCGGTGAAAACGGGCTCAATCGGGGTGGTTTTGGTGCTAGGATGAACAAAGGGAGGAGAAGAGAGCGTAGGAGAGAAGAGAGAGCGGTTGTGAAGTGTTTGGGCTGGTGGATGGGTATTTATACCCAGCCCCAGTTTGCCGATTGACAAGTTTAGTCCCTGCACTTAGGTACCGAGTTCCCGAATTTGTTTCAGTTGATAACGACATAGATGAGCGAGCTATGTTAATTAAGAGGATTCTTTAGGAAATCTCGTTTATGTGAATCCTCTACAAACACCCGTGTTAGTATTTTATCATAATTTATTTAACGATGTCGGTGGCGGTGTTTGTATACGTTTCGTGTATTAACGAGTATGTGGCAATGATAACGACAATGTTTTGAATAGTGTTAGGCTGAAATTACGGGGTGTCACATCATCCCCTTGTTGCAGGAATTTTCGTCCCGAAAATTAGTACATCATGTTACGTGGTTTTACGGGGGAGTACAAGGCCCAACGGTTTGTGACGCATGTTGAATAGAGTACCTGCGTATCTAAGAGGTAGATGCCTGATTTTGGAACAGTTGAGGGTACTTCTTCATTTGATCTTCACGTTCCCAGGTAAATTCTGGTCCACGCTTTGAGTTCCAACGGATTTTGATGATAGGGATACGACTATGTTTGAGCGTCTTGACCTCTCGATCCATGATTCCACTGGTTCCTCGACGAAAAGTAGTTGTTCGTCCACATGTATCTCGTCTAACAAAACGATAAGAGTCTCGTCTGCAAGGCATTTCCTCAAGTTGGAGACGTGGAACACATCGTGTACCCCACGGAGTTCTTCGGGTAGGTTCAACTGATAGGCCACGGGGCCAACCCGTTTGACAATCTCAAACGGTCCCACGTACCTAGGGCTTAGTTTCCCACGTTTTCCAAAACGAATCACACCCTTCCAAGGTGACACTTTCAAAAGCACCTTGTCACCTACTTGAAATTCCAACGGTCGGCGACGCTTATCAGCGTAACTTTTCTGTCGGTCACGGGCTGCTGCCATACGATTACGGATTTGCACGATCTTCTCAGTCGTCTCGTGCACAAGTTCAGGGCCGGTGAGTTGACTTTCCCCAACTTCCGCCCAACAGATAGGTGATCGACACTTACGCCCATACAGTGCCCTCAAATGGGGCAGCTTTGATCGATGTGTGATAGCTATTGTTGTAAGAAAAGTCAACTAGCGGTAAGTGAGTTTCCCAACTGCTGCCGAAATCTATGACGCAGGCACGTAACATGTCTTCTAGGGTCTGGATCGTACGCTCACTTTGGCCATCGGTTTGAGGGTGATACGCGGTGCTCATATCCAACCGCGTCCCCAGTGCTCGTTGTAAAGACTGCCAGAAGTTTGAAGTGAATCGAGCGTCACGATCAGAGATAATGGAAATCGGCACACCATGCCGAGAGACTATTTCCCTTAGGTAGATACGAGTTAACTTTTCCATGCGATCAGTCTCCCGGATTGCCAGGAAGTGTGCGGATTTCGTCAAGCGATCCACGATCACCCAAATGGTATCGCATCCGGTGGGAGTCCGAGGGAGTTTCGTGATAAAGTCCATAGATATCTGCTCCCACTTCCATACTGGTATTTCTGGCTGTTGGAGTAAACCAGACGGTCGTTGATACTCCACCTTAACCTTAGAACAGGTTAGGCATCTGCTTATGTATGTGGCAATGTCAGCTTTCATATTCGGCCACCAGTAAAGGACTTTGAGATCGTGATACATCTTTTCTGAACCTGGGTGGATTGAGTACCGTGATTTGTGAGCTTCGTCCAAGACTAGTTCTCGTAAGTCTCCATACGAGGGAATCCATGTTCGATCCATGAAGTAGCGGATTCCGTAAGACTTGGTTTCCCATTGTTTCTCCATGCCTCGTAGCGATTCGGCTTTCAGGTTCTCGTCTTTTAACGCCTCAAGTTGAGCATTGCGGATCTGATCGGGTAAACCGGTGTGAATGGTGAGTTGCAATGCTCGAACTCGTCTTGGCTTGGGTGTTTCCTTCCGTCTTAGTGCGTCTGCTACTACATTTGCCTTTGCCGGATGATACTTGATCGTACAGTCGTAGTCGTTCAACAACTCGACCCAACGACGTTGCCTCATATTTAGCTCCTTCTGTTCAAAGATGTGCTGGAGACTCTTGTGATCGGTGTAAATAGTGCACTTGGTACCGTACAAGTAGTGTCTCCATATCTTGAGTGCAAACACGACCGCTCCAAGCTCTAGGTCGTGTGTCGTGTAGTTTTTCTCGTGTATCTTCAACTGTCGGGATGCATAGGCAATCACCTTGTTGCGTTGCATTAGCACGTAACCGAGGCCTTGTATAGAAGCATCACAGTAAACTACAAAATCATCTGTTCCCTTAGGCAGGGATAGAATCGGTGCTGTACAGAGCTTCTGCTTCAGGACCTGGAATGCAGATTCTTGTTTATCACCCCAATCGTACGTGGTACCTTTATGAGTTAACGCGGTGAGAGGTTGAGCAATCTTTGAGAACCCTTCGATGAACCGTCGATAGTAGCCAGCCAACCCGAGAAACTGTTGCACCTCGGTCGGAGTCTTAGGCGTAGCCCAGTTCTTGATAGCTGCTATCTTTGCCGGGTCAACGTGTATCCCATTCTCATTGACCACATGGCCCAAGAAATGGACCTCTCGTATCCAGAAGTCGCACTTTGAAAATTTTGCATACAACTGTTCTCGTCTCAACAGCTCCAGAATCAGTCTAAGGTGCTCTTCGTGTTCTTCCTTATTCGTTGAGTAAATAAGGATGTCATCGATGAAGACAATGACGAACTTGTCTAGATAGGGTTTGCACACTCGGTTCATGAGGTCCATCAAAATCGTTGGTGCATTGGTCAACCCGAACGGCATAACCAAGAACTCATAGTGGCCATACCTCGTTCTGAAAGCAGTCTTTGAAATGTCTTCTTCTCGAATCCTTAGTTGGGGATAACTCGATCTTAGGTCTATCTTGGCATAGTAACTCGACCCTTGTAGTTGATCGAACAGATCATCAATGCGTGGAAGAGGGTAACGATTCTTAATTGTCGCCTTGTTCAATTCTCTGTAATCGATACACATGCGGAATGTTTCGTCCTTCTTCTTGACAAACAGAACTGGGGCTCCCCACGGTGATGATCTAGGTCTGATAAAACCTTTATCCAATAGTTCCTGTAATTGCGTAGACAGCTCTTGCAGTTCCCTTGGAGCTAATCTGTACGGTGCCCTCGCGATAGGGGCGGCTCCCGGAACAAAATCAATTTGGAACTCGACTTGGCGATGCGGTGGAAGACCGGGTAGGTCTTCAGGGAAAACCTCAGGATAATCGCGTACAACAAGGATGTCTTCGATTTTCTTTTCATCGGGTTCTTTTTCAGTGACCATGGTTAGGAAAGCGGTATGACCCTTACGCAAACACTTCTGAGCTTTCATGTAGGAGATGATTCCAGAGATCATGCCACCCCTTTCTCCCTGAACCGATAAAATTTCACCACTAGGAAGTGGGATACGAACGATTTTCTCTCCACAGATGATCTCAGCTTGATTCTTGGATAGCCAGTCCATACCCACAACTACGTCGAAACTACCAAGTGTGACAGGCATCAGATCTATATCTATCTCATGACCACATAATCCTAGTCTTCACCCCTTGGCGATATGAGTTGCCTCAATTAGTTTTCCGTCAGCTAATTCTACCACATAACTAGGTTCCATGACATCTAGGGTTACATCTAAGAGCTTAATGAACTTGTTGGAAACAAAACTCCTATCAGCTCCAGTATCAAATAGTATAGAAGCAAAACAACCATTCAGGGGAAACGTACCAGTAACCACATTCTGGTCATCCCTTGCCTCGTCGGAACCGATCACGAATGCACGACCCTTTGCATTGCCCCCATTATTACCCTTTTTTCCACCCTTCAGCTGTGGGCAATCCTTCCTATAGTGGCCTTCCTTACCACATTCATAACAGCCTCTAGTCGCTCCGCCCTGGCGTTGTTGCTGAGGTTGTTGCTGCTGAGTCATTATTTCACCCCTGCAGTCCTTGGCTGCGTGACACATCTTTCCATATCTCTGACAACGGAGTCGATCACACGGGCCATGATGATGGAAGTTGCACCGGTTACACATGGGATTCTTGCCCGCGTAGCTGCTCAAACCCTGACCATAGTTGTTGTTGTTGCTGTTCTGATTGTTATTGATGAAGTTCCTTGATGGGTCAAACCTTTTGGTCGGTTGTTGCTGAGGGTTGTTGTTGATTGAAGACTTGCTGTTGCCACCATCCCATTTCCTTTTGTGATCAGATGAACCAGAAGCGGCGCCACGTTTAGGCAAGGTGCCCTGTGCCACTGCCTGGTCGGTAAGTTTATGAGCCAGTCGGATGGCCTGCTGAATAGTGACAGGATCAGCAGCCATAACACTAGCTTGAATCTGAGGAGCTAGACCATCAATGTACTTTTCAATCCTCTTGTAGGCAGGAGTCACCATCTGAGGACATAATGCAGCCAACTCGTGCGAACGAGTCGTGTATTCCTCGATGTCGGAACCAATCATTTTTAAATTCCAAAATTCTGCCTCCAGTTTCTGGACTTCGCTTCTGGGGCAATACTCTTCTTTCATCAGAATCTTGAAGTCATCCCATGGCATACCATTAGCAACACCAAGCCCTAAGGTTTGGACTTGTGAGTTCCACCACGTCAGGGCTGGTCCCTCCAGTGTGCCGGAGGCGTACTTGATGCGATTTCCATCAGGACAGTTGCACATGGCAAACACTGACTCGAGTTTCTCCAACCAGCGAAGCAGTGTAACAGCACCCTCAGAGCCGCTGAAAGAATGAGGCTTGCAATCCATAAACATCTTGAAGGTACAGACTGTTGGACCTCCTTGATTCGGATTCTGGTCGTTCTGGTCCTGATTGCGGGCCTGCTCATAAGCTGCAAGCGCATCAGCCACGCGCTCGTTGATGATAGCATTGAGCTCGGCTTGAGTCAGGGTGACATTTCCTCGCCCACCCGGGCGTCCCGCTCTTCTTCCAGACATGACTTCTTCAATTTACAACACATATTAATCAATAACCGGATAATAATTATTGACAATAATAAATGGTATCATGCTAGCAAGAATGAAGGGTTTGTTTGCATATCGATAGTGTGGCTTTGTGTTGATTTCGAGGCCCCATGCCTCTAAGTATGGAATTGAGAATTTGTACCGACCGTATCCGTTATAACGCAATAGAGTTGCCAGAGTTCTCATGCATGACAAATTACATATACGTGTGCACCCTTGATTCTAATTTGTTTTGCATGGTCACACATGGTCCCTCCTATTCGAGATAACATACCTTGTCCAGTACCGAGTGTTATCAATGATAGAAGCATCAAAGATATATTTGTTATACCAAGAGTCAAATAACTAAGGTTGTACTAAGGTTGTACAAGTGAATTGGATGTCTAAGTCCGATTCTCTAATCGACTTGAATATCTTAGTTGTCCCTCATTTACTGCTCGGACTAGTGTAGAGGATAGGATATGTTGGGAATAGTAACAAGTGTGAGAGAGTTGGAAGAGTGAGGTATTGTTCTTTTTGTTTGTCATCGTCAAGCTTATCGCGTGTGTTAGAAAAGAGTTTCGTGTTCCAATCATGGAAATGTTGGGTTCAACTCGTTATTGCTTCCACTCCGAGAGTGAAGAATCAAGTGTATATGTTGCATGTGAGCGAGCGGGATTCTCCGCCCCTCTGTCAGTCGGTAATGATACACATATCATACCGATATGGTTGTGTTCGTTCAACAACAAAATGTTAGTATACCAGGAAAATGTTCATACAACAGTTGCAATCGTGTAAGAGTGTCCGTGCGATACTAGTGTTGTGTCTAAGGCTATAGTCTAGATGCAATGCAATCCTAGTTCTCTATAACCTATGGCTCTGATACCAATCTGTCACACCCTCAATTTCCACGAACGGGGTTTTACCGTTAGGCTTGTGACATACCAGGATCTCAGACACAGTCATATCGAACGACACTATATGAATTTAAAATAAACATTTGACTTCATTCAAATGAACATAAACAAAGTTTACAAAAGTGCGGAAGCGAGTACATAAGTTGTAAATCAATTACAGTACTGTTACATTAGCCATGTTTAGATAAAATGTTCAATGCCGAAAATAAACTAGATGAATGCATGTCCTGTGTGCGATTCCTGTAGCGTGCATCATAAGCTTATGCGTTCCTGTGACCTGAGAAAACATGCTAAAATGTGTCAACATAAAGTTGGTGAGTTCACAGGTTTAATCAACAAGAAAATGTGTTCGTAAGCGTTTCCATAGTTTGCGTTTCAATGGTTTAGTATATAGAGCATATCGTTAGGTAGCTAGCCTATGTTCTTGTTACTTAGCGTTTCGATCCGAAGCTGACTGTTTACGTCCTATATGTGTTTGTTGTATCCCCGTCATGTCTCATCAGACCATGACAATATGTTAGGTCAGTCAAGCACCCGTTTTACCTCCAATCAAGCTAGCGCGACTAGCCCGGGCGGGGTTTGTCAGACCCAGTAGTACTACTCAAAATTACCTCGCTAATCCCATTACTAACGGTTCGAGTGTGTCAGGACATGTTGTGTGTTTGCACTAACGTAACAAGCGATATCAATATTACTACAACCTTTTATGTAAATTTGTTTGCATGTTTTCTCCCCCAAAAGGAAAGAGATGTAAAATAGGGGCCGTGAAACTCACTGATGATGTAACAAGTATGTAGGATGTAAGTCTCCCAAGTGTTGTTTACGATGCGCTGTCAAACACCTATTGACAGTTATGTTAAGCGTTAATGTTGTGTTTAGGTTAAATAGACATGTTTAGTCGGGTCGGGTCGCATGGGTTCGGTCGTGGGTGACACACACAAGCAGGCATACACGTATCAGACTTTATGTAGATCCCAAATGGGTTGTTGATATTTGTAAACAGTTAGGTTGTTATGTGCTTGTTGATTGCGTTGACTTTAATCTTTGTGGTCAAGAAATGACATTTTATTGATGTTAACTTATCATCACATGATAGACACTTCGCACACCAGAAGAATTCGCTAACAATGACTCCAAATCGCATAACAAGGCTAGACGCACGACTGGACACTTCATTCGCACGAATGGGCCTTCAATCATACGAATCAACTTCACTCGTACGATTGAACCCTCATTCATGCGACTCAGCATTCGGTCGTACCACACATCACCCATTCACCCGAATCAACATCCAATCGCACGAATGAACCTTCATTCGTGCGGTTCAACCTTCAGTCAGGTGATACTCAGTCGCACACTTCATTCGGTTGACTCAGTCGCACACACTCTCAATCGCATGCATTCATTCGCACGTCTCACACCAGTCTCCCCGATCAGTCACACGAAGGACCCAGTCGCATGTCTCAATCGCACGGCTGGCCCAGTCGCGGACTTCAGCAGGTCGCGACTGCTGGGCGGGTCGAACAGCCTTCAGCTGTTCCGTGCTCGGTTTTCTCACAATCAGGTCTTCCAGAAACACTCTCCTAACATGTCTAAGTGAAATGCACACACTGATTGACCTCACACGCACCCCACGACCACATGCATTCGGGTTGAACCCGAACACCCGAACCCCATATTTGCAGCAGTGAAACGAGCAATAAAACGGATGAACAAGGTCGCCTACCTGCTGGGAATGTGATTTCTCAGCTGTTGCGTGGTTTAGCTGGCGAAAACGGGCTCAATCGGGGTGGTTTTGGTGCTAGGATGAACAAAGGGAGGAGCAGAGAGCGTAGGAGAGAAGAGAGAGCAGTTGTGAAGTGTTGGGCTGGTGGATGGGTATTTATACCCAGCCCTAGTTTGCCTGATCTCTATATGTTTGGTCCTAGAGTGCTGGATTGCATTTTTAACAATACAAAGAGCTGAAGCACTATCCATTAATAATGGAGTCTTAGTCTCTGTAATGCCATAATCCAAAAGTTGGTTCTGAAGCCAGAGTATCTGAGAGGTACAACTTGGAGCAGCAATATACTCAGCTTCTGCAGTGGATGTAGCAATTGATGTTTGTTTCTTACTCTGCCAAGAAACTAACAATTGCCTAGGAATTAGCAACCACCAGAAGTGGATTTTCTGGTGACTTTGCATCCTGCATAGTCACTATCAGAGAAAGCAACTAATTTGCAAGAATGCCCAGTTGAATACCAAAGACCTAGTGATTGGGTACCTTGAAGATATCTAAAGATCCTTTTGACTGCAATCAAATGGGATTCTTTAGGTGCAGCCTGAAATCTAGCACAGGCACATGTTGCAAACATGATATCTGGTCTAGAAGCTGTAAGGTACATCAAGGACCCAATCATACATCTGAAAAGGGTTTCATCAACCGCTTTACCTTTCTGATCTACATCCAGTTGTGTGATGCTGCTCATGGGAGTAGAACAGGGCTTACAGGTTTGTAAATCAAACTTATTCAACAACTCTTTGGTGTATTTGGACTGATGGATGAAGATTCCATCATCCTGTTGTTTGATTTGCAATCCTAGAAAGAACTGTAATTCTCCTATAGCACTCATTTCAAACCTTAGCTTCATGAGCTTTGTAAATTCATCACACAACTTTGGATCAGAGGATGCAAAGATGATGTTATCTACATAAATTTGAACAAGGAGCTTATGTTGTCCCATAGTCTTGATGAATAAGGTTTTATCAATGGTGCCTCTAGTGAACTTATTCTCTAGAAGAAAAGTTGAGAGTGTCTCATACCAGGCTTTGGGTGCTTGCTTCAGCCCATAAAGAGCCTTATCAAGCTTGCACACCCAATTAGGATGATTATTGTCCTCAAAGCCTGGTGGTTGACACACATAAATCTTCTTTTATTTTGCCATATAAGAAGGCACTTTTGACATCCATTTGATAAACCTTAAGACTGTGAAAGGCAGCATAAGCTAAGAACAGTCTGATTGCTTCCAGTCTGGCCACAGGGGCAAAGGTCTCATCATAATCGATGCCTTGCTCTTGTGCAAACCCTTGAATAACCAGCCTGGCCTTGTTCTTGACTATTTGGCCCTTGTCATCTGTTTGTTCCTAAATACCCACTTGGTGCCTATAGCACACTTACCTTTGGGTAATGGAACAAGCTCCCACACTTGCTGTTTCTTGAACTAAAGAAGCTCAAGCTGCATAGCTTCCACCCATCCATTGTCTCTTAAAGCAACATGATAGTTCATTGGCTCTTGCTGACTGATGAAGAGAGCATAGAAGCAGAAGTTGGACAATTGATTCCAGGTTGAAACTCCAGCATTGATATCACCAATGATTTGAGATGTGGGGTGATTCTTCAGCTCTTGATAGACTATAATGTCTGTGCAAGTGTTTGTAGACCCATCAGCAGCAACAGATGGTGATGGAGATTCTGAAGCCATGTAGAAGATGGCAGCTCAAACGAAGTAGAGCAAGCAGAAATCTCATCAGCATTTGTAGTGGATGGAGCTGCTGAGGCTACAGGAGCATCAGGTTCAGTGGACTCAGGCAGGTTGTCACTAAACCTGAAGAGGTGAGTACTGACTACATCATCATCAGTACCACCAGGTGGAGATCTGTTGACAGGCTCAACAGCTGGAGGTTGATAAGGAACATATTGCAGTATGTCCAGATCAAACAACTCCACAGGGTTTTGTGGAATCTTGTCCTTTGGAGATTCATTGAACTTAACATGCAGAGTTTCTTTAACCACCTTTGTTCTACAGTTGAACACTCTGTATGCCTTGCAAGTTGATGAATAACCAACAAAATACCCTGCATCCACCTTACTAGCAAACTTCTGGAGTGGGTTGCTAGTGTTGAGAATGAAACATGGAAACCCAAAGGCACTAAAGAATGAAATCAGAGGAGCCAAATGATGAAGAACTTCATAAGGAGTCTTCATAAACCTCTTATTCACTAAAGCTCTATTCTGTACATAGCAAGCTGTATTGACAGCTTCAGCCCAAAAGGTCAGTGGCAACCCTAAGTCAGCCAACATTGACCTTGCTGCTTTAATGAGAGTCCTGTTCTTTCTCTCCACCACTCCATTCTGCTCAGGAGTTCTAGGAATAATGAACTGCCTTTTAATTCCCTTGGACAGGTAGAAGTCATCAAGTGTGTGGTTTCTAAACTCTGTTCCATTGTCACTCCTCACACACTTGACCTATAGGGAATACTGCTTTTCTACAAATAACACAAAGTTCATGATAGTCTTGGCTTCTTCATCCTTGGAGTGCAAGAAGAAAGTCCATACAAACCTGGAATAATCATCCACAATTACCAGGCAGTATTTCTTCTTTGCCATGCTCATCACTCTGACAGGACCAAAGAGATCCATGTGCAGGAGCTGCAAGCAGGCAGTGGACTTTGGTTCTTCTATTGAAGGGAATGAAACTTTGTGTTGTTTTCCTTTCAAGCAAGCAGTGCAGTCATCTTCACACTTGAACTCCTTCAAAGGCAATCCTCTTACTAAACCATGGCTTATCAGCTGATTCATGTTCTTGAAATTAACATGACCCAGCCTTCTATGCCATAGTGTGATAAAGCTTTTGGCTCTTCAGACACATTGGAGTTTACTGATGATGGATTCCTATGTTGTACCATCTTCTTCTGAGCAACCTCAGCTGTTGCATGAGTAACCCCTACCTTCTTTTTAGATTTAGCTTTGGGCTTAGGGATTTCAGGCTTGGATGTTGCTAGTACAAACTTGGTTTCAAACTCATTCTTCATTTTATTGATGTCCTCATTGATTTTCTCCTTTTGTTTGAGTTTGGAACCCCTTTTGTACCAGCAATCATCGGTAAGATGATTGAACAAGCCACATATCTCACATGGCTTCTTCTTCATCTTATGTTGATTATCAGCTGAAGAGGATGAAACTGCTGAAGACTTGTTCTTCAGCTGTTTGCTATCACTACTAGCAGTTTTCTTCCTAGTGCCTGCTTTCCTGACATCCTCTTTAGCTGTCTTCAAACCTTTCCTACTGTAGTTTTCTTCTCTTTAGTGCTAACAGTAGTTGAGGTTTGAACTTCAGATGTTGTCACTTGCTCTCCAGTACCTTCAGTACTTCTAGTGACAACACCTGAGTTGATCAATCTTTTGGTCATGTGACAGTCAGCATTTGAACCATCAGCTGTTGTAGCATCAGCTGATTGGTTTTGGCAGGAGTTAATGCTGACTTCTATCTCTGATGATGCTGAATCAGAAGATAGTAGGTCACATGATGAGAAGGATTGGTTATTGCTCTCCCCATCAGATTCAACTTCTGCTCTTGAAGTGAAATCTGTAGGAGGAGCAGTGTGATTATAACCAATGCCAAACTTCACATTGGAAGCTGATTGCTTGCTAAGAAGCATTTCAAAACCCTTGCATGATTGCACCCATCGATCACACTCAACTTAGGTGGTTGCAAGAGTTTCCTTGAGGTCCTTGTACTTTTCAAGAAGTACATCTTCCCTAGCTTTGTCATCCATTATTTGGCATTTAAGTTTGTAAATCTCATCATTTTTCTCTTTTAGTGCAGCCTCAAAATCAGCTTTTCTTTTGGAAATAGTGTGCTCTAGCTCAAGATTTTATCTATTAAAGCTACATTTGCTTCTCTAATAGAAGCAAATGCTGCTATGCATGATTCAGAACAAAGCTTGGCTTTAGCCTTAGTGGATACCTGTGATGAGGCATTGGATGATGACCCCTCAGCAGAATCAAGGGCCATCAGAGCAAGATTTCCAAAAGGATGATCACCACCATGTTGACCAGCACCTTGGAGTAGTTGTTCCTGACCAGATAGATCATCTGGTAAACTACTCCAGTCAACAACACTTGGGGTGAAGAAGCTGTGTTGTTGAGGTTGTGTGTGATGATGAGATTGGGAAGATTGAGGCTCAGGAAGAGCATGTGGTGGTTGAGCCGAAGGTGCTTAAGTTTGACTGGGCTGAGGCACATAGTAGCAGGGGTAAGGATATGGCATATGACCCTGAGGCACAAAATAAGCAGGTGGTGCCTGTGCTTGTGATGGATGGCCAGAACTGGAGGAATGTTGCCCTCTGTGCTGTGAGCTATTGCTGGGAAAAGTCACAAAGGGTGCAGAGGAGTTAGATCCAGATAATCTACACTCTCTAGCAAAGTGTCCAAGCCTTTGGCACTTGTGACACCTCAACTTGCTCTTGTCAAAACCAACTTTGGTTTTGCCAGAGAGTCCAGGGAATTTCCTACCAGTTCTCTTGTAGAACTTTTGAGATCTGATATTTATCATTGCCATTTGGTTCAAAATATCCATCTCTTCCAGATCATCATCTGGAATGCCCTTCAAGTCCTCCATTAGAAAACACAAATTGTCACCACTACCTCCTGAACTACTAACACCAACAAAAGCTTGTTCTAAGTTGGTAGAGAAATCAATATGCTCATCATAAGAACTTTCTGATGTAGCATATTCTGACTCCTGACTTATCAAGGCAGCATTACCTTGGACAAAGTCATCAGCGAGCTTGCCAGAGGTGGACAACTTCCTCTTTTGCTCTATCTCTCTGTTAAATGTGAGCAGTTTCCCATGAAGTTGGGTGAGAGATAGAGTATCTAGATCTGCACTGGAGCGTAGGACAATGGTATAAGTGTCCCATCTCTCAGGCAGTGATCTGAGGAACCTGTTGTTCATCTGGCTGTTGGAGTACTCTTGTTTGACCATCTTCAGCTCAGAAATCAAACAAGAGAACCGCTCAAACTGCTGGGTCAGAGTCTCACCCTTTCTATGAGAGAATGTCTCATATTGTTGGGCGAGGATTTCCCTATTATTTGCTAAGACCAAATCGGTTCCTCCAAATTGTTCCTTTAGAGCAACCCATAGGTCATGAGCAGTCTCATGATGCAAGAGCCCTGAATAAATCTCGTTAGGAATAGCCATGGCTAAAATTCCATGGGCTCTAGCATCAATCTCGAACAGCTTAAGATCTTCGTCCGAATATTGTTCAGGTTTCTTCGGAACCTGTTCATTAGATTCAGGGACGCTCACCATAGGCTTGTATGGTCCATGCACCACTGACTTCCAACAACCAGCACTGTTGACAGACAAGTGGTGAAGCATACGACGTTGCCATATGTTATACTCGTTCCTCACAAGCATCGGAGGATTGGTTGAGGAACCAGTATTGTGAGGATCGTTAGTTAGTGTCGTCATCTCGGGTTTTAGTCAAAAACAAGTTTAAGCAAAACAAATGTAGCTCAAAACCACCAGAGAACCTCAAGATTTTGGCCGAAAACAGCAGAATCTCACTCTCTATGGCTAATTCTTGCAAATTGCTAATTCGATCAAACGTAGAGATCAAAAGAGCAGTTTCAAATGATCAATGGTGAAATCGATCAATGATTAACCCACTCTGATACCATTTGACAGTATCTCAGCCTCTAGTTTGATCAATCAGATTGTTTTTGCAGCGGATTTAGCACGAAATTAGCAATTAAAGCAAAAACACAAAATATTTTGCATGTAAAAGTACAAACATAGAGAGAGAGAAAAGTTCTGCGAAAAAGAAGATTTTCTATAACTTTACACGTTTCGGCACCTAATACATATGGTTCACCATCCTTTTATAGGCGGCAAAAGGATGGGTGATGATGTCACTTGACAGTGACATCAACCGATTATTAAACTTACAACTGATAGAACATAAAACTACTGAAGATGTCAACAGCTGACATCTTCTTACAAAAGTGTTCTACCTATTACAAGTACTGAAAAGGAAACTACTGAAAAACCTACAACGACTGAAGAACAAACTCTTCAGTCGTTTATAACTACTGAACTATAACAGCTGAAGAACAAGCTCTTCAGCTGTTCTACAAACTACTGAAACAAAAATATAAAACTACTGAAAGGAAAAACCATCACAACAACTGAAGAAGACTTCTTCAGCTATTGTGACAAACTCTGAATCTTCAGCACTTGTTCTTCAGACTTGGGCTTCAGATGATGTATCAGCTGATGACTTCAGTAGATGTCATCAGCTGTTGTCTTCAGTCTTTGTCTTTAGACTTTGTGCATCAGTAGATGATCTTCAGTTCTTTAGTTCTTCAACTTTGATCTTCAGCACTTGTCTTCAGTACTTGAAGTCTTCAGTACTTGCATATTTCAGTACTTCAGACTTCAGTACTTATCTTCAGCACTTTGAAATCTTCAGCTGTTGTACTTCAGATCTTTGATCTTCAGACTTTGATTCTTCAGACTTTGTCAAAACAGCTGATGAGAGTCTTCAGCAGTTGTTGTAATGACATGTGGGACTTAGAGGTTTTCCTGATCTTGGCTCATTGGTTCTTTTGGTCCAACATACCTCCTTTTGAACTAAAACTTTCGGCCACCCTTGTGTGGGGAAGACCAAAAAGTTGTCTCGAAACTTACACTCTTTATGAAAGAGTGTAAGACACACTTTCACCTATCAATTCATTTTTGCATGTTCAAAACCTCTCTCATCTTCTCCTTCCCTTTGAGGTTCTCGGCTGAAACAAGAAGAAGGGAGAAATTTTGGACGGTTTTGGTGCACTCTCCTAGCAAGAGTGGTGGTTGTTTCAAGGGCTTGGGGTAAACTAACTTGAGAGGTCCTTCATTGGAGCTTTTGGCCGATTTTGAGCATCCAACATCCGCTTTTTCTGTCGTTTTTTTGGCTGCTGGAAAAGGTAGTGTGGCAGTCCTTTGTGGTTGTCATATTATGTTGTTTGATATGCTTACATAGCTTGCTTATTCACATAATATGATCCTTTGTTAAATGGGTTTGTTTTATACATATATTAGTCACCTAAAGAACATGATTTTTCAGTTTTATAATCATGTTTCAAAACTCATATCCGCTGCATTTTTCAGAAAGTTTAAGAGGTTAAACTTTGATTTTATCTTCTAACAAACCCGTCATTGGTATCAGAGCCGGTTATGTGGATAGCTTGCTTGTTCTTGTCCTTTAAAAATCATTTTTTAGGACTTTATATCCCTTTTATGGGCTGCAATATTCGTGTATGTTGAATCCCCAAACTTTCAAGGTTATATTACACATGCTTGTGATTAAACCTTGAAAGATATGTATGTTGATATGTATGTTGTTTGGACATGTTTAAAACCCGAAATTTCAGTTTATGTTGGCTGAAATTTCGTGGGTTTTAGTGGGGATTCTTTGTTATATTTGGATGATATAATGAATGTTTATATTGGTGCATAACCTATCCTTTGGCCTTGTGTTGTTTGGATGTATGCAATGGTTGGTTTTTGTTTATTCAATGGGGTTGTATATTAATTTATTTGTACTTTGTTTAAAAATGTAATTTATTTATTATTGGGTTGTAATAAATGGATTAGGTGTATTTTTCATTTTACTAGATATCTTGTATTAGGACTTTATATCTTGTATTATGAAGACGTATACGTTGGAAGCACAAAGGAAAAACATAAGAGAAACATGGAGCATTTTGGATGCGGTTTCAAGTGGGAGGCTTTTGGAAGCTTTCTATGTGTTTTGTTATGACCTTAGGAATGCCCTATAGACCACACTTGTGATGGCAAACAAGTGTGGACCACTTTAGATGCTATGGTTACGCACATATACTATGTTGTTTTGTTTATATTATTGTGGTTGATGGCATGTATGTGATATTTGCTTTAACAATCCTATCCATGATCAAAACAAACTAATTAAATGGTTCTTAATCATTAAAAGGTAATAAAAGGTTATTAAAATGATTTAATGAATTTAAAGATTAAAATAGGTTTTAATCAAAGGACCGTAGGGTATCTTGTATTTGAAAGCATGCAAATACAAGTACATAGAGTTTTCTAAAACTTGAATCATGAAATCTCTAAATATTTTAAAACGATAATAAGTCTAACACCGTCCTTTTGCACAACACTTGAGTCACTTGGAAACTCTCAATGGGATAAAGGTCACCAAACCATTTTGAGGGAACTTGTGATTTGAGGTGGGGATACCACATTTGTGGGATAAAGATCACCTAACCACCTATGTTGGAAAACTCACATGTGTGTGCAAGTAGGGTAACTTGATTTGCAAACCATGTTAAATGGATCACCTACAATATGGTTTCCAAATGGTGTTGATGGGATTAACATGCCGACTTTACATATGATGTTTCAAGTCGATCCCATACCTCTAGAAGTTGTAAATGGTTGCAACCGTCAATCGTTGACCACCTTATTAATTTAAATCATGGGATAAAGGTCACCTAACCACAATTTAAATGAAATGTTGGGTTCTAGATTTTAATATGAAAATGACCTTAAAAGGCAATAACTAATTATTAAAAATAGTAATATCAAAAATACTAAAATCGATCTTTGTTAAATTTTGTACATGGCCACCAACAATGATAATCATGATAACTCATCCACGTCTATCCGATCTTTACGAACGATTCTCCAAAAGGAACGTCTGAATCATAACAATTTCATTGATTGGTATCGAAACTTGAGAATCGTTCTCAAGTAAGAGAGACGATCATATGTTTTAGACTACCCTATCCCTGATCAACCTATTGAGGATGATGAGGAGGCCTATAACGATTGGCTAAAATACACTGAGGACTCCGTCCAAGTGTCTTGCCTCATGCTAGCGACAATGACTCCAGATCTCCAAAAGGATTATGAACATCACGGAGCTTATGACATGATAACCCAGCTGAAGGAAACGTTCGAATAGTAAGCGAGGGTTGAGCTTTTCAAAACGGTTCGAGCACTCCATGCATGTCATGTAGATGACAACCAGTCGGTTTCATATTATGTACTTAAGATGAAAAGCCACATTGACCACCTCGAAAGGCTTAATTGTCCCATCTCGAAGGAATTGGCCACGGATTTAATCCTCAATGGTCTTACCAAGAAGTTCGAGACGTTCGTGTTGAACTACAACATGAATGCTTGGGACAAAAGCATTAGTGAGCTTCACTCAATGCTCAAATCGGCTGAGGCGGCCATGGGTAAAAGGGTTTTACCCGTTCTCACCATCAATGAAGGTGGGAACAAGAAAAGGCCTCATCCCGCACCCAAGGCAAAGGTTGCCATGGGTAAGGGACCCGTATGGGGAAAAGGGAAAGGGCTGGCAAGGGTGCCACCCAAACCACAAGAGAAGAAGCAAAAGGTTGCTACTAATGACCCATGCTTCATGTGTGGGGAGATTGGACATTGGGCAAGAAAATGTCCTGTCCATCTCCAAGAGTTGAAAGCAAAGGGGGATGCCGGGCAGACCTCAGGTATAATATACATGATCCATATTGATCTTAATGTTACATCTTCTAACACATGGGTATTGGATACCGGATGTGGAACTCATATTTACAATTTGTTGCAGGGGTTCAAAAGAAGTAGGGACTTCAATCAAGGGGATGTTAGCCTCTTCATGGGTAATGGAACTAAAGTCAAAGTTGAAGCTCGTGGGGACTACATCCTAAAACTTCCAAGTGGCTTGGATGTTATTTTGAAGAATGTTTTGTATGATCCTAGTTTGACTTGGAACATTATTTCTGTATCCCAATTAAGACATTATGATTATGTATTATCTTTTGTTGAAAATGATATTCATGTTTCTTTAAATGATATGTTCTATTTTAAAGCTATTCCCATTAATGGTCTTTATGAATTGGTTCATGAAAATACTTTAAATAGTTTATTGTACCAAACTAACACCAAGAAACTCAAGTTGGATTTGAGAGATACCTATCTTTGGCATTGTCGTCTTGGTCATATAAACAAGAAACGTATACAAACACTTCAAAAGAATGGTCTTTTAAAAACAAATGAATGTGATTCATTTGATGTATGTGAATCTTGTTTACAAGGAAAAATGACTAAGGCACCCTTTAGTGGAACTAACGAAAGGGCAAAAGATTTATTAGGAATCATACATTCGGACGTATGTGGTCCTTTTAAGTCAATGACTAGGAATGGTGAAAGATACTTCATTACCTTTACCGACGATTATTGTCGCTATGGGTATGTGTACTTATTAAGGCACAAAGATGAAGCTTTTGAAACGTTCAAAATCTTCAAGAATGAAGTAGAAAATCAACTCAACAAGTCGATTAATGTTCTCCGCACCGATAGAGGAGGTGAATACCTAAGTGATACTTTCCAAGATCATCTTAGGAGTTGTGGGATTGTCTCACAACTCATCCACCTTGAATACCATAACATAATGGTGTGTCTGAGAGGAGGAATCGAACCTTATTGGATATAGTCCGATCCATGATGGCTAGAAGCACATTGCCTCTATCATTTTGGGGTTTCGCTTTGCTCTCAGTGGCCCGTATTCTAAATATGTCCCCAACCAAAAAGGTGGAAAGGACACCCTTTGAGGTATGGCATGGAAGAGTTCCATCCCTATCATACTTAAGGGTCTGGGGTTGTGAGGCTTATGTTAAGACTCCCACCCCAAACAAATTGGAAGTCCAATCCACCAAGTGTATCTTTGTTGGATATCCTTGAGATTCTATGGGATATTATTTCTATAATCCACTAGAACAAAAGGTGTTTGTTGCCAGAAAGGGTGAGTTCTTAGAAGCAAAGTTCCTTATCCAAGAAACAAGAAACTAGCAGTAGAATAGTAGATCTTGAGGAGGATCAAGAACCACAACCCAATGCACGTTTGATTGAAACTTGCACTCAACATTAGGATGTTGAGGATGATCAAGCGATTGATCAATACACACAAAGCGTTCGCAGAAGTGGTAGAACTAGTAATCCACCTGAAAGATACGGATTTTTCATGGATGGATACTATGTGGTAGATTAAGATGAACCAACCACATACCATGATGCAGTGTCCAATTCGGATTGTTACAAATGGTTTGAAGCCATGAACGTTGAGATGCAATCCATGTATGACAATCAAGTTTGGGAACCTGTTGTACCTCCTTTTAACTCTAAAGTGGTTGGAAGTAAGTGGGTTTTCAAGAAGAAAACCGATATGCATGGAAACTTGGATACTTATAAGGCTAGACTTGTAGCAAAGGGTTTCACTCAAACTCAAGGGGTTGACTATGATGAAACCTTCTCACCTGTTGTGATGCTAAAGTTTATAACGATATTGTTTGCCATAGCTGCTCATTACGATTATGAGATTTGGTAAATTGATGTCAAAACCGCTTTCCTAAATGGATATCTTGAGGAAGATGTCTATATGGTTCAGCCTGAAGGTTTTATCGATCCAAAACATCCTAATAAAGTATGCAAGTTAAAGAAATCAATCTATGGATTGAAACAAGCATCGAGAAGTTGGAATCACCGTTTTGATGAAGAAGTAATTAAATTCGGATTCATCAAAAACGCTGATGAAGCTTGTGTTTATAAGAAAGCTAGTGGGAGCATCATCACTTTCCTAGTATTGTATGTTGATGACATACTACTATTTGGAAATGACATTCCAACCTTGGAAGGTGTAAAAACCTGGCTTGGAAGTTGTTTTTCCATCAAGGATCTTGGTGGAGCCGCCTATATTCTGGGAATAAAGATCTATAGGGATAGATCAAGGAGGTTGATTGGTTTAAATCAAAGTGCATACATTGATAAAATCTTGAAAAGGTTCAAGATGGAGAACTCTAAGAAAGGTACGGTACCTATTCAAAGAGGAACGATATTGAGTACGACTCAATGTCCTAGCTCAAAGGATGAGCAAGATAAAATGAAGGCAATCCCATATGCCTCTACTATTGGATCCATCATGTATGCAATGATATGCACTCGGCCGGACGTGTCGTGCGCCTTAAGCATGACAAGCCGATACCAGCAAAATCCTGGAAACAGTCATTGGATGGCTGTTAAGAACATACTTAAGTACCTAAAGAGGACAAAAGATATGTTCCTAATCTATGGATCTGGTGACGAGGAACTCATTGTAAAAGGTTACACGGATGCGAGTTTCCAAACCGATCATGATGATTCACGGTCATAATCGGGATATATTTTCATTCTGAATGGAGGAGCTGTCTCTTAGAAGAGCTCCAAATAGGATGTGGTGGCTCTATCAACTACAGAATCAAAATACATCGCCGCCTCATTGGCCGCTCAAGAAGCTGCATGGTTGAAGAAAATCATTGCCGATCTAGGGGTTGTCCCTTCCATTCAGGACCCCCTAGAGATCTTTTGTGATAACGAGGGTGTGATTGCTCAAATCAAGTGTTGAATCATGAGAAAGGCTGGTGCAACCAAAACCACTTCACTAAGTCAACTTTGGTGCTACATTCAAAGGCTTCCGAAGCTAAGTATGTCAACTCCCGAAGGTTGAAGAGTTCTTCCGAAGACAAGTGAAAGATCAACTTCCGAACACAAAACTCTACTTCTGAAGACAATGAGAAGTTGCCAAGCCTCGGAAGAAGCAGTCTTCCGAAGTATAAGTGGCTTCAGAAGAAGTTATTCTTCCGAAGCAACTTAACCTTCAGAAGACACTGCTATGAACTAGTGGACATAAGTATGGTCTTTGACATTCCGCTGCAGACCTCTGATACAACATGGTTTCTTCCTAAAGAGCCATGTAGTTGACCATACTTTATTCCACTATTTACCTTTTTATGATAGTACATGTTACCAACCTTAGTTGGTGACAAAAGGTAAGTCAGGGACATGTCCTGACTACTAAATCTCGGATAAAATATCCAAGATACCTTAACCTATAGTCTTGTAGTATAGGCTTTTTGGTTATAGGTTTCCAGCTGGAATAAAAGTATATCCGGCTGTAGCTAGTATTATATATAGTTCTCATTGTAACTCAATAGAGAGAGAGTGTGCTTGTAAGAGTCTTGTAATCCTTTGAGTTAAGAATCAATATATAAAAGTACCTTGAAAAATTTACTTCCTGTGTTTATTATCATTTGATACTTGTTATATTGTAATCAACTCTTCTTAAGACTCTTTCTGAGTGTTGTTCTAGGCGAGTTTGAGAGAAAAACCCCTTGTTGAGTGACCAACACCGATCCTGCAATTGGTATCAGAGCTTTGGCTCTTGATTACGTGATCTAACCATCCAAATCAACTTGTTTTTCACTCCTCCCTACAACCCATTCACTCAAATAGCCGCTCTCACAAAAGCTTATATGGAAACTGGTACCATGACTAAGTCCCCACTGATCACCCCTGAAGATTTTGACACATGGTGCACAAGAATGGAAGGCTTTATCAAGTGTCAAGACTCAAGGATGTGGGACTCTATTGTCAATGGTCCTTTCATACCAAGCACTACTTCTGCTACTGGAAATCGTATCATTCCAAAACATGTGGACGATTACTCAGAAGAAGATAGAAAAAGAATAGAGCTTGATCAACGGGCGATGACTTGTCTTCAAACTGCTCTTCCAAATTCCATCTACAGAGGCTTCAAGAAGTGCAAGACAGCTAAAGACTTATGGGATGCACTGAAGCTCATGTATGAAGGATCCAAGGAGACTAAAGAGAACAAGAAGGATCTCTTAAAGCAATAGTTTGAAAACTTCACTTTCAAGGTTGGTGAGACCTTGACTCAACGATACTTCAGGTATGTTGAGATAGTGGATACTCTGGTAGATATTGGAGTAGCTCTTGAGAACAGGGACATAGTTAGGAAGTTCATGTCTTCCCTTCCTAAACTATGGACACACTATTGTGTTATGATCAAGAGAACCTCAGACCTTAAGACTCTTACTCTCACAGAGTTATATGGTATTCTGAGTGCATTCCAGATGGAGATGAATATGCAAAGCCCCTCTGGTAACTCCAATAACCAACCAAGTTCAACCCTTCATGTGATTGAAAGGGAAAGCATAGAACCACAACATCAGTTGCTATGTTACCCTGACAACTCACAAAATGGACCCTTCATTACTCTACCTGAGACTCCAAGGTCTCAACAGGCTCAACACAACTCCTTTCAGGATAGTTGTGCCTTTGTCTCTGGAAGTGGACACTCTGGTGACTTTCAATATTGCTTTGATGACCTTGAGTGCTTCAGTCGAGATGATGTAGAGTATATGGACATTGTCCAACAGATGGGTCTTTTAACTTACAGAACGAAGAAGTTCTTCAAGAGAACTGGAAGGCAATTCCCTCAAAACCCTGTCAACAGCAAGTTTGGGTTTGACAATACGAAGGCAAGGTGCTACAACTGCAACCAACTGGGTCACTTTGCTAGGGAATGCAAGGCTCCCAAGAACAACCCGGGAACCCCACAATTCTCCACACATCCCTCAACCTCGAAGTTCAAAGAAAAGACAACTAAAACAACTGCAATAGCTAAAGATGTTGACTGGAGCTTCATGGTACAAGATTTGACTCCTGCTCAAGCACTCATGGCTGAAACAAATGATGCTCAGGTATATGAAAATCTCTACACTCCATCCTGTATTGCTAAAGTTAAACTTTACAAGGATTACAATATGGAAATCAGATCTGATATTGAGTCTTTAAATATCTTAAAATCTGACTTTAAAAGAGCTGAATCTGACTATCAAAAGAAAACCGACGAGTTAGAGAAAACTATGTCTCTTTTAAAATATGAACAAACCAACTCTAAGACTCAAATCAAAGATCTGATATCCAAGCTATCTGAAGCTCAAACCCAGCTCGTCACTGCTGAGGCCCAGGCGAGGAAGCAAGCTATTTTGAGCAAAACTTCCAAGCTATTCTTGCATCATCATGTAGGGTTTGCAAGAACACAAAAAAACATAGTTTAACCATTTAAACTTTCTAAAAAACGCAGTGGAAGTTTAGCATTATAACATGCTTATAAGCTAAAAAATTTCATGTTCTAAATAATGTTTTAAGATGAAAAACAAACCCAAATCAAAAGGACCTTTAATATGTGAATAAACAAGCTATTAACATATGTATTTGTACATAAAATCACAGCTACAATGAGCTATGATTACTACCTCTTTCAGCAGCAAAAACCGACCAAAGAAGTAGGATTTGGATGCTCCAAAACGATCAAGACTTTAAGTGTAGAAGTCCTCAAGCTAGTATACCCCAAGCTTGGTTGCAATCACCTTCTTGTTAGGAAGAATAAGCACCAAAATCAACTCCAAAAACCCTTCTTTGTTGCTGCTTGGTCCGTAAGATGGAGGAGAGAAAAGAGGGAGTTTTCTTGTGATTTGCATGTAATGAGATTGGGTGTATGAAAGAGGAGGAGTTCTAGACAAGTTAATGTGTTGTAGTTTTCAAAGCAAAAGGTCCAATTAGAACCCAAGGGGGGGGGCAGCCGATTTGGGTGTTTAAAGAGATTCCCCCTTAAAATAAAACACTTATAACATATTAACTAGTCTATTAATTTGGATATACAAATAACCTTTTAATTGTGTAATGCAAAACTCCTATTATTAATTTGTGATGTTATTTAACACACTTAAATAACATTACAAATAATATTATTGAACAAAATGTACTAATAATTTGTTCCATCTCAAATGCCTTTGTTTAGAAAACCCTTTTCTAAACATGGAGCGATTATTCAATTACATGATCCCATCAACAATTAAATAATTCTTGGTGATTGCAAAGCTTGTTATTGGGTATAACCCAAATTGGATCATAACGTACTAACCGCATCAATATTCTATGTGTCTTGGGCATATGAAATCTAGCAATCTCCCACTTGCACAAGATTCATAGAAGATTGATGCTAGCAGTAAATACCGCCTAACAACGGTTTACTACCCTTAATACGTATGACTTATAGCCATTCAATAACATCATCCCATTCAAGTATCCTACTTGAAATGATTTAGGTGAATCAATCATCTATCCTTTTGTTTCAGATGTCATGTTAAATCTAAGGACACAGAATGATCATTCCTTGTTGATTTAACTTAATCAGGCCTTAGACATCTTGCTCTCAACGAATAAGAGGAATAAATTCCATCTTGACTACATACGTTTCTCACAAACACCGTGTGTCATACCTGAACATACCTTATGTACTGTCCACTATTTCAGGACAGTGAAGAATTAGCTCAAGGTATAATACATGGTGAATATCAAAACCTAATATGTATCTCAGGTCTGAGGATACCAAATGATATTCGCCTTTACTCAAATTTACTTATGATCAATCAATAAGATTCCATGTAGTAAAATTTGAGATGCGGGTTAGTCCAATATTTGTGTCCCACAAATATCTATGAACCTTGGTAGCAACCCATTGCTCTATATTCATCCTTATGAATATCAACCAATCCAAGTTCAAAATAATCTTACCCTCACACTTGTTCCCACAAGTATGAACGACTACGGACATTTAGAGTAAACAATTTACTCATGGATTAAACATGCTAAATTGGAACATTAATTGAAACATTAAAACCAAATAATTTTATTCAAATAATAAAGAGTTCCATATATCCAAATACAAAATTTACAGATCAAATCCAATCACTAGAATATCGAAGTCCCATGGCACAAGCATGACCTTCATGCTTTGCCTTTTCAAGGAGCTTCGTGAGAGGATCCACAATATTTTGATCCGTGTGAAGTTTGCGAATACATATCTTTCCCTTTTCAACTTCATCTCGTATGTAGTTGAATCTCCCTTAATGTGCCTAGTCTTTTGATGAGCACGAGGTTCCTTGATTTGAGCAATTGCACCCTCGTTATTACAAAAGATCTCTAGGGGGTCCTGAATGGAAGGGACAACCCTAGATCGGCAATGAATTTCTTCAACCATGCAACTTCTTGAGCTGCCAATGAGGCGGCGACGTATTCTGATTCTGTAGTTGATAGAGCCACCACATCCTGCTTGGAGCTCTTCCAAGAGACCGCTTCTCCATTCAGAATGAAAATGTATCCCGATTGTGATCGTGAATCATCATGATCGGTTTGCAAACTCGCATCCGTGTAACCTTTTACAACGAGTTCCTCATCACCTGATCCATAGATTAGGAACATATCTCTTGTCCTCCTTAGGTACTTGATTATGTTCTTAACAGCCATCCAATGACCCTTTCTAGGATTTTACTGGTATCGGCTTGTCATGCTTAAGGCGCATGACACGTCCGGTCGAGTGCATATCATCGCATACATGATGGATCCAATAGGAGATGCTATGGGATTGCTTTCATTTTATCTTGCTCATCCCTTGAGCTAGGACATTGAGTCGTACTCAATATCGTTCCTCTTTGAATAGGTACGGTACCTTTCTTAGAGTTCTCCATCTTGAACCTTTTCAAGATTTTATCAATATATGCACTTTGATTTACACCAATCAACCACCTTGATCTATCCCTATAGATCTTTATTCCCAGAATATAGGCGGCTTCACCAAGATCCTTAATGGAAAAACAACTTCCAAGCCAGGTTTTTACACCTTCTAGGGTTAGAATGTCATTTCCAAATAGTAGTATGTCATCAACATACAATACTAGGAAAGTTATTGTGCTCCCACTAGCCTTCTTATACACACAAGCCTCATCAGCGTTTTTGATGAAGCCAAATTTCTTTACTTCCTCATCAAAATGGTGATTCCAGCTTCTCGATGCTTGTTTCAATCCATAGATTGATTTCTTTAACTTGCATGTTTTTTTGATGTTTTGGATCGACAAAACCTTCAGGCTGAACCATATAGACATCTTCCTCAAGATATCCATTTAGGAAAGCAGTTTTGACATCCATTTACCAAATCTCATAATCATAATGAGCAGCTATGCCAAACAATATCCTTATAGACTTTAGCATCGCAACAGGTGAGAAGGTTTCATCATAATCAAACCCTTGAGTTTGAGTGAAACCCTTTGCTACAAGTCTAGCTTTATAAGTATCCAAGTTTCCATGCATATCAATTTTCTTCTTGAAAACCCACTTACTTCCAACTACCTTGGAATGAAGAGGTGGTACAACAAGTTCCCAAACATGATTGTCATACATGGATTGCATCTCAACGTTCATGGCTTCAAGCCATTTGTCACAATCCGAATTGGACACTGCATTATGGTATGTGGTTGGTTCATCTGAATCTACCACATAGCATCCATCCATGATAAATCCGTATCTTTCAGGTGGATTACTATTTCTACCACTTCTACGAACGTCTTGTGTGTATTGATCAACCCCTTGATCATCCTCAACATCCTCATGTTGAGTGCTAGTTTCAACCAAACGTGCATTTGGTTGTGGTTCTTGATCCTCTTCAAGATCCACTGTTCTACTGCCAGCTCCTTCCATAAGGAACTTTGCTTCTAAGAACTCACCCTTTCTGGCAACAAACACCTTTTGTTCCAGTGGATCATAGAAATAATATCCCATATAATCTCTAGGATATCCAAGAAAGATACACTTGGTGGATCGAACTTCCAATTTGTTTGGGGTGGGAGTCTTAACATAAGCTTCACAACCCCAGACCCTTAAGTATGATAGGGATGGAACTCTTCCATGCCATATCTCAAAAGGTGTCCTTTCCACCTTTTTGGTTGGGGCCATATTTAGAATACGGGCCGCGGAGAGCAAAGCGAAACCCCAAAATAATAGAGGCAATGTGCTTTTAGCCATCATAGATCAGACCATATCCAATAAGGTTCGATTCCTCCTTTCAGACACACCATTATGTTGTGGTGTTCCAGGTAGAGTGAGTTATGAGACAATCCCACAACTCCTAAGATGATCTTGAAAAGCATCACTTAGGTATTCACCTTCTCTATGGGTATGGAGAACTTTAATTGACTTGTTGAGTTGATTTTCTACTTCATTCTTGAAGATTTTGAACATTTCAAAAGCTTCATCTTTGTGCCTTAATAAGTACACATACCCGTAGCGACTATAATCATCGGTAAAGGTAATGAAGTATCTTTCACCTTTTCTAGTCATTGGTTTAAAAGGACCACATACATCCGAATGTATGATTCCTAATAAGTCTTTTGCCCTTTCGGTAGTTCCACTAAAGGGTGCCTTAGTCATCTTACCTTGTAAACAAGATTCACAAACATCAAATGAATCACATTCATTTGTTTTTAAAATACCATTCTTTTGAAGTGTTTGTAAACGTTTCTTGTTTATATGACCAAGACGACAATGCCAAAGTTAGGTATTACTCAGGTCCAACTTGAGTTTCTTGGTGTTAGTTTGCTACAATGAACTATTTAAAGTATTTCATGAACCAATTCATAAATACCATTAATGGGAATAGCTTTAAAATAGAACATATCATTTAAAGAAACATGAATATCATTTTCAATAAAGGATAACATAATCATAATGTCTTAATTGGGATACAAAAATGATGTTCCTAGTCAAACTAGGAGCATACAAAACATTCTTAAAAATAACTTCCAAACCACTTGGAAGTTTTAGGATGTAGTCCCCACGAGCTTCAACTAAAACTTTAGTTCCATTGCCCATGAAGAGGCTAACATCCCCTTGATTGAAGTCCCTACTTCTTGTGAACCCCTGCAACAAATTGCAAATATGAGTTCCACATCCGGTATCCAATACCCATGTGTTAGAAGATGTAACATTAAGATCAATTTGAATCATGTATATTGTACCTGAGGTCTGCCCGGCATCCCTCTTTGCTTTCAACTCTTGGAGATGGACAGTACAATTCCTTGCCCAATGTCCAATCTCCCCACACTTGAAGCTTGGGTCATTAGTAGCAACCTTTTGCTTTTTCTCCTGTGGTTTGGGTGGCACCCTTGCCACCCCTTTCCCCTTTCCCCAAACGGGTCCCTTACCCTTGGCAACCTTTGCCTTGGGTGCGGGATGAGGCCTTTTGTTGTTCCCACCTTCATTGATGGTGAGAACGGGTAAAACCCTTTTACCCATGGCCGCCTCGGCCGTTTTAAGCATTGAGTGAAGCTCACCAATGATTTTGTACCAAGCATTCATGTTGTAGTTCAACACGGATGTCTCGAACTTCTTGGTAAGGCCATTTAGGATCAAATCCGTGGCCAATTCCTTCGAGACGGAACAATTAAGCCTCTCGAGGCGGTCAATGTGACTTTTCATCTTAAGTACATAAGATGAAACAGATAGGTTGTCGTCCATACCACGTGCATGGAATGCTCGAACCGTTTCGAAGCGCTCAACCCTTGCTTGCTGTTAGAACGTTTCCTTCAGCTGGGTTATCATGTCGTAAGCTCTGTGATGTTTATACTCCTTTTGGAGATCTGGAGTCATGCTCGCTAGCATGAGACAAGACACTTGGATGGAGTCCTTAGTGTATTTTATCCAATCGTTAAAGGCCTCCTCATCATCCTCGCTAGGTTGATCGGGGATAGGGTCGTCTAAAACATATGATCTTTTCTCTTGCTTGAGAACAATTCTCAAGTTTCGATAACAATCAATGAAATTATTATGATTTAGTCGTTCCTTTTGGAGGATCGCTCGTAATGATTGGTTGGATGCGGATGAGTTATCGTGATTTTCATTATTGGTGGCCATCTACAAAATTTAACAAAGATCTATTTTAGTATTTTCGATATTGCTAATTTTAATAATTAATGCCTTTTAAGGTCAATTTATATTTAAATCTAGAACCCAACATTACATTTAAATTGTGCTTAGGTGACCTTTATCCCATGATTTAAATTAATAAGGTGGTCAACGATTGACGATTGCAACCATTTGCAATTTCTAGAGGTATGGGATCGACTTTAAACATCATATGCAAAGTCGGCACGTTAATCCCATAAACACTATTTGGAAACCATATTTTAGATGATCTATTTAACATGGTTTGCAAATCAAGTTACCCTACTTGCACACACATGTGAGTTTACCAACATAAGTGGTTAGGTGACCTTTATCCCACCAATGTGGTATTCCCACCTTATGTCACAAGTTCCCTCAAATTGGTTAGGTGACCTTTATTCCATCAAGAGTTTCCAAATGACTTAAGTGTTGTGCAAAAGGACAGTGTTAAACTTGTTTGTTATATATTTAGAGGTTTCATATTTCTAGTTTAGAAAACTCTATGTACTTGTATTTGCATGCTTTCAAATACAAGGTACCCTATGGTTCTTTGATTAAAACCTATTTTAATCTTTAAAATCATTAAATCATTTTAATAACCTTTTATTAACTTTTAAGAACCATCAATTTTCAGCTTGTTAATTTTGTTAATGAGTTTGTTATGAATATCCAAATATCAACCAAACAATCAAACAACAAACAATCAAACAAGCATAAACATATAAACATGAGTGCATAACCTTAGCTACTAAGTTGACAACACTTGTTTGCCATCACAAGTGTTGTCATAAGGTCTTTCCTAAGGGTTTGTAGTGACACAATTACATGTGTCCATGGACTCCCACTTGAATCCATATCCAAATACTTCAAGGTCCATGTCTTTGATGTCCATCCTTGGGTCTTGATCTTGTGCATCTTCCTTTTACAAAATTGTATCCTAATACATTTTTTCTAGTAAAAGAAATGCACCTAATCTATTAATTACATAACCAAATGAATAAATAATTACAACCCAATTGAATAAACACAAATATTACAATCCAATTGAATGAATAAAACAACCACTTGAATCATCCAAACAACACAAGGCCAAAAGCTAGGTTATGCACACTAACAACCAATGATCATATCATCCAAAATATAACTATGAATCCCTCAAAACCCATGAATTTTCAGGCAACATAAACTGAAAATTTTGGGTTTAGATGTTGTCCAAACAACACAACACATCAACATGTATATCTTTCAAGATTTAATCACAAGCATGTATAATATAATCTTGAAAGTTGGGGATTCAACAAAACAGAAATATAGCAGCCCAAAATCAGCCTATTATGAGTTTATAACCATCCTTTAAAACCAATTTTAAAGGACAAAACAAGCAAGTCATCCACATAACCGGCTCTAGATGCCATTGAAGGGTTTGATAGAACATAAAACAAGTTTAACCTTTTAAACTTTCAGAAAATGCAGCGGATATATATAGCTTTAAACCCGATTTTTTAGCTTAAAAATATGTTCTTTAGTGACCATAAAAGTGTATAAAACAAACCCATAATCAAAGGATCTTTAATATGTGAATGAACAAGCTATAATCTTATGTAAACTACATAAAATCACAGCCACATAAAGCTATGATTAACTACCTTTCTCCAGCAAAATGTCGACCAAAATGGGTGATAAGATGCTTGTGAATCGGCCAAGACTCCAAAGGAGGACTCCTCAAGCTTTGTATACCCCAAGCCCTTGATCAAACACCACTCTTGCGAGGTAGAGGACACCAAAAATCAGCTCAAAATCCTCTTCTTTTCTGCCTTGTTTTCGTAAACTTGAGAGAGAGAGAGAGTGAGATGAAGTTCAAGTTTGCATGTCTTGAGATTATCAGAGAAAAGGGAGAGTCTTGACTAGTATTGATGTGTGTAGTGTTCAAGATAAAAGAACCAATGGTATCCAAGGGGGGGGCAGCCGAAAATGGTGTTTTGAAATCTTTCCCCCTCAAAATTTTAACACAATAACACATTAACTAGTCTTCTAACTAGTTTACACAATTAACCATTTAATTGTATAAGTAGTATTCTCTCATTATTTATTTGTGATGTTATTTAACTCATTTAAACAACATTACAAATAATATTATTGAACAACATGTATTAATTATTCGTTCTATCTCATATGCAACTTGTTTAGAAAACACACTTTCTAAATTGGTGTAAATATTTAATTGGATGATCATATCATCCATTAAATATTAATTGGTGTTTGCTAAGCTTGTTATTGGGTATAACCCGACTTGGATCATGACGTACTAACCACATCAATATTCTAAGTGTCTTGGGCACATAGAATCCTACATAAATTACCCATCAGTACTTATATTTGACTTTTGCACACTAATGCTCATCAGTACTTGTGAACTGAGAGCATCAGTATTAGTCAAATTAGTCTAGCTGCAGCATACCAAGCCTTAGTACCAAATTTTGAAATCTGGCACTATCTAAAGGCTTAGTAAATATGTTTGTAAGCTCATCAGCACTAGGCACAAATTTAGGATCAATGAGACCTTTTTCATAGCAATCCCTAATAAAATGATGTCTGATCTCTATATGTTTGGTCCTAGAGTGCTAGACTGGATTTTTAACAATACAAAGAGCTGAAGCACTATCCATTAATAATGGAGTCTTAGTCTCTGTAATGCCATAATCCAAAAGTTGGTTCTGAAGCCAAAGTACCTGAGTTGTACAACTTGCAGCAGCAATGTACTCAGCTTCAGTAGTGGATGTAGCAATTGATGTTTGTTTCTTACTCTGCCAAGAAACTAAACAATTGCCTAGGAATTGGCAACCACCAGAAGTGGATTTTCTGGTGACTTTGCATCCTGCATAGTCACTATCAGAGAAAGTGACTAATTTGCAAGAATGCCCAGTTGAATACTAAAGACCTAGTGATTGGGTAACTTGCAGATATCTAAGATCCTTTTAACAACAATCAAATGGGATTCTTTAGGTGCAGCCTGAAATCTAGCACAGGCACATGTTACAAACATGATGTCTGGTCTAGAAGCTGTAAGGTACATCAAGAACCCAATCATACATCTGTAAAGGTTTTCATCAACCGCTTTACCTTCCTGATCTACATCCAGTTGTGTGATGCTGCTCATGGGAGTAGAACAGGGCTTACAGTTTTCTAAATCAAACTTATTCAACAACTCTTTTGTGTATTTGGACTGATGAATAAAGATTCCATCAGCCCTTTGTTTGATTTGCAAACCTAGAAAGAACTGTAATTCTCACATAGCACTCATTTCAAACTTTTTCTTCATGAGCTTTGTGAATTCATCACACAACTGTGGATCAGAGGATGCAAAAATTATATCATCTACATAAATTTGAACAAGGAGCTTATGCTGTCCCACAGTCTTGATGAATAAAGTTTTATCAATTGTGCCTCTAGTGAACTTATTCTCTAGAAGAAAAGTTGATAGTGTCTCATACCAGGCTCTAGGAGCTTGTTTCAGCCCATAAAGAGCCTTATCAAGCTTATACACCCAATCAGGATGTTTATTGTCCTCAAAGCCTGGTGGTCGACACACATAAACTTCCTCCTTTATTTTTCCATATAGAAATGCACTTTTGACATCCATTTGATAAACTTTAAGACTATGAAAAGCAGCATAAGCTAAGAACAATCTAATTGCCTCCAGTCTGGCCACAGGAGCAAAGGTTTCATCATAATCGATGCCTTCCTCTTGTGCAAACCCCTGAACAACCAGCCTGGCCTTGTTCTTAACTATTTGGCCCTTTTTATCAGTTTTGTTCCTAAATACCCATTTGGTACCTATTGCACACTTACCTTGGGGTAAAGGAACAAGCTCCCATACTTGCTGTTTTCTAAAATGAAGAAGCTCAAGCTGCATTGCTTCAACCCATCCATTGTCTCTTAAAGCAACATGGTAGTTCTTTGGCTCTTGCTGACTGATGAAGAGAGCATAGTAGAAGAAGTTGGACAATTGACTCCTAGTTGAAACTCCAGCATTGATATCACCAATGATTTGAGACATTGGGTGATTCTTCAGCTCTTGGTAGACTAAAAGATCAGTGCAAGTGTTTGTAGAACCTTCAGTAGCAACAGCTAGTGATGGAGATTCTTGAAACCATGTAGGAGATGACAGCTCAAATGAAGTAGAGCATGAAGAAATCTCATCAGCATTTGTTGTTAATGGAGCTGCTGAAGCTACAGGAGCATCAGGTTTAGTGGACTCAGGCAGATGATCACTAAACCTGAAGAGGTGAGTACTGGCTGCATCATCATCAGTACCACCAGGTGGAGAACTGTTGACAGGCACAACAGCTGGAGGTTGATAAGGAACATATTGTAGTATGTCCAGATCAAACAACTCCACAGCGTTTTGTGGAATCTTGTCCTTTGGAGATTCATTAAACTTCACATGCAAAGTTTCTTCAACCATCTTTGTCCTATAGTTGAAAACTCTGTATGCCTTGCAAGTTGATGAATAACCAACAAAATACCCTACATCCACCTTACTAGCAAACTTCTGGAGTGGATTGCTAGTGTTGAGAATGAAACATGGACACCCAAAGGCTGTAAAGAAGGAAATCAAAGGGGCCAAATGATGAAGTACTTCATAAGGAGTCTTCATCAACCTCTGATTCACTAATGCTCTATTCTGCACATAGTAAGCTGTGTTGATAGCTTCAGCCCAAAAGGTCAGTGGCAATCCTGAGTCAGCCAGCATTGATCTTGCAGCTTCAATAAGAGTCATGTTCTTTCTCTCAACCACTCCATTCTTTTCAGGAGTTCTTGGAATACTGAACTGCCTTTTAATTCCCTTAGACAGGTAGAAGTCATCCAGTGTGTGATTTCTAAACTCTGTTCCATTGTCACTCCTCACACACTTGACCTGAAGGGAATACTGCTTCGCCACAAATAACACAAAGTTCATAATAGCCTTGGCAGCTTCATCCTTGGAGTGCAAGAAGAAAGTCCATACAAATCTGGAGTAATCATCCACAATTACCAGACAGTATTTCTTCTTTGCCATGCTCATCACCCTGACAGGACCAAAAAGATCCATGTGCAAGAGTTGCAAGCAGGCAGTGGACTTTGGTTCTTCTATAGGAGGGAATGAAAATCTGTGTTGTTTTCCCTTTAAGCAAGCAGTGCAGTTGTCTTCACACTTGAACTCCTTCAAAGGCAACCCTCTTACTAAACCATGGCTTATCAGCTGATTCATGTTTTTGAGATTAACATGCCCCAGCCTTCTATGCCATATAGTAGATTCTTGAGGAGAGGCCTTGGAGAATAGGCAAGGATGGCCTTTTAGATCTATTTTCTTGGAAAGATATAAGGTATATACTCTTCCTGTCCTGTTGGCCTTCAGGAGAGTATATTCATCCAACACCTTGTCAATCAAACTCAGAACTTTGGATGACAGAATCTGATAGTTCTGGCTTGTGAAAAGGGCAACATGGCCTTTATCATACATTTGACTGACACTCAAGAGGTTGTACTTGAGATTCTCCACATGGTTAACATCATCAAACCTTATTTCCCCATTGGAAACAAAGCCTTTACTGATGATGTAACCTTTTGCATCATTGCCAAAGGAAACAAATCCCTTCTTTCCTTGAGAGTAGTCATTAAGAAGAGAGCTGCTTCCTGTCATGTGCATGGATCCTCCACTGTCTACATACCAGATGCTTCTTTGGCATGTTGAAGAACCCTGGAATCAACACAACAAGTTAGTTAGTTTTAGAGACCCAAACCTTTTTGGTTTTGGGTCTGTTCTCAACAACAGGTGCAACACTAACTGGTGTGTTATGTGTGACAGCCTGAGGTGAAGGAGATGGTGTAGAAGTGGAATCCTTTGGCTTGGATTTCCTTTTCTGTTGTTTCAACACAGGAGCATCTAATTGGTTGACTCTTCCTATTAAATGTTGAACCATCATCACAAGTTGTGTCTGACTTTGTGATAAAGCTTTCAGCTCTTCAGACATAATAGTACTTGCTGGTGATGGATTCCTGTGTTGCACCATCTTCTTTTGAGCAACCTCAACTGTTACCTGAGTAACCCCTACCTTCTTTTTGGATTTTGCTCTGGGCTTAGGGATTTCAGGCTTTGATGTTGCTAGAACAAACTTAGTCTCAAACTCATTTTTCATTTTATTCATGTGCTCTTTAATTTTCTCCTTTTGTTTGAGTTTGGAACCCCTTTTGTACCAGCACTCATCCAGCACTCATCAGTAAGATGATTGAACAGGCCACATTCTCATATGGCTTCTTCTTCATCTTTTTGATCATCAACTAAAGGGGATGAAACTACTGAAGACTTGTTCTTCAGCTGTTTGCTGTCAGTACTTGCATTTTTTTTCCTTGCAGTACCTGCTTTCCTGATATCCTTTTTAGTTATCTTCAAACCCTTTCAACTGATAGTTTTCTTCTCTTTAGTGCTAAAAGTAGTTGAGATTTGACTTCAGGTGTTATCACTTGCTCTCCAGTACTTTAAGTACTTCTAGAGACACCACCTGAGTTGATCAACTTGTTGACCATGTGACAGTCAGCATTTGAACCATCAGCTGTTGTAGCATCAGCTGATTAGTTTTGGGAGTTAATGCTGACCTCTACCTCAGATGATGCTGTGTCAGATAGTAGGTCACATGATGAGAAGGATTGGTTATTGCTCTCTCCATCAGATTCAACTTCTACTCTTGAAGTAAAATTTGTAGGAGGAGCAGTGTGATTATAACCAATGCCAAACTTCACATTTGAAGCTGATTGCTTACTAAGAAGCATTTCAAAACCCTTGTAGGATTGCACCCATCGATCACACTCTACCTGGGTGGCTGCAAGTGTTTCCTTGAGGTCTCTGTACTTCTCTAGAAGTACCTCTTCCCTAGCCTTATCATCTTTAATTTGGCATTTAAGCTTATAAATCTCATTATTTTTATCATTAAGTGCAGACTCAAATTCAGCTTTCTTTTTGGAAATAGTTTGCTCTAGCACAAGATTTTTATCAATTAAAGCTACATTTGCTTCTCTAATAGAAGCAAATGCTGCTATGCATGAATCAGTACAAAGCTTGGCTTTAGCCTCAGAGGATACCTGTGATGAAGCATTTGAGGATGACCCATCAGCAGACTCGAAGGCCATTAGAGCAAGATTCCCAAACGGATGATCACCACCATGTTGACCAGCACCTTGGAATAGTTGTTCCTGACCAGATAGATCATCCGGTAAACTACTCCAGTCAATAACTCCTGGGGTGAAGAAGCTGTGTTGTTGAGGTTGGGTTCGATGATGAGATTGGGAAGGTTGAGGCTCAGGAAGAGCATGTGGTGGCTGAGCAGGAGGTGCTTGAACTTGACTAGGCTGAGGCATATAGTAGCAGGGGTATGGGTATGGCATATGACCCTGAGGCACAAAGTATGTAGGTGATGCCTGAGTTGGTGATGGATGGCTAGAACTGGAAGGATGTTGCCCTTTGTGTTGTGAGCTATTGCTGGGAAAAGTCACAAAGGGTGCAGAGGAGTTAGATCCAGATGATCTACACTTTCTAGCAAAGTGTCCAAGCCTTTGGCACTTCTGACACCTCAACTTGCTCTTGTCAAAACCAACTTTGGTTTTACCAGAGAGACCAGGGAATTTCCTGCCAGTTCTCTTATAGAACTTTTGAGATTGGATATTTATCATAGCCATTTGACTTAAGATATCCATCTCTTCCAGATCATCATCTGGAATGCCCTTCAAGTCCTCCATCAGGAAACACAGGTTATCACTGCTACCTCCTGAACTACTATCAACACCAACAAAAACATGTTTAGAGTTGGTAGAGAAATCAATATGCTCATCATAGGCACTCTCAGATGCAGCATATTCCGACTCTTGACCTATCAATGCAGCATTGCCTGAGATAAAGTCATCAGTGAGCTTGCCAGAGGTGGACAACTTTTTCTTTTTCTCTATCTCTCTCTCAAATGTAAGCAGTTTCCCATGAAGTTGGGTGAGAGATAGAGTATCCATATTTGCACTAGAACGTAGGACAATGGTATAAGTGTCCCATCTCTCAGGCAGTGATCTGAGGAATCTATTGTTCATCTGGCTATTAGAATACTCTTATTTGACCATCTTCAACTCAGAGATCAAACATGAGAATCGCTCGAACTGTTGAGTCAGAGTCTCACCCTTCCTATGAGAGAATGTCTCATATTGTTGGGCGAGGATTTCCCTTGTGTTTGCTAAGACCTCATCGATTCCTCCGAATTGTTCCTTCAGAGCAACCCATAGGTCATGAGCTGTCTCATGATGCATCAGCCCAGAATAGATTTCATTCGGCAGTGCCATGGCCAGAATTCCATGGGCTTTTGCATCAATCTCGAACATCTTAAGATCTTCATCCGAGTATTGTTCGGGTTTCTTCACAACCCTCTCATTAGACTCAGGGACGCTCACCATCGGCTTGTATGGTCCATGCACTACCAATTTCCAACAACCAGCGCTGTTGATCGATAGATTATGGAGCATACGCCTTTGCCAGATGTTATACTCATTCCTCACAAGCATCGGAGGCTTGGTTGAGGAACCAGTATTGTGAGGATCGTTCGTTGGTGTCGCCATCTCAGATTTCAGTCAAAATCAAGGTAAACAATACAAATGTAGCTCAAAACAACGAGAACCTCAAGTTTAAAGGCCAGAACAGCAGAGTCTCAATCTCTATAACTAATTCTTGCAAATTGCTAATTCGATCAAATGTAGAGATTAAAAGAGCAGTTTCAATGATCAATAGTTAAATCGATCAATGATTAACCGGCTCTAATACCATTTGACAGGATATCAACCTCTACTTTGATCAATTAGGTTGTATTCGCAGCGGATTTAGCACTAGAATTAGACAAACAAGCAAGAACACGAATGATTTTGCATGTAACAATAAAGTTATAGAGAGAGAGAACGATTCTGCCAAAAAGGTATTTTCTATTAACTCACACGTTTCGGCCCAGTTTACAATTAGGTCATCTTCCTTTTATAGGAAGAATGACGTATGCTGATGTCACTTGATAGTGACATCAAACGGTTACTTAACAAACTACTGAAAGAACACTAAACTACTGAAGATGTCAAACAGCTAACATCTTCTTACAAAATGCTAAGTGTTCTACTTATTACAAAAGACTAAAAAGGAAACTACTGAAAGATACAACGACTGAAGAACAAACTCTTCAGTCGTTTACAACTACTGAAACTATAACGACTGAAGAACAAACTCTTCAGTCGTTTTACAACTACTGAAAGGAAAAATACAAACAACTGAAAAGAAAAACCATCACAACAACTAAAGACAGCTTCTTCAGCTGTTGTGACAAACTCTGAGGCTTCAGCACTTGGTCTTCAGACGTTTCATCAGTTGATGACTTCAGTAGTTGTCATCAACTGATGTCTTCAGTCTTTGTCTTTAGACTTTGTACATCAGTTGTTGATCATCAGTTCTTCAGTTCTTCAGCTGTTGATCTTCAGCACTTGAGTCTTCAGTACTTGAAGTCTTCAGTACTTGTATTCTTCAGTACTTCAGACTTCAGTAGTTGTGGTCTTCAATACTTTAGATCTTCAGTTGTTGTTCTTCAGTTTTTTGATCTTCAGCTGTTGAGTCTTCAGTCTTTGTCAAACTGCTGATGAAGCTTTCAGCAGTTGTTGTGATGTCATGTGGGACTTAGAGGTTTTTCTGAACTTGGCTCATTGGTTCTTTTGGTCCAACAGATGTGTTCCTCATTGGGAATATTTTATAGATCAAGATTAAGAACATTCAGCTTTGTGCTCAGTACAATAAAAATGTCTTGGTGTACTCCAGGTCTATGATTATCATAACAGAGGAGACACTTAAGTTGAGCAATTTATAATCTGTTTCACTTGGTGTATTGAAGTTAGATTTCAAGCTATCTATGTTAAAGAAATCAATACTTACCATAAACCATGTTATGTTGTTGACCATACAATCATGAGAATTTACTTCTTCACTGTTGCATATAATGTTAGGTGTCCCATGCTAAGCCTATCCACATGTCAAACAAGGTATCATCTGTCTTTATTAGTGAAAAAATACTCAAGTGAAGAGCTATGCTAGTGTACTATCATTTCTCATGAAGTGTATGAGTGATTCAATGTTATAAATGATTAGTTTGCATGTTATCTTGATTTTGAAAAAGATAGAAGTGGGACATTGTTTTGGACTTTGACAAAATCAAGACTGTTTGATTTTAATGTTTGAAAACATTAATTTGTTGGTTCATAGTTGATCATACCAAGTGACTGAACTAGAAATTCAAATCTAGTTGAATCAAATGATTTTGTAAAAAGATCAGCCAATTGATTGTCTGTATGAACTTTGATTAACTGGATCAGACCTTTTTCTGAGCAATCACTTAGAAAATGATATCTGATCTCTATGTGTTTGGTTTTTGAATGTTGAACAAGATTGTCTGTTATAAATATTCTTGTAGAATTGTCAATGTGTATGGGTGTTTTAAGAAAATTAAAGCCATAGTTAAGCATTTGGTTTTGTATCCATAACAGCATGCAGAAGCAGCTATGTATTATGCTTCAGCTGTTGACACAGAGACATTTGTCTATTTCTTGCACCGCCAGGAGATCAATCTTGATCCAAGAAACTGACAGCCTCCTGTAGTGGATTTTCTGTTGTTATTGCATCCACTATAATCACTGTCTGTGTATGCATATAAAGAGAAGTCTCCATCTTTGGGATACTACAAACCAAGTGCTGGTTTGCCTTTCAAGTATCTAAAGATTCTCTTTACAACATTAATGTGTGATTCTTTTGGATCTGCTTGATATCTAGCACACATGCATACCGCATACATGATATCTGGTCTGCTTGCTATAAGGTACGTCAGAGAACCTATCATTGATCTATAAAGTTTGTGATCAACTGATGGTCCTTCTGGATCTAGTCCAAACTTTAGTCTAGTTGCAAATGGTGTTTTGCTTGATGTGCAGTCTACCATGTTATATTTCTTGAGAATCTGATGTACATAGTTGTGTTGGTTGATAAAAATTCCATCTTGTGATTAATGAACTTGTAGTCCAACAAATAAGGTAAGCTATCCCATTGAACTCATTTGGAACTTTGATTGCATAAAAGATTCAAATTCTCTGCAAAGTTGGATGTTTGTGGAGCCAAAGATGATGTCATCCACATAGACTTAAACCACTAACAAGTCTTGTCCTTTCTTCTTTAAGAACAATGTCTGCTCTATTTTCCCTCGGGTATACCCATTCTATGAGAAACTTAGACAAGGTTTCATACCACTTCCTAGGTGCTTGATGATGACCATATAGAGCCTTATCTAGTTTGTAGACTCTATGAGGGAATTCTGGATCTTCAAACCCTGGTGGTTGAGCAACATATACCTCTTCATCTATCTTTCCATAAAGGAATGCACATTTTACATCCATTTGAAAGACAGTGAAGTTTTTGGATGAGGAATATGCAAGGAACACTCGGATGGCTTCAAGTCTAGCTACTGGAGCAAAGACATCATCAGAATCAATGTCTTCCTCTTGAGTGTATCCTTGGGCAATAAGGCTTGCTTTCTTCCTAATGACAATCCCTATGTCGTCTTCTTTGTTTCTGAATTGCCGTCTAGTGCCTATGGCATATTGACCTTGAGGTAGATTAACCAGTTTCCATATGTCACACCCCCACTGATAGTGGAAGCACGGGGATGAGAGCGAGACGTGATCGTCATAACACATGGTACACAATAGAGAGGCTATATATATTTGATGACAAGCGTGTCATGATGACACCCGAGCACAAATGGAGACTTGTGTCACGTTTAGTCAGTAACCACGACAGCATAGTCATAAGCATAACAAGAAGAATGATCATATAAGCATAAATGATAACTTGTAAAGTAAATTCCCACAACCCGGGAACAAGTATACAAATGAACAAGTTTAATCAACCAAGATTAATGTTTAACAAAAGATGATAAGTAACAAAAATGCATCCTAGGGTCCCCTCTAAAAGGTAGCACTCCTAGAATCTTCAATTACCTTGATCACCTGAAAAGATATACTCAAAACGGTCAACAGAATTGTTGGTGAGCTTCGCAGGTTTTAAGTAATAAAATATGTTAAGATGAAAACAACTTGTAAGTTTGATAAGAATTACCGCGACTACATTTTTGTGTAAGCGGTTTTACAAGATATAGATAGCCACAACCAAACCTATACATCGGTTCCACACGGGAATTGATGGCTGTAAAGAAAGCGTCCCATAAGTTTTACATGACGTAGCAAGATCCACGAAGCGCATACGTATAAGTTACAACCAAACCAATCCTTAGGTCCCATTACCGGGATTAATGGTTGTAATGGATGATCGGCTTAGAAGAACCACACAGAAGAAGCACACAGCCGATGCATCCATCAACAATAGCAATCACAGGTAGCATCAATCAACACATAATATCAACGTAGTAGCGCATAGTAATGTAATACCACCAAGTAACATACAAGGTGGTAACATAGCATAGAGTCTAGTTCATATAGCATCAATCGACAAGATAAGCAAGATAAGATACTCATACAAGTAGCAGCCAGCTTCCACTAGGGAAGATGCTTGAAATCAAGTTAAGTAGGTGAGCATTCTTTTCCCCCAAGTTTGAAAATATTTAAAAGGTTTTATAAGAGTAAAAAGGGGCTACAAAACTCACAAAATAGATGATAAGCACGAATGATGAAAGTATCCCAAGAGTAGAATGCTATGAACAGTCAAACACCTATTGACAGTTACTAACAAGCATTAATAATGAGCACAAAGCATAAGATGACATTCGAGTAATTCGGGCTGTTTTGGTACGGTCGTGGGTAGCACACACAAGCAGGCATACACATATCAGACCTTATGTAGGTCCAAGTATTAAGGGTAGTCGTCATTGCTAAAGACATCTGTATGGGGATCCCATTATTATAAAGGATAGTACTGATAGGATCAAATGATTCAATCTGTAATGATTATGAACACAATTCAAAGCAAAACACAAACAATTGTAATCAAATCAAGCAATATCAACAAAATTCATAATTCATTGATATAGCAAAAACAATTACAAAAGTAGAAAGTAGTTCGTACAAAATCTTACGTCTGCTGAATCTACTTTAGCCTAAGCTATATATACTACTAGAAAACTAGAGACTATCTATTTACAATTCTAGTCCCTATACTATGATAAAACTGTAAAAGACACATTAAGACTAAATGTTAATCTTTCTAGAGTACTAACAATACTCCCCCTAAGATTGACATTTATCTTCGGTCTTCAAAAATCTTCTCTTTGTTTTTGCATCTGAATCTTTATCTTCTCTTTGTCTTTTGTCTTCTATCTTCAAGAATCAAAGAAATCTTCTGGTTCTTCTTTTATCTTGAACATTGGCTTCTTTTTGTACATCTCTAGCTCCTTCAGTGCATTATCAATTGATGACTTAAATATGCTAGCAAGAACAGCTTGTTCAGGTTTTGATTCGTTTGTTTTTATCTCCATTTTCTTCATTCTTTCCAAAGTATCCTTTGATAAGCATGCAATGTCAACATTAGCATACAACTCAATAGGATGTTTACTTTCTTGACAATATACCTCCAGAATTCTTTTTCTTGAGATTCTCATAAATTCAATGTCAGTAATGTCTCTTTTCACAATATTTGCATAAGCGAGAGCTTTTCGCAATGAAATTCTTTCCATAGCTGCATTCATGACATTAATCATTGACACAAAATACTTCTTATCATTCTCTGCAATCTTAGGATTCACCTTCTCAAAACTTTGAACAGCAAGAAAAGAGATATAACTTGGATGTAATAGTTTGAGCTCAAAAACTCCAAACAAAGTAATCATATCTACATCCCAGTTCTCAAGATTTCGTACCAATTTTAGTTCAAAAGTTTTAGAGTTGTAAAACCATCTCAAAATAGGTTTTGTTCTTTGAGTACCTTCGATTACTTTCAACGCTGGATTGGTAACCTTATCAAAATAATGATCACAAAATTCCAACATAAAATGATCTTCATCTTTATTTCTTCCTTGATATTTATTTTGTTTCTTCAACTCAGTGAAATATTCCTTATCTTCTTGCTCACATCTTGTCTGAAGAAAACATATATCTCGAATTATACCTCTGTGAAGTAATTCAACAAACATTTTCCCATGTTTAGCATCCGATGAGTTAATCAGAGGCAGTTTGTCTAACTCCTTCAAATCTTGCACTGGAAGCTTAATTATGATAAATATCACATATAGCATTTACTCTTTTAATCAAAAAGACATCGAATATCTCATCATACTTCCATGCAATGATTTTAACTTGGTTAGAGAAATCAGGAGCAATCATATCATTCAACAGTTTAGCTACAGACTGTCCTTTTTGCAATATGTTCCTAACCATATCTCCTGTACTTCTTGATTTATCTAAAATGTGCTTTTGCTCAGGAGTAGCCTTGTATGCTTTTTTCTCCGTACCAGCAAACATCTTCATCAGTTCTTTTCTGCTATCATAATTATTTGATCTCCTTGCCATAGATTGAATATCTTTTGGTTTCAACATCCTTGTTCTTTTTGTAATCTCTAGATATTAAGGATTGTCTGTGTCAAGACTAATCATCTTATTAACAATCTTTTCAGTTTCCTGAAAAATTCTAACAAGATTCCTCAATGAAGTGGACTGAAGTCTTTTAAGGCTTTTCCATGGGTAATTTCTTGCTTGTAACCATGACCTCAAAGCTATCACATTCATATCATCAGGATTAGGGTGGTGTAACTCAGACTTTGGTAAATCATTTGCATTGATTACCTCTTGAGCTCTAACCCATTCTCCATGTTCAATTACTATCTTATTTGGATCAATTAGTGCTACAGACTCAGCTGTGACACACTTTTCATATTCTTCATTGATCTGAGACACGGTTAATCCATCCAAATATACTATGTTATACTTCATTTTCACCAGATAATTATATCTGTCTTCAAAATCAATTGGAATTTCATCTTGATCTTGAGATTGAGCAATAGGAGATAAAGATCTTTCAAAGTTTACTTCATCAATATCCTCCTCATTCAACACTTCATCATACCAATCATCCTCAAATTCATCATCTATTTCATCTAAGGCTTCAATTTGAACTTGAGACACTTTCTCCTGAACTTTTTGACTTTCATCATTAATCCTTTGTTCCTCATAACCTTCTTTCTCAATTTCCTCTTCAATTCTTTGAAATTTAGAGGAAGATTCAGGTAAAACTGAATCATCAACTTCATCAATTTTTCTTTTTCCTTTGTCTATCACTTTAGGAGATTCATCCACAGTTTGAGCATCATCAACATCTATTGGATTGATTTCAGATACTATTACAATATCTGGAGATGTTGGCTTTTGAGATTCTTGATTCTTCCTTAATTCTTCTTTCAAGTTCTCATTCTCTTCAGATAATCTCTTGAATCTCTCTTCTAAAAGATCATAATATTTAATCATAAGCTCTAAATTTTTATGACATCATCTTTATCCTTAGCATAACTCTCAAGCTTTTCATTCTTGTCTTTAATGTCTTCTTTGAGCTTTTTATTTACATCTCTCATCAAACTTAAGTCTTTTTCATACTTCAAGTTTTCTTCTCTCAACTTATCAAGATCAACTTTAAGATCAACAATAACTTTCTCTTTAACTGCATTTTCTTCTTTAAGAGCATCCAACTCATTCAAATCAACTATCTCCTCTGTTTGTACAGACACATTATGTGTTGTACTTACAGGCATTTCTTGATTTTGAATGGAAGGAGTATTCTAAAACATTGGATTAAACATAAATGCATCCATAAAATCTGACTCAACTGTTTGATTTTGCACATTATCATCGTGCTCAACTTCTTCAGTTGCTTCATTCATATTATCATCTTGTAAATCATCACCAGATAATTCTTCACCTTCATGTTGAGCTTCATCAGCATGCTCAGACATGGTTCTATCACTACTTAGTGATTGGTGTGTTTCAGCTACATCACCATCATCATTATTGTCATCATCAGAACTAGAAGAGCTATCATCATCATCATCATCATGAGCATCTTTATTATCTTCATCATCATTTTGCTCATCATCATCTTGATCAGGGTTTAGAGGAAATTCATCAATCAGATCAGCTGGATCTATTGGTTCACCTTCAACCAAATGATAGTGATCCACTGTAATGTCTACATCATCATTAGCAACATTCCTCATATATTCAAACATAGGAACATTTTGAGAACCAGTCAACATAGCTAGTCTCTTATATGATACTTCGGACATATGTTCCAATTCAAGTCTATCTCCTCCAACTCCATAGACATGAATATCAGGGTATTCTTCATTGATGATCATTTGTAAAAATCTAGGGTACATAAGGTATTTGTTCCTTATACCCTTCTCCAGATTGAATATGAATCCATTCATGATCCATCTAGCCATATTAAATCTTCTATTTGTTGAAATGGCTACAATAGGAGATGCAATGTCCACTGGGAATGAATTCCATCCAGCACTTCTTTTGGACATGCAGTGTTGAAAGATATAGCATAGAAGCTTCCAATGATTATACACACGACCTCTGAAAAATTGTTTCTTTCGAAAGTGATCAGGATGACCCATTTCCATGAATGTCTCTCTATATTCATTAAATGAAAGCTCAGAGAGATCTTCTGGATCATTGTGACACAGTCTCAATGCAATCCTTATGGATTCTTCTTATACTTCTATCATACGATCTTTGGAAATAAAACCTCTCAACACCTTTCTTCCTTCATCATTTACTACAACCTCAGTGGTGCTCTAGAACTTTTTGATAAGTTTGTCATATATCACTGGCTGATAACACATGGCATAAACATCTTAGTCCTCAGAAGAAATCTGATCATCTCCTCATATGAAATAGCATCTTGGACTTCTTCATTGAGTAAAGCAGCCACATTATGCTTTGGCTCAAACTTCAAATTTGCCATCTGCACAATATAAAGCAATGATGTTTAAAAAAATGTGAATTTTAAAGAAATAGATTGAATGAAAGTTTAAACATGAGATGATATAAGATATAATAAACTAATGTGTTTAATGAATTTGACTTATAAATTCACCTTGAATTATTAATTGATGTTAATTGTAAAACATTTCTGTTTTTATGAAATTTTAATTTTCAAGATGAATTTTATTAAAAGAAATCAACACATATGATTATTTTATCTTTCTCAATTTTATTTAACATTTTAATCCTTTTGAAATGAATTTTATTAATTTTTATTTATTTATTTTTCATTATTAAAAAAAATTCGTCTGTTCATCTCCTTCTTCATGTTCATCTTCAAGTTATTGTTCATCGATGAACAGTCAACCGAGACCTTCAATCAAAGTTCATGAAAATCCATGTTTAATATATCAGAATGCTCGAATTCGTATGATAAACAACATTCAATGATCAATTTATGAGTTTGATTCGATCACAATGCTCAAATATGAACTTTAACAATTGTTAGGGTTCGAGCGCCCGAATAGGTGTCGAACGCCTATCTCAAAACCATCATTTAATCACAAACCAGACTAATGTAGATTATTAACTTACGTTCACAATCTCACAAATCCTATCAATAACCTGTGATTACAAGATTGAATGATTTTAATCGATGGAAAGAGGTAACCGAGAGTATAAGGGTTCAGGGGAGAATTTTGGGTTTTGAATGAGCGAATGAAATGAAAGTTTCACAAGTGTTATATTTATACTAAGTGAAACTTTTAGGCACATTAGCACTGTTTGTGCACATGATGACCTAAATTTCACCAAGTGATTAGGCGCATTAGCACTGTTTGTGCGTATGAGATCAGACGTATTAGCACTATTCAGGAGCATAAGCACTGTTCAGGCACTTTTGCACTGTTCAGGCACTTTGCACTGTTCAGACACATTTGCACTGTTCAGTCACTTTTGCACTGTTCAGGCACATGAAATTTCTGATACTCCTAACACTTTGTGAATTTCACTTGTCAAACCTGATAAGTCCAAATACTGTGTAGGCGCATGAGCAACATGAAACGCCCAACACTTGGTCTAAATTTTAGACTCATGACAACTGTTTAGGCGCATGGAGTTATAAAAACGCCCACACTTGTAAAATTTCTGAAATTTCTTCATGCTCCTATTCAGGCGTATGGACACTGTTTAGGCACATGAGATGACTTCAATGAGACTTACACTTGTGATTTTTTTCAAATCCTTCACATGCACACTGTTTAAACTCATTAGTAATATTTCATACTAATATTTAAACGATTTTGCATATTTTTTTCTTTTTCCCAAAAATTTACATTTTGGCCCTCAAAATTGACATTTTTACAATTTGACCCCTAAAGATTTAACTTTTGATCATTTCAATTATTAATCTGTTGTCTGACTTTTGAAATTAATTTCCTTTCATTTTAGTCTTAAAATTTAACCAACTTTAGACTCACAAAATATTTTGCATGAAGCTTTTCCAAATTTGATGTGCTTCAGGTTCATTGTTTTATGAAAAACAAAACACACATGCTTAAGTTGTTTAGCTTTATCCTTTCCATCCAAAACATTCCATTTTGAATTTTCTCTTGAAATCTTCTTACTTTTTACTCCCCCTAAACTTTTAGGTTTTACAAACTTAGAATTTTCTAAAAATAGCCTAAGAAGATCACACAAATCATGTTAAGATGCCTTCACATACACACAAAACATGCATAAAAGAAAAATGAAAGTAGAATAGAAAACTAACAAACACATATGAATCACATTCTACAGTGACATCATATCAGAGGAAGTCTAGCACATTGAACAAAAATAAATTGTGAATAGTCAATGACACTGATTAAATCCTGATCAAGTGTGTTCCAGGTCAGCAGATACTGCAACAAAGGAGACACATGATCTAAGGACAGATTCAAACTGTTTTTGATAAAAAGGTGCAGCACACTTACTTTTCAATTCTTGGATTGATTAAGGTTTATTTTAATATGACATGACACCACACAAAGACTTAGAGAGATCAACTATCATCAAGAGATACAATAAAGTACAAACTTCTCTATCGCACACACATTCAATCGCACACACCCAGACGCGTGACTCAGTCGTGCGATTCACCCAATCACACAGCTCAGTCGCGCGACACACCCAGACGCATGACTCAGTCATAAGATTCACCCAATCGCACGGCTCAGTCGCATGAACAGACCCAGTCGCGAAGAATAGCAGAATCGCGACTGCCGAGTGTAGAGCAGTCTCCAGCTACTCCGTGCACTCGTTTTACACCCAAAGGACTTCCAGAATCCATATTCTAACATGCCTAAACAAGAAACACACTCTGAAACGCAACACACAAGCCCACACGACCTCATGTGCTCGGATGAACCCGAGCACCCGAAACCCTAGAAAACACAGAAGTGAAACCGAGCAAGAAATGGGTCAAACAAGGTTATCTACCTGCTAGAAGTAAGTATTCATAATGATAACAAAGATTTGCCTGTGAAAACGTAAGAAAAAGGAGTGGTTTTGGTGCTAGAATGGTGAAGAAGGTGAAGAAGAAGAAGAAGATGAAGGTGATGGTAGGAATGGGGGCTAGGGCTGGTTAAGGGGTATTTATACCCAGCCATAGTTCCACAAGATGTCATGTTTAGTCCCCGCACTTTACCCCCAGGTTCCCAAATTTTATTTCGGTTGAAACGATATTAATTAAGCTTGTTTTATTAATGATGAGAGATGCAGTTAGTGATATTTGTAATTTAAAAATAGTTTTATTTGTAACGTTAGGTTTATATAAAAATGGTGCGTTTAATGATAACGAGGGGGCAATTTTAGAAAACGTTTTAAGATGATGACAATGGAAGCAACGATAGCACAAGCATAAGGATAACCAAGCAAGCAAATATGATATCCACATAGATGGGTTACAGAGATGAGGAATGACCGATAATAAAAGTTAACCGAACACGTTAAATGACGGACCTTTGGTGACGGATGTCACAGTATCCCCTAGTTGAGGGAAATTCGTCCAGAAATTCAACTAGTGCTAGGTCCGAGAGTGTCATCCTCGAATAGATGTAAATATTTAAACTCTGGCCCTCGTTTAGAATTCCATCTTACACGAACAATAGGTATCTTGCTGCGCCTCAACCTCTTGACCTTTCGGTCCATGACCTCAATGGGTTCCTCCACAAAATGAAGGCTTTCATCAGTCTTGATATCTTCAATAGGTACGTGAAGTGATTCATCAGCTAAACACTTCTTGAGGTTTGATACATGGAAAGTATCTTGTACACTGTTAAGCTCTTGTGGCAACCTTAATCCGTATGCCTCCAGACCGATTCTTTCTGTAATCTCGAATGGTCCAACATATCTTGGGGCTAACTTCCCTTTCTTTCCAAACTGGACAATCCCTTTCCAAGGAGAGACCTTAAGTAACACTCGATGCCCAACGTTGAACTCTAGCGGCTTCTGACGGTTGTCGGCATAGCTCTTTTGGTGATTTCTAGCAGCTTTAAGTTTGTCTTTGATTTGGAAGATCTTATCGGTTGTTTCTTGAATGATTTCGGGGCCTGTTAACTGACTTTCACCAATCTCAGCCCAATATACCGGTGATCTACATTTCCGGCCATACAACGCTTCGAACGGTTCACACCCAATACTAGTATGGTAACTGTTATTGTAGGAAAACTCTATCAACGATAGATGAGTATCCCAACTGCCACCAAAATCAATGACACATGCCCTCAGCATGTCTTTAAGCATCTGTATTGTTCGTTCACTTTGGCCATCTGTCTGGGGGTGATAGGTTGTACTCATGTCTAATCGAGTGCCCATCGCTTTCTGTAACGTCTACCAAAATCGTGAAGTAAATCTACTGTCTCGGTCGGATATGATTGACACCGGCACCCCGTGCCGTGTCATGACTTCTTTGATGTACAACCTTGCCAGCTTATCCATTTTATAGTCTTCTCAGATAGGCAAGAAGTGAGTGGATTTTGTCATTCAATCCTAACGACCCATATCGAGTCGTGTCCGCTTGGCGTTCTCGGGAGTTTGCTAATAAAATCCATAGTTATGTTCTCCCATTTCCACTCTGGAATTTTAGGTTGTTGCAATAATCCCGATGGTTTCTGGTGTTCAGCCTTGACCTTTGAACATGTCAAGCATTTGCTCACATATATAGCAATGTCTTTCTTCATACCTGGCCACCAGTACAGATCCTTCAGATCGTGGTACATCTTGTCTGCACCAGGATGAACAGAGTATCGAGTCTTGTGTGCTTCATCCAAGACTAGTGTACGTACACCTCCCCATCTGGGGACCCATACATGATCCACGAAGTAATGTACGCCGTCATCCTTGCAACTCATTTGCCTATCCAACCCTCGGAATTCTTCTCCCGCAAGGTTTTCTTCTTTCAAAGCCTCATTGTGTACAATTTGAATCTGAGCCTTTAGATTCGTTTGAATAGTCAAACCTAGTGCTCGAGCACGTAGTGGCTTCACACGTTCTTTACGGCTTAAAGCATCAGCCACCACGTTAGCTTTCCTGGGATGATACCGGATTTCACAATTGTAGTCGCTAAATAACTCTACCCAGCGTCGCTATGGCATGTTAAGTTCCTTCTGATCCAGAATATGTTGAAGGCTCTTATGATCTGTGTAGATGATGCATTTGGTTCCATATAGATAATGCCTCCATATCTTGAGTGCAAATACTACAGCGCCTATAATACCCCCATATAAAATAAAAAAAAATATATATATATAATAATAACTTTGGGAACAAACTGAAACAAACACCAAACCACAGGGACTAGTTATGTAAAATTTAAAAAAAAATCAAATCTGTCTTTCTCTCTCCCCGCCCCGCGTTTCCGGCGGGTATTCTCCGGCCAACCGCCGGTCGTCTCCGGCGAACCCCCAAACCACTATTTTATTCGATTTTAGTTAATCAATTGTTCCCGACACATCCTCGTGATTGAATCGAACCGTGACCCACTTCAATTTTTAAATCCTAATGCGATTTGGAACCGCCCCACGAGCTTCCATTTTCGGCTCTTTACACGCCACAAAGTCGCACTAAACACTTAAAATGGTTAAATTAAACACGCACTATCAAATGTTTAATCATTTCTAACATGTTGGTACACTCAATTTAATCTGAAACTCAAAGAAACACCACCTTCGATCGCCACTTTCGTCTCGAACCTGCAACATACTCGAACACTATCCTCCGGCCAATTTGATTCGAATTTGATAGAGGGCTTTTCATCATCGAAGCCATTAGAAGCTACCTGTACAATTAATTGGATTATCATAGTCGTTTGAGTATCGAACCGGTGCTAAGAAGCCGCGACTTATCCTCCGAGTGTTCTTGACGTTTTGCACTACAATTCAGGTAATTCGAACCACCTATACACTCGATTTCATGTGGGGATTGAAAGCCCTATGCTTTCAATCGATTATAACATTGATTTGGGATTCGATTTGGTCAAAATCGTTTCTAGGGTTTATACGGATTTGGGATTTGGGGGAAACAAGTTAACCTGTGTTTAAAAGTAATGGAAACCGGATCATTACCGCGGCTGCGGCCTTGGTTCACCGGTTCCTGCGCTCTTTGCCTTAGATGAGGTCCCGGGTTCGACCCCGGGCACCTCCTGTTATTTTTTTTTATGCCTTTTTGACCTTTTAAAATTTTATAAAAATTTCTAAAAATTATAAAAACAAGTTTTATAAACCCTGATTATTTTAAAAGTTATCCAACTATTTCCTGTAAATTTATTTATTTAAACACCTTAATAATTCGTATATATAAATATTAACAAATGTGATAATTAGTTTATTTTTTATAAAAATAAACGTTAATTAGTGGGAATCATTAAGATGTTATTAGTTATTATGTTATCCTTGAATCTTAGACATCCTAATTAGTATTCTAGTTCATTGCCTTCGATCATAGGATGCCCGTTTGAATAAGTACTCGTTTAATTCGGTTTACGTTTTAAACATAGTTTCCTTGCTTAACTTAGTAAATTTGATACGATCCTATTTTGATAATGTTTTAGCTACTGGAAATATAAGTATTTTGACCAAATTAAGATTTAGTCATTAACCGAGCATTTTAAACAAGTTACACGTTTAACTAGTTTTATAAATATTTTGGAATGTGATTTTATAAATGACAAACGGATTAATAATATGATTAGCCAAATTTTTCAGAAGTCAATCATGATTTATACTTATTTAAAAAATATTTCCAGACCCGTAACGGACGTATTTTAACTAGAAATAATTTTACGGTTTACCAAAATACCTTGATTTATACGTATTTTACAGCCAACTTACGGAGGCCATAACTTTATCATAACAGATCCAAATCAGTTAAACCTTATGTCCACGACGAAGTTCGTCGAAAAACGAATCTGTTTATATATAAAACATAGAAAAACTCATTCGTTTAGACCTCCAAATAGTCGTTTTCGTAACAGCTAGCAGTTCTGCGCAGCTGTAAAGATCCACGTTTTTCTTATATTTCGGTAATCCAAATCAGAAACTTTTCTAAATGAAAGTTGTTTAGAAATCACTATTCTAGTAAACTGGAGATTTTCAGAATTTTTAAACGTCGTTTAGTATTTTTAACGAGTGCGAAAAGACAAGGGCAGAACTGGAATTTTTCCAATTTAAAATAGGAAAATCCAAACTATAATTTGCGTTACGTTATCGTAGGTTCTCGCGGCGTTAACCGAGCCTAGACCTTGTTTCTGATTATTATCATTCGTGTATAAGGTACGGATTCCTGATTCTTTGTATCTTAGTATAAATAATATTTTCCGTTACTTTGCAGTACAAATTCCTGATTTCTGTCTCGTATTTGATTTCCGTTCATTTCTAGTTTTGATTCCTGATAATTTGTTTCTGATTCTGTTATAAGTAGCTTGACTACTATATATTTCTGAATTTGTTACCCGAGCTCTCCCTATCTTGGGGGTGACCAAGACGCGTTATTGCGGCATCGATAACGTGGCACCAACCGTGGCGGTGAGCTGAGATCACGGCGTCTCTAAAGAGGACTCTGAAATTATGTCTGGTTATATTATTATTTCCTCAGAGGCGTATGGATCGATCCTAGGCTAGTTCTGTTATTTCCTGATGGATGGTTAAACACCATTCCATTCAGGACTCTGGTGAATGGTTTGTATGTCTGCCCATACTCCATTTCACATTGGTTCACGGGCTCGCTACCTGTGTTCCCCCTGTTCAGTTAGTATATGATATGATTATTAGCTCGGGGTATGTTCTATCTGATATATGTCTTATGACGTATGTTTATTTTTGATATCTGCTAATTCCTTGATTATCACATGTCTGTTTATTTTTGATATCTGTCGGTTCCTTGATTATTACCATGTCTGTTTATTTTTGAATTTTGCCGATTCCTTGATTATCACATGTCTGTTTATTTTTTATATCTGCCGATTCTTTGATTATCACCATGTCTGTTTATTTTTGATATCCGTCGATTCTTTGCTTATCAACATGTCTGTTTATTTTTGTTATCCGCTATTCCGTTCACTGAGCGTTATGCTCAGGCGTGCTTTTGTTTTCATGCACGTCAGGTCAGCAGGGTAATCCGGGAAACAAGTGAAGAGTGAATTGAAGACCAAGATTATCTGTTATTTTAATTGATGTATTGAACATCTTAATTAGGTTTTGGAATTTGAACTTGTAATCTTTTTAATAATGGGAATGCGTTTGGATTTTGATATCCGTGATGGTGACACGTCAGCCCTATTCGGGCTGGGGTGTTACAGTTGTGGTATCAGAGCAAAGGCTCTTTCCTGTAGAAAACTTAAACATTAAAATAAACTTGTGAGGTAATGGGTAGACGTTGGGTTAGGATCTAATTTCTGTTTCCAATCTAAATTCCAGTGTTCACACGTATGTTTTCATTTCAGATGGCCCCTAAGAGACGTGTGAACAACCGCAATAAATCGAGTGGCCCCTCATCTGATACTCCTCTTGAAACCCTCGTTGCTAATGCTGTAAACGCTGCCATTTCTGGAATACTCCCTAATCTGATGACTCAGACTGCTCAAACAGTCATCCAGCAGATGCAACAGACAAATTCGGAGGGAAACAACACAGGACCTCCACCCGGTGGAAATAACTCAGAGCCACCTTCTGGCGGGAACCACACTGGACCATCTTCCGGTGGAAATGCAACACCACTTGTGGCTGGGATTCATGTCTGGCTTGAGCGCTTTATGAAGCAAAGACCAAGAACTTTTAGTGATGCTGCTACACCGATGGATGCTCGGAATTGGATAGCCCATGTGGAAAAGATATTCGAAGTACTAGGAGTCGATGACATATTTAAAACTAGGTTGGCCTCTTACAAACTGGAGGATGATGCTCTAGTTTGGTGGGAAGGGGTAAAACTTGCACATGGTGGAGAAGGTTATGCTGCTACCCTTACTTGGGCCGATTTCCGCACAATATTCTTCTGAAAGTATTTCTCGGAAGTGGAACGAAATGAGTATGCACGTGAATATGCATCTATTGAGCAACGCGATGGTGAACCTTGGCAGGAATTCATGGCAAGATTCTGTAGGTTGGCTAGCTTTCTTGGGGAAGCTGCAGGTAGCCCAGAGGCCCAAGCAGAAAAGTTGAAATGGGCTGTTCATGAGAGGACTCGAAGGTGGATAGTGACTCAAAGGTTTAACAATATCAATGAAGTAGCTGATGCCGTGAAAACACTTGACATGGAAAACAAGAAGAGGTTAGCTAAAGCTGAGGAGAGTCGAAAGAGAAATCGTGAAGGACACCATACCGCACCTTCTGGGCAATCTTCAAGCGAGAAACACCATACAGGTGATCGAAAAGCCCAATTCAACAGAAATAATAACCGCCAAGGTAATCAATGGAAACAAAAACAGCAGAATCCTAAACCTGCCGAAAACCAAGGTCAAGAGCAAGTTCCGGTATGCACTACATGTGGAAAACGTCATTTTGGTGTTTGTCGGCGAGCTTCAGGAGCCTGTTTTAGATGTGGAAAGACCGGCCATGTACTGAAAGACTGTCCGTATCCTGATAACAAAGGGAAGGCTGGAAATAGTGCAAAACAGCCTACTAATGGAGGACGAGTGTTTGCTCTGAACGCAAAGGATGCAGCAAACACACCAGGTATGACTCTTGATATTCCTCCCATATGTGAATCTATCGTATCTGAATAATCTAGTAGTCTTACAATTCTAATTATGCTTGTTATCTATTACTAAGTGTGCCATGGTAACATAAATTCTTTAGGTACTGTTTCTGGTACTCTCATGTTAGGAACTCGTGAAGTTCAAGTCTTATTTGATACTGGAGCAACACACTCCATAGTTTCTCAATCTTTTCTTAAACATCTAACGAAGAGCCCAACATTATTAGAAAATACTTTGAACATTATGACTCCTATGGGAAACTCTGTTACAATCTCTCATGTGTATGAAGATTGTCCGATCCGAGTTGAATCGCTCATTCTTACAGCGGATCTGTTGCCCATGCAAATGGAAGATTTTGACATCATCTTGGGAATGGACTGGTTAACTCGGCATCATGTTACAATTGAGTGTCAGACTCGTCGCATTCTGTTTGGAGATCCCCATCATCCTGAACTCATTTATCAGGGGACTAAACCTCGAAAAACTCTTCAAATAATTTCAGCACTTAAGGCTCGTAAATCCCTACTACACGGCGCTGCAGGATTCCTTGCTTCAGTTAAAATTTTATCTCCTGAAGAGCCTAGTATTTCTGATTATCCGGTTGTTTGTGATTTTCCCGATGTGTTTCCTAAGGAGCTACCTGGACTTCCACCAGACCGCGAGGTGGAATTCACTATTGATCTTATTCCTGGTGCTGAACCGATTTCCAAGGCACCTTACCGTATGGCACCACTTGAACTCAAAGAACTGAAGGAGCAATTACAGGAGTTATTAGATCTTGGATTTATTAGACCAAGTGTCTCACCCTGGGGTGCACCGGTCCTATTCGTGAAGAAGAAAGATGGTTCTTTGAGACTCTGCATTGACTACAGAGAACTCAACAAGATCACTATCCGTAATCGTTACCCTCTGCCTCGTATTGATGATTTATTTGATCAGCTTCAGGGTGCAAAGTGTTTCTCTAAAATCGATCTGAGGTCTGGTTACCATCAGCTAAAGATCAAAGATTCTGATGTCCCTAAATCTGCCTTCCGTACGCGATATGGTCACTATGAATTCTTGGTTATGCCGTTCGGGTTAACGAATGCCCCAGCTGTTTTCATGGACCTAATGAACCGAGTTTTCCATGACTATCTGGATAAGTTCGTCATCGTGTTTATAGATGACATTCTTATCTATTCTAAGAGTAAGGAGGAACATGAAGACCATCTTCGTATCGTGCTTGAAACTCTGCGTAACAAGAAGCTTTACGCTAAGTTTTCAAAATGTGAATTTTGGTTGAGTCAAGTAGCCTTTCTGGGTCATGTGGTCTCTGCAGATGGTATTATGGTGGATCCAGCAAAGATAGAGGCAATCACTAAATGGCCAAGACCTACTTCAGCCACAGAAGTCCGGAGTTTTCTTGGTCTTGCTGGTTACTATCGTAGATTTGTCGAAGGGTTCTCTGTTATTGCTTTACCCCTTACGCAACTTCTAAGGAAAGGAGTTAAGTACTCTTGGAATGATGAACGAGAGAAAAGTTTTGAAGAGCTCAAGAAAAGATTGGTGTCTGCCCCGATTCTTACACTTCCATCGGGCACGGGTGGATATCAGATTTACAGCGATGCCTCTAAAAAGGGACTCGGATGTGTACTAATGCAGCATGGTAAGGTCATTGCTTATGCTTCGCGGCAGTTGAAACCTTATGAGGTTAATTATCCTACGCATGATCTTGAACTCGCTGCTGTTATTTTCGCGCTGAAAATATGGCGTCACTATCTTTACGGAGAGACTTGTGATATTTTTACTGATCACAAGAGCTTGAAATACATCTTCACACAAAAAGAACTAAACATGAGGCAGAGAAGATGGTTAGAATTGTTAAAAGATTATGATGCTAATATTCAATATCATCCGGGAAAGGCCAATGTGGTAGCTGATGCTCTTAGCAGGAAGAGCTCAGGAACAGTAGCCTCCCTACAGCTACAGCCTCAGAACATTACCGATCTTGATAGATTGGGTATTGGCCTACATATTGGCAAGAGTGACGGATATCTCGCTAGTCTTCAGATTGAATCTGACTTAATATTCCGGATTAAGAACGCACAGAAAGACGATGGTGAACTCTGGGCAATCTTACAGAATGTGGAGATTGGTAAGCAATCAGAATTCAGAGTAGATGAGCATGGAGTAATCTGGTGTGGTAAACGTTTATGTGTGCCTAATGATTCTTCTCTTCGAGAATCGTTATTAGCTGAGGCACATAGTTCTCCGTTCTCTATCCATCCAGGATCTACTAAGATGTATCGTGATCTTCGTCAGAATTTCTGGTGGAATGGTATGAAAGAAGACGTGGCTAAGTATGTTAGCCGTTGCCTTACTTGTCAGCAGGTCAAGATTGAGCATCAGAGAGCTAGTGGTTTGCTTCAGCCACTACCTATTCCTGTATGGAAATGGGATGATATTTCCATGGATTTTGTGACAGGGTTGCCAAGGACATTTAAGAAGAATGATGCAATATGGGTTGTAGTTGACAGATTGTCAAAGTCGGCTCACTTTCTCCCAATTCAGCAAGGATTTTCGGTTAGCAAACTTTCTGAAGTGTTCACACAAGAGATTGTCAGACTTCATGGCACTCCGGTGTCTATCGTGTCTGATCGAGACCCGAGGTTCACTTCTCGTTTTTGGAAGGGTTTGCAAGCTGCATGGGGTACCAAGTTGAGGTTTAGTACGGCGTTTCATCCTCAGACTGACGGTCAGTCAGAGCGTACTATCCAGACACTTGAGGACATGCTTCGAGCTTGTGCCTTAGAGTGGACTGGGAACTGGGATGAGTACTTGTGTTTGGTCGAGTTTGCTTACAACAATAGTTGGCAAGCTAGCATTGGCATGGCACCTTTTGAATTATTGTATGGTCGTAAATGTAGAGCACCTGTTTGTGGGAAGAAGTCGGTGAAAGAGTCATCGAAGGACCCGAGTTAGTTCAGATCACGAATGAGAAAGTTGCTATTGCTAGAGAAAAGTTAAAGGAAGCTCAAAGTAGACAGAAAAGCTATGCAGACCGACACCGTCGACTTTTGGAGTTTAAGGTCGGTGACAAAGTGTTCCTGAAGGTTTCGCCTTGCAAAGGCGTACGACGTTTTGGTCTAAAAGGGAAGCTTAGTCCACGGTTTATCGGACCCTTTGAAATCCTGGAAAGAGTTGGTGAGGTTTCGTATCGTTTGGCTTTACCACCTCAACTGTCACATGTGCATAATGTCTTCCATGTATCTATTTTAAGGGGGTACAATTATCATCCTCTTCACGTTGTGAATTATCCGCTTCATTTGATTCGTGAAGACTTATCATTCGAGGAAGAACCAGAAGCTATCCTTGACCGGCAGGAACGCATTATGCGTAGGAAAACTATTCCTTTTGTAAAAGTATTATGGAAAAACCATTCCGAACGTGAAGCTACATGGGAGATAGAAGATGAAATCCGTTCTCAATATCCATATCTGTTTACCTCTTAGTTATTATCTTTTATATGTTTCTGTTATCAGTTAAGAGGTTATCAGTTATCTGTTTCTTGAATATCACATTAGTCATCTCTTATACGATTTCGTCTTTTGAATCGACTCCATTTCAGTAATTGAATAATTGTGAGTGATTTCGTTCCACTTGTTGATTCTTTAATACTCCGCGTACGTTATGTCATATCTTGTTTCGATCTGTACCTAGCAATTTCGTGGACGAAATTATTTTAAGGGGGTAGAATTATAATACCCCCATATAAAATAAAAAAATATATATATATATAATAATAACTTTGGGAACAAACTGAAACAAACACCAACCACAGGGACTAGTTATGTAAAATTTAAAAAAAAAATCAAATCTGTCTTTCTCTCTCCCCGCCCCGCGTTTCCGGCGGGTATTCTCCGGCCAACCGCCGGTCGTCTCCGGCGAACCCCCAAACCACTATTTTATTCGATTTTAGTTAATCAATTGTTCACCGACGACATCCTCGTGATTGAATCGAACCGTGACCCACTTCAATTTTTAAATCCTAATGCGATTTGGAACCGCCCCACGAGCTTCCATTTTCGGCTCTTTACACGCCACAAAGTCGCACTAAACACTTAAAATGGTTAAATTAAACACGCACTATCAAATGTTTAATCATTTCTAACATGTTGGTACACTCAATTTAATCTGAAACTCAAAGAAACACCACCTTCGATCGCCACTTTCGTCTCGAACCTGCAACATACTCGAACACTATCCTCCGGCCAATTTGATTCGAATTTGATAGAGGGCTTTTCATCATCGAAGCCATTAGAAGCTACCTGTACAATTAATTGGATTATCATAGTCGTTTGAGTATCGAACCGGTGCTAAGAAGCCGCGACTTATCCTCCGAGTGTTCTTGACGTTTTGCACTACAATTCAGGTAATTCGAACCACCTATACACTCGATTTCATGTGGGGATTGAAAGCCCTATGCTTTCAATCGATTATAACATTGATTTGGGATTCGATTTGGTCAAAATCGTTTCTAGGGTTTATACGGATTTGGGATTTGGGGGAAACAAGTTAACCTGTGTTTAAAAGTAATGGAAACCGGATCATTACCGCGGCTGCGGCCTTGGTTCACCGGTTCCTGCGCTCTTTGCCTTAGATGAGGTCCCGGGTTCGACCCCGGGCACCTCCTGTTATTTTTTTTATGCCTTTTTGACCTTTTAAAATTTTATAAAAATTTCTAAAAATTATAAAAACAAGTTTTATAAACCCTGATTATTTTAAAAGTTATCCAACTATTTCCTGTAAATTTATTTATTTAAACACCTTAATAATTCGTATATATAAATATTAACAAATGTGATAATTAGTTTATTTTTTATAAAAATAAACGTTAATTAGTGGGAATCATTAAGATGTTATTAGTTATTATGTTATCCTTGAATCTTAGACATCCTAATTAGTATTCTAGTTCATTGCCTTCGATCATAGGATGCCCGTTTGAATAAGTACTCGTTTAATTCGGTTTACGTTTTAAACATAGTTTCCTTGCTTAACTTAGTAAATTTGATACGATCCTATTTTGATAATGTTTTAGCTACTGGAAATATAAGTATTTTGACCAAATTAAGATTTAGTCATTAACCGAGCATTTTAAACAAGTTACACGTTTAACTAGTTTTATAAATATTTTGGAATGTGATTTTATAAATGACAAACGGATTAATAATATGATTAGCCAAATTTTTCAGAAGTCAATCATGATTTATACTTATTTAAAAAATATTTCCAGACCCGTAACGGACGTATTTTAACTAGAAATAATTTTACGGTTTACCAAAATACCTTGATTTATACGTATTTTACAGCCAACTTACGGAGGCCATAACTTTATCATAACAGATCCAAATCAGTTAAACCTTATGTCCACGACGAAGTTCGTCGAAAAACGAATCTGTTTATATATAAAACATAGAAAAACTCATTCGTTTAGACCTCCAAATAGTCGTTTTCGTAACAGCTAGCAGTTCTGCGCAGCTGTAAAGATCCACGTTTTTCTTATATTTCGGTAATCCAAATCAGAAACTTTTCTAAATGAAAGTTGTTTAGAAATCACTATTCTAGTAAACTGGAGATTTTCAGAATTTTTAAACGTCGTTTAGTATTTTTAACGAGTGCGAAAAGACAAGGGCAGAACTGGAATTTTTCCAATTTAAAATAGGAAAATCCAAACTATAATTTGCGTTACGTTATCGTAGGTTCTCGCGGCGTTAACCGAGCCTAGACCTTGTTTCTGATTATTATCATTCGTGTATAAGGTACGGATTCCTGATTCTTTGTATCTTAGTATAAATAATATTTTCCGTTACTTTGCAGTACAAATTCCTGATTTCTGTCTCGTATTTGATTTCCGTTCATTTCTAGTTTTGATTCCTGATAATTTGTTTCTGATTCTGTTATAAGTAGCTTGACTACTATATATTTCTGAATTTGTTACCCGAGCTCTCCCTATCTTGGGGGTGACCAAGACGCGTTATTGCGGCATCGATAACGTGGCACCAACCGTGGCGGTGAGCTGAGATCACGGCGTCTCTAAAGAGGACTCTGAAATTATGTCTGGTTATATTATTATTTCCTCAGAGGCGTATGGATCGATCCTAGGCTAGTTCTGTTATTTCCTGATGGATGGTTAAACACCATTCCATTCAGGACTCTGGTGAATGGTTTGTATGTCTGCCCATACTCCATTTCACATTGGTTCACGGGCTCGCTACCTGTGTTCCCCCTGTTCAGTTAGTATATGATATGATTATTAGCTCGGGGTATGTTCTATCTGATATATGTCTTATGACGTATGTTTATTTTTGATATCTGCTAATTCCTTGATTATCACATGTCTGTTTATTTTGATATCTGTCGGTTCCTTGATTATTACCATGTCTGTTTATTTTTGAATTTTGCCGATTCCTTGATTATCACATGTCTGTTTATTTTTTATATCTGCTGATTCTTTGATTATCACCATGTCTGTTTATTTTGATATCCGTCGATTCTTTGCTTATCAACATGTCTGTTTATTTTTGTTATCCGCTATTCCGTTCACTGAGCGTTATGCTCAGGCGTGCTTTTGTTTTCATGCACGTCAGGTCAGCAGGGTAATCCGGAAACAAGTGAAGAGTGAATTGAAGACCAAGATTATCTGTTATTTTAATTGATGTATTGAACATCTTAATTAGGTTTTGGAATTTGAACTTGTAATCTTTTTAATAATGGGAATGCGTTTGGATTTTGATATCCGTGATGGTGACACGTCAGCCCTATTCGGGCTGGGGTGTTACAGCGCCTAACTCCAAATCATGAGTTGTGTAGTTCTTTTCATGCACCTTAAGTTGCCGCGATACATAGGCAATCACCTTATCTTTCTACATTAACACACAACCCAATCCTTGTTATGAAGCATCGCACTACACCATAAAATCATCAATTCCGTCTGTGAGGGGCAGTATTGGAGTGCTGCATAGCTTTTCTTTCAATGCCTGGAAAGCTCATTCTTGTGCATGTCCCCAATCAAACTTCTTGTCTTTCTAGGTTAGCAGCGTTAACAGTTGTGCGATCTTCAAAAAGTTCGCAATAAAACGACGGTAGTATCCGGGCAATCCTAGGAATTGCCGTATTTCTGAGGGTGTTTGGGGTGTATCCCATTTCTTCATAGCTTCAATCTTATCGGGGTCCACATGAATTCCATCTTTTTTAACCACATCACCTAAAAACTTCACTTCTCAAAGCCAGAATTCACACTTCGAGAATTTGGCGAAAAGTTTCTCTTCCTGCAACAGTTCTACAATTGCTCGAAGGTGTTGTTCATAATCCTCTTTCGAACGGGAGTAGTTAAGTATGTCGTCTATGAATACGATCACGAACTTATCAAGATAAGGCTTGCACACCCGATTCATCAAATCCATGAACACGGCTGGTGCGTTGGTCAACCCGAACGGCATGACCAAGAATTCATAATGCCCGTAACGAGTTCTAAACGCTGTTTTCGGAATATCGTCCTCGAATACTACTAGCTGATGATATTGTAAGGCCCCGTTCCTGGGCACCTCACAGCTGGTCGTTCATCGCACGTAAAACATATATAGACTTAATAAAATCACGCAGCGGAAATTCTAAAATAAACTTTCATTTTACTATAAATACTTTTGCCATTTAATACAACGTACTTCAATTACAAGACATTTGCTGTTGCATTACATTACAAAAGCACTATTACAAAAGGTCATAAACAGTGACCTCTAGTATAGAAAGATAAAAATTTTCATCATAAAGAAGATTCATTAAGTAATCCCGTATATCGGGATCCTTAAGGAACACTTGACACTTGCATGCAACATAAGTTGTTGCATGTATTATGCGCCCGCATTCCATTGCGTTACAGCATTGTCAAAAGGAGAATGCCATCCTAAAAGAGCTGAGTAGCCGTCTCGTGCCATCCCCAGCAACACTACCTGCCAACTAGAAACACATAAAAAGTCAGCGTTGCTGAGTGAGTTCTAGTTTTATAATAAACATACTTTATTTACATTATAAACCATTCCTTTCTTTCACATGATCATACATCTTACGTACACATAGATAATATTCTTTATTATCTTCATTGTTCGTTATACATCATATTCTTTCAGTTCTCATATGGATCCTGTCAGCCTTTACCCACTTCATAGCACTCATCTATGATTACTGTGGTCGAATGACAAGGATCACGTTCATCTTTGCTTGCACATTGAATACGTTTTGTACCAATACCATATGCTATACCCCGATCAGTCTTAGCTACTGGGCCGTGAATCCATAGAGCGTATGCTATAATGGGCCGTGAATCAATAGAGCGTATGCCACAGTACTAGTAGGTAAGCGGTAGAGGTACCATGACTATGGTCAATCACAAAGAAGGACCCGTTTACCTTAATTAAATGCTTGCAAGACTTAGTTCGTTCATTCATTAATGCATGTATTCATCATCATATTTCCTTTTCGTTCATTCATTAATACATGCATTCGTCATCATGTTCCTCTTTCATTATCTTTCACTTTACGTTACATAATACTTCATTCATTCATTCACGTAAAGTTACGAAAAGATAAACGTACATTGACATAAGGAACACCGATACTTACAAATCATCAGTCATTATCATTATATAAGGCTACGTCATACTTAGCCTACATACATCATACATAAACTTCTCTCCTCATTCACATCAGCCCTATTTGGGCGATTGAACATACTCCAATCGCATGGCCTCCATGCGACTGAGTCATGCGTATGGGCACACAGTCGTGCGAATGGACTTCCTATCGTACGAATAAACACTATGCGAATAGGCTTCTCTGCGACTAACCCTCAGTCGTGCGACTGAACAACTATGCGAATGGACCTATGCGACTGAACCCTCAGTCGCATGGCCTATCATGTGCCTGAGCCCCAGTCGTGCGGCTGAGCCTCAATCGTACGATTGAACGTCAGTCGTTCCTCAATCGTGCGACCGGCCCTTCAGTCGTCTAGCTCTAACTGGGCAGCGACTGGAGTTCATCACGAACAGCAGCCGCGACCTACGGCCTTCCAATTCCTCTAAACTCATTTCCAGCCCAAATTACCCTTCTAAACCTCAGGGGTTCATACTAGGATATCATACATACTCATTCAAGTCCAAAATCGTACTTTAAGCATACTAAACATGATTGTACCCGGATAGGTTAAACATACACTTTAAAAAATTGGGTTTATATGTGATCCAGCCCCAAAATTGTTTGAAAACATGTAAATGAGGGGTCCTAGAACTCATATTATCAAGGAGAAGATGAAGAGCTTCGATTTGACTAGCCACTCAACGAATCTCGAGCCCGAATCACCACGTTCTCTCTTTCTTTCTCTTCTTTTCTGCTCTCTCGCTCGCTGCTCTTTCTCCCGACTGAATAAGTGTAAGTGTTGGGGAAGAGAAGAGAGCTGCCCCTCTTTTATAGTTACAGCTCAGTCGCCCGAGGTCCAGGGGCGACTGGACCTTCAGTCGCATGAACACCATGCGACTGGTACTTTAGTCGCATGAGTTCCATGCGGTTGATCCTTTAATCGTCCGAGCTTTATGCGATTGAACCTCCAGTCGCATGAATTCCATGCGGCTGAGACTCGGTCGCATGACATACCAAAAAGTCAAACTTCCGGGTGTTACAAGTCCACCCCCCTTATTTAGGTTTCATCCCTGAAACCTGTTATTTCTCGAACAATCGTGGGTAATGCTGCCTCATTTCTTCTTCAGTTTCACACGTTGACTCGGATCCCTTCTTGAGCCGCCACAGTACACGCACAAGAGGAACCACTTTATTTCTTAACCTCTTCTTCTTGCAATCGATGATCGCCACTGGTTGCTCTACATAGTTGAGCCGTTCGTCTACCTCGATGTCCGCCAGTGGGACGATCATATCCTCATCCGCCAAACACTTCCTCAGATGAGATACGTGGAAGGTCGGGTGAATTCCACTTAGCTCATCTGGTAGGTCCAACCTATAGGCCACCTCTCCTACTCGAGCAAAGATTCGGAAAGGGCCTATATACCGCGGACTTAACTTACCCCGCTTCCGGAACCGAATGATTCCTTTCCAAGGCGAGACCTTTAACATAACCCGATCTCCCACCTGGAAGTCAATCGGCCTGCGTCGTTTGTCAGCATACGACTTCTGTCTGTCTTTGGCTGCCTTCATATAGGGTTTGATCCTTTCAAGCTTTTCAGTCGTAGCCTCGATCACGTCGACGCTTCCCAATTCCTTCTGATCAATATCACCCCAACAGACGGGTGTCCTGTATCTCCTACCGTATAGCATCTCATAGGGTGGCATGACAATACTGGCATGACAGCTGTTGTTGTATGAGAATTCAGCTAACGGCAAGTGGTCATCTGTTAGTCCAGGAGCTCTTGAATCAATCAAATAACATGAAGATTTGGATCAAACACATAAATTAAGATGAACAATGAAGAACATCTCAAGAACAATTCAAAACCCTTGTTTGATCCAAAAATGTGATTACAAAAATCTGAAAGTTGGAAACCCTAATCACTTAGCTCATTCAAGCCCCTACCCTAATTGTCATACTTTACTATTTATAGTAAATGACAATTTACTAATTACAATTAGGACCCTAAACTATGACAATTAGAAATTACAATTAAAACCCAAAATGTCTAAAAACAAGATAAAAATATATTTTGTTCACACAAAATATATTTATTACAATAAAACTCCTAGTCATTTAAATCTTCAACGTCTAGACTCGATTCCGCGTCTCAAACGTGTCGGGTTTGACTTTTGTTGACTTTGACCGTGACGTTGACTTTTGTTGACTTTCACTATGTTGATAATATTAGACTATCCTACAGACCCAACAATATTCCCCCTTAGTCTACTATTATCAACGTCTTTCATCGTGATCAGTACCGATAAGTCAACTGAACTTGATCTTCAATTTGGTAAGCTTCAGTCTCAATTTTGAGGTCCAACAATATTCCCCCTAGACTGATGCTTCCCAAATTTTGTTGCTGAAGATCTTTATCTCACAAGTTCCCCTTTTTGCATGCTCCACTTTGATGTGTGCATCCTCTTGATTATAATGGAAACCCTTTCTTGAATCTCTGAGCGGTTCAGAAGATGTAGGAGGAGGGTTCCTAGCTCGGTATCTTCTGTAAATTTGAGGAACAGGATCCTGGTCTGGTTCATTGCTCATGTGATAATCGGCCATCACTTGTAGCAAAATCTGCAAGACAATCACAAACACAATCTCGACATTTCTAATTAGATCATTTCATTTTAACAAGATAAACCCGTGTTTATCTGTTTATAAAAACAAGCGAACCCGTGTTCGTTTGTGTGTGCAATTTCCCGTGAAATGCATGAAAATGATAAAATTGTAACAGTATAATATGGAAGACCTAAAAGAATTTTGAAATGAAAATTTATTATATTTTATTATATATATATATATATATATTTATTTATTTTTTAATTTTAATTAATTTTTTTTAATTTTAATTTTTTTTTATTATTATTTTTTTAAATAACCGAGAACTGAATCGATCATGAGATCACATCCTCAAGATATACTTTAGCACAAAGATGAAATTAATTATCGACAAGCAATGAGATCATACTGATAACTGAATCCAATCATAGTCTTTGAATGATTTTAAAATTATCAAACAGATCAATAACGATTGCTGATATGTTTGTCCACTTAAACTCATGCCCTATCTTTTTCAACAAGCAGCAGATGATTCGTTAAGGTTCGATTAAGGACTTTAGAATGCTAGGACCCCATAATCATTTGGCAAAAACCCTCACCCAACCTCAGGATTTCTTGAATTTTGTTACGATCTTTATGGAACAAGGCTTGTGCATTAAAGTGCAAGTGATTATCAACCGAATATTATATTCTGTGATGAAATCATCGTTAGATGATTTGACACAACCTAGATCAAAATGGTAAGAGCTCCAGGTCTATACTCACGTATAACAAAGGAGATGACCATTTAATCATGTGCCGATGAGAGCTCCAGGTCAGTACTATCGTACAGCAAAGGAGATCATCACTCTAGGTCAGTACTTCCGTACAGCAGAGGAGATTAGCACAAACACAAGACATATAAATACACCAAACATGGCAAAGTGATAGAGTATAGCTTATATAATTTGCATCATGGTGGGCGAAAGATCAATTCTCAATCCAATTTTTGTCGGGACTCAGTTTTCGTGCAGGCCAAAATGATTGCGTAAATCCAGACATCCTTAAGCATATATTTAATTTAAATCATCATGTTGCTGTCTAATTTATTCTTCAGGCTGAGTCTACCAAGCATATCATTAAAGAATTTGTTTGTTTTTCTATTATTTTCAATTAAAATTAAGATGCGAATTAGATAACAGCATCAGTTACTATCATTTCTCATTTTAAAAACGCAAGTCATGCAAAAACAAGCATTTCAAAAAGATATACAATCATTTCTCAGTCATCTCGAATCAAGTTCCCAGTCCTTTTTTTTATTTCTTTTCATTTTATATAAATTTGATATACTCTCCCCCTAAATTTTTATTTTAGCAAACCTATTTTTGTTTTTTTTTTATTTTTTTTTTTGTTTTTTTTGTTTTTTTAATTTTTAAAACTGTACAAAAATAGAAATTTACCAAAGAAGGTCTTCCAAACTACACCGATTATCAAGGTAAGAAATGAATTATCAAGAAATATGCAGTGACGGTGAAGTGAGAACTGTGATTGTGCAAATAAAAATCCAGATTGTGGATAAATACCATGACCTTAACCTGTTTGTTCCGTCTCAAATTTGAATTATGAACAATCCTTGTCAGTAAATCGGATTACTAACAGTCCTCCTGAATTGTTCCTGCACTCATAAACAGATTAGTTAGAAAGGGGAACCCAGGCCATCGAAGTCCTGGGAGTTCCTTTTTCATCAAGATAAGTAACAAGCTTCTGCACGCAACCGTTTAAACAATCAGGGATTGTTGTATCCTTCTTTTTAATTTGCCAAATTTGTTTCGGTTCAATTAACTTGGATTTGAATGAATTAAATTTGGAAATCATTTTCTGTTTGAGACTAGAAGGAAAAGAATTTGGTTTTGAAGCTTTGGTCATTTTCATCTTTGTATCATGTGAAACCGGCTTCACATGAACAGGTTTGGATGGAGGGTTTTTCATCCAACCATTCAAAGATGTGTCCTTTTTACCTCTTGATCCAAAGAAGCAACCCGTGTTGCCCTTATTGTCTGGAACATTCTTGGTAGGCTTACATCTGGAGAGGCAATTCGTTTTGCCTTTACCATCCTTAGCAAGTCTTTGAGGACATTTCTTTACCACATGACCTTCTTTTCCACACTCAAAACAAGCCTTGAATGGCTTTTGATGCTTGACTGAACCGAGTGATGCAAATGGGGATGAGGATTGCTTTGAGCTTGTAGCAGATTCTTGCTTGTTTTGGCATTTGCTATGCTGAACAGGAAATGAGATCTTCACTGATTGAGTGGGATGCTTTGCAATTGGAGACAAGATCCGTATTGGTCTTAATTCAACTTTTGGAAGCTTTTGAGACTTGACAATATCAGGGGATATCTTGATCTGTGAGGAACCAACACCATCCTCTGTGTTTGATTCATCATCTGAACTTGTCCAGTCTCGTATACACAAATCTGCTTCCAATGGATCTTGATTGACAGGAATAGGATGTGGTGTTGTTTTTAGAACTTGATGACTAGTTGATTCCCGATTTATCTCTTCTTTCACAACCCTGACAGGCTTAAAAGTAGGAATTTCACATGCTTTAACTTATCAAAGAAGTTAGAAGAAGTAGTAGATATAGATTTACAAACAACCGGGACTGAACAATCGTTAGCTTGACTGTGAGCAGTCAGTTTATTGTATCCTATACCAGTTGTAGGATCATAATCATCTCGTACCTCATTAAGATTGACACCGCTCAAACCTGCATGCAGACTATTAGTAGGTTGTTCAAACAAATCATTTGATGGATGAGGTCTAGGGATTGGTGAATAACATAAAGTAGAAGGGGGTGGAACTGAATTAAATACAGTTTCACCATCAGATTTATATCCAATCCCATGTTTTATCCGCGCCCCTTGTTGTTTAGCAATAAGCTCATCCTTTTTCATCTGTGAAAGAGTCCATTTATCGAGTTTTGTTTGAATCTGAGTCGTTTCAAATTGAGCTAGAACTGCTCTTTCTCTTAAAATATTAATTTCCAAATTTCTTTCCAAAAGATTTCTTTTCAAAAGAACAATTTCAGCCAATGCTTCATTAAGTTTCTTTGAAAAAGCAATTTCATTCTGCTTGAGTTCTTTGTTTATGGTTTTTAATCCTTTTTCGTTATCTAGCAATAACCTATTTGCTTTATAGATACCAAACAAACGAATTTTACAAGCAGAAGAACACATATCCTGAACTGTCTCATATGGAAGTCCCATGACAATTCTTTCAGCTTCTAAGGCTTTCTCGCAGTTGCAGACCCTTGTGTTTCTTTTTATGTTCCTCTTCCTTGCCCTTTAGCGTCTTTTCATCCTCAGTTTCCTTCTTTCCTTCATCATTTTTCTCAGCTTCATTAGCATCAGTTCTCGCACAAACATGTTCACTTCCATTACCAACTCTCAAGGCTTCACAATTCTCTTTTATAGTCTCTCTGATTTCATCAGTTGAATCAGAATGAATTTCCATCGACTTCAACCTCTCAATCATCTCGGTCTTGTAATCAAGAATGCTTGTCGCAGAAGAAATAACAGATACATTCATTCTGTTAGTTTGAGATGGAAACACGGCTTGATGAAATTCTCTTCTCTTGATATCCAGCTCAGCAGATTTTAGCTTGTTGATCACATCTATTAACTTGTAATCAAGAAAATTTCTTTCGTTCTTAAGCATTTTAACCTGAAAACTCCACTCGGGTGGAGGAGATTTAAGAAGCTGTTGAACTTGTTCATAGTTGGTGAGTTGGGGGTCATGCTTCTTCAGATTATTTGACACAGATATAAATCGATCAATGAAATTAGACAACTTTTCATTCTTCATACCTGCAAAACAGTCAAACCAGCTTGTTTTTTTTTTATATAAATCTTTTAAAAACGTTGAAAATTTCTTTATCGGGATGAAAGCAATTAATCCCAATTTGTCAATTTTCTGTGATTTTTATTTGATAAGCCCAGACCTTTGTTTTATAAATTCAGCCCAATTTAATAAACCCAATTAAAACCAGCCCAATGATAGTTAACGAGTCCACACAATCAATTTTTTTTTTTTTTAAAAAAAATTCATCCCACTACTCACAATCAAATACCCAACTACCAAATACAACCCATTTAACAATTTTAAACCCTACCACAAAACAAACTAACCCTAACACTTATCAATAAAACAACTACTTCTCTGATCTTTGAACAGTTCTCTCAAACACAACCTCAAACTCTACCCCCTCTCTCTCTCTTTTCTTTCCAACAAATACTTTCTAGATTTTTTTTTTAAATGATCTGCACTTGCAACATGCCTAACTCTTTTCACCACCAAAAACACACACACACAAGAGAACTTAGAGAGAAAAAGAACTTCCTAGAGAGAGAAAGAGTCTTGTGAAGAAGGGAAAGACGCTGCCGGTGGTGGCAGCTCACCGCGGTTTGGCGGCAGTCCAAGGAGGAGTAGCAGCAACGATGCGGTGGGTTGGAGGCGGCGCTCGGTAGTGGTCGACAGGAGGGGTGGCTGTGGTGAAGTGGGGATCGCGGTCACAGGTGGTTCGGGTGGTGTGTTCGTGGGGTTGGGGTCGAGGGAGGTGTTGGTGGCGGGTTGTGGTGGTGAGGCAACTGCGATGGTGGTTATGGGGTTTCGGTCTCAGGTTGCAAGGTGGGTGGTTGTGGTCAACTGGCCGCAGGTTGCAAGGGCTGTCGCTGGTGGCTGTGGTCGACTGGTCCCGAGCCGAGCTGGTGTGGTCGGCTGGTGTGGGTGGTCGACCGTCGACTGTCGCTGGTGTGGGTGCCGGGTGGTGGCTGGTGGCACTGTGGCGTCGGCGCGTCGCGAGTTGTTAGGGTTGCTGGGTTGGGGACTTGGGGTTTTGTTAGGGTTGGGGTGGTGGCTGGAGTATGGAATCGGGATAATAGGGTTGGATGGTGATGGTAGTGTTCCGGCAGCTAGGGTTCAGGCGACTTAAGGGAAGGCGACGGCGGTGGCTAGGTTTTTGGTTTAAAAAGAGTATGAACACTTATTTTCAATTTCGCAGCTTCTTTTGTTTATTAATTTCGCAGATTAGTTTTGTAATTTTGCATCTCCTCTTGTTATAATCTCGCTGAGTTTTCTTTAATTTCGCAGGTTAGTTTTGCTGAAATTGTTGTAGTTTCGCCGGAATAATTTCGCCGGATTAATTTCGCCGGAGTTGCAGTTTCGCCGGAATAATTTCGCCGGAGTTGCAGTTTCGCCGGAATAATTTCGCCGGAGTTGCAGTTTCGCCGGAAAACGAGCGAAACTGCTAGTTTCGGCTGTAAATTCGCGATAAACTTTGAACTTTCGTTCGGAATGGTGCTAATTTCGCTGGACGAAGATTTGAAGGTTTTTCAAGGCTGCCAAGAACACCAAGAACACACACACTAGTGTGTGTGAGAGAAACAACTTTAAACTTCAAATTTCTTTTCGATTCCTTGTATAAAACGATTTGTAGATGTAAAATATGATAGCAGATGTTGTAAATCTATTCTGAAATGTTGTAGATCTGATCAAAACAGTGATATGGATGAACACAAAAACTCAGATCTAGTTTCTCTCTCTAAAACCCCATTTTCTCTCTCTACGAAATTTCAAAAAATCAGCAATAAACTCTTCAAATCAACAATAGAGATTGATCCAAGTTGGCTCTGATACCAAATTGTTAGTCCAGGAGCTCTTGAATCAATCAAATAACATGAAGATTTGGATCAAACACATAAATTAAGATGAACAATGAAGAACATCTCAAGAACAATTCAAAACCCTTGTTTGATCCAAAAATGTGATTACAAAAATCTGAAAGTTGGAAACCCTAATCACTTAGCTCATTCAAGCCCCTACCCTAATTGTCATACTTTACTATTTATAGTAAATGACAATTTACTAATTACAATTAGGACCCTAAACTATGACAATTAGAAATTACAATTAAAACCCAAAATGTCTAAAAACAAGATAAAAATATATTTTGTTCACACAAATATATTTATTACAATAAAACTCCTAGTCATTTAAATCTTCAACGTCTAGACTCGATTCCGCGTCTCGAACGTGTCGGGTTTGACTTTTGTTGACTTTGACCGTGACGTTGACTTTTGTTGACTTTCACTATGTTGATAATATTAGACTATCCTACAGACCCAACAATATTCCCCCTTAGTCTACTATTATCAACGTCTTTCATCGTGATCAGTACCGATAAGTCAACTGAACTTGATCTTCAATTTGGTAAGCTTCAGTCTCAATTTTGAGGTCCAACATCATCCCAACTTCCCCCGAAGTCAATAACACATGCCCGAAGCATGTCCTCCAAAGTCTGAATGGTCCTTTCCGACTGACCATCAGTTTGAGGATGATAAGCCGTGCTAATATGCAACCTCTTCCCCATAGCATCGTGGAATTTCTTCCAGAATTTGGATGTAAACCGGGTGTCGCGATCAGACACAATCGACACCGGTACACCATGACGAGTCACAATCTCTTTGATGAAAAGATCGGCCAACCTCTCGGATGAATATGTCTCGCGTATCGGTAAGAAGTGAGCGCTCTTAGTCAGACGGTCCACAATCACCCATATTTTATCATACCCTTTCGGGGTACGTGGCAGCTTTGTAATGAAATCCATGGTTATGTGCTCCCACTTCCATTCCGGTATATCCAACGGTTGAATCTTTCCATATGGCTTTTGATGCTCTGCCTTTACTTGCAAACACGTGAGGCACTTAGTCACATACTCCACCACATCACGCTTCATACCCGGCCACCAATAATATTTCTTCATGTCTTGGTATATCTTGGTAGCACCGGGATGAATGGAGTATCGAGTTTTATGGGCTTCGTTCATGATCTTCATACGTAGATCCCCAAATCAAGGAATCCACATCCGCCCAAATCGAGTCTTGACACCAAACGTGTTTTCACCCAGTTCCGCGACCAGACCTCTCATTCGTTCAGAGTTTAGATAATCCTCTTTCAGTGCCTCATATTGGGACTCTTTGACTTGCTTCATCACGTATGAGGTCATAATTAGTTGGTACGCCTTCACCTGAATCGGCTCGGGCCTCTCTTTTCGGCTAAGGGCATCAGCCACCACGTTGGCTTTGCCCGGATGGTAGTGGATTTCACAATCATAATCCTTTATAAGTTCCAACCATCGCCTTTGCCTCATATTCAAATCTTTTTGCTCGAAGAAGTACTTCAAGCTCTTGTGGTCGGTAAAGATGGTGCACTTCGTCCCATAGAGATAGTGCCTCCAAATCTTCAATGCAAAGACCACGGCTGCTAGCTACAAGTCGTGAGTAGGGTAATTAACCTCATGAACTTTCTACTGTCGGGATGCATAGGCTATCACCTTCCCCCTTTGCATTAATACGCACCCCAACCCCGAGTAGGAAGCATCAGAATAAACCACCAAGTCTTCGCTTCCATCGGGTAATGCCAATACAGGAGCTTGGGTCAACCTCGTCTTCAATTCTTCAAACGCCTTCTCTTGAGCTTGACCCCATACAAACTTCATATCCTTCCGGGTCAACTTGGTCAGTATAGAAGCAATCTTGGAGAAGTCTTGAATGAATCTTCTGTAATAACCCCCCAAACCCAAGAAACTTCGGATCTCAGATGGCGTCTTTGGAGACTCCCATTGCATCACCGATTCCACCTTCGCCGGATCAACCATAATCCCATCCGGATTTACCACATGACCCAAGAATTGAACTTCACACAACCAGAATACATAGTTGGAGAATTTAACATACGACTTCTCCCTTCTCAACGTCTCCAGAACTTCTCGAATATGACCGGCATACTCAGTCTCACTCTTCAAAAAAATCAAGATATCATCGATGAATACAATCACTGATTTATCCAACATCGGCCGACACACCCTGTTCATCAGATCCATAAAAGCAGCTGGCGCATTGGTCAAACCAAAAGACATGACATGGAACTCGTAGTGACCGTAGCGCGTGCGAAAAGCTGTTTTAGGGACATCCTGCTCTTTCACTTTCAGTTGATGGTAGCCCGATCGAAGATCTATTCGTGAAAACCAACTAGCGCCTTGAAGTTGATCAAACAAGTCATCGATCCTCGGCAAGGGGTATCTGTTCTTCACCGTCAACTTATTCAGCTCGCGGTAGTCGATGCACATTCTCATACTACCGTCTTTCTTCTTTACGAACAGGACCGGAGCACCCCAAGGTGAGATACTCGGTCTAATAAACCCCTTATCCAGCAGCTCTTGCAACTGCTCCATCAACTCTTTCATTTCCGTTAGGGCCAATCGATATGGTGCTTTGGCAACAGGTTGGGCACCCGGTATCAGGTCAATCTGGAACTCGATCTCTCTGTCAGGTGGCAGTCCCGATAAGTCTTCCGGGAATACGTCTGGGAATTCACAAACCACTGGAACATCGGACAGTTGTGGTGTTGGCGTTTCTACATCCTTTACATAACATAAGAAGGCGCTACATCCACGCCTCATACATTTCCCCGCCACCGCCATTGAGATCACCTTCGAAATCGTAGTAACCCGATCGCCATAAACTATCACTGATCTACCGTCGGGCACTGTCAAATTAATCATCTTCTTGCGACATACAATGTTCGCCTCAAAGTCTGCCAACCAATCCATTCCAAGCACCAAATCAAAACCACCTAACGTCATCGCGAAGGGTCTAACCGGAAACTTGTGGCCCTCCAATTCAACATCACAACCTTCTATCACCTCAGAGATCCTAGTAGACTTACCTATGGTAGTTTCTACATCGAAGGACACATCAACACGTCTACTACTAACAGGCAGCTTAGTACAGAAGGCGGCAGAAATAAAACTCCTACTGGCACCCGAATCGAATAATACAGAGGCTAAAGTTTGGTTCACCAGAAACGTACCGGACACAACATCAGGGTCCGTCCTGGCCTCCTCCTGCGTCATCGTGAATGCCCTGGCCTTTGCCCTTGGTTCTTCACTTCCCGTCTTCTTCTCCCCTGATCCCTCAGCCCTCGGCTTCTTGCAGTCTCTACTCATATGACCACTTTCCCCATAGTTAAAACATTTGCCTGCCCGACAATCCTTTGACATATGTCTTGCCTTCCCGCATCTGAAACAGATGTTTGATACCCACTTGCACTCCCCCGAGTGCTCCCTTCCACATTGGCCACACTTCCTTAACCCTGCTCCTGACATGACCACACGACGGTCATCCACCCTTGTCTTCTTGTTACTCGTCGAAGTATCACCTCGTCCAAACCTCTTCCCCTGCCTGTTCCTCTCACCACCTCCCTTCTTACTACCCTCAGTCTTCACCGCCACAGCCCGTTCATCATACAACCTTCCCGCCAAATCCACTGCCGACCTGAAGGTGCTCGGTCGCGCAGAAATCAAATGCCAACGAATTTCAGCCGGCAGCCCCTGAATATACCGGTTGATCTTTCGAGACACCGGCGTCACCTGATCCGGCACCATTCTTGCCATGTCATTAAACTTGGTGGTGCATTGTTGGTGGGTCATCGTCCCCGCCTCCAACTGTAGGAACTCTCTCTCAACTTTTTCCATTTCCCGATGAGGACTGAACTCCTCGATCACCATCCTTTTCAACTCGGCCCACTTCATCTTCCCTATGGCCCTGCTACCCTAGGCTTGGACTATATTGTCCCACCAGCACAAAGCCGACCCCGTGAAAGAGTGGGTAGCAAACTTCACCTTCTTGTCCTCCTGGTAATCACTAATATCGAGGACAACCTCCATTTCTCTCACCCATTGGTGAGCATCGGCAGCAGTGCCAGAACCATCAAAAGTAGGGGGCTTGCACCTCATAAATGCCCCTTAGTTACAACCCCGTGTTGTCTCCCATACCTATCCTTCCTCCTCTTCCTCTTCATCATCAGATAGAACCGTCTCCTGCTCTGTTTGTTGCTGTCTTCCTGAGGACCTGTTTCTTTCTTTTCTTTCACCTTCCCTGACAGCCTTAATCACTTCGGTTACCACAGACGGTAAGATCGTCTACATAACCTGATGTACCTCTTCAACCACTGCCTCTTTTACCGAGGCTCTTAAATTGGCGCCCTCGTCTACTCCCTCCTGATGAGGGGTCTCGGTTTCCTCATTAACCACTTCCTCTACCCTAGGTCTCCCTCTAGTGACACGCGGTTCAGCACCAAGTCCACCACCACGTGAAACTTTAGATGATCTACCACCGACCATCTTCTATCACACTGAAAGATTCAAACACCAACACGGTCATTCAAGGAAATAGCTCAGTTTATGTCAAGTATAGTAAGTCCCTAATTACAGTGGCCAGTTGTGATTAGCCACTTACTTTACTCTTCGTACCCCAAGCATTACCTGTCCTGACTACGTTAGTATCTAATTCTAACAGTAACACATACATCACACAACATGCACACGTAATACTGGTTAACTTTTAAGAAAAAACCTGATGGCATGCAGCTACTCAGATGGCATTCTTCCCTTTTCCTGTCCCATTTTCAGTTTAAGTTTAGGTTTATTTTGAAAATTTACCCATTTCACTTAAACTTTTGCTCTGATACCAACTTGTAAGGCCCCATTCCCGGGCACCTCATTGCTGGTCATTCATCGCACGTAAAACATATATTTGTGTAGACTTAATAAAATCATGCAGCGAAAATTCTGAAATAAACTTTCATTTTATTATAAATACTTTTGCCATTTAATGCAACGTACTTCAATTACAAGACATTTGCTGTTGCATTACATTACAAAAGCACTATTACAAAAGGGTCATAAACAGTGACCTCTAGTATAGAAAGATAAAAATTTTCATCATAAAGAAGATTCCTTAAGTAATCCCGTATATCGGGATCCTCAAGGAACACTTGACACTTGCATGCAACATAAGTTATTGCATGTATTATGCGCCCGCATTCCATTGCGTTGCATCATTATCAAAAGGAGAATGCCATCCTAAAAGAGCTGAGTAGCCGCCTCGTGCCATCCCCAGCAACACTACCTGCCAACTGGAAACACATAAAAAGTCAGCGTTGCTGAGTGAGTTCTAGTTTTATAATAAACATACTTTATTTACATTATAAACCATTCCTTTCTTTCACATAATCATACATCTTACGTACATATAGATAATATTCTTTATTATCTTCATCGTTTGTTATACATCATATTCTTTCGGTTCTCATATGGATCCTGTCAGGCTTTACCCACTTCGTAGCACTCAACTATGATTACTGTGGTCGAATGAGAAGGATCCCGTTCATCTTTGCTCGCACATTGAATACGTTTTGTACCAATACCATATGCTATACCCTGATCAGTCTTAGATACTGGGCCGTGAATCCATAGAGCGTATGCCACAGTGGGTCGTGAATCAATAGAGCGTATGCCACAGTACTAGTAGGTAAGCGGTAGAGGTACCATGACTATGGTCAATCACAAAGAAGGACCCGTTTACCTTAATTCAATGCTTGCAAGACTTAGTTCGTTCATTCATTAATGCATGTATTCATCATCATATTTCCTTTTCGTTCATTCATTAATACATGCATTCGTCATCATGTTCCTCTTTCATTAACTTTCACTTTACGTTACATAATACTTCATTCATTCATTCACGTAAAGTTACGAAAAGATAAACGTACATTGACATAAGGAACATCAATACTTACAAATCATCAGTCATTATCATTATATAAGGCTACGTCATACTTAGCCTACATACATCATACATACACTTCTCTCCTCATTCACATCAGCCCTATTTGGACGATTGAACATACTCCAGTCGCATGGCCTCCATCCGACTGAGTCATGCGTACGGGCACACATTCGTGCAAATGGACTTCCAATCGTACGAATAAACACTATGCGAATGGGCTTCTATGTGACTAACCCTCAGTCGTGCGACTGAACAGCTATGCGAATGGACCTATGCGACTGAACCCTCAGTCGCATGGCCTATCATGTGCCTGAGCCCCAGTCGTGCGGCTGAGCCTCAATCGTACGATTGAATGTCAGTCGTTCCACAATCTTGCGACTGGCCCTTCAGTCGTCTAGCCCTAACTGGGCAGCGACTGGAGTTCATCATGAATAGCAGCCGCGACCTACGGCATTCCAATTCCTCTAAACTCATTTCCAGCCCAAATTACCCCTTCTAAACCTCAGGGGTTCATACTAGGACATCATACATACTCATACAAGTCCAAAATCATACTTTAAGCATACTAAACATGATTGTACCCGGATGGGTCAAACATACACTTTACAAAAATAGGGTTTATATGTGATCCAGCCCCAAAATCATTTGAAATCATGTAAATGAGGGGTCCTAGAACTCACATTATCAAGGAGAAGATGAAGATCTTCGATTTGACTAGCCACTCGATGAATCTCGAGCCCGAATCACCACGTTCTCTCTTTCTTTCTCTTCTTTCTCTGCTCTCTCGCTCGCTGCTCTTTCTCCTGACTGAATAAGTGTAAGTGTTGGGGAAGAGAAGAGAGCTGCCCCTCTTTTATAGTTACAGCTCAGTCGCCCGAGGTCCAGGGGCGACTGGACCTTCAGTCGCAAGAACACCATGCGGCTGGTACTTCAGTCGCATGAGTTCCATGCGGTTGATCCTTCAATCTTCCGAGCTTTATGCGATTGAACCTCCAGTCGCATGAATTCCATGCGGCTGAGACTCAGTCGCGTGACATACCAAAATGTCAAACTTCCGGGTGTTACAGATATCTAGAACGAAGATCAATCTTGGAAAAATATGAAGCCCCTTGCAACTGATCAAATAAATCATCAATTCTGGGAAGAGGATATCAATTCTTCACAGTCAACTTGTTCAACTCCCTGTAGCCTCGATACACATACGGAATGACCCATCCTTCTTCTTGACAAATAACACCGGTGCTCCCCACGGTGAATGACTCGGTTAAATAAAACCCTTCTCTAGTAGTTCTTGTAGTTGACTAGACAACTCTTGCATCTCGGAGGGTGCTAACCGATACGGCCTCTTTGCTATTGGTGTAGCTCTAGGAACCAGGTCTATACGGAATTCCACCTGTCATGGAGGAGGCAAACCAGACAAATCATCAGGAAACACCTCTGGGTAATCCCGTACTATTGGAATGTCTGTCAATTTCATCTCTTCTTCCTTCTTTTCTACCACATGAGCTAGAAAAGTGTAACACTGCTTCCGTAGACCTTGGCGTGCTTTCATGCAGGAGATAAGCTTCAAGTTCTTTCCCGGTCGCTCTCCTTGTATTCTGAGTACTTTCTCGTCTAACATGGGAATCCGCACTACTTTATCTCGACAAACAATCTCGGCTCCATGCTTTGACAACCAATCCATTCCCACTATTACGTCAAAGCTTCCCAACTCAAAGGGTATCAAATCTATGTTTTAGACCTGGTCTTCCAATATCAGGATGTAGTTCTTAATAATTTCCTCTGCCTGTTCAACCCTACCATTAGCCATTTCTGCGGAGTAACTAGTTTCTAGTCTACTAGAACTCAAATCAAGCATTCGCACAAACTCAGATGATATAAAACTATTGTCTGCCCCAATATCAAACAGTACAAATGCAAAATGGTTATTGAGTAAGTGCGTACCCGTGACAATGTTCAGATCCTAACGGGCATCATTAGTTCCAATAACAAAGGCACGACACCGTGCAGCATTACCTTGGTTTCCTTGGCCTTGAGCATCCGCTATGGCCACTATCTGCTGCTGGTTGTTTCCTTGCTGACCCGGTATCCTATTCAGTTTGGGGCACATATTTCTGAAGTGATCGAGGCCTCCATACTCGTAGCAAGCCCTGGTATTCCTGGCGGGGTTAACCGCATTGATGGGTGCCACCAAGTTTGGTGCTTCACTGCAGTCTCTTGCTTGATGCCCCGGGCGTTTGCAGTTCAAACACGCCCGACACGGCATTGCTGGGGGATGATGAAGATTGCACCTATCACATTTCGGGTGCGGCCCATCATATTCCTTCTTCCCTTGAGTCACGGCCACAAAATTTCTGGTTGTCTTGGCCCTCTTATCAAACTTTCCATTACCGGACCGGCTTGCTTCCCCAGTTTCCTTCCTTTTCTCTGCTCCCCTACCCAATACCCCTGTCCTTATCATCTCATCAGTTAGAGCGCCAGTCTTCACGATCGCACTCTGGATTGTAGGAGGAGCAGCTGCAGTTACCATTGCCCGGATTTAAGGCACGAGTCCCCAAATGTACCTTTCAATCCTTTTAGATTCCAGAGTGACTAGATGTGGAACTAGTCTTGCTAGCTCGTGGAATCGGTCAGTATAAGTTGCGTGCCCAACCCCCACCATAGCATGATTCCAAAATTCATGCTCAAGTTTCTGCATCTCGTTGAGGGGGCAGTATTCCTCAGTAATTAGGGCTTTGAACTCATCCCAAGTCATCTGCATCGCAGATTCTCTTCCTCTAGCTTGAACCCGGGTGTTCCACCAGGTTAGTGCTCTGCCCTGCAGTGAGCACGTAACATACTTGATTCTTTTACTGTCGAGGCATTCACTGATGTCAATCACTGCTCCATCTTTTCAAGCCATCTAGTCAGGGCTATCGCCCCACCTTTCCCATCGAATTCCCGGGGCTTACAGGCCACAAATTCCTTGTAAGAACAGCCCCGTTTGGTATTAGCAACCCCAGTCTCATTACCGGCTGTACCACCATTCCCGGTCTCCTGATTGCTTTCATTCCCTGTCGGGTTCCCATTATCCTCGTTTTCATTGCCACCATCCCCGTAGGGGTGGCGATTCTAAAGAGCATCGCTCACATGAGCTACAATAGTTGGAATCAGGGCAGCCAATTGTGGAGCAATTAGGGCTACCATATCCGGGTTTCCAGTCCCTTAAGTATTGCCGGAAGGGCCTTCATTTGCTCTTGGAGGTCTACATCTGCCTCTGCCTCTACCCCTCAGGGCTTCACTTCCGCTACTATTGCTGCGGGTAGATCTTTGAGGCGGCATGTTCTATACATAAAAGAGGTAACATATATGCTTAATCACTTTAAGATACACAAGTACTCCACTTATCAAGTTCCAACGTTTCATGTTCCGGTCAGTCAAGATCACCATGCAGCCTATTTCAAGCATATTCTCTGTATACCGGTGATGTTTATATATAGGGTTCCCTGCAGCGTTCCCACCACACCCACGATGTACCGAGAATGATGCCTGATACGATTACATGACATCCGACCTTCCTTCACATCATATCCATAATAGTCCATCAAGTCAATTGAGAGCCCAAACATGTAATCACATATAGTCAGGCGGAGGTTGTCTACCTCGCGTCCTTGAAAGGACTCAGGCATAGCCTCCTCGGGTCGGTCTCAGTATCTGGGGTTAAGCGCAATGTATGATCTGTGAAGATCTCTTTGGGTCTCAATACCCAAATTTGATTATGATAACTTGGCGCGCACAGGGAACGGAAGTTCCAATAAAAAGCGTCTCATAAGGGACGAGCACAAGGACTCAAGCACAAGGTGAAAGATCACAAAACAGAAGGATAACCAAACATGTAAAGAGGAACACATACACGAGATATATAAATACACACAAGCTTAAGCATGCAAATCTACATGAAGGTTCCTAGGTTATAGTCTCGGTCAAGTGTAATTGCCTAATTCTCTATAACCAGTGGCTCTGATACCAGTCTGTCACACCCCCGCTGATAGCGGAAGCACGGGGATGCGAGCGAGACGGGATCGTCATAACACATGGTACACGATAGGGAAGCTTTATAGATATGATGAGAAGCGTGTCATGACGACACCCGAGTACAAATGGAGACTTGTGTCGCGTTTAGTCAGTAACCACGACAGCATAGTCATAAGCATAACAAGAAGAATGATCACATAAGCATAAATGATAACTTGTAAAGTAAATTCCCACAACCCGGGAACAAGTTTACAAATGAACGAGTTTAATCAACCAAGATTAATGTTTATCAAAAGATGATAAGTCATAAAAATGCATCCTAGGGTCCCCTCTAAAAGGCAGCACTCCTAGAATCTTCAATTACCTTGATCACCTGAAAAGATATGCTCAAAACGGTCAACATAATTGTTGGTGAGCTTCGCAGGTTTTATGTAATAAAAGATGTTAAGATGAAAACAACTTGTAAGTTTGATAAGAATTACCGCGACTACACTTATGTGTAAGTGGTTTTACAATATATAGATAACTACAGCCAAACCTATACATCGGTTCCACACGGGAATTGATGGCTATAAAGAAAGCATCCCATAAGTTTTACATGACGTAGCAAGATCCACGAAACGCATACGTATAAGTTACAACCAAACCAATCCTTAGGTCCCATTACCGGGATTAATGGTTGTAATGGATGATCGGCTTAGAAGAACCACACAGAAGAACCACACAGCTGATGCATCCATCAACAATAGCAATCATAGGTAGCATCAATCAACACATAATATCAAAGTAGTAGCGCATAGTAATGTAATACGACCAAGTAACATACAAGGTGGTAACATAACATAGAGTCAAGTTCATATAGCATCAATAGACAAGATAAGCAAGATAAGATACTCATAAAAGTAGCAGCCAACTTCCACTAGGGAAGATGCTTGAAATCAAGTTAAGTAGGTGAGCATTATTTTCCCCCAAGTTTGAAAATATTTAAAAGGTTTTATAAGAGTAAAAAGGGGCTACAAAACTCACAGAATAGATGATAAGCACGAATGATGAAAGTATCCCAAGAGCAGAATGCTATGAACAGTCAAACACCTATTGAAAGTTACTGACAATCATTAATAATGAGCACAAAGCATAAGATGACATTCGAGTAGTTCGAGTTGTTTCGATTCGGTCGTGGGTAGCACACACAAGCAGGTATACACATATCAGACCTTATGTAGGTCCAAGTATTAAGGGTAGTCGTCATTGCTAATGACATCCGTATGGGGATCCCATTATTATAAAGGATAGTACTTGATAAATATTTGAGTCCTAAGTGGGTTGTCGATCATTGTAAAAGGTTAGGTTGTTTTAAATCGAAATAGTATGTGCCTGTTGATAGCGTTGACTTTAATCTTTGTGGTCAAGCAATGACACTTTATTGATGTTACCTTATCATCATAAGACATTCAAAAAGGGAATTCACACATACATGCATCATCAGTCACAAAACAGGACCGGACGCACGACTCAACCCTCCATTCGCACGAATGGACCTTCAGTCGTACGAATCAGCTTCATTCATATGATTAATCCTTCATTCGTGCGACTATGCATTCAGTCGTACCATGCAACGCCCAATCGCGCGACTCAACCTCCATACGCATGATTGAACCTTCATTCACACGAATCAGCTACATTCGTACGATTGAACATTCATTCGTGTGACTGGCCTTTCAGTCATGCGACTCACGCACAATCGCACACAATCTTATCCGCATTGACTCAATCGCACGCACATTCACTCTCATGGACTCAATCGCACACACATTCAATCGCACAAACCCAGACGCATGACTCAGTCATGCGATTCACCTAATCGCACAGCTCAGTCGCGCGACACATCCGGACGCATGACTCAATCGTGCGATTCACCCAATCGCACGGCTCAGACGCATGAACAGACCCAGTCACGAAGAACAGCAGAATCGCGACTGCCGAGTGAAGAGCAGTCTCCGGCTGCTCCGTGCACTCGTTTTACACCCCAAGGACTTCCAGAATCCATATTCTAACATGCCTAAACAAGAAACACACTCTAAAACGAAACACACAAGCCCACACGACCTCATGTGCTCGGATGAACCCGAGCACCCGAAACCCTAGAAAACGTAGAAGTGAAACCGAGCAAAAAACGGGTCAAACAAGGTTATCTACCTGCTAGAAGTAAGTATTCACGATGATAACCAAGATTTGCCGGTGAAAACGCAAGAAAAAGGAGTGGTTTTGGTGCTAGAATGGTGAAGAAGGTGAAGAAGAAGAAGAAGATGAAGATGATTGTAAGAATGGGGGCTAGGGCTGGTTAAGGGGTATTTATACCCAGCCCTAGTTCCAAAAAATATCGTGTTTAGTCCCCGCACTTTGCCCCCGGGTTCCCAAATTTTATTTCGGTTGAAACAACATTAATTAAGCTTGTTTTATTAATGATGAGAGATGCAGTTAGTAATATTTATAACTTAAAAATAGTTTTATTTGTAACGTTAGGTTTATATAAAAATGGTGCGTTTAATGATAATGGGTGGCAATTTTAGAAAACGTTTTAAGATGATGACAATGCAAGCAACGATAGCACAAGCATAAGGATAACCAAGCAAGCAAATATGATATCAACATAGATGGGTTACAGAGATGAGGAATGGCCGATAACAAAATTTAACCGAACACGTTAAATGACGGACCTTTGGTGACGAATGTCACACCATACCTCTTGCTTTCTGAATTGATGTAGTTCCTCATGCAGTGCTTCTATCCAACTGTTGTCTTTAAGTGCTTCGGTGATGTTTTTAGGTACAGTTATGGATAAGAAACAGGAATACAAGCAAGTGTTTGCTGTGTCTGATTGACTCCTTGTCAGTCGGGTATTAAGGTCACCTATGATGTTTTCTAAAAGGTGATCTTTGTGTATTCTTGTTGTTTCAATCTGATCAACGTGAATTGTCAAATCAAGATTGTTGAATGTTTGTTCTGGTGTGGTGGGATAGGCAAGGGTATTTGTGTTTGAGCGACATTCTGCTTGTACAGGTTCATGGAATTTTTATGGGGAATCATGAAAGAAATCTAAGATTTCATCGTCACGATGTGTGTCTGGTAAAGAATGATAATCATCATCTTCTTCAACTGTGTAAGGTTGATGTGACGTTGGTTGATTGGGTAGTTTGGTCGTCACAGGTGTTGATGAAGATGGTGTAGATGTGTTTGTGTCATTGGATGTTTTGGTTTGTTCCATTGGAGGTGTAACTGATGTGCTTGAAGGAGATGTGTTAGTTCTCCTTGGAGGATCAGCAGTTAGAGGAACATCAATAGTTGGTTAAGGAGGTACCATAGGATATTCAATATCTTCTTTTGTACCTGTAACATCAAAATAAGAGGTGTCAAATAATTTCGTTGATGAATAAATGTCAAACAACCAGTCTGATCCAATGACTTTCTTTGTGAAAGATTGTTCATTAAAGATAATATCAGTTGTTTCTTCCACAATATTAAGCCTTGGATTGAATACTCTGTAAGCTTTTGAGCTTCCAGAGTATCCAACAAAGAATCTGTCATCTGCTTTTGGAGCAAATTTGGATAATTGTTCTCTGGTGTTTAAGATTGAAACAGAACATCCAAATGCTTTATGAAATCCAATGAAAGGTTTTCTTTTAAACATTAATTCACATGGAGTTTTTATATGTTCTTTGATTATTAGTGTTCTATTTTGAATGTAACAAGCAGTGTTGAGCCCAGAAAGATATGGGCAATAGAGAGTCACCAAGCATTGATCTGGCTGCTCTCTATCAATGTTCCGTTCCTCCTTTCAGCTACTCTATTTTCCTGAGGAGTTCTTGCTACACTGAACTGATGACTTATTCCTTTTTTTGCATAAAAAGAAAAGATACAGTCATTCTTAAATTTAGTACCATTATCACTTCTTAAAGATTTAACTTTAAGATCCCATTGATTCTCAATTTTAGTGATAAATGTTTTGAGTATGTCTAGTCTTTCTGACTTGTGTAGTAGAAAGAAAAGCTAAGAAAATCTGAAGTAATCATCTACTATAACAAGACAATATTGCTTCTTTCCTATGCTTAGGATGGTTGTTAGGCCAAAAAGGTCCATGTGAAGCAATTTGAGTGGTGTGTTGTTGGAGTTTACTAATTTAGACTTATGAGACACTCTATGTTGTTTGCCTTTCGGACATGCAGTGCAGTGGTCTGTACAGAAGAATTCTTTTTATCGTAAACCTATTACTAAGTCACCTTTTACAAGTTGATTCATTCTATTATAATTAGAGTGTCCTAATCGTCTGTGCCATAATTGGGAAACATCTTCTAATGCTTTTAATAATAAACATGTTTCAGGAGTGTTTGTAGAAACAGTGTTCATATCAACAATGTATGTGTTGCTATGACGTGGAGTTTTGTAAGGCCCCGCTACCGGGCACCTTACGGTTGGTGATTCATCGCGCTTAAAACATACGTATAGTATTTATATTCATAAACATTTCAAAAGAGCTTTCGCAGTGGAAACATTCAAACATGAACTTTTACTAATAATACTTTTTCCATTTAATACAAAGTACTTCATTTACAAGACATCCAATGTTGCATTACATTACAAAAGCACTATTACAAAATACAAGCCTTCTTTACATTGCCTAACTTTACTATGATTGCCGCTGAAGCATATGAAACCTGAGATTACCTAAGTAATCTTGTTTATTCGAATCCTCAGCAATCATAGGGTCATAAACAGTGACCTCTAATATAAAAATATAAAATTTTTACATCATAAAGAAGATTTCTTAAGTAATCCCGTTTATGGTAATCCTCAAGAAATCTTATAATAGCATGCAACGTGATGTGTTGCGTGCATTACGGACCCACAACACATGACGTTTCAGCATTATCAAATGGAGAATGCCATCCTAAAAGAGCTGAGTAGCCGCCTCGTGCCATCCTCAGCAACACTACCTGCCAACTGGAAACACATAAAAAGTCAGTGTTGCTGAGTGAGTTCTAGTTTTATAATAAAACATACATTCATTATCGTTAACTGTTCTTACATTCATACGTTCACACATCATACGTACACGTAGATAATATTATTATTATCTTAATCATTCGTTTACTTACTTTCATTCGTGTACCATTCATCATTCTCGTTCACGTTCATACATACATTCTTTACATTCAATCATTACATTCGTTCGAACGTTTTCATTCATTCATACATTAATTACTTTCGTTCGATCGTTCATTAAATTCGGTGACATGTACAGTACCCCAAACATCATACATACTACTGGTGCTGGACCTGTGGTAATCAACCACGAACGTTGTGCACAAATGCTGATCCAGTCACCTGGGGTAGGTACATGCACCACTTATCTTTTCACTTTCCTTCTGGATCAATGCCATATGCTATACCCCGAACGTCATGCACTAATGCGGGTGCTGGACCTGTGATGATCAATCACGAACGTTGTGCACTACTGCTGATCCAGTCACCTAGGGTAAGCGGCAAGGATCCCATACATACATATGGTCAATCACAAAGACTGACCCCGATGTGCATCCTTCGGGGTAGCTAACCCGCACAGCGTTAAGCTAACATCTGCCAGGGGTGTGCACCTCCTTACATTTGCTTGCAAGCCTTTCTTACATTCATTCATTCATTAGTTAATGCATGCATTCATTCATCATGTTCCTCTTTCATTATCTTTTACTTTACGTTCTTATTACATTCGTTTCATTCTTTCATTCATTCACGTAAAGTCATAAAAACATAACATACATCAATACAAGGAACATAGATATTTACAAGTCATCAGTATTCACCATCTATCATGGCAACATCATACTTAACATACATACATCATACATACACTTCTCAATTCATTCACATCAGCCCTACTCGGGCGATTGAACATACCCCAGTCGCATGGCTTCCATGCGACTGGGTCGTACGATTAGGCTACTATGCGAATGGGCATACAATCGTGCGACTGGACTTCCTTCCGTACGAATAAACACTATGCGACTGGGCTAAATGCGACTAACCCCTAACCGTACGACTGAACTACCCTGCGATTGGACCTATGCGACCGAAATCCTCAATCGCATGGACTATCGTGCGACTGAGGCTCAATCGTGCGTTTGAGCCTCGATCATACGATTGAACATCAACTATTCATCATTCGGGCGAATGGCCCTTCAGTCGCATAACCCTAATTGGCCAGCGACTGGAGTTCTTCATGAACAGCAGTCACGAACCAACGACGTCCAAACCCACCCAAACACGATTTCAGCCCAAATTAGCCCTCCTAAACCTCAGGGATTCATACTAGGGCATCATACAAGCATATACAAGTCCTAATTCATACTATAAACGCATTACTCACGATCTCACCCAAATGGGTCAAACATACACTATTTCAAAAATAGGGTTTATATGTGATCCAACCCCAAAATCGTTTGAAAACGTGTAAATGAGGGGTTCTAGAACTCACAATAACAGGTAGGAGTTGATGAGTTTCGATTTTGCTAGTTTCTCGACAGATCTTGAGCTCGGTCAGCACTTTCCCTCTTTCTTTCTCTGCTCTTGCTCGCTCTCTGCTCTTTCCCGACTGAAAATCTAAGTGTTGGGAGGATAATGAGAGCTGCTCCCCTTTTATAGGTACTGCTCAGTCGCATCTGGTCCAGGGGCGACTGGACCTTCAGTCTCATAAACACCATGCGATCGAACCTCCAGTCGCATCAGTTCCATGCGACTGAGGCTTAGTCGCATAACCTACCAAAAAGTCAATCTGCCGGGCGTTACAAGTCCACCCCCCTTATTTAGGTTTCGTCCCCGAAACCTGTTATTCCTCGAACAATCGTGGGTAATGCTGCCTCATTTCTTCTTCAGTTTCCCACGTTGACTCGGATCCCTTCCTGTGCCGCCACTGTACACGCACAAGGGGAACCACTTTCTTTCTTAACCTCTTCTCTTTGCGATCGATGATCGCCACTGGTTGCTCTGCATAGTTGAGCCGTTCGTCCACCTCGATGTCCTCCAGTGGGACGATCGTGTCCTCGTCCGCCAAACACTTCCTTAGATGAGACACGTGGAAAGTCGGGTGGATTCCACTTAACTCATCTGGTAGATCCAACTTATAGGCCACCTCCCCTACTCGAGCAATGATTCGGAAAGGGCCTATATACCGCGGACTCAACTTACCCCGCTTTCGGAATCGGATGATACTCTTCCAAGGTGAGACCTTCAACATAACCCGGTCTCCCACCTGGAACTCAATAGGCCTGCGTCGTTTGTCGGCATACGACTTCTGTCGGTCTTTGGCCGCCTTCATATAATCTTTAATTCTTTCGAGCTTTTCAGTCGTAGCCTCGATCACTTCGACGCTTCCCAATTCTTTCTGACCAATATCACCCCAACAGATGGGTGTCCTGCATCTCCTACCGTATAGCATCTCGTATGGTGGCATGCCAATACTGGCATAATAGCTGTTGTTGTACGAGAATTCAGCTAACGGTAGGTGGTCATCCCAACTTCCCCCGAAGTCGATAACACATGCCCGGAGCATGTCCTCCAATGTCTGAATGGTCCTTTCCGACTGACCATCAGTTTGAGGATGATAAGCCGTACTAATATGCAACCTCGTCCCCATAGCATCATGGAATTTGTTCCAGAATTTGGATGTAAACCGGGTGTCGCGATCAGACACAATCGAGACCGGTACACCATGACGAGTCACAATCTCCTTGATGAAAAGATCGGCCAACCTTTCGGACGAATATGTCTCACGCATCGGTAAGAAGTGAGCACTCTTCGTCAGGCGATCCACAATCACCTAGATTGTATCATACCCTTTCGGGGTACGTAGTAGTTTTGTGATAAAATCCATAGTGATGTGCTCCCACTTCCATTCCAGTATATCCAACGGTTGAATCTTTCCATACGGCTTCTGATGCTCGGCCTTCACTTGCAGACAAGTAAGGCACTTACTTACATACTCCACCACATCACGTTTCATACCCGGCCACCAATAATCTTTCTTCATATCTTGGTACATCTTGGTAGCACCGGGATGAATGGAGTATCGAGTCTTGTGGGCTTCATCCATGATCTTCATACGTAGATCCCCAAATCGAGGAATCCACATTCGCCCAAATCGAGTCTTGACACCAAACGTGTTTTCACCCAGTTCCGCGACCAGACCTCTCATTCGTTCAGAGTTTAGATAATCCTCCTTCAGAGCCTTATCTTGGAACTCTTTAACTTGTTTCATCACATCTGAGGTCATGATTAGTTGGTACGCCTTCACCCGAATTGGCTCGGGCCTCTCCTTTCGGCTAAGGGCATCAGCCACCACGTTGGCTTTGCTCGGGTGGTAATGGATCTCACAATCATAATCTTTTATCAGCTCCAACCACCGTCTCTGCCTCATGTTTAGATCCTTCTGCTCGAAGAAGTACTTCAAGCTCTTGTGGTCTGTGAAGATGGTGCACTTCGTCCCGTACAGATAGTGCCGCCAAATCTTCAACGCGAAAACCGCAGCTGCTAGCTCCAAGTCATGAGTAGGGTAATTAACCTCATGAACTTTTAGCTGTCGGGATGCATAGGCTATCACCTTTCCCCTTTGCATTAATACACACCCCAACCCCGAGTAGGAAGCATCAGAATAAACCACCAAATCTTCGCTTCCCTCGGGTAATGCCAATACTGGAGCTTGGGTCAATCTCGTCTTCAATTCTTCAAACGCCTTCTCTTGAGCTTGACCCCATACAAACTTCACATCCTTTCGGGTCAACTTGGTTAGTGGAGAAGCAATCTTGGAAAAGTCTTGGATAAACCTTCGGTAGTAGCCTGCCAAACCCAAGAAACTACGGATCTCGGATGGCGTCTTTGGAGACTTCCATTGCATCACTGCTTCCACCTTCGCCGGATCGACCATAATCCCATCCGGATTTACCACATGACCCAAGAATTGAACTTCACGCAACCAGAATGCGCACTTGGAGAATTTAGCATACAACTTCTCCCTTCTCAACGTCTCCAAAACCTCGCGAATGTGACCTGCATGCTCAGTCTCGCTCTTCGAATAAATCAAGATGTCATCAATGAATACAATCACTGATTTATCCAACATCGGCCGGCACACCCTGTTCATCAGGTCCATAAAAGCAGCTGGCGCATTAGTCAACCCAAATGACATGACAAGGAACTCGTAGTGACCGTAGCGCGTACGAAAAGTTGTTTTAGGGATATGCTGCTCCTTCACCTTCAGTTGATGGTAGCCTGATCGAAGATCTATTCGCGAAAACCAACTAGCACCCTGAAGTTGATCAAACAAGTCGTCGATCCTCGGCAAGGGGTATCTGTTCTTTACCGTCAACTTATTAGACTTGCAGTAGTCGATGCACATGCTCATACTTCCGTCCTTCTTCTTTACGAACAGGACCGGAGCACCCCAAGGTGAGATACTCGGTCGAATAAACCCCTTATCCAGCAGCTCTTGTAACTGCTCCATCAACTCTTTCATCTCTGTCGGGGCCAATCGATATGGTGCTTTGGCAACAGGTTGGGCGCCTGGTATCAGATCTATCTTGAACTCGATCTCTCTGTCATGTGGCAATCCCGATAAGTCTTCCGAGAACACGTCTGGGAACTCACGCACAACCGGAACATCAAACAGTTATGGTGTTGGTGTTTCTACATCCTTTACATAACATAAGAAAGCGCTACATCCACGCCTCATACATTTCCCCGCCACTACCATTGAGATCACCTTCGGAATCGTAGTAACCCGATTCCGAACTGCCACTGCCATAAACTGTCACTGAACTACCGTCGGGCGCTGTCAAACTGATCATCTTCTTGCGACACACAATGTTCGCCTCAAAATCCACCAACCAATCCATTCCGAGCACCAAATCAAAACCACCTAACGTCATCGCAAACGGCTTAACCGGAAATTTACGGCCTTCTAATTCTACACCACAACCCTCTATTACCTCGGAAATCCTGGTAGTTTTACCTATAGCAGTCTCTACATCAAACAACACATCCACACATCTACTACTAACGGGCAATTTGGCACAGAAAGCAGCGGAAATAAAACTCCTACTGGCACCCGAATCAAATAATACAGAGGCTAAAGTTTGGTTCATCAGAAACGTACTGGACACTACATCGGGGTCCGTCCTAGCCTCTTCCTGCGTCATCGTGAATGCTCTGGCGCTTGCTCTCGACCCTTCGCCCCCTGTCTTCTTCACACCGGAACCCTCAGATCTCGGCTTCTTGCAATCTCTATTCATATGGCCACTTTCCCCACAATTGAAGCATCTCAAGCCCTTACATTCTTTAGCCATATGACCGGGCTTTCCACACTTAAAACATACATTTAGCCCCCATCTGCACTCGCCACCATGCTCTCTCCAACATTTCCCACACTTTCTCGACCCTGTACTTGACGTGACCACACGGCGATCATCAACCCGTGCCTTCTTGCTGCTTGTCGAGGTATCACCCCGACCCAAGCTCTTCCCCTGCCACTTCTTTCATCACTTCCCTGCTTACCACCCTCAGCCTTTACCGACACAGCCCGTTCATCGTACAACCTTCCCGCCAAATCCACCGCCGACCTGAAAGTACTCGGTCGAGCGGAAATCAAACGCTAACTAATTTCGGCTGGCAGCCCCTGAATGTACCGATTGATCTTTCGAGACACCAGCATCACCTGCTCTGGCACCAACCGCGCCATGTCGTTGAACTTGGTTGTGTCTTGTTGGTGGGTCATCGTCCCTGCCTCCAACTGCAGGAACTCTCTCTCATCTCTGTCCATCTCCCGACGAGGACTGAACTCCTCGATCACCATTCTCTTCAACTCGGACCACTTCATCTTCCCAATGGCCCTGCTACCCTCGGCCTTGACAATATTGTCCTACCAGCACAATGCCGTCCCTGTAAAAGAATGGGTAGCAAACTTCACCTTTTTATCCTCCGGGCAATCACTGATATCGAGGACCGCCTCCATCTCTCTCACCCATTGGTGAGCATCCGCAGCCGTACCAGAACCATCAAAAGTCGGGGGCTTGCACCTCATAAATGCCCCGTAGTTACAACCCCGGGCTGTCTCCCGTACTTGCTCTTCTTCCTCCTCCTCTTCATCATCAGATAGTACCGTTTCTGCTTCCGTCTGTTGCTGTCTACCTGAGGACCTATTCCTCCCTCGCCTCTCGTCTTCACGTACTTCCTTTATCACTTCGGTCACTACAGACGGTAAGATCGTCTGCATGACCTGGTGCACTTCCTCGACCACTGCCTCTTTTACCGAGGCTCTCAAATTTGCGCTTTCATCTGCCTCCTCCTGATGAGGAATCTCGTCTTCCTCACGAACTACTTTCTCTGCCCTAGGTCTTCCTCACGTGATACGTGGTTCAGCACCACGTCCACCACCACGGGAAGCTTTAGATGATCTACCACCGACCATCTTCTATCACACTGAAAGATTCAAACACCAACACGGTCATTCAAGCAAATAGCTCAGTTTATGTCAAGTATAGTAAGTCCCTAATTACAGTGGCCAGTTGTGATTAGTCGCTTACTCTACTCTTCGTACCCCGAGCATTACCTGTTCTAACTACATTAGTATCTAAGTCTAACAGTACACATAAATCACATCACATGCGCACATAATACCAATTAATCTTTAAGAAAAATACCTGATGGCACGCAACTACTCAGATGACATTCTCTTCCTTTCTGTCCGATTCTCAGTTTAAGTTTAGGTTTATTTTGAAAATTTACCCGTTTTACTTAAACTTTTGCTCTGATACCAACTTGTAAGGCCCCGCTCCCGGGCACCTTACGGTTGGTGATTCATCGTGCTTAAAACATACGTATAGTATTTATATTCATAAACATTTCAAAAGAGCTTTCGCAGCGGAAACATTCAAACATGAACTTTTACTAATAATACTTTTGCCATTTAATACAACGTATTTCATTTACAAGACATCCAATGTTGCATTACATTACAAAAGCAATATTACAAAATACAAGCCTTCTTTACATTGCCTAACTTTACTATGATTGCCGCTGAAGCATATGAAACCTGAGATTACCTAAGTAATCTCGTTTATTCGAATCCTCAGCAATCATAGGGTCATAAACAGTGACCTCTAATATAAAAATATAAAATTTTTACATCATAAAGAAGATTTCTTAAGTAATCCAGTTTATGGGAATCCTCAAGAAATCTTATAATAGCATGCAACGTGATGTGTTGCATGCATTACGGACCTACAACACATGATGTTTCAGCATAATCAAATGGAGAATGCCATCCTACAAGAGCTGAGTAGCCGCCTCGTGCCATCCTCAGCAACACTACCTGCCAACTAGAAACACATAAAAAGTCAGCGTTGCTGAGTGAGTCCTAGTTTTATAATAAAACATACATTCATTCTCATTAACTGTTCTTACATTCATACGTTCACACATCATGCGTACACGTAGATAATATTATTATTATCTTCATCATTCGTTTACTTACTTTCATTCGTGTACCATTCATCATTCTCGTTCACGTTCATACATACATTCTTTACATTCAATCATTACATTCGTTCGAACGTTCGCTTCATTCATTCATACATTCATTACTTTCATTCGATCGTTCATTACATTCGGTGACATGTACAGTACCCCAAACATCATACATACTACTGGTGCTGGACCTGTGGTAATCAACCACGAACGTTGTGCACAAATGCTGATCCAGTCACCTAGGATAGGTACATGCACCACTTATCTTTTCACTTTCCTTCTGGATCAATGCCATATGCTATACCCCGAACGTTGTGCACTAATGCGGGTGCTGGACCTGTGATGATCAATCACGAACGTTGTGCACTACTGCTGATCCAGTCACCTAGGGTAAGCGGCAAGGATCCCATACATACATATGGTCAATCACAAAGACTGACCCTGATGTGCATCCTTCGGGGTAGCTAACCCGTACACCGTTGAGCTAACACCTGCCAGGGGTGTGCACCTCCTTTACATTTGCTTGCAAGCCTTTCTTACATTCATTCATTCATTAGTTAATGCATGCATTCATTCATCATGTTCCTCTTTCATTATCTTTTACTTTACGTTCTTATTACATTCGTTTCATTCTTTCATTCATTCACGTAAAGTCATAAAAAGATAACATACATCAATACAAGGAACATAGATATTTACAAGTCATCAGTATTCACCATCTATCATGGCAACATCATACTTAACATACATACATCATACATACACTTCTCAATTCATTCACATCAGCCCTACTCGGGCGATTGAACATACCCCAGTCGCATGGCCTCCATGCGACTGGGTCGTGCGATTAGGCTACTATGCGAATGGGCATACAATCGTGCGACTGGACTTCCTTCCGTATGAATAAACACTATGCGACTTGGCTAAATGCGACTAACCCCTAACCGTACGACCGAACTACCCTGCGATTGGACCTATGCGACCGAAACCCTCAATCGCATGGACTATCATGCGACTGAGGCTCAATCGTGCGTTTGAGCCTCGATCGTACGATTGAACATCAACTATTATTCATTCAGGACGAATGGCCCTTCAGTCACATAACCCTAACTGGGCAGTGACTGGAGTTCTTCATGAACAGCAGTCGCGAACCAACGAAGTCCAAACCCACCCAAACATGATTTCAGCCCAAATTAGCCCTCCTAAACCTCAGAGATTCATACTAGGACATCATACAAGCATATACAAGTCCTAATTCATACTATAAACGCATTACTCACGATCTCACCCAAATGGGTCAAACATACACTATTTCAAAAATATGGTTTATATGTGATCCAGCCCCAAAATCATTTGAAAACGTGTAAATGAGGGGTTCGAGAACTCACAATAACAGGTAGGAGTTGATGAGCTTCGATATGGCTAGCTTCTCGACAGATCTTGAGCTCGGTCAGCACTTTCCCTCTTTCTTTCTCTGCTCTTGCTCGCTCTCTGCTCTTTCCCGACTGAAAATCTAAGTGTTGGGAGGAGAATGAGAGCTGCTCCCCTTTTATAGGTACTGCTCAGTCGCATCTGGTCCAGGGGCGACTGGACCTTCAGTCGCATAAACACCATGCGACTGGACCCCAGTCGCATGAGTTCCATGCGATTCATCCTTCATTCGGGTGATTGAACACTAATCGTACGGTTGAGCTTCAATCGGCTGAATAACATGCGATCGAACCTCCAGTCGCATCAATTCCATGCGACTGAGGCTTAGTCGCATAACCTACCAAAAAGTCAATCTGCCGGGCGTTACAAGTTTTCAAAAGGATACAATCTTCTGGTATTTGAAAACTTGTCTTGCGGATGTAGAAGTTGTTGGAGTCAAATAAGGTGGCGTATGCCTTATCACAGATTTGGGATACACTTAGAATATTGAACTGAAGGTTAGAGCAGTAGTTGACATTTTAAAGCTGATCAAACCATTGGTTACTGTTCCTTCGCTAGTTATCTTTCCACCTATCTTATCACCTCGAAAGGCTACATTTCCTCCATTTTTGCTCTTAAAATCCCGAAGGAGCGAACAATTTCCTATCATATGTCGGGAGCATCCACTGTCAACATACCAGATGTTGTCAGGCCTTCTTTGATGTCCCTAAGAAAACACAAGAAATTAGTTAGATGGTGCAACCTAATCCAAGATGGTCTTGGGTTTTCTGTCTTTTCCCATGATGCAAATTTCTTCTAAGATTGCATTTTCTAGTAGTTTAGGAATTCTAGGTACATTAGATTTCCTTTGATCGATTTTAGCTCTGTCAGGAGAAGTACTTTGAGCTCTTCTCCTACTAGAGCTAATGTCTGATGATTGTCTGGTTTGAGACTTATGTCTCCTTGGTGTTTGTTTAAGGGTGTCATAAAATGTTTTGTCATTGTTTAGAACAACCTTTTGATGAGGAGTTTTCTTGGAACTCCCACCTTGTTCCTTTTAGGAGCAATTATTTGTTTCTTATTAGGTTTTTACAACTTGAGACTGTGTGTTTTGTTTTTTGTTTTTCAGATTGAAAAAACAAATATCAGTACTGTGATTGTTCCTTTTATAGATAGAACAATAGTTATGAAAATGACAAGTTTTAGTACTGTGATTGTTCATATCACAATACTTGCAATATTTACCATAATTGCATTTTTCAGTGCTGTGAGTGTGTTGATCACACTATTCATAGTATGGTAAATTAGTATTGTCTTGTTTGTTAACAACTTTTGTTTTCAAATTTTACTTAGGTGGAATATCAAAAGTCACAGATGTTTGAGCTTTGCCTTTTCTTATGATGGTTTGTTTAACAAAAGCATTAGAAGATTTAATAATCTTTCCATGAGAGTAGATGTCAAATCCTTGAGTCTGCTTTGTTTGTTTTGTTGAAACTTCCACCACACTTGAAACTTTGTTAGTTTTAGTAATTGGTTGAATGGATTCATCATCCAATAAGTCAACATCATCTTCATTAGAAGTCTGTTCATCAAATTCATTGTTTTCTCCTTGATAAAATTTGTTGATTTAGTTTGTAGTGAAGCATGACTTTTAACCAATTTTATCAAAGGTGTTCTATCATTTAATGATGACTTTGATGATGTTGATGATGATGGTTTTGAATCATCTGTTCTGTCATGTGCGTCAAGTGATTCACCCTGTTTGTTTCTCATGGAATCAGGAAAAGGAATATAATTATCATTATTGGTGGATTAACTTTGTTATATCCCAAACCTGAAGGGTCTTTAAAAGCCCTTTGTTGAGCAATAAGTTCTTCAAACTTCTTGTTGCTTACTTGGAACTTCTGAAGTTTCACTTCAGTTTCAGCCTGTGCTATTTTAGATTCAGTCAATAATACAGAAAGTTGCTTAACTTAAGCTGCAAGTGTTAACTTTTCAGACATTAATTTGTCCAAATCATTTTGTAATGAAAGTATTTTGATGCCATATTGTTTTTGTTCTGATTTAAGACTTTCATTTAAAATGTGTTTTTCAATTACTTTCTTTGAAAGTTTATCTGCATGTTCTCTGTATCTATTGACTTTATCTATGCATGCTTGTGTACATAGATTCTCCTTTACCTGTTTCGGGATGTCTAAATTTTTGTCTTCAATATCTACCATGAGGGCATGATCTGGAGATTGAATTTCCGCTTCATACATGCTCCAGACACATTCACCATCCTTCTTAATGATCATAGCTGATGATTTGGATTGTTGACTTGGACTGTATTGTGTGATTTGAGGTGGAGTTGGTGCAGCAGGGATACTAATTAGTTATGGGATCTGTCTGTTTGGATGGTAGCTGCTTGATGCTTGTGTTGGATTGTTGTTTCCGTCAACTCTTGGTTGTTGGCATTCTCTTGAAAAGTGTCCATATAGTTGACAATTGTAGCATCTGACTTTAGTTTTATCAAAACCAATCTTTGTTTTCTTGTCCATGCTCAGCCCTCTGTTTCCCTGTAGAAACCTTTTTGATCTATATGCAATCATTGCCACAGACCATTGAAGATCCATTTCTTCAACCATGTCTGGTGGAAGTTCATCCAAATCTTGTTGAATGATTTGAGAGGGTGTGAGATTTGCACCCAAATAAGCTTCAAAACTAGTTGAAAAGGACGCATAAGATGCCTTTTGGTCATCACTTTGAAGAATGATAGTGAGAGCATCAATAGGCTTATCAAACTTGTGTATGTTTTGATGCTTTGTCTGTTGTTTGCTTGCTTGAACTTGAAGCATGATGATGTTGATTATGTTTGCTTTGAGGAGTTGTTTCATGAGAAGCATGAACACTAGTCTTCTTAGACTTTTGTATGTTATTGGATGAATCTGGTGCAGAGAACAATGTTGTCTCACTAGTATCTAGGAATTCTTCATCTTCATATTCACCAGTGCTTGTCAGAAAAGCATTGTCTGTATGTTGTAGTTCTTTGAACTTGTATGCTTCTACATGTCTGATGGTGTTGTTATTTCTGGATTTTTCATCTAGTTTATGTGCCTCCACTTTAGCAACTAGAGAATCCAATGATAGTGCTCCCAGATCTAATGTTGCTTTCATGAGTGACACTGACTGAGTCCAACTCTCAGGCAATGTATGCAACATATTTTTGTTTATTTCAACGGATTCGTATTTGAGACTATAAACAATCATCTCATTCACCAGTTGTAGAAATCTGTGAAGTTGTTGGGGAATAGATTCTCCCTGAACATGATGGAAAGTTTCAAATTGGGTCCTCAGTTTTGCTTTCTTGATTTCCCTTATTTCATCACTTCCTTCACGCATTGTGTAAAGAACTTTCCACAGTTCATTTGCTGTTTTAAAATTCTCAACCCTTGTTAAGATTTCAAATGACAATGTCATTGCCAGAATACTGTATGCTTTCATGTTTGTTTTCTCCTTCTTCAATTCATCAACAACTACGTTCTTTAAACCTACTGGTTTTTGTGTGTTGTAGTCTGGACCAAGGTTTATAGGTATGTATGGTCCCTCGGTTATGGAAGTCTATAAATCCGGGTCTTGAAAGATAATCCAATTACGAAACATAATCTTCCATTGTTTGTCTGCTTTGTTTTTCAGACTTGGTGGTTTGAGACCACTGTTGTTCCTGAAAGTTCATCAGACATGTTTTTTTAAATTTGTTAACTTAACGGTTTAAAAAATTTGGTTTATCCTAAAGTCACTAGGATTGGTTGTTAATAAATTTGATTTTAATTAATTTTACCGGGGAAAGTAAATAATTTCAATCAATTAATTTGACCGAGGTGATGTCACATAATTTTTCTTGGTGAAAGCAAGGAATATTCCATTTAATAATGTCACACCAGTCAATTTGGTCAAAACTCTTAAGTCAAAAAGTCAAAACCCTAAAAACAAAAGTTTTGTTTTAGAAAATTAACTTTTTGAATCAAAAATTGACCTTTTCAAAAATTCAAAAGAAGAATAATATTCTTCTTTGATTTTGGTGAGAAAATAAACAAAATCATCGAAGATTGAATGTTTGTGATTGATCAAAAACTAGGGTTCATCCCAGGGTTTTGTGCGGCGGAAACAACTCTGTCAAAAACAACAATCGGTTTGTTGTTTTAAGCAGATTTATGATCTATTTTGAGTGTAAAAAACTCAAATATGATGATTTAAACACAATGAATGATTTCAATGTCTTTAGGTGAGTGATTTGTTTGATGAAAATCAATAGAATAATACTCGTGTACTGTTTTATCGAAAAAAACAGTAGAAATCGATGCGATTTCTATGATTTTCCAATGTATCTATTTAAAAATAGTGTATGAATGATTTGAGAAGATTTCAAATCAACAAAAAGACAAAAATCTTCTTCACAATAAATAAAAGCAGAAGATGTTTTAAACATTTGTTGAATGTATGATGTAGAAGAAGAAGATGTGATGATTTGAAGATCAAAATGTATGTTATGAAGCTAATGAACCACTGAAATCATGTTTGTTGAATGAGTGGATCGAAATCAATGTTTGATTGAAGCAAGGCTCTGATACCACCTGATGAAAATCAACTCAGTCAAGCATATTTGAATACGAACTTTGTAAGAACAATATTCAATATGAAGAGGTTGATTTCTCAAAGGATCTTTGTAAATCTCTCATAAATCAAGAGACACTAAACATGGTGTGGAAACCCATGATTAATGTGTATGATTTCAGTGTATGTGTGTGTTAGAATGCACGAGAAATTAAAAATGCTTGTTTGATTGATAATCCATTCAAAAAGCTTGCAAAGGATTAGGGTAGAGTGCTATTTATACAAAAATGCTATATACAATTACTAATCTACCCTTATGTAAATAAAAATTACATAAACAAAATCCTAAGTATCTAAGTCATCCGCAGTGGAATAAGTAATCCGCTATGAAGGTTCTTCATCTGCTGTGAGAACAGTTTGATCATCCGTTGTGAGAACTTATTCATCTATTGTGATGACTTAACCATCGGCTATGGGAATAGTTCATCTGCTGAGAACTTGTTCATCCGCTGTGATGACTTGACCATCCGTTGTGGGAATAGTTCATCCGCTGTGAACTTGTTCATCCGCTGTGATGACTTGTTCATACGCTGAGAGAATAGTCATCCGCTGTTCATCCGCTATGTGAACATATTCTTCATCCGTTGTAGAACTTCTTCATCCGCATTGGAATTCCTTCATCCGCATTGGTTGACAGGCAAAATTTCTTTATCTATAAATCTGAAAAAGAAAATTTACATATATGTTAGTGATTATTATGAATGTTAATGATGTTAATGTGTTTCTAATGTATGAATTGTGTGTTGAAACACATGTTTTGATAATGGCAGGCATCATACATTCTTGCATTAATTCTTAATGTACTTTGTTGAGTCCAACACAATGCTCGTCGTGCGGGTGGCGTCTGGGCGGGTCGATCATAGGTGGTGTTGCTGTTGGGGTCCTTGTAGCAGGAGGTGGAGGAGGAGGCATCCTAAAGGAAAAAAAATGGTCCTGGCCTAGCTCTCTTGCGAGGGCGAGTGATAACACTCGCACCCCTATCCCCAATAGGCGGGATAGGTGAATGAGTAGGTATGGTGACGTGTGGAGAATTGGAGCACATTCGGCTTCTAATTTGGGATGTCGATGAAGAGTCTTCCGAAGGCTCAGTGTAATCAAAGGTCAAGGGTATCCATCTCAGATGCCCACACCTTCTCAGGTACTTCTCGTACTCAGTCTGAGGCGTAGTCCTCCTGAGGCTTTCAGCCGGTGTAGTCTTGTTAGCTAGGTAAAGAGGTGCTTTTCCTTTATCGGCCATAATATTGATATCCTGTAAAAATTATCATGAGTAATTTGGTTCTTATAGCTCATAACAGTAATAATAATAGTACTAATTGTAGTAGTGATGGCAGTAGCACCAATAACCAGTAGTATCATTAAGCAATAACAGGCATAAAGGTTCATTTTAAAGTAAATTTTGGACCACCCAAAGAAATTTTACTTGGATCATCAACTTCAAAAAGTAAGGTCTCAACACCACCTAAGTTTTTATGCCGGATTTTACGCGTCCGGTAAATTCGTGATTATGTTGATCAAGTGTAATCATCAATTTACCCAACCTGCTTACCCTGACACGTTTCAACCAAGACAGTCCTAAGGTATCAGGGTTGTAGCCTAGGATCTACTAAGGTATTCCCAACTTCTCTACAACTTGTGGCTCTGATACCAATCTGTCACACCCCGGGCCCAAGGAGGGTGGAATGTCACAGACTGGTAACAAACGTGGCAGCGGAAACTAACCAACACAAGAGCACACAAGAAGAGAAATCACATGGTATTAAATTTCATTAAACAAATCCGGACTATAAAGCCGAGCCCGGGTCACAACAGTAAAAATCCAGTACAGTTTAGATCCATAAGTTTAATAACATCAAATTAAATTACCCAAAAGTGAAATTAAACTAAACAATGCCATATAGTGGTCACGGAACTAGGTGATACATTAGAGGTCTTCTAATCAAACCAAGCTTCCATCAAGGGCCACCTGAAACATGCTCAAAAAGATTTTGTGTAAACTTAAAAGTTGGTGAATTCAAGTGCTTAAAGATTAAAAACAAAATACATGTTTAGAATCCATAGTTTATTTTAAAAACATAAGTATCGCTGTTGTGGGGTCACAATCAACCCTGCACTCAGTCCCGGCTAGTCTCTTCTAAATTTTGTTATATCGGTTAATACCATAGGAAGAACTGAGCCTCAAACAATGCACCATACCTGCTGGATGATTTACCTTAGTATCTTATAAAACTTGTTACATGACACAAACGACCTCACAGGATCTCAGTGTGGCACCCTTCCTATTAAGTCATGGGGTCATGATGGAAGGCACTGTGTGTGGAGGATTCCCTAAGTAGATCTACCCATATTGGACAAGCGGTTCACACAAGAATTAATGATTATGATATAACTAAAAGCAGGTTCTCACATTATCAAAAACATATAGGGATCATAAAATAGCACAATAATAATTTCAGTTTAAATAAAGCATGTTTCATCCCAAATAAATAGTAAAAGGGAACACTAGAACTCAACTTAGGTTTCAAGCAATAGATCTTCGCGTATAGAAAATGATTCAATCCTTGCACCCTAGAATCAAGATTTAATTGATAGCCTATGTGCTCTAAGGTCATGAAGGGTGTAACTAGGTGTGTTATAAGGTTAAAAGTTCAACTAGCTTTGATTTGTTAAGGTTCGCTTCAAAAAGTTTCTTATTTAGGAAAGTTAGGGTTCGTTAATGTAAATGACATGTTTTAATGATTTTAATCAGTTTGTTATAGTGATAAAAAGTTTATCATGTATTTTTAGTCAAAGGGGCTGAAAATTTAAGGATTTGGCAGAATTTACAGTTTTATCCCACAAGTTTCAAAATTTACAGTTTTTACCCTAAAGTTTGCTTTCTTATAAGTCTTGACTTTTATAGCCCCTTATTAGTTTCTAGAAGTTTAATATTACATTATTAACTAATTAAATTCCAATTTTTCCAGAATTTAGATTGGGATATTTAAAACTTATATTTTTAGTTAACGGTTACGATAAAACCGAAAATTTTAACAACTAGTTTTAACCCTTTTAGATTTTAACCCTTAGTATTTAAATTGTATTGTAAGGAATTCTAGAAAGATTTATAATCTTTTTAAAATGTGTTTTTGAGCTCTTTTGATTAAAAACTTTATTTTTATGATTAACCCGTTAAAACTTGTTTCTACGCGGAACCGAGCGTTCAAATACGTTTTTATCCAAATTTTCACCAAATTCTTGACTTAAGGTTTCTAACTTATTTGAATATTATGATTTTTATTGATTTTAGGTCTCTCCTTCTATTTTTAAGATTTAACCCAAAATTACCCGATTAAGACCCGTTTCTAATGAATAATTCCATTTAAATCATAATTTTAACCCAATAATCAACAAATCCGACCATTATGACCATAATATCCATTTTATTACCCAGAATTCTTTTTAATATAGTAACTTTCTATGTTTTTTCTATTTTTGAGAAATTTTACCACTTTTCAGGTCTCCAAACAAGCTCATTAGGTCTACTAGTCCATTCTTTTTACATTACAAGCCATCAACACCAACTTACAAATATTTAACATCACTAAAATTACTGGAAAAGAGTCTTAGTTCACGGATTAAACACTCATGGCATAGATGTTGCTTTTAATGGGTGATTTACACCATTTACACGTGTAAACATCATAAATGGTACATAAACATATCCAAATCATTTTGTAACTTTCAAATCAGGTTATTATGGTGTTTATAAACAGTTTTTGAGCAGGTTTCTAGCTTTGGTTGGGAGGGTTTTCAAAACAAGTGAATAGATGGTGCTAAATCACTTAAAAAAAGGGGTTTCAAGGTGAAAACTTGTGCACAAACCAAAGATTCACCAATCTATCATATGATATACCTTAAGTGAAGTTATGAACCCCACAAGAACAAGATTATAGTAGCAAGTTTCTGTTAGAACAACTAAAGTAGATTTTTGGTAGATTATAGAGGAGAATCACAAGAAATAGCTTGGTTCGGGTGTGTTGAAGCTTACTCTTTGGATACTTCATCATTTTTACAGATTAGGAGGGCTAGATGAGCTGATGATTCTCGAACAATGGATGGAGTAGCTCGTTCTTGCAAGAACCATGCACAAAAGTCCACCAAAACTCACTTTTTAGCTCGTTTAGCACTCGGTTGATGTTGGGATGATGCTAATATTTGACTCTTGAGGTTTAAATGGAGAGTAAATGCAGAAAACTTGAAGGATTAGGGCTGATTTCAAGAAAGAGGGATAAAGAGGGTGTTGGGAGTGAAGATTGCATGTATTGGGAGGAGGAGAAGGTGGAATGTAGTTGTAGTTTTGAGGGATTTCAAGGGGAAGAAGTGGTTGGTGGATGGGGCAGCCGAATTTGTTGGTAGTGGGGGTTTATTTCTTTCTTTTTTGTAAATTAGTATATGCAGTGTTATTTTTATTGTATAGTGTGGTATTTTAGATGTTAGTTTCGAGTTAGGTGTTTTTAAGTATTATGTGTATATGTATGAATTTGAACCGTGAATTGGGTGTGTACACACATAATTAATTAGCTTTTGGTTAAGTTCTAGAATTTTATTGTGTCAAATTATTTCCAGAAACGTTTAATAATTCTACACTAGGGCTAGACATAAAGGAATCATCTAAAGGAAATAAAACTTGCAATAATAATAATCATGGTAGAAACAAGGTAATAGTAATAATAAATAATAATAATAATAATAATAATAATAATAATAATAATAATATAATAATAATAATAATAATAATAATAATAATAATAATAATAATAGTAAAAATAATGCTTGAAGTTAAAGTTTAGAATTATGACCTATGGTGTCTGTTGTTACAGTATGGAAGAAGCGGGCTGGAAATCGGGGGGCTGAGAAGTGAAGAAATGCAAAAACTGAAGTTTCAAGACCATGGTAATTTAAAACTGGCATAACTTGGGCTAGAAAAAGAGTTAGGGGGCCCATGACCTGTCAATGGAAAGCTCGTGAAAACTTACATATGAAAATTAAAATTTGACAAGGGTCCGACATATGATACCCGACCATGGGCGTATCATGCGCTGTTTGGCGTATTGGCGCGTATTTGTGGGCGTATGGACAAAAATTTCAGGAAGTTGGGTGTAGGAAAGCTGAGGGGGGCATATGATACGCCGCCCTGGGCGTATCATATGCTGGTGGCTGAACTAACACCCGAATTTTGTGGAATTTCAAGTTATTTAAGCATAATCCAACCCTAATTCGGAGGAGAACTGTCGAAGCCTAGTACTTGATTATTCTAAGATGATTTGTGGTGACTCCAAGCCTTCACATTCATCTCAAAGCATCTACAAACATTACCAAATCAATATTGAAGATGCAATAAAGACCATGAGTGACTAGTTTGTTCGTGATTGCTTTTGGGTGGATAGTTCTTGGTAAGTGAGATGGGTAGTCATGTTTAGGGTTTTTTTATGTTGAACAGTTTGTGATTAAATGTAATTGAAGTTTTTGATTGAGTTAAACAATTCATTTATAAAGAAAATTATTTTCTTTGTCATCAGTTTTCGATTTCCTTCCATCGTGAGCTCATTGAGACAAGTAGATAACTTGATATAGGTGAACTGATAACTTTGTGAATGAAAGAGTCTTAAAAGATTATTCATTGGTTATCACTTCAATCATAAGCTAAAATCTTGAGTCATGTTATGCGACCCTAAAGTATATTTGATAAACCATTGATCTTGTAGAACTTGAAACCCGAAAGTGATTGTTTCTTATTATTTAGTTAAATAGTTTCAAAGATTCTTGCTTTATGCACTTTTGCTCCTTAATTCATCCAATGTTCCAATTTTTAATATTAAAGTTCGTGTCTTTAAGTTAAATGAGTCATATTGTTAAACACTTTCCACATATTCCCTGTGGAGACGACCTTACTTACCCTTACACAATAAAGGTAGCTAAGACGGATATAATAACTTGTAGCTAAGACAGATATAATAACTTACTTTTTATCAAGTCTCGACAACCCGATCAAAATGGCGTCATTGTCGGGGAATTAGTGCGTTTAGTGGTTACTTGTTTTTTTTGTTTCCATAAAAATTAATGAAAAACCAAAAAAGATTTTAATTTCTTTTTCTTTTTTATTTGTTCTCTTGTTCAGTATTACGCGAGGTATTTTATGTTTTCTTGTTTGCAGGTAACCATTACATTAATGCATATAAGATTGTCTGGAAGGACATCACCATTGCAATATGATCCAGAAATAGACAAGAATTCAAGAAAGAATCATGTGTTTCACAAAGCATCAATGTAAGTCCCCGTTCCCGGGCACCTCATAGTTGGTCATTCATCGCACATAAAACATACAATTATTTAAAACATTGCAGCAGAAATTAATTAAAACCATTTCATATAATTAAATGACAACTTTTGCAAAGTAATACAATACGTTTAACAGTTTTAAAATACTATAATTGCATTACATCACAAAAATGTCATTATTATACTAATGGATGTCATCCCAAAAATGCCAAGTATCTGCCCCGTGCCATCCTCAGTAACTATTGCCTGCCAACTGGAAAACACATAAAAGTCAGTGTTGCTGAGTGAGTTCTAGTTTTGTAAATGAAATACTTTACTTTAATATAACCTCTCTTTACTTTCATACGTGCTCATGCATCATACATACAGATAGAGAATATTACTTTTAGTTTCATTAACATTTATCATTCATCATCATATTCATAGCATGTTTTTATTTCATACTTTTCGTTAACATTCTCTTATTTTCATTCTCATTCTTTCGTAATGTACTCATTATCATTCTTTTACATTCATACTTGTTTACTTTCTTTCTTTCTTTCTTTCTTTCTTTAGTACGTTACATCATTCTTTTACATTCATATAGATTGATGAACAATACCCCGAACATTGTGCACGAAGCTGATGCTGGACCTGTGATAATTAAACCACGAACATTGTGCATGAAGCTGATCCAGTCACCTAGGGCAAGTCATCTCTCCCATTCATACAAACTATTTGGTCTTACCCCGAACATTGTGCACGAAGCTGATGCCGGACCTGTGGTAATTAAACCACGAACATTGTGTATGAAGCTGATCCAGTCACCTAGGGCATACCAAAGGGCCTTGTCAATCTCAATGATTGACCTTGTGTGCATCCTTTGTAGCTAAACCGGTAGCTACAACCGCATCACAGTTGAGCTAACAACAACATTGTTGGACCAAAAGAACCAATGAGCCAGATCAGAAAACCTTTAAGTCCCACAGACATCATAACAACTGAAGAAGACTTCATCAGCTGAAGACAAAGTCTGAAGACAAAGTCTAAAGACAAAGTCTGAAGACAAAGTCTGAAGACAAAGTCTGAAGACTAAAGCTGAAAACAAAGTCTGAAGCCTAAAGCTGAAGACAAAGCCAGAAGTCTAAAGCTGAAGACAAAGTCTGAAGACCGAGTTTGAAGACAAAGTCTGAAGACCAAGTATTCAGAGGTTGTCACAACAGCTGAAGAAGTACTCTTCAGTAGTTATGATGGTTTACTTTTCAGTAATTGTCTTTATCATTTCAGTAGTTTGTAATCAGTAGTTTGTTTTCAGTAGTTGTAATATTAGTTAATACTTAAACGTTTATTGTAAGAAGATGTCCTCAGCTGTTGTGGACATCTTTAGTAGTTTTTTGTTATTTTCAGTTGTTTGTGTAAATGGTTAGATGTCACTATCAGGTGACATCTGCTGACGTCATAGTTCCTCTATAAAAGGAAAGTTGACCTAATTTGTAATGACCAAAGCTTATGAATGAATGAGAACATTCTCTTTTGTAGAAAACTTTCTCTCTCTATAACTGTTACTGTTTTATTGAATATTCATCTTGTTCTTGCTTAAATTTTGTCTAATTCTTATACTATTCTGCTGCAAATCATAACCTAATTGATCAAACTAGATCTAAGATCCTTTCAAATGGTATCAGAGTTGGTTAATCATTGATCGATTTAACAATTGATCATTAAAACTTCTCTTTTGATATCTAAGTTTGATCGAATTAGCAAATTTGCAAGAATTGGTTATAGAGTTTGAGTTTCTGTTGCTTTTGGTGAATTAATTTGAGGTTCTACGTGTTTAAAACAGAGTTGTTAAGTTTTTGAACTAGATTAGTTAAAATTACAATGAATTTGTTTGAATCTATGAAAATGGCTACACCAACAAAGCCTCCGATGCTTGTTAGGAGTGAGTATAACATATGGCAACGCCGAATGCTCCATCACCTGTCTATCAATAGCACAGGATGTTGGAAGTCTATGGTTCATGGACCATACAAGCCTATGGTGAGTCTTCCGGAAAAGAATGAGATGGTTCTGAAGAAACCAGAACAGTATTCGGATGAAGATCTAAAACTGTTTGAAATTGATGCTAAAGCCCATGGAATTCTGGCCATGGCACTGGCAAATGAAATTTATTCAGGGCTTATGCATCATGAAACTGCTCATGACCTCTGGGTTGCTCTGAAGGAACAATTTGGAGGAACTGATGAGCTTTTGGTAAACACTGGAGAGATCCTTGCCCAGCAATATGAGACATTCTCTGATAGAAAGGGTGAGTCTCTGACCCAGCAGTTTGAGCGATTTTCCTGTTTGATATCTGAGTTGAAAATGGTTAAACAGGAATATTCCAATAGCCAGATGAACAACAGATTCCTCAGATCCCTTCCTGAGAGATGGGACACATATACTATTTTTCTACGCTCCAGTGCAAATCTGGACACTCTATCTCTCACCCAAGTTCATGGGAAACTGTTGACATTTGAACGAGAGATAGAACAGCAAAGGAAACTGTCTCCATCTGGGAAGCTCAATGATAACTTTGTACCAGGAAATACTGCACTGGTCGGTCAAGAGTCAGAGTATGCTGCATCAGAAGGTTCATATGATGAGCATATAGATTTCTCTACAAACAGTGGAGAACATGCTTTTGTTGGTGTTGATAGTAATTCAGGTGGTAGTAGTGATAATTTGTGCTTTTTGATGGATGATTTGAAAGGAATTCCAGATGATGATCTGGAAGAGATGGATATTTTGAACCAAATGGCAATGATCAATATCAGATCTCAAATGTTCTATAAAAGGACTGGTTGGAAATTCCCAGGTCTCTCTGGAAAAACCAAGGTTGGTTTTGACAAGAGGAAGTTGAGGTGTCACAAGTGCCATAGACTTGGACACTTTGCAAGAGAGTGTAGATCATCTGGATCTAACTCATCTGCACCCTTTGTGACATTCCCAAGCAATAGCTCACAAAAAAGGGCAACATTCCACCAGTTCTAGTCATCCTTCACAAGCTCAATCATCTCCTGCATATTTTGTCCCTCAAGGTCCTATACCATATCCTTACCCCTGTTTTTACATGCCTCAGACTAATCAGGTTCAAGTACCCACAGCTCAACAACCACCTGCCCTACCTGAGTCTCAACTATCTCAATCAAATCAACAATCTCAATCTCAATCACAACAAAGCTTTTTCACTCCTGGAGTTGTTGACTGGAGCAGTTTACCAGATGATCTTTCTGGGTATCATGAACAACTGTTTCCTGGTACTGGTCAACATGGTGGTGAAAACCCTTTTGGAAATCTTGCTCTTATGGCCCTGGTGTCTACTGATGGTTCATGCTCAAATGCTTAACATCACAGGTACCACAGGTATCTTCAGAGGCTAAGGCCGAGTTGTGTTCTGAGTGATGCATAACTACCTTTGCCTCAATTAGAGAAGCAAATGTAGCTTTAATAAATAAAAATCTTGAGCTAGGGAAAGTGATTTCCAAAAGAAAAGATGAGTTTAAGTCGGTTTTATATGAAAAAGATGATGGGATTTATAAATTAAAATGCCAAATCACTGATGAAAAGGCAAAGGTAGAGGTCATCTTAGAGAAATATAAGGATCTCAAAGAAACACTTGCAGATACCTAGGTAGAGTGTGAACGATGGGTAACATCATGCAAAGGGTTTGAAATGTTTCTCAACAGACAAACAGCTTCAAATGTGAAGTTTGGGATTGGTTATAATCACACTGCTCCTCCCACAGATTTTACTCCCAAATTAGAAGTAGAATCTGAAGGAGAAAGCACTTACCAATCCACATCATCATATGTCTCACCCTATGGTAATGAGCCAAAACCAGAGGATGAAGTCAGTATTAGCACCTCAGCAAATCAATCAGGTGATGGTCCCAATGCTGACAAACACATGATCAGGAGAAAGCTGATCACTTCAGGTGTTGTCTTACAAAGTACTCAAAGTACTAAAGGGCAAGTCACAACACCTGAAGAACAAACCAAACCCACTGAAAACAAAAATTGTTTGACAACTGCTGAATAGTCTATCAGGAAGTCCGAAAGTACTGATAGAAAACTTCTGAAGAACAAATCTTAAGTAGTTAAGAATCCGTCAGTACTTAACATAAGTACTGAAAGGAAGAAAGTACTGAAGAACAAACCTTCTGGTGTAAAGTAACTAGAAAATCAACTTCTGGGGGATGCCAATTTCTAGGCAATTGTTTGGTTTCTTGGCAGAGTAAGAAACAAACTTCAGTTGCTACATCAACTGCTGAAGTAGAGTACATTGCTGCTGCAAGTTGTACATCTCAGGTACTCTGGCTTCAAAATCAATTACTGGATTATGGTATTACAGAGACTAAGACTCCATTACTGATGGACATTGCTTCAGCTCTTTGTATTGTTAAGAATCCAGTCCAGCATTCTAAGACCAAACACATTAAGATCAGACATCATTTCATCAGGGATTGTTATGAAAAAGGTCTGATTGATCCAAAGTTTGTTACTAGTGCTGATGAGCTTGCATATATATTTACTAAGCCTTTGGACAATGCAACTTTTCAAAATCTTGTGCTAAGGCTTGGTATGCTGCAGCTAGAATAAATTGACTAATACTGATACTCTCAGATCATAAGTACTGATGAGTATTAGTAAACAAAAGTAAAAAATAAGTACTGATGAGTTATTTTGTCTTCAATATTTTTTTTAACTACTGAAGTGTTAAAAAGACTGAAGACTAAATTACTTAAAAATACTGAAGTACATTATTTGTTGAAAAGAACTGTTGGAGTTACAACTACTGATGTGATTGTAATTACTGATGCCTATTTCCAACAGAAGTATTGAAGAACAAATTTGTCCAAAAGTATTGATGTGTAATTTTGCGCATAAGTACTGAAGACAAAATTTGTTCACAAGTTCTGAAGAATATTTATTTCAAAAGATCTACTTCACAAAAGTTCAGAAGAGCTGATGAATAAATATTCAAAAGAACTGAAGACCAATGAAACGTCTGAAAATCTGACAAAGTCTGATGAGTAAATGTTGAGGTCAGAATGAAACAACTGAAACCTATGAATTGAATACAACACCTGATGAGTAACTTTACTCTTCAGCTGTTTCAAACAACTGCTGTTTCATTTCAAAACAACTGAAGCCAAATCCAAGTCTTCAGTAGTTTCCAACTACTGATGACTAACACCAAGTCTTCAGTCGTTTACAACATCTGAAGGTTAAAACCATGTCTTCCGTCGTTTCAAACAACTGATGACTAACACCCAAACCTTCAGTTCTTTTTCCATCAGCCATTTCATAATCTATAAATACCAAACCCTAACCTCAGAACTTTTCATTCTCCGAATGTTAATATTCAAAATTCTCAGACCTTCCCTCCTGCATTAATGGCGTCCATGCAACTCAAACCTCGCCATAACTGTGTAGCTTACCTCACCAAATCGGCCTTCTGGAACAAGTTTGATGACGCCATTGATCTGATGGTTGAATACCAATACCCCACAGCCTTTCTTCTGAACCCAACCATATACGTCGAAACCCTACAACAATTTTGGACAAACGTAACACTCACAACTGGTGAGAATCATGGAAAGATCGCTTTACAGTCATTTGTCAATCAGAAGAAAGTGGTTGTCACTTCTGATATCATTCGGAAAACCCTAAATCTGAATGATGCCGACTTTATCACCGAATACCATAAGGGTACCACTGATTTATCCTTTACCAACAATGGGTACGAAGGCGACCTAAGTGCTACCACAATTTTGAAGAAACACTTCCATGACCCTAAACGTCTAATCTTCCACATGGTCAACGTATGCCTTGCTCCCAAAACCTGCTTATGGGATCAAATGTCTTCCAGGTGGTAGAAGGTATTGTATTCAATCCTTGAACGCCAAAACTTAAAGTTTTCTGAAATTATATTTTTGGAATTAAAAGATATGGCCTTGAAACCTGTGGCTAACAGATGGATATTATATGCAAGGTTTCTTTTGGCCATTATTGAAAATCAATTAAAATCAGATGGCCTTGTTGGCCTAGGGGTCCCTGATGTGGCAGTTCTGCCTGAAGTATACTCCAGGCACAACTCAAACACACAACTTAAAGAGGCTGCCAAGCTGCTAAAACCCAAGTAGCGGGAACCTACAGCCTCATCCTCCAGATTCAAAGTCCCCTCTAAGCCAAAATCTAAAAAGCCCAAAAGGCTACTCAGTGAGTTGAGTCCCCTGAGGATGCCCCTACAGCACCAAAGTAGGAAGAAACTGCTGGTAGTAATCCACTAGTAGTTATACAGACTCCACCAACCATAACCGCTCAGGAATCCTCTCAACAGGATCTTGAAGCAACCACTTCTGGGGATGCCACATTATTGGAACCGCTCTTATTTAAGAAGGTTGCAATTGAAGAGCACCATTCACCCCAGGTGCAATCTGCTTCACACCTATCTACTATTACAACCACCCCATAAAGCCCAACTTTTATAATTGTAGAAGTGCTGACTCAGCTAAACACTCCACCCCCTCCCTAGAAACCTATTACAACTGGGAAAACCTCAACAGTTAAGGGGGAGGATTCTAGTGTTGCTGATAACCCACAGCATATGGATTACACAGTTCAATCTCCTCGTGTGGAGGAGGAGATTAGAACTTCTGGTGAGGCTACCACTTCTCCTGCTTCAGCACATGAACAGGCTGAAGTTGGTAACATTTCTAAGACCTCACCAGAGGCAACTTGCGATGAAGGGCATAATCCTGAGGCAGGAAGTCCCAAGTACCAAGATCAAGGGGCACATGTGAATACTGATCCACACTCAACACATGTTCATCCTGATGAAATCAGGAGGTTAGATGATTCAGCAACCACTGATGATGACCTGGGCTTTTTCTATGATGTTCTAGCCCACAACACCATTCTTGAGGCTGAGGTAAGCAGACTACAAGAACTGCTTGCCAAAATGCCTAAAGAATCAAGTCCATCTGCCTACATTAACACACAGATGGAACCTTCTTTTGAAGGTCCCAACACACTGAGCCACTCACAACAACTGAGCCACCAACCTCTGCTTCTGGCACCATTTCTCAGGGACAGAACCCCTCTGAGCAAATGGTTGCTATCTTTAAATCTTCCCTGCCTCTCATCACTCCCATCATCACTAACATTGTCCATCAAGATCTTGATGAGAGGCTTTCCTCCAACATACAAACCATAGTTGATGATGCAGTCACTAAAAGACTTTCTAACATTCAAACCCCTAAACCCAATGCAACCAAAAAGGGGGAGTCTAAGTTAGTGAAAGTAAACAAGAGGAAGAGAGTTGAGGAGAAGGAGAAGGAAAAGAAGAATGAGACAGAAAAGGACAAAGAGAAAGAAAAGGAGATTGAGAAAGAGAAGGACAAGGACTTCCATATTACTTACAAGAAAAAGAAGGGTGGTGAAAAGACTCCTGATGAGAAGAAGTTAGAGGATCTGATTAAAGAAGCTGATGAGCAATATAGCAGATCAATGGATAACATCATTGATAAACTCTTTAGACAAGGATTTGACACTGCCAAACTTGACTCTAAGATCAGAAGGCTGGAGATATAAGAGATTGAGCATCGATGGGCTAGCTATAGTGAGAAAGAACAGGAAAGGCTGGAAGCTATGGTCAGGTTCATATCAAAGTATTTAGGGAGATCAATTCTTGAAATGAAATCATGGACCAGGGATAGTATTTTGGAGATAACCAACCAAATCTATTCATTTAAAGCATTCACCAAAGGATTAATCATAGAAGACTTTGATGAAGCTGGTGCTGGGAAGAGGACAGATCAGGCAAAGTACTCCAAAGCCTCATTTGCAACCAAAATGCTAGAGCAGCCTGTACAATCTCCCACACCAGAACAACCAAAATCACAACCCACAAAACTAACTCCTTTACCCAAGAAGCCAACACGAATATCTGCCGATGATGCGCCCAAGAGGAAGAGAAGGGTGTTGAGGCTTCAAGAACAAGAAGAATAAGACGAAGAGGAAGCTAGGCTGCCCATTTCAGCTGTTATTAAAACAAAGATGCCTGACCCAAGGAGTCAACCAACACCAATCACACCTGCCATCCAGAGGCAAATGGCAAAGTGAAGCTTGAAGAAGAAGAACAGCACAAACAGCATGATGAGCAGTTGTTGAGACTGGTTGACAAAGAGTTTCCTCAAATCTACATCGATACAATCTATGAGGAAACATGCTCAGATGTTGTATGCTCTCAGATTTACATTTCAGTATCAGAAAGAGAGAGTTAGAATTTGGCCTGATCCCAGGGTGACTGATAGAATTTCTAAGAAGAACATTCCAAGAAGATACAATGGCAAAGTAAAGAAGATCGTAGATGCAGTGATCATGCTGGCCAATGTAGTGTCACCCTGGGAAATCTTAGAAGAATTCAAAAGAGCCTACAAGTCTAATCTGACCCCAGAAACTTTACTGGAAAACAAAATGGTGAAGAAGGGGTTGATCTACAAGAGGCTTGATGAAGTCAGAAGCAATGAGCTCCAGTTGTTACTTGAAGGTAATCATCCTGATGAGTTTGCATACAGAGAAATAACAACTGTGGAGCTAAAGAATGGGAAACATGTTAAGTACTTATCTGAGTACTATGGGCCAGAGTTCTTCTTTAAAGGAGAAGCTAAAGAACTCATCAAGGAAGAACAAATTTTCTTCCTTGAGGCCTATGTGCGAGAGTCTTACAGACTCATCGTAGGGAAGTAGGTTTCATGAATGGGGCAACAACTCTGTATCCAATTCCCCAATACAGAGTTCCCATCCATCCCTTGCCAATCAAATCTTCTGAAATCTCTTTCCAGGCCTGTGCTTAAATTGGTCACTTCTGAGCTGATCCAGAAGAAAAAGACAATACTTTTTGCCTATATAAGTGGGACTCTAATAAACATAAAGGTTTGGCTGCATTGGTTCAGGGGGAGTTTGTTGGACCAAAAGAACCAATGAGCCTGATCAGAAAAACTTTAAGTTCCACAGACATCATAAGAACTGAAGAAGACTTCATCAGCTGAAGACAAAGTCTGAAGACAAAGTCTGAAGACAAAGTCTGAAGACTAAAGCTGAAGACAAAGTTTGAAGTCTAAAGTTGAAGACAAAGTCTGAAGATTAAAGCTGAAGACAAAGTCTGAAGACAGAGTTTGAAGACAAAGTCTGAAGACCAAGTATTCAGTGGTTGTCACAACATCTGAAGAAGTACTATTCAGTAGTTATGATGGTTTACTTTTCAGTAGTTGTCTTTATCATTTCAGTAGTTTGTAATCAGTAGTTTGTTATCAGTAGTTGTAATATTAGTTAATACTTAAACATTTATTGTAAGAATATGTCCTCAGCTGTTGTGGACATCTTCAGTAGTTTTTGTTATTTTCAGTTGTTTGTTTAAACGGTTAGATGTCACTATCAGGTGACATCTGCTGACGTCATATTTCCTCTATAAAAGGAAAGTTGACCTAATTTGTAATGACCGAAGCTTATGAATGAATAAGAACATTCTCTTTTGCAGAAAACTTTCTCTCTCTATAACTATTATTGTTTTATTGAATATTCATCTTGTTCTTGCTTAAATTTTGTCTAATTCTTATACTATTCCGCAGCAAATCATAACCTAATTGACCAAACTAGATCTGAGATCCTTTCAAACATGGTCGTGCGCCTCCTTTCATTTGCTTGCAAGCCATTTCTTCGTTCATTACGTTTTACTTTTCATCGTTGTTATCTTTCGTTTCGTTACGTTACTCTTTACGATCATTCATTCATTCGTCATACTAAGTAAAGTAATAACATAATATTTAACGTATTTCGTAATATAAAATAAATATGTTTTCATACCATTAAAGATAACATGTTATACATGCCATACACCATTCATGCATTCCATAACCCTAAAACATCCCATAATTATGCTTATATTCGGTAATCATTATCCATAAGTCAACTTAGTCAAAACCCTAGGCTTTCTGTTTTTCCCGAAATTTCAGAAAATAATTCTAAAGGTCTAGACGCATCGGCACTATTTGTAGGATTCTATATGCCCAAGACACGTAGAATATTGATGCGGTTAGTACGTTATGATCCAAGTCGGGTTATACCGAATAACAAGCTTAGCAAACACCAATAAATATATTTAATTGATGATATGATCATGCAATTAAATATTTACACTAATTTAGAAAATGGGTTTTCTAAATAAGTTGCATATGAGAGGGAACAACTTATTAGAATATTTTGTTCAATAATATTATTTGAAGTGTTATTTAAATAAGTTAGATAACACGAAATAATTATGAGAAATTATAACTTATAAGTTAAAATGGTTAATTGTATAAGTTATATAACTTGTACATACAATTAAATGGTTAATTGTATGTCTAGTTACAAGACCATTTTAATGTGTGTATGTGTTTAGTTTAAAGGGGAGAAACCCCTTTTGAATTGTTAATTTCGGCTGCCCCTCCCCCTTCATATTATTGGACCATTTTGCTATGAACACAACACACATTAACTTGTCTTGGATTCTCCCTTTTCTCCATCCAATCTCATTACATGCAACACACATAAAACACCCTTCTCTCTCTCTAAAAAACTACGGCCAGGCAGCAGTATTAGGGAGCTTTCGAAGTGCAATTTTATGTTCTTTTGTGTCAACTCCCTAGCAAAAAGAGGTGTTTGCAAGGAGGCTTGGGGTATACAAGCTTGAGGACCTCTAATCTTGAAGTCTTGGTCGATTTTCAGCATCATACATCTCCTTTTCTGTCGATTTTTCAGCTGTAGGAGAAGGTATCTTGGCAGCCTTTTTGTGGTTGTCATATTGTGTTGTTTATTGCTTAAACATAGCTTGCTTATTCACATATTATGATCCTTTGATTTTGGGTTTGTTTTAAAAATATATATGTCACCAAAAGAACATGTTTTCAGCCTATAAACAAGATTATAAAGTTGTAATTCCGCTGCGTTTTTCAGAAACTTTAATGGGTTAAACTAGTTTTTTTGTGTTCTTACAAACCCAACAATGGCATCAAGAGCCGGTTATGTGGATAACTTGCTTGTTCTTGTTCATTAAAATCGGTTTTAAATGATAATAATCAACTCATTAGAGGCTGATTTTGGCTGATTTAGTAAACCCCAAGTCTTTCAAAGTTATATCTTCATGCTTATAATTAAACTTTGAAAGATAGGAATGCCAATTGGTTGATATGTTTGGCTGTTGTTTGTTTGGATAAACAAACCCAATTTTCAGTTTATGTTTGCTGAAAATTTAGGGTTTCATGGGGTTTATTTTGTTTATTGAATGAAGTTTATGATTGTTCATATGGTAGTGCATAACCTAGCTTAGACCTTGTGTTGTTTTGGTTTGGATTGAATGTATTTATTTGATTGTATTCATTCAATTGGGTTGTAAAGTTTTGTGCTTATATTTTGTCTATTTATTCATTGGGATGTAATAATAGATTAGGAGTATTTTCTTTTTACTAGAAAATATGTATTAGGATATATATTTTGTAAAAGAAGATGCTCGGGAAGGAAGCACAAGAGGAAGACACAAAAGAAGGACTTGAAGCATATGGATGCAAGTTCAAGTGGGGGTCTATGAAGACCTCAATTTTGTGTTGTATTCAACCCGAGGAAAGACCAAATGACCACACTTGAGATGGAAAACAAGTGTGGTCACAATAGTAGATATGGTTATGCACATTGTGGTTGTTTATGTTATGCTTGTATGATTATGATTTTATGAATGATTGTATGATATTTGGATATGATAATCAATCTTAATAAAATGATCTTAACAAGCTAATATAAAAATGGTTCTTAATCATTAAGTGTTAATAAATGGTTATTAAAAGGATTAATGATTTCGTAATAAAATGGGTTTTATGAAAAGGACCATAGGGTATCTTGTATTTGAAAGCATGCAAATACAAGTATATAGAGTTTTCTAAACTAGAATTATGAAATCTCTAAACATTAGAAAAACAAGTTTAACACCATCCTTTTGCACAACACTTGAGTCATTTGGAAACTCTTAATGGGATAAAGGTCACCTAACCATTTAGAGGGAACTTATGACTTAAGGTGGGGATACCACATTGGTGGGATAAAGGTCACCTAACCACTTATGTGGGTAAACTCAAATATGTGTGCAAGTAGGGTAACTTGATTTGCAAACCATGTTAAATGGATCACCTAGAATATGGTTTCCAAATGGTGTTGATAGGATTAACATGCCAACTTTACATATGATGTTTAAAGTCGATCCCATACCTCTAGAAGTTGCAAATGGTTGCAACCGTCAATCGTTGACCTCCTTATTAATTTAAATCGTGGGATAAAGGTCACCTAACCACAATTTAAATGTAATATTGGGTTCTGGATTTTAATATAAAAATGGCCTTAAAAGGCATTAATTATTAAAAATAAGCAATATCGAAAATACTAAAATAGATCTTTGTTAAATTTTGTAGATGGCCACCAATAATGAAAATCATGATAACTCATCCGCGTCCACCCAATCATTACAAGCGATATTCCAAAAGGAACGTCTAAATCATAACAATTTCATTGATTGGTATTGAAACTTGAGAATCGTTCTCAAGCAAGAGAGAAGATCATATGTTTTAGACGACCCTATCCCCGATTAACCTAATGAGGATGATGAGGAGGCCTACAACGATTGGCTGAAGTACACTGAGGACTCCGTTCAAGTGTCTTGTCTCATGCTAGCGAGCATGACTCCAGATCTCCAAAAGGAGTATGAACATCACGGAGCTTACGACATGATAACCCAGCTGAAGGAAACGTTCCAACATCAAGCAAGGGTTGAGCGCTTCGAAATGGTTCGAGCACTCCATGCATGTCGTATGGACGAAAACCAATCTGTTTCATCTTATGTACTTAAGATGAAAAGTCATATTGACCGCCTCGAGAGTCTTAATTGTCCTGTCTTGAAGGAATTGGCCATGGATTTGATCCTAAATGGCCTTACCAAGAAGTTCGAGACATTCGTGTTGAACTACAACATGAATACTTGGGACAAACGCATTGGTGAGCTTCACTCAATGCTCAAAACGGTCGAGGCGACCATGGGTAAAAGGGTTTTACCCGTTCTCACCATCAATGAAGGTGGGAACAACAAAAGGCCTCATCCCGCACCCAAGGCAAAGTTGCCAAGGGTAAGGGACCTGTTTGGGGAAAAGGGAAGGGGGTGGCAAGGGTGCCACCCAAACCACAAGAGAAGAAGCAAAAGGTTGCTACTAATGACCCATACTCCAAGTGTGGGGAGATTGGACATTGGGCAAGGAATTGTCCTGTCCATCTCCAAGAGTTGAAAGCAAAGAGGGATGCTGGGCAGACCTCAGGTACAATATCCATGATTCATATTGATCTTAATGTTACATCGTCTAACACAGGGGTATTGGATACCGGATGTGGAACTCATATAACAACTTGTTGCAGGGGTTCACAAGAAGTAGGGACTTCAATCAAGGGGATGTTAGCCTCTTCATGGGCAATGGAACTAAAGTCTTAGTTGAACCTCGTGGGGACTACATCCTAAAACTTCCAAGTGGCTTGGATGTTATTTTGAAGAATGTTTTGTATGCTCCTAGTTTGACTAGGAACATTATTTATATATCCCAATTAAGACATTATGATTATGTATTATCTTTTGTTGAAAATGATATTAATGTTTCTTTAAATGATATGTTCTATTTTAAAGCTATTCCCATCAATGGGATTTATGAATTGGTTCATGAAAATACTTTAAATAGTTCATTGTTCCAAACTAACACCAAGAAACTCAAATTGGATTTGAGTGATACCTATCTTTGGCATTGTCGTTTTGGTCATATAAACAAGAAACGTATACAAACACTTCAAAAGAATGGTCTTTTAAACACAAGTAAATGTGATTCATTTGATGTATATGAATCTTGTTTACAAGGAAAAATGACTAAGGCACCCTTTAGTGGAACTAACGAAAGGGCAAAAGATTTATTAGGAATCATACATTCGGATGTATGTGGTCCTTCTAAACCAATGACTAGGACTGGTGAAAGATACTTCATTACCTTTACCGACGATTATAGTCGCTATGGGTATGTGTACTTATTAAGACACAAAGATGAAGCTTTTGAAATGTTCAAAATTTCAAGAATGAAGTAGAAAATCAACTCAACAAGTCAATTAAAGTTCTCCGTACAGATAGAGGAGGTGAATACCTAAGTGATGCTTTTCAAGATCATCATAGGAGTTGTAGGATTGTCTCACAACTCACTCAACCTGGAACACCACAAAATAATGGTGTGTCTGAGAGGAGGAATCGAACCTTATTGGATACGGTCCGATCTATGATGGCTAGAAGCACATTGCCTCTTTCATTTTGGGGTTTCGCTTTGCTCTCCACGGCCCGTATTCTAAATATGGCCCCAACCAAAAAGGTGGAAAAGACACCTTTTGAGATATGGCATGGAAGAGTTCCATCCCTATCATACTAAAGGGTCTGGGGTTGTGAGGCTTATGTTAAGACTCCCACCCCAAACAAATTGGAAGTCTGATCCACCAAGTGTATCTTTGTTGGATATCCTAGAGATTCTATGGGATATTATTTCTATGATCCACTGGAACAAAAGGTGTTTGTTGCTAGAAAGGGTGAGTTCATAGAAGCAAAGTTCCTTATGGAAGGAGCTGGCAGTAGAACAGTGGATCTTGAAGAGGATCAAGAACCATAACCCGATATGTCACACCCTCAATTTCCACGAACGGGGTTTTACCGTTAGGCGTGTGACATACCAGGATCTCAGACACAGTTATATCGAACGACACTATATGAATTTATAATAAACATTTGACTTCATTCAAAAGAACATAAACAAAGATTACAATGGCGTGGAAGCGTGTACATAAATTGTAAATCCATTACATGACAGTTATAATAGCCAAGTTTAGACAAAATGTTCAATGCTGAAAATAAAGTAGATGAATGCATGTCCTGAGGGCATATCCTGTAGCGTGCATCATGAGCTTATGCGTTCCTGTGACCTGAGAAAACATGCTAAAATGTGTCAACATAAAGTTGGTGAGTTCACAGGTTTAATCAACAAGAAGTGTGTTCGTAAGCGTATCAATGGTTTGCGTTTCAATGGTTTAGTATATAGAGAATATCGTTAGGTAGCTAGCCAATGTACATGTTACTTAGCGTTTCGAACCAAAGCTGACTGTTTACGTCCTATATGTTTGTTGTTCCCCCGTCACGTCTCGCAAGACAATGACAAATGTTAGGTCAATAAAGCACCCGTCTGACCTCCAATCAAGCTAGCGCGACTAGCCCGGGCGGGGTTTGTCAGACCCAGTAGTACTACTCAGAATTACCTCGCTAATCTCATTTCTAACGGTTCGAGAGTGTCAGGACTGTTATGTGTGTTTGCACTAACATAACAAGCGATATCAATAATACTATAACAATTTATGTAAATCTGTTTGCATGTTTTCTCCCCCAAAAAGGAAAGAGAGTAAAATAGGGGCCGTGAAGACTCACTAATGATGTAGTAAGTGTGTAGGATGAAAGTCTCCCAAGTGTCGTTTACGATGAGCTGTCAAACACCTATTGACAGGTATGTTAAGCGTTAATGTTGTGTTTAGCGTTATTAGACATGTGTAGTCAGGTCGGGTCGCATGGGTTCGGTCGTGGGTGACACACACAAGCAGGCATACACGTATCAGACTGCATGTAGATCCCCAAATGGATTGTCGATAGTTGTAGATTGTTAGGTTATTTTATGTTAAGAAAGTATGTGCTTGTTGATTGCGTCGACTTTAATCTTTGTGGTCAAGAAAAGACACTTTATTGATTGTTATCGTATCATCACACTATAGCACACCGCACACAATGAGAATTCACTCACAATGACTCCAATCGCATATCCAGGCTAGACGCACGACTGGACACTTCATTCATACGAATGGGCCTTCAATCGTATGAACCAATCTCACGCGTACGATTGAACTCTCACTCGTGCGACTCAGCATTCAGTCGTACCACACATCACCCATTCGCATGACTCAACAGCCAATCGTACGGCTGAACCTTCATTCGTACGATTGGACCTTCAGTCGTGTGATACCCAGTCGCACACATTCATCCGGTTGACTCAATCGCACACACTCTCAATCGCATGCATTCATTTGCACGTCTCACCCCAGTCGCACCACTCATTCGCACGATTGACCCAGTCGCATGACTCAGTCGCATGACTGGCCCAGTCACGGACTGTAGCAGATCACGATTGCTGGGTGGGCTGAACAGCCTTCGGCTGTTCCGTGCTCGGTTTTCACACAATCAGGACTTCCAGAAACACTTTCCTAACATGCCTAAGTGAAATGCACATGCTGATTGACCTCACACGCACCCCCACGACCACATGCATTCGGGTTGAACCCGAACACCCGAACCCCAAGTTTGCAGCAGAGAAACGAGCAATAAAATGGATGGCCAAGGTTGCCTACCTGCTGGGAACGTGATTTCTCAGCTGTTGTGTGGTCTAACCGATGAAAACGAGCTCAATCGAGGTGATTTTGGTGCTAGGGTGAATAAATGGTGAAGAAGAAGGCGACAGAAGAGAAGAGAGCAGATTGTGAAGTGTTGGGCTGGTGGATGGGTATTTATACCCAGCCCCAGTTTGGCAATTTTCAAGTTTGGTCCCTGTACTTAGGTCCCGTGTTCCCAAATTTGTTTCGGTTGATAACGACGTAGATGGGCGAGCTTGGTTAATTAAGAGGATTCCTTTAGAAATCCCGTTTATGTGAATCCTCTACAAACACCCGTGTTAGTATTTTGTTATAATTTTATTTAACGATGTCGGTGGTGGTGCTTGTATGCATTTCGGGTGATAACGAGTATGTGACAATGATACGACAATGGTTTGAATAGTGTTAAACTGAAATTACGGCGTGTCACAAGATGCACGTTTGGTTGAATCTAGCACTCAACATGAGGATGTTGAGGATGATCAAGGGGTTGATCAATACTCACAAAACGTTTGCAGAAGTGGTAGAACTAGTAACCCACCTAAAAGATACGGATTTTAAATGGATGGATGCTATGTGGTAGATTTAGATGAACCAACCACATACCATAATGCAGTGTCCAATTTGGATTGTGACAAATGGCTTGAAGCCATGAACGTTGAGATGCAATCCATGTATGACAATCATGTTTGGGAACTTGTTGTACCACCTCTTAATTCCAAGGTAGTTGGAAGGAAGTGGGTTTTCAAGAAGAAAACTGATATGTATGGAAACTTGGATACTTATAAAGCTAGACTTGTAGCAAAGGGTTTCACTCAAACTCAAGGGGTTGATTATGATGAAACCTTCTCACTTGTTGCGATGCTAAAGTCTATAAGGATATTGTTTGCCATAGCTGCTCATTACGATTACGAGATTTGGCAAATGGATGTCAAAACAGCTTTCCTAAATGGATATCTTGAGGAAGATGTCTATATGGTTTTGCCTGAAGGTTTTGTCGATCCAAAACATCCTAATAAAGTATGCAAGTTAAAGAAATCAATCTATGGATTGAAACAAGCATCAAGAAGCTGGAATCACCGTTTTGATGAGGAAGCAAAGAAATTTGGCTTCATCAAAAACGCTGATGAGGCTTGTGTGTATAAGAAGGCTAGTGGGAGCACAATAACTTTCCTAGTATTGTATGTTGATGACATACTATTATTTGGAAATGACATTCCAACCTTAGAAGGCGTAAAAACCTGGCTTGGAAGTTGTTTTTCCATTAAGGATCTTGGTGAAGCCGCCTATATTCTGGGAATAAGATCTATTGGGATAGGTCAATGCGGTTGATTGGTTTGAATCAAAGCGAATACATTGATAAGATCTTGAAAAGGTTCAAGATGGAGAACTCTAAGAAAGGTATCGTACCTATTCAAAGAGGAACAATATTGAGTACGACTCAATGGACTAGCTCAAAGGATGAGCAAGATAAAATGAAGGCAATCCCATACGCATCTGTTATTGGATCCATCATGTATGCAATGATATGCACTTGACCGGAGTTTCAACAACATATGAGATGAAGTTGAAAAAGGAAAGATATGTATTCGCTTCCATTCAGGACCCCCTAGAGATCTTTTGTGATAACGAGGGTGCGATTGCTCAAATCAAGGAACCCCATGCTCATCAAAAGACTAGGCACATTGAGCGGAGATTCAACTACATACGAGATGAAGTTGAAAAGGGAAAGATATGTATTCGCAAAGTTCACACGGATCAAAACGTTGCGGATCCTCTCACGTAGCTCCTTGAAAAGGCAAAGCATGAAGGTCATACTTGTGCCATGGGACTTCGATATTCTAGTGATTGGATTTGATCTTTAAATTTTGTATTTGGATATATGGAACTCTTTATTATTTGAATAAAATTATTTGGTTATAATGTTTCAATTAATGTTCCAATTTAGCATGTTTAATCCATGAGCAAACTGTTTACTCTAAATGTCCGTAGTCGTTCATACTTGTGGGAACAAGTGTGAGGGTAAGATTATTATGAACTTGGATTGGTTGATATTCATAAGGATGAATATAGAGCAATAGGTTGCTACCAAGGTTCATAGATATTTGTGGGATACAAATATTGGACTAACCCGCATCTCAAATTTTACTACATGGAATCTTATTGATTGATCATAGTAAATTTGAGTATAGGCGAATATCATTTGGTATCCTTCGACCTGAGATACATATTGGGTTTTGATATTCACCAAGTATTATATTTTGAGCTAATTCTTCACTGTCCTGAAATAGTGGATAGTACATAAGGGTATGTCCAGGTATGACACGAGGTGTTTGTGAGAAACGTATGTAGTCAAGATGGAATTTGTTCCTCTTATTCGTTGAGAGCAAGATGTCTAAGGCCTGATTAAGTTAAATCAACAAGGAATGATCATCCTGTGTCCTTGGATTTAACAGGACATCTGTAACAAAAGGATAGATGATTGATTCACCTAAATCGTTTCAAGTAGGGTACTTGAATGGAATGATGTTATTGAATGGCCATAAGTCATGCGTATTAAGGGTAGTAAACCGTTGTTAGGCGGTATTTACTGCTTGCATCAATCTTCTATGAATCTTGGGCAAGTGGGAGATTGTAGGATTTTATATGCCCAAGACACGTAGAATATTGATGCGGATAGTACGTTATGATCCAAGTTGGGTTATACCCAATAACAAGCTTAGCAAACACCAATTAATATATTTAAGTAATGATATGATCATGCAATTAAATATTTACACCAATTTAGAAAATGGGTTTTTCTAAATAAGTTACATATGAGAGGGAACAACTTATTAGAATATTTTGTTCAATAATATTATTTGATGTGTTATTTAAATAACTTAGATAACACGAAATAATTATGAGAAATTATAACTTATAAGTTAAAATGGTTAATTGTATAAGTTAAATAACTTGTACGTACAATTAAATGGTTAATTGTATGTCTAGTTACAAGACCATTTTTAATGTGTGTATGTGTTTAGTTTAAAGGGGGGAAACCCCTTTTGAATTGTTAATTTCGGCTGCCCCTCCCCCTTCTTATTATTGGACCATTTTGCTTTGAACACAACACACATTAACTTGTCTTGGATTCTCCGTTTTCTCCATCCAATCTCATTACATGCAACACACACAAAACACCCTTATCTCTCTCTAATAAACTACGGCCAGGCAGCAGCATTAGGGAGCTTTTGAAGTGCAATTTTGTGTTGTTTTGGTGTCAACTCCCTAGCAAGAATAGGTGTTTGCAAGGAGGCTTGGGGTATACAAGCTTGAGGACCTCTAATCTTGAAGTCTTGGTCGATTTTCAGCATCATACATCTCCTTTTCTGTCGATTTTTCAGCTGTAGGAGAAGGTATCTTGGCAACCCTTTTGTGGTTGTCATATTGTGTTGTTTATTACTTAAACATAGATTTCTTATTCACATATTATGATCCATTGATTTTGGGTTTGTTTTAAACATATATATGTCACCATAAGAACATGTTTTCAGCTTATAAACAAGATTATAAAGTTGTAATTCTGCTGCGTTTTTCAGAAAGTTTAATGGGTTAACTAGTTTTTTTGTGTTCTTACAAACCCAACACTATTTTGGTGCTAATGCCCTGTTCAGTCGGTTTGCCACTATGCAGACATCTGGACTCAACTTAGTCACATTTTAATTAGACGTGTGGGCCTATTTAGAAGCATGGGCACTATTCAGACGGTTGGGCTTACACTTGTAATATTACAGATGGTTGGGCACTATTCAGGCGTTTGGGCCTACACTTAGTCATTTTCACTTAGACGCATGGGTCTGTTTAGGCGCATGGGCACTATTCAGACGATTGAACTTTTGGGCGGTCGGGCACTCTTAGAAAAATCAAACTGTTGGACGCATGGTCCACTGTTTAGACGGTTGGGCATTAAATTTTCACTTAAACAACATAAAGCAGTCCCAATTTCTCCTAAAGCAGGATCTAAGCTTAGTTCTAGCATTCTAATCATCGTAACATGTACATACACACATATATGTCCCAAATTTACACTCGCCCACATGCACATTTACACAGACACATACGGGTGAAACCCATCTTTCATAAAAACATAAACACATGCATTTTCCAACCCCAAAGTAGTTAAAAACATGTAAGAAAGGGGGTTCTAGAACTCACCTTAGTTGTTTTCAAGTTTGGACCCTTCTCTTGAGCATTCTCAGACGTTTCTAGCAACTAAAACCCACACACATACTCAACCCGAACACACAATCACATTTATAAGCACGTAACCGATACTAGAAACATCTAAAACATCATAAAACCGAGAATTCTTACCAAAAACTTCGAATTCTTCTTCTTCTTCTATAACCTCCGAGAATTCTCTACTCCTCTTCTCTCTCTCTCTCTCTAAAAATCCGAATGACAAGGTGTAAGAGGCAACATGGGCGGCCATGTTGCTTTATTCACCAACTTTTCCTAAGTTGTGTCCTTTTGGACACTTTTAACCCCTCCACTTTGGGTTACTTTATATTTCTCCTCTTTATTCGCATTTATTCTTTCTTTCTCGTCTATAAAAATATCCGGGTGTTACAAGTCCACCCCCCTTATATAGGTTTCATCCCCGAAACCTGTTATTCCTCAAACAGATGAGGGTAATGCTGCCTCATCTCTTCTTCAACCTCCCATGTAGACTCGGATCCCTTCCTGTGCTTCCACTGTACTCGCACGAGAGGAACCACTTTATTCCTTAACCTCTTCTCCTTTCGATCAATGATCGCCACGGGTTGCTCCACGTAATTGAGCCGTTCATCCACTTCGATGTCCCCCAGTGGTACAACCATGTCTTCGTCTACTAAACAATTCCGCAGATGAGATACATAGAATGACGGGTGAATTCCACTTAACTTATCGGGCAATTCTAACCTATAGGCCACCTCTCCTACTCGGGCAATGATTCGGAAAGGTCCTATATACCTTGGGCCAAACTTGCCCCGCTTTATAAACCGAATGATACCCTTCCAAGTTGAGACATTAGCATCACCCTATCACCCACCTGGAACTCAATCGGTTTACGCCGTTTATCAGCATACGACCTTTGCCTATCTTTGGCTGCCTTCATGAAGGCTTTAATCTTTTCGAGCTTTTTAGTCGTGGACTCAATCACCTCAATACTTCCTAACTCTTTCTGACCAATGGTACCCCAGCAAATGGGTGTCCTACATCTTCTACCATAAAGCATCTTGTATGGCAGCATGCCAATGCTGGCATGATAACTGTTGTTGTACGAGAATTCTGCTAACGGCAGATGGTCATCCCAACTTCCTCCAAAATCGATCACGCATGCTCGAAGCATGTCCTCGAGTGTCTGGATTGTCCTCTTAGACTGATCGTCCGTCTGAGGATGATAAGCCGTGCTGATGTGTAGCCTTGTCCCCATCGCATCTTGGAATTTCTTCCAAAATTTGGATGTAAACTGAGTGTAGCGATCAGACACAATGGACACGGGCACACCATGACAAGCTACAATCTCTTTGATAAATAGATCCGCGAGCCTCTCAGAAGAATACGTCTCTCGGATCGATAGGAAGTAGGCACTCTTCGTCAAGCGGTCAACTACCACCCATATAGCATCATATCCTTTCAGGGTACGTGGTACCTTCGTAATGAAGTCCATGGTGATATGCTCCCACTTCCACTCGGGTATATACAACGGTTGGATCTTCCCGTATGGTTTCTGATGCTGCGCCTTCACTTGTAAGCAAGTAAGGCATTTACTCACGTACTCTGCTACGTCACGTTTCATACCCCGCCACCAATAATCTTTCTTCATATCATGGTACATCATGGTAGCACCGAGATGAATGGAGTATCGAGTCTTATGAGCCTCGTCCATGATCTTTCCACGTAAGTCTCATGGTAGCACCGAGAGTGTTTTCACCCGACTCTGCGACTAGACCTCTCATTCTTTTAGAGTTAAGAGGATCTTCTTTCAAAGCCTCATCTTGAAACTCCTTGACCTGCGTCATCATGTCAGAGGTCATAATCAACTGATATGCCTTCACCCGAATCGGCTCAGGTCTCTCCTTTCGGCTAAGCGCATCTGCCACCATTTTGGCTTTGCCCAGATGGTAATGGATCTGGAAATCATAATCCTTTATGAGCTCCAACCATCACCTCTGCCTCATGTTCAAATCTTTCTGATCGAAGAAATACTTCAAGCTTTTGTTATCGGTGAAGATTGTGCACTTCGTCTCGTATAAGTAGTGCCGCCAAATCTTCAACGTGAAAACCACTGTAGCTAGCTCTAGATCGTGCATGGGGTAGTTGACTTCATGGGTTTTCAGCTTTCGGGATGCGTAGGCTATCACCCTTCCACGTTGCATCAATACGCAACCTAGCCCAGAATAAGAAGCATCCGAATATACTACTAAGTCTTCACTACCTTCAGCTAATGTCAAGACAGGAGCTTGTGTTAATCTTGTCTTCAACTCCCTAAAAGCAAACTCCTGTTCTCGACCCCACACAAACTTCACATCCTTATGAGTCAATTTGGTCAAAGGTGAGGATATCTTAGAAAAATCTTGAATGAATCTCCTGTAGTAGCCCGCCAACCCTAATAGCTACGAATCTCGGATAGCATCTTTGGAGACTTCCATTGCATTATGGCCTCAACTTTTCCGGGTCCACCATGATTCCCTCAACGTTCACCACGTGCCCCAAGAACTGAACTTCATGCAACCAGAACATGCATAAATCAAGATATCACCACGTGCCTCAACGTTCTCCATGCTTCTCCTTTCTCAATGTCTCTAACACCTCTCGAACGTGACCGGCACGCTCTTCTTCGTCCTTGAATAAATCAAGATATCATCGATGAACACAATCACTGATTTATCCAACATCGGCCAACACACTCGGTTCATCAAGTCCATAAAGGCAACTAGCGCGTTGGTTAAACCAAAGGACATAACGAGGAACTCTTAGTGTCCATAACACGTGCGAATAGCTGTTTTAGGAATATCTTGCTCCCGTCAGGCGCTATCAGTCTAATCATCTTTTTTCGACACACGATGTTTGCTTAATAGGTTGCTAACCACTCCATCCATAGTACTACATCAAATCCACCTAGGGGCTTCACATGTAACTTAGCAGCAAATCTATGACCTTATAATTCTATGGCACAGTCCTCTATCACCTCAGTAACTCTAGTGGACTTACCAATAGCAGTTTCTACATCAAAGGGCTCATTAATACATTTACTACTAATAGGCAGTTTAGCATAGAATGTAGCAAAAATAAAACTCCTACTAGCACCAGAATCAAATAACACTGAAGCAAGAGTTTGATTTACTAGAAACGTACCTGACACAACATAAGGGTCCGTCATATCCTCCTCTCTGGTCATTATGAATGCTCGAGCGCTCGCCCTTGGCTCCTCAGTCCCGGTCTTTGTCCCTGCTCCGGAACTTTCTGCCCTTGGCTTCTTACACTCCCTGCACTTGTGGCCTACTTCAACGCAGTTGAAGCACTACGCGGCTTTGCAATCTCTAGAGATATGGCGGGGCTTCCTGCACTTGAAGCAGACATTAAGCCCCGGCCTGCACTTGCCAGCATGTTCCTCTCCACACTTCCCGCATCTCTTCACTCCTGAGCCTGCGGCAATCACCCGTTGATCGTCCACCCTCGCCTTCTTGTCATTCGGGGTAAAGCCACCCCGCCCAAACCGCTTCCGGTTCTAGTTCCGATCATCAACACCAGTCTTCTTCTTCTCAACCACCACCACCTCCCTCTCGTCGTACAATCTCCCAGCCAAGTCGACCACCGACCTAAACGTACTCGGTCGGGTGGCGATCATGTACCTACGGATATCCGTCGGCAAGCCCTGGATGTATCTTTTGATCTTTCGTGACAGGGGCGTCACTTGATCCGGCACCAACCGTGCCATTTCGTTGAACTTGGTGGTGTATTGTTGATGTGTCATGGTTCCCGCCTCTAGCTGCAGGAACTCCCTTTCTACCTTGTCCATCTCCCGATGAGGACAGAACTCCTCGATCACCAACTTCTTCAGTTCACTCCACCTCATCCTGCCAATCACCCTACTACCCTCGGCTTGGACAAAGTTGTCCTACCAGCATAAAGTCAAGTCCACAAATGAATGGGTGGCAAACTTCACCTTCTGGTCCTCCCGGCACTCGCTGATTTCCAGGACAGCCTCCATCTCTCTCACCCATTGGTGAGCAGCAGCAGTAGTGCCATTACCATCAAAAGTAGGGGACTTGCATCTGTGGAATGCCCCATAGTTATAGCCTCGTGCTGCCTCTGATACAGGCTCCTCCTCTTTCTCTTCCTCATCAGTAGGGATAATCGTCTCGGTCTCGGTTGCTCTCTCCCTCCCGAGGACTTGTTCCTATCCCTCCTCTCTCCTTCTCTAACAGCCTTGATCACTTCGATCACTATAGATGGGAAGATTGCCTGCATGACCTGATGAACCTCCTCCACTATGACCTTCTTCACCGAGGCTCTCAAGTTAGCACTCTCATCACCACCCTTCGGATGAGGGGTCTCAGGCTCTTCGTAGGTCACCTTCTCAACCCTGGGCCTTCCTCTTGTGGCCCGTGGTTCAGCACCACGTCCACCGCGTACTCCGCCTCGTGAAGCCTTAGAAGATCTACCTCTAGCCATTCCTAATTTCTATAAGATTCAAACACTAACACAGTCATTCAAGGTAATAGCTCAGTTTATGTTAAGTATAGGAAGTCCCTAATTATAGTGGCCAGTTGTGATTAGCCACTTACTTTACACTTCATACCCCAAGCATTTCCTATCCTGACTACATCAGTATCTAAATCTACTAAGGGCAAACATATCAAATAACATGCGCATATAATACCGGTTAACATTAAAGAAAATACCTGATGGCACGTAGCTACTTGGACTGGCATCCATTCCCTTTGTCCCATTCTCAGTTTAAGTTTAGGTTTATTTTGAAATTTTTTACCCATTTCACTTAAACTTTGGCTCTGATACCAACTTGGAAGGCCCCGGTCCCGGGCACATCACAGTTGGTCATTCATCGCACATAAAACATACAATTATTTAAAACATTGTAGCGGAAATTAGTTAAAACCATTTCATATAATTAAATGACAACTTTTGCAAAGTAATACAATGGTTTAACAGTTTCAAAATACTATAATTGCATTACATCACAAAAATGTCATTATTATACTATGGATGCCATCCCAAAAATGCCAAGTAGCTGCCCCGTGCCATCCTTAGCAACTATTACCTGCCAACTGGAAAACACATAAAAGTCAGCGTTGCTGAGTGAGTTCTAGTTTTGTAAATGAAATACTTTACTTTAATATAACCTCTCTTTACTTTCATACGTGGTCATGCATCATATGTACATATAGAGAATATTACTTTTACTTTCATTAACATTCATCATTCATCATCATATTCATAGCATGTTTTCATTTCAAGCTTTCCGTTAACATTTTCTTATTTTCATTGTCATTCTTTCGTAACGTACTCATTATCATTCTTTTACATTGATACTTGTTTACTTACTTTCTTTCTTTCTTTAGTACGTTACGTCATTCTTTTACATTCATATGGATTGATAAACAATACCCCGAACATTATGCACGAAGCTGATACCGGACCTGTGATAATTAAACCACGTATATTGTGCAAGAAACTGATCCAGTCACTATTAGTCCTCTAGAAAGATTAACATTAGTCTTAGTGTGTCATTTACAATTCTGCCTTAGTATAGAGACTAGAATTGTAAATGGATAGTCTTTATTTTGTTGGTAGTATAAATAGTTTAATCTAGAGTAGAATTAGGTGATCGTAACAATTTTGTATGTACTGCTTTCTTACTCTTGTAATTGACTTTGCTATATCAATGAACTTTGAATTTTATTGATATTTGCTTGATTTGATTACAATTGTTTGTGTTTCTTTGAATTTTTCACATAATTTACTACAGATTGATGCATTTGATCCTATCAAATGGTATCAGAGCTTTCGGTTGAGTGTTTTTGATGTTCTGTCGAACATAAAACTTCAAAAATGCACTAAAATCTATAATAGATTGACAATTCAAGTGAAACATTGTGAATTAAAGTTGTGTTTCATCATCAGAAACATGATTTGAATCACAAATTGCAGTATATTTCATCAAAATTGAGTGAATAAGTGAAAAAGTGTTAGATAAACTGTTCTTAAGTTTACGACCTGAGATTTCTGAAATTGAGTGGATAATTGTTGATAATTACTGAAATTGATGTTAGAAGATTGATTATCGGCATCATAATGAACTAATTGTAAAGTTTCAGTTCAATTCATCAACATCTGAAAGATTTTGAAATTTTAGAGTTTGTTATATTCATATGAACTTGATGAAGTTGGCGAATTAGGGCTAAAAATCAGAACACTGTGAAGGCGTTTTACCACTGTTAAGGCGTTTTACCATTGTGAAGGCATTTTACCACTGTGAAGGTGTTTTTACCCTAGGCCTACTGTTTGGGAGTTCTAACACTGTTGATAAGTGTTTGAAATTTTTCTAAGGCAATCTCTTAGACGTATATCAACTGTTGAGGCGTTTCATCACTATTGGGGCATTTCTTACTGTTGGGCGTTTAATCACTGTTTAGACGCATCTCCATTGACTTGTCCCTTAGAAATTTTTTTCAAAATTCAAAAATCCAAAAATATTTTTTGAGTCTTTTCTTAATTCAAAAACTTAGAAAATCAACAAAAATATAAGAATGGTGAAATCAGAAGATTCTGAAAATAGAGTTCCAAAACTTAAAAATAGAGCTGATTTCAAAAACTAGTCTCCTAGGTTGAAGCATCACTTGAATTCCATAGACACTGATCTATGGAAATCAATTGAAAATGGACCCTATATTCCTGTAACTACTGATGGTCCAGACAGAGGTTTTATGTATACAAAAGATACACAAGAACCTTATCCTAAAGACAATCTACATGGAGATGATCTAAAGAAGGTGAAAATTGATATCAAGGCTTATTCTCTCATGTGCAAAGGGCTACCATTGGAAGTACTCTCCAGGCTTGAAAATTATCAAACCGGATATACAATGTACAAGGCATTGAAGGTTATCTGTGAAGGAAGAAAGGAAATTCAGGATCTTAAAAAACAGAAACTAAAAAGGCAAGTGGAATTATTTGAGCACATCTCAGGAGAAACAATTAATTAGATGATGAATAGATTCGTGCAACTTACAACAGAAATGTCTACTTTGGGAATCAAGAATGATCTTGAAGATCTGAATAATAGACTTCTGAATGCACTACCATCATCATGCAAACAGACTGTTACTTTGTTGAAACACACTAAAAAGTTTCCAATGGATCTTGATCTTCTCATTGCAAAGATTGAATCAGTAGAGATTGATGAAAGTTCAAGAAACAATGACAAACATGAATCAACATCATAATATAAGTATGTTGTTTCTCCATCAAATACAGTAGAGAATGTATTTCTTGCAAAAGATCAGATTACTCATGAAGATGAAGGTGATTTGTTTGTGGGAGTAGGATTCTTTACCAGTACAACTGCTTATTCTACTCAACCACAACCACAGTCTCCTCCTAAAGCTCAAATGCCTAAACCACAAACTGAAATTCCATCCTCAAACTCTCCCAATCCTAGTAAAGTAAAAGATGTCATTAATATTCTTTTACAAGATGAAGAGTCAAAATCTGCATTTATAGCTTTCATGGCAAGATTTCAAGCTTACCAAGGCAGTCATCTAACTCAAGTTGAGTTAGTTCTACAAGATCTGTTTGAGATGGATCCTGATGATGTAGAAGAAATGGATCTCAACTGGCAAATGGTCATGATAGCTTACAAGACAGAAAAGCACTCATATGCTAACGGAAACTACAAACCCAGTGCAAACAAAACTGTTAGGTTTGATAAATCAAAATCAAGATGCTTTAATTGTAATAGCTATGGGAATTTTTCTAGAGAGTGTAAAGCTCCAAGGAATCAAGGAGGAAATGGTCAAGGTAGCTCAAACAGTCAGAAATATCAGCAACAGGCTAACAAGACATTTCAAAAGGCGTATCAAAGCCTACCTATGCCAGAACCTAAAGAAGAGAAGACTAGTGAGGAACCAAAGAAGGCACTGGTTGTAAACATCAAAGATGATTATGATTGGAGTGCATATGCAGAAGAGTTTACTACTGATCTCACTAATAGTCTGGCTCTGGTTGCTGAACTGGATGATGAACACTGGTCTGAAGATAAGGATCCTAAGAAAGATAATGAATCAGATCAAGAGGAAGATTATGACTGGAGTGACAAATCAGATCCAAAAGAAAGCACTGAAGAAGTTTCTCTTATGGCACAATCTGAACAACCAAAGGTTGTTAACTCATCTTCTGATACTGAATCTGCTCATTCTTATCCAGAAATACAAGTGGAAGTAAGAGAGAAAATGTGCACTAAAGCATGTTTTGAACAGGTTGAACATTACAGAACATACTCATTCAAAATATGTGATAAACTCAAACAAGAGGAATTAAAGCACAACAAGCTAAAATCAGATCATAAGATTGCTGATGACAAGATCATATCTCTTCAAGCTTCTTGGGACAACACGCTTAAAGAACTTGAACTTGTTAAGAAACAACTTGAAGAGATGACCAAAACTCTTGAACAAGAAAAATTGGCACAGGCAGCAACTCAAATTGATTTGGCCAAAGTTAAAAGCTCAAACAAAATTGTGGAGCAACTGGTGAATGGAAGAAAGGATAAAGATAAAACAGGATTGGGTTTTACACATGAACCTATGCCTGAATCTATCTCAGACACCTTACCTAAAAATTTTAACACTCATGATCATTCACCAGAAAATAAAGCTAAGCTTAAAGAATATCAAGACCAAAAGAATTTCACAAAGATAAATGTTGAAATTTATGAAGAAACAGACTTAGAAAACATAAAGCATGGTCATCCAATCAAAGTCAAATCTTATGAACATCAACAAATGCATAAAAAGCTGTTTGTACCAAAAAGTGAAAGTGTTATTGAACAAAATGAACAAAAGATTGAAAAATCTACTGATGACAATAACAAAATGAAAGGAAAATGTGAAGAGCTTAAATCAGATAATACTTTTTCTGATGATTCAAGTTCAATTGAATTGAATGAAGATATAAATTGTCAAAAAGAATCTTCTCAAGATTTAATTAAAATTCAAAGCAATAAAACATCATCAAGATTAAGAAATCAAAGAAGATGAAAAGCTAAGAAAGCTAAGAAAGCAGAATCAATCAATTAGTTAAAGAAAAACATTCAAATTACACCTGTGAAGTTTGTGTTTGCAGGAACTTTTGACATGAACACAATCACAAAAATGACATCTAAACCCAAAATCAAATCTAAATCTGATCTGAATACAAGTTCAAGTCCTAAGACTTCTGTTGTGCATAAAAGATTTGTATCTAAGGAGTCAAAGAATTGTGATCAAGTCCAAAAGAAAATTCCTAAGAATCAAATGACCAAATTCACACCCAAGAAACCACAAATTAATTTGCCTAACCCAAAATTTAATCAAGAATCAAATGTTGATTCCACTTCAAGGGTTAACAAAATGTTTTTTAAACACTCTCAAAAGTATTGTGATATCTGTGACAAATCACACAACTGCTGATTGCTACTTTAACAAATACTGTGCATTGTGTGATGAAAGAAATCATAATACAAATGATTGCTACTTTAGGAAGAACTCTTCAAGGAAGGCATTTAGTAATCAAGGATTTGTAAACCCAAAAATTAAAAGAAATCAGAATATTGGGTTTAAATATTCACAACAACAACAACAACCTTCCTTGGGTTTGAGATCTTTCAAAAGAAACAATTCTGATTATGATAATCAATATTTTGTCAAATCACAGCAATACAATCAAGGAAAGTTTATTCCACGATCTATCAGAATAAGAAATGGAACATTCTCCAATGCTTCATATAATGGTTCAAGATCTCTTGATGATGATCTTGAAAACAGATATAATGCTTTGAAATCAAAACAACAAAGAGATAATCAACATGTTTTTCAGCAAGGATTTGAAAATGCAAAATTTTCAAAGAAACCTAATGTAAACAAACTTCATTGTAAACAGTTTACAATTGTTGAAAAATTTGGCAAGCCCAAGACCATCTCGGCTTGGGTTACTAACTCATCTTAAAATGTTTTTGAATGCCGGTATGCCCGCAGAGACCAATAAACTCATGGTATGTTGACAGTGGGTGTAGCCGGCATATGACAGGCAATCGAGCCTTGTTGCAAGATTTTAAGTTAAAAGATGGAACATACGTTGCTTTTGGAGGTGATGCAGGTGGAAAGATAACAGGAGAGGGAACAGTATCAAATGGGATTATTAGTTTTGATAAAGTAAACTTTTGTTCACAGTTGAACTTTAATCTATTAAGTGTATCCCAAATTTATGACAAATCTTATTCTATTCTTTTTGATGATTCTCTCTGTTATGTCTTGAAACCAGGTTTTCAGATTAGTAATGATTGGGTTATAGTTAAAGCTGCACGGGACAGAGATGTATACAAACTGGACATGTCTCAAGTGGATCCTGAAACAGAAACAACTTGCCTGATTGCTAAAGCATCGAATGATGAAAGCCAGCTATGGCATAGACGACTCGGTTATTCAAACTTCAAAAACATGAACAAGCTTGTAGCAGGAAATCTTGTTATTGGACTTCCTTCCAAGAAGTTTTCAACAACTGATCATTGCTCAACATGTCTAGAGGGAAAGCAACATAGAGTGTCTTATAAGTCCAAGCTGATAAACTCAAATACCAAGCCACTCCAGATGTTACACATGGACCTTTTTGGACCAACTAATGTTAGGAATATTGGTCGAAAATCATATTGTTTAGTTATCATAGATGACTATACAAGATTTTCTTGGGTTTTCTTTCTTCATGCTAAATCTGAAACTGCAGAACTTTTAAAAGAAGTTATTAATAAAGTTGAAAATCAATTAGAGGAAAACGTGAAAATAATAAGAAGTGATAATGGAACGGAATTTAAAAATGCTAACATTGATTTCTTTTGTGCAGAAAAAGGGATAGTTCATTAGTTTAGTGCTCCCAGAACTCCACAACAAAATGGAGTTGCTGAAAGGAAAAACCGAACTCTGATTGAAGCTGCCCGGTCCATGTTAGCTGATGCCAAAATTCCTATCACTTTCTGGGACGAAGCAATATCCACAGCCTGTTTTGTTCAGAATAGAATCTTGCTTGTGAAAGATAAAAAGAAAACTCCATATGAGTTAATGTTTGACAGGAAACCAAACATAAATTTTTTAAAATCATTTGGTTGTCCAGTTATGATTCTTAACTCAAAGTGATCATTTAGGAAAATTTGAAGAGAAAGCTGAAAATGGATTTTTCGTTGGATATTCATCTGTTTCCAAAGCCTATCGAGTTTATAACTCTAGGACAAATACTATTAATGAAACATTCAACGTTAAATTTCTGGAAAACTTGTTTCCATCAGTTTCAAATGGTCCTGCATGGTTGTTTGATTTAGATTCTTTGTCAAACTCATTTCAATCTAACTTGTTTAATCAATCTGATGATTTTACAGGTAAGAAGATCTCTAGCGGAGACCTTGGATCTTTCAGTGATGATTCGGATTCTGATGATTCAGATGATTCTCGCCCAGATTATCCATTTTTCTCATTTGTCAAGGATTCAACAATACAATTCAATGACAATGATCATGATAATTCAGCTTCAGATCATTCAGTCTCATTAGATCAAGAAGAATCACAACCTATTCCTAATGATGGTATAGAAATTGGACATCTTGAGTCTGGAACATCTTCCATCTCTGGAGATGCAATTGATCATAGTAACTTTGATTAGTTTCTCAATTCACCGACTCAAGTTCCAAATTTCACTCCACATTCTTCTACCTTGTTGCATTAGCTCTCCAATCTGAACCAAACCAATCTGGATGTTAACTTTCAAGGAACTGAGATACCGATATCTCGTATCCACAGGAACCATCCACCATCCTAGATTATTGGTCCTCTGAATGAAAGAACTACTAGGAGTAAATCTGAACATGAAAATGTTTGTTTATACTCTTGTTTTCTTTCACAGATTGTTCCTAAAAACATCACCGAGGTGTTACAGGACAATAGTTGGATTGAAGCAATGCAAGAAGAACTTCTTCAATTTCGCAAACAAGAAGTGTGGAAGTTAGTGGAATTACCTGAAGGAGAAAATGCCATAGGCACTAAATGGTTGTTTAGAAATAAAACTGATGATCGTGGGATAGTTATAAGAAACAAGGCGAGACTTGTTGTATAAGGATACACACAGGAGGAAGGAATTGACTATGATGAAGTATTTGCTCCAGTTGCAAGACTCGAATCCATTCGTGTTTTCCTGGCTTATGCATCATTCATGAAATTCAAGGTGTATCAAATGGACGTCAAAGGTGCATTCCTGTATGGTCCAATCACTGATGATGTGTATGTGAAGCAACCTCCAGGCTTTGAGGATGCAGAATTTCCACATCGAGTGTATAAGCTTAGCAAAGCTTTGTATGGCCTACATCAGGCTCCTAGAATTTGGTATAAAACATTATCACAACACTTAATTCAACATGGATACACAAGAGGGTAAATCGATCCTACTTTATTCATAAAGAAGGATAACGATGATCTTTTATGTGTGCAAGTATATGTAGATGATATCATTTGGTTCTACCAGTCCCAAATTATGCAATGAATTTGAAGAAATCATGAAATCTCGTTTCCAAATGAGTTCTATGGGAGAAATCAATTTCTTCCTTGGATTGCAAGTTCAACAATCTACAGATGGTATTTTCATCAATCAAGAATAGTTTGTTGACAAACTCTTAAAGAAATTCAAACTGCATGATTGTCAGTCCATAAGAACTCCAGCTGACGTAAACACCAAGATTGAGCTTGATCCTAAAGGAAAAGCAGTAGACCAAACTCTATACAGATCTATGATTGGTTCTTTGATGTATCTTACTGTATCACGTCCAGACATAATGTATGCTGTTTGTGTCTGTGCAAGGTATCAATCAGACCCGAAAGAATCTCACTTAATTGTTGTCAAGAGAATATTCTGGTATCTTAAAGGTAAACCAGCTTTAGGGATTTGGTATTGTAAGGCCCCGATCCCGGGAACCCTACAGTCGGTCTTTCATTGCATATATTTTAACTTACAGTTGAGCAGTTGCAGCGGAAACATTCAAAACATAAACTTTCACTATGAATACTTTTGCCATTTAATACAACGTAGTTCATTTACAAAACATCTAGTGTTGCATTACATTACAAAAGCGCTATTACAAGCTTTCTTTACATTTCCTAATTTTACTATGATTGCTGCTGAAGCATATGAAACCTTTGATTACGTATGTAATCTCGTTTATATTAATCCTCAGCAACCATAGGGTCATACAGCGACCTCTATAGAAAGAACATAATAAAAAGAAAATATATTCTTCTTCATAAAGAAGATATTAAGTTCAAAAATATATGAAGAAGATTCCTTAGGTAATCCCGTTTATGGGAATCCTCAAGGAATCTTATAATGGTAGGCAACGTGATCTGTTGCGTGCATCATGGGCCCGCAACACATGACGTTGCAGCATTATCAAATGGAGAATGCCCTCCCAAAAGAGCTGAGTAGCCGCCTCGCGCCATCCTCAGCAACACTACCTGCGAACTGGAAAACACATAAAAAGTCAGCGTTGCTGAGTGAGTTCTAGTTTTATAAGTAGTATATAAAAATATCCTTTTTCTGTATTATACTATACTGTACTGTATATGCGAGCACGCATCAACTGTGTGAACAAATAATGTTCGTTCTCTGTACTATATGCCTTGTCTGTAACTTTATCTTTATGTTTCACTTTCTATGTGGACCAGTGGGCGATACCCCAACTATGTGCGCGAGGAGAGAATGGATGTCGGGCCATCTATATGCTCCGAAGAGCCAACTGTGTTCCCCCGAAAGGGCTATGTGTATTCCCCCGAAGGGTTCAACGGTTCCCCCGAAAGGGCTATGTGTATTCCCCCGAAGGGTTCAACGGTTCCCCCGAAAGGGCTATGCGTACTATGTACAAGGCCGACCCGAACATCCGGGCACGTCCAAAGGTCCTGCCAATCTCAATTGATTGACCCTGTGTGCGTCAGTGGGTAGCTAGCCCGCCACACAGTTGAGCTAACGACACATAGTCGTGTAACTCCTATATGCTTGCAAGACTTGTTACTTTCATTAATGTTCCTTTCTCTTTCTTTATTACTCTTTCTCTGTGCTTTACATAATACTTTCATTTCATCTATTAGAGATAACATTTAATACTATGGGGGATAAGCATGCATCAAATCAAGGAACATTGATATTTACAATTCATCAGTATTCACCATCTATCATGGCAGCATCATACCTAGCATACATACATTACACATACACTTCTTTATTCGTTCCCAGCAGCCCTATTCGGGCGACTGAACATACCCCAGTCGCATGGCCTCCATGCGACTGAGTCATGCGATTGGGCTCCTATGCGACTGAAACCTCAGTCGTGCGTCTGTATTACTATGCGAATGGATCTATGCGACTGAAACCTCAGTCGGGCGTCTGTATTACTATGCGAATGGGTCTATGCGACTGAAACCTCAGTCGGGCGTCTGTGTTACTATGCGAATGGGTCTATGCGACTGAAACCTCAGTCGGGCGTCTGTATTACTATGCGAATGGGTCTATGCGACTGAAACTACTCTGCTATTGGGCTTATGCGACCAAAACCCTCGATCGCATAGCCTATCGTGCGACTGAGACTCAATCGTGCGATTGAACCTCAATCGGGCGATTGGACAACAACTGACACTCATTCGGCCGAATGGCCCTTCAGTCGCATAACCCTAACTGGGCAGCGACTGGAGTTCTTCATGAACTGTAGTCGCGAACCTAAGTACTCAGACCCACCTTAAACCCGTTTTTGACCCAAATTAACCCTCCCAACTCTCAGGGATTCATACTAGGACATCATACAAGCATGTGTAAGTCCTATATCATACTATAATCATATTATCTAAGATTTCATCAAATGGGTCAACTATACACTTTTACAAAACTAGGGTTTATATGTGATCCAGCCCCAAAATCAGTTAAAAACATGTAAATGAGGGGTCCTAGAACTCACATTATAGGTAGAAGTTGATGAACTTCGACTTTGGCTATCTTCTCGACGGATCGTGAGCTCGGCAGCACTTTCCCTCTTTTCTTCCTCTGGTCTCGGTCGCCCTCTGTCTTTCCCGACTGAATTTCTGAGTGTTGGGAGGAGAATGAGGGTTGCTCCCCTTTTATAGGCTTTGCTCAGTCGCATCTGGTCCAGGGGCAACTGGACCTTCAGTCGCATCAACACTATGCGATTGGACCCCAATCGCACGTGTTCCATGCGGCTCATACTTCATTCGGGCGGTTGAACTTCAATCGTGCGGTTGAGCTCCAATCGGCCGAATAGCCATACGGTTGAACTTCAATCACATAAATCACAGGCGACTGAAGCTCAGTCGCATCACATGCTGAGAAGTCAAACTTCCGGGTGTTACAAGTCCACCCCCCTTATTTTAGGTTTCGTCCCCGAAACCTGTCATTCTTCGAACAATCGTGGGTAATGCTGCCTCATTTCTTCTTCAGTTTCCCACGTCGACTCGGATCCCTTCCTGTGCCGCCACTGTACACGCACAAGGGGAACCACTTTATTTCTCAATCTCTTTTCTTTGCGATCTATGATCGCCACTGGTTGCTCTACATAATTGAGCTTTTCGTCTTCCTCGATATCATCCAGTGGAACGACCATGTCTTCGTCTGCCAAACATTTCCTCAGATGAGACACGTGGAAAGTCGGGTGGATTCCACTTAGTTCGTCTGGCAGATCTAACCTATAAGCCACCTCCCCTACTCGAGCAACAATTCGGAAAGGGCCTATATATCGCGGACTCAACTTACCCCGCTTCCGGAATCGAATGATCCCCTTCCAAGGTGAGACCTTCAGCATAACCCGGTCTCCCACCTGGAACTCAATCGGCCTGCGTCGTTTGTCGGCATACGACTTCTGTCGGTCTTTGGCTGCCTTCATATAAGCTTTAATTCTTTCAAGCTTCTCAGTCGTAGCCTCTACCACTTCGACGCTTCCCAATTCTTTCTGACCAATTTCACCCCAACAGACGGGGGTCCTGCATCTTCTACCGTATAACATCTCGTAGGGTGGCATGCCAATACTAGCATGATAACTATTGTTGTACGAGAACTCAGCTAACGGTAGATGGTCATCCCAACTTCCCCCGAAGTCGATAACACATGCTCGGAGCATGTCCTCCAAAGTCTGAATGGTCCTTTCTGACTGACCATCAGTTTGAGGATGATAAGCCGTGCTAATATGCAACCTCGTCCCCATGGCATCGTGGAACTTCTTCCAGAATTTGGATGTAAACCGGGTGTCGCGATCAGACACAATCGACACCGGTACACCATGACGAGTCACGATCTCTTTGATGAAAGGATCGGCCAACCTTTCGGACGAATATGTCTCCCGCATCGGTAAGAAGTGAGCACTCTTCGTCAATCGATCCACAATCACCCAGATCGTATCATACCCTTTCGGGGTACGTGGCAGCTTTGTGATAAAATCCATGGTGATGTGCTCCCACTTCCATTCCGGTATGTCCAACGGCTGAATCTTTCCATACGGCTTCTGGTGCTCTGCCTTTACTTGCAAACACGTGAGGCATTTACTCACATACTCCACCACATCGCGTTTCATACCTTGCCACCAATAATCTTTCTTCATGTCTTGGTACATCTTGGTGGCGCCGGGATGAATGGAGTATCGGGACTTATGAGCTTCATCCATAATCCTCATTCGCAGATCCCCAAGACGAGGAATCCACATACGCCCAAACCGGGTTTTAACACCCGTCGTGTTCTCTACTAGGTCCGCTACCAGACCTCTCATTCGTTCAGAGTTAAGATGTTCATCTTTCAAGGCCTCATCTTGGAATTCTCTGACCTGTTTCATCACGTCGGAGGTCATGATTAGCTGGTATGCTTTCACCCGAATCGGCTCAGGCCTCTCCTTTCGGCTAAGGGCATCAGCCACCACGTTAGCTTTGCCCGGGTGGTAATGGATTTCACAATCATAGTCTTTTATTAGCTCCAACCACCGTCTCTGCCTCATATTCAGATCCTTTTGCTCAAAGAAGTACTTCAAGCTTTTGTGGTCCGTGAAGATGGTGCACTTCGTCCCGTACAAATAGTGCCGCCAAATTTTCAACGCGAAAACCACAGCTGCTAGCTCCAGGTCATGAGTGGGATAATTAACCTCATGAACTTTCAGCTGTCGAGATGCATAGGCTATCACCTTTCCCCTCTGCATTAATACACATCCCAACCCCGAGTAGGAGGCATCAGAATAAACTACTAAGTCTTCACTCCCATCGGGCAGTGCCAATACTGGAGCTTGGGTCAATCTTGTCTTCAGTTCTTCGAATGCCTTCTCTTGTGCTTGACCCCATTCAAATTTCACATCTTTCCGGGTCAACTTGGTCAGTGGAGAAGCAATTTTGGAAAAGTCTTGGATGAACCTTCGGTAGTAACCCGCCAAGCCCAAGAAACTACGGATCTCGGATGGCGTTTTTGGAGACTTCCATTGCATTACTGCTTCCACCTTTGCCGGATCGACCAGAATCCCATCCGGATTTACCACGTGACCCAAAAACTGAACCTCACGCAACCAAAATGCGCACTTGGAGAATTTCGCATACAACTTCTCCCTTCTCAGCGTCTCCAGAACTTCGCGAATGTGACCGGCATGTTCAGTCTCGTTCTTTGAATAAATCAAGATGTCATCAATGAATACAATCACTGATTTATCCAACATCGGCCGGCACACCCTGTTCATCAGATCCATAAAGGCAGCTGGCGCGTTGGTCAAACCGAAAGACATGACAAGAAACTCATAATGACCGTAGCGCGTACGAAAAGCTGTTTTAGGGATATCCTGCTCCTTCACCTTCAGTTGATGATAGCCTGATCGAAGATCTATACGTGAAAACCAACTAGCACCTTGAAGTTGATCAAACAAGTCATCGATCCTCGGCAAGGGGTATCTGTTCTTTACGGTCAGCTTATTCAGCTCACGGTAGTCGATGCACATCCTCATACGACCGTCCTTCTTCTTTACAAACAGGACCGGAGCACCCCAAGGTGAGATACTCGGTCGAATAAACCCCTTATCCAACAGCTCTTGTAACTACTCCATCAACTCTTTCATTTCTGTCGGGGCCAATCGGTATGGTGCTTTAGCAACTGGTTGGGCACCTGGTATCAAATCAATCTGAAACTCGATCTCTCTGTCAGGTGGCAATCCCGATAAGTCTTCCGGGAACACGTCTGGGAACTCACACACAACCGGAACATCAGACAGTTGTGGTGTTGGCTTCTCTGCATCTTTTACATAACATAAAAAGGCGTTACATCCTCGCCTCATACATTTCCCCGCCACTGCCATTGAGATCACCTTCGGAATCGTAGTAACCCGATTCCCATAAACTGTCACTGGACTACCGTCGGGCGCCGTCAAACTAATCATCTTCTTGCGACACACAATGTTCGCCTCGAAATCTGCCAACCAATCCATTCCAAGTACCAAATCGAAACCGCCTAACGTCATCGCAAATGGCTTAACTGGGAATTTGTGACCCTCCAGTTCTATGTCGCAACCCTCAATTACCTCGGAAATCCTGGTGGTTTTACCTATAGCAGTCTCTACATCAAACGGCACATCCACACGTCTACTACTAACAGGCAATTTGGCACGAAAAGCAACAGAAATAAAACTCCTACTAGCACCTGAATCAAATAACACAGAGGCTAAAGTTTGGTTCACTAGAAACGTACCGGACACTACATCGGGGTCCGTCCTCGCCTCTTCCTGCGTCATTGTGAATGCCCTGGCGCTTGCTTTCGGACCTTCACTTCCCATCTTCTTTACCCCTGAAGCCTCAGCCCTAGGCTTCCTACAGTCTCTAGCAATGTGACCAGGCTGACCACACCTGAAACATACATTCAGCCCCCATCTGCACTCACCACCGTGCTCTCTCCCGCATTTACCACACTTCTTTCCTCCTGAACCCGACATGACCACCCGGCGGTCATCCACCCTCGTCTTCTTATTACTCGTCGAGGCACCCCCTCGACGAAACCTCTTCCCTTGCCACTTCTTTTCCTCACTCCCTTTCTTACTGCCCTCAGTTTTTACCAACGCAGCCCGTTCATCGTACAGCCTACCAGCTAAATCCACTGCTGACCTGAAAGTACTTGGTCGAGCGGAAATCAAATGCCAACGAATTTCGGCTGGCAACCCCTGAATATACCGGTTAATCTTGCGGGACACCGGCGTCACTTGCTCTGGCACCAACCGTGCCATGTCGTTGAACTTAGTCGTGTATTGCTGATGGGTCATCGTCCCCGCCTCCAACTGCAGGAACTCTCTCTCAACTCTATCCATCTCCCTACGAGGACTAAACTCCTCAATCACCATTCTTTTCAACTCAGACCACTTCATCTTCCCAATGGCCCGACTACCCTCGGCCTGGACAATATTGTCCCACCAACACAACGCCGTCCCCGTAAACGAGTGGGTAGCAAATTTCACCTTTTTATCCTCCTGGCAGTCACTGATATCAAGGACCGCCTCCATTTCCCTCACCCATTGGTGAGCATCCGCAGCTGTAACCGAACCATCAAAAGTCGGAGGCTTGCACCTCATGAATTTCCCGTAATCACAACCCCGGGCTGTCTCCCGTACCTGTTCTTCCTCTTCTTCCTCTTCATCATCGGACAATACTGTCTGTTGCTGTCTACCGGAGGACTGATTCCTCCCCCGTCTCTCATCTTCATGTACTGCCTTGATCACTTCGGTTACTACAGACGGCAAGATCGTCTGCATTTCCTGATGCACCTCCTCAACAACTGCCTCTTTCACCGAGGCCCTAAAATCATCACTCTCATCCATCCCCCCCGAGGGAGTAGTATTAGGTTCTTCAGGAACCTTCTGCTCTCGTCTAGGTCTTCCTCTTGTGGCTCGTGGTTCCACACCACTTCCGCCACCGCCTCCACCAAGTGGGGCTTTAGATGATCTAGCACCGACCATCTTCTATCACACTGAAAGATTAAAACACCAACACGGTCATTCAAGGAAATAGCTCAGTTTATGTTAAGTACAGTAAGTCCCTAATTACAGTGGCCAGTTGTGATTAACCACTTACTCTACTCTTCGCACCCCGAGCATCACCTATCCTGACTACATTAGTATCTCAGTCTAACAGTACACATAATTCACATTTCACACGCACATACTTTGGTTAACTTTAAGAAAATACCTGATGGCACGCAGCTACTCAGATGGCATTCTCATTTTCCCTGTCCCATTCTCAGTTTAAGTTTAGGTTTATTATGAAAATTTACCCATTTTACTTAAACTTTTGCTCTGATACCAACTTGTAAGGCCCCGATCCCGGGAACCCTACAGTCGGTCTTTCATTGCATATATTTTAACTTACAGTTGAGCAGTTGCAGCGGAAACATTCAAAACATAAACTTTCACTATGAATACTTTTGCCATTTAATACAACGTAGTTCATTTACAAAACATCTAGTGTTGCATTACATTACAAAAGCGCTATTACAAGCTTTCTTTACATTTCCTAATTTTACTATGATTGCTGCTGAAGCATATGAAACCTTTGATTACGTAAGTAATCTCATTTATATGAATCCTCAGCAACCATAGGGTCATACAGCGACCTCTATAGAAAGAACATAATAAAAAGAAAATATATTCTTCTTCATAAAGAAGATATTAAGTTCAAAATATATGAAGAAGATTCCTTAGGTAATCTCGTTTATGGGAATCCTCAAGGAATCTTATAATGGCAGGCAACGTAATCTGTTGCGTGCATCATGGGCCCGCAACACATGACGTTGCAGCATTATCAAATGGAGAATGCCCTCCCAAAAGAGCTGAGTAGCCGCCTCGCGCCATCCTCAGCAACACTACCTGCGAACTGGAAAACACATAAAAAGTCAGCGTTGCTGAGTGAGTTCTAGTTTTATAAGTAGTATATAAAAATATCCTTTTTCTGTATTATACTATATTGTACTGTATATGCGAGCACGCATCAACTGTGTGAACAAATAATGTTCGTTCTCTGTACTATATGCCTTGTCTGTAACTTTATCTTTATGTTTCACTTTCTATGTGGACCAGTGGGCGATACCCCAACTATGTGCGCGAGGAGAGAATGGATGTCGGGCCATCTATATGCTCCGAAGAGCCAACTGTGTTCCCCCGAAAGGGCTATGTGTATTCCCCCGAAGGGTTCAACGGTTCCCCCGAAAGGGCTATGTGTATTCCCCCGAAGGGTTCAACGATTCCCCCGAAAGGGCTATGCGTACTATGTACAAGGCCGACCCGAACATCCGGGGCACGTCCAAAGGTCCTGCCAATCTCAATTGATTGACCCTGTGTGCGTTAGTGGGTAGCTAGCCCGCCACACAGTTGAGCTAACGACACATAGTCGTGTAACTCCTATATGCTTGCAAGACTTGTTACTTTCATTAATGTTCCTTTCTCTTTCTTTATTACTCTTTCTCTGTGCTTTACATAATACTTTCATTTCATCTATTAGAGATAACATGTAATACTATGGGGGGATAAGCATGCATCAAATCAAGGAACATTGATATTTACAATTCATCAGTATTCACCATCTATCATGGCAACATCATACCTAGCATACATACATTACACATACACTTCTTTATTTGTTCCCATCAGCCCTATTCGGGCGACTGAACATACCCCAGTCGCATGGCCTCCATGCGACTGAGTCATGCGATTGGGCTTCTATGCGACTGAAACCTCAGTCGTGCGTCTGTATTACTATGAGAATGGATCTATGCGACTGAAACCTCAGTCGGGCGTCTGTATTACTATGCGAATGGGTCTATGCGACTGAAACCTCAGTCGGGCGTCTGTGTTACTATGCGAATGGGTCTATGCGACTGAAACCTCAGTCGGGCGTCTGTATTACTATGCGAATGGGTCTATGCGACTGAAACTACTCTGCTATTGGGCTTATGCGACCGAAACCCTCAATCGCATAGCCTATCATGCGACTGAGACTCAATCGTGCGATTGAACCTCAATCGGGCGATTGGACAACAACTGACACTCATTCGGCCGAATGGCCCTTCAGTCGCATAACCCTAACTGGGCAGCGACTGGAGTTCTTCATGAACTGTAGTCGCGAACCTAAGTACTCAGACCCACCTTAAACCCGTTTTTGACCCAAATTAACCCTCCCAACTCTCAGGGATTCATACTAGGACATCATACAAGCATGTGTAAGTCCTATATCATACTATAATCATATTATCTAAGATTTCATCAAATGGGTCAACTATACACTTTTACAAAACTAGGGTTTATATGTGATCCAGCCCCAAAATCAGTTAAAAACATGTAAATGAGGGGTCCTAGAACTCACATTACAGGTAGAAGTTGATGAACTTCGACTTTGGCTATCTTCTCGATGGATCGTGAGCTCGGCAGCACTTTCCCTCTTTTCTTCCTCTGGTCTCGGTCGCCCTCTGTCTTTCCCGACTGAATTTCTGAGTGGGGAGGAGAATGAGGGCTGCTCCCCTTTTATAGGCTTTGCTCAGTCGCATCTGGTCCAGGGGCGACTGGACCTTCAGTCGCATCAACACTATGCGATTGGACCCCAATCGCACGTGTTCCATGCGGCTCATACTTCATTCGGGCGGTTGAACTTCAATCGTGCGGTTGAGCTCCAATCGGCCGAATAGCTATGCGGTTGAACTTCAATCGCATAAATCACAGGCGACTGAAGCTCAGTCGCATCACATGCTGAGAAGTCAAACTTCCGGGTGTTACAGGTATCCTTATGAAGGTAATTTTAAGTTACATGGATATACAGATAGTGATTATGGTGGATGCTATCAAGACAGAAAATCTACAACGGGTGGTTGTCAGTTTCTTGGACCCAGATTAGTTTCATGGCAATGTAAGAAACAAACAAATGTTTTTGTTTCAACTGCAGAAGCTGAGTACATAGCTGCATCAGCAGGATGTTCTCAAATCCTTTGGTTGCAAAACCAACTGCTAGATTATGGGTTCCATTTTCTTAAAACACCCATTTACATTGATAACACTGCTGCTATGTTCATTACAACTAATCCAGTTCAACATTCAAAAACAAAACATATCGAAGTTCGATATCATTTTCTAAGAGATAATTCTGAAAAAGGTTTAATCATTTTGATTCAAATAGCAACTGAAAAACAGTTGGCAGACCTATTTACTAAAGCTTTTCTACCAGGAAGGTTTGAGTATTTACTGGAGTCAATTGGTCTTATTAACCATGTGTAAACCTGGTTTCTAAGTTTTTATTTTAGTTCTTTGAATCTTTACATGATCAAAACCCTCCCTAAACCTAAAGGTCTTTATAAGGGTAACCTTTCAGAGTTATTTGCCTGATTGTTTCTTTTGTGTGTGTGTTTTCTTTTATAGAAAAACAAAATAGAAAACTAGAAAACTCAAAAATAAAATAGAAAAATATAAATCAAAAACTCCAAAAATAGAGTTCTTTTTATTTCTAATTCATTTTTAAGTAATGAATCTGTGTTTGTCTCATGTGAGAAATGATAGTACATTAGTGAGATTAGTTGCATACTTCACTCGCTAATAAAGTCTGACATGATCAGGATATGATGTGTAGACAACATCATGCTAGTATACTGAACAATAAATTCTTGTGATTACACTAAATCTCTATGCTTGTATGTGTATTCGTCTAAGTACTTTTAAGTTGTATTAGCCTATCAGGTTGTGTGCTTCCCGTTCCCGGGACGCTCACAGTTGGTCATTCACAGCATAAAACATACATATTATAAATTTAAGCAGCGTAATTAATTTTTATCAAAAACCATTCATTCATTTAAAACACTGTTGCTAAGCAATACATTCTAGTTCATAGGTCACAAAATGATTAGTCGAATGAATTACAAAACAACAGTATTGTCAAAAAGTGCATGGATGTCAGTCTTGCCCACCGAGTAGTCATCCCCGTATGCCATCTTCAGCAACCTGTTACCTGCCAACTGGAAAATACATAAAAGTCAGCGTTGCTGAGTGAGTTCTAGTTTTATAGTTAAAATACTTTATTTATCATTCAAAACCGTTCCTCATTCTTGTAGGTGATCATACATCGTACGTACACTTAGGTAATATTTTTATTATCTTCATCATCGTTCAATTCGTACTTTTATTATTCTTCTTCCCGTCTTTTGCAACACATAGTTGCTCACCCATTAGCAATCTCAAGGATTGCAAGACTTTTGATCTGTTATGACACTGAGTCACTCACCCATTACCAACCTCACGGGTTGTAAGTCTTCTGCGGTCTTTTGTAACAAAAAGTTGCTCACCCATTAGCAATCTCAAGGATTGCAAGACTTTTGGTCTGTTGCGACACTGAGTCACTCACCCATTACCAACCTCACGGGTTGTAAGTCTTCTGCGGTCTTTTGCAACACAAAGTTGCTCACCCATTGTTAATCTCAAAGATTGACCCTGTGTGCATCCTTCGGGGTAGCGAACCCGCATCACAGTTGAGCTAACACCTGCCAGGGGTGTGCACCTCCATACATTTGCTTGCAAGACTTTCGTTTATTCTTCTACATTCCACTTTTCTTTATCATTAATCTTCCACTTTATTAATGATAATAATTCCTGTCTTGATCATGTTCATTCCACGTAGAGTCATACAATATTATTATTATTAATAAGCACATTAATAATAATAATACTAATAATATTAATAATAATATCAATAATAATTTTAGTAACACTCCTAATCATAATATTAATTAAAATATTAAGAAAAGGGGTATTAATACATTCAATCATAATCATACGCATTTAATCAAGTCCCATTCAATAATCATGCGAAACCCTACTGCACAGACTCCAAGAAAATTTCTGTTAAAAATTCTAAGTGTTTGGGCGTAAGAGCCCTGTTCAGGCGTTTCACCACTGTCGGACTTACCAGCTTACACTTAGAAAAATTTCAACTCTGGGCGTATAAGCACTGTTGGGCGTATGAGCCCTGTTGGGCGTATGAGACCTGTTGGGACTTATAACCCTACACTTAGTCATTTCGACGGACTTTTCTAGGTATATGACCACTTTTCAGACTTTTCAGCTTTACTTAGTTTATTTTTCAGACTTATGAGCACTATTGGGACTCATATTTTTCAGGTTTACTTTTCAGCTTTACTCATGACCCCCATACTTAGTAAATTTTCCAGACTCATGAGTCTAGGGCGTATTAGGACTGGTGGGACATATAAGTACTACTTGGACTTATGACCCTACTTAGAATATTTCTAAGGCAAATTCCTGGGCGTATAAGCACTATTCAGACTTATTATTTGTACTTAATTTTTCTAAGTCCAAATTTCAGACTCATGACCACTATTTGGACTCATTAGGCGTATTAGCAGCCTGTTCATGTTTTAATTCATATTCTAGTCCCCAAACATCATAATACCTAGTTCTAAACATGTACATACGATTCCAGGCATAAACTTAACATAAACATAACCGTACGTTCACCCCAAATCATACTCTATAAACATACACATGTACATAACATACGGGTATCATACCCAAATTCATAAAAAAACATACATACATGCATTTTCCAGCCCCAAATCATTTAAAAACGTGTAAAAGGGGTCTAGAAACTCACCTTTGTTGTCTTCGGGTTTCGATATCCCTTCTTGAACTTCCAAGTCGTTTCTAACACCTAAAACACACACACACAATGCAACCCGAACACACAAGTCACATTTATAAGTACATAAGCGGTTCTAGAATCATCCTAAACATCAAAATTTCGAGGTTTCTCATGAAAAACTTCGAGCTTTCTGGTTCTTCTTCAAAAATCCGAAGTTCTCCTCTTTCTCTCTCTAGAACCGGTAGAAAAGGTGAAAAGTAGCAGGACATGGGTGGCTATACCACCTTTTGTATCAAAATAAATATGAAGTTTGCACTTTCAACAATTTTGGTCCCTCCACTTATGTTGACCTTTATTTCTTTCCTTTTCTTTCTCTTTTTCTTTTATTCTTTTATTTCTTTCTAAAAAAATACGGGTGTTACAAGTCCACCCTTCTTATATGGGTTTCGTCCCCGAAACCTGTTATTCCTCAAACAGGTGTGGGTAATGTCGTCTCATCTCCTCTTCAGTCTCCCATGTAGACTCGGATCCCTTCCTGTGCTTCCATTGTACACGCACCATAGGAACCACTTTATTCCTTAACCCCTTTTCTTTACGATCAATGATTGCCACTGGTTGCTCCACGTAGTTGAGCCTCTTATCCACCTCGATATCCTCCAGTGGTACAATCATATCTTCATCAGCTAAGCACTTTCTCAGATGAGATACATGGAATGTGGGATGAATTCTACTTAACTCATCTGGCAATTCAAGTCGATAGGCCACCTCTCCTACTCGTGCAACAATTCGGAAAGGTCCTATGTATCTCGGGCTTAGCTTACCTCTTTTCCTGAATCTGATAATCCCTTTCCAAGGTGAGACCTTCAACATGACCCGGTTGCCAACCTTGAACTCTATCGGTCTTCGTCTTTTGTCAGCATACGACTTTTGCCTATCTTTCGCCGCCTTCATGAAGGCTTTGATCTTTTCTAACTTCTCAGTCGTTGCTTCGATCACCTCAACACCTCCTAACTCTTTTTGCCCTATGTCTCCCCAACACACGGGCGTCCTACATCTCTTACCGTATAGCATCTCGTAGGGTGGCATGCCAATACTGGCATGATAACTGTTGTTATACGAGAATTCTGCTACCGGCAGGTGGTCGTCCCAACTTCCTCCAAAATCGATCACGCACGCCCGAAGCATGTCCTCGAGTGTTTGGATCGTCCTCTCAGACTGACCGTCCGTCTGAGGGTGATATGCTGTACTAATGTGTAGCCTCGTCCCCATTGTATCATGAAATCTTTTCCAAAACTTGGAGGTAAACCGGGTGTCGCGGTGACACAATAGACACCGGCACGCCATGACGAGCTACGATTTCTTTGATGAACAGATCCGCCAATCTTTCGGATGAGTACGTTTCGCGGATCGGTAGGAAGTGGGCACTCTTTGTCAAGCGGTCAACTATCACCCATATAGCATCATACCCCTTAAGGGTACGTGGTAACTTCGTGATGAAATCCATGGTGATGTGCTCCCACTTCCACTCGGGTATATCCAACGGCTGGATCTTCCCGTACGGTTTCTGGTGCTCTGCCCTTACTTGTAAGCAAGTTAGGCACTTACTCACGTACTCCACTACGTCACGTTTCATACCCGGCCACCAGTAATCCTTCTTCATATCGTGGTACATTTTGGTAGCACCGGGATGAATGGAGTATCGAGTCTTATGGGCCTCATCCATGATCTTTTCACGTAGATCCCCGTATCGAGGAATCCACATTCGCCCAAACCGGGTCTTAACACCAAGAGTGTTCTCACCCAATTCCGTAACTAGACCTCTCATCCTTTCGGAGTTAAGACGATCATCTTTCAAAGCCTCGTCTTGGAACTCCTTAACCTGTGTCATCACATCGGAGGTCATGATTAACTGATAAGCCTTCACCCAAATCGGCTCAGGCCTTTCTTTTCGACTAATGGCATCTGCCACCATGTTGGCCTTGCCCGGATGGTAATGGATTTCGCAATCATAATCCTTTATGAGCTCCAACCATCGCCTTTGCCTCATGTTTAGATCTTTCTTCTCGAAGAAGTACTTCAAGCTTTTGTGGTCTGTGAAGATGGTGCACTTCGTCCCGTATAGGTAGTGCCGCCAAATCTTCAACGAGAAAACCACCGCAGCTAATTCAAGATCATGTGTGGGATAGTTGACTTCATGGGTTTTCAGTTGTCGAGATGCATAGGCTATTACCCTTCCACGTTGCATCAACACGCAACCTAGCCCAGAATAAGATGCATCTGAATAGACCACTAAGTCTTCATTCCCCTCGGGCAATGTCAAAACAGGGGCTTGTGTTAGTCTTGTATTCAACTCCTCAAAGGCAGTCTCCTGCTCTTGACCCCACACGAATTTCACATCCTTACGGGTCAATTTTGTCAAAGGTGAGGCTATCTTGGAGAAGTCTTGAATAAATCTCCTGTAATAGCCCGCCAATCCCAAGAAACTACGAATCTCGGATGGCGTCTTTGGTGACTTCCATTGCATCACAGCCTCAACCTTTGCTGGGTCCACCATGATTCCCTCTGCATTTACCACGTGACCCAGAAATTGCACTTCGCGTAGCCAGAAAGCACATTTGGAGAACTTAGCATACAGTTTCTCCCTTCTCAAAGTCTTCAACACTTCCCGAATGTGGCCGGCATGCTCTTCTTCGCTCCTCGAATAAATCAGGATATCATCGATGAACACAATCACTGATTTATCTAACATTGGCCGACACACTCGGTTCATCAAATCCATAAAAGCAGCTGGCGCATTGGTCAACCCAAACGACATGACGAGAAACTCGTAGTGACCGTAGCGCGTCCGAAAAGCTGTTTTAGGAATGTCCTGCTCCTTTACCTTCAATTGATGGTAGCCAGATCGAAGATTTATTCTCGAGAACCAACTGGCACCCTGGAGCTGGTCGAACAAGTCAGCGATTCTCGGTAACGGATACCGATTCTTTATTGTCAACTTGTTCAATTCACGGTAGTCGATACACATTCTCAGGCTACCGTCCTTCTTTTTCACAAATAAGACCGGAGCACCCCAAGGAGAGATACTCGGTCTAATGAAGCCCTTGTCATGCAACTCTTGCAGTTGCTCCATTAACTCCTTCATCTCAGTCGGAGCCAATCGATACGGTGCTTTAGCGACGGGTTGGGCACCGGGTATCAAGTCGATCTGAAATTCGATTTCGCGGTCAGGTGGTAATCCCGATAAGTCTTCCGGGAACACATCTGGAAACTCACACACAACCGGAATGTCGGATAGTTGTGGTGTTGGCGTTTCCACATCCTTTACGTAACATAACTAGGCGCTGCACCCACGCCTCATACACTTGCCTGCCACCGCCATCGAAATCACCTTCGGAATCATCGTTACCCGATCACCGTATATCGTTACCAGACTTCCGTCAGATGCCGTCAGTCTAATCATCTTCTTTCGACATACGATATTCGCTTCGTAGGTTGCCAACCAATCCATTCCTAGCACCACATCAAACCCACCTAGGGGCATCACATGTAATCTAGCAGCAAACCTATGACCTTCTAACTCTATGGTACAGTCCTCTATCACATCAGTAACTCTAGTGGACTTACCAGTAGCAGTTTCTACATCAAAGGGCTCATCAATGAATTTACTACTAGCAGGCAACTTAACACAGAAACTAGTAGAAATGAAACTCCTACTAGCACCAGAATCAAATAACACAGAAGCAAGAGTTTGATTGACTAGAAACGTACCTGACACAACATCGGGGTCCGTCCTAGCCTCCTCTCTGGTCATGGTGAAAGCTCTGGCACTTGTCTTCTGCCCCTCAGTCCCGGCCGTTTTCCTGGCCCCGGAACTCTCCACCCTCGGCTTTCTACAGTCCTTGCTCATATGGCCCGCCTCACCGCAGGTGAAACACCTCAGCTCCTTACAGTCCTTCGAGATGTGGCCCAGCTTCCCGCACCTGTAGCACACCTTGAACCCCATTCTGCACTCACCCGTATGCTCCTTCCCGCACTTGCCACACCTTTTGGGCCCTGATCTTGATGGTCCCACCCTACGGTCATCCACTCTCATCCTTTTGTTGTTCGGGGTAAAGCCACCACGCCCGAACCGCTTCCCATTAAAATTTTGGTCACCCCCACCAGCCTTCTTCACCTCTGCATCCGCTACCTCCCTCTCATCGTAGAGCCTCCCAGCCAAATCCACTGCCAACCTAAAAGTGCTTGGTCGTGCAGCAATCAAATGCCTACGAATGTCGGCTGGCAGCCCCTGAACGTACCGGTTGATCTTTCATGACACCGGCGTTACTTGATCTGGCACCAGCCTAGCCATCTCATTGAATTTGGCAGTGTATTACTGGTGGGTCATGGTTCCCGCCTCAAATTGTAGGAACTCCCTCTCGATCTTATCGAGTTCTCTGTGAGGACAGAACTCCTCAATTACCAACTTCTTCAACTCGGACCACTTCATTTTCCCTATGGCCCTGCTGCCCTCAGCTTGGACGATATTGTCCCACCAACATAGTGCTGAGTCTGTAAAAGAGTGGGTGGCAAACTTCACCCTCTGATCCTCCCGGCACTCGCTGATCTCAAGTACCGCTTCCATCTCCCTTACCCAACGGTGTGCGGCAGCAGCATTGCCATTTCCATCAAAAGTCGGGGGCTTGCACCTCTGGAATGCCCCGTAACTGCATCCCTTGGTCGTCACCCCTACTACATCATCCTCCTCCTCATCAGATACTACTACCTCAGGATCCGGTCGTTCCTCTCCTCCCATGCTTTCCTTTCCAGTCGACCCTCTCCTGTCCTCCTTCTCTTTCCTTTCCTCGTTCCTTACAGCTCGAATAACATCGGTCACTACAGATGGCATAACTGCCTGCAGGACCTGGTGTACCTCATCAGCAATCGTCTCCCTAGCTGAGGCATTCAGGCTTGCATTCTCAGTTTCTTCATTCCGGTCAGGAACCTCGGGGTTCACATGAGTCGCCTTAGGAGTTTTAACACTGTTCCTAGTCATACGCGGACGACCTCTATTTCTAGTAGCCTTGGAAGGTTTCTTCCCAGCCATTTCCTAAGCACTATAAGATTCAAACACCAAAACAGTCATTCAAGGTAACAGCTCAGTTTATGTCAAGTATAGTAAGTCCCTAATTACAGTGGCCATTTGTGATTAGCCACTTACTTTACTTTTCACACCCCAAGCATTTCCTATCCTGACTACATCAGTATCTAAATCTACTAAGAACAAATAATCCATATAGCACACGCACATAAGTCTGGTTGACTTTTAAGAAAACAATACCTGATGGCACATGGCTACTCGGGCTGACATCCCTCTTCCTGTCCCATTCTCAGTTTAAGTTAAGGTTTATTTTGAAAATTTACCCGTTTCACTTAAACTTTGGCTCTGATACCAACTTCTAAGGCCCTGTTCCCGGGACGCTCGCAGTTGGTCATTCACAGCATAAAACATACATATTATAAATTTAAGCAGCGGAATTAATTTTTATCAAAAACCATTCATTCATTTAAAACACTGTTGCTAAGCAATACATTCTAGTTCATAGGTCACAAAATGATTAGTCGAATGAATTACAAAACAACAGTATTGTCAAAAAGTGAATAGATGTCAGTCTTGCCCACCGAGTAGTCATCCCCGTATGCCATCTTCAGCAACCTGTTACCTGCCAACTGGAAAATACATAAAAGTCAGCGTTGCTGAGTGAGTTCTAGTTTTATAGTTAAAATACTTTATTTATCATTCAAAACCGTTCCTCATTCTTGTAGGTGATCATACATCATACATACACTTAGGTAATATTTTTATTATCTTCATCATCGTTCAATTCGTACTTTTATTATTCTTCTTCTGGTCTTTTGCAACACATAGTTGCTCACCCATTAGCAATCTCAAGGATTGCAAGACTTTTGATCTGTTACGACACTGAGTCACTCACCCATTACCAACCTCACGGGTTGTAAGTCTTCTGCGGTCTTTTGTAACACAAAGTTGCTCACCCATTAGCAATCTCAAGGATTGCAAGACTTTTGGTCTGTTGCGACACTGAGTCACTCACCCATTACCAACCTCACGGGTTGTAAGTCTTCTGCGGTCTTTTGCAACACAAAGTTGCTCACCCATTGTCAATCTCAAAGATTGACCCTGTGTGCATCCTTCGGGGTAGTGAACCCGCATCACAGTTGAGCTAACACCTGCCAGAGGTGTGCACCTCCATACATTTGCTTGCAAGACTTTTGTTAATTCTTTTACATTCCACTTTTCTTTATCATTAATCTTCCACTTTATTAATGATAATAATTCCTGTCTTGATCATGTTCATTCCACGTAGAGTCAAACAATATTATTATTATTAATAAGCACAATAATAATATTAATACTAATAATATTAATAATAATATCAATAATAATTTTAGTAACAGCCCTAATCATAATATTAATTAAAATATTAAGAAAAGGGGTATTAATACATTCAATCATAATCATACGCATTTAATAAAGTCCCATTCAATAATCATGCGAAACCCTACTGCACAAACTCCAAGAAAATTTCTGTTAAAAATTCTAAGTGTTTGGGCGTAAGAGCCCTGTTCAGGCGTTTCACCACTGTCGGACTTACCAGCTTACACTTAGAAAAATTTCAACTCTGGGCGTATAAGCACTGTTGGGCGTATGAACCCTGTTGGGCGTATGAGACCTGTTGGGACTTATAACCCTACACTTAGTCATTTTGGCGGACTTTTCTAGGCATATGACCACTGTTCAGACTTTTCAGCTTTACTTAGTTTATTTTTCAGACTTATGAGCACTGTTGGGACTCATGAGCACTGTTGGGACTCATGACCCGCATACTTAGTAAATTTTCTAGACTTATGAGTCTGGGGCGTATTAGGACTGGTTGGATATATAAGTACTACTTGGACTTATGACCCTACTTAGAATATTTCTAAGGCAAATTCCTGGGCGTATAAGCACTATTCAGACTTATTATTTGTACTTAATTTTTCTAAGTCCAAATTTCAGACTCATGACCACTATTTGGACTCATTAGGCGTATTAGCAGCCTGTTCATGTTTCTAATTCATATTCCAGTCCCCAAACATCATAATACCTAGTTCTAAACATGTACATACGATTCCAGGCATAAACTTAACATAAACATAACCATACGTTCACCCCAAATCATACTCTATAAACATACACATGTACATAACATACGGGTATCATACCCAAATTCATAAAAAAACATACATACATACATTTTCCAGCCCCAAATCATTTAAAAACGTGTAAAAGGGGTCTAGAAACTCACCTTTGTTGTCTTCAGGTTTTGATATCCCTTCTTGAACTTCCAAGTCATTTCTAACACCTAAAACACACACACAATGCAACCCGAACACACAAGTCACATTTATAAGTACATAAATGGTTCTAGAATCATCCTAAACATCAAAATTTCGAGGTTTCTCACCAAAAACTTCGAGCTTTCTGGTTCTTCTTCAAAAATCCGAAGTTCTGCTCTTTCTCTCTCTAGAACCGGTAGAAAAGGTGAAAAGTAGCAGGACATGGGTGGCTATACCACCTTTTGTATCAAAATAAATATGAAGTTTGCACTTTCAACAATTTTGGTCCCTCCACTTATGTTGACCTTTATTTCTTTCCTTTTCTTTCTCTTTTTCTTCTATTCTTTTATTTCTTTCTAAAAAAAATACGGGTGTTACACTAAGCTACACCACTCACACCTGATGACAATGTGACTAATCATGAGATCTGTTACAAGCATCATTCTCTTCTCTGTTATGAGTCATCATAGACCTGAAGTGCTGAGATATCCTCTGTTGTAAGTCATTACAGACCTGGATATTCTCCTTTGATGCAAAAGATGCCAATGTGCACAACCCATTCAAATGGATGGTTAGGGTTGATAAAATGGTTATCCATGATCAGTCTCAATTTAGTTAAGTAACATGAGCTCTAGTTATGTATATTTGTTAGGTAATAAGTTGAGAATGTGTGCTTCCTTGCATATCTTCATGATAGTTGATCCTCTAAGTCTTAGTTTGAGTCACATCTTGTCATATCTAATTGTACTATAATCAATCCAAGAATTGAACAAGTAAGTGAGCATATTTCTGTCACCAACACTCATTTTCTGTCCTTAGATCTTGTGTCTCCTTTGCTGTGATATCACTGACCTAGAACACCCTTGATCAGGATTTAATCATTGTCTATGACTATTCATATATTTTTTTATTTTAATGTCCTGATCTTCACTAATCTGATCTCACTGCAATCAATGATTCTATTGTACATATTAGATTTTAATTCTGCATTAATTTTGATTTTATACATGTTTTCTTGTGTGCAGGCATTATAACAATGATAAGTGTGATATTCTTATGTTACCGTGGTAAACTTCTAAGATCTGAAAAAACTTAAAACTTTAGGGGGAGTAATAACAATAAGAATTTTCTCAGAAAATCAAAATGAACATGTTGAATTGAAAGGATGATGCTTTAAGTTCAAAGTATGTGTGTGTTTGATAATGTAAAGCTTTTGTCTATGATAAAATGATCCCATAATTTTAGAAAGTGGAAAAGCTTCTTTGAAATGTTGAAAACAAAAAAAATTGGTTTGTATATTTTGAGACTAAAATGAAGGGTCGAAGTGTAAAAAGTTAAATTTTGAGGGTCAAAAGTGTAAATTTGGAGAGAAAGTCAAAAATATGCAAAATTGTTTAAATATTTGTATGAAATATTACAAATGTGTTTAAACAGTGTGCAGGTGGAAGATTTGAAAAATCACAAGTGCAAAAGCACCTAAACAGTATTATGTGCCTAAACAGTTGTCATGTTGCTGAACAGTTGTCATGTGTCTGAATAGTTGTCATGTTTCTGAAAAGTTCCAAGTGTGAGCGTTTGAGAAACCTCATGCTACTGAACAGTGCCTATGCACCAGAACAGTGCTTATGCGACTGAATAGTGCTTATACACCTGAACAGTTCTCATGCTTCTAACCTCATATGCACGAACAGTGCTAATGTGTCTAATACTTAGTGAAATTTAGGTCCTCATGCGCTCAAACAGTGCTCATGCGCCTAAAATATTCACTTATATATATAAGAACACTTGTGACAATCTCATTTCGTTAACATTTCAAACCTCATTTGACTTCTCCCCTGCCCATTCGAACTCTCAGTCTAAAACCCATTTCATCAATAACATCATTTCAGCAATAAATCATAGATTTTTTATAGTGTTTGAAAGATTGTAAACGTAAGTTGAGAATCTATTTAAACATTGTGTGTGATTTTTTGATGATTCTGATATAGGCGTTAGACACCTATTCAGGCGTTTGAACCCTAAGTTGATCAAAACTCAAGATTTGAGCATATAAATCAATGCATTATCAAAAATTGATCAGTGAATGATGTTTAGATTATGATTTCGAGCATATTGATTCATTACAACAAGATTTGAAATGAACTTTGATCGGATGCACTGTTCACTGTTCATCGATGAACAGTAATTTTTGAAGATGAACTTGAAAAGAAAGACGAACAAATGAATATTGTTTTTTATTGAAAATAAATAAAAATTAATAATCTCTCTTCAAATATTGTTAAAATGTTCAATAAAATTGATAAATAAAATAATCAAATGTGTTTAATTTTTTTTAAATTCAACTTAACAAATAAAATTTTATAAAAATAGAAATGTTTTTCAATTGAAAATAATTAAAATTACAAGTATAGTTTATAAGTCAATTCATTAAACACACTAGGTTATTATATCTTATATCATCATATGATCAAACTCACATTCAATATTTTTTTTAAAATATACACATTGTCTAACATCATTGCTTTAAACTTTTGCAGATGGTTGATCTAAAGTTTTAGCTTAAGCACAATATTGCTGCGTTGCTTAACGAAGAAGTTCAAGATGCCATATCTTATGAAGAAATTATTAGATTTCTTCTAAGAACCAAGTATGTGTATGCAATGTGTTATCTGACAGTGATTTATCATAGACTTATCAGAAAGTTCTGGAGCACAGCAAAAGTTGAAGTTAATGATGAAGGAAGAAGAGTTGTAAGAGGTTTTGTGACAAGAGATCGAATGATTGAAGTTTCTGAAGAATCTATAAGAGTTGCATTAAGACTGGGTCACAATGATCTAGAAGATCTTGCTGAGTTGACATTAATGAATGTAGAGAGACATTCATGGAAATGGGTCATCGTGATCATTTCCCAAAGAAACAATTCTTCAGAGCTCGTGTATACAATCATTGGAAGCTTCTCTGTTATATTTTCCAACATTGCATGTCCAAGAGGAGTGCTGGGTGGAACTCATTCCCAGTGGACATAGCATCTCCAATTGTAGCCATTGCAACTAATCGAAGATTTAATATGGCAAAATGGATCTTGAATGGATTCATATTAATTTGGAGAAAGGCATAAGGAACAAATATCTGATGTACCCCAGATTTCTTCAAATGATCATCAATGAAGAATATCCAGATATTCATGTCTATGGAGTAGGTGGAGATAGACTTGACTTGGAACACATGTCTGAATTACATACAAGAAACTAACAATGTTGACTGGTGCTCAAAATGTTCCAATGTTTGATTATATGAGGAATGTGGCTAATGATGAGGTGGATATTACAGTGGATCATTTTCATTTATTAGAAGGTGAACCAATAGATCCAGCTGATTTGATAGATGAATTTCCTCTAATCCCTCCTCAAGAAGATGATGATCAAAATGATGATGATAAGAATGAAGAAGATCATGATGATAGCTCATCTAGTTCTGATGATAATGATGATGATGATGGTGGTGTAGCTGAGACACACCAATCATTGAGCAGTGATAGAACCATGTCTGAGCATGCTGATGAAGCTCAACATGAAAGTGAAGGAATAATGGGTGATGATATACTAGATGATATTGTGCATCATGTAGATGTGGAGCATGAGCCTGATGTGCAAAATCAAACCTTTGAGTATGATTTTAATGATGTTTTTATGATTGATCAAGATATTCCTGTAAGTGCAACACATGATGTGTCTGTATAAACAGATGAGATAATTGATTTGGATGAATTGAATATTCTTAAAGAGGAAAATGAAGCTAAAGAGAAAGTGATTGCTGATCTCAAAGCTGATCTTGATAAGTTAAGAAAAGAAAACTTGAAGCATGAAAAAGATGAAAATTTGCTGAAAGATATGCTCAAAAAGCTTAAACAAGAGTTGAAAGAAAAGAATGAAAAGATACTGAGTTCTGCAAAAGATAAAGATGATGTGATAAAGAATTTTGACCTTATGCTTAAAGATTATAATCTTTTGGAAGAAAGATTTAAAAGATTGACTGAAGAGAATGCAAAACTGAAGGCAGAACTAATGAAGAATCAAGAATCTCAAAAGCCAATCTCTCCTATAGTAGAAATTTTGTCTGAAGTGGTTCCAACAGAGATTGAGGAAAATGTATAAATGGATAAAGGAAAAAGGAAGATAGATGAAGTTGATTATTCAGTTTTACCTGAATCATCTTCAAAAGTTCAAAGTACTGAAGAGATTGTTGAAGAAGAGAGTCAAGAAGCCCAAGAACCATTTAGTCAAGAGAAAATTGGTGCCTTGGAAGATATTGAAGAAGAATATGATGATGAGTGGTTTAATGAAGTGCTTGATGATAAAGATATTGAAGAAGAATTTGAAACTACTTCCTTATTTGATCAAGTGCAAGTTCATGATGATATTCCACAAGATTTTGAAGAAAGATATAATTATCTTGTGAAGATGAAGTACAACAGAGTATTTTTGGATGGGATTACAGTTTCTCAAATCAATAATGAGTATGAGAAATGTATAGCTGTTGAATCTGTTGCTCCTGTTGATCCTAATGAGATAGTTATGGAACATGGTGAATGGAACAGAGCACAAGAAAACATTAATGTTGAAGAAGTTCCTAGTTCAGAGCTGCACCATCCTGATCCTGATGAAATGAGCATTCCTGCTTTAAGGTCATGGTTGCAAGCTAGAAACTATCCTTGGAAAAGGTTGAAAAGACTTCAATCAGTTTCTTTGAGAAATCTTGTTAAAAGCTTTCAACAAACTGAGAAACAATCAAACAAAATGATCATTCTAGATACTGACAATCCTCAGTATTTAGATATCACCAAAAGAACAAGAATCTTGAAGCCTCAGGAAATAAAGCAAATGGCCCAAAAGACAAGTGCACATGAAAGAAGACAAGAGTTTATCAAGATGTTTCCACAATCTGAACAACAATTGTACAAAGCTTCTTCTGAACAAAAGCATATCTTTGATAGTGCAAGATCTACTAGAGATTTGGTTAGGAACGTGTTGCAGAAAGGTAAATCTGTAGCAGAATTGTTAAATGCTATGATTGCACCTGACTTCACTAACCAAGTTAAAATAATTGCTTGGAAATATGATGAAGTTTTTGATGCTTTTCTGATCAAACGAGTAAATGCTGTGTGTGACGTTTATCACTTTTACTCGAGCATTATTAAACTTCCAGTTCAAGACCTGAAAGAACTGAACAAACTTCCTTTGATTAACCCTTCTAGAAATAAAAGAGGAGAAATGTTTGTAGAACTTCTGAGCCGAGGGCTAGCTAGAACAAGTAATTTCCTTCAGACTCGATGTGATCAAGAAGACAAGGAATACTTTTCTATGCTAAAGAAGAACAAGAAGATTAGAGGGTTACAATCGGAAAAAGAGCACTTTATGATTGAATTTTGTGATAAGTATTTTGAGAAAGTGACTACTCCTGGATTGAAGGTGATTGATGGAAATCAAAAGACCAAACCTATTCTTAGATGGTTTTATAACATAGAAACTTTTGAACTTAAATTGGTCCGAAATCTTGAACATTGGGATGAGGACATGATATCTTTGTTTGGTGCTTTTGAGCTGAAATTACTCCATCCAAGCTATATCTTATTTTTGTCTGTTCAAAAATTTGAGAAAGTATCACCTGAGATAGCAAAGCAAGATAAGAAATATTTTCTATCTATTATCAATGTGATGAATGCGGCTATGGAGAGAATTTCATTGAGAAAAGCTCTTGCTTATGCAAACATCGTGAAAAGAGACATAAATGACATTGAATTCATGAGAATTTCAAGAAAAGGAGTATTAGAGGTATATTGCAAAGAAAGTAAAAATCCTATTGACTTGTATGAAAATGTTGACATTGCATGCTTGTCAAAGGATACATTGGAAAGAATGAAGTTGATGGAGATAAAAACAAATGAATCAAAACCAGAACAAGTTGTGCTTGCTGTTAAATTTAAGTCATTGATTGAGAATGCTTTAAAAGAGATAGAGATGTATAAGAAAAAACATATGTTCAAAGTAAAAGAAGAACCCGAAGATTTCTTTGATGTTTAATGATGAATGAGACAAGAAGATAGAAGATGAAAGAGAGATGACAAAAGATGAAGAGAAAATGAAGATTGAAGAAAAAGAAGACAAAGATATGAAGACAGAAGACTTTTGAAGACTAAAGATAAATGTAAATCTTAGGGGGAGTATTGTTAGTCCTCTAGAAAGATTAACATTAGTCTTAGCGTGTCATTTACAATTCTGCCTTAGTATAGGGACTAGAATTGTAAATAGATAGTCTTTAGTTTGTTGGTAGTATAAATAGCTTAGTCTAGAGTAGAATTAAGTCGTCGTAACAATTTTGTATTTGCTGCTTTCTTACTCTTGTAATTGACTTTGCTATATCAATAAACTTTGAATTTTATTGATATATGCTTGATTTGATTATAATTGTTTGTGTTTCTTTGAATTGTTCACATAATTTGTTACAGATTGATGCATTTGATCCTATCAGTCACCTAGGGCAAGTCATATCTCCCATTTATACAAACCTTTGGTCCTAGCCCGAACATTGTGCACGAAGTTGATGCTGGACCTATGGTAATTAAACCATTAACCTTGTGCACGAAACTGATCCAGTCACCTAGGGCATACCAAAGGGCCTTGTCAATCTTAATGATTGACCCTGTGTACATCCTTTGGGGTAGCTAACCCGCATCACAGTTAAGCTAACGACAACATGGTCGTGCGCCTCCTTTCATTTGCTTGCAAGCCACTCGTTTGTTCATTACGTTTTACTTTTGATCGTTGTTATCTTTCATTTCGTTACGTTACCCTTTACGTTCATTCATTCATTCGTCATACTACATAAAGTAATAACATAATATTTAACGTATTTCGTAATATAAAATAAATATTTTTTCATACCATTAAAGATAACATGTTATACATGCCATACACCATTCATGCATTCCATAACCCTAAAACATCTCATAATTATGCTTATATTGGGTAATCATTACCCATAAGTCAACTTAGTCAAAACCCTAGGCTTTCTATTTTTCCCAAAATTTCAAGAAATAATTTTAAGGGTCTAGACACATGGGCACTATTTGGGCGCTTCTGCCCTGTTCAAACGTTTTGCCATTATGCAGACGTATCGACTTAACTTAGTCACTTTTTATTAGACGCATGGGCCTATTTAGACGCATGGGCACTATTCAGACGGTTGGGCTTTCACTTGCAATATTCCAGACGGTTGGGCACTATTCAGGCGTTTGGGCTCACATTTAGCCATTTTCACTTAGACGCATGGGCCTGTTTAGGCGCATGGGCATTATTCAGACGTTGAACTTTTGGGTGGTCGGGCACACTTAGAAAAATCAAACCGTTGGACGCATGGTCCACTGTTTAGACGGTTGGGCACTAAATTTTCACTTAAACAACATAAAGCACTCCCAATTCATCCTAAAGCAGGATCTAAGCTTAGTTCTAGCATTCTAAGCATCGTAACATGTACATACACACATATATGTCCTAAATTTACACTCGCCCACATGCACATTTACACAGACACATATGGGTGAAACCTATTTTTCATAAAAACATAAACACATGCATTTTCCAGCCCCAAAGTAGTTAAAAACATGTTAGAAAGGGGGTTCTAGAACTCACTTTAGTTGTTTTTGGGTTTAGACCCTTCTCTTGAGCTTTCTCAGACGTTTCTAGCACCTAAAACCCATACACATACACAACTCGAACACACAATCACATTTATAAGCACATAACCAAGACTAGAAACATCTAAAACATCATAAAATCGAGAATTCTTACCAAAACCTTCGAATTCTTCTTATTCTTCTATAACCTCCAAGAATTCTCTGCTCCTCTTCTCTCTCTCTCTAAAAATCCGAATGACAAGGTGTAAGAGGCAACATAGGCGGCCATGTTGCTTTATTCACCAACTTTTCCTAAGTTGTGTCCTTTTGGACACTTTTAACCACTCAACTTTGGGTTACTTTATATTTCTCCTCTTTATTCGTGTTTATTCTTTCTTTCTCGTCTATAAAAATATCCGGGTGTTACAATCAACATCAAGGACTTCTTACTTTCGTGATTAAACAAGATTAGAAGAAGGTATAACATCAGCAATAGCTCATCGGATATTAAGCAGACTTTCAAGAACACCTGAAGGTAACCAATCAAGAATGATGAACAATCTAGAAAACCAAGGAGTACCACAACCAAACCAACCTTTAGGAGATATTCCATTACCTGTGTTCCCTCAACCTGATGATCCTCCACCTCAACCACAACCAATGCAACCTTAACCTCATGGCCAATCCCTGTAAATCAAGGTGTGCAAAACCAACCCCCGCCCATGAACTTCCAACCGATGCCAAATTTCTGGGTTCATAATCCAAGTTTTTAGCATGACGTGGAAGGGAGCCATCATAGCAACGAGGACTGGTTTTTAGCATGACCTAGTTCACATCAGGATCAAGATGGTTATGCTCAACCACCTATTCGCAACAACGTTGAAGGTCAACCATTTAATTGCATACCTTCCAATCTAAAACCACAACACTATGTACTAGCACATGGTGTGGATAGTCACTTTTGTCCTGCCATTGCCATCAGTTCATCTACTATAGTTCACCAACACAAACAGGACGAGCTTTTGAAGTCCAACCATAATGCTTAGGAATTCTTCCTCACTTTCACGGGATGGAAACCGAAGAACTATACTTGCACATATAAGAATTTGAGGCATCATGTAGCACCATTGGTGGCCAAGGCTTTTCACCGAATGAAGTTAAATTGGTTCTATTCCAATTAACCCTTAAAGACGAGGCCAAACAATGGTTCCTATCTCTACCATCTACAAGTATTCACACATGGGTACAAATGCAACAACAATTCTAGGATGAATACTATACTTCCCAAAGGACAAGTGATGCAAGGAGAGCTATTCGAGGATTTACACAACAATCAGGCGAACAGTTCCATGAGCTTTTCACCGATTCAAAGAGATGCTAAGAACTTGTATACATCATGGCATAGCTAAGCAGGAGTTGATTTCAGCATTCTGTGATGGGCTATCATCGGAGGATGCTAGCGATGTAAATTACACAAGTGTAGGAACGTTCACGTTAAACCATAAGGATGATGATTGGGAAATTTTGGAAAGGATGAGTGTAATCTCCAAGAAGCGTGCACAATCAAGTCGAAGATCAAGGGGTGCAAACATAAAGATGTTGAATGATCATGTGGCCATGGATAGAATTACGGTTCTAGAACGAGAAATTGCAAGCCTTAATGTTGGAAAGAGTGGCGTGGTAAACATATCTAGTAAGTATGAAGTGTGTGACATGTGCAATGACATCGGCCATACATCGATCAGATGCTACTTGAATTTAGGGAAGAGTGAAAGCGTACATCAATTACAAGGCCAAGTATAAAGGAAGACATATGATATGAACTCTAACATATATCATCCCGGCGTTAGAAATCACCCAAACATAGATATGGTAATAATACAAACCAATTGAATCCTCCTTTTCAGATACAAAATGAAGGAAGCAACCAATATCAAGGCTAACAATAGGAATACAATCAAGGTGGCTATCGAAGAAAAAACTGCAATCAAAGAAGCTACCAACAAGGTGGTCAATATCAACAAAGGAATCAACAACATCAACAAGGTGCTTCTACGAACAATGACAATGACAATGCAATTTTGTTAGCAATTCAAGGTCTTGCAAAGGAGATGAAAGACTTTAAGCAATTTAGAGAGGTGCAAGAAAAGACCAATAAGGCCATTGCCAAGCAACTTTGACAATTAGCTGAACTATATTTCGAACGAGAACCGGGGAGGCTTCTAAGTGAAACAATGAAGAACCCACAACATCAAGCTTCAAGTTCAAAGAATGTGCACATTAATTCGGTTAGTATCGTTCCTAAATATGAATGTAATGATTATGATTTAACCACTCTTTCTTAAGTAGTTTAAGGTAATGACAAGGAAGTTGATGAAGTGGAAGGAAGTGACATAAGAGAACCAAATTTTCCCATTCAAGTTAGGAAATTAAAAATCAAGCGGGCACTTTTAGATTATGGAGCCAGTGTAGGCATCTTTCTAAGAAGTTTGTATGACCAATATGACTTTGTTCAGTTACATGAATCCGACAGAATAGTGGTGCTTGCTGATTCGATATGGAAACAACCCCGGAGATGGTTAAGGATGTGATAATCAGGTTAGGAGAGTTTTACTAACCTATAGACTTTATGGTGCTTGATTATGCACCAGTAAGCACGAATGACCAACCAAAGGTAATTTTAGAACGACCATTCTTGGTAACAGCCAAAACTCAAATCAATTGCCGAGATGGAATTATCAACATGACATTCACAAACCGTAAGTTGTTCTTTAATGTGTTTTCAAAATCAATTACATATGTAGTTAAAAATGATTGTTCTATATCATATGCTACTAACGGGTGTGTTCGTCCTTACAATTCAAATGTAAGCAAGGACATCACCAAGAAAAATGTTTTTGATGGGAAAACCATTGGATCATAAGAATTCAAGGAATGATCCTAAAACTTACAATTCAAGGTTTGAGCTTGAGAATGTGGAAAAGGAGGAGAATATGAAGATGGAGCCACCAAGGAATGAAAATCCGAGAAGAAAGGTTAAGATGGGAAAACCATTGGATCATAAGAATTCAAGGATTAAAGAAGCAATGTTTGGCCAAAGTTTGAGTGAACAAGAGAAGCTATAAAGCCAAGAGAAGCATTTATATGAAAAGAAATTTGTAGAAAAGCACTCAATACCACCACCATAAGTGGTCCCTGGTAAGGTCTGGCTGAATACCTAAAACTTAGCGCTTGTAGGAGGCAACTCGAGAATTTTTTGGGTGTGTTCACTAGAAACCCTCACAAGACTACAACTTGTCCACTCGAGTCTACCGAGGGGTTTAAAGGCTTGTTGCATACGCTAAATGCAATCGTAATTCCTACAAAAGTGAGTTTTACTTCTTTTATTACTTTGTATGTTCTTTGTTTTTTGTTTAGTTTAATCATGCACAAGGCGCAAGTCACTTACTGAAGGCTCTCACTAATGATCAGATTCATGTACTCCTTCCTTATCTTGTTTATCTTTTGATTTTTGGTTGAATCTTAACCATACATTATGGACAATGTATCCTAATTATGGGGATGGAGAAGCAAAGAAAAATGTATTGAGAACATAAATGTATTGAGAAGAGTGCCAAAATTGAAATTTTAAAATTTTTTAAAAAGCTTGAAAATATGTAAAGATTGAATCATTAAGTACAAATCATTAACTAATTACCTACTTAAGCATGTTTTTGGTTTTTTGTCATCGTTAGATTCGTTTTGATGTTCAAAAGAGGAAAAAGACTTTGGATTTATGTAGCCGAGGGTAATAAAGCAGAAGGTGGATCTTTCATTCATAGGTTACATTAAATTCACAAAGTTAAAAAGAATAATTCATATAGATTGTTTCAAGAAAGAAATCAAAGTAGGCACAAAGATGATAAAGGCATTAGGATCTAGCCTTGGGAATTGAAAAGCCTTTTCATTTTTTAGATCATACCCAATATTCTCAATTAGAAACCGAAAGAAGCCAATGTGACACCTAATGCTATATATGATGAAAAGAAGAATAATATGAAGCCTTTTATCATTCTAGTGTTGCTTTTGATGAAATCCAAATTGGATAGGTGATTATGTGTTAAAACATAGCCAAAGTGCCAAGCCTCATACTTCGGTAAGTTGATAAGGACGTTTTCAAATTATATGAAAATATAGGTTGAAAACGGTCATATCGTTCGAAAAGCGAGAAATTAAAAGAGGGCCAAGGTTAGTATGCCCCACAAAAGAAAAAAACTCATAAAGATGGGCCAATGCTTGACCCACAATGCAAAATGTGTTAATACCAATAATAGACCATCAAAGAAGGTAACCTTACCTAATTTTTGGATTTCATCACTTTTTAGCCATTTTTTATCCTTAATTTCTTACCCTTAATATAAGCCTAATGAAACCTGTAAAAGTCCATTTGATTTGTGTATAATTTTGGTGTATTATGAGCAAATGTGATTATATGCATGGAAAAAACATGAAGGCCTATTAGGCTTAGTTAGGTGAATCTAGATTCAAGTAACATAATATATTTAAAAGAAAAAGTATGCGAATTTAGGTATGACCTTGAACCAAAAATGAGAATGACTAAGGGATTGAAGAATTTATTTGATAATAAATGTTTGAAAGTGACTTAAAAGCTTTGCTTAGGGACACGCAAAAGGCTAAGTGTGGGGTTGTGATCGCATATCGATATTCATGGATTAAAAGTGTTTAAATATGCAATTTACATTGAGTTTATGATTGGAATGAAGATACTTTGAGTTTGTTTTAATGTGTAGGGAATTGGACCTTAAGTAACCTTATTTTAAGGTGAATGAAGCAAAGGATGAAACCACAGGGACCAAATACACAATTACCAAAAGATGCAAAACGGGAAACCGGAACTATTTTGAAGGGGGCGTATGATACGCCGGGCGGCGTATCATACGCTGGCGGTTGAACTAAAACCCGGATTTTATGCAATTTCAAGTTATTTAAGCACAATCGAACCCTAATTCGGAGGAGAACTTTCCAAGCTCAATTCTTGATGCTTCTAAGCTGATTTGTGGTGATTCCAAGCCTTCACATTCACTCAAAGCATCTATAAACATTATCAAATCAAGATTGAAGATCCAATGAAGACCATGATGGCTAGTTTGTTCGTGATTGCTTTCGGGTTGATAGTTTTTGGTATGTGAGATGGTTAGTCATGTTTAGGGGTTTTTTTATGTTGAAAACTTTCTGATTAAATGTAATTCAAGGTTTTGATTGAGTTAAACAATTCGTTTATAAAGAAAGTTATTTGCTTTATCATCATTGTTCGGTTTCCTTGGATCGTGAGCTCATTGAGACAAGTAGATAACTTGATATAGGCGAATTAGTAATGAATGAACGAGTATTAAAAGAGTGTTCCTTGGTTATCACTTCAATCGTAAGCTAAAATCTTGAGCCGTTTTATGCAACCCTAAGGTATATTTGATAAACCATTGATCTTGTAGAACTTGAAACCTGGAAGTGATTGTTTCTTATTATATAGTTAAATTAGTTTCAAAGACTTTTGCTTTATGCACTTTTGCTCCTTAATTCATCCAAAGATCCAATTTTTAATATTAAAGTTTGTGTCTTTAAGTTAATTGAGTCATATTATTAAACACTTTCCACATATTTTAGGTGGAGATGACCTTACTTAACCTTGCACAATAAAGGTAGCTAAGACCGATATAATAACTTATTTTTGATCAAGTCTCGACAACCAGATATCATACGCTGGTGGCTGAAATAACGCCAAGATTTTATGAAATTTCAAGTGATTGCTTTTGGGTGGATAGTTCTTGGTAAGTGAGATGGTTAGTCATGTTTAAAGTTTCTTTATGTTGAACACTTTGTGATTATATGTGACAACCCTCAATTTCTGGGTAATTTCTCTAGAAACCCTAGATCCTGATTTCTACGCTCAGTCTTGTTTTAGAATATATATAGCACTATATAAACTAATCTAAAGGTTGATTAGAGTCGTACGTGTGTTTACGTTTCTATTCCATGTGTGTTCGATCATGAAAACCCGAATCCGGCGAATGTCTAAAAATAAAAGCCGCTACGAACCGACCAGGAAATAAATATTAACGTCATAGGTAAAAGTGTCAATTTGGCCTAATTTAATCTTACTTACACTAATGTTAGTGTTATTATGTTAGGAAACGACTATCGTGACGAGAAAACCTGATAACAGCATCTACACGCCTTAATGTGGCGAGATGGCTTAATCTAGCGAATAAACAATAAAATGTCTAATTGGAAGATAAAACCAAGATATGGGGCATGTAAATAGTCATTTTGGACTAGAATTTTACAAGGAATTAAAATTTAACATGTTCGGGTTTCGAAAGTCGGGTCGAGACGGAAGAAATATTGAAATGACCGTTCGACTACCCCTCTAACCCCCCTTGCCCTTGACCGCGCTCCCCTCCCTTTCCCTCTCCTCCCCTATATAAACCCCCTTCCCCCTCTCTTTTCTCACTTCTTCCACTTCATTTTATAGAAATCTCACACTTCTCTCCCTCTTTTCTCTCTAAACTCACGGCCACACCACCACCACAACACCATTTTCGTTTTTTGGGTCGTTTTTCTTGAAGATCATCACTTGGATCTCAAGGTGCAAGCATACTAGATCAAAAGAAGATCGTTGGTGGTGAAACAAGAAGAAAGATTATCATTCTATGCTCTTTTTTGTGAAAACAACTTGCTATGACTAAGGTAACCTTAATATTTTGTTTTAGCTACGATTTTATACGAAAATAACTATCTATAAGCTGTAGATTGTTCATCCAAGTAGGATTTTGGGAAAACCCTGTTTTCAAACAGAAAATATGATGTGAAAACGAGTTAAATATGTGTATGTATGTGTCCGTACGTATGCATGTATGTATGTTAAAGTTTGGATGCTAGATTGTCACTAGATGATACGTGGTTGTTGTTGGATCGTCCATGCAAGTAGAGTTAAGTGTGAAATCTGTTATGGATCATCTATAATGACTTTTTGATGAAGGTTTTACATGTATTAGGTGTGTGTATGGATGACCGTATGCATGCATGTGTGTAGGTTGATGTTTGGGTGTTGTTCTTGCAAAAAGTGAAGGATTATGGTTAGATTTGAACATGCAAGTATGGATACCATTATGGGTGATTTAGAGCAGAATATTTCAGTGTTTTGTTAAAGGATTTTGATGGATTTAAGTTGTGTATGAATGTCATATATATATATATATGCATGGATTGGTTCATTACTTACGAAACGTGATGAAATAAGACTTGATCTTTGACATGCAATAAGTTATTTGTTATGGATGGTTTAAAACAGTAAGTTGGGATATAATGTAGCATGAAAACATATTAGATTGTGGACGGATCATTGTTTGGTTGATTAGAATAATTATGGTTGAGATTTACGTCGAAATGCATGCTAGACTAGGTGTTTTTGTATGGAATAAAAGGAACTAGTGAAATCTGGAATTAGGACTGTAATATGATGATATTTTATGTCCAAATAATGTATTTTTGATAATATGTATGATTCTTGGTGATTGGATGCATTATACTACGTTTTAGGCTTAACTAGTCGTAAGAACGTTGACTTTTGGCATGAAGATTAGGCACCATATGGGTCTGAGTTTAATCAGTAGATATGGACTTGTTGTATGTATTATTTATAACCTTATGAGGTACAGTTGATTCATAATGTGATATGTGCGTTGGAACATGCTTTATGATGCCTAAATGGTCATTTATGCGTAGAAATTGCCATGTTATAGAGACTTTTATACCAAGTTGGTTAAAGTTGTTTCATTCATGAAATTTGATTTAGGATTTATGTACGTATATAAATATGAGTGTTTATGTGCTATTTGGCTATAATTTTCACATTTTGGTTGTTAATTAGTACGTGTCTAAATGAGGCGTAATTCATCGATTTCGTTAAGATCTTAACCGAGTGTTAAATCACCAACTACTCGCCTAAATAAATATTTTCTAAGAAAATAATATAAGTCTAGTAGGTTGGATGAACAACTCGCTTGTAAGACTTGAGTATCAATTCTTAAAGTGTCTATCGTATTTAGGGCACTATTAGGATTCACTGGACGTCCGTTGGTGTAATTGCACGTACTTACAATTTCATTGATCAAGGTGAGTTTCTACGGACCCTTTTTAACTTGTTATTGTTTTACAAAATCGTGGGGGAAATACATGGCTTTCGTTCGTTGTATCAGGATTATTTGGCTTACACGTATGTGTTCGTATGATAGTCTTGAGTATGGGTGGTTCGTTATTATGTTCATGTAGGTCGTTCATGAATACCCCCTTTCCCGTATAATCATTAGCCTTGGGGTAGGTCACAGTGTATATTGGTAGATCTATTTGGGTTTGACAGCCCACACTCGGGATCAGTAGCTCTGATTAGGTGTTTTGGATGCGAGTGAATATATGTTGAATTCGTTTCGTGGGGATTGCTTACCTTGTATAAAGCCTTCGTGTTTTGGTTTGATTATAGCTCCGGGTGCTATCATTTAGTTGTATTCCTAGCTAATTTACAACTTACCACATTGTTTGTCACTGATATCTGATACAGTTGTATGTAATGTTTTCGTAAAACCCGTGAAACTCGCTCAACTTTATGTTGACTTTTTAAGCGTGTATTTCAGGTTCATAGGAGCATGGATGGTGGTATGAACCGGGCTTGGGCAAACATGGAAGTTGGCATCTTTTGGGATTTATTTTGACTATTTATACAAAAACACGATCTTTGTGTATGATCGATGTTAAACAAACTGAATTTTACTTATTTTGAAATGTTGTGACAAAATCCTGTGGTTGTAATTTTAAAACTTATGTTTTAACGTTTGCCTATATATCATGTTGGTTTCCAACTATGTCATCACCATGCTTAACGCATATACAATTCCGCTGCGATATTCAACGTCGTTTTTGGGGTGTGTCATTATATGTAATTGAAGGTTTTGATTGAGTTAAACAATTCATTTATAAAGAAAGTTATTTGCTTTATCATCTGTTTTCGGTTTACTTGCATCAGAGCTCATTGAGACAAGTAGATATAGGTGAATTGGTAACTTTTTAAATGAACGAGTGTTAAAAGATTGTTCCTTGGTGATCACTTCAATCATAAGCTAAAATCTTGAGTCGTGTTATGCAACCCTAAAGTACATTTGATAAACCATTGATCTTGTAGAACTTGAAACTCGGAAGTGATTCTTCCTTATTATTTAGTTAAATTAGTTTCAAAGATCATTGCTTTATGCACTTTTGCTCTTTAATTCATCCAAAGTTCCAATTTTTAATATTAATGTTCGTGTCTTTAAGTTAATTAAGTCATATTGTTAAAAACTTTCCACATATTCCCTGTGGAGACGGCCTTACTTACCCTTACACCATGAAGGTAGCTAAGACCGATATAATAACTTACCTCTGGTAAAGTGTTTAAAGTAGATTTAGGCATGGGCTCGTATATGAAACCTATACCTGTTTTGTTTTTATCTTTCTTCTCACTTACCATCTATTCTGTAATAGTTTTAGAACTTTTAACTTTAGCTAGTTCCACCTGTGTTGCAGCATGAGCTATTTTTTCTTCTTCTAAATTTTTACACATTAGGTTTGTTTTAACAAGTTCAAGTTCTTTTAGGGTTTTGTTCCATGAGGTTTGAAGAGATAAAATCTTTTCATTAGAGACTTTGTGATCATTTTTCAATTTGTTGTGCATTACTTCTTCTTGTTTAAGTTTGTCATAGATTTTAAATAAATATGTTCTGTAATGCTCAACTTGATCAAAATATGCTTTTATGCACATTCTTTCTCTAAGTTTGGCAAGAATTTTAGGATAACTTGAAGAGGAAGTCTCAGAATCAGATGATGGATGCTCAACCTTTGATTGTTCGGACTGGGCCATAAGTGCAATCCCTTCTCAATCCTCTTTTGGGTCAGATTTATCACTCCAATCATAATGTTCATCATCATTTTCTAAATCACCATCCACTTTAGGATCATTTTCTTTAGACCAGTCTTTATTTTGAACTTCAGTAACAAGGGCTAAACTTGATGTTAGATCAGCTGGCAATTGTTCAGCGTATGCACTCTAGGAATAGCCGTCTTTGATGCTTCCAACAAGAGCTTTCTATGGCTCTTCAGTTAATTTTGATTCTTCGTTAAGTTCTAGCATGGAAAGACTTTGCTAAGGCTTTTGGAAGGTTTTCTAAGACTGTTGTTGGTATCTTTGACTACTAGAACCAGCTTGACTATTTTCGCCTTGATTTCTTGGAGCTTTACATTCCCTTAAGAAATGACCATAACTGTTACAATTGAAACACCATGACTTTGATTTCTCAAAGCCAACAGTGTTATTCGCACTGGGCTTGTAATTCCTATTAAGATACAAGTGTTTCTTTGTTCTATAGGCAATCATTACCATCTACTAATTCAAGTCCATTTCTTCCATATCATCAGGATCCATCTCAAACAAATCCTGCAAAATAAGATCTAATTGGGTTAGATGACTACCTTGGTAAGCATCAAAACTTGCCATGATAGCAGTATCAGTAGAATTTGACTCATCATCCTGTAAAAGGATATTAATGACATCTTTAACTTTGTTGGTTTTAGCATACTAAGAAGATGAAGTCTTAGTTTGAGATTTAGTAGTTTGAGTTTTAGGAGGAGACTGAGGTTAAGTTGTATAAACAAGAGCACTTATGTAAGAAGAATCTATGAAGAGACTAGCTCCAACGGATAGATCATCGTCATCTTTTGGAGAATCATCATCTTTTTCCAGAAAAATGTTCTTGCAGGATCGGTTTCGGTCACTCAACAAGTGGTTTCTTTCTCTCAAACTCACCTTGAACAACACTCAGAAAGAGTCCTAAGAAGAGTTGATCACAATATAACAAGTATCAAGTGATAATAAACACAGGAAGTAAATTTTCAAGGTACTTTTATATATTGATTCTCAACTCAAAAGATTACAAGACTCTTACAAGGCACAATCTCTCTATCTATTGAGTTACAATGAGAACTATATATAATACTACTTACAGCCGGATGTACTTTGATCCCAGCTAGAAACCTATAACCAAAAAGCCTATACTACAAGACTATAGGTTAAGGTATCTCAAATATATTATCTGAGATTTGGTAGTCAGGACATGTCCCTGACTTACATTTTGTCACCAACTAAGGTTGGTAACATGTACTATCATTAAAGGTAAACAGTAGAATAAAGTATGGTCAACAACATGGCTCTTTGGGAAGAAGCCATGTTGTATCAGAGGTCTGCAGCGGATTGTCAGAGACCATACTTATGTCTACTGGTCATAGCAATGTCTTCTGAAGGTTAAATTTCTCGGAAGTGTAACTTCTTCCGAAGCCACTTATACTTCGGAAGACTGCTTCTTCTGAGGCTTCGAGTCTTCTTTATCTTTGGAAGTAGACTTTGTCTTCAGCTCTTTCTTCAGACTTTGTCTTCGGAAGTGTTCTTCAGACTTTGTCTTCGGAAGATAGTCTTGAGCTCTTTCTTCAGACTTTGTCTTCAGAAGTGTTCTTCAGACTTTGTCTTCGGAAGATAGTCTTCAGCTCTTTCTTCAGACTTTGTCTTCAGCTGTTGACTTCTGCTGTTATCATCAGCTGTTTACTTCAACTGTTGTCTTCAGACTTCGGAAGATCTCATACTTAGCTTCGGAAGCCTTTGAATGTAGCACCAAAATTGACTATGTGAAGAGGTTTTGGTTTCATCGGCCTTATAATTACCAAACAAACTCCCCCTAGGCTGATGCTACCAAAACTTCACTTCTCTCTTCTTCTCAAAACTTTCAGCACCAAGGAAAGTAGATGTCTATCTGTTTCCTTGTTCTTTCCTGATGTGGTGCTGAGAAGTTTGTACAAATCCTTGGTAGACAGAACATCCAGTCTGTTACCTTGGATTATATGTACCCTTTCTTGTGGCCCTCTGAAAAGAGTTAGTTGATGGGAAGTATAGTCATATTCCCATCAACTATTGGTTCTAATTCCGGACCCTCCACCATCTGTAGAAAGGATGCGTCCTTGGTGGTAGGTCTTTCCTTTTCTTCCTGTCTTCTCAGCTTCAACTCTTCATTGATCTTTGCCTTTGCAGTAAGCTCAGCCAAGTGAATACTGCTGAGATGATTCCTGATAACAGCAACAGTCTCAGAGTTGGAGGGGTTGGAGAATGGCTTCTCTGCAAGCTCAACAATGTCAAATCTGCTAAGATGCAATAGAGAAGTGGCATTGAGCCGGTTGACTTCACCATTCTCTCTTTCCATAACAAAATTGTGAGAAGTTTCATCGAACCTCCACTGGATTATACTTTTCCTAGGCACGGGAGACTAACTAGGAATCTTGTCCTCCTTCTTTGTATCTAGTAGAGTCACCAGTTTTCTTCTAAGTCTCTTCTCTTCAGCATTTAAAGAATCAGAGTTGAGACCGAGAAGTATTACAGCCTGGCCCAAAGTTCCTCTAGGCAAATCAAGAAACTGATCTAGTGTGAGGGTACTTGAAGAGTCATCAACATTGGTGATGTTGATGAGATCTTCCTCACAGGAGATGTTGCTCAGAGTTGTGCAGTTATTGAGCTTTGTCTTGATTTCCTTAAACTCTTCAATAGAGAGATGCTGAGAAGGCTGAGGGGATGGTCTGGGTATCAGTTGGGTAGGTTTGGGTTTAGTGGTTCTGGGTTGTGTTTTGGGTTTAAGGATGGGAGGTTTAGGTGGTTGTGGTGATGAAGTAGGTATGGGTAGAGTTGTAGGTTCAGGGTTGAAGGTTTCATCTAAGGGCTCGGTTTTGATAGGAAATGGGATTAGTTATTCTGGTGTAGGTTCTGGTTACTGGCTGGCTGTGGTTGAGTGGCTGGCTGTGGTAGAGTGGCTGGCTGTGGTTGAGTGGCTGGCTGTGGTTGAGTGGCTGGGGTTAACATCATTCCCTGTCCCCTCCTATACATCTCCTTCCTCTTTTCCATACGGATGTCAGCCTTTATTTCGCTGACAATTCGTTGGAGTGTCCTTTCGGACATGGGTCCCACCTGCCTACCAGAGAAGCCGTGAGCCCGGAGATAGTCTTTCATCCTAGCTTTGTCACCGAGCTTCTTGGTGGCAGTGACCCTCTCTACCTCTTCCCTCCGCTTCTTCTCCTTTATTTTCTCCCTTGCAGCCTTCTTCCTTTCTTTCTCCATTTGATCCTACTCTTTGCTGTGGAGCAGCAGGATCATATCATCATCATGTGGAGAAAGTTCAGGAAGATTGAAGCCTCTTGAGAGTAGGAACTTAATCCTAGCTTCTCTCAGCTGCAAGGCAGCTTTCCTTTGTTCTTCTTCTTCTCTCTCCAAGGCCAACCTGGCTTCTTCTTCTTGTCTTAGCCTGGTTGTCCTCTCCAAAGTCACCAACTCCTCTAGTGGTAGCAGGAGTGTTTCCTCATTGGTAGCTCCTAAGTTGATGAGCTGATCAATGAGTGCTGCCCTTCTCTTGTTGTTGATTTCCTCCTGATTGGCTGCAGCTGCCTTTGAACTGGCAGCTAGCAGCTTTTCAACAGGGAATCTTCCTTTCTTCTTCAACTTCTCAATTCTTTCCTCTTCCTGAAGCTCTTCCACAGTCAATTTTCTCTTTCCTTTGTCTTTTATAGAACTTGACTGTGGTGGTTCTTGGATGGAGGGTTTGGATTGTGAGAGAGGGTCAGCTGGTGTTTGGGATGGAGGTAGATTAGAAATGTCCTCCCTGCTCACCTCATATGCTATTTCAGCAATGACATCTGTGATGATCAGTTCCTCGGACATTGGAACAAGCCTTCCGCAGCTTCCATCTCAGCTTCGGAAGACTTATCTTGTTCTTCCGAAGTTTCAACTTTAGCTTCGAAAGTTTCAGCCTGAGATTCGGAAGAAGAAGCTAATGCAGGTTCTATCCTAATTGTTTCGGTTGCTGGGCCATCAGTCCCCGTTTCCCCTTCGAAGTTAATCTTAGGTTCCATGTGGACCTAAGGTTGACCAACTTCCTCCACAGTGGTAGAAGGTGCAGTCAGCCTCTGAAGCTCTTCAGCCCCAAACTATATCGGTGTGGTGTCAGGGATGGGTTGTTCTAAGGAGGATCTCAATACAAACTTTGTGAAAAGTCTGTAGAGATCATGAAGCATTTGTATGTCAATCTTTAGAGTTGATTGAGATGACTTGGGTAGGGTAATGAGTTAGGAAGAAGAGAACTGGATCAGTGGTTCCTCAGGTGTTTGTCTCTGATCTTTCTCCCCCTTTTTGGTAGCATCATCTTGAGAGCTAGATGAGCTGGAGGAAGAAGTCAATGAGACCTGAACAGGTACATGCCTAACAGACCTCTCCATTTGTTTCTCAGCTAGTTGAGCCTTGAGATTGTCAATCTCAAGTTGCTGAGTGGCTGTCCTGGTCTCTAAGATCCTAAACTGAGATTCAAGGTTTGAGACCTTAGAGAGCAGGTACTGAAGAGTGAGTTCCATAGTTCCCTCATCTTCATGTGAAGAATTATGGGGAGATGAGATAACATACCTAGTATGTTCAGTCTCACCACCAGATGTGGCTTCTTGGCACCCTGGATACCTTTGCTCAAATTCATCTCTTTCAGAGATGTCAATGGGTAAAGTTTCCATAGACTCAGTCTGATTGATGTTACCACTGTCCTGCGAGCTTAATGAGAGACTCTCAGTAGTGACAGCTAAGCTACATGAGTCCCCTCCACATCAGTGGGACTCAACTTAGTAGATGGCTGCTGATGGGGGATAGAGATAAGGGATCTCTCTTGGCTCTGTTGATCTTTGAGAGGGTGTTGCAGATCAACTTCATGGCCATGGAGAGATGTTATCTCTTCATCAGTTCGGATTAAAAGGTCAGTGAAGGATAGAGAGGTTAAACCTACTGACCCGGGACCTAAATCAATGTCCATAGGCATTGAGCCTCTTATGGGGCTGTCCTTTGTTGGCTGCATAGGGGAGTGTAAAGACTCGCCCTGTGGGCTAAAGGCTTGGGTTTCGGGCTCTTGGGTTTAAGACTGAGGAGGCTCAAAACCCAAATTGAGGTCAAAGGAGAAGGATGGTGTGACCTCAGACTGAGTGGGAGCCTATGTTTCCACTCTAGCCCTTTTGGATTGAACTAGAGGAGCTTGTTCAATCAAAGAAGATTGAACAAGGGTTCGTTTGGGGCGTCTCTGATATGTGAATTTTATGGGTGGAGAATGTATTGGGACATTTGTGGTGAGGGTTGCTGGTGTGGGTTCATCACCTGTGGGGTCAACAGGGATGTCACCAGGAGCTATGCGCTCAATCATCTGTGGAGGTAAAGGAGTATACCTTCCAGTAAAGTTGGTGGACACCTTCTTCAAAGTTTTGAAGATGGTAGGCTGCACTTGAGGAACAGTTAGAGCAGCTGCACAGACAAGTTTGCTCTGTTCCAGCTCACAGTTGATGATGTGTTGAATGTATCGGGGATACATGAAGAATGTGTTCCTTTGAAGATTCCCGATTAAGTTGGTCAACAGAAACCTTGAGTAGTTGAAGTGCACGCCTCTCACCAACCCATGAACTAGGCATCCTAGTTCGTATGGGATTTGATCCCATCCCCCAGACTTGTTGGATAGGCAGTGCAGGACAATGTGTAGAAGAAACTTCCAATGATATGAGAAGTTAAACTTGTAGACGGTCGACCTGCTCACATCTCCACCATATCCCATGAGGATGTAGGTGACATCCAAGTCTTCTTTGGGAAACTTAGTAGGAGCTCCATCTTCATAAAGCTCGAGATGCTCCCCCTCCCTAATGAGTTATTCACTAATGACCAACTCCTGTCCACAAATGCGGGTTCTCAGGACGCGAACCCCATTCAGGATTTCAGTTTGACCGTTACTCCAAAATTCAGTCATGTGGTTGGAGTAAACAGTGGGGTTAACAGTAAGCGCCGTGAAGTAGGTTGATTTAGAAAGAAAGGTGATGATTTGGGTGAAGTCAGCATCTCTTGATGAATCAAGTAATGCGACCTGGTTGTGCTGAGGGTTTAGCACCATTGTAAGAGAAAGTGAGCTTGAACTTGGGTGAATTTTAGAATTGACAGTGAAGGAAATGTTTAGGGCAGTAAATCGGTAAAAGAAGATGAAATTAAACAGTCTGGATTATTTAAATGGCAATGGTGGTAGGACGGCAGTTGGCGGTTATGAAATGACAGTGGCGGTAAGGGATAATTTTAAATAATTAGACATTATCAACAAAATCTTTACCTTTTACAGAGTGGGGCCCAAAAAGATATCCGTTACACAGTAAGAACTCTCTTTCCTAGTATAAAACGTTTCCGAAGGTATTTGTCTTTTGAAGGAAATCCTTTCTTCCAAAGCGAAACATTGCTTCCGAATGTAAGAGCTGCTTTCCGAGTGAAAGGTTTTATAAGCTTCAGAAGTAGATCTGATGTGAAATCAATCGCTTCTTCCGAGATTAAAAACTTTTCGGAGAAGAAAATTTCCATGGAGGAATTTGTCTTCGGAAGATATTTAAAAATATCTTCCGAGAGTTAATTCCTCTTCGGAAGAAATTTACACTTGGAATATTTCAAAGAGGTCTTTTATAACATGGCTTAAATTGTATTGATACAAGACATTGCACATTAAAAAGGTTTCAAAAGAGGTAGTTAATCAATGTTTATCATCCCAATAGCTGATATGAGATACTTAAATCTTTGTTCATCAAAAGCTTTTGTGAACAAATCAACATATTGTTCATTTGAGTCAACTTTGATTAACTTTATCAGATTTTTCTCATGAATATCTCTAATGAAATGATACCTGATATCAATGTGCTTTGTCTTAGAGTGCTTCACTGGATTTTCTGTGATGGAGATAGCATTGTTGTTGTCAATATGGATAGGAGTACTCATGAAGTTGAATCCATAGTCTAACATCTGGTTCTGAATCCACAGCAACTGAGCACAGCAGCTAGCAGCAGCGATGTATTCAGCTTCAGCAGTTGATGTAGATACACAGGATTGTTTCTTGCATTGCCATGAAATGATCCTTCCACCAAGAAATTGACATCCTCCTGATGTTGATTTCTTGTCAATGTTGCAGCCACCATAGTCACTGTCAGAGTATCCATAGAGATTGAAATCACTATTTCTTGGATATCAAAGACCTAGTTTAGGTGCTCCTTTGAGGTATCTGAGAATTCTCTTTACAGCAGCTAGGTAAGACACCTTTGCAGCAGCCTGATATCTAGCGCAAATGCAAGTGGCAAACATGATATCAGGTCTACTAGCAGTGAGATACATCAGAGAACCAATAGTTGCTCTATACTGATATTGGTCAGTATCCTCCCCCTCAAGGTCAGGGCAAAGATTATGGTTTTTGGGTATGGGTGTCTTGTTGGATTCTGTATGCCCAAGACACATAGAACATTGATGTGGTTAGTACGTAGTGATCCAAGTCGGGTCATACCCAATAACAAGCTTAGCAAACACCAACTAATATTTAATTGATGATATGATCATGCAATTAAATAATTACACCAATTTAGAAAAGGGTTTCTAAATAAAATATATGTGAGAAAGAACAAACTATGAGGATATTTTGTTCATGGACATTATTTGTTATGTTGTTTAAATTAGTTAAGCAACATCAAATAATAAAAGTGTGTGTGCATATTATATATATAATTAAATGGTTAATTATGTATATAATATAAAACATTGGTAAAAAAACTTAAAAAGGTTTTTAGGGGGGAAAACCCTAATTTTTTTTAGGGGATCGGCCGCCCCCCCTTGGCAGCCTCTCGCTCTCCTTTTTTTCTTTGTGTTCTTGGAACAAAAGACCATAGAACACACACACACTTCATCTACTCTTTTCTCACATGCAAATCAACACAAGGACTCTTTTCTTTCATCAAAAGGGACGGATTTCACTGCTGGAAAAGGGGTTCCAACAGCCTTGTGAAGTTCATGGCTGGAATTCGATTGCAGCCTGTTCTTGGTCCGATTTTTGGTGTCAAATCCTAGCAAAATGGTGTTTTCTTGAAGGCTTGTGGGTATGAACACTTGAGAACATCTGTTGTTGATGTTTTTTCCATCCAAAAACAGCCTCATCTTCATCAATCATCCACGATTTTGACAGCTTCTAAAAGGTAGTTCATTGTGAGCATTTGGTTGTTTTGTTTGCTTCTTGATGACTAATCTATTCACATATATATGATCCTTTGTCTTTGGGTTTCTTGAAATAATGTTATGAACTATAATTTTCAGATTATAGAATACCATATTAAGTTAATATTCTGCTGCGTTTTCTTGTTTAAAATGGTTAAAAACATTGTTTAGGTCCAACAAACCCAACATTGGCATCTAGAGCCGGTTATGTGGATGATTAGTTTCATGTGTTCTTGTATATTTGGATATATAAGGTCTAACAACCATTAAAAGGGCTGTTTTATGATGATTTGATGATACCCCAACCTTTTAAGGTTGTAATCATGCATGCTTATGATTGGATCTTGAAAGAAAGATATCAAATTGGTTGATTATGTTTTGTTTGGACAAAAGACCCTAAATTCTTAGTTTGTGTTGGCTGAAAATTTAGGGTCAAATGGGGTTCATTTAGTTGATGAAATGATGTATATGGATACATGTTTTAGTGCATAACATAGCCTTGACCATGTATGTTTTCGATTTGGTTGATTGTGGAATTGTCATGTTGGTTGTATTCTTTCTATTTGGGTTATAATAATTCCTTTTGGTGTTTCTATTTGGATTGTAATTTGTTTATTCATTTGGCAATGTAATAAATAGATTAGGAGTATTTTTCTTTTACTAGAAAATATGTATTAGGATATATGTTTTGTAAAAGAAGATGCTCGGGAAGGAAGCACAAAAGGAAGACACAAATGATGGACTTGAAGCATTTGGATGCAAGTTCAAGTGGGAGTCTTTGGAGACCTCATCATTTGTGTTGTGTTCAACCCTTAGGAAAGACCTTATGACAACACTTGTGATGGCAAACAAGTGTAGTCAACTTAGTGGCTATAGTTATGCACTTATGTTTGGTTGATTGTGCTTGTTTGGTTGTTTGTTGTATGATTGTTATTTGATATTTGGATATGCATAACAAACTAATTAACAAACTTAACAAGCTGAATTTTATGGTTCTTAATCATTAAGTGATTAATAAAAGGTTACTAAAAGGGTTAATGATTTAATAAAAGAGGTTTTATTAAAAATGAACCATAGGATACCTTGTATTTGAAAGCATGCAAATACAAGGTAAATAGAGTTTTCAAACTAGAATCAATGAAAACTAAAAATCCCTTTTCAAACAAGTTTAACACCGTCCTTTTGCACAACACTTGAGTCATTTGGAAACTATTAATGGGATAAAGGTCACCTAACCATTTTGAGGGAACTTATGACTTAAGGTGGGAATACCACATTGGTGGGATAAAGGTCACCTAACCACTCGTGTTGGTAAACTCACATGTGTGTGCAAGTAGGGTAACTTGATTTGCAAACCATGTTGAATGGATCACCTAAAATATGGTTTCTAAATGGTGTTGATGGGATTAACATGCCGACTTTGCATATGATGTTTAAAGTCGATCCCATACCTCTAGAAGTTGCAAAAGGTTGCAATTGTCAAATGTTGACTACCTTGTTAATTTGAATAATGGGATAAAGGTCACCTAACCATTATTTGAATGTAACGCTGGATTCTAGATTTAATTATTAATTGTCTATGAGACATAAAGGGTATTAATAATTAAAATGAAATTTTTCAGAAATAGTAAAAGAACTTTGTAAAATTTTGTAGAATGGCCGCAAACAATAATGCTACCACCCCGACCGTCCATACCCTATCACAGAGAACTATTTTAGAGAGGGATCGTCTGGACCATAATAACCTTAAGGACTGGACTCGAAACTTGAGAATTGTTCTCAAGCAAGACCAAAGGCAAATGTCATTGACGATCCTATTCCTAACCAACCCGACCCCGACGATGTTGAGGCCGCCTCGAGAGGCTTAGCTGTCCTGTCTCAAAGGAGTTAGCCAAGGATTTGATCCTTAATGGCCTAACTAAAAGTTTGGGACATTCATAATGAATTGCAATATGAATGGATAGGACAAGAGCATTGGTGAGTTTCACGCAATGCTCGCAACAGCTAAGGCAGGGATGGGTAGAAAGGTTCTACCTAATCTCTAGATCAATAAAGTAGGCATTGGAAAGGCCATTCCCGATCCCAAGGCAAATGTTGCCAAAGGAGAAGGGCACATCAAAGGCAAAGGGGAAGGGAAGATCAAAGCGGAACCTCCAAAACCTAAGCTTATGAAGCCTAAGGTAACGGAAAACGATCCATGCTTTGAGTATGGAGAGATAGGTCATTTGAAAGGGAATTGTCCAACCTATCTCAATGAGTTGAGAAGTAAGAGGGATGCTGGCCAAACCTCAAGCACAACTTTCATAATCCATATTGACTTAAATGTTATTTCTTCAAAGCACATGGGTAATTGGATACCACATGTGGAACTCACTATTGCAAACTTTTGCAAGGGTTCAAAAGAAATAAGCACTTTAAGAAAGGAGACTATGTTTTGAAACTTTCAAAATGTTTGGAAGTTGTTCTTCAAAACATGTTATATGCTCCTAGTTTGACTAGGAACATGATTTAAGTTTCCCTTTTAAAACGATATGGTTATGATTTAAAGTTAATAAATAATGGTATTTATATTTATATGGATGATGTACATTATTTCAAGGCTAAGCCTTCTAATCATGTTGATGAATTGGTTCATGATGATTCGTCCTATAATAAAACATTATACCCATCATGCACTAAGAGACTTAAAATGGTTTAAGTGACTCTTATTCTTGTCATTGTCATCTTAGTTACATAAACAAGAATCGGATTTAAACACTTTAAAAGAATGGTCTTTTGAAAACAAATGAAAATTGTTCATTTGATAAGTGTGAATCTTGTTTACAAGGTAAGATGGCCAACACGCCCTTTAGTGGTACTAATAAGAGGGCAAAAGACTTATTAGGAGTCATACATTTGGATGTATGTGGTCCTTTTAAGAGAATGACAAGGTATGGTGAAACTTACTTCATTACCTTAACCAACGATTATAGTCGCTATGGTTATGTGTACTTGATGGCACATAAACATGAAGAATTTGAAATGTTCAAAAACTTCAAGAATGAAGTAGGAAATCAACTCGATAGAACTACCAAAGTTCTCCGTTTCGATAGAGAAGGTGAATACCTAAGTGAGACTTTTAGGGATCATCTAGGAAGTTGTAAGATTGTCTCACAACTTACTCCTCACAGAACACCTGTAATGGTGTGTCTGAAAGGAGATTGAACCCTATTGGACATGGTTCGACCTATGATGGCTATAAGCTCACTACCTCCATAATTTTGGGGTTTCGCACTACTCTCCACGGCTCATATTTTGAATATGGCCCAAACCGAGAAAGTGGATTCGACGCCTTTTGAAATATGAAATGGAATAGTTCCATTGCTATCATATTTAAAAGTATGGGTTATGAAGCTTATGTTAAGCTTAACACCCAAACCAACTGAAAGTCGATTCACTAAGTGTATATTTGTTGGATATCCAAAAGGACTGCATAGGATACTACTTCTTTGATCCAACAGAGCAAAAGGTGCTCATTGCTCAAAAGGCAGGGTTCTTGGAAATCAAGTTCCTTATGGAAGGAATGACGCATAGAACAGTGGAATTTGATGAGGATCAAGATCCACAAGCCGATACACATTTGGTTGACACTAGAAATCAACAAGAGGTTGTTGATCATGATCAAGAGGTTGATCAATACACACAAAACGTTCGCAGATCTGGCAAAGTTAGCATTCCACATGAAAAATACGGATTTTTCATAGATGGATGCTACGTTGTTGACTCCAAAGAGCCAGCTACATACCATGATGCAATGTCCAATTCGGATTGTGACATGTGGCTAGGAGCCATGAACGTAGAGATGCAATCCATGTATGACAACCAAGTTTGGGAATTGGTTGACTCTTCACTAAACTCCAAACCGGTGGATGCAAGTGGGTTTTCAAGAAGAAAACTAATATGCATGGAAACTTGGATACTTACAAGGCAAGACTTGTAGCAAAAGGTTTCACTCTAAGTCAAGGGGTTGATTATGATGAAACCTTCTCGTCAATGGCAATGCTAAAGTCTACCAGGATATTGTTTGCCACAACTACACTTATGATTATGAGATTTGGCAAATGGATGTCAAAACCGCTTTTCTTAATGGACACCTCGAAGAGACTATCCATATGGTTCAGCCTGAAGGTTTTGTCGATCCAAATCATCCTGATAAAGTATGCAAGTTAAAGAGATCAGTCTATGGATTGAGACAAGCATCGAGAAGTTGGAATCAATGTTTTGATGAAGAGATCAAGAAATTGGGTTTCATCAAGAACGTTGACGAGTCTTGTGTGTATCAAAGGGCTAGTGGGAGTGTAATTACGTTCTTAATATTGTATGTTGATGACATACTATTATTTGGTAATGATTTTCCAACCATGGAAGGTGTTAAAACCTGGCTTGGAAATAGTTTTTCCAAAAGGGATCTCCGTGAAGCCGTCTATATTTTGGAAATAAAGATCTATAGGGATAGATCGAGACGGTTGATAGGGATAAACCAAAGTGCATACATCGATAAAATCTTGAAAAGGTTCAAGATGGTAAAACTCTAAGAAAGGTATAGTACCTATTCAAAGAGGGACAATATTGAGTACATCTCTATGTCCAAGCTCAAAGGATGAGCAACATCGTATGAAGGACATCCCATATGCGTCTGCTATAGGATCCATCATGTATGCGATAATATGCACTAGACTGGACGTGTTATGCGCGTTAAGCATGACAAGTAGAAATCAGCAGAATCCAAGTAACAGCCATTGGATGGCTGTTGAAAGTATATTGGAATACCTTAGGAGGACTAAGGATACGTTTCTAATATATGGATCTGACAAAGTGGAACTCGTTGTAAAGGGTTACATGGATGCGAGTTTCCAAACTGATCGAGATGATCCTCGATCATAATCGGGGTATGTCTCCACTGTGGATAGGTAGCATTGTAGCCACTATAAGGATGGAATAGAAATCGAAGGGTACGATTGTTCAAATAGGCCGTGCCTCAAAAGATTAGGCACAATGAGCGGAAATTCAACTACTATGTATTCGCAAAGTTCACTTTGATCAAAACATTGCGGATCCACTCACATGAAAGGGCAAAGCATGAGAGTCATACTTGTGCCTTAGGACTTCGATATTCTAGTGATTGGAATTGACTGTTTAGTATTAATATTATTATTATGGAACAATTGTTATACTTAACTTATCTATGTATTTACGATATTTTAAGTGATGTTCCTTTTTGCATGTTTACATCCATGAATAATTTTATTATTCTAAATGTCCGTAGTCGGTCATATTTGTGGGAACAAATATGAATGTAAGACTATTATGAACTTGGATTGGTGGATATTCATAAGGCATGAATATAGAGCAATTGGTTACTGCCAAGGTTCATAGATATTCGTGGGATACGAATATTGGACTGACCCGCATCTCAAATATTACTACATGGAATCTTATTGATTGATCATAAGTAAATTTGAGTAAAGGCGAATATCATTTGGTATCCTCCGACCTGAGATACATATTGGGTTTTGATATTCACCAAGTGTTATACCTTGAGCTAGTTCTTCACTAATATGAAATAATTGTTAGTACATAAGGCTATGTTCAGGTATGACATAAGGTGATTATGAGAAACGTATGTAGTCAAGATGGGATTTGTTCCTCTTATTCGTTGAGAGTATGATGTCTAAGGCCTGATTAAGTTAAATCAACAAGGAATGATCATTCTGTGTCCTTGGATTTAACATGACATCTGTAACAAAAGGATAAATGATTGATTCACCTAAATCATTTCAAGTTGGATACTTGAAGGGGATGATGTTATTGAATGGCTTCTAAGTCATGCGTATTAAGGGTAGTAAACCGTTGTTAGGCGGTATTTACTGCTTGCATCAATCTTCTATGTATCTTGTGCAAGTGGGAGATTGTTGGATTCTGTATGCCCAAGACACATAGAACATTGATGTGGTTAGTACGTAGTGATCCAAGTCGGGTCATACCCAATAACAAGCTTAGCAAACACCAACTAATATTTAATTGATGATATGATCATGCAATTAAATAATTACACCAATTTAGAAAAGGGTTTCTAAATAAAATATATGTGAGAAAGAACAAACTATGAGGATATTTTGTTCATGGACATTATTTGTTATGTTGTTTAAATTAGTTAAGCAACATCAAATAATAAAAGTGTGTGTGCATATTATATATATAATTAAATGGTTAATTATGTATTTAATATAAAACATTGGTAAAAAAACTTAAAAAGGTTTTTAGGGGGGAAACCCTAATTTTTTTTAGGGGATCGGCCGCCCCCCCTTGGCAGCCTCTCCCTCTCCTTTTTTTTCTTTGTGTTCTTGGAACAAAAGACCATAGAACACACACACACTTCATCTACTCTTTTCTCACATGCAAATCGACACAAGGACTCTTTTCTTTCATCAAAAGGGACGGATTTCACTGCTGGAAAAGGGGTTCCAGCAGCCTTGTGAAGTTCATGGCTGGAATTCGATTGCAGCCTGTTCTTGGTCCGATTTTTGGTGTCAAATCCTAGCAAAATGGTGTTTTCTTGAAGGATTGTGGGTATGAACACTTGAGAACATCTATTGTTGATGTTTTGGCCATCCAAAAACAGCCTCATCTTCATCATACATCCACGATTTTGACAGCTTCTAAAAGGTAGTTCATTGTGAGCATTTGGTTGTTTTGTTTGCTTCTTGATGACTAATCTATTCACATATATATGATCCTTTGTCTTTGGGTTTCTTGAAATAATGTTATGAACTATAATTTTCAGATTATAGAATACCATATTAAGTTAATATTCCGCTGCGTTTTCTTGTTTAAAATGGTTAAAAACATTGTTTAGGTCCAACAAACCCAACATGTCTTGGCTGGCTTACAGTCCTTTATCTCAAATCTCTCAAAGATGTCATTGACATACTTGGATTGATTGATGAAGAATCCTTCCTTTAATTGCTTCACCTGAATTCCTAAGAAAAGTCCATTTTTCCCATGGACTCATCTCAAATTTCTGCTTCATAGTGCTCTCAAAGTCCTTACACATTTGGTTATTTGAAGAACCAATATGATGCCATCAACATAGACTTGAACAAGCAAATGTCTTCTCCAGTCTTCCTGATGAAGAGAGTCTTGTCAATGGTACCTCTTGTGTAGCCATTCCTAGAAGAAACTGAGACAAAGTCTCATACCACAGCCTAGGTGCTTGGTGCAACCCATATAGAGCTTTATCCAACTTGCACACATAGTTGGGGTGCTGTGGGTTTTCAAATCCTGGAGGTTGACATACATAAATTTCCCTATCTATATCCCCATATAGAAAAGCACACTTGACATCAAGTTGGTAGACTGTGATATTCTTGGATGCAGCATAAGCAAGGAAGATCCTAACTGCCTCAAGTCTTGCAACAGGTGCAAAGACATCAGTATAATCAATTCCTTCCTCTTGGGTGTATCCTTGAACTACTAGCCTTGCCTTGTTCTTGATAATCAATCCTCTATCATCTTTCTTGTTTCTGAAAACCCATTTAGTGCCTATTGGTACTTGACCAGAGGGTAGTGGGCATAGATTCCAGACCTTTTGTCTTCTGAATTGAAGCAGCTCCTCCTGCATCGATTCAACCCAACTACTATCCTTTAAGGCATCTTCCACCTTCTTAGGTTCTATCTGAGATAAGAAGCATGAGTACAAGCAGACATTCCCATGATAAGTTTGCCCTCTTGTTCTCACACCCTCAGAGACATTCCCTATGATGTTCTCAGTTGGATGAGTGTTGTGAATCCTAAGACGAGGAATCACTTCCAGTTGCAGAGATAAGTCCAGGTTGGACATATTCTGTTCAGGAACTGGATCACTCTTTCCAGCTTTTGTTTCAAAGTCATTCAATGAGGACTGATTGAATGATTGAGAAACATCATCAATGGTTGGTTGTGAAGTAGTATTAACAGTTGTCTGTTCCTTCAGAATACTACTTCCTTTAGCCTGGTGTTATAATGGATCACCTGAAGAGCTTTGGGGTTCATCAGGTGATTCACTTGTTAAAGCTTCACTATTCCTGGAGATTGTTACTCTATCGGATCTGTGAATGGTTGAAGCTTGTTGATTTTCAGCTCTTGGAGAATTTGGAAGAGGTCTGGGAAGCTCAAACAGCATCAGCATCCGCATCACCTTGAGCACCTGTTCCAGCTGAAACATTCTCACAAGATGGTTTAGAATAGTTTGGAAACAATTCTAAATCAAAGATATAATCAGGTCCATTCCCCCTAACACAAGGAGTGTGCTCATTAACAGCTATATTGGATGATTCCTCAAATTGTTGATTCTTAATGTTGTATACTCTATAAGCTTTGGAGCTAGAAGAGTATCCAACAAGGATAGCATCATCTGACTTCTCAGCAAACTTTGCTAAGTTGTCTTTTGTGTTAAGTATGGTACACCTGCAACCAAAGGACCTTAGAAAGCCAATGAACGGTGGGCCTCTTGTTCCGTAACTCATAAGGGTTTTTCCATGGGGCTTAACTACAAGAACCCTATTCTGCACATAGCATGTAGTGCTAACTGCCTCTGCCCAGAATGTTAAAGGTAGTTTTGAATCAGCTAACATGGTTCGAGCAGCCTCAATAAGTGTCCTATTCCTCCTCTCAGCAACACTATTTTGTTGAGGAGTTCTGGGAGCACTGTATTGTCTGGCAATCCCTTTTGAGTCACAGAATGAGTCAAGAACAAAGTTCTTAAACTCAGTCCCTTGATCACTTCTAATGATCTTAACCTTGTGATCAATTTGATTTTCTATTTTAATAATAAAAGATTTTAACATTTCAGCAGTTTCATCTTTACTTCTTAAAAAAGAATATCCATGTAAATCTTTTAAAATCATCAACAATCACAAGGCCGTATGATTTCCTTCCAATGCTCATTATACTTGTGGGACCAAAGAGATCCATGTGCAATAAGTGTAATGGAGTAGTGATGGAGTTGAGACATTTAGATTTATGAGATGATCTGTGTTATTTCCCTTTCAGGCATGCAACACAGTTATCTTTACAGAAAAATTCCTTTTTAGGCAGACCACGTACCAAGTTATTTTTAGCCAATTTATTCATTGTTTTAAAATTCACATGACACATGCGTTTATGCCATAGTGTTGACTCATCACTATCAGCTTTGGAAAGAAAGCATGGTACTTCACCCATAGGAGAACCATTGTTCATATCCAGCTTGTACATATCCCCTTTCCTGGGAGATCTAAGAAGCACCAATTCCGGAGGAATTGTCATCCCTGGTCTGAGGATAATGCACTCATGTTCTGTGAAAAGCATTTGATGCTTTTGATCACAGAATTGAGAAACACTTAACAGATTGTGTTCAAGCTGTTTGACAAAGTGAACTTTGTCAATGTTTATTCTACCATTGGATATACTTCCTCTGCCAGAAATATATCCTCCGGTCTCACCTCCAAATTGGACAGGCCCTCCATCATAGTTTTGGAATTGCTGAAGGAGAGATCTGTTCCCAGTCATGTGCCTGGAGCATCCACTATCTACAATCCAGACATTGTTGTTCTTGTCAAATGGATGTCCCTGCACATAAGATGAGATGGTTAGTTTTGTTTGGAAGCCCAAGACTTGCTGGTCTTGGGCTCTTCCAAGGATAATGACATAATTGAACCAAAAGATATGCATTGCGGTTCAATAGAGGTCATTGAAGAAGAGGTTTGGGCTGCAACATCTTCCTTGATCTTCCAATCCATCCCTTGGTTGATCTTTGAGGATGAGCTTGTTGAAGCTTTTGCAACATGGTTTTCTTCCGAAGCTTCTTTCTATTCAGAAGAAGCCTTCAACACCTTTTCTTTCGAAGCAGTCTTCTTCTGGGATGGTTTCAAGGGAGCTTTCTTGTTCTTCCGAACGTTAGAAGCTTTGGCTTCCGAAGCCATTTTCCCTTCGGAAGAAGTGCTTTCTTCCTAAAGCAAATTGGCTTCCGAGACCAACTTTCCCTTTTCATTATTTGGACCATTTGAAATGGTCCAAATGTGAAACCTTCCCTGACTCCTTCTTCTCTAAAATTATTTGCATAATGTGGGCTCGCTGGATTGTAGTAACAATCTTTAGCCATGTGGTTGTGCAGACCACACATTATGCATGCAATGTTAGTCATTTGGGAATTTGAAGATTGTTGTTTCTTGGATTTCTTTTCTTCATTAGCAACTTTTTCTTTCAACTTCTGATCCTTTGGTAGGACAGGAGTGCTGGTACTACACTCTTTTCTTGAATCAGAAGTACCTACCACTTGGAATCCAGCAGAGATGAAGACACCCTTTTGCTTTGGGTTAATTTTCAGCTTGGACTCTGCAACCTTCTTGGCAGTCCTTCTAGCAGCTTTAGCTCTGCTTCTTCTTGCCTTGGTGGTTAGGATTTGATCTTCACAGATGGAGATGAGTGTATCTTCCTGTTTCTCCCCTGTGGTGGCCACTATTTTTGCCTCATCCTCTGGTTCCAATGGAGAAGGATCAGCAGTTAGAACCTCTTGCTCTTCAGTACCACATCTAGGTAGTCTCATAGACTCATAAGAGTGTGGTGGAGCTATTTCATTGGTTCCTAACCCTTCTTTGTTTTGATAAAACATTTTGGAATAAGAGGATGATGCAAGAATAGCTTGGAAGTTTTGCTCAGCAATAGCTTGCTTCCTGGCCTGAGCCTCAGCAGTGACCAACTGAGCTTGAACTTCAGACAGTTTGGATATCAGATCTTTAATTTGAGTCTTGTAGTTGGTCTTTTCATATTTTAAAAGACACACAGTTTTCTCTAACTCCTTAATTTTCTTTTGATAGTCAGATTCAGCTCTTTTAAAATCAAATTTTAAGATATTTAAAGACTCAACATCAGATCTGATTTCCATATTGTAATCCTTATAGAGTTTAACTTTAGCAATACCGGCAGCAGTACAAAGATGTTCATATACCTGATCATCACCTGTTCCGGCCATGAGTGCTTGAGCGGCAGTCACATCCTGTACCATGAAGCTCCAGTCAACCTCTTGAGCTATTGTAGCTGTTTCAGTTGACTTTTCTTCATGCTTTAAAGTTGAGGGATGTGTGGAGGCCTGTGGGGTTCCCGGGTTGTTCTTGGGAGCCTTGCATTCCCTAGCAAAGTGACCAAGTTGGTTGCAGTTGTAACACTTTGCTTTGCTCTTGTCAAACCTAAAATTGTTGTTGACAGGGTTTTGAGGAATTTGCCTTCCAGTTCTCTTGAAGATCTTCTTCGCTCTGTAAGTTAAGAGAGCCATCCATTGGACAATGTCCACATACTCCACATCATCTTGACTGAAGCACTCAAGATCATCAAAGCAATATTGAAAATCACCAGAGTGTCCATTTCTAGAGACAAAGGCACAACTATCCTGAAAGGAGTTGTGTTGAACCTTTTGAGACTTTGGAGTCTCAGGTAGAGTAATGTAGGGTACACTATGGGAGTTGTCAGGGTAGCACAGCAACTGATGTTGTGGTTCTATGATTTCCCTTTCAACCACATGAAGGGCTGAACTCAGTTGGTTATTGGAGTTTCCAGAGGAGTTCTGCATATTCATTTCCATCTGGAATGCACTTAGGATACCATACAACTTGGTCAGAGAAACAGTTTTAAGGTCCGAAGTTCTTTTGATTACAACGCAGTAGTGTGTCCATAGTTTAGGAAGGGAAGACATGAACTTCCTAACTATGTCTCTATTCTCAAGAGGTACTCCAATATCCATCAGAGTATCCATTATCTCAACATATCTGATGTAATGTTGAGTCAAGGTCTCTCCAGCCTTGAAAGTGAAGTTTTTAAACTGCTGCTTTAGGAGATCCTTCTTGTTCTCTTTTGTTTCCTTGGATCCTTCAAACATGAGATTCAGTGCATCCCATAGGTCTTTAGCTGTCTTGCACTTCTTGAAGCCTCTGTAGATGGAGTTTGGAAGAGCAGTTTGAAGAGAAGTCATAGCCCTTTGATCAAGCTCTATTCTTTTCCTATCTTCTTCCGAGTAATCATCAACATCTTTTGGGATAATACGATTACCAGTAGCAGAAGTAGTGCTTGGTATGAAAGGACCATTAACAATGTAGTCCTACATCCTTGAGTCTTGACACTTGATGAAGCCTTCCATTTTAGTGCACCATGTGTCAAAATCTTCAGGGGTGATCAGTGGGAACTTAGTCATGGTACCAGTTTCCATATCAGCTTTTGAGAGAGCGTCCATTTGAGTGAATGGGTTGTAGGGAGGAGTGAAAACAAGTTCATTTGGATGGTTAGATCACACAATCAAGAGCCAAAGCTTTTATACCAATTGCAGGATCGGTTTCGGTCACTCAACAAGTGGTTTCTTTCTCTCAAACTCACCTTGAACAACACTCAGAAAGAGTCCTAAGAAGAGTTGATCATGATATAACAAGTATCAAGTGATAATAAACACAGGAAGTAAATTTTCAAGGTACTTTTATATATTGATTCTCAACTCAAAAGATTACAAGACTCTTACAAGGCACAATCTCTCTATCTACTGAGTTACAATGAGAACTATATATAATACTAACTACAGCCGGATATACTTTGATCCCAGCTAGAAACCTATAACCAAAAAGCCTATACTATAAGACTATAGGTTAAGGTATCTCAAATATATTATCTGAGATTTGGTAGTCAGGACATGTCCCTGACTTACCTTTTGTCACCAACTAAGGTTGGTAACATGTACTGTCATAAAAGGTAAACAGTAGAATAAAGTATGTTCAACAACATGGATCTTTAGGAAGAAGCCATGCTGTATCAGAGGTCTGCAGCGGATTGTCAGAGACCATACTTATGTCTACTGGTCATAGCAATGTCTTCTGAAGGTTAAATTTCTTCGAAAGTATAACTTCTTCCGAAGCCACTTATACTTCGGAAGACTGCTTTTTCCAAGGATTGGAGTCTTCTTTATCTTTGGAAGTAGACTTTGTCTTTAGCTCATTCTTCAGACTTTGTCTTCGGAAGTGTTCTTTAGACTTTGTCTTCAGAAGATAGTCTTCAGCTCTTTCTTCAGACTTTGTCTTCGGAAGTGTTCTTCAGACTTTGTCTTCGGAAGATAGTCTTTAGCTCTTTCTTCAGACTTTGTCTTCAGCTGTTGACTTCAGCTGTTATCATCAGCTGTTGACTTCAGCTGTTGTCTTCAAACTTCGAAAGATCTCATACTTAGCTTCAGAAGCCTTTGAATGTAGCACCAAAATTGACTATGTGAAGAGGTTTTGGTTGCATCAGCCTTATAATGACGCAATAGTTCTCCTCTGTATTATCTGGAGAAACAACCTACTTATACTGAGACATTGATGTACCACTATCGTTGTTTCTAGAGGTCTCATCAATTTCAACTAATCCAATTTTGGCAATTAGAAGATCTAGATTCATAGGGGATTTTTTGGTATGCTTTAACAGAGTACTTGTCCGTTTCCATGAAGATGGAAGAGCATTCAGAAGTCTTTCGTTTAGATCTTTGAGATTATTTTTGATACCAGTAGTTGACATTTCATTAGTTAATTGCATGAATCTGTTCATCATTTGATTGATTGTTTCCCCAAAAATATGTTCGAATAACTCCAATTGCCTCTTGAGTTTCTACTTTTTGAGATCTTATATCTCTTGGCGCCTTCACAAATAATCTTCAAAGCTTTGTACATGGTGTAACCAATTTGATAACCTTCAAGTCTAGTCAAGACTTCCAATGGTAACCCTTTGCCTATCAGTGAATAAGCTTTGATGTGGTTCTTAACCTTCTTTAAGTCATCATCTTGCACGCCATCCTCTAGATAAAGTTCTAGAGAGTCTTTTGTATAAACAAATCCTCTGTCTGGACCATTCGATGTAACAGGGATATGTGGTCCTTTCTCTATTGACTTCCATATGTTAGTGTCAATGGAGTTTAGATGACGCTTTATTAGAGACCAGTTCTTGAAATCAGCTCTATTCTTGAGCTTGGGAACCCTGTTATCAGAATCTTCAGACTTAACCATTATGAATTTTGAATTAATGAAAATGACATGTTTTTGTTGTTTTGTTGTTTTTAAAGTTTAAAACAAAACTACGAAATGAAAATATTTTTGGATTTTAGTATTGAAAAATTTCTAAGTGTTTAATGAAAAGTCTAAATACGAATGCGCCTAATGCTCCTAAAATGCCTAACTTTGAACACGAAATGCCTAAGGGAATGCCTTAGTTGAATTCTAAAATGCCTACCTGATGATGCACCTGAATAGTTATCAAGAACCCAAATAGTGTAGAAACGCCTGAGGTACTTGGTTAATTTTCTGATTTTAACCCAAAACACCAAATAGTCTCCAAACGCCTTCAATTACTTAAGTTGCAACACATCCAAACATTCACAAAACGTCCAAACATTTGTAAACATCTAGGCTTCGACAGTGATAAAGCGCCTAGACAATGGTAAAACCCCTCAATACTTACCAAAATTTCAGATGTTTTTATATAACAAGCGCCTGATTCATCATCTTCAACACAACCAGATCTTTTCAAATTCTTTAAAACTTGTTCAATTGATCTAAAAACTTCCAATTAGGTAGTAAATGGACCGATTAACAACCCTCAATCATCATTTTTATCAAACAACAACAAAAAGTTTGTTTTCTGGTTGAATTAAGGTCTGAAAATGTAGAGCACCTTTTCACACACAAATCTAATCAAAACTCATATCTGACTGGATTGAACACCAATTAATGATTCAATTCATGTTTTTGTGGATGAAACACAACTGAAAAGAATAATTAATTGATCAAATTGCAATCAACACAGATTTCAAGTGATTCATAAAGAGGTCAAATATGCCGATAATAAGCTCTGATCACTGAACTGAATGCTCTGATACTATATAACAGGTTCAAATGGCTCGGTCTGTGATGATATCGTAATGAAATGATCAATAGAAACATAATGAAATCAAAACACAAGCAATTACATTAAAATTCATAGATCTTATAGATAGCAAAATCTATGGATACAAAGTGAATATGTGAATACAGTTGGTTCACCTACAAAATGGACTAAGTATCCTATTTATACTATCAAAAGATACAAGGAACATATATTTACAAAATAAGTCCCTATACTATGAGAAAATACAAAAGACAAATCTTAATCTTCTAAGGGCTCCAACACAAGTCTAAATCTTGATGATGATGAATACAAGAAGATCAAGATAGACCTCAAAGCCTACTCCATTCAAACCTAGGCTTTGAAGATGGATGTCCCCAAAAGACTAGGAAAGTATGGCAAAGCAAAAGGTGTGTGGGTTGCACAGCAGATCATGTATGAAGGAAGTAGTGAGGTGACTGAGATTAACAAAGACAAATTGGTGAATCAATATTAAACCTTCTATTATACCAAGGGTGAATCAATCTCTAAGAAGCTACATAGGTTTTTACAATTGGTGAATGATTTTGAAACCATAGGGTTTACTTATGAAGAAAAAGAAATGAACAAGAAGATGCTACACAGCTTGCCTTAAAGTTAGAAGCAGAACGTGACAATGCTGCAAAATACAATTGACTTGAAGAGCACAAGCTTAGACATTATGATAGCTAAAATTGGAGCTCTTGATTTTGATGAAAAAAGCAGAAATCCGAGTGGACCTTAAGTTATTGAGGCATACAAATTTCCTTCAGAAACTCATTCTGTTGAAAATGCCTTCGTGATAGAGGAAGATGATTTTCTATCCTCTAGACATCAATCTAGAAACATAGGATTCACTACTGCTTCTTCAACAAAACAAGCAATCATCTTCAAATCCATCTCCTGCAACATCCAAAGGCATGCCTATTGATCACAGAGCTAAAGTGCAAATGGCAACTCAATGCCTTTTTTGCTAGTTTTTAGGCGTACCTAGTAGGAAGACTTTCTTCTGCTCACCTGATTCAAGAAGATTTAGAAGGAAAGAAGCTGATCTTGAATGATTGCAATGGTAGATGGCCATGATTGCAATAAGAGCAAAGGAATTCTTTAGAAAAGGAAAGAAGCTGATCTTGAATGAAAACAAAAAAGTTGGAAACGACAAATCCAAAATTAAGTGTTTTCATTGTGGTATTTGGCTACTTCTCTAGGGAATCCAATGCTCCTAGAAGAAGTAACAACAACTACCAAAGAAATTCACATTGTCAACCACCATCTCAATCAACTTCAAGCTCTTAATCAAGTCCTTAAAATCAGCATCAGCATCAACATCAGCATAAACAAACTTATCAAAGTCAGCGCCAACTGACTCATCAAGCTCATGGAAGCAGCCAACCAACCTCAAATGCACTTGTCATCAGATAGAGGGAGTTTATGATTGGAGCCTATATGCAGAGGAAGTAAAACCATAATTCCTGAATCATGCTCTCATGTCTCACATCAATGATGGTCGAACTCCAATGGCAACTGAGGTAATCAAATCTCTGTACTGATAAATGCATTCAAGAAGTATAGGGATATACAGTGAACATAATCACAAGTTGGCACTTAAAATCAAAGAAGAGAAGGTCAAATCTAAAATGATAAAACATGAGATGAAAAGTTTTGAAATTAAAATCAATTCACTCCTTTTAAATATTAAAAAACTTCATGGTCAAAGGTACACTCTTACAGCTGTGAAGAAGAGGTTAACAGAAACCAAAGCTGAGCAATCAGCTACTGAAGTGAAACTTGAAAATTTTAGTTCTCTTCTGCTAAGCTGCAAGAGTTACTTGACTCACAGAAAGAGCCAAAGGATATCACTAGGATAGGATACAAGTCTTCCCCTCCTCAATACCATGACAACTATATAGTTATGCCTGAGTCACTCACTTATTTTGATTCAACTAAACCTAAAGTTATTAAAACCAAAACTATGATTTCACAAATAACCAATCCTCAAAACAAACCAAGTGTTTACATAGAAACCAATGAGGATAAAATCAAAATATATCACCAAATCAAAATCAAAGGGGGCTCATGCAAACCTATAAGTGTCAAAAAAACAAAAAGCCCAGTCAAAGCCATTGTGCTATTCATGAAATTCAATCCTGAAAGACTCAACGTGATAAACAATACTAAAATACCTGTGAAAGCCACTGCTAAAAGCAGATCTGATAATGAGATTAAGTTTCCTAAAAATTCTAGCAAATTAGAAAAGGTTTCAATGGAAACTAAAGGTAAAGCAATAGCATCTCTATCATTTAAAGGGAAGTCACCTATGATTCAAACACCAAAAGTGAAAATTGAACTAACCTCACCACAAAAGTCAAAACAGGGGATCAGTTTTGATGTTTTCAACAAAAAGGATGTTGATCAGTTTGATCAGGAGGTAAGAAAGACTCAAAAGAAGCAAAGACAACCTTTCAAAAAATAGTAAATTAGAATTGTGAAACAATCTACAGAGATCAACAAGGCTAAACTTGTTTCTTCATGAAAACAAAACAAGAGGCAAAGATAAAATTAGTTAAACCCGATAAAGCTTCATCATCTAAAACAAAGATCAAGCGGATGTACTGTGACAATTGGCAGCGTTGGCTGCCTCCCCCCCTCCATCTACTCCGGGAGACCCTCTGGCTCATAACACAGAGAACTATTACTTCAATCAATACCGTTCCGTCTGTGACATGAACAACCTTTCCATAAAAAATTGTTATTTTAACAAATATTGTTCAGTGTGTGATATGACAAATCACAATACATCTAATTGCTTTTTCAATCAAAAAGGCTTGAGAATAACACCGAACAAGTGTTAGATATAGAATCAATAGATCAAGATTCAATCTATAGGCTTATAACTTTAATCATCTTTTTGTAATAAACTCTGGACATATTTATCCTTATGTATGCAATATATGTATAGGTTAAAGTAATATTTGCGTTGATTTATTTGTGTGATTACAGGAAGAACATTATACTTAGTAAATTTTGAAAATTGACCAAGTGTAAGAACTATCTATGGATGAACAGAATGTTCTTCTGTAGATATTCTGACAAATAACAAGGAATTGTGCATCCTCTTATCTTCCGCAGAAGAACAACTTGCTACGGACGTAGTCCTAAGTGACTGACTCCTACGGAAAACTATAGTCCAACAGAAGGCTCAAGTCCTACTGAATACCAAAGTCCTACGGAAGGCACAAGTCCTACGGAAGACCCAAAACACTTGCATTTACACCAAGTACATCAAGTCAACAAGTCAATCTCACTAAAGTGACGTGCTAAACTCAACATCTGCGGACAATTTCACTTTTGTCAGAAAATTGTCATATCAAGAATATTCTCTGAGTAACTTTCTTATCTCGATAAGAAAGTTACTATTACCCTAACAATAAATTCATGAGCCTATAAATACAAGTCATAGGTGCACACTTTTAGGGTAACAAACCTAACCAATCAAACGAACAATATGTATTGCAAAAGAATACAACCCTAGCAACCCTAACAATACATCATTAGAACCCTAGCAATCAATCAATCATCATTTGTTCAATTGTAATCATTATTCATATTAATGGAAAATCTTTGAATCAAATTTGTTTGTTTATTTACTATGTTCATTTGCTTTACATTTCTATGATTTGTTCTTCGTTGATTAATATTACAATTGTTATTTCATCTTCAATCAATTAAAAAACGAGTAGTGATAATTCTCTAATCACTATTTGTGCAATCTAACCTGATAATTTCTGTTTTGATCCTTGGATTCATAGGTGGTATTAGAGCCAAGTGCTCATTGATTTAGATAAATTGATCTATTAGTGTTAGATTTACTTAATTGGTTGTTTATATCATTAGATCTATCCAGTTTCTGACTAGATCCATTGATTTTAAGTAATATTGCTTTAGGGTGTTCATAACAACTTGAGAGTTCATAACTCAGATTCAAGTGTGTTTTTGAATGAATTAATCAGAACACAAGTTAAGTTAAGCTAATCGATAGCTAACAAAGGAACTCTACTCAACAATTTGGTATAATCAATTTTAAAATCATTAAAATCTATTTTATCGTTCTTCGGGTATTGTTTCATTGCTCGATTAACACCGATCTACATCAAACTCTTTTTGATACGTGGATTTGGGTTATTGATCGATAATCAATAGTTGTTCAAACGAATTTTAACAAATCTAATCATCAAACATCCTCAATTGCATCTCATTGAGAATGTATACAGAGGATTGACTAATTTTGACTTCAAGTCTTAATTAACCGAAAATTAAGTGTTTGTCATTAATTAGCTCATTTTCAAAGGAATTTCTGTTTTAGTTCACAATCACCAATGTAACTAAAATGAGTAATTCAATTATTGGTTCAGCTTACCAACCTCCAAAGTTGGAAAACAAATCTAATTTCTAAACATAGAAAATCAGATTTAGGAATCATATGAATTATAATGATTCTGATTTACAGGTGTCCATTTCTAAAGGTCCTTATATTCCACCAATACTTGGACCTGATTACAAGGAAAACAATCAGCCTGTAAGTATAAAATATCTATCACTTGAGGATGGTAAGAAGGCCAAAATTGACATTAAAGCCTATAGTATGCTTACTATGGCTTTACCTGAAGACCTCTTAATCAGGTGTGACAATTACAAAATAGCAACCTCCTTGTGGAAGATTCCACACAATCTATATGAAGGGGGTGATGAAATCAGAAGCATAAGGAAGGATACACTTCGTTCACAATATGAAACTTTCTAGCATATTGAGGGTGAATCTGTTCTCAATATGTAAGGCCTCGTTCCCGGGCACCTCACAGTTGGACAATCATCGCACATAATACATTTTAAAACATACATTACTTTTGCAGCAGAATTTAAAAAGTTTAATTAATAATTAAAACACATCTCATTCATTACATTACAACATTCGTTTTTATATTAAAATACAATGACATGTTAGAATGTGGATGCCATCCTCAAAATGCTCCCAGTAGCTTATGCATCCATGCTTGCAACTCCTCAGCATCAACAAAATACCTGCCAACTATCATGCATACCAAAAGTCAGCGACGCTGAGTAAGTTCTTGTTTTTATAATAAGATACTTTACTTCCTTTAAAAAGTAGTCTTTACATTCATCTGTGGTCATGCATCATACGTACACTCATTATATATTCTTCATTCGTTTCGTTCTTTCATACTTTCATCGTTTCATTCTTTGTTAATATCTACTTTTATATTCATACTTTCATTAATACTTTTCACTGTCTTTTACTCTCTTTCTCTTACTTTCTTTTCGTACTTTACGTTCGACAGTGGTCATACATCATACATACATACTGATAATAATAATTATTATTTTCTTCAACATCATTCTTTCATTTATTCATTCATCCACTCATTACTCATCATTACTCGAATGTTGTTTCATGAAATATCCCCGACTCAAGCTCGAAAGCTGATACTGTGCCAGGGCCTGTAAACAAACCCTCGACTCATGTCCAAAGACTGACACAGTACCAGGATACGCGACAAAGATCGCATCTTGTATGCAACACCCCCGACTCATGTCCGAAGACTGATACTATACCGGGGTCGGTAATCAAACCCCTGACTCATTTCCGAAGACTGACACAGTACCGGAATACGCGACAAAGATCCCATCTTGAATGCAATACCCCCGATTCATGCTCGAAAGTTGGTACTGTGCCGGGGCCTGTAAACAAACCCTTGCAGGCGCAGTATCTGTCCGAAGACTGTGCCGGGTACTGTCCGATGACTGACGCAGTATCTGGGTACGCGACAAGGATCTCATCATCCATCACTTCGATTCTCATCATTCGTTATCTCACGTGTTCATTCGTTTCGTACTTTGTCGAATTCATTCGTTTCATACTTTATCATTATCTCACATATTTGTTCGTTTTGTACTTTATCATTATTTTTCACTTCGTTACATAATACTTTACGTTCATTCATTTATTCGTTCATACATCGTACTATGTAAAGTCATACATAATATATTGCATAACATAATACATACATTTTGAAAACCCTTTAATGAAGAAAGATAACACATCACTCACACACATACACATCATTGACCTCATTACATCATCATGCGTACATCAAGAATAAGCCATCTTATCATAAAAGATCCAATCTTCTCATTCTTCCACTTCAAATCCACTTAGAAAATCCTAAGTCTAAAATGGGCGCATGGGGCATTTCAAGCGCATTAGCATAAAAATTCTAAGTGTAAAACAGTCTGGGCGCTTTAGCACTATGCAGGCGCACAACACCTGCTTGGGCGCATCAACACTTAGGTGTTTTTGCAGTTTGGGCGCATGAGTACTATATAGGCACATGGCCAACACTTAGGCGCATGGACACTTTCCTGGGCACATGACTACTATTTGGGCGCATGACCCTAGGCGCATGAGGACACTTAGGCGCATGAGCACACTTAGGCGCATGAGGTTATTCTAGGCGCATGGGAACACTCTGAAATGTTGTTTATGCTACAAACATGACCCGAATACCCTTCTAACACTACCCAAACACAGATCTAGCATACTAAGGCTCTTAACCATGCCAAACATCAATTCTAGCCCATAAACAAACTCTAAAACATACATACACAGATCATCCTTCAACATAAAGCTATAAACCCACAGTTTCTTTTAAAAACATTTACTTGGTATGCATAATAGTCCCAAACAAGTTGCTAATCAGTAAAAAGGGGTTCTAGAAACTCATCTGAAGCAAATCTTCAAGCTAGACACTTCCACTAGCAAATTCAACTCCAAGTTTCTCGAAAACCAACTCTAAAACACCAAGTATTTGGTCAACCACTTGTGAATTTGGTTAAAGCCGAACATATACTCAAGAAAACTTACCTTTGCAGCTTCTTCTTCCTCTTTCTCTCTCTAAAACTGAGAGGTTCTCTGTCTTCTTCTTTCAGCCAAAAATGAAGATGATGAAGAAGAAGTAGGCGGCCATACATCTTTAAAACCTTAAAATAATAGGTTTTGTACTTTGTGCAGTTTATCCCCTTTCACTTGTATCCATTTTCTTTTCTTTCTACATAGTTTGTATTTTCTCTTCTTTAAAATAAAATTCGGGGTGTTACAAGTCCACCCCCTTTATATAGGTTTTGTCCTAGAAACCTATCGTTTCTCGAACTGTTATGGGAGATACTGTCTCACCTCTTCCTTGCTCTTTCATGTAGGCTTATATCCCTTTGGGTTCCACTACACTCGTACCAGGGAAAACCACTATTCTCCATAGCCCCTCTCCTCCTCCTATCATAAACGACCCCAAGTCGCTTCTCGTAGTTGATTCTTTCACCTACCTCAGTATCCTCTAGTGGCATGATCATATCCTCATCGATTAAACATTTTTCTTAGACGGGATACATGGAACGTCTGAGGAATTCCACTTAACTCATCGGGTAGCTCCAATTGATGTGTCACTTCTACTACCTGAGCAACACTTTGGAATGACTCTCTATAGCATAGTATTAGCTTTACTCGGATTCTAAATCGAATGATCCATTTTCTTAGACGAGTCTTCATCATAATCCATTGTCGTAGGATGGCACCAAACTCTTGTCAGGCACGGTTGATCAATCCATTTTATTGCAACACTCAGCGTTTGCCTCATGGGTTACTGGCCAATTCTTTCGGAGGTGTACGTCTATCCACCTACGCCTGTCTTGAATGGTCTAGTAGGAAACAAGCGCTCCCATAATTCAATCATTTGATCCCCTAAGGTATCAGGTAACCTGGTCGACTTACCAATAGCAATTTCTACAACCAATAGCTTATCGTCTTCGTACTCTTAATGTGCAACTCATCACAGAGAGCAGCATGAACAAAACTACTACTAGAACCACAATAAAAGCATAGACGCACAAATCTAAACTATCAAAAACATACCTGACATTACCTCAGAGTCTGATCTGGCCTCCTCCCGATCATAGCAAAGGCTCTAGCCTTCACCCTCTGTTCTACTTCCTTGCACCGGAGCTTCCTGCCCTCGACTTCATGTAGTCTCTGCTCATGTTTCCAGTCTCGCCATAGTCGTAGCATTTAGCCATTTGACAATCCCTCGCCCTGTTGCCCTCCTTTCCATACTAGAAGCAGACATTCAGTCCCCACTTACACTCCCCCTTGTGGCCTCGACCACACTTCTTGCATACTTCCTCCCTCCTTGTTACCTTCTTTCGATCATTGACTCTAAATGTCTCACCACTAGACACAAATCCACCATCATTACCTCGCCTTCCATTCGCATTCTTAACATAGTCCCGCTCCTCCTCTTTGTCTGTTATCGCCATCGCCTCTCGCTCGTCGTACAATCTCCCAAGTCGACCACCAATCTATATGTACCTGGGCGGGCAGTGATCAGATGTCTGCGGATATCTTCCGGCAGCCCTTGAATGTACCTCTTAATCTTTCGTGATGCAGGCATCACCTTATCTTGCAACAGTCTTGCCATCTCGTTGAACTTCATTGTATACTACCGGTGCGTCATCGTTCCCGCCTCTAGCTGCAAGAACTCTCTCAATCTTGTCTAATTCCTGGTGAGGGCAAAACTCCTTGATCCCCAGCTTCTTTAGTTCACTCCACCTCATTCTTCTGATTTCCCTGGTACCCTCAGCCTGGACAATGTTGTTCCACCAGCATAAGGTCGAGTCCACAAACGAGGGGGTAGCAAACTTTACCTTTTGATCCTCTCGACACTCACTGATATCAAGTACCGCCTCCATCTCTGTCACCCAGCAATGAGTAGCCGTAGTACTCCCGTTTCCATCAAATATTAGGGGCCTGCATCTTTGGAATGTCCCATAGTTACAGCCACATGTAGTTTCCTGCACCGCTTCTTCCTCCTCCTCATCACTAGAGATAGCTGTCTCAGTCTTCGGTCATTCTGCTTCTCCTCTCCCAGTGTCCTCCTCCTCTCCTTCCTTTCATCCTCCATCACTGCTTTAATCACTTCATTTACCATAGACGGTAGAATCGTCTTTATAACTTGGTAGACCTCTCTACTACTGCCTCCTTCACAGAGGCCCTCAAGTTCACGCTCTCATCATCACTTTCCTGGTGATGCATCTCGGGCTCCTCACATGCCCTTTCAGTAGCCCTAGCCCTATTCCTCGTAACACGCGGTTCAACACCACATCCATACCTATAAGCCTTAGACGATCTAACTCAGCCATCTCTAAACACATAAGATTCCAACACTAACATAGTCATTCAAGGTAATAGCTCGGATTATGTCAAGTATAGTAAGTCCCTAATTACACTGGCCAGTTGTGATTAGCCATTTACTTTACTCTTCGCATCCCAAGCATTTCCTATCCTAACTACATCAGTATCTAAATCTACACAAAAGCACACTAGCCACATAACATGCGCACATTATACCGGTTAATCATTAGCTTACATAAAACATGAACGATAAACCTTTACCTGCAGGTACGTAGCTACTAGGATTGGCATCCCTTTCTTTTCGTATTAAAACACATGTCATTCATTACATTACAACATTCATTTTCATATTAAAATATGATGACTTGTCAAAATGTGGATGCCATCCTCAAAATGCTCCCAGTAGCTTATGCATCCATGCCTGCAACTCCTCAGTATCAACAAAATACCTGCCAACTATCATGCATACCAAAAGTCAGCGACGCTGAGTGAGTTCTAGTTTTTATAATAAAATACTTTACTTCCTTTAAAAACCAGTCTTTACATTCATCCGTGGTCATACATCACACGTACACTCATTATATATTCCTCATTCATTTTGTTCTTTCATACTTTCATCGTTTCATTCTTTGCGTTAATATCTACTTTCATATTCATACTTTCGTTCATACTTTTCACTATCTTTTACTCTCTTTCTCTTACTTTCTTTTTGTACTTTACGTTTGACAGTGGTCATACATCATACATACATACTGATAATAATTATTATTATTTTCATCATCATCATTCGTTCATTCATTCATTCCTCCACTCATTACTCATCATTACTCGAATCTTGTCTCATGCAATATCCCCGACTCATGCTCGAAAGCTGATACTGTGTCGGGGCCTGTAAACAAACCCCATTCATGTCCGAAGACTGACACAGTATCGGGATATGTGACAAAGATCACATCTCGTATGTAATACCCCCGACTCATGTCCAAAGACAGATACCGTGTCGGGCCCTGTAATCAAACCCCCAACTCATGTCTGAAGACTGACACAGTACCGGGATACGTGAAAACGATCCCATCTCGTATGCAACACCCCCGACTCATGTCTGAAGACTGATACTATATGGGCCCCGTAAACAAACCCTCGACTTATGTCTAAAGACTGACACAGTACCGGGGTGAGCAATAAGACCTCATCTCTTTCACATGTCATTCTGTCTCATGCAATACCCCCGACTCATGCTCGAAAGCTGATACTGTGTCGGGGCCTGTAAACAAACCCCCGACTCATGTCCAAAAACTGACACAGTACCGGGTACACGACACGGATTTCATCATCCGTCATTTCCATACTCATCATTCGTTAACTCACGTGTTCGTTCGTTTTGTACTTTATCAAATTTGTTCATTTCGTACTTTATCATTATCTCACCTATTCGTTCGTTTTGTACTTTATCATTATCTTCCACTTCGTTACATATTTTTTTCCGTCCATTCATTTATTCATTCATACATCGTACTACGTAAAGTCGTACATAATGTATTACATAACATAATACATATATTTTGAAAACTCTTTAACGAAGAAAGATAACACATCACTCACACATATACACATCATATACCTCATCACATCATCATGCATACATCAAGCATAAGCCATCTTATTAGAAAAGAGCCTATCTTCCCTTCTACTACTTCAAATCCACTTAGAAAATCCTAAGTCGAAAATGGGCTCATAGGGCATTTCAGGCGCACTAGCATAAAACTTCTAAGTGTAAAACAGTCTGGGCACTTCAGCATTATTTGGGTGCATGATCCCTGTTTAGGCGCGTCACCACTATGGAGGCGCATGACACCTGTTTGGGCGCATCAACACTTAGATGTTTTTGCAGTTTGGGCGCATCAGTACTATTTAGGTGCATGGCTAAAACTTAGGCTCATGGACACTTTACTGGGCGCATGACAACTATTTGGACACATGACCCTAGGCGCATGAGCACACTTAGGCACATGAGGTTATTGTAGGTGCATGGGAACACTCTAAAATGTTATTTATGCTACAAACATGACCCGAATACCCCTCTAACACTACCCAAACACAGATCTAGCATACTAAGGCCCTTAAACATGCTAAACATCAATTCTAGCCCATAAACAAACTCTAAAACATACATACATAGATCATCCTCGAACATAAAGCTATATACCCATGGTTTCTTTTAAAAACGTTTACTTGGCATGCATAATAGCCCCGAACAAGTTGTAAATCAGCAAAAATGGGTTCTAGAAACTCACGAGAAACAAATCTTCAAGTTAGACACTTCCACTAGCAAATTCAACTCCAACTTTCTCAAAAACCAACTCTTAAACACCAAGAATTCGGTCAACCACCTGTGAATTCAGTTAAAACCGAACATATACTCAAGAAAACAAACCTTTCCAGCTTCTTCTTCCTCTTTCTCTCTCTAAAACTGAGAGCATCTCTCTGTTCTTCTGTCAGCTAAAAATGAAGATGATGAAGAATAAGTGGGCGGCCATACCTCTTTAAAACCTTAAAATAATAGGTTTTGTACATTGTAAACTTTATCCTTTTCCACTTATGTCCATTTTCTTTTATTTCTACTTACTTTTTATTTTCTCTTCTTTTAAATGAAATTCGGGGTGATACACAATAACTCCACAGGTTCTTGCAATTGGTGACTGAAATGAACATATTGGAGTTGACATACACCAATGAAAGTTGAAAAGAAGATGCTCCATACTTTACCATAAAGTTGGACTAAATCAGTTTCCATGTTCAAGAATACCTTAGATCTCAAAGCCATTGGGCTAGATACTTTGGTAGCTAAGGTAGAAGCACTTGAACAGGATGAGAAAACAAGCAACAAGGGTACAAAAGCACCCATTGCTCCTTACCAGTTCAAAGAAACTAAGGGTGTTAGAAGTGCTTTTATTTCCAATTATGATGATGGAAGCTTTTGTGCTATGAGTGATGATGAAAAAGAAGTTAGTTTTTATGTATCAAGGCATTCTAAATCAACTTCTCAAAGCAATTGAACAAGAAAAGAGAGAGGAAAACATGATGAGGGAAAAAGCCCACATGCTGCAACAACTAAGGGATCCTCCTCCAATAAAAACAGCAATCAAACATAACTAATTATTGTGGTTCTGGACACAGAAGAATAGAAGGAAGCTTTTGTAGCATTTTGTTCAAGCTTTCAAGCTTATCTGGGTAGAACTTTGACCCCCTGCACACATTTGCCAGGAAGATCTTAAAGAACTACATCCAGATGAAGTGGAAGAGATGGATCTCCAATGGCAAATAGCCATGATTGCCTATAGAGCCAAGGTGTATCTAAGAAGAAACAAAGGATTGGCAGCTACAGGGAGAACAACAAGGATTGGTATTTATAAGTCAATGGTAAGATGTTACAAATGCAATTTGTATGGTCACTTCTCAAGGGAATCCAATCAGCAATCCACTAATGACATGACACAAAATCAACAAAATCATTCTCAACAACATCAGTTCACCAACAATCAGTAAATTAAAAAACCTTCAAACAGCCTCAACTTACAAACTCATCCCCACCAGCCACAAGTTCATCAGCAAGTCCAAGCAAAACCAAGGAAATAGGGTTGATCATTCTGTAAGATGGAACTTGTGATTGGAGCATTTATGAGAAGGGGGTGTTGGAAGAAAATCAAGCTTTGATGGCCAACATGGAGAACAAAGTCCCACCTATGGCTAGAGAGGTAAGGGATAGATTATGTTCATCAAGTTGTGTTGAAGAGGTAGAAAGATATAAAGTCCATGCTCAACAACTAGCTAATAAAGTAAAAGAAACAATGGTTTTGAATGAATCTCATGTAAGAGAGAATAAATTATATCAGATCAAAATCACCTCTTTACAAAAGGATTTAGATAAACTTGTTTCTGAAAATTACAATTTAAAAGCCCAAGTTGAGCATCTGACCACCTCTTTAACAAAATCAATGTCCGATCATGCATCAAGTGAAGTGAACCTTCAAAAGTTTCAATTATCATCTCAGCAATATGAGAAATTATTAAATTCTCACATTGAATCAAAGAACAGGTATGGGTTGAGTTTAATGTTGTTGCACCCCTATTGAATGATAATTATACCCCTTTACCTGAGTCTATGACCAACAGTTTATCAAACCATTTCGTGCCAAGCACCAAAACTGAACCAAAAACTGAAATTAAACAATTGGTACATGGTAATGACACTAAGGTGAGTGAAATTAAGTCTTCTGAATCAGAAGTTTTATAATAAGATGAATCAGAATTTGACTTTGATGAGTGTGATAACTTGGTTGAATCTGATGAACATGATAAGCAAAAAGTTGTTGGTTTGGGCAAGGGAAAGAATGTTTCATTTGAACCCATCATGCCTAAATTTCTTAAAGAGGTCAAGCTACCTGATCCTCCAAAGCAAAGAAATATGCTGAAGGCTATTTACAAGAGGATAGCACAGCTCGATAAAGGACTTCATGAACTCAACAAATAGCAAAACTCCCATCAACAAAAAGAACAGCTGTAGCTGAAGTCATTCTTGACTCTACGGAAGGGGCAAAAATCACTTCCATAGAAAACCTATAGTCTTCAGTAGAACTTCTACGGAAGAAGAAGAAAAATGTTGAGATCTCAACACAATCAACATGCGTAAAAGATCTACGGAAGAAGAAGAAATTAGCTAATTGAACAATCATCAAGAAAGCCAAGCAACAGAAAGCTATGAATCCTAAGCAACAGACATCATCTGCTGCTAAACAAGAACCCTTTAACATCATGTCTAGGAGTGACAAGGATTCATCAGGTGCCAAATTTGAAAAAGAGTTGAAGGCACAAAAGCAGAAAAAGAAGAAGAAAGTGATTGACTCTGAGAATGCAGCAGAAGAGAAATACTGCAAGTGGTGTGATATGCATAATCATAACCCTGATGAATGCTAGTTCAGCAGTTATTGGTCCATATGCAACATGAAGGATCATATGACTTCAGATTGTTACTTCAACAAGCATTGTACTATTTGTAGCAAGAATAATCATTCTAACAAGAATGTTATTTTAACAAAAAGAACAAAACAAAGAACACACAGAAGCAACAATCTGAGGAAATTGAATTAGACTTATAATCCAGTAATAGCGAGGAAAATTCAAAGGACAAAAAGTAGCAACAATAGCAAAAGATGACAAAGGAAAAGAAGCAACCACCTGCTGATGAAAAAACATAGAAGAAAAAGGAGAAGCAACATTCTCAACTCGAAACTCCTCATAAGAAGGTGGATTTGAAAGAGAAATCAACTGCTACTGATGAACCATTCTTTGATCATTTTGAAAAGTGTACTCCAATACCACAATCAAAATCAAAATATGGTGAAACATTCTCCAATCAAGGATCATCATCAAATTCAAAGAAGAAAAAGCTCAAAGATAAGGTGAAAGAAGAAGTGATAGTGAAACTACATCAAAGTGCTTTAAGTCCTTCTTCAACAGAATCATTCTCACCTCAAACAAAACATAATGAATCAATTGAGTCTAAAATCAAACCTGAAACATGTAGACTGGTTTATAAGGGAGTAATAATTTTAGACACAAGTGGCAAGCCCAAGATCATTAAGGCTTGGGTTCCACATTGTAATTGATTTCATTATATGTGCAGGAGTATCCTTGGAGGACTGACAACAAGTGGTATGTTGCTAGACATATGACAGGCAACTATTCTCACTCCATGACTTCAAACATAAAAATGCTTCATATATGACATTTGGTGGGGATAAGAGGGGAGGTAAAATAATTGGTGAAGATATGGTAACAAATGGTGTACTCAAGTTTGAGAAAGTAAATTATTGTGAAAATTTACAATACAATTTACAGAGTATTTCTCAAATTTATGAACAAAATTATACCACTTTATTTGATAACACTTATTGTTACATTCTTAAGCCAGGTTTTCAAGTTATAGCAGATTGGATCCTTCTTAAAGCATCAAGAAAAGGAAACACATATGTTTTGGATATGAACAATATCTCTATAACAATCAAAGAAACCTGCCTAATTTCTAAGTCTTCAGAAGATAAATCTCAACTCTAGCATAGAAGGATGACTCATCGAATACGATGAATTTGAACAAGCTGGTGAAAAATGACTTAGTCATTGGTCTACCAAAGAAAGAATTTATTGTTCTAATCATTGTTCTTCATGTTATAAAGGAAAACAACATAGGGTGTCTCATAAATCCAAAACAATCAACACAAACACAACACCACTCAAAATGATTCACATGGATCTTTTTCGTCCAACCAATGTGATGAGCATTGGCAAAAGGAAATATCGTTTGGTGATTGTTGATGTTTTCATTAGATTCACATGGGTCTTTTTCTTAAAACAGAAATGTGAAACATCAGAAACATTAATGGAGTTTATCACTGAGATTAAAAATCAACTTGATTTGAAAATCTAAGTTTTAAGAAGTGATAAAGAGTTTGAATTTGTTAATCATGTTTTAGATTTCTTTTGAAGGAACAAAGGCATAGCAAGACAATTTAGTGCACCAAGAACTCCATAACAAAATGGAGTTGCTGAAAGAAGAAACAGAACTCTCATTGAAGAAGCAAAAATAATGCTAACTGATTCACACTTACCAATCACTTTTTGGGCTGAAGCAGTGAACACAACATGCAATGTTCAAAACAGGACATCAATTTTCAAAGAATATAACAAAACACCATATGAGCTTTTATTTAAAAGAAAACCTTTCATAGGATATGTTACAGCTTTTGGGTGTCATGTGTATATTTTAACTACAAAAGATCAATTAGGAAAGTTTTATGAAAATGCATATTATGGTTTCTTTGTTGGTTATTCATCAACATCTAAATCATATGGAGTTTACATTCCATATCAAAACATTATGGAGTGTTAGGACAGTTACGTATGGAGTACTAATTGATTCAACATGAAACCAGATCAAATAGTGCAGAATCCTCTTTGATTGGCGATCCAATCAGTGAGAACGACAACCAGATCGATCTAACGATTAAACAAACGTTAAGAACGAGTAGAAATCAATCAGGAACGAACTTTGAAGTTGGATGGACGAACTGCGACGCTCTAGACGGCTAGGGTAATATTCTAAGTGTTTCTTTTTTTTCATGAATTAAATGGTATTTATAGGTTGTAGTGTACAGTCGTACGACTGAGCCATTAGCATGGTTCAGTCGTGCGACTGATCCAAGCGATTGATTCATACGTACGACTGAACTCTACGAATGGTTCAGTTGTGCAACTGAGCCAGTCTTATGACTCAGTCGTGCGACTGATCCAGTCACCTGGTTCTGTCGTTTGATGCAAAAGATGCTAGGCTCGATGGAAGCGGTCTCTCTACCTATCTGGATAGAGGAAAGACTTGCCACCACCTACCCCTCCCAGACCCTGCTCTTGAGTGGGATATACTGGGTTTGTTTGTTTGTTTGTTTGTAAGTCTCTACTAAATTACCAACATGAACTCTGGTTATGCATATATGTCAGGTAATAAGTTGAGAATTTGTGCTTTCTTGCATGTCTTGATGATAGTTGATCTCTCTCAGTCTATATGTGAGTCATATCATGTCATATCTAATTCTACCCTAATCAATCCAAGAATGAAAAAGTAAGTGACTTGATTCTTTTGTCATAAACACCTATTGTCTGTCCTTGGATCTTGTGTCTCCATTGCTATGAAATCACTGACCTGGAACATACTTGATCAGGATTTATTCGTTGTCTATGACCATTCACACTTTATTTTCTTTTAATGTATTGATCTTAAATGATATGATCTCACTGCAGACATTGATTCTATTGTGAATATTAGATTTTTATTCTTCTTTAATTTTGATTTTATGCATGTTTTATGTGTACAGGCAATTTAACAATGATCAGTGTGATCTTCTTGTGACAACTTGGGAAACTTCTAAGTTTTGTAAAACTTAAAAGTTTAGGGGGAGTAATAAAAATTAAGAGTTTCTAAGAAAATCAAAATTAAAATGTTTGAATGGAACGGATGAAGCTAAATGTTCAAAGAATGTGTGTGTTTGATAATGTAAAAATTTGATAATGTAAAAATGAGCCTGTAAAAATTTTCAAGTGGAAAAGCTTCTTGCAAATTTTTTAAATAAGATTATTTTGTTTAAATTTGAGACCAAAATGAAGAGAAATTGTCTTTTGAAAAGTTAAATAAAAATAAAAGGGTTTAAATTTAAAAATTCAAAATTGAGGGTCAAAAATGTAAATTTTGGGAAAAAGTCTAAATGTTGAAAATTGTTTGAATATAAGTATGTGAACAGTACTAATATGTCTAACAGTTTTCAGATGGAAAGATGTGAAAAATATGCAAGTGTATGGAAACTCATGCGCCTAAACGGTGGCCATAAGTCTAGATAGGAGCATGATGAGTTTTTAGAAATTAACAAGTGTTTGAGCGTTTTTCATATGCTCATGCGCCTGAGCAGTTCTCATACATCTAAAAAAATTGGTTAAGTGTTGGGCGTTTCAACATGCTCATGCCCCCACACAGTACCAGACTTTCAAGGGTTAGACGTTTCAAGTGAAAATTCACCAAGTGTTGGGCGTTTCATATAGTCTCATGCGCCTGAACAGTGCAAAAGAGCCTAAACAGTGCATATGCGGCTGAACAGTGCTCATGCGCCCAATCTCATGCGCACAAACAGTGCTTATGCGCCTGAAAACTTAGTGAAAAATACAACTTTGTGCGCACAAATAGTGCTCATGCGCCTAAAAATTTCACTTAGTATATAAAAAACACTTCGCATTTTTCATTCATTCACAGTCCCAAAAACCCTTGAACTCAGTCGACTCTCAATTTCACCTCATCTCACTCATCTTGATTGTTTGTTATGAAAGACTGTGATCGATAGTGTGTGTATTTGATTGTAAACGTAAGTTCATAATCAAAATCATACTATTTCAAGTATTAGATTCACAATCAGATAGGCGTTTCAAAGCTATCTAGGTGTTTTGAACCCTAAATTCTCCGAAAATTTGAATTTTGTGTATTAAACATGAACTAAGAAGTAAAATTGATCATTGATTGTTAATGTACACTTGATTTCGAGCAATTTGATATATAGAACATAGAATTTCATGAACATTGACCGAATGATGTTCTTCATCAGTCGATCGACGAAAATGAACAGTCATAAATTTCAAATTTTTTTATAATTAAAAATAAAAATTCATAAAAATTCAATTGTTTAATCATTTTGATAAAATTTAATTGGATTATTGTGTTTTAAAATGTAATACCCGGATATTTTCTTTGAAGCCGACGAAAGAAGAAAAGAAATAAAGTCCAAAGTCGGGGGACCAAACTTGTCAAAACGCGAGAAAGTTCGAAAGAGAAGGAGAATAAGAGGGGAGGGCAGCCCACACCCTCCCCACATCTCCAAAATTCAGCCAAAAGAAAGAAAGAAGAGAGAAAAGGGAGAAGAGAAGAAGAAAGCTTCGTTCGAGTGTGCAAAATCGTCGTGTAGCGGGCCTAGACGAAGCTCTTCTTTTTCTTGTAGTTTGTGTGAGTTCTAGGACCCCTATTTTACTCGTTTTCAACTGATTTGGGGCTGGAACACATAGTAAACCCGTTTTTGTATGTGTGTGTGTTTGAACCATTTGGGTGTGTTTGCGTGTGACGCGTTTGGAGTATGTTTTCGGGCTTCTATGTGCTTGAATGGTGTTATGGTATGCATTCCTAAGGTTTAGGATGGTTGATTTGGTCTTAGAATGGGTTTGGATGAGCTTGGAGGTTGAAAATGGCAGATTGGGTTCGGGATGAACTGCATTCTGCATCAGGTAGGGCTAGGTGACCGGCTGGAGGCCATACGGCCGACTGGGCGATTGAGGTTCAGTCGCACGATTGAGGTTTAGTCGCATGACTGGAGGGCCTGTCGCATGGGGAGTCATGCGACTGAGAGCCCAGTCGCATAGGTACTCATCCGCATTAAGTCCATCCGCATGAGGTCCATTCGCATAAGGTCCATTCGCATAGTGTTCAACCGCATGAGGTCCATTCACACGACTAGGTGTTCATCCGCATTGGTGTAAGGCCCCGCTCACCGGGCACCTTACTGTTGGTTCTTCATCGCACATATGACGTACATAATGTATATAATTATAAAACAACGCAGCGGAAATGATAAAATATATACATTCTCATTCATTCATAAAAGTCATTACATCATTGACACGATTACAAAATACAGCTTTCTCTACTTTGTCTATCTTCTCTATGATTGCTGAGGATTCATATAAAAGAGATTATTTAGGTAATCTCAGGTTTCATATGTTTCCACAGCAACCTTAAGATCATACAGCGACCTCTAGAGAAGATATTAAGTTCAAAAATATAAAAATTATATTTTTATTACTGAAGAATATTCCTTAGGTAATTCCGTACATCGGAACCCTGACGGAATACTCTTGACACTCTCATGCAACATACTTTGTTGCATGTACTACGCACACGCATCCTATGCGTGGCGAACTTATCAAAATGTAAAGGAGATTTCTTGAGTAATCTCGTTGATTCAGATCCTCAAGAAATCTCATAATGACATGCAACGTGACATGTTGCGTGCATTATGGGCCCGCAACACATGACGTTGCAGCATTATAAAATGGAGAATGCCCTCCCAAAAGAGCTGAGTAGCCGCCTCGTGCCATCCTCAGCAACACTACCTGCGAACTGGAAACACATAAAAAAAAGTCAGCGTTGCTGAGTGAGTTCTAGTTTTATAGGTAGTAAATAAAAATACCCTTTTCTGTATTATACTATACTGTACTGTATATGCGAGCACGCATCAACTGTGTGAACAAATAATGTTCGTTCTCTGTACTATATGCCTTGTCTGTAACTTTATCTTTATGTTTCACTTTCTATGTGGACCAGTGGGCGATACCCCAACTATGTGCGCGAGGGGAGAATGGATGTCGGGCCATCTATATGCTCCGAAGAGCCAACTCTGTTCCCCCGAAAGGGCTATGTGTATTCCCCCGAAGGGTTCAACGGTTCCCCCGAATGGGCTATGTGTATTCCCCCGAAGGGTTCAACGGTTCCCCCGAAAGGGCTATGTGTATTCCCCCGAAGGGTTCAACGGTTCCCCCGAAAGGGCTATGTGTATTCCCCCGAAGGGTTCAACGGTTCCCCCGAAAGGGCTATGCGTACTATGTACAAGGCCGACCCGAACATCCGGGGCACGTCCAAAGGTCCTGCCAATCTCAGTTGATTGACCCTGTGTGCGTCAGTGGGTAGCTAGCCCGCCACACAGTTGAGCTAACGACACATAGTCGTGTAACTCCTATATGCTTGCAAGACTTGTTACTTTCATTAATGTTCCTTTCTCTTTCTTTATTACTTTTTCTCTGTGCTTTACATAATACTTTCATTTCATCTATTAGAGATAACATGTAATACTATGGGGATAAGCATGCATCAAATCAAGGAACATTGATATTCACAATTCATCAGTATTCACCATCTATCATGGCAACATCATACCTAGCATACATACATTACACATACACTTCTTTATTCGTTCCCATCAGCCCTATCCGGGCGACTGAACAAACCCCAGTCGCATGGCCTCCATGCGACTGAGTCATACGATTGGGCTTCTATGCGACTGAAACCTCAGTCGTGCGTCTGTATTACTATGCGAATGGATCTATGCGACTAAAACCTCAGTCGGGCGTCCGTATTACTATGCGAATGGGTCTATGCGACTGAAACCTCAGTCGGGCGTCTGTATTACTATGCGAATGGGTCTATGCGACTGAAACTACTCTGCGATTGGGCTTATGCGACCGAAACCCTCGATCGCATAGCCTATCGTGCGACTGAGACTCAATTGTGCGATTAAACCTCAATCGGGCGATTGGACAACAACTGACACTCATTCGGCCGAATGGCCCTTCAGTCGCATAACCCTAACTGGGCAGCGACTGGAGTTCTTCATGAACTGTAGTCGCGAACCTAAGTACTCAGACCCACCTTAAACCCGTTTTTAACCCAAATTAACCCTCCCAAATCTCAGGGATTCATACAAGGACATCATACAAGCATGTGTAAGTCCTATGTCACACTATAATCACATTATCTAAGATTTCATAAAATGGGTCAACTATACACTTTTACAAAACTAGGGTTTATATGTGATCCAGCCCCAAAATCAGTTAAAAACATGTAAATGAGGGGTCCTAGAACTCACATTACAGGTAGAAGTTGATGAACTTCGACTTTGGCTATCTTCTCGACGGATCGTGAGCTCGGCAGCACTTTCCCTCTTTTCTTCCTCTGGTCTTGGTCGCCCTCTGCCTTTCCCGACTGAATTTCTAAATGTTGGGAGGAGAATGAGGGCTGCTCCCCTTTTATAGGCTTTGCTCAGTCGCATCTGGTCCAGGGGCGACTGGACCTTCAGTCGCATCAACACTATGCGATTGGACCCCAATCGCACGTGTTCCATGCGGCTCATACTTCATTCGGGCGGTTGAACTTCAATCGTGCGGTTGAGCTCCAATCGGCCGAATAGCCATGCGGTTGAACTTCAATCGCATAAATCACAGGCAACTGAAGCTCAGTCGCATCACATGCTGAGAAGTCAAACTTCCGGGTGTTACAAGTCCACCCCCCTTATTTTAGGTTTCGTCCCCGAAACCTGTCATTCTTCAAACAATCGTGGGTAATGCTGCCTCATTTCTTCTTCAGTTTCCCACGTCGACTCGGATCCCTTCCTGTGCCGCCACTGTACACGCACAAGGGGAACCACTTTATTTCTCAATCTCTTTTCTTTGCGATCTATGATCGCCACTGGTTGCTCTACATAATTGAGCTTTTCATCTACCTCGATATCATCCAGTGGAACGACCATGTCTTCGTCCGCCAAACATTTCCTCAGGTGAGACACGTGGAAAGTCGGGTGGATTCCACTTAGTTCGTCTGGCAGATCTAACCTATAAGCCACCTCCCCTACTCGAGCAACAATTCGGAAAGGGCCTATATATCGCGGACTCAACTTACCCCGCTTCCGGAATCGAATGATCCCTTTCCAAGGTGAGACCTTCAGCATAACCCGGTCCCCCACTTGGAACTCAATTGGTCTGCGTCGTTTGTCGGCATACGACTTCTGTCGGTCTTTGGCCGCCTTCATATACGCTTTAATTCTTTCGACCTTTTCAGTCGTAGCCTCTACCACTTCGACGCTTCCCAATTCTTTCTGACCAATTTCACCCCAACAGACGGGGGTCCTGCATCTTCTACCGTATAACATCTCGTAGGGTGGCATGCCAATACTAGCATGATAACTATTGTTGTACGAGAACTCAGCTAACGGTAGATGGTCATCCCAACTTCCCCCGAAGTCGATAACACATGCTCTGAGCATGTCCTCCAAAGTCTGAATGGTCCTTTCTGACTGACCATCAGTTTGAGGATGATAAGCCGTGCTAATATGCAACCTCGTCCCCATGGCATCGTGGAACTTCTTCCAGAATTTGGATGTAAACCGGGTGTCGCGATCAGACACAATCGACACCGGTACACCATGACGAGTCACGATCTCCTTGATGAAAAGATCGGCCAACCTTTCGGACGAATATGTCTCCCGCATCGGTAAGAAGTGAGCACTCTTCGTCAATCGATCCACAATCACCCAGATCGTATCATACCCTTTCGGGGTACGTGGCAGCTTTGTGATAAAGTCCATGGTGATGTGCTCCCACTTCCATTCCGGTATGTCCAACGGCTGAATCTTTCCATACGGCTTCTGGTGCTCTGCCTTTACTTGCAAACACGTGAGGCATTTACTCACATACTCCACCACATCGCGTTTCATACCTGGCCACCAATAATCTTTCTTCATGTCTTGGTACATCTTGGTGGCGCCGGGATGAATGGAGTATTGGGACTTATGAGCTTCATCCATAATCCTCATTCGCAGATCCCCAAGACGAGGAATCCACATACGCCCAAACCGGGTTTTAACACCCGTCGTGTTCTCAACTAGGTCCGCTACCAGACCTCTCATTCGTTCAGAGTTAAGATGTTCATCTTTCAAGGACTCATCTTGGAATTCTCTGACCTGTTTCATCACGTCGGAGGTCATGATTAGCTGGTATGCTTTCACCCGAATCGGCTCAGGCCTCTCCTTTCGGCTAAGGGCATCAGCCACTACGTTAGCTTTGCCCGGGTGGTAATGGATTTCACAATCGTAGTCTTTTATTAGCTCCAACCACCGTCTCTGCCTCATATTCAGATCCTTCTGCTTAAATAAGTACTTCAAGCTTTTGTGGTCCGTGAAGATGGTGCACTTCGTCCCGTACAAATAGTGCCGCCAAATCTTCAACGCGAAAACCACAGCTGCTAGCTCCAAGTCATGAGTAGGGTAATTAACCTCATGAACTTTCAGCTGTCGGGATGCATAGGCTATCACCTTTCCCCTCTGCATTAATACACATCCCAACCCCGAGTAGGAGGCATCGGAATAAACCACTAAATCTTCACTCCCATCGGGTAGTGCCAATACTGGAGCTTGGGTCAATCTTGTCTTCAGTTCTTCGAATGCCTTCTCTTGTGCTTGACCCCATTCAAATTTCACATCTTTCCGGGTCAACTTGGTCAGTGGAGAAGCAATTTTGGAAAAGTCTTGGATGAACCTTCGGTAGTAACCCGCCAAACCCAAGATACTACGGATCTCGGATGACGTTTTTGGAGACTTCCATTGCATTACTGCTTCCACCTTTGCCGGATCGACCAGAATCCCATCCGGATTTACCACGTGACCCAAAAACTGAACCTCACGCAACCAAAATGCGCACTTGGAGAATTTCGCATACAACTTCTCCCTTCTCAGCGTCTCCAGAACTTCGCGAATGTGACCGGCATGTTCAGTCTCGTTCTTTGAATAAATCAAGATGTCATCAATGAATACAATCACTGATTTATCCAACATCGGCCGGACACCCTGTTCATCAGATCCATAAAGGCAGCTGGCGCGTTGGTCAAACCGAAAGACATGACAAGAAACTCATAATGACCGTAGCGCGTACGAAAAGCTGTTTTAGGGATATCCTGCTCCTTCACCTTCAGTTGATGATAGCCTGATCGAAGATCTATACGTGAAAACCAACTAGCACCTTGAAGTTGATCAAACAAGTCATCGATCCTTGGCAAGGGGTATCTGTTCTTTACGGTCAGCTTATTCAGCTCACGGTAGTCGATGCACATCCTCATACTACCGTCCTTCTTCTTTACAAACAGGACCGGAGCACCCCAAGGTGAGATACTCGGTCGAATAAACCCCTTATCCAACAGCTCTTGTAACTGCTCCATCAACTCTTTCATTTCTGTCGGGGCCAATCGGTATGGTGCTTTAGCAACTGGTTGGGCGCCTGGTATCAAATCAATCTAAAACTCGATCTCTCTGTCAGGTGGCAATCCCGATAAGTCTTCCGGGAACACGTCTGGGAACTCACACACAACCGGAACATCAGACAGTTGTGGTGTTGGCTTCTCTGCATCTTTTACATAACATAAAAAGGCGTTACATCCTCGCCTCATACATTTCCCCGCCACTGCCATTGAGATCACCTTCGGAATCGTAGTAACCCGATCCCCATAAACTGTCACTGGACTACCGTCGGGCGCCGTCAAACTGATCATCTTCTTGCGACACACAATGTTCGCCTCGAAATCTGCCAACCAATCCATTCCAAGCACCAAATCGAAACCGCCTAACGTCATCGCAAATGGCTTAACTGGGAATTTGTGACCCTCCAGTTCTATGTCGTAACCCTCAATTACCTCGGAAATCCTGGTGGTTTTACCTATAGCAGTCTCTACATCAAACGGCACATCCACACGTCTACTACTAACAGGCAATTTGGCACGAAAAGCAACAGAAATAAAACTCCTACTGGCACCCGAATCAAATAACACAGAGGCTAAAGTTTGGTTCACTAGAAACGTACCGGACACTACATCGGGGTCCGTCCTCGCCTCTTCCTGCGTCATTGTGAATGCCCTGGCGCTTGCTTTCGGACCTTCACTTCCCGTCTTCTTTACCCCTGAAGCCTCAGCCCTAGGCTTCCTACAGTCTCTAGCAATGTGACCAGGCTGACCACACCTGAAACATACATTCAGCCCCCATCTGCACTCACCACCGTGCTCTCTCCCGCATTTACCACACTTCTTTCCTCCTGAACCCGACATGACCACCCGGCGGTCATCCACCCTCGTCTTCTTATTACTCGTCGAGGCACCCCCTCGACCAAACCTCTTCCCTTGCCACTTCTTTTCCTCACTCCCTTTCTTACTGCCCTCAGTCTTTACCAACGCAGCCCGTTCATCGTACAGCCTACCAGCTAAATCCACTGCTGACCTAAAAGTACTTGGTCGAGCGGAAATCAAATGCCAATGAATTTCGGCTGGCAACCCCTGAATATACCGGTTAATCTTGCGGGACACCGGCTTCACTTGCTCTGGCACCAACCGTGCCATGTCGTTGAACTTAGTCGTGTATTGCTGATGGGTCATCGTCCCCGCCTCCAACTGCAGGAACTCTCTCTCAACTCTATCCATCTCCCTACGAGGACTAAATTCCTCAATCACCATTCTTTTCAACTCAGACCACTTCATCTTCCTAATGGCCCGACTACCCTCGGCCTGGACAATATTGTCCCACCAACACAACGCCGTCCCCGTAAACGAGTGGGTAGCAAATTTCACCTTTTTATCCTCCTGGCAGTCACTGATATCAAGGACCGCCTCCATTTCCCTCACCCATTGGTGAGCATCCGCAGCTGTACCCGAACCATCAAAAGTCGGAGGCTTGCACCTCATGAATTTCCCGTAATCACAACCCCGGGCTGTCTCCCGTACCTGTTCTTCCTCTTCTTCCTCTTCATCATCGGACAATACTGTCTGTTGCTGTCTACCGGAGGACTGATTCCTCCCCCGTCTCTCATCTTCACGTACTGCCTTGATCACTTCGGTTACTACAGACGGCAAGATCGTCTGCATAACCTGATGCACCTCCTCGACAACTGCCTCTTTCACCGAGGCCCTAAAATCATCACTCTCATCCATCCCCCCCGAGGGAGTAGTATTAGGTTCTTTAGGAACCTTCTGCTCTCGTCTAGGTCTTCCTCTTGTGGCTCGTGGTTCCACACCACTTCCGCCACCGCCTCCACCAAGTGGGGCTTTAGATGATCTAGCACCGACCATCTTCTATCACACTGAAAGATTAAAACACCAACACGGTCATTCAAGGAAATAGCTCAGTTTATGTTAAGTACAGTAAGTCCCTAATTACAGTGGCCAGTTGTGATTAGCCACTTACTCTACTCTTCGCACCCCGAGCATCACCTATCCTGACTACATTAGTATCTCAGTCTAACAGTACACATAATTCACATTTCACAGGCACATACTTTGGTTAACTTTAAGAAAATACCTGATGGCACGCAGCTACTCAGATGGCATTCTCGTTTTCCCTGTCCCATTCTCAGTTTAAGTTTAGGTTTATTATGAAAATTTACCCATTTTACTTAAACTTTTGCTCTGATACCAACTTGTAAGGCCCCGCTCACCGGGCACCTTACTGTTGGTTCTTCATCGCACATATGACGTACATAATGTATATAATTATAAAACAACGCAGCGGAAATGATAAAATATATACATTCTCATTCATTCATAAAAGTCATTACATCATTGACACGATTACAAAATACAGCTTTCTCTACTTTGTCTATCTTCTCTATGATTGCTGAGGATTCATATAAAAGAGATTATTTAGGTAATCTCAGGTTTCATATGTTTCCACAGCAACCTTAAGATCATACAGCGACCTCTAGAGAAGATATTAAGTTCAAAAATATAAAAATTATATTTTTATTACTGAAGAATATTCCTTAGGTAATTCCGTACATCGGAACCCTGACGGAATACTCTTGACACTCTCATGCAACATACTTTGTTGCATGTACTACACACACGCATCCTATGCGTGGCGAACTTATCAAAATGTAAAGGAGATTTCTTGAGTAATCTCGTTGATTCAGATCCTCAAGAAATCTCATAATGACATGCAACGTGACATGTTGCGTGCATTATGGGCCCGCAACACATTACGTTGCAGCATTATAAAATGGAGAATGCCCTCCCAAAGAGCTGAGTAGCCGCCTCGTGCCATCCTCAGCAACACTACCTGCGAACTGGAAACACATAAAAAAAAGTCAGCGTTGCTGAGTGAGTTCTAGTTTTATAGGTAGTAAATAAAAATACCCTTTTCTGTATTATACTATACTGTACTGTATATGCGAGCACGCATCAACTGTGTGAACAAATAATGTTCGTTCTCTGTACTATATGCCTTGTCTGTAACTTTATCTTTATGTTTCACTTTCTATGTGGACCAGTGGGCGATACCCCAACTATGTGCGCGAGGGGAGAATGGATGTCGGGCCATCTATATGCTCCGAAGAGCCAACTTTGTTCCCCCGAAAGGGCTATGTGTATTCCCCCGAAGGGTTCAACGGTTCCCCGAAAGGGCTATGTGTATTCCCCCGAAGGGTTCAACGGTTCCCCGAAAGGGCTATGTGTATTCCCCCGAAGGGTTCAACGGTTCCCCCGAAAGGGCTATGTGTATTCCCCCGAAGGGTTCAACGGTTCCCCCGAAAGGGCTATGCGTACTATGTACAAGGCCGACCCGAACATCCGGGGCACGTCCAAAGGTCCTGCCAATCTCAGTTGATTGACCCTGTGTGCGTCAGTGGGTAGCTAGCCCGCCACACAGTTGAGCTAACGACACATAGTCGTGTAACTCCTATATGCTTGCAAGACTTGTTACTTTCATTAATGTTCCTTTCTCTTTCTTTATTACTTTTTCTCTGTGCTTTACATAATACTTTCATTTCATCTATTAGAGATAACATGTAATACTATGGGGGATAAGCATGCATCAAATCAAGGAACATTGATATTCACAATTCATCAGTATTCACCATCTATCATGGCAACATCATACCTAGCATACATACATTACACATACACTTCTTTATTCGTTCCCATCAGCCCTATCCGGGCGACTGAACAAACCTCAGTCGCATGGCCTCCATGCGACTGAGTCATACGATTGGGCTTCTATGCGACTGAAACCTCAGTCATGCGTCTGTATTACTATGCGAATGGATCTATGCGACTAAAACCTCAGTCGGGCGTCCGTATTACTATGCGAATGGGTCTATGCGACTGAAACCTCAGTCGGGCGTCTGTATTACTATGCGAATGGGTCTATGCGACTGAAACTACTCTGCGATTGGGCTTATGCGACCGAAACCCTCGATCGCATAGCCTATCGTGCGACTGAGACTCAATCGTGCGATTAAACCTCAATCGGGCGATTGGACAACAACTGACACTCATTCGGCCGAATGGCCCTTCAGTCGCATAACCCTAACTGGGCAGCGACTGGAGTTCTTCATGAACTGTAGTCGCGAACCTAAGTACTCAGACCCACCTTAAACCCGTTTTTAACCCAAATTAACCCTCCCAAATCTCAGGGATTCATACAAGGACATCATACAAGCATGTGTAAGTCCTATGTCACACTATAATCACATTATCTAAGATTTCATCAAATGGGTCAACTATACACTTTTACAAAACTAGGGTTTATATGTGATCCAGCCCCAAAATCAGTTAAAAACATGTAAATGAGGGGTCCTAGAACTCACATTACAGGTAGAATTTGATGAACTTCGACTTTGGCTATCTTCTCTACGGATCGTGAGCTCGGCAGCACTTTCCCTCTTTTCTTCCTCTGGTCTCGGTCGCCCTCTGCCTTTCCCGACTGAATTTCTAAGTGTTGGGAGGAGAATGACGGCTGCTCCCCTTTTATAGGCTTTGCTCAGTCGCATCTGGTCCAGGGGCGACTGGACCTTCAGTCGCATCAACACTATGCGATTGGACCCCAATCGCACGTGTTCCATGCGGCTCATACTTCATTCGGGCGGTTGAACTTCAATCGTGCGGTTGAGCTCCAATCGGCCGAATAGCCATGCGGTTGAACTTCAATCGCATAAATCACAGGCGACTGAAGCTCAGTCGCATCACATGCTGAGAAGTCAAACTTCCGGGTGTTACAGTTGGTGTTCATCCGCATAGGTCCATTCGCATGATGTTCAGTCGCCTGGAGGCCAGGCGACTGAAAAGTACCCATACGTCCAAATACGGCTGTTGTACCCGAGGAGAAGCATAGTTTAATTACTGACTTTCGGGGGAAAGTGCACATGTAAGTTTTGACGTAGAAACTCCCGTAGGCACATGTAAGGTGACCATCGAGGTCTTAGAGGTTATGTCGGACATGAAGATGATGTTGCATGATTATGCATGATGTATGTTATGTACGTATGATGTTGTCCTGTATGATGATGCTAACTGTGTATGTTGATGTTCCTTATTATCATGTATGTTTATCTTTCCATGACTTTACACGTTATGTTAAAGAATGAAAGGAAAGTATTATGTAACGTAAAGTGAAATATAATGAAAGAGGAACATGATGAATGAATGCATGCATTAATGAACGAATGAATGTAAGAAAGGCTTGCAAGCAAATGTATGGAGGTTCATACCCATTAAAGGGTGTTAGCTCAACGGTGTGCGGGTTAGTTACCCCAGAAGGATGCACACAGGGGTCCAATCCTTGTTATTGACCATATGTATAGGATCCTTGCCGCTTGCCCTAGGTACTTGAGTCAGCTTCGTGCATAATGTTCGAGGTCTATGAAAGACCTCAGGCCAAGTAACAAGCTTCGTGCACAATGTTCGGGGTATAGCACATGACATTAATCTGTAATGAAAGAGAAAAGATAAGTGGTGAATGTACTTGCCCTAGGTACTGGAGTCAGCTTCGTGCACAATGTTCGAGGTCTATGAAAGACCTCAGGCACAGTAACCAGCTTAGTGCACAATGTGCGGGGCATTGTACATGTCATCAAAATTAATGAATGTATGAACGAAAGTAATGAACGTACTAATGAATGTAATGAAAATACGAATGAATGCAATGAACGTGCGAATGAATGTAAGGAACGTACGAATGAAAGTAAGAATTTATGAATGAATGTGAACGAAAGTAACGAATGTGAATGTTAACGATATATGTTAAATGAATGAAAGTTAACGAATGAATAATGAAGATAATAATGATATTATCTATGTGTACGTATGATGTGTGATCGCATATAAGTAAAGAACGGTTCTAACGAAAGAAGAGTATGTTTTAATATAAAACTAGAACTCACTCAGCAACGCTGACTTTTTATGTGTTTCTAGTTGGCAGGTAACGTTGCTAAGGATGGCACGGGACGGCCACTCAGCTCTTTTTGGATGGCATTCTTTTGTTTAACGCTTTTGCATTGTAATGCAAACAAACTGCGTTTTGTAACGAATGTTGTATTATTTTGCAAAAGTGTTTATTAAAGGAAATGAAGTGATTGATTTAAAAGTTTCCGTTGCAATGTTTATTAAAGTCGATGAAATTATATGTTTTTAAGAGCGATGAATGGTCAGCTGTAAGCGTCCCGGGAACGGGGCCTTACATAAAACATATATACAACAACTTGTATTTTCTATGTCTTGTATAGAATTTTTTTTAATTCTAGAAAAGTCTAAGTACAAGTTGATGTAAAACAAAATTTTATTTTTTAAAAAATAATAATTCATTAAAACATAAATCAAAATTTGTCAAATTCAAAGTGTTTAAAAATCAAAGTGTCTAAAGTTCTTGTTTTCATTTATGCAGATGGCTAATTTAAAATTTGACCAAAACATAATGTTGCTGCTCTACTCAATGAGGATGTTCAAGATGCAGTTTCATATGAGGAGATGATTAGATTAAAACTGAGGACCAAGTAAGTTTATGAAATGTGTTACCAGCCTGTGATTTACTCAATATTGATCAACAAATTCTGGAACACAGCCTCGATGGAAATAGATGATAATGGAAGGAAGGTTGTGAGAGGATTTGTTACCAATGACAGAATGGTAGAAGTATTAGAAGAGTCTGTCAGATTTGCTATAAGATTAGGACATAATGATATATAAGACATGTCTGAGTTGACTTTTAATGAATGCAGAAACACATTCATGAAAATGGGCCATCCTAGTCATTTTCCTAAGAAGCTGTTTTTTAGAGCAAGAGTTTATAATCATTGGAAGCTGTGTGTTCCAGGTTTGAACGGGAACAATGAGCATGGATCTTAGGAATCATATTGATAATAACAAAACTTGATGATTCGATGCTAAAACAATAATAATGATGAACACAAAAAGTGTTTAACGATTTATTTTTATTGATTTGATGATGAAATCATCATCCATGAAGAATGATGATATGATGTTGTTGGTGATGGAACTAATTTCCACACTTGGTGGAGAATTATTCACTCTTTACAATGATGATATATTCACCCTTTAGACTAGTCTAGCGGTTAAATTAATTACAAAATAAACACTAGACTAATATTTTTGTTGCTTTTGTTCTTCAAGTCTTCAACTTTAATAATATTGGAAATCTTCAATTTCTTCAAAGGTAGAATACCCAACAATACTCCCCCTAATTTGTAGATTTTCGATGTGAAATGAAGCTTGATGTTGATTTTGTTAAATAGATGTTCAAGCCAAGAGTTTTATTTTTCTTGTTGCGGAAGCAAGATCTTCAAAACTTTGAACACCTAATTGTGTTTTGTTTTGTGACCCGAGTCATATACAGAAACCCGAGGACTTGTGTCCTTGTTGTTGATGGCACCCCAAATCTCAAATCCATAGATCTAAAATTTAATGTTCTTGTTCATAGTCATAAGCCAATCAAATTTTGTAAGCCCATATTTCATTTACATATCCATAGCCCATTAACATTAGCCCTAGCCACAGTCACACAAAGTGAACTTTCATGTCCGTAGATATGAAATTCACATCCGCAGAAGTTTGGTTCCTTGTTCGCAGATCATCTACTGATGAACAAAGGAAGTTGAAATCAACTAAGGCAGGTAAGTATGTTATGTCTTCTGGAGTTTGATTTCATCAATGGATGTAATACCAATAGCATGTCCGCTGAAATCGCTTTTAACATCATGGAAGTCAACATTCTAAATCCATAGAGGTGAACCTATGTCCGCTGAGGATCACCAACTTGAAAATTGATTAAGGCAAATTGCTATTCCGTATTTCATCTACGGATGCACAAAACATTTTTTTAAAAAACCATTTTATTCGTTTCTTTGCTGATTTGATAGGCTGTTTTGGCTGTTTGGAGCTGCTGATTGTTTGATGTTTAGGGCTACATATGGCTGCATACTTTGATGGTTGTGAGCTGCTCAATTTGCTGTTGAAATGATTGCTTTTCGGCTGCTATTTAGATGCTAATTTGCTGCTGTTTTGTTACTGAACTTGCTGCTGTTTTGTTACTGAATTTGCTGCTGAAACGCAGCTGGTGTTTGCTGTTGAAAACTGAGTATGTGCAGGGGTTGCACAAACGTGGTTAATGAAGGTGTTATGTGGGTGAGTTGGGGCTATTTTTGTGATGTTAAGGGTGAGTTTTGTTGAGGATTAGGGGCTGCAATAAGATGTTTGATAAGGTTAAAGGCTTCACACTTCAGTGGATTAAACACCATTTGTTTAAGGATCCAGTGTTAGACCCAACTCCGGACTAGGAACACAACCTATCTGTAGATAAGATTGTGATGATTTGTTGTTAATTTTGGTGATGGATGGGGCTGTTTTAGATCAGTTTGTGAGCTACACAAGGATGTTTGGGGTTGTTTAGAGGTAGTTGTCTTTATAAACAGATAGGAAACCATAAACTATCCGTAGATCATGTGGTAACCACATCAACAAACTCAAGTCACAAGCTGTCCGTGGAAGAACTTGTAATGATTTTACTGTTGTACAGAGTTATATATTCTCACAGATGTTTGCAGCCCAAACAAATAAACCCGATTCCACCTTTTCTTTTTGTTTTAATGATCACAGCCTAATCCATGAATGCTTGAGCCCAAGTCCACATCCAAGAGACACCTACGGCAGCCCCTTCCCTTTCTTTCGCAAACCCTAATTAGGCAGCCACATTCTCATTCGCAAGCAACCCATAGCTTTTTTATCCTTGAGGCAGCCTCTTTCATTCGCTTTCTTGCAAGATCCGCATTGGATGTTGTATTGTTGAATTGATTGTTGATGAAATTGCTATTGTAGCATTATGTTGATGAATCCAAATCATTGGATTTCTCATGAAGAACACACTAACTTTTTCTCCAAGTTTTCTTTTGATCTTCAACAATTTTAGCAATTTAACCATGAAATCTCATCAAAATCAATATGAATCCATCAACTCTGGCTCTGATACCAATTGTGTGTTCCAGGTTTGAATGGGAACAATGAGCATGGATCTTAGGAATGATATTGATAATAACAAAACTTGATGATTCGATGCTAAAACAATAATAATGATAAACACAAAAAGTGTTTAACGATTGATGTTTATTGATTTGATGATGAAATCATCATCCATGAAGAATGATGATATGATGTTGTTGGTGATGGAACTAATTTCCACACTTGGTGGAGAATTATTCACCCTTTACAATGACGATATATGTTAATATTTATACTAGTCTAGCGGTTAAATTATTTACAAAATAAACCCTAGACTAATATTTTTGTTGCTTTTGTTCTTCAAGTCTACAACTTTAACAATATTGGAAATCTTCAATTTCTTCAAAGGTAGAATACCAACAGAAGCTTTTATGGTACATATTTCAACATTGCATGTCCTAAAGGAGCGCTGGATCAAATTCATTTCTAGTGGACATTGCATCCCCAATAGTAGCCATTGCAACTAATAGAAGATTTAATATGGCCATGTAGATTCTGAATGGATTTATCTTTGATTTGGAAAAAGGTACCAGGAACAAGTACCTGATGTATCCAAGGTTCCTGCAAATGATCATAGATGAAGAATATCTAGATTTCCATGTCTATGGTGTTAGTGGTGATATCTTAGGACTTGAGCATATGACTGAGATATCATATAGAAGATTGGTCATAATCACAGGTGCTCCAAATGTACGTTTTAATATATGAGGGATGTTGCTAATAATGATATGGATATCAACTTAGATCACTTCCAATTGATAGAAGGTGAATTAGTGGATCCTGCTGATCTAGTTGATGAAGTTCCCCAATTCATATCTGAAGATGATGATGAAGACAATGATGAAGGTGATGATGATAATGATGAAGATCATGATGATGATAGTGAAAGTTCCTCAAGCAGTGATACTGATGATGATGGTGATGATGATGCAGATGATGCACATCAATCTGATAGTAGTGAGAAGACTATGTCTGATCATGGTGCTGAGACACATGATATTGATGAAGGAATATCTGGTGGAATGATTCAAGATGAAGATAAGACTGAAGCTCAAGGTGATGAGGAGACAGATGTTGATGTGCATAGAGAAGATGTTCAAATTCAAACCTTTGATTTTGATTTCATAGATACCATAATTTCTGAACCTTCCAAAGCTCCACTCCTATAGAATAAGAGGAAACTCCAGTTACTACAACACAAAATATGTCTATACAGACTGATGACATTATTGATGTGGATGAGCTTGAAAAGTTTAAAGAAACTAATATGGCTCAAGAAAAGACAATTGTTGATTTAGCAGAAGAGAATTTGAAGATAGAAGTTGTTCAAAAGAAAGATGCTAAGATTGAAGCACTTGTTAAAGAGAAAGATGAGAATATAAAAACCTTTGAGGTAATGATTCAAGACTATGACTTAATGGAGGAAAATACAAAAAGTCAACTGAAGAACATGAGGCGATGAAAGAGCAGTTAGCAAAACTAAACGATAATCAAAAGTCTGATTCTCTAGAGTTGTTAATTGTATCTGAAATTCAATCCAATTGATATTGAGACAACTCCTGTCACTGACAAAGGAAAAAGAAAAATTGATGATGTAGATGATCCAGTGTTACTTGAATCTTCTTCAAAAGTTCAAAAGATAGTTCAAAGTCAAGAAGAACAATAGCAATATGTTCAAGAAAATATTAGGGCTCTAAGGATATTGAAGATGAGTTTGGAGATGACTGGTATGATGAAGTTCTTGAAGATGAAGAAATTGATGAAGCTAACTTTGAACAAAACTTCACACCAGTTGAAACAACTCAAGATGATATACCAATTGACTTTGAAGATAGATATAATTATTTGGTAAGGATGAAGTATAACAGTGTCTTTCTAGACGGCCTAACTGTTACCCTGTTCAATGAGAATATGAGAAGTGTGTATCAGCTGAGTCAGTAGCCCCAGTTGACCCTAATGAGATAGTGTTTGAACATGGTGAACAGAATCCTCTACAAGAGAGTATTAATGTTGAGAAGATGCCATCATCAGAATCGCACCATCCTGATCTGGAAGATATGAGTATTCCAGCTCTAAGATCATGGTTGCAGGCTAGAAACTATCTATGGAAAAGACTTAAGAGATTACAATCAGAATCCTTAAGGAATTTGGTAAGAAGTTTTTAGGAGACAGAAAGACAAAACAACAAAATGATCATTCTTGATACAGATAATCCTTAGTATCTGGAGATTACCAAGAGGACAAGAATGTTAAAACCACAATAGATTAAGTCGATGGCTAAGAAGACTAATGTGTATGAAAGGAGGAAAGAACTGATGAAGTTGTTTCCTGAATCAAAGAAGCAAGATTATAAAGTTTTTCTCGATCAGAAACAATTGTTTAATAAAGCTAGATCGACTGGTGACTTGGTTAGGAACATATTGCAGAAAGGAAAATCGATTTCTGAGCTATTAAATGCTATGATTGCTCATGATTCTACTAACCAAGTAAAGATCGTTCCACGGAAGTAAGATGATGTGTTTGATGAATTTCTGATTAAGCGTGTGAATGCTGTTTGTGACGTATATCATTTCTACTCAAGCATAATCATGCTCCCAGTTCAAGACCTAAAGGAGTTGAATAAACTGCCTTTGATAAACCCGACTGGTGCAAAAAGAGGGGAAATGTTTGTTGAACTGCTTAACCGAGGGATCACACGAGCTAGTTCATTTTTGGAAACGAGATGTTCATAAGAAGACAAGGAATATTTCTCTACTTTGAAAAAGAACAGGAAGTTCCAAGGAAAACAATCTGAAGTTGAACACTTCTTAATAGAACTATGTGATCAATATTTCAAGAAGGTGGCCACTCCAGGATTAAAAGTTATTGAAGGGACTCAAAAGTCTAAACCAATCTTGAGATGGTTCTACAATACAGAAACATTTGAGCTTAAACTGGTCCGGAATCTCGAGAATTAGGATGTGGACATGATCACACTTTTTGTAGTTTTTGAGCTTAAATTGTTACACCCAAGTTACATTTCATTCCTATCAGTCCAAAAGTTTGAATGGGTATCTCCTGAGATTGCTGAGAATGATAAGAAATATTTTCTCTTAATTATTAAAGTCATGAATGCGGCGATGGAGAGAATATCATTAAGGAAAGCTTTAGCGTATGCTAATATTGTCAAGACTGACTTCAAGGAGATTGAGTTTATAAGGATATCGAGCAAGGGTGTGTTGGAGATATACTTAAAAGGAAGTTCTAAACCTATCAAGCTGTATGCAAATATTAACATTACAAGATTATCGAAAGACACTCTAGAGGTTATGAACAAGATGGAAATAAAGACAAATAAGGCAAAGCCTGAACAAGGTATCTTAGCAAGCAAATTCAAGTCTGCAATTGTAAAGGCCTTGAAGGAACAAGAGATATACTAGGAAAAGCCCATGTTTAAGATTAAAGAAGAACCTGAAGATTACTTTGAAGTTTGAAGATAGAAGAAGATAAGACAGAAGATAGAAGAAGATAAGACAGAAGATAAAAGAAAGAAGAAGACAGAAGATAAAGGGAAAGAAGAAGACAGAAGATAAAGAAAAGAGAAGATAGAAGACTAAAGAAAAGAGAAGACAAAGGATGCAGAGAAGAATGCAGATTAAATAAAGAGAAGACAAAGCTGAGAAGATAGAAGATTTTGAAAACTAAACACCATGTAAATCTTAGGGGGAGTATTGTTAGTACTTCTTAAAGATTAACATGTTGTATTTATTTGTCTTTGTATAAGTTTTGTCATGGTATAGGGACTAGTTTTGTAAATAGTAGTTCCTTGTTTATTGATATTGTTGGAAATCATCTGCCAAAAATACATATTGAATTGATGTGGCTAGTACGTTATGATCCAAGTCGGGTCCTACCCAATAACGAGCTAGACCAACACCAAAGATATTTATTTTATGATATAATCATATAAATAAATATTAATACTTTAGACATTTGGAAATTGGGTTTCCAAATAGTTACACTTGAGTTACAAATAAATTACATGGATAATTTATTATGAAAAGAGACGAAAAATTCGTCCGCATTTGTTTTGTAACAAATGCGGGTGAAGACCATTCATCCACATTTGTTTTGGAACAAAAATGCGGATGAAGAAAAATCTGTCTGCATTTGTTATGGAACAAATGCGGATGAGCATATTTGGAAATGCTGAAGGAAATTAGTTCACCCGCATTTACAAATGCGGATGAAGTGTAAAGAAATACGGATGGGTTAAAGAGCTGGGCCCCACCCACTTTTCTCTCTCCTAAACTTTATGTCTCCAAGACATGCAATATAAGATTGTTGTCTGATCTCTTTTCATAAAAAAAGATACAAGTGTAGAACTCTTCTTCTTGATCGGTAAAGAAAAGTAGAGTCTTTTGAAGTGCAAATCCTAGCAAAAACGTGTGTTCGGTTGGTGGTTCGGGGTAGATCTGCTTGAGGCTTTCTTGGTTGGAAGCTGTGATCTTCTACCTTATCACCGTATTAGATCCTTCTTTTAAAGGTAGTTCTCCAAACTCTCTATGGTTGTTTGTAAGCATGATTTCATATATCGATCCATACGGGTTTTTAGCAGAATTATATTATATAAAAGAGTTTTATATATATCAACTATCTGTAACAAGTTTTTTTTTATTGCGCTGCATTTTAAATTTAAATGGTTAAAAAGAATCTGATTAACTTGTGAAAAAACCCTTCAATGGCATTAGAGACGGTTATATGGATACATGCTACGATTTGGACTGAAATTCAGGTTCTTGGTGATGTTTCACCAAAAAGCCAAGAGGATTCAGTCCTGAAATACCCTGTTTTCAAGTTCTATTTTGACATGCATAGTATAGTCTTGAAAAATTTAAGTCATTTGGATGATTATGTTTTGGAAACAAAACCTTGTTTCTCAGTTGGTTCTTGTTACAGCCGAGAACCTGTGGTTAAAGGGGATTCATTAGGATTTTGCTTACATATGTGGATATGTGTTCTATTGCTCATAACCAAAGCCGAAGACCTCTGTGTCGTGATTTATATTTAATTATTCCGATGATTTGTATTAATTAAGTGTATTTGGTTCTTCCTATTTGGATATGTAATTTATTTATTTGTCATTTGGTATGTCAAATAAATAGGTTAGTTGTTCTTTTACTCTTACTAGAAAAAATGTATTTACGATATATTTTGTTAAAGAAGATGCAACGAGGCCACCTTTCTCGGTTTTGACCAAAAGGATATGATGAAAGACCAAAGGAGTTTGGTGCGGAAATCAAAGCCTACATGGAAACGCAAATGGATGGAAGAATTACAAGACAAGGTGGACACTTGAAGCATTTGGATGCGGGGTCAAGTGGGAGTTCTTAACGCACTTGTTTCGGTCAACAAGTGATGTTAAGTCTAGATGGCTATGGTTATAACTCATGTGATGCTCATATGGTTGATTTATTATTATTGTTTGTGATATATGGATATGCATGTTAAAACAATTTAAAATCAACAACAAGAATAAATTGGTTCTTATAAAACATTAACATGAGTAATAAAAAGGGTTTATTAAAGGTTAATATGTTAACAATAAAATTTGGTTTTATTGAAAGAACCTAAAAAAATATTGTTTTTCACAACTGTACCACACATTTGAATGCATGCAAATATTAGGTACGAAATGGTTTTCAAAGTCTAGAATTAATGGAAACTAAAATCCCTTTGGAAACAAGTTTAACACCATTTTTTACACGACACTCGAATCACTTGGAAACCATTTGTGGGATAAAGGTCACCTAACCACTTTTTGGGGAACTTGTGTGTTTGACGTAGGGTTAACGTATTTGTGGGATAAAGGTCACCTAACCACTTTTATGTGAAAACTCACACGTGTATGTAAGTCTGATGACTTGAGTTGGAAACCATGTGAATAGGGTCACCGAAGCATGGCGTAGAATAGTGCTGATGGGATTAAACATGCCAACTAACACATAAAGATGTTTAACCGATCCCATATGACTAGAAGTTGCAAAGGGTTGTAATTGTCAAGTGGTGACTACCTTGTCAATTTAAATAATGGGATAATGGTTACCTAACCATTATTTAAATGTAATATTAGATTGTAGATTTTAATTATTAATTGTCTATGAGACATAAAAGGGTATTAATAATTAAAATTTTTATTTCAGAAATGCTAAAATGAACTTTGCTAATTATTGTAGAAATGGCTGCAAACCACAACGCTACTACCCCGACCGTCCATAACCTATCACTGAGAACCATCTTAGAAACGGGTCGTCTTAACGATAATAACTTTATGGACTAGTTTTAAAACTTGAGAATTGTTCTCAAGCAAGAGAAAAAGTCCTATGTTCTAGATGATCCCATTCCTGACCAACCCGACGCTGGTGATGCTGAGGCCTTTAACGATTGGCTTAGGCACATTGAGGATTCTGTGCAAGTTTCATGCCTCATGTTGGGAACTATGATTCCCGAGCTCCAAAAGGATTTGGAGAATCATGGGGTGTATGACATGATTACCCAGTTGAAGGAAATGTTCCTTCAACAAGCAAGGGTAGAGCAATTTGAAACGGTTCGAGCGCTTCATACGTGTAGTATGGAAGAAACTCAATCGGTGTCATCTTATGTACTTAATATGTTGAGCCATGTTGATCGCCTTAAAAGGCTAAACTGTCCCATTTTAAAAGAGTTGGCCACGGATTTGATCCTTAATGGCCTCACTAAAAGGTTTGAGACGTTCATAATGAACTATAATATGAACGGGTGGGGCAAAAGCATTGGTGAGCTTCATGCAATGCTCAAAACAGTCGAGGCGAGGATGGGTAAAAAGGTTTTACCCATTCTCACGATCAATGAGGGAAGCAACAAGAAAAGGCCATTCCCCGATCCCAAGGCAAATGTTACCAAAGGAAATGGATACATCAAAGGGAAGTTCAAGGGAAAGGTTAAAGCCAAACCTCCAAAACTAAATCTTAAGAAGCCAAAGGTGATTGAGAACGATCCATGCTATGAGTGTGGTGAGATAGGGCATTGGAAAAGGAATTGTCCAACCTCTCTCAAAGAGTTGAGAAACAAGAGGGATATTGGGCAGGCCTCAGGTACAACTTTCATGATTCATAATGGATTGAATGTTATTTCTTCAAACACATGGGTATTGGATACTGGATGTTGAACTCATATTTGTAATTTGTTGTAGGGGTTCAAAAGAAATAAGCACTTAAAGAAAGGAGACACTATTCTCTACATAGGCAACGGAGCAAAAGTTGATGTCGAAGCCCAAGGAGATTATATCTGGAAACTTTCAAAAGGTTTAGAAGTTGTTCTGAAGAACATTTTGTAAGCTCCTAGTTTGAATAGGAACATAATTTATGTTTCCCTTTTAAAATAATATGATTATGTATTACAGTTTGTAATAATGGTATTTGTGTTTTTATGGATGATGTATTTTATTTTAAGGCTATGCCTTTTAATGGTATCTATGAATTGGTTCATGATGATTCATCCTTTAATAACTCGTTATACCAAAGAAACACCAAGAAACCTAAAATGGGTTTAAGTGATTTATATCTTTGGCATTGATGTCTTGGTCATATAAACAAAAAATCAGATTCAAACACTACAAAAGAAAGGTCTTTTGGAAGCAAATGAAAATGGTTCATTTGATAAGTGTGAATCTTGTTTACAAGGAAAAATGACCAAATCACCCTTTAGTGGTACTAACGAGAGGGCAAAAGACTTATCAGGAGTTATACATTCGGATATATATGGTCCTTTTAAGACAATGACAAGAAATGGTGAGAGATGCTTCATTACCTTACCGACGATTACAGTCGTTATGGTTATTTGTACTTATTGACACATAAACAAGAAGCTTTTGGAATATTCAAAATCTTGAAAAATGAAGTAGAAAATCAACTCAATTAAACTACCAAAGTTCTTCGTTCGAATAGATGAACTGAATTCTTAAGTGATGCTTTTCAAGATCATCTAAGGAGTTGTGGGATTCTCTCACAACTTGCTCCACCCGGAACACCACAACACAATGGTGTGTCTGAAAGGAGAAACCGAACCCTATTGGATATGGTTCGATCTATGAGGGCTAGAAGCTCACTACCTCTATCATTTTGGGGTTTTGCATTGCTCTCCGAGACTCGTATTTTGAATATGACATTGACCAAAAAAGTGGATTTGACACCTTTTGAAATATGGTATAGAAGAGTTCCATCACACTCATATTTAAAAGTATGGGGTTATGAAGCTTATGTTAAGCTAAACACCCAAAACAAGTTGGAAAGTTGATCCACTAAGTGTATATTTGTTGGATATCCCAAGGACTGTATGGGATACTACTTATTTGATCCAACAGAGTAAAAGGTATTTTTTGTTCGAAAGGCGAGTTCTTGGAACCAAGTTCCTTATGGAAGGAATGACGCATAGAACAGTGGAACTTCATGAGGATCAATAACCACAAGCCAATACACGTTTGGTTGACATTAGCGACCAACAAGAGGTTGTTGATAATGATCAAGAGGTTGATTAATACACAGTAAACGTTCATAGATCTGGTAGAATTTGCATTCCACCTGAAAGAAATGGATTTTTCATGAATGGATGCTATGTGGTTGACTCTGATAAGCCAACTACATACCATGATGCAATGTCTAATTTAGATTGTGGCAAATGGCTGGAAGCCATAAACGTAGATATGTAATCCATTTATGACAACCAAGTATGGGAATTGGTTGACCCTCCACTTAACTCCAAACTGGTTGGATGCAAGTGGGTTTTCAAGAAGAAGACCGATGTTCATGGAAACTTGGATACTTATAAGGCTAGACATGTAGAAAAAGGTTTCACTCAAAGTCAAGGGTTGATTATGATGAAACCTTCTCGCCAGTGGCAATGCTAAAGTTGATTAAGATATTATTAGCCATAGCTCCATATTATGACTATGAGATTTGGCAAATGGATGTCAAAACTGCTTTCCTCAATGGACATCATAAAGAGACTGTGTACATGGTTCAGCCTCATGGTTTTGTCGATCCACAACATCCTAACAAAGTATGCAAGTTAAAGAAGTCAATCTATGGATTTAAACAAGCATCAAGAAGTTGAAATCAATGTTCTGATGAAGAGATCAAGAAACTTGGATTTATCAAGAACGCTGATGAAGCTTGTGTGTATAAAAAGGCTAGTGGGAGCGTTATCACATTCTTGGTATAGTATGTTGATGACATACTACTATCTGGAAATGATATTCCAACCTTGGAAGGTGTTAAAACCTGGCTTGGAAGTTGTTTTTCCATCAAAGATCTTGGTGAAGCTGTCCATATTTAGGAATAAAGATCTATAGGGATAGATCAAGGTGGTTGATAGGTTTAAACCAAAGTGCATATATTGATAAAATCTTGAAAAAGTTCAAGATGGAAAACTCTAAGAAAGGTATGGTACCTATTCAAAGAGAGATAATATTATGTTCAATTGCCAAGCTCAAAGGATGAGCAAGATAGAATGAAGGAAATCCCATATGCATCTGCTATATGATCCATCATGTATGCAATGATATGCACTAGACAGGACGTGTCATGCATGTTAAGCATGACAAGTATATATTAACAGAATCCAGGTAATAGCCATTGGATGGCTGTTAAGAGTATATTGAAATACCTTAGGAGGACTAAGGATATGTTTCTAATATACGGATCTGGTGAGGAGGAACTCGTTGAAAGGGTTACACGGATGCGAGTTTCCAAACTGATCGAGATGATTCTCGATCACAATCGGGGTATGTCTTCATTATGAATGGAGGGGCAGTGTCCTAGAAGAGTTCGAAGCAGGACGTGGTAGCATTGTCCACTACAGAATCCAAATACATCGCCGCTTCATTAGCAGCTCAAGAAGCTGCATGGTTAAAGAAATTTATTGCGGATCTAGGGGTGGTCTCTATAATTCAAGACCCCCAAGAGATCTTTTGTGATAACGAGGGTGCGATTGCTCAAATCAAGGAACCCTGTGCACATCAAAAGACAAGGCACATTGGGGGAGATTCAACTACATAAGGGAGGAAGTTGAAAGGGGAAAAATATGTATTCATAAAGTTCACACAGATCAAAATATTGCGGATCCACTCACGAAGCTCCTTGAAAGGGCAAAGCATGAGAGTCATACTTGTGCCTTAGGACTTTGATATTCTAGTGATTGGAATTGATCTGTTTAGTATTTAAAACTTTGGAACGATTGTAATATTTAACTCTTCTATATATGACATTTTGAGTTATGTTCCATTTTAGCATGTTTACATCCATGAATATGTTTATTATTCTAAATGTCCGTAGTCAGACAAATTAATGGGAACAAATATGAATACAAGACTATTTTGAACATGGATTAGTGGATATTCATAAGGAATAAATATAGAGCAAGGTGTTGCTACAAAGGTTCATAGATATTTGTGGGATACAAATATTGGACAGACCTACTCTCAAATGTTACTGCATGGAATTCTATAACTGATCATAAGTAAATTTGAGTAAAGGCGAATATCATAGTATCCTCCGACCTGATATACATATTGGATTTTGATATTCACCAAATATTATACCTTGATCTAGTTCTTTATTGTTCTAAAATAATGGACCGTACACAAGGCTATGTTCAGGTGTGATAAAAGGTGATTGTGAGAAACGAATGTAGTCAAGATGGAATTTGTTCCTCTTATTCATTGAGAGCAAGATGTCTAAGGCTAGATTAAGTTAAATCAATAGCGAATGGTCATTCTGTGTCCTTGGATTTAACATGACATATGTAGCAAAAGGATATATGATTAGATTCACCTAAATCATTTCATGTAAGGGACTGAAAAGGATGATGTTATATAATGGCACTTAGTCATGCGTATTAGGGGTAGTAAACCATTGTTAGACGGTATTTGCTGCTTGCATCAATCCTCTATGTATCTTGTGCAAGTGGGAGATTATTGGAAATGATCTGTCCAAAATACATATTGAATTGATGTGGCTAGTACGTTATGATCAAAGTCGGGTCCTACCCAATAACGAGCTAGACCAACAACAAAGATATTTATTTTATGATATAATCATATAAATAAATGTTAAGACTTTAGACATTTGGAAATTGGGTTTCCAAATAGTTACACTTCTTTTACAAATAAATTATATGGATACTTTATTATGAAAAGAGATGGAAAATTCATCCGCATTTGTTTTGGAACAAATGCGAGTGAAGACCATTCATCCGCATTTGTTTTGGAAGAAATGCGGATGAAGAAAAATCTGTCCGCATTTGTTATGGAACAAATGCAGATTACCATTTTGGAAATGCGGAAGGAAACTTGTTCACCCGCATTTACAAATACGGATGAAGTGTAAAGAAATGTGTATGGGTTAAAGCGCTGGGCCCCATCCACTTTTCTCTCTCCTGAACTTTATGTTTCCAAGACATGAAATGTAAGATTGTTGTCTGATCTCTTTTCATACACACCTTTTCAAAAAGATACAAGTGTAGAACGCTTCTTCTTGATCGGTAAAGAAAAGTAAAGTCTTTTGAAGTGCAAATCCTAGCAAAAACGGGTGTTCGGTTGGTGGCTCGGGGTAGATCTGCTTGAGGCTTTCTCGATTGGAAGCTGTCATCTTCTACCTTCTCACCATATTAGATCCTCCTTTTAAAGGTAGTTCTCCGAACTCTCTATGGTTGTTTGTATGCATGATTTCATATATCGATCCATACGGGTTTTTAGCAGAATTATATATATAAAGAGTTTTATATATATCAACTATCTGTAACAAGTTTTTATTCCGCTACGTTTTAAATTTAAATGGTTAAATAGAATCTGATTAACTTATGAAAAAACCCTTCAGATAGTGTAAATAACTTAGATAGTTTAGTGTAGTAGACTAGACTTAGAACAAACTACTACTTACACTTGTAATTGTCTTTGCTATTATCAATAAACCTTTATGATTTTTTCTTGATTTTGTGCATTGATTTGATTGCTGTATTTGTATTTGATTGAATTGCTATCTAATATCATCACAGATCTATACATTTGATCCTATCAGAAATCAGATATCATTTTCTAAGAGACTGCTCAGTAAAAGGTTTGATCAAGTTGTTCAAAGTGGATACAAAAGATCAGCTTGCTGATTTATTCACTAAAGCCTTTAACTCAGTATGATTTAATTTCTTAATTGAATCATTAGCCATGATCAATTAGAATACCTTATATGAAGCAAAGCATGACCTGCCCTTCCTCATAATCCATATGAAAAAGTCAAAAACATTTACAAAATATATAAAAATCCATAAAGATTATCTTTTTAATATGTTTTCACTTCATATAGCTTTCATATCATAGGAAATGATAGTACACTATGACTTTGCTTACTTTCCTGATTTTAATTTATAATAAAGAATGATCAAAAGCAGTTTGATATGTGAGTAGGTTCAGCTTGAGTAGAAAATCAACCAATTCATGCTTAACATAATGAGTAGATGACCAATTTTGGGCAATTCCATTTTGAAGAACAAGCAAGTGAGTCTTATCTTGATGTGATCAATTTACTCACCTAAACACACTATGTTTTGACATTTTATAATCTCTATCTTTGCATATCATATACCCTTTGTTTTACTTAAGCAAAGACCTGAGTTTATGATCACCTTTGGTTTACAAAAGTAAACACCTGGTGAGTTGATAATGATCTACATCATGCCTCTGTTTTGTCTCAACAAAGACCTGGGTTAAAGGCACCTTTGTTTTATGTAAGTAAAGACCCGGTGACCTGATGATGATCCTCTACGCGCTCTAAAAGAATCCAATGTGATCAACTGTATATTATCTTCAAGAGCATATCAATCAGTCAACATTAATAAGATTTCAAAGAAATCTTAAGATAGAGGTTATGCTATAAACCACATAGTGTTCAAGTGTGAAAAAGTGATGAGTTGATTCATTAACGGAGGACAAACTCTAATGTGATTGAATGTGGAGTCCAAACTATCTATCTTTAATCAACACCAAATCATGATAATCAGCATGTCGTGTTAAACATATACTCTTGTCTGAATTTAAGTGGATCAATATACTTGCAATCAACACTAGATTTGTGTCTACTAACATTAACCAAAATGCATCAGGAAGTTGCTTAGTGTCATAGTATGATCCCATGTTATGATTTAAATGCTTGTATATATCTTTAAGTTATTTTAATTTTTGTTATTTCAAATACAATGTATAGACTATTGCCTTTCATGCCATTCTCAACATAAATTTCTAATAAAAATCATCAGTTCATGATTAATCATAAATTTAGGGGGAGTAGTAATTAGCATGAAAAATGAGTTTATCAAATTTTAAATGAAAAAAATTGGAATTTGAGCACTAACTTGGTTGTAGAATATATGAAGGTTTTATCAAATCAATTTCTTGCACATTTGTCATGAAACAAAGTGAACAAGGTCCAATAGCAACAAATGACTCTAACAAAATGTTAGAATCATACAAATAAAAAACTTTCAAACATTGCATTTCAGCAGAACTTATAGTGTAAATTTGCATTTCAGGAGAAGTTACAATGTAAATTTTGCATTTCAGCAGAAGCTACAGTGTGAAACTTAAAACAACAAGGTTAAAATTTGACATTCTATAGATTGGTACCCTACGGAAAAACAAATTATAATTCCGCAGATTGTCCAGAAAATAACTAGTTTTCCGTGGATGTTTAGTCATCCATAGATGTTCTACGGAAGAATTAACATGCTACTGAAAAATTAATTTTTGCGGAAAAACAAAACTACGGAAGGGTAACAAGGATTGAGGGTCCCATAACATTAAATAAAATTTTAAATATTCTGAAGAGTGTATAAATGAAAGCTTGACCTTTGTCATTTTTATTCACTTTTTTAGAACACTTTTCAGACCTAGAAAAACGCTCTTAAACCTTAAACCCTCTATCCGCCAACATCAAATTACCCTCTTGTTACAACAAATTATATGTAAATCTTGGCTTAAGTTCATCATTCGAACCATATTGTCTAGGTAAATTCATATGATATAACAACATAAATCAACTAATTGATTCCTCAAATATCACTGAAACACTTCAAATTCTTATGTTTATTTTAAAGTTTGAATCATCATTGTGTTCTAATCTTCTTATTTTTTGCGCAAATGGCAAATAAATTTTCCAAATAACAGAATGTGTGTGCGTTCCTTATGGATGTCGAGGCTCTTCTATGCGTTATCTGCTGATCCAATAATCTATTAGACTCTCATAATAGATTTTTGGAATACAACAAGAATAGAAGAAGAAGGAAATGATTTGTGATTTGTTCAACAATTCTAAATGAAGGATTGAGAATAGATGAAAGGACAATCAGGAAATGAAGGATTGTTGGTCCATTTGATCGGTTTTCAGTACAGAAGAATGCTTGAATCGTTTAATACCAAACACACATAACAAACACTATGAGAAGAAGATCAAAATAACACCAAAAAGCTTTCAAATAAAGTTTTAATGATGAACAATAGTGAATGAAATGAAATAAGCTCAATGTATTCAGAAAGAACAAGCTTACAATAGCATCTTGCAACAATAATACACGATTAGGGTTTTTACAAGGATGCCTAACAATTAGACAAAAGAAATCTATATATAGTTGTCATAGTTTCGCATATAGTTTCGCTGTGGGCGAAACTATACAGGCGAAACTATAATTTCGCCCGGCGGAAACTAACAGTTTCGCTGGGTAAATATGATCTGAGCTTAACAGTTTCGCCTGGCGAAACTGACAGTTTTGCCAGGACGAAACTATACTTTCGCTAGACAGCCAAATATAGACTTGAACTAAACAAACATACAAAGGAAACTAACATAGATCCTATTACAACGAAAGATAAACAAATACTAATCTTATGGTGAGTCCAACCTATCTTGATCTTCAATACTCTCCCTAGGTTGGATCTCACCCATTCTGCTTGTCTTGATGTCTTCATTCAGCTCTAGCCTTCCCCGTACCTGCACCTGATGTTGATGGTTCAGCTCCTGCAGTATACTTTTGTTGAAATTGAGCGCTTGATTTGCCTTGGTCACCTCCTGCTCTTTTAGCTCCATCTGGATGTGCACTAGCTTCTGCAAATTGTTTTGTCAAATCCTGGATATCCATGTTTAAATCATCTTCAGCTCTTATCTTTTCAGCTAGCTCCTTCACCTCTGCCCTCACTCATCTGACTTTGTTTGCAATAATCATAAACAAACTAGCCTCCTTCCTAGTCTCTTCTCCCGCTCCTGCTTTAATATGATTCTCGCATAGAATGAGCAGATCTTCGTCTGAGAATCCAAAAAGTTCCATAGGGTCAAAGATTCGATATTCAACGCCACCCTTTACTCTAATAACAGCCTCCCCCGTCTGATTGTCTTAGAACCATTTCTCAACGCTTGAAGACGAGAAGGGGAGGGATCTGCCAATCTTACCCTTTGGACAGTCTTTGGGGGCTTCACGCTTAATACAATCTTTCCCTTTCCAGTAACCCAGTCCTTGTCTTTCTTCGATCATTTTCTTTCTACTCTCATAAACCCAAAAGCTTCAAAGTTGTCGTTGTGCCCATTTTGAATTTCTTTTTCCAGAAGTTTGGCTCTTTCACTCAGATGGGCTTCAAAAAGGGGTAAGGATGCCAATCTTCTTAAATCCCACATAGGCAAGGTCTTAAACGCCTTCCTCTTGTGTAGATACGAAATTCCTCCACCTCTCCTCTTGATCATGAACATTTTGAGGTCAGGATTGTATTTCCAGCTCACAATCTCTTATCCGCCTCTTTCCTCTTCAGTCCTTCCAGATTTTGAAATAAAGGGGTTAATTCTTCAGGCTCTTTCTCCCTTACAAACCAATCATCTTTCTCCATCTCAATAATGTCGTTTTCATCTTCACCCTTCTGAATTACATAAGTCAGAGGCCTTTCATCCACCTCATAAAACTTAGGCTCTGAGTCATAATCCACCAATTGTTCATCATCAACCTCCTTGTCCACCAGACCCTTCTCAATGGGTTGTTCGATCGTTTCAGGCTGTTTTCCCATCTGTTCTTCTCCGGTAAAATCTCCAAGATTTATACCCAAATCCACAAACTCAGCTTCAATCACATCATCCTCAGTTTGTAAATTCTCCATTTCAGGTTCTTCAGTTCCTTTGCCAGACCCTCCAGCTTCTTCAGTTGCTGCTCCTGAGGTGCCCTCTCCTGCCCTTGATGAAGTACCCATATTCAGAAATGGATACTTAGATGTGTCAGTCAGATCATCTAACTCATGTTGAGTTAGCTGATTAGGCAGGCCGGCAGCAGCTTTCAATTCATTCACCTCTTTCAACAGCCTTTTGATCAAATTATTCTGATCAACCAACATTCTCTGCATCCCCTCCAACACTTCATCTTTTCGCTTCTCCCTCATCTCCTGATTCATCAACTTGGTCTTCATCATGCTTAGTTCATTTGAGAGAGAGGTGTTGAGGTTTCTGATTACGTCCTCATCCAAACTGGTGTGTCTTTCTGTTTGTGGGGGCTCAGAGAATGTCTGATGTTCTGTTTTGTCCTCCTCTCTTGTTCCCCAGTATCAACCGTCCTTTTGGACCTCTTTTATGTCTCCATTTTGGCTCTAGCCGCCATCTCAGCCACCTCTTTCTCAAAGTCGTAATCTTTCTCCTTAGCATATCCTTTTCTTTTCTTTACTGCCTCCGACTGAGTTGGTCTAACTTCCTCTGTTTGTCTAGCTTCAGATTGGATCACCCTCCTGATATAATTCCATCGATCAGGAGTATACATGTTTTCCCATAAGTGAGTGATCCGACCACTGAAGTCGTGCCTGATAGCACAGCAGTCGGCAAAGATTCTGGAATTCATCGACACTAGATGCTTGACTTCTCCATGTCTCGGGATGTTGGGAACTTGATCGTCGATGATCATCTGAAGAAATCTGGGATAAAGCAGCCATTTATCCTTCTTCAGGGCCATTATGTTTTCGGCCATGCAGCTAAATATAAGATTAGCAATGTTAGCCTTCTCTCCTCTGCAACATATAACCATTGCTTTCGCCCAGTCTAAGTTTAACCCATCTGATCCACCTTTTCGGTGATCTAAGCACATTATGAAAACATGGGCAATGTATCTCCACTCCTTGGACAGAAAGGATTTCTTGATTTCCTTTCTAGTCCCAAAAGGAGGACCTTCATATCCATAGTCAAGAAAGCATCAAACACCTCCTGATCAGCCAAATCAATATCACCTCCAGTGTCTTCTTCTAATCTCAGCACCCGGGATATAACTTCTTCTGTGATGGTCACTTGATGATCTAGAACTTTGGCTACAATACTCTCAGAATCTCCCCTTGTGTTGTACTCAGCAGTTCGCCAGAAATCTCGAATGTGTAAATCATAAATAGTAGTAGAATGAGATATGGCGTATGCTATAGGAGATCTCTGTAGCCATTTGATACATCTCTGAATCCTTCTGCTTTAGGATGAGAATCATCTAGAATAGCCGTAATATTGTTCCGAACATCGAACTTGAGATTCGCCATTTATATCTGACAGACAAACTGTAAGGCCCCGCTCCCGGGCACCTTACGGTTGGTGGTTCATCGCTTATAAGACATACATAATGTACATAATCATAAAACAACGCAACGGAATTGATAAAAGGTACATTTTCATTTCATCATAAAAGCTTTTACATCATTGACCTGATTACAAATACAAGCTTTCTTTACATTACCTAACTTCGCTACGATTGCTGCTGAAGCATATGAAACCGAGATTTCTTAAGTAATCTCGTTTATGTGAATCCTCAGCAATCATAGGGTCATAAACGGTGACCTCTAATATAATATAAAAATATAAAAATATTCTTCATAAAGAATATTCCTTAAGTAATTCCGTACATCGGAACCCTTAAGGAACTCTTGACACTCTCATGCAACATATTTTGTTGCATGTGCTATGCACACACACTTCCGGTGTGTGGAAACATTATCAAAATCATAAAGGAGATTTCTTAAGTAATCCTTTTATGGGAATCCTCAAGAAATCTCATAATAGCTTCCAACATGATGTGTTGTGTACATTATGGACCCACAACACATGACGTTGCAGCATTATCAAATGGAGAATGCCATCCCAAAAGAGCGGAGTAGCCGCCTCGTGCCATCCCCAGCAACGCTACCTGCCAACTGGAAACACATAAAAAGTCAGCGTTGCTGAGTGAGTTCTAGTTTTATAGTAAACATACTTTGTTCATATTAAAACAGTTCATTCTTTACACGTGATCATACATCGTACATACACATAGATATATCTTTATTATCTCTTTCATTCATTCGTTCGTTCTTCATGCATCATTATCTTTTACTTCTTATTTAGATCCTGTCAGGCTTTACCCACTTCATGGCACGCAGCCATGATTACTGTGGTCGAATGACAAGGACCCCGTTACATCTTTTCTTGCACATTGGATATCTTTGTACCACTACCGTATGCTATACCTCAAACGTTATTAGCTACTGGGCCGAAGTCATTTAAATGAACAGCAAACGTATGCCGCGGTACTAGAGGTAAGCGGTAGGGGTACCATACATATGGTCAATCACCAAAAAGGACCCGTTAAACTTATCCAATGTTTGCAAGACATCTTTCGTTCGTTCGTTCATTAATGCATGTATTCATCATCTTCTACTCATTCGTTCATTCATTAATACGTGCATTCGTCATCGTGTTCCTCTTTCGTTATCTTTCACTTTACGTTACATAATACTTCGTTGTTCGTTGTTATAATACGTAAAGCTAGGGAAAGATATTCATACATTACTACAAGGAAACCACACACATCATACATATATCATCATACATAGCATCATACATACATCATCATACATAGCATCATACATACATCATCATCACTAGGCACTTACATAAATTCCCCGTAAGGACTTACTCCCGTATCTTTCCTGAAAACCGGGACTTAGCTATGCGTCATCTTGAGTGCAGTAGCACTAACTGTCCCGCCTAAACCATGGGGACTCATGCTAGGACCTTATACAACACATCGAGTCCACAATCATACCTTAAGCATACAATACATCATTACACCCAAAAGGGTCATTCATACATATGTCACTAAACAAGTTTATATGTGTTCCAGCCCCAAAATCATTTAAACCAAGGAAATGAGGGGTCCTAGAACTCACCTGTGCTTGACAAGCAGCTTCCCAATCAAGCCTTAAAGATGTGGTCACACTACACCGCCTGCAGATAAGTTAATACTCAAAGGAGTAAATTTCTGCTTAAATTCGCTACTAAGTTCGCGGATAGTTTCGCCCATAAGTTCGCCCATAGTTTCGCCAGGCAAACCAGCAGTTTCGCTGCTAGTTTCGCCGGACAGCAATCTGTCAGTTTCGCTGAACAGATTCGCTGCCTTGAGCGCCCAACTTTCGTTGGAATTCCCTAGTTTCGCAATATCTAAGGGTCAGCTTGGGCACAGGCAAAGTCATCAGCGAAACTATAGTTTCGCCCAGGCGAAGATGTAGTTTCGCTACAGCGAAACTGTAGTCTCACTGAAAATCCTCCCAGTTTCGCTGGATGAACTTACAGTTTCGCTGGATGAGACCTTAAATTCGCAGAACGAGCTGAAATTTACGAATCAGCTCATTTTAACCCAAAAATCCAATCCTTTCCACCCAAAGCCTTGGGTTATCAGCCAGGAAGCTATATCTAAGCTCATTACACGTTTTCTTACCCTAAAACGTGTGTTTTGGGGTGATTTTTGCCACCTTTAAACCCCAAAAACACAAACTCGGGGTTTTTCACCAAATGGAGCAATTTAGGTACGTTTCTTACCTTGATTCTTGTAGTTTAGGAGTCCACAAACACCAGCCTTCGATTCTTGACCACCCGAGCCTCGATCCGGCACTTTCTCTCTCTACACTTTCTCTCTCTACACTTTCTCTCTCTAGAACGGGCGTTTGAGTGAAAATGAGAGTTGCTCAGCTGATCCATCTATTTATATGCCAGGCGTTCCCGGGACCCCAAACTCGTTTAAACTCGTGACCCGAAGGGTTAACTCGGTGTAATACCCACAACCATTTTATATTTATTAAATGGTTTCGTTCGGGCCCGTCACTATTACTTGGCTCGATTGGAAAATTTTCCGGGTGTTACAAGTCCACCCCCCTTATTTAGGTTTCTTCCCCGAAACCTGTTATTCTTCAAACAGATGTGGGTAATGTTGTCTCATCTCTTCTTCAGTCTCCCACGTAGACTCAGATCCCTTCCTGTGCTTCCACTGTACGCGCACAAGAGGAACCACTTTATTTCGTAGCCGCTTCTCTTTCTATCGATGATTGCCACTTTTTGCTCCACATAATTGAGCCGTTCGTCTACTTCGATATCCTCCAGTGGAATAATCATATCCTCATCGGCTAAACATTTTCTCAGATGAGATACGTGGAAGGTCGGGTGTATTCCACTCAGCTCATCTAGTAGTTCCAACCTATAGGCCACCTCTCCCACACGGGCAATGATTCGGAAAGGGCCTATATACCGCGGGCTCAGTTTGCCCCGCTTTCGGAACCGGATAATTCCTTTCCAAGGCGAGACCTTCAACATGACTCGATCACCAACCTTGAACTCTATTAGTCTCCGCCTCTTGTCAGCATACGACTTTTGTCTGTCTTTCGCCGCCTTCATGAAGGCTTTGATCTTTTCTAACTTCTCAGTCATTGCTTCAACCACCTCGACACCTCCAAGTTCTTTTTGACCAATGTCTCCCCAACATACGGGCGTTCTACATTTCCTACCGTACAGCATCTCGTAGGGTGGCATACCAATGTTGGCATGATAACTGTTATTGTACGAGAATTCTGCTAACGGCAGGTGGTCATCCCAAACTTCCTCCAAAATCGATCACACACGCCGAAGCATGTCTTCGAGTGTTTGGATCGTTCTTTTAGACTAACCGTCTGTCTGAGGGTGATATGCCGTGCTAATGTGTAGCCTCGTCCCCATTGCATCATGAAATCTCTTCCAAAACATGGAGGTAAACCGGGTGTCACGATCAGACACAATAGACACCGGTACACCATGTCGAGCTACAATTTCCTTGATGAATAGATCCGCCAATCTTTCAGATGAATACGTTTCGCGGATCGGTAGGAAGTGGGCACTCTTCGTCAATCGATCGACTATCACCCATATAGCATCGTACCCTTTCGGGGTACGTGGTAGTTTCGTGATGAAATCCATGGTGATGTGCTCCCACTTCCACTTGGGTATATCCAACGGTTGGATCTTCCCGTAAGGTTTTGGTGCTCTGCCTTGACTTGTAAACAAGTCAGGCACATACTCACATATTCCACCACATCATGCTTCATGCCCGGCCACCAATAGTCTTTCTTCATGTCTTGGTACATTTTGGTAGCACCGGGGTGAATGGAATATCGAGTCTTATGGGCCTCATCCATGATCCTTCCGCGTAGATCCCCGTATCGAGGAATCCACACTCGCCCAAATAGGGTCTTAACACCGAGAGTGTTCTCACCCAGTTCTGTAACAAGACCTCTCATCCTTTCGGAGTTAAGACGATCTCTTCAAAGCCTCGTCTTGGAACTCCTTAACCTGTGTCATCACGTCAGAGGTCATAATCAACTGATAAGCCTTCACCCGAATCGGCTCGGGCCTTTCCTTCCGGCTAAGGGCATCAGCCCCCACATTGGCCTTGCCCGGGTGGTAGTGGATTTCACAGTCATAGTCTTTTATCAACTCCAACCACCGCCTCTGCCTCATGTTGAGATCCTTCTGCTCGAAGAAGTACTTCAAGCTCTTGTGGTCCGTGAAGATGGTGCACTTTGTCCCGTATAGATAGTGCCGCCAAATCTTCAACGCGAAAACCACCGCAGCTAGTTCTAGATCGTGTGTGGGATAGTTGACTTCGTGGGTCTTCAGTTGTCGCGATGCATAGGCTATCACCTTTCCGCGTTGCATCAATACGCAACCTAGCCCAGAATAGGACGCATCCGAGTAGACCACCAAGTCTTCATTTCCCTCGGGTAATGTTAGGACAGGAGCTTATCTTGTCTTCAGTTCCTCAAAAGCATCCTCCTGTTCCCGACCCCACACGAACTTTACGTCCTTGCGAGTCAATTTTGTCAATGGTGAGGCTATCTTGGAGAAGTCTTGAATAAATCTTCTATAGTAGCCCGCCAGCCCCAAAAAGCTGCGAATCTCGGTTGGCGTCTTTGGTGACTTCCATTGCATCACGGCCTCAACCTTTGCTGGGTCCACCATAATTCCTTCTGCATTCACCACTTACATAGAAGCAGAAGGAAATGATTTGGTGATTTGTTCAACAATTCTAAATGAAGGATTGAGAATAGATGAAAGGACAATCAGGAAATGAAGGATTGTTGGTCCATTTGATCGGTTTTCAGTGTAGAAGAATGCTTGAATCGTTTAATACCAAACACACATAACAAACACTATGAGAAGAAGATCAAAATAACACCAAAAAGCTTTCAAATATAGTTTTAATGATGAACAATAGTGAATGAAATGAAATAAGCTCAATGTATTCAGAAAAGACAAGCTTACAATAGCATCTTGCAACAATAATACACGATTAGGGTTTTGCAAGGATGCCTAACAATTAGACAAAAGAAATCTATATATAGTTGTCATAGTTCGCATATAGTTTCGCTGTGGGTGAAACTATATAGGCGAAACTATAATTTCGCCCGGCGGAAACTAACAGTTTCACTGGGTAAATATGATCTGAGCTTAACAGTTTCGCCTGGCGAAACTGACAGTTTCGCCAGGACGAAACTATACTGTCGCTAGACAGCCAAAATATAGACTTGAACTAAACAAACATACAAAGGAAACTAACATAGATCCTATTACAACGAAAGAAAAACAAATACTAATCTATGGTGAGTCCAACCTATCTTGATCTTCAATACTCTCCCTAGGTTGGATCTCACCCATTCTGCTTGTCTTGATGTCTTCATTCAGCTCTAGCTTCCCCGTACCTGCACCTGATGTTGATGGTCAGCTCCTGCAATATACTTTTGTTGAAATTGAGCGCTTGATTGCCTTGGTCACCTCCTGCTCTTTTAGCTCCATCTGGATGTGCACTAGCTTCTGCAAATTGTTTTGTCAAATCCTGGATATCCATGTTTAAATCATCTTCAGCTCTTATCTTTTCAGCTAGCTCCTTCACCTCTGCCCTCACTCATCACTTTGTTTGCAATAATCATAAACAAACTAGCCTCCTTCCTAGTCTCTTCTCCGCTCCTGCTTTAATATGATTCTCGCATAGAATGAGCAGATCTTTGTCTGAGAATCAAAAAAAGTTCCATAGGGTCAAAGATTCGATATTCAACGCCACCCTTTACTCTAATAACAGCCTCCCCCGTCTGATTGTCGTAGAACCATTTCTCAAACGCTTGAAGACGAGAAGGGGAGGGATCTGCCAATCTTACCCTTTGGACAGTCTTTTGGGGGGCTTCACGCTTAATACAATCTTTCCCTTTCCAGTACCCAGTCCTTGTCTTTCTTCGATCTTTTTCTTTCTGCTCTCATAAGCCCAAAAGCTTCCAAAGTTGTCGTTGAGCCCATTTTGAATTTCTTTTCCAGAAGTTTGGCTTTTCATCAGATGGGCTTCAAGAAGGGGTAAGGATGCCAATATTCTTAAATCCACATAGGCAAGGTCTTAACTCTTCCTCTTGTGTAGATATAAATTCCTCCACCTCCCCTCTTGATCATGAACATTTGAGGTCAGGATTGTATTCCAGCTCACAATCTCTTATCCGCCTCTTTCCTCTTCAGTCCTTCCAGATTTTGAAATAAAGGGGTTAATTCTTCAGGCTCTTCTCCTTACAAACCATCATCTTCTCCATCTCAATAATTGCCGTTTTCATCTTCACCCTTCTGAATTACATAAGTCAGAGGCCTTTCATCCACTCATAAAACTTAGGCTCTGAGTCATAATCCACCAATTGTTCATCATCAACCTCCTCGTCCACCAGACCCTTCTCAATGGGTTGTTCGGTCGTTTCAGGCTGTTTTCCATCTGTTCTTCTCCGGTAAAATCTCCAAGATTATACCCAAATCCACAAACTCAGCTTCAATCACATCATCCTCAGTTTGTAAATTCTCCATTTCAGGTTCTTCAGTTCCTTTGCCAGACCCTCCAGCTTCTTCAGTTGCTGCTCCTGAGGTGCCCTCTCCTGCCCTTGATGAAGTACCCATATTCAGAAATGGATACTTAGATGTGTCAGTCAGATCATCTAACTCATGTTAAGTTAGCTGATTAGCAGGCCGGCAGCAGAGCTTTCAATTCATTCACCTCTTTCAACAGCCTTTTGATCAAATTATTTTGATAAACCAACATTCTCTGCATTCCCCTCCAACACTTCATCTTTTCACTTCTCCCTCATCTCCTGATTGATCAACTTGGTCTTCATCATGCTTAGTTCATTTGAGAGAGAGGTGTTGAGGTTTCTGATTACGTCCTCATCCAACTGGTGTGTCTTTCTGTTTGTGGGGGCTCAGAGAATGTCTGATGTTTCTGTTTGTCCTCCTCTCTTGTTTCCCAGTATCAACCGTCCTTTTGGACCTCTTTTCTTTCTCCATTTTGGCTTTAGCCGCCATCTCAGACACCTCTTTCTCAAAGTCGTAATCTTTCTCCTTAGCATATCTTTTTCTTTTCTTTACTGCCTCCGACTGAGTTAGTCTAACTTCCTCTGTTTTGTCTAGCTTCAGATTGGATCACCCTCCTGAATAATTCCATCGATCAGGAGTATACATTTTTCCCATAAGTGAGTGATCCGACCACTGAAGTCGTGCCTGATAGCACAGCAGTCGGCAATGATTCTGGAATTCATCGACACTAGATGCTTGACTTCTCCATGTCTCGGATGTTGGGAACTTGATCGTCGATGATCATCTGAAGAAAACTAGGATAAAGCAGCCATTCATCCTTCTTTAGGGCCATTACGTTTCGGCCATGTTGCTAAATTAAGATTAGCAATGTTAGCCTTCTCTCCTCTGCAACATATAACCATTGCTTTCGCCCAGTCTAAGTTTAACCCATGATCCACCTTTTCGGTGATCTAAGCACATTATGAAAACATGGCAATGTATCTCCACTCCTTGGACAGAAAGGATTTCTTGATTTCCTTTCTAGTTCCAAAAGGAGGACCTTCATATCCCATAGTCAAGAAAGCATCAAACACCTCCTGATCAGCCAAATCAATATCACCTCCAGTGTCTTCTTCTAATCTCAGCACCCGGGATATAACTTCTTCTGTGATGGTCACTTGATGATCTAGAACTTTGGCTACAATACTCTCATAATCTCCCCTTGTGTTGTACTCAGCAGTTCGCCAGAAATCTCGAATGTGTAAATCATAAATACTAGTAGAATGAGATATGGCGTATGCTATAGGAGATCTCTGTAGCCATCTGATACAATCTCTGAATCCTGCTGCTTTAGGATGAGAATCATCTAGAATAGCCGTAATATTGTTCCGAACATCGAACTTGAGATTCGCCATTTATATCTGACAGACAAACTGTAAGGCCCCGCTCCCGGGCACCTTACGGTGGTGGTTCATCGCTTATAAAACATACATAATGTACATAATCATAAAACAACGCAGCGGAATTGATAAAAGGTACATTTTCATTTCATCATAAAAGCTTTTACATCATTGACCTGATTACAAATACAAGCTTCTTTACATTACCTAACTTCGCTACGATTGCTGCTGAAGCATATGAAACCGAGATTTCTTAAGTAATCTCGTTTATGTGAATCCTCAGCAATCATAGGGTCATAAACGGTGACCTCTAATATAATATAAAAATATAAAATATTCTTCATAAAGAATATTCCTTAAGTAATTCCGTACATCGGAACCCTTAAGGAACTCTTGACACTCTCATGCAACATATTTTGTTGCATGTGCTATGCACACACACTTCCGGTGTGTGGCAACATTATCAAAATCATAAAGGAGATTTCTTAAGTAATCCCTTTTATGGGAATCCTCAAGAAATCTCATAATAGCTTGCAACGTGATGTGTTGCGTACATTACGGACCCACAACACATGACGTTGCAGCATTATCAAATGGAGAATGCTTCCGCGTAGATCCCCGTACGGCAACCAATAGTCTTTCTTCATGTCTTGGTACATTTTGGTAGCACCGGGGTGAATGGAATATCGAGTGTTATGGGCCTCATCCATGATCCTTCCGCGTAGATCCCCGTACCGAGGAATCCACACTCGTCCAAATAGGGTCTTAACACCGAGAGTGTTCTCACCCAGTTCTGTAACTAGACCTCTCATCCTTTCGGAGTTAAGACGATCTTCTTTCAAAGCCTCGTCTTGGAACTCCTTAACCTGTGTCATCACGTCAGAGGTCATAATCAGCTGATAAGCCTTCACCCGAATCGGCTCGGGCCTTTCCTTCTGGCTAAGGGCATCAGCCACCACATTAGCCTTGCCCGGGTGGTAGTGGATTTCACAGTCATAGTCTTTTATCAACTCCAACCACCGCCTCTGCTCATGTTGAGATCCTTCTGCTCGAAGAAGTACTTCAAGCTCTTGTGGTCCGTGAAGATGGTGCACTTTGTCCCGTATAGATAGTGCCGCCAAATCTTCAACGCGAAAACCACCGCAGCTAGTTCTAGATCGTGTGTGGGATAGTTGACTTCGTGGGTCTTCAGTTGTCGTGATGCATAGGCTATCACCTTTCCGCGTTGCATCAATACGCAACCTAGCCCAGAATAGGACGCATCCGAGTAGACCACCAAGTCTTCATTTCCCTCGGGTAATGTCAAGACAGGAGCTTGTGTCAATCTTGTCTTCAGTTCCTCAAAAGCATCCTCCTGTTCCCGACCCCACATGAACTTTACGTCCTTGCGAGTCAATTTTGTCAAAGGTGAGGCTATCTTGGAGAAGTCTTGAATAAATCTTCTATAGTAGCCCGCCAGCCCCAAAAAGCTGCTAATCTCGGTTGGCATCTTTGGTGACTTCCATTGCATCATGGCCTCAACCTTTGCTGGGTCCACCATTATTCCTTCTGCATTCACCACATGACCCAGAAATTGCACCTCGCGTAACCAAAAAGCGCACTTGGAGAACTTGGCGTACAATTTCTCCTCCTCAACGTTTCCAATACTTCCCGAATGTGGTCGGCATGCTCTGTCTCGCTTTTTGAATAAATCAGGATGTCATCAATAAACACAATCACCGATTTATCCAACATCGACCGGCAACAACCTGTTTATCAGGTCCATAAAAGCATCCGGCGCATTGTCAAACCCAAAAGACATGACAAGAAAACTCGTAGTGACCATAGCGTATGAAAGGCTGTTTTAGGGATATCCTGCTCCTTGACCTTCAGTTGATGGTAGCCCGATCGGAGATCTATCCTTGAAAACCAACTGGCACCCTGAAGTTGATCAAACAAGTCATCGATCCTTGGTAAGGGGTATCTGTTCTTCACCGTCAGCTTATTCAGCTCGCGATAGTCGATGCACATCCTCATACTACCATCTTTCTTCTTCACGAACAGAACCGGAGCACCCCAAGGTGAGATACTCGGTCGGATAAACCCCTTGTCCAGCAGCTCCTGCAACTGCTCCATCAACTCTTTCATCTCCGTCGGAGCCAAGCGATACGGTGCTTTTGCGACAGGTTGGGCACCCGGTATCAGGTCGATCTGGAACTCGATCTCTTGGTCAGGTGGCAATCCCGATAAGTCTTCGGGAAACACGTTTGGGAAGTCACACACCACTGGTACATCGCATAGCGGTGGTGTTGGCGTCTCTACATTCTTTACATAACATAAGTAGGCGCTACATCCGCGCCTCATGCACTTTCCCGCCACCGCCATCGAGATCACCCTTCGGAATCGTCGTAACTCGATCGCCATATATTGTCACCGGACTTTCCGTCGGTCGCCGTCAGTCTAATCATCTTCCTTCAGACACGATATTCGCTTCGTAGGTTGCTAGCCAGTCCATTCCTAACACTACATCAAATCCTCCTAGAGGCATCACATGTAACTTGGCAGCAAACCTATGACCCTCTAATTCTATGGCACAGCCTTCTATCACATCCGTAACCCTAGTGGACTTACCAATAGCGGTTTCTACGTCAAAGGACTTATCAAGGCATTTACTTCTAACAGGCAGTTTAGCACAGAAGGTAGTAGAAATAAAACTTCTACTAGCACCCGAATCAAATAATATAGTGGCTAAAATTTGGTTTATTAGGAACGTACCGGACACAACGTCAGGGTCCGTTCTAGCCTCCTCCTGCGTCATCGTGAATGCCCTAGCCTTTGCCCTCGGTGCTTCTCCTCCCGTCTTCTTCTCCCTGAGCCCTCAGCCCTCGGCTTCTTGCAATCTCTGCTCATATGACCACTTTCCCCACAGTTAAAACACTTGCCCATCCGGCAATCCTTGGCCATATGCCTAGTCCTCCCACACTTGAAGCAGATGTTGGATCCCCACTTGCACTCCCCCGAGTGCTCTCTCCCACACTGTCCACACTTCCTCAACCCTGCTCCCTTCGCGACCACTCGGCGGTCGTCTACCCTTGCCTTCTTGTTACTTGTCGAGGTATCACCTCGACCAAATCTCTTTCCCTGCCAACCCTTCTCTCCACCTGCCTTCTTTCCACCTTCAGCCTTCACCAACGTAGCTCGCTCATCGTACAACCTCCCCGCCAAATCCACCGCCGACCTGAAAGTACTCGGTCGAGCGGAAATCAAATGCCAACGAATTTCGGCTAGCAACCCTGAATATGCCGGTTGATCTTTCGAGACACCGGCGTCACCTGCTCTGGCACCAACCGCGCCATGTTGTTGAACTTGGCGGTGTATTGTTGGTGGGTCATCATCCCTGCCTCCAACTGCAGGAACTCTCTCTCAACTCTGTCCATCTCCGGACGAGGACTGAACTCCTCGATCACCATTCTCTTCAACTCAGACCACTTCATTTTCCAATGGCCCTGCTACCCTCAACCTGGACAATATTGTCCCACCAGCACAATGCCGTCCCCGTAAAGGAATGGGTAGCAAACTTCACCTTTTTATCCTCCTGCCAGTCACTGATATCAAGGACCGCGTCCATCTCTCTCACCATTGGTGAGCATCTGCAGCCGTACCAGAACCATCAAAAGTCGGGGGCTTGCACCACATGAACGCCCCGTAATTACAGCCCCGTGTTGTCTCACGCTCTGCCTCCTCCTCCTCCTCTTCATCATCAGAAAGAACCGTTTCCGACTCTTGTTGCTGTTGTCTACCTGAGGATCGATTCCTCCCTCGCCTCTCATGTTCGCGTACAGCTTTTATCACCTCGGTCACTAGAGACGGTAAAATCGTCTTCATGACCTGGTGCACCTCCTCGACCACTGCCTCTTTCACCGAGGCCCTCAAATCATCACTCTTATCCACTCCCTCCGGAGGAGTAGTATCAGGTTCTTCAGGAACCTTCTTCTCTAGTCTAGGTCTTCCTCTTGTGGCTCGTGGTTCCGCACCACTTCCGCCACCGCCTCCACCAAGTGGGGCTTTAGATGATCTACCACCGACCATCTTCTATCACACACTGAAAGGTTCAAATACCAACACGGTCATTCAAGGAAATAGCTTAGTTTATGTCAAGTATAGTAAGTTCCTAATTACAGTGGCCAGTTGTGATTAGCCGCTTACTCTACTTTTCGCACCCGAGCATTACCCGTCCTGACTACATCAGTATTTAAGTCTAACAGTTCACATAAACCACATTACACGCGCACATAATTCTGATTAACTTTAAGAAAATACCTGATGGCACGCAGCTACTCAGATGGCATTCATCCCCTTTCTGTCCCATTTTTCAGTTTAAGTTTTAGGTTTATTTTGAAAATTTACCCGTTTTACTTAAACTTTTGCTCTGATACCAACTTGTAAGGCCCCGCTCCCGGGCACCTTACGGTGGTGGTTCATCGCTTATAAAACATACATAATGTACATAATCATAAAACAACATAGCGGAATTGATAAAAGGAACATTTTCATTTCATCATAAAAGCTTTTACATCATTGACCTGAATACAAATACAAGCTTTCTTTACATTACCTAACTTCGCTACGATTGCTGCTGAAGCATATGAAAACCGAGATTCTTAAGTAATCTCGTTTATGTGAATCCTCAGCAATCATAGGGTCATAAACGGTGACCTCTAATATAATATAAAAATATAAAAAATTCTTCATAAAGAATATTCCTTAAGTAATTCCGTACATCGGAACCCTTAAGGAACTCTTGACACTCTCATGCAACATATTTTGTTGCATGTGCTATGCACACACACTTCCGGTGTGTGGCAACATTATCAAAATCATAAAGGAGATTTCTTAAGTAATCCCTTTTATGGGAATCCTTAAGAAATCTCATAATAGCTTGCAACGTGATATGTTGCGTACATTATGGACCCACAACACATGACGTTGCAGCATTATCAAATGGAGAATGCCATCCCAAAAGAGCGGAGTAGCGCCTCGTGCCATCCCCAGCAACGCTACCTGCCAACTGGAAACACATAAAAAGTCAGCGTTGCTGAGTGAGTTCTAGTTTTATAGTAAACATACTTTGTTCATATTAAAACCATTCATTCTTTACACGTGATCACACATCGTACATACACATAGATAATATCTTTATTATCTCTTTCATTCATTCGTTCGTTCTTCATGCATCATTATCTTTTACTTCTTATTTAGATCCTGTCAGGCTTTACCCACTTCATGGCACGCAGCCATGATTACTGTGGTCGAATGACAAGGACCCCGTTACATCTTTTCTTGCACATTGGATATCTTTTGTACCACTACCGTATGCTATACCTCAAACGTTATTAGCTACCGGGCCGAAGTCATTTAAATGAACAGCAAAACGTATGCCGCGGTACTAGAGGTAAGCGGTAGGGGTACCATACATATGGTCAATCACCAAGAAGGACCCGTTAAACTTATCCAATGTTTGCAAGACATCTTTCGTTCGTTCGTTCATAATGCATGTATTCATCATCTTCTACTCATTCGTACATTCATTAATACATGCATTCTTCATCGTGTTCCTCTTTCGTTATCTTTCACTTTACGTTACATAATACTTCGTTTGTTCGTTGTCATAATACGTAAAGCTAGGGAAAGATATTCATACATTACTACAAGGAACCCACACACATCATACATATATCATCATACATAGCATCATACATACATCATCATACATAGCATCATACATACATCATCATTCATAGCATCATACATACATCATCATACATAGCATCATACATACATCATCATCACTAGGCACTTACATAAATTCCTCGTAAGGACTTACTCCCGTATCTTTCCCGAAAACCGGGACTTAGCTATGCGTCATCTTGAGTGCAGTAGCACTAACTGTCCCGCCTAAACCATGGGGACTCATGCTAGGACCTTATACAACACATCGAGTCCACAATCATACCTTAAGCATACAATACATCATTACACCCAAATGGGTCATTCATACATATGTCACTAAACAAGTTTATATGTGTTTCAGCCCCAAAATCATTTAAACCAAGGAAATGAGGGGTCCTAGAACTCACCTGTGCTTGACAAGCAGCTTCCCAATCAAGCCTTAAAGATGTGGGTCACACTACACCGCCTGCAGATAAGTTAATACTCAAAGGAGTAAATTTCTGCTTAAATTCGCTACTAAGTTCGCGGATAGTTTCGCCCTTAAGTTCGCCCATAGTTTCGCCAGGCAAACCAGCAGTTTCGCTGCTAGTTTCGCCGGACAGCAATCTGTCAGTTTCGCTGAACAGATTCGCTGCCTTGAGCGCCCAACTTTCGTTGGAATTCCCTAGTTTCGCAATATCTAAGGGTCAGCTTGGGCACAGGCAAAGTAATCAGCGAAACTATAGTTTCGCCCAGGCGAAGATGTAGTTTCGCTGCAGCGAAACTGTAGTCTCGCTGAAAATCCTCCCAGTTTCGCTGGATGAACTTACAGTTTCGCTGGATGAGACCTTAAATTCGCAGAACGAGCTGAAATTTACGAATCAGCTCATTTAAACCAAAAATCCAATACTTTCCACCCAAACCCTTGGGTTATCATCCAGGAAGCTATATATAAGCTCATTACACGTTTCTTACCCTAAAACGTGTGTGTTGGGGTGATTTTTGCCACCTTTAAACCCCAAAAACACAAACTCGGGTTTTTCACCAAATGGAGCAATTTAGGTACGTTTCTTACCTTGATTATTGTAGTTTAGGAGTCCACAAACACCAGCCTTCGATTCTTGACCACCTGAGACTCGATCCGGCACTTCTCTCTCTACACTTTCTCTCTCTAGAATGGGCGTTTGAGTGAAAATGAGAGTTGCTCAGCTGCTCCATCTATTTATATGCCAGGCGTTCCCGGGACCCTAAACTCGTTAAACTCGTGACCCGAAGGGTTAACTCGGTGTAATACCCACAACCATTTATATTTATTAAATGGTTTTCGTCCGGGCCCGTCACTATTACTTGGCTCGATTGGAAAATTTTCCGGGTGTTACACAAACAAACTAGGTTAGAAATTAAATTAGAATTAAGTATTCACAAACGTAATGTAAGTAAACAAATAGACATAAAGGAAACACAATTTCGACAGACAGAATATATAGTTTCGGCAAGACATGATAATAGATTCAACTGAGTGAAACTGAATTTAATTGTCGAAACTGTTAGGTTCGCTCGGGCAGCATAACCACACAGTTCGCTATATTTAAGGAACTTTCGTTCAGTTTCGCTGGAAGATGAGGTAGTTTCGCAGAATGAACTGCGAGACTACCCAAACGACACACTTCAATCCAGTCAAATGTTGGAAAGAGCAGTCTATGAAAACTCATGTTCTGAGTTCGAAACTCACATAAGAAGTTCAAAATCAGGTGGAAATGCAATAGAACAAGACAAAGACCGAGATTTGTGTCAAGAGTCTCGAAAACCCTAATAGTACTTAGTTTCGACGAAAGTGGACAATTTTTGCGAAAGTGAGCACTTTGTTTCGAAACTATGTTTATGTACGTAGGAGTTTCGCAGAGGAATGAAAATGTAATTTCGTCAAAGCGAAACTATACTTTCGGCGCATCGAGGTTATAGTTTTGACACTGTGAAACTATAGTTTTGGCTTAACGAAATTATAGTTTCTTCATTACGAAACTATAGTTTCGGCACGGCGAAATTATAGTTTCTGCATTTTGAAGCTATAATTTCTGCCATGCAGACTTATAGTTTCTGCGACCGAAACTGCAATTTCGCCAAGCGAAACTGTAGTTTCGCAGAATCTTAAAATAAAATAAAATAAAATTAAAATAAAATAAAATGAAACAGAATTAAAATTAAATGGTTGAAGGATATAGTATCATGTTTTTCTCGAAGTGTTTTAAGAGGATCATGACTTAGCGAGATTGCTGATATGTTGTCCGCTTAAACCCATTCCCAGCTCTTTTCGACTCATGATCTGCAGCTGTTTATCATGTTCTGAATTGTCTTAGTAACTCAGCAACTTGGTCCCCACTGATATTTGATAAAGAACTAGTCTTGTCATCATGGTTTATTGAGCATAATCATTGATATTGCCTGACCACTATACTGATGTACAGTCACACTGACTGGCATATATACAGATGGGACTCTATAATGTACAGATGTAGACACACATATATGTGAGATCCAGACTCAACCTATAACTAATTGATGAGAGCTTCAGGTCAATGCTTTCACATAGCAGAGAAGATCATCTAGGCGTGTTGATGAGAGCTTCAGGTCAATGCTTTCGCATAGCAAAGAAGATCATCACTCCAGGTCAATGCTTTCGCATAGCAGAGGAGATAAACACACATCTTTTCTTATGTAAAGTATGATTGTGTATACAAGAATGGACTCTTTGAGATTATATAATGTTTGACTTAGAGGGCGTTATCACCGAGTCACCATCCCAGTGGGAAACGCCATAAGATTCACATTGATAATCTATATATATACAATAATAGGCTATTTGAGATTATTTAATGATTGACTTAGAGGGCGTTATCACCGAGTCAACATCCCAGTGAGAAACACCATAAGCTTCACATCGATAATCTTTGACATCAATTAACAACTCTCAACCAAGTTTTAGACAAGACTTGTATCTTTGTGCAGATCGAAATATCATGAGAATAATCCTTATTACTGAGTTATGATCTTTAATTTGGCTGCATGATCACTTGTTTACTTCGTTTTTGGGATGAGTCTATCATGCATATCCCAACGTAAGATGTCCCCTTGTTCTAACTTCTTTTTCTTGAGTTCCTGAGTGAATGAAAATTAAGACTTATTATCACTATGAATCTCCCCTGAAATTTTTATTTGACAGCATACTACATGGAAAAATTTCTTAAGAATTAAAGTAAAAGAAAAATAAGAATAGAAGGTAAAGATCTATGCGACACAAGACTGACACTAATCAAAACCAAAAACAATATATGCACATATTTACAAAGTAAACAGTTGTGTTGCTCAGAAAAGATTTTCAGAACGATATTAATCCTAGCATAGAAATCAATTCATAAAAACGTGGTTTATCAAAGGTTTTTGTGAAAAGATCTGCTTTTTGATGTTTTGTATCAATAGGAATAATATTAATGAAACCCTTTTCGTGAGCATCACGGATGGCGTGAATCCGTGTCTCAATGTGCTTGGTCCGAGAATGATGAATTGGATTCTTGGCAATTCCAATGGCCGCTTCGTTATCACAAAACAATGGAGTATGAAGAAAGTTGATCCCATAATCCATCATTTGATGCTGAATCCATAACACTTGCGAACAGCAACTAGAGGCAGCAATATATTCAGCTTCTCCTGTTGAGAGAGAAACCGTGGTCTGTTTCTTGCTTTGCCAAGAAACAAGGCAATTCCCCAAATACTGACAACCTCCAGAAACAGACTTTCTGTTTAGCTTGCAGCCGTTGGAATCACTGTCAGAATAAGCATGCAAGTCAAAGTTGCCACCATAAGGATACCAAAGTCCTAAACGAGAAGACCCCTTTAGATAACGAAAAATTCGTTTGACTGCCTTGGCATGGGATTCTTTAGGAGCTGATTGGTATCGAGCACAATATCCAATAGCAAAGGTGATATCAGGACGACTTGCTGTTAGGTACATGAGAGAGCCAATCATGGATATGTAGAGATGAGGATTGATTGGTTTGCCATTTTCATCCGGAGTGAGACATGTTTGAGCCGTGAAGGGATTCATCTCAGAAGAAGCATCATCCATTTTGAATTTCTTCAAAATTTCCTTAATATACTTTTCTTGATGATTGAGAATTCCATCTGGCTTTTGTTCAACTTGCAGCCCGAGAAAGAAACACATTTCTCCCATCATGCTCATCTCAAATCTGTTTCGCATGACCTCCTCAAACTCCCGACATAATTGAGGATTGGTAGAGCCAAAAATAATGTGATCAACATAGACTTGCACAATCAACATCTCACCGTTTACCTCTCTTTTGAATAGGGTCATATCAATGGTGCCTCGCGTAAAACCATTGCTTAAGAGATACTGGGTCAGTGTTTCATACCAGATCCGAGGAGCTTGATGAAGTCTATAAAGAGACTTATCAAGCTTATATACTTTGTCAGGAAAGTCTGGATCTTCAAACCCTGGGGGTTGACACACATATATCTCTTCATCAATGTCACCATAGAGAAATGCGCATTTGACATCCATCTGATAGACTTTAAATTGCTTGTGAGCAGCGTGCGCCAAGAATATTCTAATGGCTTCAAGACGGGTGATAGGTGCGAAGACTTCTGTGTAGTCAATGCCTTCTTCTTGAGCAAAGCCTTGAACCACTAATCTGGATTTGTTTCGCACCACTATTCCTCGTGTTGGGTTTGTTAGAACACTAAAACATAGTTTAACCTTTTAAACTTTCAGAAAACGCAGCGGATGTAAAGGATTATAACATGTTTATAATCTGAAAATTTCGTGTTCTAAATGTGGTTTTAAGATGAAAAACAAAACCCAAAACAATAGGATCTAAATATGTGAATGGACAAGCTATAAGACATGTAAAACAACATAAAATCACAGCCACAATGAGCTGTGATTTCTACCTTTTGAGAGCAGCAAGAAATCGACCAAAAGAGGAGTTGTTAGATGCTCCAAGATGGCCAAAACTTCAAGGTAGGATGTCCTCTAATGTTGACTCCCACAAAGCTTTATGTAATCCTCACACTTGCTTGGATTTGAACACCAAAGACGTCAAATGAAGGCTGCCAACACACCTTCAAAACCCGTGAGTTTTAGGCAGCAAAATGGGTGATGAAAACATCCAAGGTTCCAAGAGTAGGAACCCTCAAGTGTGTATACCCCAAGCCTCTTGCAAAGACCTTCTTGTTAGGAGTTTTAACACCAAAATGAACACACTAAAACTCTCCTTTTGCTGCTGCTAGTTCCGTAACATTGAGAGGAGAAAAAGAGAGAGTTTTTTTTGATCTTGCATGTATGGAGTGAAGAGAGATCAATGAGTGAATGGCTGGTCAATAATGTGTGTGTTTTCAAGACATGAAGGTCCAATGAGATTAAAGGGGGGGGCAGCCAAAAAAAGATTCAAAATCCCTTTTTCCCCCTTTAAAACTACTAACACAAACTATTAAAATCAGCCATACATTATACATTCAAATGTCACTATCTAGACTTATGTTTAAATGTGACATATGTCCCTTTTAATTAAACAATTTAATTAAGGTACACTCATTATGTTATATTGTTATTTAAATCCCTTTTAAACAACAAGAATAACAATAAACTCATCAACAAATTATCCTTATAATTTGTTCCATCTCTCATGCAATTTATCTAGAAAACCATTTTCTAAATTTGGTGTAAATATTTAATTGCATGATCATATCATCAATAAAATATTAATTGGTGTTTGCTAAGCTTGTTATTGGGTATAACCCGACTTGGATCATGACGTACCAACCACATCAATTTTTTATGTGTCTTGGGCATATAGAATCCTACAATCTCCCACTTGCCCAACATTCATAGAAGATTGATGCAAGCAGTAAATACCGCCTAACAACGGTTTACTACCCTTAATACGCATGACTTATGGCCATTCAATAACATCATCCCTTTCAAGTACCCTACTTGAAATGATTTAGGTGAATCGATCATCTATCCTTTTGTTACAGATGTCATGTTAAATCCAAGGACACAGAATGATCATTCCTTGTTGATTTAACTTAATCAGGCCTTAGACATCTAACTCTTACGAATAAGAGGAACAAATTCCATCTTGACTACATACGTTTCTCACAAACACCTCGTGTTACACCTGAACATACCCTTATGTACTGTCCACTATTTCAGGACAGTGAAGAATTAGCTCAAGGTATAATACTTGGTGAATATCAAAACCTAATATGTATCTCAGGTCGGAGGATACTAAATGATATTCGCCTTTACTCAAATTTACTTATGATCAATCAATAAGATTCCATGTAGTAAAATTTGAGATGGGGTTAGTCCAATATTTGTATCCACAAATATCTATGAACCTTGGTAGCAACCCATTGCTTTATATTCATCCTTATGAATATCAACCAATCCAAGTTCATAATAGTCTTCTCTCATACTAGTTCCCACAAGTCTGAACGACTACGGACGTTTAGAGTAAACAATTTACTCAAGGATTAAACATGCTAAGTTGGAACATTAATTGAAACATTATAACCAAATAATTTTATTCAAATAATAAAGAGTTCCATATATCCAAATACAAAATATACAGATCAAATCCAATCAGAATATCGAAGTCCCATGGCACAAGTATGACCTTCATGCTTTGCCTTTTCAAGGAGCTTCGTGAGAGGATCCGCAATGTTATGATCCGTGTGAACTTTGCGAATACATATCTTTCCCTTTTCAACTTCATCTCGTATGTAGTTAAATCTCCGCTCAATGTGCCTAGTCTTTTGATGAGCACGGGTTCCTTGATTTGAGCAATCGCACCCTCGTTATCATAAAAGATCTCTAGGGGGTCCTGAATGGAAGGGACAACCCTAGATCGGCAATGAATTTCTTCAACCATGCAGCTTCTTGAGCTGCCAATGAGGCGGTGACGTATTCTGATTCTGTAGTTGATAGAGCCACCACATCCTGCTTGGAGCTCTTCCAGGAAACCGCTCCTCCATTCAGAATGAAATGTATCCCGATTGTGACCGAGAATCATCACGATCGGTTTGGAAACTCGCATCCGTGTAACCTTTTACAACGAGTTCCTCGTCACCAGATCCATAGATTAGGAACATATCTCTTGTCCTCCTTAGGTACTTAAGTATGTTCTTAACAGCCATCCAATGACTGTTTCCAGGATTCTGCTGGTAACGGCTTGTCATGCTTAAGGCGCATGACACGTCAGGTCGAGTGCATATCATTGCATACATGATGGATCCAATAGCAGATGCGTATGGGATTGCCTTCATTTTATCTTGCTCATCCTTGAGCTTGGACATTGAGTCGTACTCAACATAGTTCCTCTTTGAATAGGTACTGTACCTTTCTTAGAGTTTTCCATCTTGAACCTTTTCAAGATCTTATCAATGTATGCACTTTGATTCAAACCAATCAACCGCTTTGATCTATCCCTATAGATCTTTATTCCCAGAATATAGGCGGCTTCACCAAGATACTTATGGAAAAAAAACTTCCAAGCCAGGTTTTTACACCTTCAAAGGTTGGAATGTCATTTCCAAATAGTAGTATGTCATCAACATACAATACTAGGAAGGTTATTGAGCTCCCACTAGCCTTCTTATACACACAAGCTTCATCAGCGTTTTTGATGAAGACAAATTTCTTTACTTCCTCATCAAAACGGTGATTCCAGCTTCTCGATGCTTGTTTCAATCCATAGATTGATTTCTTTAACTTGCATACTTTATTAGGATGTTTTGGATCGACAAAACCTTCAGGCTGGACCATATAGACATCTTCCTCAAGATATCCATTAAGGAAAGCAGTTTTGACATCCATTTGCCAAATCTCATAATCATAATGAGCAGCTATGGCAAACAATATCCTTATAGACTTTAGCATCGCAACAGGTGAGAAGGTTTCATCATAATCAACCCCTTGAGTTTGAGTGAAACCCTTTGCTACAAGTCTAGCTTATAAGTATCCAAGTTCCCATGCATATCGGTTTTCTTCTTGAAAACCCACTTACTTCCAACTATCTTGGAATTAAGAGGTGGTACAACAAGTTCCCAAACTTGATTGTCATACATGGATTGCATCTCAACGTTCATGGCTTCTAGCCATTTGTCACAATCCGAATTGGACATTGCATATGGTATGTGGTCGGTTCATCTGAATCTACCACATAGCATCCATCCATGAAAAATCCATATCTTTCAGGTGGATTGCTAGTTCTACCACTTCTGCGAACGTCTTGTGTGTATTGATCAACCCCTTGATCAGCCTCAACATCCTCATGTTGAGTGCTAGTTTCAACCAAACGTGTATCGGGTTGTGGTTCTTGATCCTCTTCAAGATCCACTGTTCTACTGCCAGCTCCTTCCATAAGGAACTCTGCTTCTAAGAACTCACCCTTTCTGGGAACAAGCACCATTTGTTCCAGTGGATCATAGAAATAATATCCCATAGAATCTCTAGGATATCCAACAAAGATACACTTGGTGGATCGGACTTCCAATTTGTTGGGTGTGGGAGTCTTAACATAAGCCTCGCATCCCCAAACCCTTAAGTATGATAGGGATGGAACTCTTCCATGCCATATCTCAAAAGGTGTCCTTTCCACCTTTTTGGTTGGGGCCATATTTAAATACGGGCCGTGGAGAGCAAAGCGAAACCCCAAAATGATAGAGGCAATGTGCTTCTAGCCATCATAGATCGGACCATATCCAATAAGGTTCGATTCCTCCTTTCAGACACACCATTATGTTGTGGTGTTCCAGGTGGAGTGAGTTGTGAGACAATCCCACAGCTCCTAAGATGATCTTGAAAACATCACTTAGGTATTCACCTCCTCTATTGGTACGGAGAATTTTAATTGACTTATTGAGTTGATTTTCTACTTCATTCTTGAAGATTTTGAACATTTCAAAAGCTTCATCCTTGTGCCTTAATAAGTACACATACCCATAGCGACTATAGTCGTCGGTAAAGGTAATGAAGTATCTTTCACCATTCCTAGTCATTGGCTTAAAAGGACCACATACATCCGATTGTATGATTCCTAATAAATCTTTTGCCCTTTCGGTAGTTCCATTAAAGGGTGCCTTAGTCATCTTACCTTGTAAACAAGATTCAACAAACATCAAATGAATCATATTCATTTGTTTTTAAAAGACCATTCTTTTGAAGTGTTTGTAAACGTTTCTTGTTTATATGACCAAGACGACAATGCCAAAGATAGGTATCACTCAAGTCCAACTTGAGTTTCTTGGTGTTAGTTTGGTACAATGAACTATTTAAAGTATTTCATGAACCAATTCATAAATACCATTAATTGGAATAGCTTTAAAATAGAACATACCATTTAAAGAAACATGAATATCATTTTCAATAAAAGATAATACATAATCATAATGTCTTAATTGGGATACAGAATAATGTTCCTAGTCAAACTAGGAGCATACAAAACATTCTTCAAAAAAACTTCCAAACCACTTGGAAGTCTTAGGGTGTAGTCCCACGAGCTTCAACTAAGACTTTAGTTCCATTGCCCATGAAGAGCTAACATCCCCTTGTTTGAAGTCCCTACTCTTGTGAACCCCTGCAACAAATTACAAATGTGAGTTCCACATCGGTATCCAATACCCATGTGTTAGAAGATGTAACATTTAGATCAATATGAATCATGTATATTGTACCTGAGGTCTGCCTGGCATCCCTCTTTGCTTTCAACTCTTGGAGATGGACAGGACAATTCCTTGCCCAATGTCCTATCTCCCCACACTTGAAGCATGGGTCATAGTAGCAACCTTTTGCTTCTTCTCTTGTGGTTTGGGTGGTACCCTTACCACCCCTTTTCCCTTTCCCCAAACGGGTCCCTTACCCTTGGCAACCTTTGCCTTGGGTGCGCGATGAGGCCTTTTATTGTTCCCACCTTCATTGATGGTGAGAACGGGTAAAACCCTTTTACCCATGGCCGCCTCGGCCGTTTTGAGCATTGAGTGAAGCTCACCAATGCTTTTGTCCCATGCATTCATGTTGTAGTTTAACACGAATGTCTCGAACTTCTTGGTTAGGCCATTTAGGATCAAATCCGTGGCCAACTCCTTCGAGACGGGACAATTTAGCCTCTCGAGGCGGTCAATATGACTTTTCATCTTAACTACATAAGATGAAACAGATTGGTTGTCGTCCATACGACATGCATGGAGCGCTCGAACCGTTTCGAACCGCTCAACCCTTGCTTGCTGTTGGACGTTTCCTTCAGCTGGGTTATCATGTCATAAGCTCCGTGATGTTCATACTCCTTTTGGAGATCCGGAGTCATGCTCGCTAGCATGAGACAAGACACTTGGACGGAGTCCTCAGTGTATTTCAGCCAATCGTTAAAGGCCTCCTCATCATCCTCGCTAGGTTGATCGGGGATAGGGTCGTCTAAAACATATGATCTTTTCTCTTGCTTGAGAACAATTCTCAAGTTTCGATACCAATCAATAAAGTTGTTATGATTTAGACGTTCCTTTGGAGGATCGCTCGTAGTGATTGGTTTGACGCGGATGAGTTATCGTGATTTTCATTATTGGTGGCCATCTACAAAATTTAACAAAGATCAAATTTTAGTATTTTCGATATTGCTAATTTAATATTTAATGCCTTTTAAGGTCAATTCTATATTAAAATCTAGAACCCAACATTACATTTAAATTGTGGTTAGGTGACCTTTATCCCACTATTTAAATTAATAAGGTGGTCAACGATTGACGATTGCAACCATTTGCAACTTCTAGAGGTATGGGATCGACTTTAAACATCATATGTAAAGTCGGCATGTTAATCCCATGAACGCCATTTGGAAACCATATTGTAGGTGATCCATTTAACATGGTTTGCAAATCAAGTTACCCTACTTGCACACACATGTGAGTTTACCAACATAAGTGGTTAGGTTACCTTTATCCCACCAATGTGGTATTCCCACCTTAAGTCAACAAGTTCCCTCAAAATGGTTAGGTGACCTTATCCCATTAAGAGTTTCCAAATGACTTAAGTGTTGTGCAAAAGGACGGTGTTAAACTTGTTGTTAAATGTTTAGAGGTTTCATAATTCTAGTTTAGAAAACTCTATGTACTTGTATTTGCATGCTTTCAAATACAAGGTACCTTATGGTTCTTTGATTAAAACCTATTTTAATCTTTAAAATCATTAAAACATTTTAATAACCTTTTATTACCTTTTAATGATTAAGAACCATCATTTTTATAACTTGTTAAGTTGTTAATTAGTTTGTAATGCATGTCAAAATTTCAATCATACAATCAAATAACAAACATCCAAACAAGTCATAAACATAACATACATAATGTGCATAACCATAGCTACTATTATGACCATACTTGTTTGCCATCACAAGTTTGGTCATTAGGTCTTTATTAAGGGTTGAAACCAACACATAATTGAGGTCATCTTGGACCCCACTTGAACTTGCATCCATATGCTTCAAGTTCCATGTCTTTGATGTCCATCCTTGGGTCTTGAACTTGTGCATCTTCTTTTTACAAAATTGTATCCTAATACATTTTTATAATAAAAGAAATGAACCTAATCTATTACATACAAACCTAAATGAATGAATAATTACAACCCAAATAAAACACAAACATTACAACCCAATTGAATGAATAAAACAACCACTTGAATCATCCAAACAACACAAGGCCTTAAGCTAGGTTATGCACTTTAACAACTAATGATCATATCATTTATTCATATAATGAAACCCCACTTAAAACCTTCAAATTTCAGCCAACATAAACTGAAATTTTGGTTTTAAATATTGTCCAAACAATCAACATATCAAAATACATATCTTTCAAGGTTTAATCACAAGCATGTGTAATGTAACCTTGAAAGTTGGGGATTCAACAAGACATAATATACCAGCCCAAAAACAGCCTATAACATGTCTAAAATCATCTTTTAAAAACCAATTTCAAAAGATAAAACAAGCAAGCCATCCACATAACCGGCTCTTGATGCCATTGTTGGGGTTTAGTTAGAACACTAAAACATAGTTTAACCTTTTAAACTTTCAGAAAACGCAGCGGATGTAAAGGATTATAACATGTTTATAATCTGAAAATTTCGTGTTCTAAATGTGGTTTTAAGATGAAAACAAACCCAAAACAATAGGATCTAAATATGTGAATGGACAAGCTATAAGACATGTAAAACTACATAAAATCATAGCCACAATGAGCTGTGATTTCTACCTTTTGAGCAGCAAGAAATCGACCAAAAGAGGAGTTGTTTAGATGCTCCAAGATGGGCAAAACTTGAAGGTAGGATGTCCTCTAATGTTGACTCCCACAAAGCTTTATGTAATCCTCACACTTGCTTGGATTGAACACGAAAGACTTCAAAATGAAGGCTGCCAACACACCTTCAAAACCCGTGAGTTTTAGGCAGCAAAATGGGTGATGAAAACGTCCAAGGTTCCAAGAGTAGGAACCCTCAAGTGTGTATACCCAAGCCTCTTGCAAAGACCTTCTTGTTAGGAAGTTTTAACACCAAAATGAACAACTAAAACTCTCCTTTTGCTGCTGCTAGTTCCGTAACATTGAGAGGAGGAAAAAGAGAGAGTTTTTTTTGATCTTGCATGTATGGAATGAAGAGAGATCAATAAGTGAATGGCTGGTCAATAATGTGTGTGTTTTCAAGACATGAAGGTCCAATGAGATTAAGGGGGGGGCAGCCAAAAGAAAGATTCAAAATCCCTTTTTCCCCCTTTAAAACTACTAACACAACTATTAAAATCAGCCAAACATTATACATTCAAATGTCACTATCTAGACTTATGTTTAAATGTGACATATGTCCCTTTTAATTAAACAATTTAATTAAGGTACACTCATTATTTTTATTGTTATTTAAATCCCTTTTAAACAACAAGAATAACAATAAACTCATCAACAAATTATCCTTATAATTTGTTCCATCTCTCATGCAATTTATCTAGAAAACCCATTTTCCAAATTTGGTGTAAATATTTAATTGCATGATCATATCATCAATTAAATATTAATTGGTGTTTGCTAAGCTTGTTATTAAGTATAACCCGACTTGTATCATGACGTACTAACCACATCAATTTTTTTATGTGTCTTGGGCATATAGAATCCTACACCTCGATCATCAGGTTTGTTCTTGAATACCCTTTTTGTGCCAATAGGATACTTATTTGGTGGAAGATCCACTAGGGTCCACACCTTTAGTTTTCTGATCTGTTGCAATTCCAACTGCATCGACTCAACCAAGCAGGGATCTTGGAGAGCTGCATGAACGTTCTTAGGAACGGTTTGAGATATAAAACAAGAGAACAAGCAAACATTAATCAAACCAGATTGACTCCGTGTCCAAACTCCATCAGTAATGGAACCAATTATGTTGTCGTGTGGATGATCTTTCAAAGTTTTGAAATCAGCAGTCATGGAAGGGATATCAGTAGGTGGATGGTTAAATGATGAGCTGGATGGTGAAGTAGGGTGCGGTAAAGGAGATGAAGAAGGTGATGTTGATATGGGTGGAGGTGGAAGGTCAAATAAAGATGAGGAAGATGCAACATTGACTGAGGTATCATCATCAGATGTAGTGACATGAGGCACAATAGGCTCAGCTGGTATGGGGGCAGGAGGAATGATGTTTGTTGTTGTATTGGAGAAGGGCACATCATCATCGAAAACTGGAAGATTGAATGATTTGAACACCGTATCTGAGTCAAAGAACCAAGCTGGTTCTGAGGGAACATCAGAGGAATTAGATTCCTGCCAATCGACATAGAAGGACTCTTGAACGATACGTGTCCTCTTGTTATATACCCGATAAGCCTTCTGGGAAGAGGAATAGCCTACGAAATAACATTCATCCGATACAGCACCAAATTTTGTCTTCTGTGCTTGAGTATTTAGGAGAGTGCACGAGCAACCGAATGGGCGAAAGAAATCAATCAAAGGCTTTCTCTTGTGAAATAGTTCATACGGAGTTTTCATCTTATCTTTGACTATCAGCACCCTGTTGAGAACATAAGAAGCACAATTCACAGCCTCAGCCCAAAATATGATGGGTAAGGAGGATTCTATTAACATTGTACGTGCGGCTTCAATTAGGGTGCGATTCTTTCGTTCCGCGACACCATTCTGTTGAGGAGTTCTCGTAGCACTGAACTGTCTTAATATTCCTTTGGTGGCACAGAAGGGGTCAAAAATTTGATTTTGAATTCAGTATCGTTGTCACTTCGAATAGCCATAACCTTCCTCTTGCTTATCGATTCAATTGAGAGAATTAACTTTTGCAACTCCTCAGTAGTCTCTCCCTTATGAGCAAGAAATCTTACCCATGAATATCTGGAATAGTCATCTGTAATCATAAGACAAAAGGATTTCTTAGCAATAGATTTAACACTTATTGGACCAAACAAATCAGTATGTAACAACTCCAGGGGATTTGAGATGCTATTTTCAATTTTAGGTTTGTGTGGTTTCTTATGTTGCTTTCCTTTTGCACATGACATACATTTCTCAACCACAGAAAAGTCTTTTAAAGGTAATCCCCAAACGAGATTGTTTTTAACTAATTTGTTTATTATTTTGAAATTAACAGGGCCCAATCTACGATGCCATAAGAAGGACTCAGAGGTGGAAGCTTTAGACAAGAGGCATGTGACTGCGGATGATGAGCCCTTTGAATTCATGTGAAGGAGATATGTATCATGCTTTCTGGGAGCCCGCATGAGTACTAAATTATCCGGAATATCAATCTCAGACTTCAAAAAGATACATTCATTGGACTTGAATAAGACCGGAATGCTTTTATCACAAATCTGAGAGACGCTCAACAGATTGAATGCAAGCTCGGGTACGTAATTGACTTTTTCCAAGGTGAGTGAACCATTACAAACTTCTCCTTGACCTATCATTTTTCCTCCTTTCTTGTCTCCGGCGAAAGCAACATAACCACCATCGATTATGCGGTAGTTGGTCAATAAATCTTTAAGCCCCGTCATGTGTCTCGAGCATCCACTATCAACATGCCATACGCTATTTACAGACTTAGTGGACGACTCCTGCAATCATATAAAAAAAATTAACCAGGAGTAATGGGCACCCAAGTTTGAACAACTTTAGGTTTCTCCGAAGTTGATTTCTTGCAAAAGAACTTATTAACTAACTGATTCAATTTACTTCCAAAAGAACGTCTATAAACATGTCTATAATGTAACTGAGGACAGTGCTTAACAACATGATCATCTTTACCACATTGAAAACAATGTGATTTTAATCTAGATGCATTATGTAATGATGTAGAGATTTCATCAATGCATATTTCTTCATTACATTTAGATAAACTTGAATCATCATCACTGTATGCCTCATTCATATTGACAGAGTTGATTTTATTTTGAAAAGAATGATTGTGTGCTAATGACACTGAAATGTTATCTGAAATACATGTGGTACTAGTACCACTAGTACTTGCCTCAGATGAAAATGCAATCCTGTCATTAAGCACAGCAAATTTTGCAGGTATAAATGATGGAATGGGATGAGAAAAGAATTTTTCAAAAGAGTTAGTTTTTGTTTCTTCATTGTTGTTCACAGTATTATCAGACAATGAATCAACACAATCAACAGATAAATCAGAATCACGGTCCATAGCATTCAAAGAGCAAACTGAAACATTACTAGAACTGAACGAAACACAGTCTTTTACAACGTTACTAGAAACAAAAACAGAATTTAAACTAGAGTTATGATCTAAAACAGAAAGCTGAGGTTCAGGTGTACTAAGGCTAGAGCATCCAAGCCCTCTAGTCGGTCCATAATCGTAGTCCTCACGAACATGCATAGAATTCACACCTTCTCAATGAATTTGAAAAGGAGTGATTCACGAAGCTTCCTCAATCAGAAACACACACTATCCAATCCATTTGCATGACAAAAACACTCTATTTTGATGTGGAATTTGAGAAAAGAAGGTATTGAACAAAAATAACTAAAAACCTCAAACAATCAAGAGCACTAAGGCTCTGATACCATATTGTTGGTCCATTTGATCGGTTTTCAGTGCACAAGAATGCTTGAATCGTTCAATACCAAACACACACAACAAACACTATGAGAAGAAGATCAAAATAACACCAAAAAGCTTTCAAATAAATTTTTAATGATGAACAATAGTGAATGAAATGAAATAAGCTCAATGTATTCAGAAAGAACAAGCTTACAATAGCATATTGCAACAATAATACACGATTAGGGTTTTTGCAAGGATGCCTAACAATTAGACATAACAATTAGACAAAAGAAATCTATATATAGCTGTCATAGTTTCGCATATAGTTTCGCTGTGGGCGAAACTATACAGGCGAAACTATAATTTCGCCCGGCGGAAACTAACAGTTTCGCCGGGTAAATATGATCTGAGCTTAACAGTTTCGCCTGGCGAAACTGACAGTTTCGCCAGGACGAAACTATACTTTCGCTAGACAGCCAAAATATAGACTTGAACTAAACAAACATACAAAAGAAACTAACATAGATCCTATTACAACGAAAGATAAACAAATACTAATCTAATGGTGAGTCCAACCTATCTTGATCTTCAGTGTTCTAATCTTCTTGTTTTTTGCACAAATGGCAAATAAATTTGCCAAATAACAGAATGTGTGTGCGTTCCTTATGGATGTCAAGGCTCATCTATGCGTTATCTGCTGATCCAATAATCTATTAGACTCACATAATAGATTTTTGGAATACAACAAGAATAGAAGAAGAAGGAAATGATTTGGTGATTTGTTCAACAATACTAAATGAAGGATTGAGAATAGATGAAAGGACAATCAGGAGGGTACTTCAGCTGGGAGATCAAGAAGAAGGCCACTTTGATATATTTGAACATGGGTATATAGAGAAAATCTTTGATCTAATGGGATATGATAGTGACTACGAAAACGGAGAAATCAAAAAGGGGAGATTATGCAAGCCTTACAGATTCCTGTGTCAGACATACTTAAATTGCATATCAAACAGGAAATCTGGGCTAGACAGATTTTCTAGGCATATATCCTTTGGAATCATAGGAATATTTGAGGGAAGGAGGTATACAACTACGCAAAATACATATTTGGATGCTTATGTGATCAAATCAGATTATATAAAGCAGACAAAATGTATATGTACCCTTGATTCATTCAACTGATAATCAATGATGTCTTGCCAAGGATAGAAGAAGAAGGAGATATTTTCATGCAGCACATCTAGGAAGATCTGTTTTGAAAAAGATAAGTAGGAAATAGGAAGGAGTAGATACACCAATGTTTGCTTATGTTATTGATGAAAATGCAGACATCCCAATAGAACTGATCCATGATTATCAGTAACAAGAAGAAGTACAACAAGCTAAGTCCCCTGCCCTAGCAGAACAAGCATCACACTCTCCACCACCATCTCCTACTCATTGCAACCATTATGACCACCAGTCCAAACCCACTCACCACCAAGTGAACACACAGAACCCATCTCTCATTCCCAATCATAAACTTCATTTAACACTGTGCCACTGAACCTATTTCAACAGCCAGGGAGTGTAACGCCCGGAAATTTTAAATTTGGAGTGTCATGCGACTGGAGCGTCCAATCGCATGGAAGTCATGCGATTGAAGCTCAATCGCACGACTGGAGCCCAATCGTGCGACTGGAGTGTCCAATCGCATGGAGCTCACACGATTGAAGGTTCAGTCACATGGGGAAACCCGGGCGACTGGACTGTAGTATTTAAGGGAGAGGGCAGCCCTTACCCTCTCCCCACACTCACAAAACCAGAGAGAAAGAAAAGAAACGGGAAAAAGGGAGAAGAAGGCTCGGTTTCAAGCGGGTTCGTGAGCCAAAATCGACATATAGCGGGTCAAATCGAAGCCCTAACCGAGGAGGCTACTAACGTGAGTTCTAGGACCCCTCTTTTACATGATTTAGAACGATTTTGGGGCTAGAACACGTCTGAAAACCCTTTTTTCGAGTTTTTGGGTGTAAAACCCGTTTTTATGCATTTGTGTAAGTGTATGATGCGTTTGGAGCTCGATTTCATGCGTGGTTAGGCTCGAGTGAGGTCGTGGTATGTTTCCCTAAGGCTTAGGATGGTCGATTGGGCTCAAAATGGGTTTAGGTGAGTTTGGGGGCCGAAAACCCTCGGCTGCAGTCGGGATGAACTCCATTCTGCATCAGCTAGGCCCAGTCGCCCAAATGAGGGGAGACTGGAGCTCAGTCGCCCGAATGAGGGGAGACTGGAGCTCAGTCGCCCGAATGAGGGGAGACTGGAGCTCAGTCGCCCGAATGAGGGGAGACTGGAGCTCAGTCGCCCGAATAAGGGGAGACTGGAGCTCAGTCGCCCGAATGAGGGGAGACTGGAGCTCAGTCGCCCGAATGAGGGGAGACTGGAGCTCAGTCGCCCGAATGAGGGGAGACTGGAGCTCAGTCGCCCGAATGAGGGGAGACTGGAGTCCAGTCACCTGAATGGGGGGAGACTGAAGGCCAGTCACCTGAATGAGTGGAGACTGGAGGCCAGTCACCTGAATGGGGGGAGACTGAAGGCCAGTCACCTGAATGGGGGGAGACTGAAGGCCAGTCACCTGAATGGGGGGAGACTGAAGGTCCAGTCACCCGAATGAAGGTCTACTCACCCGAATGAAGGTTTAGTCACCCGAATGAAGCTCTAGACACCCGAATGAAGGTTTAGCCACCCGAATGAAGGTGTAGTCACCCGAATGAAGGGCCTATCGCATGGAGGCCAGACGACTGAAGGGTGTCCATACGCCTGAATGTTCGTAGTATTATCCGACTTTCGAAAAGTGCGGACTTAGACTCGGACCCTCGGGGTTGTAGATGATGAGATGGGCATGGATAATGTAAGACGATGTATGATGATGAGTTGACGATGATGACGCGCATGATGTTATGTGTGAGGTATGCCTGGCGGTGCGTGTGATTGCATTGTATGTCGGATGTGTGTTATGAATGTATGATGATGCCTATATGGTGATGATGTATGCTTATGATTATGTGTATGTCCTTTTATTTATTGTATGTTTGTCTTCCCTGGGCTTTGCGTTGAACGTTAATGAATGAATTGAAAGTATTATGTAACGTAAAGTGGAAGATAATGAAAGAGGAACGTAACGAATAAGTGCATGCATTAATGAACGAATGAATGAACGTAAGGCTTGCAAGCGTATGTATGAGGTGAGTGACTCCGTGTCGCAACAGACTCGAACGAGATCCTCGTCACGTATCCTGGTACTGTGTCAGTCTTCGGACATGAGTCGGGGGTTTATGTAACTGGCCCCGGCACAGTATCAGTCTTCGGACATGAGTCGGGGGTATTGCATGAGACGAGATAGTGAGGTGAGCAACTTTGTGTTGCAACAGACTCGGGTAGAGTTCAATCCAGGTGATTGACTCGAAAGGGATCTTTGACGCGTATCCCGATGTTGTGTCAGCCTTCGGACATGAGTCGGGGGTTTGTGTAATGGGCCCCGGCACAGCATCAGCTTTCGAGCATGAGTCGGGGATATTGCATGAGACAAGATCTAGTTGGATGAGTAGAGGATCGCATGCTCCGATACTGTGTCAGTCTTTGGACATGAGTCGGGGGTTTATGAGTAGGCCCCGGCACAGTATCAATCTTCGGACATGAGTCGGGAGTAGTGCGAGAGAGTGAGATGAGATGAATGAGGAACGGATCGCGTGCTCCGGTACTGTGTCAGTCTTCAGACATGAGTCGGGGGTTTGTGAGCAGGCCGCGGCACAGTATCAGTCTTCGGGCTTGAGTCGGGAGTATCGCGTGAGTTGATGAACGAGAGAGGTAATTGTGAAAGAAAGAAAGTATGAAACGAATGAAAGATAATGAGCGTAACAAAAGCTAAAGAATGAATGAATGTAAGTAATGGACGGAAGGAACATAATGATGATGTACGAAATGGGATCCTTGTTACTCGACCTTAGTAATCATGGTTGTGTGCCATGAAGAGGGTAAAGTTTGATAGGATCTAGTTAGTAGTAAAAGATAAAGGATGAATGTAATGACGTATGAATGAATGTAACGAACGTACGGACGAACGTAATGAATGTATGAATGTAGGTAAGAAACGCACGAATAAAGAAAAGAAAGTGAACGTTAACGATGAACGGTACACGAACGAAAGGCAATAAATGAATGAGAAGAGAGGATAATAACAATGTTATCTATGTGTATGTATGTTGTGTGATCGTATGCATAGAAGAACGGTTTTAAAGTAAGAAGGTATGTTTTTATATAAAACAAGAACTCACTCAGCAACGCTGACTTTGATGTGTTTCCAGTTGGCAGGTATGTTACTGAGGATGGCACGAGGCGACTACTCAGTGATTTCGAGGCTGGCATCCTTATTTTGACATGTCATTGTATTTTGAGATGAAAACGAATGTTGTAAAGTTATGAAATGACATGTTTTTAGTTATAAATAAAAGTTTTAAATTCCGCTGCAAAGTAAATGTACGTTTTAAAATGTTTTATGTGCAATGAATGACCAACCGTAAGGTGCCCGGGAACGGGGCCTTACAAGTTGGTATCAGAGCCAAAGTTTAAGTGAAATGGGTAAATTTTCAAAATAAACCTTAACTTAAACTGAGAATAGGACAAAAGGGAAGGGATGCCAAACTAAGTAGCTGCGTGCCATCAGGTATTTTCTTAAAGTTAACCGGCATTATGTGCGCATGTTATGTGTTTATGTGTACTGATAGATTTAGATACTGATGTAGTCAGGACAGGTAATGCTCGGGGTGCGAAGAGTAGAGTAAGTGGCTAATCACAACTGATCACTGTAATTAGGGACTTACTATACTTGACATAAACTGAGCTATTTCCTTTGAATGACCGTGTTAGTGTTTGAATCTTTCAGTGTGTTATAGAGGATGGCTGGTGGTAGAACTTCTAAGGCTTCACGTGGTGGAGGTGGTGGCGGATGTGGCATTGAACCACCGGTCACCAGAGGAAGGCCTAGAGTTGAAAAGGTGGTTCATGAAGAACACGAGACTCCTCATCAGGGGGAGCAGACGAAAGCGCTAATTTGAGAGCCTCGATGAGAGAGCCGGTTGTGGAAGAAGTACACCAGGTAATGCAGACGATCTTACCGTTTGTAGTGACTGAAGTGATAAAGGCTGTTAGGGATAAGGAGAGACAGGAAAGGGGTAGATCTTCGGGTGAAAGGAGACGGCCCGAGACTGAAACGGTTTTCTTTGAAGACGAGGATGAGGAAGAAGAGGAAGCGCCTGCGCCGGTGGCGGCACGAGGCTGTAACTATGGCGCGTTTTAGCGATGCAAGCCCCCAACCTTTGACGGTAACGGCAATGCTACTGCCGCTCATCGTTGGGTCAGAGAGATGGAAGCGGTACTGGAAATTAGTGAGTGCCGGGAAGATCAGAAAGTTAAGTTTGCCACTCATTCTTTCGTGCACTCAGCTTTGTGTTGGTGGGACAATATAGTCCAAGCTGAGGGTAGTCGGGCTATCGGAAGGATGAGATGGTCAGAGTTGAAAAGGCTGCTGATTGAGGAGTTCTGTCCTCGCCGTGAAATGGATAAAGTTGAAAGGGAGTTCCTGCAATTGGAAGCGGGGACAATGACACATCAGCAATACACCACTAAATTCAACGAGATGGCACGACTGGTGCCAGATCAGGTGACACCTCTTTCGCGGAAGATCAAGAGGTATATCCAGAGCTTGCCGACGGATATCCTTAGGCACATGATCGCTGCCCGACCAAGCACGTTCAGGTCGACGGTAGATCTAGCAGGAAGGTTGTACGATGAGCGGGAGGCGATGACGATAACGAGCGAAGCGGAGGAGCGAGCCTTTGTTAAGAAGGGGAAAGGAAGGCGAGATAGGGATGGCGGAATGGTGACTGAAGGTAAGATGATGAGGATCGATGATCGGGAGAGGATAATAAGGAAGGGTGAGGTATGTAAGAAGTGTGGTAGAGGTCACAAAGGGGAATGCAAATGGGGACTGAACGTTTGCTTTCAGTGTGGAAAGGAAGGTCACGGGGCAAGGGATTGCCGTGTGGCTAAGTGCTACAACTGCGGTGAGGCTGGACATATGAGCAGGGACTGTAAAAAGTCAAAGGCGGGAAGCTCCGGTGCGAGAAAGGAGAACAAAGGGTGAAGGCTAAAGCTTTGCCATGACGAAGAGGAGGATAGAAAGGACTCCGACTTGACGTCAGGTACGTTTCCGGTGATTTAAATTTGTGCATATATGCCTTGTATGTGATGCTGGTAGTAGTTTTGTTTCTACTGCTTTCTGTTGTAAGTTGCATGTTAAGAGAAGGAACATTGACGAGCCCTTGATGTAGAGATTACCATTAATGGGTTACCTGAGGCCCTAGAGGATTGCGTGATGCAATTGAGAAGGCGGTGTCACCCGTTGTCTGAGAAACAGTTTCAGCCTATGAATTGTTCATAGACAGCAGAGTACGCATAGCAAACAAGAAGAATGGGAGATCAAAAGCAAAAGAGAAAGTATAAATTTGGTTTGAGTCACCAAATAAGCCGATTTACCTTTCTTGCTAGTTGTTGGGTCTGCCAGAGGGTCATTATTCATACTTAAAGAGCATCAAACAAGGGCTTGGGTTAAGCAGCAACTTTATGCAAGTTGATGACCGTGTTCCTCAAGCATTAAAGCTGAAGGTTCTCAGCGATGCTCTGAAGCTCAATGATTATGACGCCGAGCCTTGCTCGAATATTGTGATGTAGTAACCGTATTCTACATGGCATGTTTGAAGTCGCAGGTGCTGGTCAAATGAAGATTGATCAGTATGCATGGGTTGCCGATGTCAATAGCCCAAGATATACCCGAAGTTGAATGTTGACAAACGATGTAGATCGATAGGATTCCAAGTGTTAGACTGGAAAAGAGATAGGACAGTATTGCTCGCGAAGGTTTAAGGAACAACAGGTTTCGGGGACGAAACCCGTTTAAGGGGGGAGGACTTGTAATGCCTGGAAATTTTAAATTTGGAGTGTCACGCGACTGGAGCGTCCAATCGCATGGAAGTCATGCGATTGTAGCTCAATCGCACGACTGGAGCCCAATCGTGCGACTGGAGTGTCCAATCGCATGGAGCTCACACGACTGAAGGTTCAGTCGCATGGGGAAACCCGAGCGACTGGACTATAGTATTTAAGGGAGAGGGCAGCCCTTACCCTCTCCCTACACTCGCGAAACCAGAGAGAAAGAAGAGAAACGGGAAAAAGGGAGAAGAAGGCTCGGTTCAAGCGGGTTCGTGAGCCAAAATGACATATAGCGGGTCAAATCGAAGCCCTAACCGAGGAGGCTACTAAGGTGAGTTCTAGGACCCCTCTTTTACATGATTTTGAATGATTTTGGGGCTGGAATACGTCTGAAAACCCTTTTTTCGAGTTTTTGGGTGTAAACCCATTTTTATGCATTTGTGTAAGTGTATGATGCGTTTGGAGCTCGATTTCATGCGTGGTTAGGCTCGAGTGAGGTCGTGGTATGTTTTCCTAAGGCTTAGGATGGTCGATTTGGGCTCAAAATGGGTTTAGGTGAGTTTGGGGGCCGAAAACCCTCGACTACAGTCGGGATGAACTCCATTCTGCATCAGCTAGGCCCAGTCGCCCGAATGAGGGGACACTGGAGCTCAGTCGCCCGAATGAGGGGAGACTGGAGCTCAGTCGCCCGAATGAGGGGAGACTGGAGCTCAGTCGCCCGAATAAGGGGAGACTGGAGCTCAGTCGCCCGAATGAGGGGAGACTGGAGCTCAGTCGCCCGAATGAGGGGAGAGTGGAGCTCAGTCGCCCGAATGAGGGGAGACTGGAGCTCAGTCGCCCGAATAAGGGGAGACTGGAGGCCAGTCACCTGAATAGGGGGGGGGGGACTGAAGGCCAGTCACCTGAATGAGGGGAGACTGGAGGCCAGTCACCTGAATGGGGGGAGACTTAAGGCCAGTCACCTGAATGGGGGGAGACTGAAGGCCAGTCACCTGAATGGGAGGAGACTGAAGGTCCAGTCACCCGAATGAAGGTCTACTCACCCGAATGAAGGTTTAGTCACCCGAATGAAGATCTAGACACCCGAATGAAGGTTTAGCCACCCGAATGAAGGTCTAGTCACCCGAATGAAGGGCCTATCGCATGGAGGCCAGACGACTGAAGGGTGTCCATACGCCCGAATGTCCGTAGTATTATCTGACTTTCGAAAAGTGCGGACTTAGACTCGGACCCTCGTGGTTGTAGATGATGAGATGGGCATGGATAATGTAAGACGAAGTATGATGATGAGTTGACGATGATGACGCGCATGATGTTATGTGTGAGGTATGCCTGGCGGTTCGTGTGATTGCATTGTATGTCGGATGTGTGTTATGAATGTATGATGATGCCTGTATGGTGATGATGTATGTTTATGATTATTTGTATGTTCCTTTTATTTATTGTATGTTTGTCTTCCCTGGGCTTTGCGTTGAACGTTAATGAATGAAGTGAAAGTATTATGTAGCGTAAAGTGGAAGATAATGAAAGAGGAACGTAACGAATGAGTGCATGCGTTAATGAACGAATGAATGAACGTAAGGATTGCAAGCGTATGTATGAGGTGAGCGACTCTGTGTCGCAACAGACTCGAACGAGATCCTCGTCACGTATCCCGGTACTGTGTCAGTCTTCGGACATGAGTCGGGGGTTTGTGTAACACGCCCCGGCACAGTATCAGTCTTCGGACATGAGTCGGGGGTATTGCATGAGACGAGATAGTGAGGTGAGCAACTTTGTGTTGCAACAGACTCGGGTAGAGTTCAATCCAGGTGATTGACTCGAAAGGGATCTTTGTCGCGTATCCCGGTGTTGTGTCAGTCTTCAGACATGAGTTGGGGGTTTGTGTAACGGGCCCCGGCACAGCATCAGCTTTCGAGCATGAGTCGGGGATATTGCATGAGACAAGATCTAGTTGGATGAGTAGAGGATCGCATGCTCCGATACTGTGTCAGTCTTCAGACATGAGTCGGGGGTTTGTGAGTAAGCCCCGACACAGTATCAGTCTTCGGACATGAGTCGGGAGTAGTGCGAGAGAGTGAGATGACACGAATGAGGAACGGATCACGTACTCCGGTACTGTGTCAGTCTTCGGACATGAGTCGGGGGTTTGTTAGCAGGCCCCGGCACAGTATCAGTCTTCGGGCTTGAGTCGGGAGTATCGCGTGAGTTGATGAACGAGAGAGGTAATTGTGAAAGAAAGAAAGTATGAAACGAATGAAAGATAATGAGCGTAACAAAAGCTAAAGAATGAATGAATGTAAGTAATGAACGGAAGGAACATAACGATGATGTACGAAACGGGATCCTTGTTACTCGACCTCAGTAATCATGGCTGTGTGCCATGAAGAGGGTAAAGTTTGACAGGATCTAGTTAGTAGTAAAAGATAAAGGATGAATGTAATGACGTATGAATGAATGTAACGAATGTACGGACGAACGTAATGAATGTATGAATGTAGGTAAGAAACACACCATCAAAGAAAAGAAAGTGAACGTTAACGATGAACGGTACACGAACGAAAGCCAATAAATGAATGAGAAGAGAAGATAATAACAATGTTATCTATGTGTATGTATGTTGTGTGATCGTATGCATAGAAGACCGGTTTTAAAGTAAGAAGGTATGTTTTTATATAAAACTAGAACTCACTCAGCAACGCTGACTTTGATGTGTTTCCAGTTGGCAGGTATGTTGCTGAGGATGGCACGAGGCGACTACTCAGTGATTTCGAGGCTGGCATCCTTATTTTGACATGTCATTGTATTTTGAGATGAAAACAAATGTTGTAAAGTTATGAAATGACATGTTTTTAGTTATAAATAAAAGTTTTAAATTCCGCTGCAAAGTAAATGTACGTTTTAAAATGTTTTATGCGCAATGAATGACCTACCGTAAGGTGCCCGGGAACGGGGCCTTACAGGGAGCATACACAACCTCTTTCATTTTCCCCATCTCAATCATCTTCCAACACTACAACAACAGAACCTCTCTCCTAAATGTCACCAGGTATCTCCTCATCAAGAATAACCACAAATCCTAATCACCCCATTTATTGAATCAATCTCAACCACAACAAGCCTGCTCCTACTAAAGTGATCAACTTTGAAGAAGATCATGATGATGTGCAAGTTGAGGAAACAGAAGAAATCTTTTTGGAAGTTGAGCGGGAGCAAGAACGGGAGATTGAATAGGATGAAGCTGAGGGTGGAGATGAGTTTATTGATATCATAGCTTATAATGAGGATGACATGAAAGAAGAAGAGGTTTGTGTTAGCAAAAGCTTCCTTGTTGCTAAGTACAAAAATCTTATCCTCAAAACAAACAAAATATTAGAGAGGCTGAGAGAATTGAAGGGAATATTTAAAGAAAAGGATGTTAATCTAGCACAACAAGATGCTAAAATCAAAAGATTGAGAGAAGATGCACTAACAAGTAATGAAGTGGTTGATGCACTGCATCAGTTGGTTAGAGAGTTGAAAGGTTTGGTTGAAAAGGAAAGACTAGAAAAAGAGTAGCCTATTTAGAGATAAAGAAAGCCAAAACTACCATCTCTGAACAAGCTAGTCTTTTGAAATCAAAAGATGAGGAGATTACAGCATTGAAGAAAAAGATGAGGAGAAAAAGCATTGAAGAATTAACAATAGAAATTTCTTAAAGCTCAAAACAAATGATTCATTATAGCATAAATAGGAAATACCTAGGAAAGATTCAAAAGGGAGTCATTGAAGTTAAAGACTCTCCTAAGAAAGACAAAATAATATCTCCCGAGCACTAGCCTTCAGTTGATGTAGATAATTTGAAGCTAATTTCTTACAATGAAGAAGAGGGTGATGCTGAGTGGGAAGAACTAACGAAACTTGAATCTCCCAAGGATGAACAAGAATCAAAATCTAATGAACTACTATCTACTAATAATATTCTTGAAGAACGGGCTCAATCCTCAATGTTCATGACCTTTATCAATATTGGATTTCCTTATGACATGGTTGAAAACATGAACATGTCTGAGATGAAGAAAACACTTAAAGAATTTGAGATAGCAAGGTTCATACTCCCTATAGCAATTATGAAACCTTCACCAAATTCCAAGCTATTCAAAAGATTAAACAAGATCTAGGTCACTGTGACACAGCTAAGCTCACCAAGTACAACATAAATTGCTGGTTACAAAGCCATAATTACAAGCTACATGAATTAAGGGGAAGATCAGTGGCTAAACTCAGGAAAATGATAGAATATGTAACGAAGGTGGAGTTAGAAATAGGAGTAAAATTCAAAATTGAAGCACCAAACCCAGACTATGCTTATCAAGTAAATACTAATCCTGTTGTGCCAGTTGTAATTGAACGTAAAGATAGGCACAAGGGCAAAGAAAAGGTGATCAAAGAGCCAAGAGATGTGATTTAAGTGAAGGTATAGCCTCTTAGTACAACTGTTAGAGAAATCATAAAGAAAAAATCTACTCTGATTCAGTTATATGATGATCTTATTATTCCTAGTCCTATTGAAGAAATAAGATAATAGCCTTGAAATATGATCCAGACTGGGATTGTACATTTATCAAAAGAGCATCTTGGATGATACAATAGTTTCCACTGATTGAATCATCATATCATTGACAAATGCTGATGTCTCTGATCTTCAAAGTATTCCCATCTCCAACTATCCTATTAGTCGAAGACGAAGAGACTTCTCAGGGATTGTTGGAAAGTTAAAGACAAAGTTTGAAGATGATATGATAAGGAAGCCAGAAGAGAAGACAATGAGCATAAAAGAAGGAAACAAATACAAAGAAGGTCATAATCTAGCTCTTCTAATCTAGTAGATGATGTAATCCTAAGAAGAGTTGGGTATGCAAACATGAGCTCTGCAACAATCAAAAGTATTGATGGAAATCAATACACATATCCAATAATAGAATGGGGATATGTTGAAAGGACAAAAGAGCTTATGCTTCTTAGAAATTAAGAAAAGAAGAAAGCTTCAAGCATAAGACTGTTTGATCCAGTGGAGATCAAACTATGACATGCAAGCTACAGTTCTTATCTTCATGACAAATATTTCCCAAAGCTCAATGATTATATGCATAAATTGATATATGTTAATAGGTCCACATGATACAAGTGATGAACAAATTGCATGCCAAGGCCTACAAACGAAGAAGATTTGAGGCTGGCCAGCTGCTGGGATATGATATCCCATTTATCACTAAGTTAGGAATTACAGAACAAGATGAGCTGGAGATAGTAAGCAACAATAGTGTAATGGCTACACTTACAAATAAAAAGGACGTGCTTGGTCTCAGTTTTGATACTTTAAAGAAAATCAGCAGAATGGTGATAAAGTACAAGTATGATGATAAAAAGAAGTAGTGTCCTACTTCAATAAGAAGATTGTAGCAAGAGTCAAAGAGTTATCAAGCCTAAAGAACTGACTACAAGTTACTAAGCGTAAGGGAAGTATTGTTAGATCTATCAATAGGTCTTGATTCAATGTATAGGCTTAGAATTTTAATCATCTTTTTGTAATAAACTCTTATACATATTTATCCTTATGTATGCAATATATGTATAGGTTAACCCAATAACTATGTTGATTTATATGTGTAACTGCAGGAAGAACATCATACTTAGTCAATTTTGTAAACTGACTAAGTGTAAGAACTATCTACGGATGAACAAAATGTTCTTCTATAGATATTATGACAAATAACAAGGAATTGTGCATCTGTGGAATTTCAAAGAACAACTTGCTGCAGTTGAAGTCCCAAGTGACTAACTCCTACGGAAGACCAAAGTCCTACGGAAGGGCTCAAGTCTTATGGAAGACCAAAGTCATACGGAAGCCACAAGTCCTTTGGAAGACCCAAAACACTTGCATGTACACCAAGTACATCAAGCCAACAAGTCAATCTCACTAAAGTCACGTCATAAAGTCAACATCTGTGAATGACTTCACTTTAGTCAAAAATTATCACATCAAGAATATTGTGACAACCGGTCCCAAGGTCACTATTTTAAACCCTAATTTATTTGCATCATATCCCATCTTATGTGTACTAATAATGGAAACAATTTGAATATATCAATAATGTTAGAATCACCATTTTTTATTTGATCTTTTTTATGATTCTATGTGATTTATGTGAATTTAGTCATTTTAAGTCTTGCCTTTTTAGAAAATTAGTGCCCGGGAATATTAATTAGTCACACTAAGTAGAAGTCACTTAGTCTTAATTGAAACATATAAAATGTGTGCAAACACAAACACACTTGAAATTTTCGGTTCTTGCATGCATGGACATGCACAAGACACCACAACTAACATTATCTACTAACTAATAATTATACACTACATTTCAAATTAGTACCACATAATATTATTCTTCTATAATAAAAATTTAAAAGAAAACCCCCCACAAGAGGACAAATTCGGCCCACCTCAACCACCAATGGGTGCCCTTATCTACCACTACACACAACCCACTTCATTCATCCATACAACACACATGCAATTCTCCACTTTGCAAGACTCACTCCTCTCCTCTCTCTCTCTCTCGAACTCAGCTGAAACCACCCTCTCCCTCACGGTTTCAAGCTCCATTTCAGCCTCATTCCAGCAGCAAAAATCGTGAGCTACAACAACAACAACATCGGCCAACACCAAAACCGCAAGAAGGTGCCATTTGGTGAAGTTTTGAAGCTTGAAACGTGCAAGACCTGTGATTCCAGCTTTTTTTCGAGGTACTACAGCCTCATCCAAGGAGATTTCATCCATTCACGGCCATCCACACCTTATAAACCGTAAGATACATCAAGTGTAAGCTCACTATGTTCGGTTTTGGTCATTTCTCAAGTTTGACTTCATTTTTCACCTAAAAACCCAATTTTTCTTGTTGTAGCAGAAACTTCTCACTACTACCTTGTTCTTGGAGAGATTTCCATGTTCTTGAAGGTATCCTACAAGTATAACATGTTGATCTATAGGTGTAACAAGAGTTACACCTAGAAAACCCTCTTTTTGGGTGATTCTCACCACCCAACTTGTGCATCTTGTAACCTTTGACAACCAATCTTGTAACCTGCTTTATAATGGCTCATTAAACTCCTAATAATCTGATTTGAATGTTAAAAATGGTTGCACACCATGAATGGAAGGTGTTAACACAAAAACACCATGAAAAAACACTCTTTCTACAAGTTACAACACACCTTAAACACTTTCTTGAAAACCCTCTTAAACAAGGGTCATAACCTGCTAAAAAATGAGTTTTAGACACTCCAACTACCTGATTTTTAAGTTAGATGAAGTTTTGGTAATGAATAAACTCAAGTTACAATGATTTACACAAGTGTAATGGTCGGTTATGGCATTTTCTATGTATTTGAAGGCTATGGAAGTGTAGAATGACTAGGCCACGATTTGGGACTGTTATTTCAGTAGGTTTTGATGGATATTAGGAGTTTTAATATTGTTTAATCTCTGGAACAAAGGACATGTTGTGTTTAGACCTATTTTGGTCACTTTCGGGACCCGAAAACATGCTAAAATTTACTTAAAAACAAGAAATCTTGAGCTATAAACTTTTTAAAGAGAATTCCAGGTTCATTAAGGACTAATAAAGTGTTCTGGAGTTAATGGGAATTTTTAGTGGTCAAAAGATAATTTAAATGGATTTTTAAGTGAAAACGGGTGCTAACCGAGAGACGTTTTTAGGAAAATCTAAAAAAAATGGATATAAGGTAAGAAATTATTAAAATCATGTTACTCCAGTAGGCTAAATGACAAAATAACTTCAAAAGTATAATGGTTGGTCAAACTAGTTTTTAAAATGGTCAAACCCGGTTAAAAACGCGTTTTAACGGTTTAAACGTAAAAACGAGCCTTCCCACTACTAGAGGTAAATTTTGTGATTTAAAAAGGTTGGAAACTTATAAGAAGACTTTAAAAATTTAGCTACTGGACCTAGACTCAAAAACATGAAAACTCATAGGTAACCATCTTAAACCCATCGGTTTTACCGTAACCGGCAACGTTAAACGCGTAAATTATAAATCGAGTCCATAAACTGAAAAATTGAGTATATGTTATTAAAATAAAGTTATATTAAGTTCTTGAAACTTATTTTTGGTTATAAAGGTCATCTAATACAAGAAACCAAACTTAAGGGTAGAAACTGTCAATTTGGAAACTTCAGGGGCTAAACTGTAAAATTTTGTTAAACTTCATAATCGACTCCAATAAGTACTTTAGTCACTTTATTAGCATATTTATCATATATTATGGACTTAGTAATGTAGAAACCCTTAATTGTATGAGAAACCTTGACTTTCCATAAAAGAAAACTTTTATACAAACCCTAATCGAATCAAAGTCGAATCCGACCAAATAAGGCTTAGACACTCTTGTTGCACCTTAAATAGGTTTAGAGCAGTAGCTAATCACTTAATATATTCATGTTAGGGTGCTAGACTTGAGATATTCCCGGCACACGAAGGATTTCTTTGTTTAATATCTAAGGTGAGTTCTAGTGATCCCTTTTTACTGTTTTTGGGATGGAACATGCTCTTTTGTTTATGAACTATGATTGTGATTTATTTGATGCTTGTATGTGGGACTTTTGGATACCTGCTGATACTTATATCATAATCATTAATTTTTTTGTGAACCGCTTGTTTTATGTGGATAGATCTATTTGGGGAATCCCCCACGCACAGTGGCTCCCGCTACAGGGAGGTACCCCATTGAGATCCTGAGAGGTCGTTTATGGCAGGTAACAGGTTTTGAATAAGAAACTATGGTGAATCATCCTGGCAGGAATGGTTCATTGTTCTGAGGCTTGGTTCTTTCCTTCGGGAATATCCGATTAAACACAAGTTTAGAAGAGGCCAACCAGGGACCAAGTGAAGGGTTGATTGTGATACCCCATGATGACTGATACTAAAAATGATACTTTTAAAATCAAATGAGATTTTCATAAACTTTCACACTTGATTCTAAAACCTTTACTGGGGACTTTAAGAGTTCCTTTTATTGTTTTGAAACTTTAAGCACTTGAATTCACTAACTTTTTAGTTAACACTATTTTCTTTTGAGCATGTTTCAGGTAACCTGTGAAGACTCTTAGCTGTTATGGAAGACTTAGACTCCACCCCGAGACCATGGATTTATGACTTGAACAATTTGATACAATAACTATTTAATTTATGTTGAAACATGTAAACATTTTGGGGTTGGATCTGTTTCCAGCCCGGTGTCTTTTAAAACTTGAAATGCCATATGATGTTCTCTCCCTTTGAGCTCTTATGTTGGTTTGTTTCCGCTGCCATGTATGTTGTTGCTAATCTGTGACGTCCCACCCTACCTGGGCCCGGGGGTGTGACATATTGGTATTAGAGCCAAAGGTTGTAGAGAAGTCGGGAATACCATAGTAGACCCTAGGCTACAACCCTGATACCCTAGGACTGTCCTTGTGGGAAAGTGTTGGAATGATCGGGTTGGGTAAATTGATGATTACACTTGATCAACGTAATCATGAATTTACCGGACGCGTAATTTCCATCACGGACCTCTACGTTATGTTTGGACCTTTCTGTTTAATGCTGATTAACTTTGAAATTTATTTTGACTGGGGATTTGAAATTGATTTTTAAAGATGAACTGTTTTGCCTGACATTATTTTGAGAAACAATTGATTCTAATATCATTGATTAGGAATACATAGAGATTCCTGATACTAATGCCATAACTAGTACTATGAGTATATTATTATTAGTAAGTTTATCATGAGCTATGAAAAACCAAATTACTCATGATGTCTTTTTACAGGAAACAACTATGGCTGACAAAGGAAAAGCACCTGCCTACCCTACTGAGAGCAGTGCACCAACGGGGGACACCAAGAAGGAAAAACCATGCACTGACTATGAGGAATACCTTAGGAGGTGTGGACACCCGGGTTGGATATCCGTTACGTCAGAGGACACTAAAGCTTCCGAGGACTCCTCTTCGACGACACCTTCCAGGAGCCGGACGCGCTCCCACTCGCCGCATGTTGCCGCTCCATCCCACTCACCTATCCCTCCCATTGGGAATAGGGGAGCACGCACCGTCACTCATCCACGAAAGAGTGCTAGACCTAGACCTTCGGTCTCATTTAGGATGCCACCTCCTCCACCACCGGTTAGAACTCCTATACCCGCACCGCCGCCATTTGAGCCAGACCGACGCCACCCACAGGAGGAGCCCTGGATGCCTACGAGGCACAACATGTACGACGGCCCCAGCGTACTGGCAGGGGATAGGTATTCACAATCCAGCCGCCAGGCTATTGAGGTAGGACCCACTGATGCAACACTAGAGGAGCTCCTGAAGACCGTCCGTCGCCACGAGCTGACTCTTCAGCACGCTACCCGGACCTCCTAGTCTGCTCAATTCAAAGCTATGATGGCGTCACATGGGGTGCAGAGGTTGGAGAAGGAGTAGAGGAAGAAGAGCTCTAGATGGATGGGATGGCTGAAAAAGAAGTGGATGTGAAGGCGACATGTGGAAAGAGGAAGAACTATCTGTCATTGGGCAGTCGAAGGAAACAATCTTATTGTTATTTGACACTATTATTATCATTATTATTATTCATGGGGGTGATGGTACCTTCCACTTTGTAAGAGCTAGACTCTGATACAATGAACTTTGTCTTGTTTTGAACTGATTTCTATGATACAATGTTGTTGAAACATTTATGATTATCTGTCATGTGTTGTGTATTCATGGTGTTGGGCCATGCCATTCTTTATGACTGTTTAAACTATTTAAATTGGCAATCTGTGGGAAATTGGTAGGTTGTGTATAATTATGCATCGTATTCTCTCCTCGTATAGAGGGAGCCTTGTAGGGAATTGATGCATAGACTGTTTGAAACAAATTATGAGATGCTAAACGACTTTATCTGTAGTACTACCAGAATGCCTACCAGAAGAGGAACACGCATCGGAAGGCAAGGAGCATACCGAGGTCGTCATGAAGGAACAAGGCGAACCAGAAACCAACCTCCTACTCCTCCAGGGACTCCCATCGGGGAGAATGCTAACTCAGGAAATGACGAGAGGATGGCAAATCTGGTGCCACAGCAAATTGTGCACGCTATACCAACCATCATTGCTCAAATCAATGCTGACCGGAACGTCGCCGGAGGTGGTACTGGGACTGAAAACAACGAGGAATCTGAAGCCATTAGGAAGGGGTGCTCCTACAAAACATTCATGGCTTGCAAGCCAAAGGACTTCCATGGCACCGAGGGTTAAATTGAAACATATAGGTGGCTGGATGAAATCGAAGCTATGTTAGACATCAGTGAATGCAAGTTGGAACACATGGTGAGGTTTGCTTCTCAATCTCTCAAGGGACAAGCACTTGAATGGTGGAAAACCATCATTCAGCCTCGAGGCCGGGATGCCATTGGTAGAATGAACTGGTCTGAGTTTAGGGAACTAATCACCAACAAGTACTGCCCGATCAACCAGCTAGAAAAACTGGAGGCTAGATTTCTGAATTTGGAGATGAGGGGCTCGAACTACACTGAATACATCAACCAGTTCCTTGCATTGTCCCGACTGGTCCACACTTGGTGATTCCAGAATCGAAGGGTGTGGCCCGCTTCATCTGAGGGTTACACCCAAGGGTGAGGGGCATGGTTCGGTTATCCAGGCCTACAACCATACAGGCTGCGGTCGACTTTACCAGTAGTCTGACCGACGACCTAGTTAGAGCTGGGTGGACTGAACATGGGAAAACTAAGGATAAGAAGAAGACTATGGAAGAGAAAAGGAAGTGGTTTGATACTAGGAAGGTGGTCGGCAGCAGTAGCGGTTCAAGCAGAAGACCTAGAGAAGAAGCAAGACGAAGTGACCATGGTGGAAAGGCAAGGAGGTTGTATCTAGGCACAAGCCCCTTCTGCGACAAATGCAAGCTTCATCACCAAGGGGAGTGCAATCCCATGCCTTGTTATCGGTGCAAGAAACCTGGTCACCTGATTAAAGACTGTACCTACGAGCCTGGAAAACAATGCTATGAGTGCGGAGATCCAGGGCATATGAGGAACAAATGCCCCAAGCTAGCAAGAAACAAGGACACCCGACCCAACAAGCCCAAGGGAAGAGATTTTGTGATGGACCCAGCTGGAGCCCGAAAGGAGCCTGATGTGGTTAATGGTACGTTTCTTGTAAACGATCATCCTGCTACCATTTTGTTTGATACTGGAGCGACTGCTAGTTTTGTCTCTAGTGCTTTTAGATCCTTGATTGACCTAGTTACGTGTACCTTAGCCGATACATTTACTGTTGAATTAGCTGATGGCAACATTTTAGAAACTAATGAAATCATCATGGATTGTTCAATAAATCTAAATGGAAATACATTTAAAATAGATCTGATGCCTATTAAGTTAGGAGGATTTGATGTGGTTGTTGGCATGGACTGGTTAGCTAAGAACAGAGTCGAAATTGTTTGTGATGAACGCCTACTCAAGATACCGTTGAACGACAAGGAAGAGTTAGTGGTGCAAGGAGAAAGGAGTAACACTTTATGCCCCATGATTTCCTATTTAAAAGCTACCAAGAGCTTAAGGAAGGGATGCTCAGCTTCATCATCTACGTGATGAAGACCAAAGAGGAGAAGAAGATTTCGGATATCCCAGTAGTTTCTGAATACCCTGAGGTGTTTCTGAAAGACCTACCGGGACTTCCCCCGAATCGACAAGTTGAGTTCCAAATAGATTTGCTGCCTGGTGCTGCACCGGTAGCCAAAGCGCCGTATCGACTCGCCCCTCCTGAGATGAAGGAACTGATGACGCAAATCCAAGAACTATTGGACAAAGGATTCATACGTCCGAGTGTCTCTCCATGGGGTGCCCTGGTGTTATTTGTGAAAAAGAAGGATGGAACCTTACGTATGTGCATTGACTACCGGGAGTTAAATAAGTTGACCATAAAGAACCGTTACCCACTTCCGAGGATAGACGACCTATTCGATTAACTTCAAGGAGCAAGTTACTTTTCCAAGATAGATTTAAGATCCGGTTACCACCAACTGATGATAAGGGAAGAAGACATACCAAAGACGGCTTTCCGAACTAGGTATACGCACTATGAGTACTTAGTCAAGCCCTTCGGGCTGACCAATGCACCAGCAGCATTCATGGATCTCATGAACCGTGTATGCCACCCATATCTTGACAATTTTGTGATCGTGTTCATCGATGACATTCTGATCTACTCCAGTAATAAGGAAGAGCACGAGAAACATCTCAGACTAATTCTTGAGTTACTCAAGAATGAGCAACTATATGCCAAATTTTCAAATGTGAATTTTGGATGCGAGTGATCCAATTCTTAGGGCATGTAGTGAATGAGAATGGAATTCAAGTTGACCCTTCCAAGATTGAGGCTATAAAGAATTGGAAGATTCCTGAAACTCCCACTAAGATTAGGCAATTCCTTGGATTGGCCGGATACTACAGACGATTCATAAAGGACTTCTCACGCATTGTACAACCCTTGACCGCACTGACTAAGAAGAGCAAAACCTTTGAGTGGGAACCAGAGCAAGATGAAGCCTTTGAGACGCTCAAGGAAAAGTTATGAAGTGCACCCGTTCTAGCCCTCCCAGAAGGAGTCGAAGACTTCATAGTCTATTGCAACACCTCGCGTCAGGGGTTAGGATGTGTGCTAATGCAATGCAACAAGATCATTGCCTATGCATCTAGACTGCTAAACGATCACGAGAAGAACTATACTACGCACGATTTGGAATTAGGTGCCGTGGTGTTTGCTCTCAAAACGTGAAGGCACTGCCTCTATGGCACGAAGTGCGTCATTTTCACGGACCACCGAAGTTTGCAACCATTCTTGACCAGAAGATGCTAAACATGCGCCAGAGAAGATGGGTTGAGTTGTTAAACGACTATGAGTGTGAAATCCGTTATCATCCCGGTAAGGCCAACGTGGTGGCAGACGCTTTGAGCAGAAAGGAGAGAGAAAAACCACTTCGTGTACGAGCTTTAAGGATAAGTGTGTACACTGACCTAATTGCAAAGCTAAAAGAAACTCAAAGTGAAGCGTTAAAGGAGGAAAATTTATCGGGAGAAGGATTAACTGGAATGGAAAAGCGATTTGAAACAGGAAATGAAAGTACATATAAGTGCGAAGGGAGAACTTGGGTGCCAAAGCATGGAGGAATTCAAGAGGTAATTCTCGATAAAGCTCACAAATCTAGGTATTCAGTTCACCCTGGAAGTGATAAAATGTACCAGGATTTGAAGGCACTTTTCTGGTGGCCTGGAATCAAGAAATCAATCGCTGTGTATGTCAGAAAATGTCTAACCTGTGCCATGGTAAAAGCTGAAAACCAAAAACCATCAGGGGCGTTACAGCAGCCAGAAATCCCAGAATGGAAATGGGATAACGTCATGATGGATTTTGTTACCAAGTTACCCAGAACGTCTAGGGGTCATGATGCTATTTGGGTAATAGTGGATAGACTAACCAAATCAGCTCACTTCTTACCAATTCGGGAAGACTATGACATGTCAAGATTGGCTCAACTGTATATCAATGAAATACTGGCTAGGCATGGTGTGCCACTATCCATAATCTCCGACCGTGATAGTCGTTTCACTTCACGTTTCTGGAAATCACTCTAACGAGCTTTAGGAACCGGCTGGACTTAAGCACGGCTTACCACCCGCAAACTGATGATCAAAGCGAAAGGACTATTCAGACCTTAGAAGATATGCTGAGAGCTTGCGTGATTGATTTTGGTGGGAACTGGGATAACCATCTTCCATTGGTGGAGTTCTCCTATAATAACAGTTACCATGCAAGTATCAATGCCGCTCCGTATGAGGCGCTCTATGGTAGGAAATGTCGGTCACCATTGAGTTGGAATGAAATTGGTGATAGCCAAGTGTTGGGACCCGACATCGTATTAGAGACCACTAATAATATTTTCAAAATCAAGGAACGTCTACGGGCAGCAAGGGACCGTCAAAAGAAGTACGCTGATAGAAGAAGAAAACCATTAGAGTTTCAGATAGGTGATAGGGTAATGTTGAAGGTAGCACCATGGAAGGGAACCGTGAGATTCGGAAAAGGAGGCATGTTAAGCCCAAGATACATTGGACCATTTGAAATACTTGCAAGAATTGGTCCTGTGGCTTACAAGTTGAAACTACCTCAGAATTTGAGTTATATACACGACACCTTCCATGTGTCAAACTTGAAGAAATACCTGGTAGACAAAACCTTGGAGCTACCGTTGAAGGAGACAAGAATCAATGATAAGCTGAACTTCGTGGAAGAGCCCATAGAGATCATGGATCGCTTGGTTAAGCAACTCAGGCGAAGCCGCATACCCAAGGTAAGGTTAGATGGAACTCGAGACGAGGGCCGGAATTCACTTGGGAACGTGAAGACGAGATGAGGAAGAACTACCCGCATCTCTTTAAACCCACCCGTACCAATTCTAAGCGAAGCTAAAATTTTGTGACGAAATTTCCTAAACGGTGGGAGAATGTGACAACCGGTCCCAAGGTCACTATTCTAAACCCTAATTTATTTGCATCATATCCCATCTTATGTGTACTAATAATGGAAACAATTTGAATATATCAATAATGTTAGAATCCCCATTTGTTATTTGATCTCTTTTTATGATTCTATGTGATTTATGTGAATTTAGTCATTTTAAGTCTTGACTTTTTAGAAAATTAGTGCCCGGGAATATTAATTAGTCACACTAAGTAGAAATCACTTAGTCTTAATTGAAACATATCAAATGTGTGCAAACACACACATACTTGAAATTTTCGGTTCTTGCATGCATGGACATGCACAAGACACCACAACTAACATTATCTACGAACTAATAATTATACACTACATTTCAAATTAATACCACATAATATTATTATTCTACAATAAAAATTTAAAAGAAAACCCCCCACAAGAGGACAAATTCGGCCCACCTCAACCACCAATGGGTGCCCTTATCTACCACTACACACAACCCACTTCATTCATTCATACAACACACATGCAATTCTCCACTTTGCAAGACTCACTCCTCTCCTCTCTCTCTCTCTCGAACTCAGCTGAAACCACCCTCTCCCTCATGGTTTCATGCTCCATTTCAGCCTCATTCCAGCAGCAAAAATCGTGAGCTACAACAACAACAACATCGGCCAACACCAAAACCGCAAGAAGGTGCCATTTGGTCAAGTTTTGAAGCTTGAAACGTGCAAGACCTGTGATTCCAGCTTTTTTTCGAGGTACTACAGCCTCATCCAAGGAGATTTCATCCATTCACGGCCATCCACACCTTCTAAACCATGAGATACATCAAGTGTAAGCTCACTATGTTCGGTTTTGGTCATTTCTCAAGTTTGACTTCATTTTTCACCTAAAAACCCTATTTTTCTTGTTGTAGCAGAAACTTCTCACTACTACCTTGTTCGGAGAGCTTTCCACGTTCTTTAAGTTATCCTACAAGTATAACATGTCAATCTACAGGTGTAACAAGAGTTACACCTAGAAAACCCTCTTTTTAGGTGATTCTCACCACCCAACTTGTGCATCTCGTAACCTTTGAGAACCAACCTTGTAACCTGCTTTATAATGGCTCATTAAACTCCTAATAATCTGCTTTTAATGTTAAAAATGGTTGTACACCATGAATGGAAGGTGTTAACACAAAAACACCATGAAAAACCACTCTTTCTATAAGTTACAACACACCCTAAACACTTTCTTGAAAACCCTCTTAAAAAAGGGTCATAACCAGCTCAAAAATGAGTTTTAGACACCCCAAATACCTGATTTTTAAGTTAGATGAAGTTTTGGTAATGAATAAACTCAAGTTACAATGATTTACACAAGTGTAATGGTCAGTTAGGGCATTTTCTATGTATTTGAAGGCTATGGATGTGTAGAATGACTAGGCCACGATTTGGGACTGTTATTTCAGTAGGTTTTGATGGATATTAGTAGTGTTAATATTGTTTAATCTCTGGAACAAAGGACATGTTGTGTTTAGACCCATTTTGGTCACTTTCGGGACCCGAAAACATGTTAAAATTTACTTAAAAACAAGAAATCTTGAGCTATAAAGTTTTTAAAGAGAATTACAGGTTCATTAAGGACTAATAAAGTGTTCTGGAGTTAATGGGAATTTTTAGTGGTCAAAAGATAATTTAAATGGATTTTTAAGTGAAAACGGGTGCTAACCGAGAGACGTTTTTAGGAAAATCTAAGAAAAATGGATATAAGGCAAGAAATTATGAAAATCATGTTACTCCAGTAGTTTAAATGATAAAATAACTTCAAAAGTAGAATGGTTGGTCAAAGAAGCTTTTAAAATGGTCAAACACGGTAAAAAACGCGTTTTAACGGTTTAAACGTAAAAACGAGCCTTCCCACTACTAGAAGTAAATTTTGTGATTTAAAAAGGTTGGAAACTTATAAGAAGACTTTAAAAAGTTAGCTACTGGACCTAGACTCAAAAACATGAAAACTCATAGGTAACCATCTTAAACCCTTCGGTTTTACCGTAACCGGCAACGTTAAACGCATAAATTATAAACCGAGTCCATAAAGTGAAAAATTGAGTATATGTTCTTAAAATAAAGTTATATTAAGTTCTTGAAAATGATTTTTGGTTATAAAGGTCATCTAATGCAAGAAACCAAACTTAAGGGTAGAAACTGTTAATTTGGAAACTTTAGGGGCTAAACTGTAAAATTTTGTTAAACTTCATAATCGACTCCAATAAACACTTTAGTCACTTTATTATCATATTTATCATATATTCTGGACTTAGTAATGTAGAAACCCTTAATTGTATGAGAAACCTTGACTTTCCATAAAAGGAAACTTTTATACAAACCCTAATCGAATCAAAGTCGAATCCGACCAACTAAGGCTTAGACACTCTTGTTGAACCTTAAATAGGTTTAGAGCAGTAGCTAATCACTTAATATATTCATTTTATGGTGCTAGACTTGAGATATTCCCGACACACGAAGGATTTCTTTGCTTAATATCTAAGGTAAGTTCTAGTGATCCCTTTTTACTTACTGTTTTTGGGATGGAACATGCTCTTTTGTTTATGAACAATGATTGTGCTTTATTTGATGCTTGTATGTGGGACTTTTGGATACCTGCTGATACTTATATCATGATCATTAATTCTTTTGTGAACCGCTTGTTTTATGTGGATAGATCTATTTGGGGAATCCCCCACACACAGTGGCTCCCGCTACAGGGAGGTACCCCATTGAGATCCTGAGGGGTCGTTTATGGCAGGTAACAGGTTTTGAATAAGAAACTATGGTGAATCATCCTGGCAGGAATGGTTCACTGTTCTGAGGCTTGGTTTTTTCCTTCGGGAATATCCGGTTAAACACAAGTTTAGAAGAGGCCAACCGGGGACCAAGTGAAGGGTTGATTGTGATACCCCACGATGACTGATACTAAAAATGATACTTCTAAAATCAAATGATATTTTCATAAACTTTCACACTTGATTCTAAAACCTTTACTGGGGACTTTAAGAGTTCCTTTTATTGTTTTGAAACTTTAAGCACTTGAATTCACCAACTTTTTAGTTGACACTATTTTCTTTTGAGCGTGTTTCAGGTAACCCGTGAAGACTCTTAGCTGTTACGGAAGACTTAGACTCAACCCCAAGACCATGGCATTATTTGTGCGACCAAATTTATGACTTGAACAATTTGATACAATTACTATTTAATTTATGTTGAAACATGTAAACATTTTGGGGCTGGATCTGTTTCCAGTCCGGTGTCTTTTAAAACTTGAAATGCCATGTGATGTTCTCTTCCTTTGAGCTCTTATATTGGTTTGTTTCCGCTGCCATGTATGTTGTTGCAAATCTGTGACGTCCCACCCTACCTGGGCCCGGGGGTGTGACAAATATTCCCGAGTAACTTTCTTACCTCAATAAGAAAGTTATTGTTACTTTAAAAGTAAATTCCTGAGCCTATAAATACAAGGAATAGGGGCACACTTTTAGGGTAACAAACCTAACCACTCAAACCAACAATACGTATTGCAAACGAATACAACCCTAGCAACCCTAACAATACACACCAATACATCATTAGAACCCTAGCAATCAATCAATTATCATTTGTTCAAATGTAATCATTATTCATATTAATGGAAAACATTTGAATCAAAATTGTTTGTTTATTTACTACATTCATTTTGCTCTACATTTCTATGATTTGTTCTTCGTTGATTATTATTACAATTGTTATTTCATCTTCAATCAACAAAACAATGAGTAGTGATAATTCCGCAATCACTATTCGTGCAATCTAAAAATGAAGGGTTGATTGTGATACCCCATGATAACTGATACTAAAAATGATACTTCTAAAATCAAATGATATTTTCATAAACTTTCACACTTGATTCTAAAACATTTACTGGGGACTTTAAGAGTTCCTTTTATTGTTTTGAAACTTTAAGCACTTGAATTCACCAACTTTTTAGTTGACACTATTTTCTTTTGATGTTTCGGGTAACCCGTGAAGACTCTTAGCTGTTACGGAAGACTTAGACTCAACCCCAAGACCATGGCATTAGTTGTGTGACCAAATTTATGACTTGAACAATTTGATACAATTACTATTTAATTTATGTTGAAACATGTAAACATTTTGGGGCTGGATTTGTTTCCAGCCCGGTGTCTTTTAAAACTTGAAATGCCATGTGATGTTCTCTTCCTTTGAGCTCTTATATTGGTTTGTTTTCGCTGCCATGTGTGTTGTTGCAAATCTGTGACGTCCCACCCTACCTGGGCCCGGGGGTGTGACAAATATTCCCTGAGTAAATTTCTTACCTCGATAAGAAAGTTATTGTTACTTTAAAAGTAAATTCCTAAGCCTATAAATACAAGGAATAGGGGCACACTTTTAGGGTAACAAACCTAACGACTCAAACTAACAATACGTATTGCAAACAAATACAACCCTAGCAACCCTAACAATACACACCAATACATCATTAGAACCCTAGCAATCAATCAATTATCATTTGTTCAAATGTAATCATTATTCATATTAATGGAAAACATTTGAATCAAAATTGTTTGTTTATTTACTACATTCATTTTGCTCTACATTTCTATGATTTGTTCTTCGTTGATTATTATTACAATTGTTATTTCATCTTCAATCAACAAAACATTGAGTAGTGATAATTCCGCAATCACTATTCGTGCAATCTAACCTGATAATTCCTATTTCGATCCTTGGATTCATATTTGTTTACTGTAGCAAATACGGAAGAGTAAATGCTTGCAGCATTTGTTTACTGTAGCAAATGCGGAAGTTTAAAATTCAGACACTTGAACACTATAGCAAATACGGATGGTTTAAGTTAGTATATGTTTTTGCACTGTAGCAAATGCGGATGTTAACTTGGTCTGCATTTCTACACTGTAGCAAATGCTGAAGAACATGTGTTGTTCCGTATTTACTTCAACAAATGCGGATAAACAACAAAGTTTTCCGCATTTCTTGAACATGAAAAATAATGACATAATAGTGTAAGCACACTTCTAATTTATGATGGTACAAATATACAACCAAGTTTAAGTAATGATCTTATCCTTGTTTAGAAAATGAGGGTGAGGAAAACAAATGCGGATGAGCAAAGTTGTCCGTATTAGTTTTCATACTTGAAAACTTTGTGGATATTTATAGTGAGACTAGTGCGGTAGAGTTAACTTATCCGCATTACTTTCACTTTTGTTTTCATGACTCAAAACTATTACCCGCATTGGTTTTGTGTTTGGATTACCTTCACCCGCATTAACCAATGCACTTACCTGCATTAAGTTCTGAACTTGTCAAATCTTAATGTTTCTGCTGTGGATAGTTTTGGTTGTTTTTGCATTGATGCATGATCTTTATGAAGCTGTGTCTCCTGCTTTTGAATGTTATGAAGATGAGTCTATTGTTTTGTTGTTTATGAAGTTTTGACTGTTGCTTGGGTTGTCAATTCTTGCTTTGATTGACCTGTTCTTCAGATGTGATACAAGTTTCCTAGTGTTGACTGATCTTGGACTTTTGTGCGTCAGCAAAAATTGAGATACTATGGTATAACTTCTGCACCAACACAGTCACTTGGATTTTTATACTTGTTTTTTATTTTTATAACTTTTAAGAAAGGAAACAACTGTACAAAATGATCAAAAATTTTAATTACTCCCCCTAAAGTTTATATCCATAAGAGATAGAAACTTTAAAAATTTGTTAAAATTTTAAGGAGAAAATATTTTTGTGATTTTTGTTTTTCTTATCTGTACATGAAGTAGTGATATACCTTTCTTGGGATCATATCAATCTTACCTTTCACAAGTGCAAGCAATTGTTAGTAAAACAAACATTGTAATGAACATATTGATTGAAGGTATGTTTGTCCTCTTAAACTCATACTTTGTCAATATCTTAATGCTAGTGATCTTATCATGTTTTGAGTTGATTTGGTATTCAACATGTACCTCACACTCAAAAGCATGGTAAGGTCAATCATCTGCATGCAATATGTGGTAGAACATTAACAACTTACTTCACCTGGTCACTTGAAATATGAAATCTCATTTTGCTTGATCCTCATTGGGATTCTTTTGGTTTGATCCTTTTATCATTTTTGATCCAATTGGGATTCTTTTAACTTCACTTTAGAAGGTGATATCTTAGGATTCTTTTGTTGCATTCACTTGGAATGTATTTTATTATATTGATTCATCTAAGTTGGATGTGTTCCTCATTGGGAATCTTGATGGATCATGACATCAGCACTATGTGCTTTTTTCTAGGTCTTTGTTCTGCAAAACAAAGGAAAAACTTATGTGAGTAAATCATTACCTGGTGTGTTTAGGTGCTACACACACAATTGGATATGCTAATACTTACACACACTTTGAGATGAAAGCTTCACAGTTGAATATAAGCTTAAGTTCATCACTGCATGTGTTTTCTTTTCTAAGTTAAGCCTACCCGCATATCAGATAAGTTATGTCAATCATTTTAGATTTATAAATAAGCATAGTGAATGATATAACGACTGTAATTATATCATTTCCTATTAGTATAAGACATATACTTCTACAAGATAAATTCTTTTTGTATTTTTATAAAAAAATTTGAATGTTTTTGTTGATTTTTGTTTTTATTCAAGGTCAATCATGTCAGTTGATTGAACTAAGAATTCAAATCTACTGGGATCAAATGCCTTAGTGAATAATCAGCTAATTGATTATCAGTGTTGACCTGTATCAATTTGATTAACCCTTTTTCAACACAATCTCTCAAAAAGTGATATCTAATTTTAATATGTTTAGTTTTTGAGTGTTGAACTAGATTATTAGTTATGAACATTGCTGCTATGTTGTCAATATGAATTGGTGTGTGCAAGAAGTTAAAACCATAATCAAGCAGCTGGTTTTGAATCTAGAGAACTTGAAAGCAAAAAGCTGATACTGCATTGTACTCAGCTTCTGCTGTTGAAACAAACACGTTTATCTGCTTCTTGCACTGCCAGAACACCAGTCTGGGACCAAGAAATTGACAACCGCCAGATGTGAACTTTCGATTGAAGTTGCATCCGCCATAGTCACTATTAGTGTATGCATAGGGATTGAAATCTCCTTCCTTTGGATAGCATAATCCAAGTGCAGGTTTGCCCTTTAGATATCTGAATATCCTCTTGACTGCATTCATATATGATTCCTTAGGATCTATTTAGTACCTGGCATAAACACATACAACAAACAAAATGTCAGGTCTACTAGCTGTTAGATACATGAGAGATCCAATCATGGATCTGTAGTGAGTCTGATCCACTGATTTTCCTTCAGGATCTGGACCAATCATCATCTTAGTATCTACAGGAGTTCTGATAGACCGACAATCTGCAAAATGAAACTTCTTCAGCATCGTTATCATATATTTTGATTGATTGATGAAGATTCCATCTGTTGTTTGTTGTACTTGCACTCTTAAAAAGAAAGTGAGTTCTCCCATAGCACTCATTTTGAACTTTGAATGCATAAGATCTTCAAAATCTTTACAAAGTTGCTTGTTTCGTGAGCCAAAGATGGTATCATCCACATAAATCTGGACAATCAACATGTCTTTTCCTTTTCTCTTTTTGAAGAGAGTCTGATCAATCTTTCCTCTTTCATATCCATTGGTAAGTAGAAAATATGATAGAGTCTCATACCACTTTTGTGGTGCTTGATGAAGACCATACAAGGATTTGTCAAGCTTGTATACCCTGTGAGGGAAATCTGGGTCTTCAAAGCCTGTAGGTTGATGCACATAGACTTCTTCAGCGATCTTGCCATAGAGAATGACACACTTTACATCCATTTGATACACAGTGAATTTCATGGATGCAAAGTACGCATGGAAAATTCTAATAACTTCTAATCTGGCTACAGGAGGAAATACTTCATCATAGTCTATGCCTTCTTCTTGTGTGTATCCCTGTGCCACTAGTCTTGCTTTGTTTCAGATGATGATGCCCCTATCATCAGTCTTGTTTCTGTATAGCCACCTGGTACTGATAGGGAATTGATCTCCTTACAGATTTACCAGTTGCCATACCTCTTGTTTCTTGAACTAGAGTAATTCTTCCTGCATTGCCTCGATCCAGCCATTGTCTTGAAGTGCCTTTTTTATGATCTTGGGTACTGTCTGACATAGAAAGCAAGAAAACAAATGTTTGCATTAGTTGACTTGCTTCTAGTCACCCGCTTATCTAGTTCACCAATGATGCTTGACACTGGATGATCCTTATGTATCCTGGTGGTTGGAATGGAGTCACCAGCAATTGATACATCAAGGTTGGAGACATTCAGATCCATATGATAAGAGGCACCTTCTGGTTGTGATGTGGGAGAGTAATGACAGTAATCAAAGGTTTCATTTGTTTCTACTTGGGCATTTGCTGCACTTTGAACACTGTCATCATTTTTATTACTCTCAGTTTCAACTGGAATAGTAGCTGGTGCTGGACTTCTCACTTCATTTGATGGTTCATCTGAAGGAGCTGGCATAGAATTAGGACCAGCCTCAGTTGAAATGCTTTGATGTTATGGTGCTTGTCTCATTGGATCAGCTTGTAAAGGTACATCTTCATTTGGTTGATCAGAAGAATTTGGAAGGATCATGGAAAAATCATCTCTCCTTGCTACCGTTTTGGAAGATTTAGCTGATTGTAGGTTACCTCCATATGACAAGTGGAACTTATCAAAAGATCTAGTAAATGAGTCAATATCAAACAACCAGTCGGGACCAGTGATTGATTTGGGAAAGGAGTGTTCCTTGAATTATTATTGGTTGATTCATCAATTATGTTCAATCTAGAATTGAACACTCTGAAAGCCTTTGAGGTTAAGGAATAACCTACAAAGAATCCCTCATCAGAATTTGGAGAAAACTTTCCCAAATAATCTCGGGTGTTTAATATTGATAAAGGACTACCAAATGACTTAAAAAATCCAGTGGATGGTTGTCTTAGAAAAATAAGTTCATAAGGTGTCTTATTGCTTTCTTTGACTATGAAAGTTTGATTTTGTAGAAAGCAGGCTGTGTTGACTGCCTCAGCCCAAAAGGTAATTGGCAGTTTAGCCTCTGCTAGCATTGTTCGTGCTGTTTCAATCAGTGTTTTATTTCTCCATTCAGCTACCCCAATTTGTTGAGGAGTTCTAGTTGCACTGAATTGATGCGCAATGCCTTTGGTTGTATAAACTGAACTCAGATCTTCATTTTTGAATTCTATTCCATTATCACTTCTGATTGATTTTACATTATGATCAAGTTGGTTTTCAATCTTAGTGATAAGTCTTTTATTATCTATGATGCTTCGTTTTTATGAAGTAAGAAGAAAACCCATGTAAAGCGTGAGTAATCATCAATTATCACCAAACAATACTGTTTCTTTCCAATGCTCATAACATGAGTTGGTCCAAAAAGATCCGTGTGAAGTAACTTCAATGGTGTATTGTTTGTGTTCACAAGCTTTGGTTTATGATACGACTTATGTTGTTTTCCTTTGAGACATGCTGAACAGTGGTTAATAAAGTGAAATTCTTTCTGAGGAAGACCAGTTACATGGTTTCCTTTGACCAGTTTGTTCATGTTATTGAAATTTGTATGTCCCAAGCGTCTATGCCGAAGTTGTGACTCATCAAATGATGCCTTAGACACAAGACATGTTTCTTCTTTGGGATGTGCAAAATTAAGGTTTAGGACATAGGTATTATTCTTCCTTGGGGTCTTCAAGACAACCCATTCCTTCAGGAATTTGAAGTCCTGGTTTCATAATGTAGCAATGAGTATCAGTAAAGTGAGTAGAATATTTCTTGTCGTAGATCTGAGACATGCTAAGAAGATTGAAATTCAGCTCCTCGTAGTAGTTCACTCTATCAATGCTTAACAATCCATTTATCACAGATCCTTCACCCGTGATTCTGCCACCTTGTGAATCTCTACCAAATGCTACAGTCGTTCCTTGAATGTGCTTAAAGTCATGAAGGAGGGAACGATCTCGAGTCATGTGTCAGGAGCATCCACTGTCCATGTACCATAAGCTATTGGACCTGTATGGATGACCCTGCAAGCAAAAAAAAACTAATTAGAATATGGAACCCAAGCCATGATGGTCTTGGGTTTCCTGTTTCTATGTAGGACTGTAACTTCTTGGTATTTTCCTCTAGGTTGAACTTTAGAGGATGATGATTTGATTGATTTGTGTGGGGTTCTTCTGGTTCTTTTTCTCTCAATTTCAACTGACGTGTCAGAGGAGTTATCAAACCTTTGGTCTCTATTTCTAAATAGAAATTGAGCAGGTTTTTTATTTTCTGAAATCACTTTTGTTCTAGATCTTGGGAAAACATTAAATGATTGTTTCACAATTTTATTTTGCTTTTGTTTGTTGCTTTATGACTTCCAATTGTCATAGAAGTGATCATCAGAATATGAGATTCTTGATTGTCTATTCTAGACTGGACTTCTAGATTTGATTTGGACAGTGAAATTGGTGAAATAGGCTTGTTTTAAAGAACTCTCAAGCCTTTCCGATTAAAGAAACAATCAGATGTATTCTGATTTGTCATATCACACATTGAACAATACTTGTTGAAATAACAATTCTTGTTTGAGTGATTGTTCATGTTACAGATTGAGCAATACTGGTTGTAGAAACACTCAACTGTGTTATGATTTGACATATCACAGTTTTCACAGTATATCTCTCTGATCTTAGTTTTTGATGATGAAGCTTATTGATGCTTAATAGATTTTGACTTTGATTCGTATTTTGTTTTGATTGTAGAGGCAAGTTCATCCTTTTTGTTATCAATAGATTGTTTCATAACTCTAGTGTGTCTCTTGTTTAAAGGATGTCTTTGCTTCTTTTGAGCCTTTCTCACCTCCAAATCAAATTGTTCAACATCCTTTTTCTTGAAAATATCAAAACCTATTCCTTGTTTTGATTTAGGAGGTGAGCTCAGATCAACCTTTATTTTTGGTGATTGATTCTTTAGAGATTTTGATTTGAATGATGGTGATGCTAAAGTCTTGCCTTTAGTTTTTGTTGAAACCTTGTTTGATTTGATTGAATTGTTTGAAGATTTAACCTCACAATTAGATTTAATTTCAGCATTATGTTTCAAAGACAATTTAGCATCTCTTTTTACTTTGAGTTTTTCTGGGATGAATTTCACAAAAGGAATGATGGCCTTGACTGGACACTTTTGTTTCTTTACACTGACATGTTTGTTCGAGCATTCTTATCTATTAATGGGGTGACCTAATCTGGTTTTATCCTTATTTATTTCAATCTACACATTTGGGTTGTTTTGAGGATTTGTTGTCTGTGAAACTAGTGTTTTAGTTTCAGTAGATTTAGGTTCAATTGAGTCAGACAAAGTAAGAGGCTCAGGCATGACAGTGTTGTTGTCATTGTACGGTGGTGGACACGAATTATATCCAATTCTAGTCATGTCTTTAGGTTCCTTTTGTGATTTAAGCAACTCTTGTAGCTTATCAGAAGAGAATTGAAACTTTTGAAGTTTCACTTCAGTGGCTGATTGCTTAGCTTTTGTTTTGGTTAAGAGTTTAGTTAACCTCTTATTCTCAGTAACTAGAGTATACTTCTTACCATGAAAATTTTCAATGTCTGAAATTAAAGACTTGATTTTGATTTTAAAGCTTTTCATTTCGTGTCTTAGCATTTCAGATTTTACATTTTCATCTTTTATTTTAGCAGCCAATTTGTGGTTATGTTCTCTATACCCTTGTAATTCAGTGACACATTTTTCACTGCAGAGATTAGCTTTTACCTCAGATGGCGTGAGAGTTGGACTATCGTTGATTTGAGCCATGAGTGCATGATTCTGGAATTAAGGTTTGACTTCCTATGCATACAAGCTTCAGTCACATACTCCATCTTGTCTGATGACAAGTGCGTATGAGGTTGATTGGTTGTTTCCATGGGCTTGCTGTGTCAGTTGGTGCTGACTCAGATGAGTTGGTTGATGATAATGTTGATGCTGAAACTGACTTTGATGACTTGATTGAAGAGCTGATGATTAAGTTGATTGAGAGTGTGGTTGACTGTGTGAGCTTCTTTGGGAGCTGTTGTTGTTTCTTCTTGGTGCATTACATTCCCTTGAGAAGTGGCCAGTCACACCACAGTTAAAACACTTCACCTTGGATTTCTCATACCCAAGCTTTGTGTTCTCATTCAGGCTTAGCTTTGTTAACTATCCTAAAGAATTTCGTTTCCCTCATAGCAATATTTTCCATTGTAAATCCATTTCTTCAACATCATCTGGATCCATTTCCTCCAAATCTTCTTGGATTAGGTGAGCTGAAGTGAGTCTTCCTCCCAAGTATGCTTCAAAACTGGCAACAAAGGCATTATAGGTGGCCTTTTGTTCTTCAGACTTCTGATCAACAGGCAAGTTAATGGGTGTGGAAGTGGATGGATTAGAGGTTGATTGGTTTTGTGGTTGAGATGAAGCAATGAATCCAGTGGATCTGGATTGATCTCTAGATGATAGAAAATCATCCTCTTCAGTGATGAATGCATTTTCCCTAGAATGAGTTTCTGATGGAAATTTCTAAGCCTTAATGACCAAAAGTCCACCAAAATTTCTTCTTCTCTCATCCAGTTCAAGAGCTTCAATCTTTGCTATCATGATGTCTAAGCTTGTGCTCTCCACATCAAGTGTGTTTTTTAGCATGGTCATATTTTGCTTCCAGCTTTCAGGCAGACTACGTAGCATCTTCTTGCTCATCTCTTTTTCTTCGTAGGTGACACCCATTATCTCCAGATCATTTACTAGTTGGATGAATTTATGAAGCTGTTTTGAGATAGATTCTCCTTTTGTGTGATGGAAGGTTTCATATTGATTAATCAGTTTGTCTTTCTTAATCTCAGTTACTTCACTGTTTCCTTCACACATGATCTGAAGTGCATCCCATACACCTTTTTGCAGTGATGTATTTCTCTAATCTCTTAAGTACATCCATCTTCAAAGCCTGAGTTAGAATGGAGTAGACTTTAAGATCAATCTTAATCTTCTTATAAACATTATCATTAAGATTAAGATTTGGATCCTCAATGGGGATTCTGACTACCTTATACTGTGCAGCTTGGTCAGCATTCAGAGAGACTGGAATGTAAGGCCATTTGCATATGGATATCCAATAATCCAGATCTACACACGTAATACAGTTCCTAAACCTGATTTTCCATTGCTTAAACTCAGATTTGTGTTTAAGCATTGGAGCTTTAGAAGTATGACCGAGTTCAGATTAGTTAATAGAATCCATGATTTATAAACTGATTTTAGATTGTTTGAATATGGTTTAAATTGATTTTATGTCCAAGAGTCCAAACAACCCACGATATCAATAATCAATTTTGAGTTCTATCAACAGTAGCAGTCAGTAGGGTTTCTAACAGCTTCTTTTTGTTTCTGTTTTGGTGATATTTATGTATTTTGTTTGTGTTCAATCATAAAACTGAAAACTAATAATGATTTTCATTGTGTTTTTGTAGAAGAAAAGTGAAAGGAGATGAAGTTTTTTGGGTTTTTACACCTGTATACTCATTAACAACCGAGTTATGTTTATGAGCACCTCAATCACCAGATCAATCAAGTTTTAGCTAAGATCTGAGCTGATCTCGAGTTGAATCCGAGAGCCAAAGCTATGATACCAATTGACTGGGTCCGAGAATGATATTCTCTGTTGATGTTGAGTCAACAAGGATCGAATATGGTGTTGAGTCAGTGATTGAGTAGCGGAAATACCGAAGCAAAGAACATTTAATGTTGTAAATATACTCATAAATGCTTGTGTATTGAATGTAGAACAAACAGGTTACAACGGGTTTTAGGGTTTCCAAGAACAGTGAAAAGACAACCGCAGAACCTTGTAACTTGAGTACTAGGTATATTTATGAGTGAAAAACTTACATATGATGGATATTCTATTCGATTTATAGGCTAGCACAAATCCTGTACAAAAAGACTAAACTACCCTGACATCTATACAGAATACTAGTCTATGTACAAAAGGTCTTCAGCCCTATTAGTTGTTGAACATCCGCATTGACTAATGCGGATGCCTTGGCTTCATCAGCAATTCTTTATTCTTCATCAGCATTAAATGTTTGTTCATCAGCATTGACTAATGCGGATGAGCAAACATTTATCAGCATTTCTCTTTGTGCATCCACATTAACTAATGAGGATGAACAAATACTTAACAATATTTGTTGTAAAGCATCCGTATTAACCAATGCGGATGAAAAAATACTTGTAACATTTGTTCTTAGCCATCCACATTTGTTTATGAGGGAGAACAAACACTTGTCAGTATTTGTTTCTTGGTTATCCGCATAAACAAATGCGGATAGCCAACACATGGTCTTTTCTTAACCTGCATGTCTTCTTCGACTTGTGGGAATTAGCCAACAGAACAACCATCACTTGAATTGGCATGTATGATCCTTTCAGGGTCCAACATCGTTTTTAAGAATTATTCTAAGGCAATCCCTTGGGCATTTCCAAGTTAAAGTCAGAGAAGTTTCACAACTATTTTGGCGCTTTATTATTGTTTAGGCGCATCAACTCAACACTTAGAAATTTTTCAAAATTTAATAATCCAAAAATATTTTCATTTCATTGTTTTAATTAAAAAAATTTAAAAACAACAAAAACAATTTTAAAACAAAAAATATAAAATGGTGAAGTCTGAAGATTCAAAGAACAGGGTTCCTAAGCTGAAGAACACATCTGATTTTAAAACTGGTCTCTTAGATTCAAGCATCATCTCAATTCTATTAACACTGACTTACGGAAGTCAATAGAAAAAGGACCTCACATTCCTATTACTTCATATGATTCTGATAGAGGGTTTGTTTACACAAAAGATTCTACAGAACCATATCCTGAAGATGGGTTGCAAGGTGATGATCTCAAGAAAATGAAGAATGACATCAAAGCCTATTCCTTAATGTGTAAAGGTTTACCACTTGAAGTCTTGACTATATTTGATGGATATCAAATAGGATATACCATGTATAAAGCTTTGAAGGTAATATGTGAATGTGGTAAGGAGATCCAAGATCTCAAGAAGCAGAAACTGAAGAGGCAATTAGAGTTGCTTCAACGCTTATCTAGTGAAACAATAAACCAAATCACGAATAGATTTGTGCAACTTACAACAGAGATGTCAAGTACTGGCATTAAAAATGATCTTAAAGATCTAAATCTTAGCTTCTCAATGCTCTTCCATCTTCTTGGAAGCAAACAGTAACACCGCTGAAGCATACTGAGAAATTTCCTATGGATCTTGATCCATTAATTGCCAAGATTGAGTCAGTTAAGATTGATGGAAGCTTAAAAACAATGATAGAGCAGCCTCAATGTCTCAGTACCAATATGTTGCATATCCAGCTAATACAGTGGAGAATGCTTTTGTTTTAAACAATGAGATGCACCAGAAGAAGAGGGTGAGTTGTTTGTTGTAGCAGGGTTCTTTACAGATTCTTCATATACAAGTGCTCCTGTTTATGCATCTTAACCTTAGTCTCCTCCTAAATCTCAAAAATCTAAACCTCAAACTGAGACTCCATCTGTTAACTCTACTAACACTAGCAATGTTTAAGATGTTATTAACATCCCATTGCAGGATGAAGAGTCAAAAACCGCTTTTACTGCCTTTATGGCTAGCTTTCAAACTTATCAGGGTTGTCACTTGACTCAATTAGATCTTAGTTTTCAGGACTTATTTCTAGATGGATCCAGATGATGTGGAGGAAATGGATCTAAACTGTCAAATGGTAATTATTGCATACAGGACTCAGAAACACTCTTATGTCAATAGAAACTGCAATCCAAGTGCTAACAAGTCTGTTGGATTTGACAAGTCTAAATTAAGGTGTTTCAACTATAATAGCTATGGACACTTCTCACAGGAATGCAAAGCTCCCACAAAACAAAGGAGGAAATGGCCAAGCTAGTTCAAGCAATCAGAGGTTTCAACAATCATCTCAGAAGTCATTCCAAAGGCATATCAAAGTCTACCAATTCCTAAACTTAAAGATGAATCTAAGTCATCTTAAGAGACAAAGAAAGCTCTAGTTATTAGCATTAAGGATGGATATGATTGGAGTGCTTATGCAGATCAATTTACTGCTGATCTAACCTGTAGTCTATCTCTTATTGCAAAAGTTTGAGGAGAAGATTGGTTAGAGGATTATGATCCTAAAGCTGAAGGTAATTCTGAGAATGAAGAGGAAAAATATGACTCGAGTGATAAATCTGATCCTAAAGAGGATTCAGAAGAAGTTGCTTTGATGGCACAGTCGGATCAACCAAAGGTTGAAAATTGATCTTCTAATTCTGAGACTTCTTCACCTAAATATCCTGAAATACCACCTGAATTCAGAGATAAACTATGCACTAAATCTTGCTTTGAACATGTAGAATATTATCGAACTTACTCATACAAAATCCGTGAAAAGCACAAGCAAGAGCAATTAATGCATAACAAACTTAAAACTATCATAAAATATCAGATGAAATGATCATTTCTCTACAAACTTCATGGAATAAAACTTTGAAAGAATTAGAAATTGTTTCAAAACAACTTGAAGAAATGACTAAGAACTTAGAACAGGAGAAAATAGCACATGCTACCACACAAGTTGATCTTTCTAAAGTATAAAATTCCAAAACAAAATTATGGAACAACTGGTAAGTGAAAGAAAGGATAAACAAAAATTAGGATTAGGTTTTACACACGAACCAATGCTTGAATCTATAACTAACACTTTACCAGAGAATTTCAACACGCATGATCACTATCCTGAAAATAAAGGTAAACTCAAAGCGTTCCAAAACAAAAACAAGATTTCTGATAGTGAAGAAGAGAAAACAAATGTAGAAATCTTTGCAGAAAAAGATACTGAAAAGATCAAAAATGGTCATCCGATAAAAGTTAAAACATATGAACCAAAACATAAAAGTTAGAAAATTTTTGTTCCAAAAGGATCTATGTTGGAAGAAGTAATGAACAAAAACAAAGATAAAGCAAAACAAGAAGAAGGAACATTGGAGGATTCAAACTCTTGTGATCTAAAAGAGAAAGAAAATAAAAAAGAATCTTCACCTGAATATGTTCAATCTCAAATAAAATTAAGTTCTTCAAAATCAAGGAACCAAAAAGTTTAAGCCAATAAAATTTGTGTCTGCAGGTATGTTGAACATGAACTCAATTCAAGAAGTTAAACAAACTCCTAAGAACAAATCAAACTCTGATCTGAAAACATGTTTAGATTCAAAGTGTTCCGCTGTCGTTAAACAATTTGTATCTATGGAATCAAAGAATGAAGTTCATGTACAAAAGCCAAAAATTAATATGACAAAAAGGAAATTGTCAAACCAAAAAAAAATTTGTCAAACCAAAAACAACAAGTTAACTTTTTAACGCCTAAATCTAAACAAGGATCATACGTTGCCTCAACATCAAAAGTTAATAAACAGTTGTCTAGAACACCACAGAGGCACTGTGAAATGTGTGACATGTATAATCATAACACTACTGATTGATTTTTCAACAAATACTATCATATATGTGATATGAGAAATCACTCAACAACAGATTGTTATTTTAATAAGTATCATACCTACTATGATGAAAGAACTCACAATATAGAAAACTATTACTTTAGAAAGAGTTCACCAAGGACAGGATTTGCCAATACACAATTGAGCAAAGTTATGTTAATCCTTAGTTTTGAAGAAATCAAATTGTTAGGTTTCAAAGATTAACTAACCAACCTTCCTTAGGTTTGAGATCATTCAAAAGAAATGATTCTGTAAGACCAAAACAATACTTTCAAGATCAATTCATTCCAAGGTCTGTTAGAATGAATGATAAAAATGTTGAAAATAAACATTTTTCAAAAGTTGGTCATTCAAACGGTATGAATTTTATTAATAATGATAAAAAATTTGTGCGTAACAGAATGGGTAAATTCATCAAAAAAAGTGTGATTTGAATAAACTCCATTTCAAGCAATTTACCATCATTGATAAATTTGGAAAACCCAAGACAATCTCGGCTTGGGTAGATAACTCAACTTAATTTCTTTGTTATGCAGATGCGCCCGAGAAGGCCTATCAACACATGGTATGTGGATAGCAACCTCACCGATGATGTGTATCAAAGTGTATCAAATGGACGTAAAGGGTGCGTGCTTGTATGGACCAATCAACGATGATGTGTATGTAAAGCAACCTCCGGGTTTTGAAGATTTGGAATTTCCACATCGTGTGTACAAGCATAGCAAAGCTTTGTATGGACTCCATCAAGCCCCTAAAATCTGGTATAAAACATTGTCACAACACTTAATCCAATATGGATACACATGAGAGAAAATCGATCCAACTTTATTTATAAAGAAGGATGCTGATGATCTCTTATGTATACAAGTGTATGTAGATGAGATGATATCATAATTGGTTCTACAAGTCCAAAATTGTGCAATAAATTCAAAGAAATAATGAAGTCTTGATTTCAAATAAGTTCTGTGGGAGAAATAAATTTCTTTCTTGGACTTCAAGTCAAGCAATCTGCAGATGGTATTTTCATCAATCAAGAGAAGTTTGTTGACAAGCTCATGAAGAAATTTAAACTGTAAGATTGTTAGTCCATTAGAACTCCAGCTGACGTAAACACTAAGATTTAGCCTGATCTTAAAGGAAAATTTTTAGACCAAACATTATACAGATCTAGGATTGGTTTATTAATGTATCTCACTACATCAAGGCCAGACATAATGTATGTTGTTTGTGTCTGTGCCAAGTATCAATCAGACCCGAAGGAATCTCACTTAATTGCTATTTAAAGAATATTCAGGTATCTCAAAGGTAAATCAACTTTAGGGCTATGGTATCCTTATGAAGAAAACTTCGAGTTACATGGATATACTGATAGTGATTATGGAGGATGTTGTCAAGATAGAAAATCTACTACGGCTGATTGTCAGTTTTTAGGACCCAGATTAGCCTCATGGCAATGTAAAAAACAAACAAATGTCTCTGTTTCAACTGAAGAAGCTAAGTACATAGCTACTTCAGCAGGTTGTTCTCAAATCCTTTGGTTACAAAACCAACTACTGGATTACGGGTTCAACTTTCTTAAAACTCCAATTTACATTGATAACACAGCAGCTATGTTCATTACAGCCAATCCTGTCAAACGTTCAAAAACAAAACATATCAAGATTTAATATCATTTTCTTAGAGATAACTCTAAAAAAAGTTTAATCATTCTGATTCAAATTGCAACCGAAAAACAGTTGGCAGACTTATTTACTAAAGCCTTCTTACCAGGACGGTTTGAGTATTTGGTAAATTCAGTTGGTCTTATTAACAATGTGTAAAAACTGGTTTTTTGGGTATTTCAGTTAATTGAGTATTAATATGATCAGAACACTACCTTAACTGAATAGGACATATCAAGAGAACCTGTCAGAGTTAATTGCCTGATTGTATTTGGTGTGTGCATGTTTCTTAGAAAAAGTAAAACCAAATACAAAAATAGAAAATTAAAATCAGAAGATAAAAACATAAAGCAAAAACAACAAAAATAGAGTTTTTCTTTGTTAACTCATTATGTAGGAATGAATCTGTAGTTAGATTAGTTGCATATTTCACTTGACAATAAAGTCTGACAGGATCAGATATGATATGTAGGCAAACTCATGCAATGATACTAAAAAAGTAAATTCTTGTTATTAAACTAAATCATCTATGCATGTATGTGAGTTCATCTTAGTACTAATGAGTAGTACTAGCTTATCGGGTTGATTACTTATAAAGTAACAAAACTCACACCTGGTGGTCATATGAATAACCATGAGATCTGCTATAAGCATTAGCTCACTTCTCTGTTATGAGTGATCATAGACCTGAAGTGATGCGATATCCTTTGTTGTAAGTGATTACAGACCTGGATATTCTTCTTTGATATAAAAAGATTCCAATGTGCACAACCCATTCCAATGGATTGATAGAGATTATCAAATGGTTTATCCTTGATAATTCTCAGCTAAATTATAACCATAAACTATGGTTATGAACTTATGTCAGGTAATAAGTTGAGAAACTGTGCTTTCTTGCATATCTTGATGATAGTTGATCTCTCTAAGTCTATGTCTGGGTCACATCATGTCATATCTAATTCACCCCTAATCAAACCAAGAATTAAAAAAGTAAGTGTACTGATTCTTTTGCCAAAAACACTCATTGTTTGTCCTGGGATCTTGTGTATCCTTTGCTGTGAAATCACTAACCTAGAACACACTTGATCGGGATTTAATCATTTTCTATGACTATTCACAATTTATTTTGTTTTAATGTCCTGATCTTAACTGATATGATCTCCCTGTAGACATTGATTCAATTGTAAATATTAGATTTTTATTCTACTTTAATTTCGATTTTTTGCATGTTTTCTGTGTACAGGCATATTAACAATGATTAGTGTGCTCTTCACATGTAAATTCAAGAAACTTCTTAGTTTTATTAAACTTAAAAGTTTAGGGGGAGTAAAAAGTAAAAGTGTCTAAGAGAAAATAATTCAAATTTCAAAATAAGAAAATTCAAAATTAAATGTTTTGAATGGAAAGGACGAAGCTAAAAGTTCAAGCATGTGTGTGTTTGTGATAATATAAAAAATGAACCTGAAACATTTTTAAGTGGAAAAGCTTCTTCAACAATTTAATATGAGATTATTTAGACAAAAATGAAGGAAAATTGTTTTTGAAAATTTAAAACAAAAACAAAAAGGTCAAAACATAAAAAAATTAAATTAAAAATAAAAGTTTGAAATGTCACATGTTTAAAATTAAGGGTCAATTATGTAAATTTTGATGAAAGTCAAAATTTGACAAATTGTTTAAATATTAGTATTTGAACAATACTAATGTGTTTAAACAGTCTTCAGGTGGAAGACTTGAAAATTATAAGTGTTACTCATGAAAGGAATCTCATACGCCTAAACAGGGTTCAAAAGTCCAAATAGGAGCATGATCATTTTTAAGAAATTTTACAAGTGTTTGGGCATTTTAGACAAAATCATGCGCCTAAATAGTTGTCATAAGTCTAAAAATTTCATTAAGTTTTTTGTGTTTTATCCATGCTCATGCGCCTACACAGTATCAGACTTTTAAGAGTTGGGCATTTCAAGTGAAAAAATTACCAAGTGTTGGGTGTTTCAGCTAGTCTCATGTGCTTGAACAGTGAAAAGGCGCCTAAACAGTGCTTATGTGTCTGAACAGTGCTCATGCGCCTAAGCTCATACGCACAAACAGTGCTCATGCAACTAAATACTTTGTGTAAAAATCAATCCCATGCGCACAAACAGTGCTCATGCGCCTAACCCCATGCGCACAAACATAGAGCGCCTAAAAATTTCACTTAGTATATATACAACACTATGTGATTTCAGTCATTTCATTCACTCAAATCCCCTGAACACACACCCGACTCTCGAACTTCATCGATTCTCAGATTCTGATAGCATTTTATTCTAAACTTGTGATTTATAGTGTGTTTCTTAGGTTCTAAACGTAAGTTCATGAATAAATTCATCCAAATTTCAAGATTCTGATTTGAATTTGATTGGACGTTTCATTGCTATTCGGGTGTATGAACCCTAGTCGATTCATGTTTTTGAAAATTATGATCATTAAGAACAGTAATTGATGACATATTGTTAATATAAACATGATTTCAGTCATTTTGATATATTCAAAACTGTATTTAATCAACATTGATCATGATGATGATTGTTCTTCAGTCGACATGAAGATGAACAATCAAAATTTTGAATTTTTTATAAAAATGAAAAATTCATAAAAAATTCATTTTCTAATAAGCTTTGTTAAAATTTTAATGAATTGATGTGTTTTAAATCATATATACACTAACTTGAATATATTTTGTTCTTGAACAAAATATATAAACACTTAGAAAATTTTCATAGTGCAAGTTAGGTTTAAAATTTTCTAATACATAATAATTCTTTAAATTTCAAATAAACCTTCATTGATTTTAAAGTGTTAAAATCAAATTGAGTAAATTTCTTGTTCCCTTTTTGTAGATGGTTGAATTGATATTTGAACCTAAGCATAATGTAGGAGCATTATTTAATGAAGATTTATAAGATGCTGTGAGTTATGAAGAAATGATTAGGTTTTTGCTGAGAACCAAGTATGTGTATGCCATGTGTTACCAACCAGTCATATATGCAAGACTTAACAAGAGATTTTGAAACACAGCAACTGTTGAGATTGATGATGGAGGCAAGAAAGTTATAAGAGGATTCATCACTAATTACAGGATAATAGAAGTATCTAAAGATTCTATCAGAGTTGCTCTAAGACTGGGACAAAATGACCCTGATGACTTAGCTAAGCTATCATTTAATGAGTGTAGAGAAATATTTATAGCTATGGGTCACCCAGATCATTTTCCATAGAAACAATTCTTCAGAGCTAGAGTCTAAAATCATTGGAAATTACTTTATTATATCTTCCAATATTACATGTCTAAGAGGAGTGCAGGATAGAATTCTTTCCCTGTACACGTAGCATCAGCTATTGTAGCTCTTGCAACAAATAGAAGATTCAACATGGCTAGATGGATTCTGAATAGGTTTATCTTTAACTTGGAGAAAGGTATCATGGACAAATACCTGATGTATCCATGATTCTTACAGATGATCATAAATAAAGAACACCCTGATTTCCATGTATATGGTGTTGGTGGAGAATTCTTACTTCTTAAGCATATGACTGAGATATCCTACAAAAGGCTGGCCATGGTTACAGGTGCTCCAAATGTACCTATGTTTGATTATATGCTTAATGTTGCCAGAGATGAAGTAGACATCACTGTAGATCATTTTTACTTGATTGAGCATGAACCAGTTCGTCCTAATGATCTCATTGAAGAAGTTCCTCAAGAACCTTCTAATGATGATGAAGATGAAGGTAATGATGCTGAGGATAATGATGAGTCTAATAATGATGAAAGCTCTTCTATTAATGATGATGATGATGATGGTGATGGTGGTGTAGGTGAGAGTGTTAATGATGAAACTACTATTGATGATGAGCATGTTGAAGAAGTTAATAAAGAAACTCATGCTGGTGATCATATGGATGTTAATTTGAATGAAGATCTTGATCAACAACAAGATTTTCGCATTAATTACATTGATGCAATGATGTTAGAACCTGTTTTTCAAAGCTCTACACCTATTGTTGAGTCTCCTGTACAAACATTTCAAGAAGTATTGGTAGCTGAAGAAACTCATGTTCAAAGAGCATAAAATATGTCTGCACAAACAGAAGAAGTTCAAGATGTAGATGTAATTGGTACTTCAAAAGAAGCTTATAAAACTCAGGAAGAGATCATTGAGAAGTTAAAAGAAGAAAGTGATAAACTGAAGGAAGTGATTTTAATGATAGAGGAAGAAATTGCTAAGCTTGTAAAATCTAAAGAAGAGAATATAAAGACATTTGAAGTAATGATGAGAGATTATGATTTAATGGAAGAAAAGTTTAACAAGTTGAAAGCGGAAAATGAACTTCTAAAAGATGAATTAGAACGAATGAAGGAAAAACAAAAATCTTTATCTCTAGAATTCATGATAATTTTAGAAAGTTAATCCTATAGATGTTGAAAAGATTTATGATGTTGATAAAGGTAAAAGGAAGATTGATGATAAAGATGTTTCAGTTTTACCTGTGGATATTAAAGATAGGTATAATTATTTGATTAAAATGAAATATAACAGAGTGTTTCTAGATGGTTTAATAGTATCTCAAATTAATGAAGAGTTTAAGAAATGCATAACTGCTGAATCAGTTGCTCCTGTGGATCCGGATAAGATAGTGGTTGAACATGGAGAGTGGAACCCTCTACAGGGTAGTATAAATGTTAAGGAACTTTTCACATCTAAATTACACCATCCTAATCCTGATGATATGAATATCACTGTTCTGAACATGTGGCTCCCATCTAGAAATTATCCAAGAAAGAAGCTAAATAGATTACAATCATAATCGTTATGAAATTTGGTTTGAAGCTTTCAAGAAACAGAGAGTCAAACAAATAAGATTGTTGTACTTAATATGAATAATCCTTGATACTTGGAGATAACTAAAAGAACAAGAATTTGAAGCCTCAAGAGATTAAATCTATGGCTATAAAGAGCAGTGTCTATGTAAGGAGAAAGGAGCTTATGAAGATGTTTTCAGAAACTGAAAAACAAGCATATCAAGTTTCTATGGAACAAAAACAGTTTTGGAATAAAGCTAGAACGGCAAGTGATTTAGTGAGAAATGTATTGCAAAAAAGACAATCAATTTCTGAACTGCTTAATGCTATGATTTTTCGTGATACAACCAAAGATGTTAAAATAGTGGCACGGAAATATGATGAAGTCTTTGATGTTTTTTTTATTAAAAGAGTAAATGCAATTGTGATGTTTGTCATTTTTACTCTATTTTCATAAAGCTGCTAGTGCGAGACTTAAAGGAGCTTAATAAATTGCCTTTAATCAACCCAATAAGAGCTAGTCGACATGAGAATTTTGTGCAACTACTAAACAGAGGAATGACAAGAATGAGTTCATTTTTACAAACACGGTATGATCAGGAAGATAAGGAATATTTTAATTCTTTGAAGAAGAAAAGATAGTATAGAGGAAAGCAAGCAGAGGAGGAACAATTTTGATTGCTTTTAGTGATCAATACTTTGATAAGATTGCAACTTATTGATTGAAGGTAATTGAATGATGTGAAAAATCCAAAACAATTTTGAGATGGTTCTACGATGCAGATACATTTGAGTTAAAATTAGTCCGAGATCTAGATGATTGGAATCATGACATGATTTCATTAGCTCTTACATCCTAGTTAGATCTCATTTTTGTCTATATAGAAGTTTGAAAATGTAGTACCGGAAGTAGCAGAAGATGATAAAAAAATACTTCTTATCCATTATCAAAGTGATGAATACTGCAATGGAAAGAATTTCCTTGAGAAAAGCGTTAGCTTATGCCAGTATTCGGAAGACGGATATTAAAGGAATAGAATTCATGAGAATATCAAGTAAAGAGGTACTAGAAGTGTATTCAAAAGAGCTTCAAAAACCACTTGAATTATATGCTAACATTGACATTGCAGGTTTATCTAAAGATACATTGGAGGTGATGAACAAGATGGAGATAGAGACAAATGAATCTACACCAAAACAAGGTATTTTGGCAAACGAGTTCAAGTATGCTATTGCTAAAGCCTTGAGGGAGTAGGAAATGTATAAAGAGAAACCTATGTTCACAATAAAAGAAAAATTAGAAGAAGTTTGAAGACAAAGGAGAAAACATAAAAGATTGAATATTTTTGTTGAAAAGACTAAGGATTAAATAATTTTGAAGACAAAGTACAGAAGATTGAAGATTTTGTAGACTGAAGACAATGTCAATCTTAGGGGGAGATTGTAGCAGCCTCTTGAAGATTAACATTTGGTCTTTATTAGTCTTTTGTATAATTTTGTCATAGTTTAGGGACTGTTATGTAAATAATAGTATAAATAGCTTAGATATGTATTATGTAGGTAGACTAGTGACAAGAGTCAGTTGAACGAACTGGTAACTGTTTTTACACTTGTATTGTCTTTGCTTACTATCAATAAACAACTATGAATTTTTCTGATTTGTTTGCATTGATTTGATTACTTATGTGTGCTTTGATTGAATTGCATTCCAACATAATCACAGATCAATCCATTTTGCTCCTATCACATAATCTTGAATAGCTTGCTTAATTTCATCCATATTCATCCTTTCTAACAGATCATATGGAAATCCTTTGTTAACAAGGTCCATAAACATGGTAGGTTCAGGTCTTTCTTCTATGATATTTTTTTGTTGTAAGCAGCTCTTTAGATAATGTTGTTTCAGCAACTTTTGGGGATTCTTTTTTGTTAATTCTTCCCATTCAACATCACTTTCATCCTTCTTGTATTCAAATGTCTTTAAAGTGGACAAATCAGCTGATGGGGTGTGCTCAGGAGATATGGTTCTTATTTTCTTGGGGAATTCATCAACTTGAATAATCTCCCTTTGAATTTTTCCCAGATACTTCTTTTTCCTGTTGTATTAAATGATAAGGGTTATTTGTTTCTTTACAAGAGCTGCTGATGATGTTGGTTGTTGTGGAGCTTCTTTTGTTTGATAAGAAGCAGATCCAAACATAGATATCTTTGTCTTTAAGGCATCTATCTCCTCATCTTTCGCTTTCACAAGATCAGCTTGTTCAGAGAGAGTGTTTTTGGCTTTGTTAATTTCTAAAACAAGCTGATCCTTTTCTATCTTTTAATTTCTTGTAGACTCTTTTAATTCTCTCACCAATTAGTGTAGATCATCTATCACTTCATTATTTGTGACCACATCTTCCCTCAATCTTATGAGTGTAGCTTCTTGTTGGACTAATTTCTTATCTTTTTCTTTCATAATCCCTTTCAACTTTCTTAATCTCGCCAATCTTTTGTTTGCTTTGAGGATGACATTTTTGTATTTGGCAACAAGAAACTTCTTGCTAACATCAATTTCTTCTTCTTTTAAGTCATCCTCATGATATGCAATTATGTCTACAAACAACAAGAAAATTCTTGCTAAAATCAATTTCTTCTTCTTTTAAGTCATCCTCATGATAGGCAATTATGTCTACAAACTCATCTCCACTATCTTTTTGTTCTTGTTCTACTTGTTGATTGTTCTCCCCCTCAACCTCTAAGTATACTTCTTCTATCACTTCTACTTGAGCATCATCCTGATCTTTTGCAAAGTCAAATACTTTAATGGGAACAAGGCTTAGCTGATGTTGAGATTGCTTTAATGAATGAGGAGATTTGAATTTGTTAAAGTTCTTGATGAGAAGATGGTCTGCCAACTATTTTTCAATTGCAATTTGGTTCAGAATGATTAAACCTTTGTTTAGAGTTATCTCTGAGAAAATGATATCGAATCTCGATTTGTTTTGCTTTTGAATGTTGGACTAGATTAGTGTAGGATTCTATGTGCCCAAGACACTTAGAATATTGATGTGGTTAGTACGTTATGATCCAAGTCGGGTTATACCCAATAACAAGCTTAGCAAACACCAATTAATATTTAATTGATAATATGATCATGCAATTAAATATTTACACCAAATTTAGAAAATGGGTTTTCTAAATAAGTTGCATATGAGATGGAACAATTTATTAGGATATTTTGTTCAATAATATTATTTGTAATGTTATTTAAGTAAGTTAGATAACATTACAAATTAATAATAGGAGTGTATGGATTATACAATTAAAAGGTTAGTTGTATATATCTAATAAAAGACTAGTTATATGTGTGTGTTAATGTTTGAAGTTTATAAAAGAAAGCTTTAAGTTTATAAAAGAAAGCTTGAATTTATAAAAGAAAGCTTTATGATTATAAAAGAAAGCTTGAATTTATAAAAGAAAGCTTTATGTTTATAAAAGAAAGCTTGAATTTATAAAACAAAACTTCTCCATTTAAAACATACACACAAACCGTCCACTATGGACAATGCATGTGAGTGTGTAGTATTCTTTTCTTTTGACTCTCTTGGTAAGAACAAGAATTGCATGCTCCACCAACTTGTCTTTGGGAAGAACAAGCACATGCACCATGTCTCCACTAACTAGTCTAATATACTCCAAAATTCATCTCATTATATGCACAACACAAGACCAAAATTCATCTCTCTCTCTCCCCTCAAACCTTATGGGTTTATGCAGCAAAAGAGAAGTGTTTTTCAGCCAAGTTTCAAGCTGAGTTAGAGTGGTTCTTGGTGTGAAGATCATGCACTTCATGAATATGATTCAAGCATGCAACTAACACAAAACAATCAGCTCTCTCTCTCCTTCTAACTTACGATTTTCAGCTGCTGAAAAATAGGGTTTTCAGCAAGAAACAAGCTGAGTTTTGGTGTTGTTTTGGTGATTTCTACCTAACAAGAGAAGGTGTTTGCAAGGAGCTTGGGGTATACTAGCTTGAGGGTTCCTTCTTTGGAGTCTTGGCCGAGTTCTTGAGCATCTAACAACTCTTTTCTGTCGAGTTTAGCTGCTGCAGAAAGGTATTAATCACAGCTCAATGAAGCTGTGATTTTGTGTAGTTTTACATACGTTCGTAGCTTGCTAATTCACATAAATGATCCTTTGTTCCTTGGGTTTGTTTTATACATTAATATGGTCATCTAATGAACATATTTTTCAGCTTATAAAAGGGTTTATAAGGTTGTAATTCCGCTGCGTTTTCAGAAAGTTTAAATGGTTAAACTATGATTTTATGTTCTAACAAACCCAACAATGGCATCAAGAGCCGGTTATGTGGATAGCTTGCTTGTTCTTGTCCTTTAAAATTAGTTTTAGAGGATGATTTTAAACTCATAATAGGCTGATTTTGGTTGATTCAATAAACCCCATGTCTTTCAAAGTTATATCTTCATGCTTATGATTAAACTTTGAAAGATAGGAATGTCAATTGGTTGATATATTTGGATGTTGTTTGTTTGGACAAATAAACCCTAATTTTCAGTTTATGTTGGCTGAAAATTTGGGGTTTGATGGGGTTTATTTAGTTTGTTGAATAATGTTTATGATTGGTCATATAATAGTGCATAACCTAGCTTAGGCCTTATGTCATTTGGATGATTGGAATGGTTGTTTTAATTCATTCAATTGGGTTGTAATATTTATGTTTATTATTTGGGTTGTAATTATTTATTCATTTGGTTATGTAATAAATAGATTAGGTGCATTTCTTTTATTAGAAAAATGTATTAGGATATAATTTTTGTGAAAGGAAGATGCACAACATGAAGACCCAAAGATGGACATCAAAGACACAAAAAAAAGGGACTTGAAGCATATGGATGCAAGTTCAAGTGGGAGTCTAAGAAGACCTCTATTTTGTGTTGTATTCAACCCTTAGGAAAGACCAAATGACCACACTTGTGATGGCAAACAAGTGTGGTCACAATAGTAGCTATGGTTATGCACACTGTGGTTTTTACATTATGCTTGTTTGGTTGTTTGTTGTATGATTGTTGTTTGATATTTGGATATGCATAACAAACTCATTAGCAAACTTAACAAGCTGAAAATTTATGGTTTCTAATCATTAAGTGGTTAATAAGAGGTTATTAAAAGGATTAATGATTTAATAAAAGAGGTTTTATTAAAAATAAACCATAAGATACCTTGCATCTATGGTTCTTAATCATTAAGTGATTAATAAGAGGTTATTAAAAGGATTGATGATTTAATAAAAGAGGTTTTATTAAAAATGAACCATAGGATACCTTGTATTTGAAAGCATGCAAACACAAGGTACATAGAGTTTTCAAAACTAGAATTAATGAAAACTAAAAATCCCTTTTCAAACAAGTTTAACACCGTCCTTTTGCACAACACTTAAGTCATTTGGAAACTCTTAATGGGATAAAGGTCACCTAACCATTTTGAGGGAACTTATGACTTAAGGTGGGAATACCACATTGGTGGGATAAAGGTCACCTAACCACTTATGTTGGTAAACTCACATGTGTGTGCAAGTAGGGTGACTTGATTTGCAAACCATGTTGAATGGATCACCTAAAATATGGTTTCCAAATGGTGTTGATGGGATTAACATGCCGACTTTACATATGATGTTTAAAGTCGATCCCATACCGCTAGAAGTTGCAAGAGGTTGCAATTGTCAAATGTTGACTACCTTGTTAATTTGAATAATGGGATAAAGGTCACCTAACCATTATTTGAATGTAACGTTGGATTCTAGATTTTAATTATTAATTGTCTATGAGACATAAAGGGTATTAATAATTAAAATGAAATTTTTCAGAAACACTAAAAAGAACTTTGTAAAATTTGTAGAATGGCCGCAAACAATAATGCTACCACCCCGACCGTCCATACCCTATCACCGAGAACTATTTTAGAGAGGGATCGTCTGTACCATAATAACCTTATGGACTGGTCTCGAAACTTGAGAATTGTTCTCAAGCAAGAGCAAAGGCAAATGTCCTTGACGATCATATTCCTAACCAACCCGACCCCGATGATGTTGAGGCCGCCTCGAGAGGCTTAGCTGTCCTGTCTCAAAGGAGTTGGCCAAGGATTTGATCCTTAATGGCCCAACTAAAAGTTTGAGACATTCATAATGAATTACAATATGAATGGATAGGACAAGAGCATTGGTGAGTTTCGCGCAATGCTCACAACAGCTAAGGCAGGGATGGGTAGAAAGGTTCTACCTATTCTCTAGATCAATAAGGGAGGCAATGGAAAGGCCATTCCCGACCCCAAGGCAAATGTTGCCAAAGGAGAGGCACATCAAAGGCAAAGGGGAAGGGAAGATCAAAGCGGAACCTCCAAAACCTAAGCATATGAAGCTTAAGGTAACCGAAAACGATCCATGCTTTGAGTATGGTGAGATAGGTCATTTGAAAGGGAATTGTCCAACCTATCTCAAAGAGTTGAGAAATAAGAGGGATGCTGGGCAAACCTCAAGCACAACTTTCATAATCCATATTGACTTAAATGTTATTTCTTCAAAGCACATGGGTAATTGGATACGGCATGTGGAACTCACTTTTGCAATCTGTTGCGAGGGTTCAAAAGAAATAAGCACCTTAAGAAAGGAGACTATGTTTTGAAACTTTCAAAAAGGTTTTGAAGTTGTTCTTCAAAACATGTTATATGCTCCTAGTTTGACTAGGAACATGATTTAAGTTTCCCTTTTAAAACGATATGGTTTTGATTTAAAGTTAGTAAATGATGGTATTTATATTTATATGGATGATGTATATTATTTCAAGGCTATGCCTTCTAATGATGTTGATGAATTGGTTCATGATGATTCGTCCTATAATAACGCATTATACCTATCATACACCAAGAGACTTAAAATGGTTTAAGTGACTCTTATTCTTGTCATTGTCATCTTGATTACATAAACAAGAATCGGAATTGAACACTTTAAAAGAATGGTCTTTTGAAAACAAATGAAAATTGTTCATTTGATAAGTGTGAATCTTGTTTACAAGGTAAGATGACCAACACACCCTTTAGTGATACTAATGATAGGGCAAAAGATTTATTAGGAGTCATACATTTGGATGTATGAGGTCCTTTTAAAACAATGACAAGGTATGATGAAACTTACTTCATTACCTTTACCGACGATTATAGTCGCTATGGTCATGTGTACTTGATGGCACATAAACATGAAGATTTTGAAATGTTCAAAACTTCAAGAATGAAGTAGAAAATCAACTCGATAGAACTACCAAAGTTCTCCGTTTAGATAGAGGAGGTGAATACCTAAGTGAGGCTTTTTGGGATCATCTAGGAAGTTGTAAGATTGTCTCACAATTTACTCTTCCCGGAACACCACAATATTATGGTGTGTCTGAAAGGAGATCGAACCCTATTGGATATGGTTCGACCTATGATGGCTATAAGCTCACTACCTCTATAATTTTGGGGTTTTCGCACTACTCTCCGAGGTTCGTATTTTGAATATGGCCCAAACCAAGAAAGTGTATTCGACGCCTTTTGAAATATGGAATGGAATAGTTCCATCGCTATCATATTTAAAAGTATGGGTTATGAAGCTTATGTTAAGCTTAACACCCAAACCAACTGAAAGTCGATTCACTAAGTGTATGTTTGTTGGATATCCAAAAGGACTGTATAGGATACTACTTCTTTGATCCAATAGAGCAAAAGGTATTTATTGCTCAAAAGGCAGAGTTCTTGGAAGCCAAGTTCCTTATGGAAGGAATGACGCATAGAACAGTGGAATTTGATGAGGATCAAGATCCACAAGCCGATACACGTTTGGTTGACACTAGCTGTCAACAAGAGGTTGTTGATAATGATCAAGAGGTTGATCAATACACATAAAACATTCATAGATCTGGTAGAGTTAGCATTTCACCTGAAATATATGGATTTTTCATGGATGGATGCTATGAGGTTGACTCCGATGAGCCAACTACATACCATGATGCAATGTCCAATTCGGATTGTGACAAATGGCTGGAAGCCATGAATGTAGAGATGCAATCCATGTATGACAACCAAGCTTAGGAATTGGTTGACACTCCACTTAACTCCAAACCGGTTGGATGCAAGTGGGTTTTTGAGAAGAAAACAAATATGCATGGAAACTTGGATACTGACAAGGCTCATGTGTACAAAAAGGCTAGTGGGAGTGTAATCACAATCTTAGTATTGTATGTTGATGACATACTACATTTTGGAAATGACATTCCAACCATGGAAGGTGTTAAAACCTGGCTTGAAAGTTGTTTTTCCATAAAAGATCTCGGTGAAACCGTCTATATTTTGGAAATAAAGATCTATAGGGATAGATCGAGGCGGTTGATAGGGTTAAACCAAAGTGCATACATTGATAAAATCTTGAAAAGGTTCAAGATGGAAAACTCTAAGAAAGGTATGGTACCTATTCAAAGAGGGACAATATTGAGTGCAACTCAATGTCCAAGCTCAAAGGATGAGCAACATCGTATGAAGGACATCCCATATGCGTCTGCTATAGGATCCATCATGTATGCGATAATATGCACTAGACTGGACGTGTCATGCGCGTTAAGCATGACAAGTAGATATCAGCAGAATCCATGTAACAGCCATTGGATGGCTGTTAAAAGTATATTGGAATACCTTAGGAGGACTAAGGATGTGTTTCTAATATACGGATCTGATGAAGAGGAACTAGTTGTAAAGGGTTACACGAATGCTAGTTTCCAAACTGATCGAGATGATCCTCGATCACAATCGGGGTACGTCTCCATTATGAATAGAGTAGCGTTGTCCATTACAGAATTCGAATACATAGCCGCCTCATTAGCAGCTTGGGAAGCTGCATGAATAAAAGGTTTATCACCAATCTAAGGATGGTCTCTACCATTCAAGACCCCTTAGAAATCTTTGTGATGACGAGGGTGCGATTGTTCAAATCAAGGAACCCCGTGCACATCAAAAGATTAGGTACAATGAGCGGAGATTCAACTACATAAGGGATGAAGTTGAAAAGGGAAAGTTATGTATTCGCAAAGTTCACTTTGATCAAAACATTGCGGATCCACTCACGAAGCTCCTTGAAAGGGCAAAGCATGAAAGTCATACCTATGCCTTAGGACTTCGATATTCTAGTGATTGGACTTGATCAAATTTTGTATTTGAATATGTGGAACTCTTTATTATTTGAGTAAAATTATTTGGTTATAATGTCTCAATTAATGTTCCGATTTAGCATGTTTAATCCATGAGTAAATTATTTACTCTAAATGTCCGTAGTCGTTCATACTTGTGGGAACAAGTGTGAGGGTAAGACTATTATGAACTTGGATTGGTTGACATTCATAAGGATGAATATAGAGCAATAGGTTGCTACCAAGGTTCATAGATATTTGTGGGATACAAATATTGGACTAACCCGCATCTCAAATTTTACTACATGGAATCTTATCGATTGATCATAAGTAAATTTGAGTAAAGGCGAATATCATTTGGTATCCTTCGACCTGAGTTACATATTGGGTTTTGATATTCACCAAGTGTTACACCTTGAACTAGTTCTTCACTGATATGAAATAATTGTCAGTACATAAGGCTATGTTCAGGTATAACATAAGGTGATTGTGAGAAACGTATGTAGTCAAGATGGGATTTGTTCCTCTTATTCGTTGAGAGTTAGATGTCTAAGGCCTGATTAAGTTAAATCAACAAGAAATGATCATTCTATGTTCTTGGATTTAACATGACATCTGCAACAAAAGGATAGATGATTGATTCACCTAAATCATTTCAAGTAGGGTACTTGAATGGGATGATGTTATTGAATGGCCATAAGTCATGCGTATTAAGGGTAGTAAACCGTTGTTAGGCGTTATTTACTGCTTGCATCAATCTTTTATGAATCTTGGGCAAGTGGGAGATTGTAGGATTCTATGTGCCCAAGACACTTAGAATATTGATGTGGTTAGTACGTTATGATCCAAGTCGGGTTATACCCAATAACAAACTTAGCAAACACCAATTAATATTTAATTGATGATATGATCATGCAATTAAATATTTACACCAAATTTAGAAAATGGGTTTTCTAAATAAGTTGCATATGAGATGGAACAATTTATTAGGATATTTTGCTCAATAATATTATTTGTAATGTTATTTAAGTAAGTTAGATAACATTACAAATTAATAATAGGAGTGTATGGATTATACAATTAAAAGGTTAGTTGTATATATCTAATAAAAGACTAGTTATATGTGTGTGTTAATGTTTGAAGTTTATAAAAGAAAGCTTTAAGTTTATAAAAGAAAGCTTGAATTTATAAAAGAAAGCTTTATGATTATAAAAGAAAGCTTGAATTTATAAAAGAAAGCTTTATGTTTATAAAAGAAAGCTTGAATTTATAAAACAAAACTTCTCCATTTAAAACACACACACAAACCGTCCACTATGGACAATGCATGTGAGTGTGTATTATTCTTTTCTTTTGACTCTCTTGGTAAGAACAAGAACTGCATGCTCCACCAACTTGTCTTTGGGAAGAACAAGCACATGCACCATGTCTCCACTAACTAGTCTAATATACTCCAAAATTCATCTCATTATATGCACAACACAAGACCAAAATTCAGCTCTCTCTCTCCCCTCAAACCTTACGGGTTTATGCAGCAAAAGAGAAGTGTTTTTCAGCCAAGTTTCAAGCTGAGTTAGAGTGGTTCTTGGTGTGAAGATCATGCACTTCATGAATATGATTCAAGCATGCAACTAACACAAAACAATCAACTCTCTCTCTCCTTCTAACTTACGATTTTCAGCTGCTGAAAAATAGGGTTTTCAGCAAGAAACAAGCTGAGTTTTTGGTGTTGTTTTGGTGATTTCTACCTAACAAGAGAAGGTGTTTGCAAGGAGCTTGGGGTATACTAGCTTGAGGGTTCCTTCTTTGCAGTCTTGGCCGAGTTCTTGAGCATCTAACAACTCTTTTCTGTCGAGTTTAGCTGCTGCAGAAAGGTATTAATCACAGCTCAATGAAGCTGTGATTTTATGTAGTTTTACATACGTTCATAGCTTGCTAATTCACATAAATGATCCTTTGTTCCTTGGGTTTGTTTTATACATTAATATGGTCATCTAATGAACATATTTTTCAGCTTATAAAAGGGTTTATAAGGTTGTAATTCCGCTGCGTTTTCAGAAAGTTTAAATGGTTAAACTATGATTTTATGTTCTAACAAACCCAACAATTAGCTGTAATGAACATCGCAATAGTTATCAATGTAAATTAGAGTTTTAAGAAAATTGAACTCGTAATCTAGTAGTTGGTTTTGTAACCAAAGCATTTGAGAACATCTTGCTGAAGTAGCTATGTACTCGCTTCGGCGGTTGAAACGGAGACATTTGTTTGTTTCTTACATTGCCACGAGACTAATCTGGGTCCTAAAAACTAACAACCACCCGTAGTAGATTTTCTATCTTGACAACATCCTCTATAATCATTATCAGTATATCCATGTAACTTAAAGTTTTCTTCGTAAGGATGCCATAGCCCTAAACTTGGTTTACATTTGAGGTACCTGAATATTCTTTTAATAGTAATTAAGTGGGATTCCTTCGGGTCTGATTGATACCTGGCACAAACACAAACAACATACATTATGTCTGGTCTTGATGCAATATGATACATCAATGAACCAATCATAGATCTGTATAATGTTTGGTCTATAGATTTTGATGTGTGCTAGATAATACTAAATTAAACTAACAAATAGAACTCTAACTGGACACTAAAAAGCTTTAAATTTATAAAACTAAGACTCGATACTAAGCAACACAACCGGCAGTGTACCGGTCGACTGCAGAATAGCTTTTAAGTCCGAGTTATCGAACCCAAAGACTTCTGTATGGAAAACAAAAACTAAACTTACCTAAGACTCGACTAAAAATACTAAGCGAAAGTAAAATAGGGGGTTTGTTTTTAAATTGCTTTAGAAGGAAATGAAAACAAGACAGACACAGGGAAAAGACTAGAATTAAGTTCAGATGATCAAAAACACTACCTAGGCAGAATCCTATACACGTTTTGGCTGTTCTTCTAACGGTTTTGGAAAGACCTGTATAACCGGAATCTAGAGATACTAACTTAAAAGGGACCTAGAGATACCTCGACACTTTCAAGGAAAGCAACTAGATAGACCTAATAAGCCAATAAAACACCGGTTTGTGGATTACCCTCACAGGTTCTCCAAGAGGGCTAATAACACACCCGATAGACACTCTACCTCACGGCGCGAGTGTCACAATACCTAAAGGAAAGGGGATAGATCTGGAATGCCTAATCAGACTCAGGAAACTATGATATGAGCGGGAAACAAGACTGAACTTCTCACAGAGACTCTAACCTAGTAATCATTCACACAAGGTAACCTGATAACCTATTAACCTCACAGTATTAAGATTAGTTGCATATTTGATTAGTCCAATTCAAGATTAATTACTTCAATGATTCAATACGTCTACCAAATCATCTAAAAACCGCAAATACAAGGCAAACGATCGAGCATGCATCCATTATATGACAGACAATCACCAAGACACATGTGAAGTAAATAATCAATCACAAGAACAGATCTAAATACACATCCACAACTGATTATGCAAACCAAATCATTATCATTAGCTTTTAAACACAAGTTCAATCCAAAAACCGAAAGAATACTAAACTAAACAATGTATATTCATCAAACCTAGGTAGCTACAGAAGTTTAGCCAAGAAACATGTTCATAACAGTAGCAAAACTAATAGGAGAAGTCATTGATTACAAAGGAATGAAAATAAGAAGAGAAACGTGAAAACCGGGACGATTAAGCCTTCGATTCTTCAATTCCTAACTTCAAACCTTCAATCTTCTGCTTCTTGAAGTGGAAATCGCCTCTTTGATCGTCTGGAAGTCCGGTCTCCTCGTTAGAATGTGTTAGACATTTTATTTAAAAGTGAAAATTAGGGTTTGGCCGCGTTCTCTCTCTTCGCGCAGCGCGTACATTATAACAACGCTGGGCGCGCACCGCTAAGGGACAAAATAGTCGGGGGCCGCGATCTCTCTCTTCGCGCAGCGCGTATAGAGGGGTTAACTGGTGCGCGCAGCGCGAAGACCCTATTTCTCTGCAATTTTTCTTTATTTTTCAAGTTTAACAACTTGCAACTCCTTCACTTGTCCAATGCCCTCGTTCCGACTCGTTTTACATTCCTTCCTGCATCCAAACACCTACAAATGACAAATAACGAAAACATTAACTTATTCTAATAAAATTAAAAACAATAGACGTAATAAGACTCAAAACCCGATTCTAAAAACATATGTGTTTTGCAACACATCAAACATCCCCACACTTGACTCTTTTTCGTCCCTGAAAAAGTATTATGCTATGGAATCATAATAAGGTTTAAATCCGGTTCTCAAAAAAAATTCAGGATAACGGCTTATATTAAGATCTAATAACATGTTGACCGCGATCACGGGTATATTTGTCCACTTAAACCCAACCGCCGATCATTCAGGTCTCCAATCGTATTGCAATTAAGTTCAAGTGTTTGATTAATTCATTATGGGTCTCACACTTCGGTACCTATTCCTGCTTCAAGCTTTCTAGGTACAGAATAAATCAAATTTCTAAGATTTTTCTACCACCGTAACCCACTACCCAACTGTAATCCCTCTATCTCTAGATGGAATTTGTTTGTGCCCTTTTGGCATCTTTTCTAAGCTTTTCTCATATATATATATTTTTTTCTGAGCATTGCCTTATTATACATAATTCTCAGAGGCGTTGCAAGCAAGAGTCACTATCCCCCGCAACCAACGCATGAGCCTTAAGCTTATTATACCCAATTCCTAGAGGTGTTGCAAGCAAGAGTCACTATCCCCCGCAACCAACGCATAGGCCTCAGGTTTTTAAAATTTTAAGTTCATTACTCTCTTTTTTTTTTTAGCTCAATATATGGGTGGATTTCCTAAAGGCGCCGCCTGTTAAAGCGTGCCTGCTAGAAAAACTACAGCTGGGTCTTAACATACAGTGGTACCCCTTATACTGTCTACGGTTTTGGTTTCCAATGGTGAGAACCCACAAGACTTAATAATGTTTAATTAAGTGTATTAGAATACTCCTAGGATAACCTTACAAGATCAATTGGGCCTACCCGCACATCCCAAATCAGACATGTTTTCAATCAGTTATTCATCTTATATGTATACTATTTGAAAAACCGAACACCTGATTTTATCTATCATTTTCCATTTTTTTAATATATGCAAACATCAAAATCAGGGACATTTTTTTTAAAGAACACACTAAAATAAAAATTAACACACGCAAAAATTAAAGACTGACTGACTCAATTAAATTAAACCTAAGACACATGTCTTCTTATCCCCACACTTAAATTTAACATTGTCCTCAATGTGGAAATTAAAAAGAAAGAAATAAATAAGAAGAGTTTTGGAAAAGACTTAGCTGGTAATAAGCAGATTCCATCTGAGCACAGTCTGAATCCGAAACCTCTGATTGTATAGCATTTCATTCGCGATCAGGAATCACTGGTTGCCTCCTTAAAAAGTGTTGGATATATTCACCCGAATGGAGATTGAGTACGGGTGAATTATTCCAAACCTGGTAGCATCCTGGTCATGTGTCAAATTGCAACCGAATAATCGTTTCCCTGCAAACACTTAACAAGACACGAAAACAAAGAACACGAAACATAAAAAAAATGACACACTACCTAGAACTCAAGTAAACCAACTCTACAAACTCTACAAACGGGTCACTACCCAAATACTATCTTCCAAGATCAACTTACGGAGGATCATGAAGACCTAGCTCACCCCCAATGCTCACTACATCATCACCAAACTCATCACCAAAGAAAAACCTACCATATTCAGACTTAATCAAGCTATCACAATCCCTACACTTGGGTTTTGCAAACGGTGGCGGTTTTCTTTCAGACCCTAACATCCCCACACTTGGGGATTTGCTATCCTTAATCATCACAGAATTTTCAAACTCAAAAGCAAACAACTCATCATCTTTCTCATAAATTCTCAAAAACTCATCAACTATTCTATCCAATTCCTCCTCTTCCTTGACAGAATATGCTCTCTCAACACAAACAACTTTAGTACTATTCTCTATACTCTTAACATTCTCCATTTTCCTATCAGCCACCTCACAAGAATTGATCAAGGAAACCGACTCTTTTGGAATACTAGGACCCCTAATTGATTTGGCTACCTCAAACACAACACTCTCTTCTCCTACGTGAAGTGTGATCTGACCCCTAAACACATCAATATTTGCCTTAGCAGTACACAGAAAGGGTCGACCTAAGATAATAGGAACACGTTCATCAGCCTCCATGTCTAAAACCACAAAATCAACGGGGAATACAAACTTACCAACTTTCACCAACAAATTCTCTACAATTCCTCGTGGGTACTTAACAGATTTATCAGCAAGGGAAAGTGTCATGCGCGTTGGACTCAATTCACCTAAACCTAATTTCTCATACAAGGAATAAGGCATAAGGTTAATACTAGCTCCTAAATCCGCCAACGCATGGCATTGAACCTCACTACCAAACAGACATGGGATTGTGAAAATCCCGGGATCTACCAATTTCTCCGGTAGTTGGTTCATAACCACCGCAGAACACTCACCCGACAAAGAGACACTTGAAATCTCACCCAGTTTGCTTTTATTCTTCAGGAGATCCTTCAGAAATTTCGCATACTTAGGCATCCACTGAATCACTTCTATGAACGGGAGATTGACCTTTAATTGCTTAAAGAGATCTAAAAAAATGCCCGTAATCCCTTTCATACTTTTGATGCTTAAGCCTATCAGGAAACGGGAGACGGGAATGGTCAATCTCAGGAGAATGCTCAAACACACTAGTCTTCTTAACAACCTTATCCCCAGAGGAATTTTCAACTACCTCTCTCTCATCTTTCTCAAACACAACTTCCTCAACTATAGGAGTTCTAACCTCATCTAACCTCTTACCCGACCTAATAGTAATGGCTTTAACATGTGCATTAGGGTTTTGTTGAGTATTACCGGGTAACTGACCTGGGGGCCTCTCATCTAACCTTCTAGCTATGTCCCCTACGGTCCTCTGGAGATCTATGAAAGCTGACTGTTGGTTTTTTAGAAGAGTATCATTCTCAGCTAGAATCTGTTGTGTTTTTCCATCTTTGACCACTAATTGAGTTAACAGATTCTCTATCCTACTCAATTCTCCACTACCCTGACTAACACCTTGATTCTGACCACTACCCTGCCCCCGGTTTTGACTAGAACCCTGTTGGAAACCTGGGGGAGCACCTGAAGAACGCCAGCTAGAATTGTTTTGATTTCTCCAACCGGAGTTATAAGCATTATTAACATAGCTAGCTTGTTCTTGACCTATCATAGGACACTCATTAGTGGCATGGTCACCTCTACATAGCTCACACCTATCAACCTTTTTCTTCAACTCTCTCACCTCACGAACTAGACTATCAAGAGCAGCAGCCACACTAGTATCCATGGTGACATGGTGAACTCCTCTGGATGAGGTACTAGTAGCAGGACTGGATTTCCTGTTTCCAGACCGCTGCTCATGTTCTGCTTGGGCAAAACTCTCAAACATTTCATTACATTCATTCACGTTTTTCTTACCCATTAAGTGCCCGCCCGCAGAAGTATCGAATCTAGCCCTAGTTTCATAATTCAACCCATTATAAAATTTCTCAACTAAAGCCCATTCGAACAAGCCATGCTGGGAGCAACGACTAAGGAGGTTTTGAAACCTCTCCCAAGCATGATAGTAAGGCTCGTCCGGCTCCATCCTGAATGAGTGGATTTCATCTCTAAGCCTAGATGCCTTGGCCGACGGAAAATACTTATGAAGAAAACGCTCACGAAGAGCCGGCCAAGTGGTGAATGTACCAGCTGCATGAGATTCGAGCCAAGTGGCGGCTCTGTCAGCAAGTGAAAATGGAAACAGCTGTAAGAAGATGGCATCATCAGACGCACCCTGCAACTTGAAAGTTCTACCAATTCGCTCTAAGCGACCTATGTGTGCAGGTGCGTCCTCATCCTCGCGTCCATGGAATTAACAGTTATTGGAGATAGCTGTCATGACGTAGGATGGGATCTCCCAAGAGTTATCATTAGCAATGGTAGGAAGTATGATTGGATTGCTAACTCCTGTGAAGCCATTAGTGGCTTGCTGATGAACAGTCTGATTTTTAGCCATATGTGTGTGTGGTGAACTGGGTGGGCTAGAATATGCAGAAGAGGTAGAAGAAGATGCTGTAGGAAAAGGTGTAGAATCAAAAACAGAAAGAGAAGAAGTACCACCCTTAAATTTGGGCAACGCAAGCTGCAAATCTTGATCCGGAGGTGGTCCTTGTGATCTCAAGTGGGGCATAAACCTGCAAAACACAAAGTTAAAAACTGTAAGACTGACTCAAACAAATAAAATAAAAACAAATTGAATTAAAAACAAACTAATTAAAAACACTTAGCACAAATAGCAATTAAATCAAGTAAGTCTAATTAACGCAATCGCCAAGAAGTCCCCGGCAACGGCGCCAAAAACTTTGATGTGTGCTAGATTATACTAAATTAAACTAACAAATAAAACTCTAACTAGACACTAAAAAGCTTTAAATTTATAAAACTAAGACTCGATACTAAGCAACACAACTGGCAGTGTACCGGTCGACTGCAGAATAGCTTTTAAGTCCGAGTTATCGAACCCAAAGACTTCTGTATGGAAAACGAAAACTAAACTTACCTAAGACTCGACTAAAAATACTAAGCGAAAGTAAAATAGGGGGTTTGTTTTTAAATTGCTTTAGAAGGAAATGAAAACAAGACAGACACAGGAAAAGACTAGAATTAAGTTCAGATGATCAAAAACACTACCTAGGTAGAATCCTATACACGTTTTGGCTGTTCTTCTAACGGTTTTGGAAAGACCTGTATAACCGGAATCTAGAGATACTAACTTAAAAGGGACCTAGAGATACCTCGACACTTTCAAGGAAAGCAACTAGATAGACCTAATAAGCCAATAAAACACCGGTTTGTGGATTACCCTCACAGGTTCTCCAAGAGGGCTAATAACACACCTGATAGACACTCTACCTCACGGCGCGAGTGTCACAATACCTAAAGGAAAGGGGATAGATCTGGAATGCCTAATCAGACTCAGGAAACTATGATATGAGCGGGAAACTAGACTGAACTCCTCACAGAGACTCTAACCTAGTAATCATTCACACAAGGTAACCTGATAACCTATTAACCTCACAGTATTAAGATTAGTTGCATATTTGATTAGTCCAATTCAAGATTAATTACTTCAATGATTCAATACGTCTACCAAATCATCTAAAAACCGCAAACACAAGGCAAACGATCTAGCATGCATCCATTATATGACAGACAATCACTAAGACACATGTGAAGTAAATAATCAATCACAAGAACAGATCTAAATACACATCCACAACTGATTATGCAAACCAAATCATTATCATTAGCTTTTAAACACAAGTTCAATCCAAAAACAGAAAGAATACTAAACTAAACAATGTATATTCATCAAACCTAGGTAGCTACAGAAGTTTAGCCAAGAAACATGTTCATAACAGTAGCAAAACTAATAGGAGAAGTCATTGATTACAAAGGAATGAAAACTAAGAAGAGAAACGTGAAAACCGGGACGATTAAGCCTTCGATTCTTCAATTCCTAACTTCAAACCTTCAATCTTCTGCTTCTTGGTGTGGAAATCGCCTCTTTGATCGTCTGGAAGTCCGGTCTCCTCGTTAGAATGTGTTAGACATTTTATTTAAAAGTGAAAATTAGGGTTTGGCCGCGTTCTCTCTCTTCGTGCAGCACGTACATTATAACAACGCTAGGCGCGCACCGCTAAGGGACAAAATAGTCGGGGGCCGCGATCTCTCTCTTCGCGCAGCGCGTACAGAGGGGTTAACTGGTGCGCGCAGCGCGAAGACCCTATTTCTCTGCAATTTTTCTTTATTTTTCAAGTTTAACAACTTGCAACTCCTTCACTTGTCCAATGCCCTCGTTCCGACTCGTTTTCCATTCCTTCCTGCATCCAAACACCTACAAATGACAAATAACGAAAACATTAACTTATTCTAATAAAATTAAAAACAATAGACGTAATAAGACTCAAAACCCGATTCTAAAAACATATGTGTTTTGCAACACATCAATTTTCCTTTTAGATCAGGCTCAATCTTGGTGTTTACATCAGCTAGAGTTCTAATGGACTTACAATCTTGCAGTTTAAATTTCTTCAAGAGCTTGTCAACGAACTTCTCTTGATTGATGAAAATACCATCTGCAGATTGCTTGACTTGAAGTCCAAGAAATAAATTTATTTCTCCCATAGAGCTCATTTGAAATCAAGACTTCATTATTTCTTCAAATTCATCGCACAATTTTAGATTGGAAGAACCAAATATGATATCATCGGCATACACTTGTACACATAAGAGATCATCAGCATCCTTCTTTATGAACAAAGTTAGATCGATTTTCCCTCGTATGTATCCATGTTGGATTATGTGTTGTGACAATGTTTCATACCAAATTCAAGGAGCTTAGTGGAGTCCATACAAAGCTTTGCTAAGCTTGTACACACAATGTGGAATTTCCAAATCTTCAAACCCGAAGGTTGTTTTACATACATATCATCGGTGATTGGACCATACAAGAACGCACCCCCTTTATGTCCGTTTGATACACTTTAAATTGCATCAATGATGCATAATCCAGGAAGACACGAATTGATTCAAGTCTTGCAACTGGAGCAAATACTTCATCATAATCAATACCTTTTTCTTGAGTGTATCCTTGTGCATGAGTCTTGCTTTATTTCTAATGACTACACCTCGATCATAGGTATTGTTTTTGAACAACCATTTTGTGCCTATGGCATTTTCTCCTTCAGGTAAATCCATAAGATTCCACACTTCTTGTTTGTGAAATTGCAATAATTCTTCTTGAATATCCTCAATCCAACTATTGTCCTTTAACGCTTCGGTAACGTTTTTAGGAACAATTTGAGAAAGAACACACGAGTATAAGCAAAGATTTACTTGTTTTGATTTACTTCTCGTAGTTCTCTCATTCAAAGGACCAATAATCTGATATGTTGGATGGTTCTTGTGAATACGAGATATTGGAATCTCATTTCCATGAACATGAACATCCAGATTGGTTTGGTTCAAGTTGGAAAGCTGATGCAATAGGCTTGAAGAATGTGGATTGAAATTGGGAACTTGGGTCGGTGAGTTGAGAAAGTAATCAAGATTACCAGAATCAAATACATCACCAGAAACGGATGATTCTAGACTCAGGTTGTACAACTTTAGTAACATCATTAAGAATTGGTTGTGAAACATTTTGATCTTCTAAAACGAAATGAGCTTCATCTTGATTAGATTGATCATTATTATTAAGCTGCATTATTGAATCCTTGACAAAAGAGAAAAATGGATAATTTGGGCTTGAGTCAACATTATCGTCAGAATCTGAATCATCACTGAAAGAACCGAGATCTCAATGAATTTTCTTTTCACCTGTAGAATCAACCAAGTTAGATTGATTAAACAAGTTAGATTGAAAAGAGTTTGACAATGAATCTAAAATCAAATAACCATGCTGGACCATTTGAAAATGATGGAAATGAATTTTCAAGGAATTTAACATTGAATGTTTCAAGTATAACATTTGTGCTAGAGTTATAAACTCGATAGGCTTTCGAATTAGATGAATATCCAATGAAAAATCCACTATTAGATTTTGCATCAAAATTTCCTTGATGATCTCTTGAGTTTAAAATCATTACTATACAACCAAAAGAGTTAAGAAAATCTATGTTTGGTTTCCTAACAAACATAAACTCATAAGGAGTTTTTAGTTTGTCTTTCACAATCAAAGAACGATTCTGGATGAAACATGCAGTCGATATGGCTTCATCCTAGAAAGTGATAGAATTTTTTGCATCTGCTAACATGGATCATGCAGCCTCAATCAAAGTTATGTTCTTCCTTTTAGCAACTCCATTTTGTTGTGGAGTTCTAGGAGCACTGAACTGATGAGCAATTCCTTTTAATTCACAAAACATATCAATATTAGCATTTTTGAATTCCATACCATTATCACTTATTATTACTTTTACTTTTTGTTCTAATTGATTTTCAACTTTTATGATGAATTCTTTTAATAATTCAGTCGTTTCAGATTTAGCATTCAAAAAGAAAACCCATGAAAATATTGTAAAGTCATCAATGATAACTAAACAATAAGATTTTCTTCTAATACTCTTCATGTTGGTTGGTTCAAAAAAGTCCATATGCAACATTTGAAGTGGTTTGGAATTTGAGTTTATCTGCTTGGGCTTATGTAAGGCCCCGCTCCCGGGCACCTCATAGTTGGTCATTCATTGCATACAAAACATATATTTAAATAAATTATCGCAGCGGAAACATTCAAAAGATACATTTCATTTCATCATAAAAGCTTGTACAAAAGATTACATCGTTGCTAATTACAAAATATTCATAAGCGGTGACCGCTAATACAAATATATAAAAAACTAAAAATTAAAGAAGATTCCTTAAGTAATCCCGTTTATCAGGATTCTTAAGGAAGGTTCCTTAAGTAATTCCTTTTATGGGGATCCTCAAGGAACACTTGGCATTTGCATGCAACATAATGTGTTGCATGCATTATAAGCCCGCATCCTGTTGCGTGGCAGCATTATCAAAAGGAGAATGCCATCCCAAAAGAGCTGAGTAGTCGCCTCGTGCCATCCCCAGCAATACTACCTGCCAACTGGAAACACATAAAAAGTCAGCGTTGCTGAGTGAGATCTAGTTTTAAAATAAACATACTTCGTTTTCATTATAAACCATTCTTTTCTTTCAAATGATCATACATCATACGTACACATAGATAATGTCCTTATTACCTCTTTCATTCATTATTACATCATTATCTTTCATTTCTTATCTAGATCTTGCCAGGCTTTACCCACTTCATAGTACTTGACTATGATTACTGTGGTCGAATGACAAGGATCCCATTTCATCTTTGCTTGCACATTGAATATCTTTTGTACCAATACCATATGCTATACCCCGATCAGTCTTAGCTACTGGGCCGAAGTCAACAAATGAACAACAAAGCGTATGCCACGGTACTAGTAGGTAAGCCGTAGAGGTACCATGCGTATGGTCAATCACAAAGAAGGACCCGTTTTCCTTATCCAATGCTTGCAAGACTTAGTTCGTTCATTCATTAATGCATGTATTCATCATCATATTTCTTTTTTATTTATTCATTAATACATGCATTCATCATCATGTTCCTCTTTCATTATCTTTCACTTTACGTTACATAATACTTTGTTCATTCATTTTCATAATTCGTAAAGTTTCGGAAAGATAAACATACACTATCATAAGGAACATACACACAATATTCATTCATCATCATACAAGGCATCATACATATATGGCATACAACAGGTACAACCATGCAACATCATCATCACTATCATGCCTATGTTACTCATTTTCCTCAAATTAACCAGATCTTACTAAGCCTGATCCGCATTTCACATTCTGGTTCATCCGCATTAGTCTGATCATCCACATTAGTCAATGCGGCTGAGGAATGCCTTAGCCACATTCTCTGTCTATCCGCATTGGTCCATGCGGCTGAAGAATGCCTTAGCCGCATGCTTGACTCATCCGTATTAGTCAATGTGGTTGACCAATACCTTACCGCATTTCCCAAATCGTCCACGTTTGTTTAATGCGGCCGAGATGCCCTCGCCACCTTCCCTGATTCGTCCGCATTAGGTTAATGCGGCTGAGTATTTCCTTAGCCGCATGTCCGGACATACTCGCATTGGGGCAATGCGGCTGAAGAATATGCCTTGACCGCATTTTCTTGGTCATCCGCATTAGTCATTGCGGCTGACCACCTTAGCAGCATTTTGTTCGGCAGTCCGCATTAGACACTACGGTTGAGTGTGGCAACCTGCAACTTAACCGGTGCCATTCTCATACCTCATTCATCATCTTAACCCTCTTTAGCACAGATTTATCATATTATCCAATTAGAACCAGCTAAACATGATGCATACCATTTTAGAACATACATTAACAGTATACATATATCCGACCAGACAGTATACACATATACATACACATACATGTACGGGTTAAACACCCGCAACTCGAAAACAATTTCAAAATGTGTTCCAGCCCCCAAAATCGTTCGAAAATGCGTAAAAGAGGGGTCCTAGAACTCACCTTGTGTTGCTGGGTATGGCTTCTTCAAAAACCATCACCGTGAGACCTTGTACCTCGAATCCGCCCTCTTCTTCTTCTTGTTCTTCCTTCAAATTCCGTGGTCTGCTCTTTCTCTCTCTAGAACACTTCGAAGATTTGGGATTGTGAGAAAAAGTTTGGGCAGCCATCCCTATGTATATCAGATCTTTACTTTTCTTTGTACTTTTTACACAAAACCCCCTCCACTTTTGTTTCCTTTCTTTTTCTTCCAAAATACTTTCTTTTCTATTTCTTCTTATTATTTATTTTTTATTTTTTTTGTCTAATCAAAATTTCGGGTGGTACAAGTCCACCCCCCTTATAAAGGTTTCGTCCCTGAAACCTGTCAGTCCTCGAACAGATGTGGGTAATATTGTCTCATTTCATCTTCAGTCTCCCACGTAGACTCGGATCCCTTTCTGTGCTTCCACTGTACATGCACAAGGGGAACCACTTTATTTGTCAGTCGCTTCTTTTTTCTATGGATGATTGCCACTGGTTGCTCCACATAATTGAGCCGTTCATCTACTTCGATATCTTCCAGTGGGACAGTCATATTTTCATCGGCCAAACACTTTCTCAGATGAGATACGTGGAAGGTCGGGTGAATTCCACTTAGCTCATCTGGCAACTCCAATCTATAGGCCACCTCTCCTACTCGATCAATGATTCGGAAAGGGCCTATGTACCACGGACTCAACTTGCCCCGCTTTCGGAACCGAATGATTCCTTTCCAAGGCGAGACCTTTAACATAACCAGGTCACCCACCTGAAATTCGATCGGTCTGTGTCGTTTATCGACATACGACTTCGGTCTGTCTTTGGTTGCCTTCATGTAGGTCTTGATTCTTTCAAGCTTTTCAGTCGTAGCCTCGACCACCTTGACGCTCCCCAACTCCTTCTGACCAATATCACCCCAACATACGGGCGTCCTGCATCTCCTACCGTATAGCATCTCATAAGGTAGCATACCAATACTGGCATGATAGCTGTTGTTGTACGAGAATTCAGCTAACAGTAGGTGGTCATCCCAACTTCCCCAAAAGTCAATCACACATGCCTGGAGCATGTCTTCTAACGTCTGAATGGTCCTTTCCGACTGACCATCAGTTTGGGGATGATAAGCCGTACTGATATGTAACCTCGTCCCCATAGCATCGTGGAATTTCTTCTAGAATTTGGATGTAAACCGGGTGTCGCGATCAGACACAATTGACACTGGTACACCATGAGGAGTCACAATCTCTTTGATGAAAAGATCGGCCAACCTCTCGGATGAGTATGTCTCGCGTATCGGTAGGAAGTGAGCACTCTTCGTCAGACGATCAACAATCACCCATATGGCATCATACCCTTTCGGAGTACGCGGCAGCTTCGTAATGAAATCCATGGTGATGTGCTCCCACTTCCATTCCGGTATATCGAAAGGTTGAATCTTCCCATACAGCTTATGATGTTCTGCTTTTACTTGCAAACAAGTGAGACATTTACTCACATACTCCACCACATCACGCTTCATACCCGGCCACCAATAATTTTTCTTCAAGTCTTGGTACATCTTGGTAGCACCGGGATGAATGGAGTATCGAGTTTTATGGGCTTCGTCTAAAATCTTCATTCGTAGATCCCCAAAACGAGGAATCCACATCCACCCGAATCGAGTCTTGACACCAAACGTGTTTTCACCCAACTCTGCGACTAGACCTCTCATTCGTTCCGAGTTAAGATGATCTTCCTTCAGTGCCTTATCTTGAAACTCTTTGACTTGCTTCATCACATCCGAGGTCATAATCAGTTGGTATGCCTTTACCCGTATCGGCTCGGGCCTCTCCTTTTGGCTAATGGCATTAGCCACCACGTTGGCTTTGCCCGGATGGTAATGTATCTGACAATCATAGTCTTTTATCAGCTCCAACCATCGCCGCTGTCTCATGTTTAGATCTCTCTGCTCGAAGAAGTACTTCAAGCTTTTGTGGTCTGTGAAGATGGTGCACTTCGTTTCGTAGAGATAGTGCCTCCAAATCTTTAATGCGAAGACCACAACTTCTATCTCCAAGTCGTGAGTGGGATAGTTAACCTCATGAACTTTTAGCTGTCGGGATGCATAGGCTATCACCTTTCCTCATTTCATTAATACGCACCCCAACCCCAAGTAGGAAGCATCAGAATAAACCACCAAATCTTCACTTCCATCGGGTAATGCCAATACTGGAGCTTGGGTCAACCTTTTCTTCAATTCTTCAAACGCCTTCTCTTGAGCTTGACCCCATACAAACTTCACATCTTTCCGGGTCAACTTGGTCAGTGGAGAAGCAATCTTGGAGAAGTCTTGAATGAATCTTCTGTAGTAGCCCGCCAAACCCAAGAAACTACGGATTTCAGATGGCGTCTTTGGAGACTTCCATTGCATTACTGCTTCCACCTTTGCCGGATCGACCATAATCCCATCCGGACTAACCACGTGACCCAAGAATTGGACTTCACGCAACCAGAATGCGCACTTGGAGAACTTGGCATACAATTTCTCTCTCCTCAACGTTTCTAGTACTTCTCGAATGTGACCGGCGTGTTCTGTCTTACTTTTTGAATAAATCAGGATGTCATCAATAAACACGATCACTGATTTATCCAACATCGGCCGACATACTCGGTTCATCAAATCCATAAAAGCAGCCGGCGCATTGGTCAAACCAAAAGACATGACAAGAAACTCGTAGTGACCGTAGCACGTACGAAAAGCTATTTTACGGATATCCTGCTCCTTCACCTTTAGCTGATGGTAGCTCGATCGAAGATCTATTCGTGAAAACCAACTTGCGCCTTGAAGCTGATCAAATAAATCGTCATTTCTCGGCAAGGGGTATCTGTTCTTCACCGTCAACTTATTCAGTTTGCAATAGTCGATGCACATCCTCATACTACCATCTTTTCTTCTTTACGAACAGGACTGGAGCACCCCAAGGTGAGATACTCGGTCTTATGAACCCCTTATCTAACAGCTCTTGCAACTGCCCCATCAACTCCTTCATTTCCGTTGGAGCCAATCGATATGGTGCTTTGGCGACCGGTTGAGCACCTGGTATCAGGTCAATCTGGAACTCGATCTCTCGGTCAGGTGGCAATCCCGATAAGTCTTCCGGGAACACGTCTGGAAAATCACGCACAACCGGAACATCAGATAGTTGTGGTGTTGGCGTTTCCACATCTTTCACGTGACATAAGTAGGCGTTACATCCGCGCCTCATACACTTTCCCGCCACAGCCATTGAGATCACCTTCGGAATTGTAGTAACCCGATCACCATGAACTCTCACTGCATTACTGTCGGGTGCTATCAAATGAATCATCTTCTTGCGACACACAATGTTCACCTCAAAGTCCGCCAACCAATCCATCCCAAGCACCAAATCAAAACCACCTAGAGTCATCGTGAAGGGTCTAACCGGAAATTTGCGGCCCTCTAATTCTACATCACAACCCTCTATCACCTTAGAGATCCTAGTAGACTTACCTATGGCAGTTTCTACATCAAAGGGCACATCAACACGTCTACTATTAATAGGCAGCTTAGTACAGGAGGCATCAGAAATAAAACTTCTACTAGCACCCGAATCGAATAATACAGAGGCTAAAGTGTGGTTCAACAGAAACTTACCGGACACAACATTAGGGTCCGTCCTGGCCTCCTCCTGCGTCATCATGAATGCCCTGGCCTTTGCCCTCGGTTCTTCACCTCCCGTCTTCTTCACGCCTGAACCCTCAGCCCTCGGCTTCTTGCAGTCTCTGCTCATATGACCACTTTCCCCACAGTTAAAACATTTGCCTGTCCGGCAATCCTTTGACATATGCCCTGCCTTCCTGCATTTGAAACAGATGTTTGATCCCCACTTGCACTCCCCCGAGTGCTCTCTTCCACACTAGCCACACTTCCTCAACCCTGCTCCTGTCATGACCACATGGTGGTCATCCACCCTTGTCTTCTTGTTACTCGTCGAAGTATCACCTCGACCAAACCTATTCCCCTGCCAATTTCTCTCACCACCTCCCTTCTTACTAACCTCAGCCTTCACCACCATAGCTCGTTCATCATATAATCTCCCAGCCAAATCCACTGCCAACCTAAAGGTCCTCGGTCGGGTAGTAATCAAATGCCTGCGGATGTCAGCTGGCAGCCCCTGAATATACCGGTTGATCTTTCAAGACAACGGCGTCACCTGATCTGGCACCATCCGCGCCATTTCATTAAACGTGGCGGTGTATGTTGGTGGGTCATCGTCCCCGCCTCCAACTGCAGGAACTCTCTCTCAACTTTGTCCATTTCCCGACGAGGACTGAACTCCTCGATCACCATCCTTTTTAACTCGGCCCACTTCATCTTCCCAATGGCCCTGCTACCCTTGGCTTGGACTATATTGTCCCACCAGCACAAAGCCGACCCCGTGAAAGAGTGGGTAGCAAACTTCACCTTCTTGTCCTCCTGGAAATCACTAATATCGAGGATAGCCTCCATTACTCTCACCCATTGGTGAGCATCAGCAGCAGTGCCAGAGCTGTCAAACGTAGGGGGCTTGCACCTCATAAACACCCTATAGTTACAACCTCGGGTTGTCTCCCGTACCGGCTCCTCTTCCTCTTCCTCTTGATCATCAGATAGATGTTGGGTTTGTTAGAACACTAAAACATAGTTTAACCTTTAAACTTTTCAGAAAACGCAGCGGATATAATGGATTATAACAAGTTTATAATCTGAAAATTTCGTGTTCTAAATGTGGTTTTAAGACGAAAAACAAAACCCATAACAATGAGGATCTTAAATATATGAATGGACAAGCTATGTATGCATAAAACATCATAAAATCACAGCTTGAATAAGCTGTGATGTCTACCTTCTTCCAGCAAGAAAGTCGACCAAATGGAGCTGTTGGAGGCTTCAAAAACGTCCAAGAATAGGGCTGAAAGATGGCCAAGACTTCAAGCTAGAAGTCCTCAAACGTCTATACCCACAAGCCTTGAAGCAAACACCTTAGTTGCTAGGATTTGTACACCAAAACTTGAAGAAAACAAGCTGCCAAAACCCCCATGAAACCGTGAGATCTAGAGAGAATATGGAGAGAGTTCCTTTTGTTAAAGTTGCATGTGTGTGTATGAAATGAATGGCTGTTCCAAGAGTTGGTTAAGACCCCTTAATGTCTTCCATCCAATCAACAAATATGGTCCAATAGCATCAAAGGGGGGGCGGCCGATTTTTAAAGTTTGAAAGGGTTCCCCCCTTTTTTTGTTTATTAGACACATTGATTTGTTATTGGTATTATTATTTGTCCCTCTTAGAAAATGTATACAACTAACCAATTAATTGTATAACATATATAGCCATTATTTATTTGTAATGTCATCTAATAACATTACAAATAATATCATTGAACAATATATCCTAATAAATTGTTCCATGTCATATGCAACTTGTTTTAGAAAAACAATTTTCTAAATTGGTGTTAATATTTTATTGCATGATCATATCATCAATTAAATATTATTTGGTGTTTGCTAAGCTTGTTATTGGGTATAACCCGACTTGGATCATAACGTATTAACCACATCAATATTCTAAGTGTCTTGGGCATATAGAATCCTACAATCTCCCACTTGCCCAAGATTCATAGAAGATTGATGCAAGCAGTAAATACCGCCTAACAACGGTTTACTACCCTTAATAACCCTACTTGAAATGATTTAGGTGAATCGATCATCTATCCTTTTGTTACAGATGTCATGTTAAATCCAAGGACACAGAATGATCATTCCTTATTGATTTAACTTATCAGGCCTTAGACATCTAACTCTCAACGAATAAGAGGAACAAATTCCATCTTGACTACATACGTTTCTCACAAACACCTCGTGTTATACCTGAACATATCCTTATGTACTGTCCACTATTTCAGGGCAGTGAAGAATAGGCTCAAGGTATAAAACTTGGTGAATATCAAAACCTAATATGTATCTCAGGTCGGAGGATACCAAATGATATTCGCCTTTACTCAAATTTACTTATGATCAATCAATAAGATTCCATGTAGTAAAATTTGAGATGCGGGTTAGTCCAATATTTGTATCCCACAAATATCTATGAACCTTGGTAGCAACCCATTGCTCTATATTCATCCTTATGAATATCAACCAATCCAAGTTCATAATAGTCTTACCTTCAAACTTGTTCCCACAAGTGTGAACGACTACGGATATTTAGAGTAAACATTTTACTCATGGATTAAACATGCTAAATTGGAATATTATTTGAAACATTATAACCAAATAATTTTATTCAAATAATAGAAAGTTCCATATATCCAAATACAAAATTTACAGATCAAATCCAATCACTAGAATATCGAAGTCCCATGGCACAAGTATGACCTTCATGCTTTGCCTTTTCAAGGAGCTTCGTGAGAGGATCCGCAATGTTTTGATCCGTGTGAACTTTGCGAATACATATCTTTCCCTTTTCAACTTCATCTCGTATGTAGTTGAATCTCCGCTCAATGTGCCTAGTCTTTTGATGAGCACGGGGTTCCTTGATTTGTGCAATCGCACCCTCGTTATCACAAAAGATTTCTAGGGGGTCCTGAATGGAAGGGACAACCCCTAGATCGGCAATGAATTTCTTCAACCATGCAGCTTCTTGAGCTGCCAATGAGGCGACGACGTATTCTGATTCTGTAGTTGATAGAGCCACCACGTCCTGCTTGGAGCTCTTCCAAGAAACCGCTCCTCCATTCAGAATGAAAATGTATCCCGATTGTGACCGAGAATCATCACGATCGGTTTGGAAACTCGCATCCGTGTAACCTTTTACAACGAGTTCCTCGTCACCAGATCCATAGATTAGGAACATATCTCTTGTCCTCCTTAGGTACTTAAGTATGTTCTTAACAGCCATCCAATGACTGTTTCCAGGATTCTGCTGGTAACGGCTTGTCATGCTTAAAGCGCATGACACGTCCGGTCGAGTGCATATCATTGCATACATGATGGATCCTATAGCAGATGCGTATGGGATTGCCTTCATGCTATCTTGCTCATCCTTTGAGCTTGGACATTGAGTCGTACTCAATATCGTTCCTCTTTGAATAGGTACCGTACCTTTCTTAGAGTTCTCCATCTTGAACCTTTTCAAGATCTTATCAATGTATGCACTTTGATTCAAACCAATCAACCGCCTTGATCTATCCCTATAGATCTTTATTCCCAGAATATAGGCGGCTTCACCTAGATCCTTGATGGAAAAACAACTTCCAAGCCAGGTTTTTACACCTTCCAAGGTTGGAATGTCATTTCCAAATAGTAGTATGTCATCAACATACAATACTAGGAAAGTTATTATGCTCCCACTAGCCTTTTTATACACGCAAGCCTCATCAGCGTTTTTGATGAAGCCAAATTTCTTGACCTCCTCATCAAAACGATGATTCCAGCTTCTCGATGCTTGTTTCAATCCATAGATTGATTTCTTTAACTTGCATACTTTATTAGGATGTTTTGGATCAACAAAACCTTCAGGCTAAACCATATAGACATCTTCCTCAAGATATCCATTTAGGAAAGCGGTTTTGACATCCATTTGCCAAATCTCATAATCATAATGAGCAGCTATGGCAAACAATATCCTTATAGACTTTAGCATCGCAACAGGTGAGAAAGTTTCATCATAATCAACCCCTTGAGTTTGAGTGAAACCCTTTGCTACAAGTCTAGCTTTATAAGTATCCAAGTTTCCATGCATATCGGTTTTCTTCTTAAAAACCCACTTACTTCCAACTACCTTGGAATTAAGAGGTGGTACAACAAGTTCCCAAACTTGGTTGTCATACATGGATTGCATCTCAACGTTCATGGCTTCTAGCCATTTGTCACAATCCGCATTGGACATTGCATTATGGTAAGTGGTTGGTTCATCAAAATCTACCACATAGCATCCATCCATGAAAAATCCATATCTTTCAGGTGGATTACTAGTTCTACCACTTCTGCGAACGTGTTGTGTGTATTGATCAACCCCTTGATCTTCCTCAACATCCTTATGTTGAGTGCTAGTTTCAACCAAACGTGTATCGGGTTGTGGTTCTTGATCCTCTTCAAGATCCACTGTTCTACTGCCAGCTCCTTCCATAAGGAACTTAGCTTCTAAGAACTCACCCTTTCTGGCAATAAACACCTTTTGTTCCAGTGGATCATAGAAATAATATCCCATAGAATCTCTAGGATATCCAACAAAGATACACTTGGTGGATCGGACTTCCAATTTGTTTGGGATGGGAGTCTTAACATAAGCCTCACATCCCCAAACCCTTAAGTATGATAGGGATGGAACTCTTCCATGCCATATCTCAAAAGGTGTCCTTTCCACCTTTTTGGTTGGGGCCATATTTAGAATACGGGCCGCGGAGAGCAAAGCGAAACCCCAAAATGATAGAGGTAATGTGCTTCTAGCCATCGTAGATCGGACCATATCCAATAAGGTTCGATTCCTCCTCTCAGACACACCATTATGTTGTGGTGTTCCAGGTGGAGTGAGTTGTGAGACAATCCCACAACTCCTAAGATGATCTTGAAAAACATCACTTAGGTATTCACCTCCTCTATCGGTACGGAGAATTTTAATTGACTTATTGAGTTGATTTTCTACTTCATTCTTAAAGATTTTGAACATTTCAAAAGCTTCATCTTTGTGCCTTAATAAGTACACATACCCATAGCGACTATAGTCGTCGGTAAAGGTAATGAAGTATCTTTCACCATTCCTAGTCATTGGCTTAAAAGGACCACATACATCCGAATGTATGATTCCTAATAAATCTTTTTCCCTTTCAGTAGTTCCACTAAAGGGCGCCTTAGTCATCTTGCCTTGTAAACAAGATTCACAAACATCAAATGAATCACATTCATTTGCTTTTAAAAGACCATTCTTTTGAAGTGTTTGTAAACGTTTCTTGTTTATATGACCAAGACGACAATGCCAAAGATAGGTATCACTCAAGTCCAACTTGAGTTTCTTGGTGTTTGCTTGGTACAATGAACTATTTAAAGTATTTTCATGAACCAATTCATAAATACCATTAATTGGTATAGCTTTAAAATAGAACATACCATTTAAAGAAACATGAATGTCATTTTTAATAAAAGATAATACATAATCATAATGTATTAATTGAGATACAGAAATAATGTTCCTAGTCAAACTAGGAGAATACAAAACATTCTTCAAAATAACTTCCAAACCATTTGGAAGTCTTAGGATGTAGTCCCCACGAGCTTCAACTAAGACTTTAGTTCCATTGCCCATGAAGAGGCTAACATCCCCTTTCTTGAAGTCCCTACTTCTTGTGAACCCCTGCAACAAATTGCAAATATGAGTTCCACATCCGGTATCCAATACCCATGTGTTTGAAGATGTAACATTAAGATCAATATGTATCATGTATATTGTACCTGAGGTCTGCCCGGCATCCCTCTTTGCTTTCAACTCTTGGAGATGGACAGGACAATTCCTTGCCCAATGTCCTATCTCCCCACACTTGAAGCATGGGTCATTAGTAGCAACCTTTTGCTTCTTCTCTTGTGGTTTGGGTGGTACCCTTACCACCCCTTTCCCTTTTCCCCAAACAGGTCCCTTACCCTTGGCAACCTTTGCCTTGGGTGCGGGATGAGGCCTCTTGTTGTTCCCACCTTCATTGATGGTGAGAACGGGTAAAACCCTTTTATCCATGGCCGCCTCGGCCGTTTTGAGCATTGAGTGAAGCTCACCAATGCTTTTGTCCCATGCATTCATGTTGTAGTTCAACCCAAATGTCTCGAACCTTTTGGTTAGGCCATTTAGGATCAAATCCGTGGCCAACTCCTTCGAGACGGGACAATTTAGCCTCTCGAGGCGGTCAATATGACTTTTCATCTTAAGTACATAAGATGAAACAGATTGGTTGTCGTCCATACGACATGCATGGAGCGCTCGAACCGTTTCGAACCGCTCAACCCTTGCTTGCTGTTGGAACGTTTCCTTCAGCTGGGTTATGATGTCGTAAGCTCCGTGATGTTCATACTCCTTTTGGAGATCCGGAGTCATGCTCGCTAGCATGAGACAAGACACTTGGACGGAGTCCTCAGTGTATTTCAGCCAATCATTAAAGGCCTCCTCATCATCCTCGCTAGGTTGATCAGGGATAGGGTCGTCTAAAACATATGATCTTCTCTCTTGCTTGAGAACAATTCTCAAGTTTCGATACCAATCAATAAAATTGTTATGATTTAGACGTTCCTTTTGGAGGATCGCTCGTAGTGATTGGTTTGACGCGGACGAGTTATCGTGATTTTCATTATTGGTGGCCATCTACAAAATTTAACAAAGATCAATTTTAGTATTTTCGATATTGCTAATTTTAATATTTAATGCCTTTTAAGGTCAATTTTATATCAAAATCTAGAACCCAACATTACATTTAAATTGTGGTTAGGTGACCTTTATCCCACTATTTAAATTAATAAGGTGGTCAACGTTTGATGATTGCAACCATTTGCAACTTCTAGAGGTATGGGATCGACTTTAAACATCATATGCAAAGTCGGCATGTTAATCCCATCAACACCTATTTGGAAACCATATTTTAGGTGATCCATTCAACATGGTTTGCAAATCAAGTTACCCTACTTGCACACACATGTGAGTTTACCAACATAGGTGGTTAGGTGACCTTTATCCCACCAATGTGGTATTCCCACCTTAAGTCATAAGTTCCATTAAAATGGTTAGGTGACCTTTATCCCATTTAGAGTTTCCAAATGACTTAAGTGTTGTGCAAAAGGATGGTGTTAAACTTGTTTGTTAAATGTTTAGAGGTTTCATAATTCTAGTTTAGAAAACTCTATGTACTTGTATTTGCATGCTTTCAAATACAAGGTACCCTATGGTTTTGATTAAGACCTATTTTAATCTTTAAAACCATTAAATTATTTTAATAACCTTTTATTAACCTTTAATAATCATCAATTTTCAGCTTGTTAAGTTTGTTAATAAGTTTGTTTTGAATATCCAAATATCAACCAAACAATCAAAATAACAAACAATCAACCAAGCATAAACATTAACAATCATATGTGCATAACCATAGCCCTTATGTTGACAACACTTGTTTGCCATCACAAGTGTTGTCTTTGGTCTTTCTAAGGGTCAAACATATCATAAAGGTTCCAAGAACCTCCCACTAGAAACCGCATCCAAATGCTCCATGTTTCTTGTGTCTTTGTGTCCATCTTTGGGTCTTGATCTTGTACATCTTCCTTTTACAAAATTGTATCCTAATACATTTTTTCTAGTAAAGGAAATGAACCTAATCTATTATTACATAACCAAATGAATGAATAATTACAACCCAAATGAATAAACACAAATATTACAACCAAATTGAATGAATAAAACAACCATTTGAATCATCCAAACAACACAAGGTCAATGGCTAGGTTATGCACTACAACATCCAATGATTAAATCATCAAAATATATCATGAATCCCCACTTAAAACCATCAAATTTCAGCCAACATAAACTGAAATTTTGGTTTTAAATATTGTCCAAACAATCAACATATCAACATACATATCTTTCAAGGTTTAATGACAAGCATGTGTGATGTAACCTTGAAAGTTGGGGATTTCAACAAGACATAATATTTCAGCCCAAAAACAGCCTATAACATGTCTAATATCATCTTTTAAAACCAATTTCAAAAGATGAATCAAGCAAGCCATCCATATAACCGGCTCTTGATGCCATTGTTGGGTTTGTTAGAACACTAAAACATAGTTTAACCTTTAAACTTTTCAGAAAACGCAGCGGATATAATGGATTGTAACAAGTTTATAATCTGAAAATTTCGTGTTCTAAATGTGGTTTTAAGACGAAAAACAAAACCCATAACAATGAGGATCTTAAATATATGAATGGACAAGCTATGTATGCATAAAACATCATAAAATCACAGCTTGAATAAGCTGTGATGTCTACCTTCTTCCAGCAAGAAAGTCGACCAAATGGAGCTGTTGGAGGCTTCAAAAACGTCCAAGAATAGGGCTGAAAGATGGCCAAGACTTCAAGCTAGAAGTCCTCAAACGTCTATACCCACAAGCCTTGAAGCAAACACCTTAGTTGCTAGGATTTGTACACCAAAACTTGAAGAAAACAAGCTGCCAAAACCCCCTTGAAACCGTGAGATCTAGAGAGAATATGGAGAGAGTTCCTTTTGTTAAAGTTGCATGTGTGTGTATGAAATGAATGGCTGGTCCAAGAGTTGGTTAAGACCCCTTAATGTCTTCCATACAATCAACAAATATGGTCCAATAGCATCAAAGGGGGGGGCGGCCGATTTTTAAAGTTTGAAAGGGTTCCCCCCTTTTTTTGTTTATTAGACACATTGATTTGTTATTGGTATTATTATTTGTCCCTCTTAGAAAATGTATACAACTAACCAATTAATTGTATAACATATATAGCCATTATTTATTTGTAATGTCATCTAATAACATTACAAATAATATCATTGAACAATATATCCTAATAAATTGTTCCATGTCATATGCAACTTGTTTTAGAAAAACAATTTTCTAAATTGGTGTTAATATTTTATTGCATGATCATATCATCAATTAAATATTATTTGGTGTTTGCTAAGCTTGTTATTGGGTATAACCCGACTTGGATCATAACGTATTAACCACATCAATATTCTAAATGTCTTGGGCATATAGAATCCTACAATAGAACCATTTCCGGCTCTGTTTGTTGCTGTCTGTTGGGTTTGTTGGCCTTTAACAAACTAGTTTAACCATTTAAACTAAGAAAACGCAGCGGATTAAATCATTTATTTCATGTCTTATAATCTGAAATATTAACTTCATTTCATGGCAATAACAAACCCAAGATTGTAAGGATCATTCATATGCGTATGAACTAGCTATCAAAAGGAGTAAACAACCAAACAACATCAACAATCTACCTTCCAAAAGCTGCTGAAAGTGTGAATGAAAACCCTTCCATAAGAGCTGCAAAAAAGCGTGATATAGATGAAGAAAATGCTGCTCTTGAATGGCCAAAACACCAAGGGAGGTGTCCTCAAGCATCCATACCCACAAGCCTCCAACAAACACCCTTTTTGCTAGGATTTCTTCACCAAAGTCGAACCAAGAACAAGCTGAAAACCGATTTTCAGCTTTTTGTTTCTTCAAAAGTTGAGAGAAAAATCTTGGTCATTGCATGTGTATGTGTGTGAGAGAGAGAGCAAGATGGATGAATGGTCTTGCAATCAATAGAGTGTAGTATTCAAGACAAGAGAAAAGGACCATATTGACCCCATGGGCGGCCGAAATATGCCTTTCAAAGGGGCTTCCCCCCAAAACTATTAAACACCAATGTTTATTAGTTACTTGTAAGAGTTATGCAATTAACCTATAAATTTTATATAACCCTTACACTCTCTCTTATTATTTGATGTCATTTGATTCAAAACAAATAACATTACAAATAATACTCATGGACAAAATATCCCAATAAGTTGTTCCATCTCACATGCAATTTTATTTAGAAAACCCATTTTCTAAATTGGTGTAAATATTTAATTGCGTGATCATATCATCAATTAAATATTGATTGGTGTTTGCTAAGCTTGTTATTGGGTATGACCCGACTTGGATCCAACAATCATGACGTACTAACCAAATCAATAATCTATGTATCTTGGGCATATAGAATCCAACAATCTCCCACTTGCACAAGATTCATAGAAGATTGATGCAAGCAGTAAATACCGCCTAACAACAGTTTACTACCCTTAATACGCATGACTTAGAAGCCATTCAATAACATCATCCCCTTCAAGTATCCAACTTGAACTGATTTAGGTGAATTAATCATTTATCCTTTTGTTACAGATGTCATGTTAAATCCAAGGACACAGAATGATCATTCCTTGTTGATTTAACTTAATCAGGCCTTAGACATCATACTCTCAACAAATAAGAGGAACAAATCCCATCTTGACCACATACGTTTCTCACAATCACCTTATGTCATACCTGAACATAGCCTTATGTACTGACAAATATTTCATATCAGTGAAGAACTAGCTCAAGGTATAAAACTTGGTGAATATCAAAACCCAATATGTGTCTCAGGTCGGAGGATACTAAATGATATTCGCCTTTACTCAAATTTACTTATGATCAATCAATAAGATTCCATGTAGTAAGATTTGAGATGCGGGTCAGTCCAATATTCGTATCCCACGAATATCTATGAACCTTGGCAGCAACCAATTGCTCTATATTCATGCCTTATGAATATCCACCAATCCAAGTTCATAATAGTCTTACATTCATACTTGTTCCCACAAATATGACCGACTACGGACATTTAGAATAATAAAATTATTCATGGATGTAAACATGCTAAAAGGAACATGACTCAAGGTATCGTGAATATATAGATGAGTCAAGTATTACAATTGTTCCATATTAATAATATTAATACTAAACAGATCAATTCCAATCACTAGAATATCGAAGTCCTAAGGCACAAGTATGACTTTCATGCTTTGCCCTTTCAAGGAGCTTCGTGAGTGGATCCGCAATGTTTTGATCAAAGTGAACTTTGCGAATACATATCTTTCTCTTTTCAACTTCATCCCCATGTAGGTGAATCTCCGCTCATTGTGCCTAATCTTTTGATGTGCACGGGGTTCCTTGATTTGAACAATCGCACCCTCGTCATCACAAAGATTTCTAAGGAGTCTTGAATGGTAGAGACCTTCCTTAGATTGGTGATAAACCTTTTTATCCATGCAGCTTCCCAAGCTGCTAATGAGGCGGCTATGTATTCGAATTCTGTAGTGGACAATGCTACCCTATTCATAATGGAGATGTACCCCGATTGTGATCGAGGATCATCTCGATCAGTTTGGATACTAGCATTCGTGTAACCCTTTACAACTAGTTCCTCTTCATCAGATCCGTATATTAGAAACTTATCCTTAGTCCTCCTAAGGTATTCCAGTATACTTTCAACAGCCATCCAATGGCTGTTATTTGGATTCTGCTGATATCTATTTGTCATGCTTAACGTGCATGACACGTACAGTCTAGTGCATATTATTGCATACATGATGGATCCTATAGCAGACGCATATGGGATGTCCTTCATATGATGTTGCTCATCCTTTGAGCTTGGACATTGAGATGCACTCAATATTATCCCTCTTTGAATAGGTACTATACCTTTCTTAGAGTTTTCCATCTTGAACCTTTTCAAGATTTTATCAATGTATGCACTTTGGTTTAACCCTATCAACCGCCTCGATCTATCCCTATAGATCTTTATTTCCAAAATATAGACGGCTTCACGGTGATCCCTTTTGGAAAAACAATTTTCAAGCCAGGTTTTAACACCTTCCATGGTTGGATAATCATTTCCAAATAATAGTATGTCATCAACATACATTACTAAGAACGTTATTATACTCCCACTAGCCTTTTTATGCACACAAGTCTTGTCAGCGTTCTTGATGAAACCAAATTTCTTGATCCCTTCATCAAAAACGTTGATTCCAACTTCACGATGCTTGTCTCAATCCATAGACTGATCTCTTTAACTTGCATACCTTATCAGGATGATTTGGATTGACAAAACCTTCAGGCTGAACCATATGGACAGTCTCTTCGAGATGTCCATTAAAAAAGGCGGTTTTGACATCCATTTACCAAATCTCATAATCATAATGAGCAGTAATGGCAAACTATATCCTGATAGACTTTAGCATTGCCACAGGCGTGAAGGTTTCATCATAATCAACCCTTGACTTAGAGTGAAACCTTTTGCTACAAGTCTTGCCTTGTAAGTATCCAAGTTTCCATGCATATCAGTTTTCTTCTTGAAAACCCACTTGCATCCAACCAGTTTGGAGTTAAGTGAAGAGTCAACCAATTCCCAAACTTGGTTGTCTTACATGGATTGCATCTCTACGTTCATGGCTCCCAGCCACTTGTCACAATCCGAATTGGACATTGCATCATGGTATGTGGTTGGCTCTTCGGAGTCAACAACGTAGCATCCATCTATGAAAAATCCATATCTTTCATGTGGAGTGCTAACTCTACCAGATCTGTGAACATTTTGTGTGTATTGATCAACCTCTTGATCATGATCAACAACCTTCTGTTGATTGCTAGTGTCAACTAAACGTGTATGGGCTTGTGGATCTTGATCCTCATCAAATTCCACTGTTCTATACGTCATTCCTTCCATAAGGAACTTGGCTTCCAAGAACTCTGCCTTTCGAGCAATAAATACCTTTTGCTCTGTTGGATCAAAGAAGTAGTATCCTATACAGTCCTTTTGGATATCCAACAAATATACACTTAGTGAATCGACTTTCAGTTGGTTTGTGTGTTAAGCTTAATATAAGCTTCATAACCCATAATTTTAAATATGATAGCGATGGAACTATTCCATTTCATATTTCAAAAGGCGTCGAATCCACTTTCTTGGTTTGGGCCATATTCAAAATATGAGCCGTGGAGAATAGTACGAAACCCCAAAATTATAGAGGTAGTGAGCTTATAGCCATCATGGGTAGAACCATATCCAGTAGGGTTCGATTTCTCCTTTCAGACACACCATCAAATTATGGTGTTCTGTGAGGAGTAAGTTGTGAGACAATCTCACAACTTCCTAGATGATGCCTAAAAGTCTCACTTAGGTATTCAACTTCTCTATCTAAATGGAGAACTTTGGTAGTTCTATCGAGTTGATTTTCTACTTCATTCTTGAAGTTTTGAACATTTCAAATTCTTCATATTTATGTGCCATCAAGTACACATAACCAAAGCGACTATAATCGTCGGTAAAGGTAATGAAGTAAGTTTCATCATACCTTGTCATTGTTTTAAAAGGACCTCATACATCCAAATGTATGACTCCTAATAAATCTTTTTCCCTCTCATTAGTACCACTAAAGGGCGTGTTGGTCATCTTACCTTGTAAACAAGATTCATACTTATCAAATGAACAATTTTCATTTGTTTTCAAAAGACCATTCTTTTAAAGTGTTTAAATCCGATTCTTGTTTATGTAACCAAGATGACAATGACAAGGATAAGAGTCACTTAAACCGTTTTAAGTCTCTTGGTACATGATGGGTATGATGTGTTATTATAGGACGAATCTTTAGGAACTAATTCATAAATATCATTAGAAGGCTTAGCCTTGAAATAATATACATCGTCCATATAAACATAAATACCATCATTTACAAACTTTAAATCATAACCATATCGTTTTAAAAGAGAAACTAAAATTATGTTCCTAGTCAAACTAGGAGCATATAACATGTATTGAACAACTTCCAAACCTTTTGAAAGTTTCAAAACATAGTCTCCTTTCTTAAAGTCCTTATTTCTTTTGAACCCTTGCAACAGATTGCAAAAGTGAGTTCCACATGCGGTATCCAATTACCCATGTGCTTTGAGGAAATAACATATAAGTCGATATGGATTATGAAAGTTATGCTTAAGGTTTGCCCAGCATCCCTTTTATTTCTCAACTCATTAAGATAGGTTGGATGATTCCTTTTCAAATGACCTATCTCACCATACTCAAAGCATGGATCGTTTTCGGTTACCTTAAGCTTCATAAGCTTAGATTTTGGAGGTTCCGCTTGGATCTTCCCTTCCTCTTTGCCTTTGATGTGCCCTTCTCCTTCGGCAACATTTGCCTTGGGATCGGGAATGGCCTTTCCACTGCCTACCTTATTGATCTAGAGAATAGGTAGAACCTTTCTACCCATCCCTGCCTTAGCTGTTGTGAGCATTGCGTGAAACTCACCAATGCTCTTGTCCTATCCATTCATATTGCAATTCATTATGAATGTCTCAAAATTTTAGTTAGGCCATTAAGGATCAAATCCTTGGCCAACTCCTTTGAGACAGGACAGCTAAGCCTCTCGAGGCGGCCTCAACATCATTGGGGTCGGGTTGGTTAGAAATAGGATCGTCAAGGACATTTGCCTGTTCTCTTGCTTGAGAACAATTCTCAAGTTTCGAGACCAGTCCATAAGGTTGTTATGGTTCAGACGATCCCTCTCTAGGATAGTTCTCAGTGATAGGGTATGGACGGTCGGGGTTGTAGCATTATTGTTTGCGGCCATTCTACAAATTTTACAAAGTTCTTTTTAGTATTTTTGAAAAATTTCATTTTAATTATTAATACCCTTTATGTCTCATAGGCAATTAATAATTAAAATCTAGAATCCAACGTTATATTCAAATAATGGTTAGGTGACCTTTATCCCATTATTCAAATTAACAAGGTAGTCAACGTTTGACAATTGCAACCTTTTGCAACTTCTAGCGGTATGGGATCGACTTTAAACATCATATGAAAAGTCGGCATGTTAATCCCATCAACACCATTTGGAAACCATATTTTAGGTGATCCATTGAACATGGTTTGCAAATCAAGTTACCCTACTTGCACACACATGTGAGTTTACCAACACAAGTGGTTAGGTGACCTTTATCCCACCAATATGGTATTCCCACCTTAAGTCATAAGTTCCCTCAAAATGGTTAGGTGACCTTTATCCCATTAAGAGTTTCCAAATGACTTAAGTGTTGTGTAAAAGGACGGTGTTAAACTTGTTTGAAAAGAGATTTTTAGTTTTCATTGATTCTAGTTTGAAAACTCTATTTACTTTGTATTTGCATGCTTTCAAATACAAGGTATCCTATGGTTCATTTTTAATAAAACCTCTTTTATTAAATCATTAATCCTTTAATAACCTTTTATTAATCACTTAATGATTAAGAACCATAAAATTCAGCTTGTTAAGTTTGTTAATTAGTTTGTTATGCATATTCAAATATCAAATAACAATCATACAACAAACAACCAAACAAGCACAATCATACAAACATATGTGCATAACTATAGCCACTAAGTTGACTACACTTGTTTGCCATCACAAGTGTTGTCATAAGGTCTTTCCTAAGGGTTGAACACAATACAAATGATGAGGTCTCCAAAGACTCCCACTTGAACTTTCATCCAAATGCTTCAAGTCCATACTTTGTGTCTTCCTTTTGTGCTTCCTTCCCAAGCATCTTCTTTTACAAAATATATATCCTAATACATATTTTCTAGTAAAAGAAAAATACTAATAATCTATTTATTACATTGCCAAATGAATAAATAAATTACAACCCAAATAGAAACACCAAAAGGAATTATTACAACCCAAATAGAAAGAATACAACCAACATGACAATTCCATAATCAACCAAATCCAAAACATACATGGTCAAGGCTATGTTATGCACTAAAACATGTATCCATATACATCATTTCAAGAACTAAATGAACCCCATTTGACCCTAAATTTTCAGCCAACACAAACTAAGAATTTAGGGTCTTTTGTCCAAACAAAACACAATCAACCAATTTGATATCATTCCATTCAAGATTTAATCTAAGCATGCAACATATAACCTTGAAAGGTTGGGGTATCATCATTTCATCACAAAACAGCCCCTATTAGGTTGTTTAAGTCCTATAAAACCAATTTTACTAGGACAAATGAAGCTATTCATCCACATATCCGGCTCTAGATGCCAATGTTGGGTTTGTTGGCCTTTAACAAACTAGTTTAACCATTTAAACTAAGAAAACGCAGCGGATTAAATCATTTATTTCATGTCTTATAATCTGAAATATTAACTTCATTTCATGGCAATAACAAACCCAAGATTGTAAGGATCATTCATATGCGTATGAACTAGCTATCAAAAGGAGTAAACAACCAAACAACATCAACAATCTACCTTGCAAAGGCTGCTGAAAGTGTGAATGAAAACCCTTCCATAAGAGCTGCAAAAAAACGTGATATAGATGAAGAAAATGCTGCTCTTGAATGGCCAAAACACCAAGGGAGGTGTCCTCAAGCATCCATACCTACAAGCCTCCAACAAACACCCTTTTTGCTAGGATTTCTTCACCAAAGTCGAACCAAGAACAAGCTGAAAACCGATTTTCAGCTTTGTGTTTCTTCAAAAGTTGAGAGAAAAATCTTGGTCATTGCATGTGTATGTGTGTGAGAGAGAGAGCAAGATGGTTGAATGGTCTTGCAATCAATAGAGTGTAGTATTCAAGACAAGAGAAAAGGACCATATTGGCCCCATGGGCGGCCGAAATATGCCTTTCAAAGGGGTTTCCCCCCAAAACTATTAAACACCAATGTTTATTAGTTACTTGTAAGAGTTATGCAATTAACCTATAAATTTTATATAACCCTTACACTCTCTCTTATTATTTGAAGTCATTTGATTAAAACAAATAACATTACAAATAATACTCATGGACAAAATATCCCAATAAGTTGTTCCATCTCACATGCAATTTTATTTAGAAAACCCATTTTCTAAATTGGTGTAAATATTTAATTGCGTGATCATATCATCAATTAAATATTGATTGGTGTTTGCTAAGCTTGTTATTGGGTATGACCCGACTTGGATCATGACGTACTAACCACATCAATAATCTATGTATCTTGGGCATATAGAATCCAACACTGTCTTCCTGAGGATCGGTTCCTCCCTCGTCTTTCATCTTCTCGTACCGCCTTTATCACTTCGGTCACTACAGACGGTAAGATCGTCTGCATGACCTGATGCACTTCCTCGACTACTGCCTCTTTTACCGAGGCTCTCAAATCAGCACTCTCATCTACCTCCTCTGGATGAGTGGTTTCAGGTCCTATAGGAACCTCCTTCTCCACTCTCGGTCTTCCTCTTGTGGCCCGCGGTTCAGCACCACATCCACCACCACGTGAAACTTTAGATGATCTACCACCGACCATCTTTGTAAGGCCCCGTTCCTGGGCACCTCACAGCTGGTCTATCATCACACATAAATCATACTCTTATTTAAATCATCGCAGCGGAATCAGTAAAAGATCTTTTTCATTTTAATATAAATGCTTTTGCAAAGTAATACAACACTCATTACAAAATATCGTTTGTTTGCATTACAATACAAAAACATTAACAAAAGAATGCCATCCCAAAAGAGCTGAGTAGCCGCCTCGTGCCATCCCCAGCAACACTACCTGCCAACTGGAAACACATAAAAAGTCAGCGTTGCTGAGTGAGTTCTAGTTTTTATAATAAACATACTTCGTTTCCTTTAAAAACCATTCTTTTCTTTACGCGATCATACATCATACGTATCCACATAGATAATATCTTTATTATCTCTTTCGTTTATTTATTCATTCATCCTTTATAACTTTGCTTGTACATTGGATATCATTTGTACTAATACCATATGCTAAACCCCAAACTGTCTTAGCTACTGGGCCGAAGTAAATCCGGAGACAGCAAAGCGTATGCCACAGTACTGGGCCGAAGTCACTAAATGAACAGCAAAGCGTATGCCACAGTACTGGGCCAAAGTCTATGGAGAGACAGCTAAACGTGGTGCCGCAGTACTAGAGGTAAGCGGTAGAGGTACCATATGTATGGTCAATCATAAAGAAGGACCCGTTTACCTTATCCAATGCTTACAAGACTTATTTCATTAGTTCATTAATGCATGTATTCGTCGTCATATTCCTTTTTCACTTATTCATTATTACATGCATTCATCGTCATGTTCCTCTTTCATTATCTTTCACTTTACGTTACATAATACTTCGTTTATTTGTCATCATAATACGTAAAGTTATGGAAAGATATACGTACATTATCGTAAGGAACACACATACCATTCATACATCATCATACCAGGTGTCATGCTCACATATCATAGCTTATGTAATAACATGCAACATCATTATCATCATTCCTAAGCCTTACTCCCATATCATTATATGCTTGTCATACTTACATATCATACATCATGCATAAACATACAACATTACTATTATGCCCGATGAGGACCATCTATAAGCCTGCAAGGTGTCATACACACATAACCTACATCAACAATCATCTACAGGCACTTATGGAAAATTCCATGTCAGGACTTACTCCTGTACTTTCCCCCGAAAGCCAGAATCCAACTATGCATCTCCTTGAGTTCAACATCCCTAATTGTCCCTCCTAAACCTTGGGAAATCATACTAGGACATCATACAAACACATACAAGTCCACATTCATACTTTAAACATACTACACATGATTACACCCAAATGGGTCAAGCATACACTTTACAAAATTGGGTTTTATATGTGTTCCAGCCCCAAAATCGTTTGAAAACATGTAAATGAGGGGTCCTAGAACTCACCTGTACTTGATGAGTAGCTTCTCAATCAAGCTTTAAAAGAGAGGGTTGCACTACACCACCTGCAGATAAGTTAACACTCAAATGAGTTAATTTCTGCCTAATTTCGCTGCTAGTTTCGCTGATAGATTCTCTGCTAGATTCGCTAATAGATTCTCTGCTAGATTCGCTGCTAGATTCTCTGGCATCTTTGCAGCCAGTTTCGCCCAACTTTCGTTGGATGACAATGTCAGCGAATCTACCAGAGAATCTATAGATTCGCTGATAGATTCTCTGCTAGATTCTCTGCTAGGTTCTCTGGACGAATACATAGGTTCGCTGGATAAATACGTAGGTTCGCTGAACGAGCTGAAAATTACAAACCAACCCATTTTTAACCCAAAACTTCGATCTTTTACACCCAAACCTTGGGTTATCATCCAGGAAGCTATATCTAAGCTTTTTACATGTTTTCTTACATAAAAATGTGAGTTTTTGGGCGATTCTTGCCACTTTCAAAAACCCCAAAACTAGAATCCGGGTTTTTCACCAAAGAAACAATTAAACGATGTTTCTTACCTAGATTCTTGTTGTTTGGAAGCCCACGAACACCAATCTTCGATCTCTTGACCAACCGAGACTCGAATCAATACTTTCTCTCTCTACACTCTCTCTCTAGAAATTTAGGTGTTGAGTGCAAATTAGAGTTGCTCAGCTGATCCGTCTATATATATATATATCAAGCGTTCCCGGGACTTTAAACTCGTCAAGCTCATGACCCGAAGAGTTAACTTGGTCTAACACCTATAATCATCCTATTTTCATTAAATGGTCTTGTCTAAGCCCATTATTATTATTTGGCCTGCTTAGAAAATTTTTCGGGTGTTACAAGTCCACCCCCCTTATTTAGGTTTCGTCCCCGAAACTTGTTATTCCTCGAACAATCGTGGGTAGTGCTGCCTCATTTCCTCTTCTGTCTCCCACGTAGACTCAGATCCCTTCCTGTGCCTCCACTGTACACGCACAAGGGGAACCACTTTATTTCTCAGCCTCGTCTCTTTTCTATCAATGATCACCACTGGTTGCTCCACATAATTGAGCCGTTCATCTACTTCGATATCCTCCAGTGGAACAATCATATCTTCGTCTGCCAAACACTTTCTCAGATGAGATACGTGGAATGTCGGGTGAATTCCACTTAACTCATCTTGCAACTCCAACCTATAGGCCACTTTTCCTACACGGGAAATGATTCAGAAAGGGCCTATATACCGCGGGCTCAGCTTGCCCCGCTTCCTGAACCGAATGATTCCTTTCCAAGGTGAGACCTTCAACATAACCCGGTCACCCACTTGGAACTCAATTGGTCTGCGTCGTTTATCGGCATACGACTTCTGTCTGTCTTTGGCTGCCTTCATGTAGGCCTTGATCTTTTCAAGCTTTTCAGTCATAGCCTCGACTACCTCGACGCTCCCCAATTCCTTCTGACCAATATCACCCCAACAAGCGGGTGTCCTGCATCTCCTATCGTATAGCATCTTATAAGGTGGCATACCAATGCTAGCATCATAGCTGTTGTTGTATGAGAATTCAACTAACGGTAAGTGATCATCCCAATTTCCCCTAAAATCAATCACACATGCCCGGAGCATGTCCTCTAATGTCTGAATGGTCCTTTCTGACTGACCATCAGTCCGGGGATGATAAGCCGTACTAATATGTAACCTCGTCCCCATAGCATCGTGGAATTTCTTCCAGAATTTGGATGTAAACCGGGTGTCACGATCAGACACAATTGACACCGGTACACCATGACGAGTCACAATCTCTTTGATGAAAAGGTCGGCCAACCTTTCGGATGAGTACGTCTCGCGTATCGGTAGGAAGTGAGCGCTCTTCGTCAACCGGTCAACAATCACCCATATGGCATCATACCCTTTTGGAGTACGCGGCATCTTCGTAATGAAATCCATAGTGATGTGCTCCCACTTCCATTCTGGTATATCCAAAGGTTGAATCTTCCCATACGGCTTCTGATGCTCTGCCTTTACTTGAGAACAAGTGAGGCATTTACTCACATACTCCACCACATCGCGCTTCATACCCGGCCACCAATAATCTTTCTTCATGTCTTGGTACATCTTGGTAGCACCGGGGTGAATGGAGTATCGAGTCTTGTGGGCTTCTTTCATAATCTTCATTCGTAGATCCCCAAAACGAGGAATCCACATCCGCTCGAATCGAGTCTTGACACCAAATATGTTGTCACCTAACTCCGCGACCAGACCTCTCATTCGTTCTGAGTTAAGCTGGTCTTCCTTCACTGCCTCATCTTGAAACTCTTTGACTTGCTTCATCACATCCGAGGTCATAATCAGCTGGTATGCCTTCACCCGTATCGGCTCGGGCCTCTCTTTTCGGCTAAGGGCGTCCGCCACCACATTGGCTTTGCCCGGATGGTAATGGATCTCGCAATCGTAATCCTTTATAAGCTACAACCATCGCCTCTGTCTTATATTTAAATCCTTCTGTTCAAAGAAATACTTCAAGCTTTTATGGTCGGTGAAGATGGTGCACTTCGTCCCGTAGAGATAGTGCCTCCAAATCTTTAATGCAAAGACCACAGCTGCTAGCTCCAAGTCATGAGTAGGATAATTTACCTCATGAACTTTCAACTGTCAGGATGCATAGGCTATAACCTTTCCTGTTTGCATTAACACGCACCCTAACCCCGAGTAGGAAGCATCAGAATAAACCACCAAGTCTTCGCTTCCATAGGGTAATGCCAATACAGGAGCTTGGGTCAACCTCGCCTTCAATTCTTCAAACGCTTTCTCTTGAGCTTGACCCCACACAAACTTTACATCTTTCCGGGTCAACTTGGTCAGTGGAGAAGCAATCTTGGAGAAGTCCTGAATGAATCTTCTGTAATAGCCTGCCAAACCCAAGAAACTACGGATCTCGGATGGCGTCTTTGGAGACTTCCATTGCATCACTGCTTCCACCTTTGCCGGATCGACCATAATCGCCTCCGGATTAACCACGTGACCCAAGAATTGAACTTCACGCAACCATAATGCGCACTTGGAGAACTTGGCGTACAATTTCTCCCTTCTCAATGTTTCCAATACTTCTCGAATATGACCAGCATGTTCTGTCTCACTTTTTGAATAAATCAGGATGTCATCAATAAACACGATCACTGATTTATCCAACATCGGCCGACACACTCGGTTCATCAAATCCATAAAAGCAGCCGACGCATTGGTCAAACCAAAAGACATGACAAGAAACTCGTAGTGCCCGTAGTATGTACGAAAAGCTGTTTTAGGGATATTTTGTTCCTTCACTTTTAGCTGATGGTAGCCCGATCGAAGATCTATTAGTGAAAACCAACTGGCGGCTTGAAGCTGATCAAACAAATCATCGATTCTCAGCAAGGGGTATCTGTTCTTCACCGTCAACTCATTCAGCTCACGGTAGTCGATACACATCCTCATACGACCATCTTTCTTCTTTACAAACAGGACCGGAGCACCCCAAGGTGAGATACTCGGCCTAATGAACCCCTTATCTAGCAGCTCCTGCAACTGCTCCATCAACTCTTTCATTTCCGTCAGAGCCAATCGATACGGTGCTTTGGCGACAGGTTGAGCACCCGGTATCAGGTCGATCTGGAACTCGATCTCTCGGTCAGGTGGCAATCCCGATAAGTCCTCCGGGAACACGTCTGGAAAATCACGCACAACTGGAACATCAATTAGTTATGGTGTTGGCGTTTCCATATCTTTCACATAACATAAGTAGGCGCTACATCCGCGCCTCATACACTTTCCTGCCACAGCCATTGAGATCACCTTCGGAATTGTAGTAACCCGATCACCATAAACAGTCACTAAACTACCGTCGGGCGCTATCAAATGAATCATCTTCTTTCAACACACAATGTTCGCCTCGAAGTCCGCCAACCAATCCATCCCAAGCACCAAATCGAATCACCAAAGGCTTACCACAATTAGTCTAACCGGAGATCCATGACCTCCTAACTCCATATTGCAGTCTCCTATCGTCTCGGAAATCCTGACAGACTTACCTAAGGCGGTTTCTACATCAAGGAGCTTATCAATACTTCTATTCCTATTGGGCAACTCAGCATAGAAAAACAACAGAAACAAAACTCTTTCTAGCACTAGAATCAAACAACACGGGAGACAGAGTTTGATTTACTAGATACATACCTGTCACGATATCGGGGCCCATCCTAGCCTGCTCCGGCATTATCATGAAGGCCCTGCGCCCTCTGCCCTTGGCTTCTTGCAATTCCTGCTTATGTGACCCCTTCCGCTGTAGTTGTAGCATTGTACCACTCCACACTCTCTTGCCACGTGACCTTGCTTCCCACATCGGAAACAGACATTGGTTCCCAATTTACATTCCCCGAGGTGTTCTTTGGCACACTTACCACACTTCCAATCCTCGCACCAAACGAAGCTGCACGCCGGTCCTCCGTCCTTGCAACCTTTGTGTTGAGGGTGGCACTGTCACGTCCAACCCGCTTTCCATGCAAGTTCTTGTCATCGTTATTCTTCGTGTTTTCTTCAATAGCAGTCGTCTCCTTCACCGCCCTAATTACCTCAGTTATCATGGATGGTAGAATCGCCTGTAGGGCCTGTTGGACTCCCTCAACAACGGCCTCTTTCATGGCGATCCTTAAACTAGTGCCATCATCGCTGCCTTCCACGTGAGGGGCCTCGGGCTCTTCGAGTGCCATTTTAGCCGCCCTATCCATACTTCTCGTGACACGCGGTTAGGCACCACGTTTGCCACAACCCCTATCTGGCAAAACCTTAGAAGATCTACCGCTAGTCATCCTCTATCACACACTAAAAGATTCAAACACCAACACAGTCATTCAAGGAAATAGCTTAGTTTATGTCAAGTATAGTAAGTCCCTAATTACAGTGGCCAGTTGTAATTAGCCACTCACTTTACTCTTCGCACCCCGAGCATTACCTGTCCTAACTACATTAGTATCTAAGTCTAACAGTACACATAAACCATATTACATGCGTACATAATACCAGTTAATCTTTAAAAAAATACCTGATGGCACGCAGCTACTCAGATGGCATTCCTTTCCTTTCTGTCCCATTTTCAGTTTAAGTTTAGGTTTATTTTTAAAATTTACCCGTTTCACTTAAACTTTGGCTCTGATACCAACTTGTAAGGCCCCGTTCCCGGGCACCTCACAGCTGGTCTATCATCGCACATAAATCATACTCTTATTTAAATCATCGCAACGGAATCAGTAAAAGAACTTTTTCATTTTAATATAAATGCTTTTGCAAAGTAATACAACACTCATTACAAAATATCGTTTGTTTGCATTACAATACAAAAACATTAACAAAAGAATGCCATCCCAAAATAGCTGAGTAGCCGCCTCGTGCCATCCCCAGCAACACTACCTGCCAACTGGAAACACATAAAAAGTCAGCGTTGCTGAGTGAGTTCTAGTTTTTATAATAAACAAACTTCGTTTCCATTAAAACCCATTCTTTTCTTTACGCGATCATACACCATACGTATCCACATAGATAATATCTTTATTATCTCTTTCGTTTATTTATTCATTCATCCTTTATAACTTTGCTTGTACATTGGATATCATTTGTACCAATACCATATGCTAAACCCCAAACTGTCTTAGCTACTGGGCCGAAGTCAATCTGGAGACAGCAAAGCGTATGCCACAGTACTGGGCCGAAGTCATTAAATGAACAGCAAAGCGTATGCCACAGTACTGGGACGAAGTCTATGGAGTGACAGCTAAATGTGGTGCCGCAGTACTAGAGGTAAGCGGTAGACGTACCATATCTATGGTCAATCACAAAGAAGGACCCGTTTACCTTATCCAATGCTTACAAGACTTATTTTGTTAGTTCACTAATGCATGTATTAGTCATCATATTCCTTTTTCACTTATTCATTATTACATGCATTCATCGTCATGTTCCTCTTTCATTATCTTTCACTTTACGTTACATAATACTTCGTTTATTTGTCATCATAATACATAAAGTTATTTAAAGATATACGCACATTATCGTAAGGAACACACATACCATTCATACATCATCATACTAGGTGTCATGCTCACATATCATAGCTTATGTAATAACATGCAACATCATTATTATCATTCCTAAGCCTTACTCGCATATCATTATATGCTTGTCATACTTACATATCATACATCATGCATAAACATACAGCATTACTATTATGCCCGATGAGGACCATCTATAAGCCTGCAAGGTGTCATACATACATAACATACATCAACAGTCATCTACAGGCACTTATGGAAAATTCCATGTCAGGTCTTACTCCTGCCCTTTCCCCCGAAAGCCAGAATCCAACTATGCATCTTCTTGACTTCAACAGCTCTAATTATCCCTCCTAAACCTTGGGAAATCATACTAGGACATCATACAAACACATACAAGTCCACATTCATACTTTAAACATACTACACATGATTACACCCAAATGGGTCAAACATACACTTTACAAAATCAGGTTTTATATGTGTTCCAGCCCCAAAATCATTTGAAAACATGTAAATGAGGGGTCCTAGAACTCACCTGTACTTGATGAGTAGCTTCTCAATCAAGCTTTAAAAGAGAGGGTTGCACTACACCACCTGCAGATAAGTTAACACTCAAAGTAGTTAATTTCTGCCTAATTTCGCTGCTAGATTTGCTGATAGATTCTCTGCTAGATTCGCTGATAGATTCTCTGCTAGATTCGCTGCTAGATTCTCTTGCATCTTTGCTGCCAGTTTCGCCCAACTTTCGTTGGATGACAATGTCAGCGAATCTACCAGAGAATCTATAGATTCGCTGATAGATTCTCTGCTAGATTCTCTGCTAGGTTCTCTGGACGAATACATAGGTTCGCTGGATAAATACTTAGGTTCGCTGAACGAGCTGAAAATTACGAACCAACCCATTTTTAAACCAAAACTTCGATCTTTTACACCCAAACCTTGGGTTATCATCCAGGAAGCTATATCTAAGCTTTTTACATGTTTTCTTACATAAAAACGTGAGTTTTTGGGCGATTCTTGCCACTTTCAAAAACCCTAAAACTAGAATCCGGGTTTTGCACCAAAAGAAACAGTTAAACGATGTTTCTTACCTAGATTCTTGTTGTTTGGAAGCCCACGAACACCAATCTTCGATCTCTTGACCAACCGAGCCTCGAATCAACACTTTCTCTCTCTACACTCTCTCTCTCTAGAAATTTAGGTCATGAGTGCAAATGAGAGTTGCTCAGCTGATCCGTCTATATATATATATATCAGGCATTCCCGGGACTTTAAACTCGTCAAGCTCATGACCCGAAGAGTTAACTTGGTCTAACACCCATAATCATCCTATTTTCATTAAATAGTCTCGTCTAAGCCCATTATTATTATTTGGACTGCTTAGAAAATTTTCCGGGTGTTACAATCTTCTATCACACTGAAAGATTCAAACACGAACACGGTCATTCAAGGAAATAGCTCAGTTTATGTCAAGTATAGTAAGTCCCTAATTACAGTGGCCAGTTGTGATTAGCCACTTACTTTACTCTTCGTACCCCGAGCATTACCTGTCCTGACTACATTAGCATCTAAATCTAACAGTACACATAAATCACATTACATGCGCAAATAATACCAATTAGTCTTTAAGAAAATACCTGATGGCACGCAACTACTCAGGTGGCATTCTCTTCCTTTCTGTCCCATTTTCAGTTTAAGTTTAGGTTTATTTTGAAAATTTACCCGTTTCACTTAAACTTTGGCTCTGATACCAACTTGTAAGACCCCGCTCCCAGGCAACTCACAGTTGGTCATTCATTGTATACAAAACATATATTTAAATAAATTATCGCAGCGGAAACATTCAAAAGATACATTTCATTTCATCATAAAAGCTTGTACAAAAGATTACATCGTTGCTGATTACAAAATATTCATAAGCGGTGACCGCTAATACAAATATATAAAAAACTAAAAATTAAAGAAGATTCCTTAAGTAATCCCGTTTATCAGGATTCTTAAGGAAGGTTCCTTAAGTAATCCCTTTTATGGGGATCCTTAAGGAACACTTGGCATTTGCATGCAACATAATGTGTTGCATGCATTATAAGCCCGCATCCTATTATGTGGCAGCATTATCAAAAGGAGAATGTCATCCCAAAAGAGCTGAGTAGTCGCCTCGTGCCATCCCCAGCAACACTACCTCCCAACTGGAAACACATAAAAAGTCAGCGTTGCTGAGTGAGTTCTAGTTTTAAAATAAACATACTTCGTTTTCATTATAAACCATTCTTTTCATTCAAATGATCATACATCATACGTACACATAGATAATGTCATTATTACCTCTTTCATTCATTATTACATCATTATCTTTCATTTCTTATCTAGATCCTGTCAGGCTTTACCCACTTCATAGCACTTGACTGTGATTACTGTGGTCGAATGACAAGGATCCCGTTTCATCTTTGCTTGCACATTGAATATCTTTTGTACCAATACCATATGCTATACCCCGATCAGTCTTAGCTACTGGGCTGAAGTCAACAAATAAACAACAAAGCGTATGCCACAGTACTAGTAGGTAAGCGGTAGAGGTACCATGCGTATGGTCAATCACAAATAAGGACCTGTTTTTCTTATCCAATGCTTGCAAGACTTAGTTCGTTCATTCATTAATGCATGTATTCATCATCATATTTCCCTTTCCTTTATTCATTAATACATGCATTCATCATCATGTTCCTCTTTCATTATCTTTCACTTTACGTTACATAATACTTTGTTCATTCATTTTCATAATTTGTAAAGTTTCGGAAAGATAAACATACATTGTCATAAGGAACATACACATAATATTCATTCATCATCATACAAGGCATCATACATATATGGCATACAACAGGTACAACCATGCAACATCATCATCACTATCATGCCTATGTTACTCATTTTCCTTAAATTAATCAGATCTTATTAAGCCTGATCCGCATTTCACATTCTGGTTCATTCGTATTAGTCTGATCATCCGCATTAGTCAATGCGGCTGAGGAATGCGTTAGCAGCATTCTCTGTCTATCCGCATTGGTCCATGTGGCTGAAGAATGCCTTAGCCGCATGCTTGACACATCCGTATTAGTCAATGTGGTTGACCAATACCTTACCGCATTTCCCAAATCGTCCACATTTGTTTAATGCGGCCGAGATGCCTTGGCCACCTTCCCTGATTCGTCCCATTAGGTTAATGCGGCTGAGTATTTCCTTAGCCGCATGTCCGGACATACTCGCATTGGGTCAATGTGGCTGAAGAATATGCCTTGACCGCATTTGCTTGGTCATCCGCATTAGTCGATGCGGCTGACCACCTTAGCCGCATTTTGTTCGGCAGTCCGCATTAGACACTGCGGTTGAGTGTGGCAACCTGCAACTTAACCGGTGCCATTCTCATACCTCATTCATCATCTTAACCCTCTTTAGCACAGATTTATCATATTATCCAATTAGAACCAGCTAAACATCATGCATACCATTTTAGAACATACATTAACAGTATACATATGAACATTCTTGCGTAATCCTTATATATCCGTCGTAGAGATTTCACATATTGTTGACATAGCAGCCCGAGCAGACAGTATACACATATACATACACATACATGTACGGGTTAAACACCCACAGCTCGAAAACTATTTCAAAATGTGTTCCAGCCCCAAAATCATTCGAAAATGCGTAAAAGAGGGGTCCTAGAACTCACCTTGTGTTGCTGGGTATGGCTTCTTCAAAACCCGTCACCGTGAGACCTTGTACCTCGAATCCGCCCTCTTCTTCTTCTTGTTCTTCCTTCAAATTACCGCGGTCTGCTCTTTCTATCTCTAGAACACTTCGAAGATTTGGGATTGTGAGAAAAAGGGTGGGCAGCCATCCCTATGTATATCAGATATTTACTTTTCTTTGTACTTTTTACACAAAACCCCCTCCACTTTTGTTTCCTTTCTTTTTCTTCCAAAATACTTTCTTTTCTTTTTCTTCTTATTATTTATTTATTTATTTATTTGTGTAATCAAAATTTCGGGTGTTACAGCTTATAAGACGCTCTATGTTGCTTCCCCTTTAAACATGCTAAGCAGTGATCAGTAGTGGCAAACGTCTTTGATGGAAGTCCGATAACATGATTTCCTGCTACAAGCTTGTTCATAATCTTGAAGTTGGAATACCCGATACGTCTACGCCAAAGCTGGCTTTCCTCATTTGAATCTTTAGCAATGAGGCAAGTGTTTCTGTAGATGGATCAACTTGAGACAGGTCCAGTTTGAATACATCTTGATCCCTAACAGCTTTAACAATTACCCAGTCTTTGCTAATCTAAAAACTTGACTTCAAAACATAACAAAAAGAATCATCAAACAAAACAAAATATTATTTATCATAAATTTGGGAAACATTTAGCAAATTAAAATTCAACTGTGACCAATAGTTGACTTTATCAAATATTATGATCCCACCGGATACTATTCCCTCTCCTATGATTTTTCCTCCTGCATCACCACCAAAAGCAACATGTGTACCATCTTTTAACTTAAATTCTTGTAGTAAGGCATGATTGCCAGTCATGTGTCGGCTACACCCGCTATCCACATACCATGTGTTGATAGGCCTTCTCGAGTGTACATGCACAACAAAGAAATTAAGTTGAGTTATCTACCTAAGCTAAGATGGTATTGGGTTTTACAAATTTATCAATGATGGTAAATTGCTTGAAATAGAGTTTATTCACATCAGGCTTATTTTTAATTTATTTACCAATTCTTTTATGCATAAATTTTTTATCATTATTAATAAAATTCACATCATTTGAATGACTAACTTTTGAAAATTGTTTATTTTTAACATTTTTATCATACATTCTCACAGACCTTGGAATAAAATGATCTTGAAAGTATTGTTTTAGTCTTACAGACTCATTTCTCTTGAAAGATCTCAAACCTAAGGAAGGTTGGTTAGTTAGTCTTTGAAACTCAACAGTTTGACTTCTTCAAAATTAAGGATTAACTTAACTTTTGCTCAATTATGTATTGGCAAATCCTATCCTTGGTGAACTCTTTCTAATGGAACAATTTTTTGTATTATGAGTTCTTTCATCACAGAAGGTACAGTAATTATTAAAATAAAACTCTATTGTTGAATGATTTCTCATGTCATATATGTGAAAGTATTATTCAAAAAGCAATCAGAAGTGTTGTGATTGTACATATCACAGATTTCACAGGATCTCTGTGGTGTTTTAACAACTGTTTATTAACTTTTGATGTATGATCTTGTTTCGATTGAGGCGTCAAAAAGTTAACTTGTTGTTTTTGGTTTGACAAATTTTGTTTTTGATTTGATAATATGTTCTTTGTCATATTAATTGTTAACTTTGGTACATGAACTTCATTCTTGGATTCCTTAGACACAAATGTTTTAACGACAACGGAAGATTTCGAATCTAAACCTTTTTTCAAATCAGAATTTGATTTGTTCTTAGGAGTTTGTTTCATTTCTTGAATTGAGTTCATGTTTAACATACCTGCAGACACAAATTTAATTAGTTTAAATTTTGTTGCTAAATTTTTCTGAATTTCTTGACTTAATTTGATCAGTTTTAGCTTTAGTCAATTTTCTTCTTCTTCTTTGGTTCCTTGATTTTGAATAACTTGATTTTATTTGAGATTGAACATCTTCAGGTGAAGATTCTTTTGTTGGATTCTGTATGCCCAAGACACATAGAACATTGATGTGGTTAGTACGTAGTGATCCAAGTCGGGTCATACCCAATAACAAGCTTAGCAAACACCAACTAATATTTAATTGATGATATGATCATGCAATTAAATAATTACACCAATTTAGAAAAGGGTTTCTAAATAATATATATATGTGAGAAAGAACAAACTATAAGGATATTTTGTTCAATGACATTATTTGTTATGTTGTTTAAATTAGTTAAGCAACATTAAATAATAAAAGTGTGTGTGCATATTATATATATAATTAAATGGTTAATTATGTATTTAATATAAAACATTGTTAAAAACTTAAAAGGTTTTGAGAGGGAAAACCCTAAGGGAATATGAGGGATCGGCCGCCCCCTTTGGGCAGCTCTCTCTCTTCTTTTTCTTGAGTGTTCTTGGAACAAAACACCTTAGAACACACACACTTCTTCTTGCTCTCACTAAGATCTGCAAAAGGGTCATATGAACATCAATCTTTCTTATGGAAGAAAGGATTCAAGGCTGGAACAAAAGTGCAACAGCCCTCTTGAAGTTCACGGCTGGAACAAGGCTCCAGCAGCCCTTTTGATCCGATTTTTGGTGTCAAATCCTAGCAAAATGGTGTTTTCTTGAAGGCTTGTGGGTATGAACACTTGAGGACGTCTATTGTTGATGTTTTGGCCATCCAAAAGCAGCCTCATCTTCATGATAAACCCACGGTTTTGACAGCTTCTTAAAGGTAGTTTATTGTGTTGATTTGGTTGTTTGTTTGCTTCTTGATAACTAATCTATTCACATATATATGATCCTTTGTCTTTGGGTTTGTTGAAATAATGTTATGGACTTTAATTTTCAGATTATAGAACATGATATTAAATTAATATTCCGCTGCGTTTTCTTGTTTAAAATGGTTAAACAACATTGTTTAGGTCAAACAAACCCAACATTGGCATCTAGAGCCGGTTATGTGGATGATTAGTTTCATGTGCTCTTGTATATTTGGATATATAAGGTTTAACAACCATTAAAAGGGCTGTTTTGTGATGATTTGATGATACCCCGACCTTTTAAGGTTTTAATCATGCATGCTTATGATTGGATCTTGAAAGAAAGATATCAAATTGGTTGATTATGTTTTGTTTGGACAAAAGACCCTAAATTCTTAGTTTGTGTTGGCTGAAAATTTAGGGTCAAATGGGGTTCATTTAGTTGATGAAATGATGTATATGGATACATGTTTTAGTGCATAACATAGCCTTGACCATGTATGTTTTGGATTTGGTTGATTGTGGAATTGTCATGTTGGTTGTATTATTTCCATTTGGGTTGTAATAATTCCTTTTGGTGTTTCTATTTTGGTTGTAATTTGTTTATTCATTTGGTAATGTAATAAATAGATTAGGAGTATTTTTTCTTTTACTAGAAAATATGTATTAGGATATATATTTTGTAAAAGAAGATGCTCGGGAAGGAAGCACAAAAGGAAGACACAAAGGATGGACTTGAAGCATTTGGATGCAAGTTCAAGTGGGAGTCTTTGGAGACCTCATCATTTGTGTTGTGATTCAACCCTTAGGAAAGACCTTATGACAACACTTGTGATGGCAAACAAGTGTAGTCAACTTAGTGGCTATAGTTATGCACATATGTTTGTATGATTGTGCTTGTTTGGTTGTTTGTTGTATGATTGTTATTTGATATTTGGATATGCATAACAAACTAATTAACAAACTTAACAAGCTGAATTTTATGGTTCTTAATCATTAAGTGATTAATAAAAGGTTATTAAAAGGACTAATGATTTAATAAAAGAGGTTTTATTAAAAATGAACCATAGGTTACCTTGTATTTGAAAGCATGCAAATACAAGGTAAATAGAGTTTTCAAACTAGAATCAATGAAAACTAAAAATCCCTTTTCAAACAAGTTTAACACCGTCCTTTTGCACAACACTTAAGTCATTTGGAAACTCTTAATGGGATAAAGGTCACCTAACCATTTTGAGGGAATTTATGACTTAAGGTGGGAATACCACATTGGTGGGATAAAGGTCACCTAACCACTTGTGTTGGTAAACTCACATGTGGGTGCAAGTAGGGTAACTTGATTTGCAAACCATGTTGAATGGATCACCTAAAATATGGTTTCCAAATGGTGTTGATGGGATTAACATGCCGACTTTGCATATGATGTTTAAAGTCGATCCCATACCGCTAGAAGTTGCAAAAGGTTGCAATTGTCAAATGTTGACTACCTTGTTAATTTGAATAATGGGATAAAGGTCACCTAACCATTATTTGAATGTAACGTTGGATTCTAGATTTTAATTATTAATTGTCTATGAGACATAAAGGGTATTAATAATTAAAATGAAATTTTTCAGAAATACTAAAAAGAACTTTGTAAAATTTGTAGAATGGCCGCAAACAATAATGCTACCACCCCGACCGTCCATACCCTATCACTGAGAAATATTTTAGAGAGGGATCGTCTGAACCATATAACCTTATGGACTGGTCTCGAAACTTGAGAATTGTTCTCAAGCAAGAGCAAAGGCAAATGTCCTTGACGATCCTATTCCTAACCAACCCGACCCCGACGATGCTGAGGCCGCCTTGAGAAGCTTAGCTGTCCTGTCTCAAAGGAGTTGGCCAAGGATTTGATCCTTAATGGCCTAACTAAATGTTTGAGACATTCATTACGATATGAATGGATAGGACAAGAGCATTGGTGAGTTACACGCAATGCTCATAACAGCTAAGGCAGGGATGGGTAGAAAGGTTCTATCTATTCTCTAGATCAATAAGGTAGGCATTGGAAAGGCCATTCCCGATCCCAAGGCAAATGTTGCCAAAGGAGAAGGGCACATCAAAGGCAAAATGGAAGGGAAGATCAAAGCGGAACCTCTAGTACCTAAGCTTATGAAGCCTAAGATAACGAAAAACGATCCATACTTTGAGTATGGAGAGATAGGTCATTTGAAATGGAATCGTCCAACCTATCTCAATGAGTTGAAAAATAAGAGGGATGCCGGGCAAACCTCAAAGCACAACTTTCATAATCCACATTGACTTAAATGATTATTTCCTCAAAGCACATGGGTAATTGGATACCGCATGTGGAACTCACTTTTGCAATCTGTTGCAAGGGTTCAAAAGAAATAAGCACTTTAAGAAAGGAGACAATGTTTTGAAAAATCCAAAAGGTTTGGAAGTTGTTCTTCAAAACATCTTATATGCTCCTAGTTTGACTAGGAACATGAGTTATGTTTCCCTTTTAAAATGATATGGTTATGATTTAAAGTTAATAAACGATGGTATTTATATTTATATGGATGATGTACATTATTTCAAGGCTATGCCTTCTAATGATGTTGATGAATTGGTTCATAATGATTCATCCTATAATAACACATTATACCTATCATGCACCAAGAGACTTAAAATGGTTTAAGTGACTCTTGTTCTTGTCATTGTCATCTTGGCTATATAAACAAGAATCGGATTTAAACACTTTAAAAGAATGGTCTTTTGAAAACAAATGAAAATTGTTCATTTGATAAATGTGAATCCTGTTTACAAGGCAAAATGACCAACACGCCCTTTAGTGGTACTAATGAAAGGGCAAAAGACTTATTAGGAGTCATACATTTGGATGTATGTGGTCCTTTTAAGACAATGACAAGGTATGATGAAACTTACTTCATTACCTTAACCGACGATTATAGTCGCTATGGTTATGTGTACTTGATGGCACATAAGCATGAAGAATTTGAAATGTTCAAAAACTTCAAGAATGAAGTAGGAGATCAACTCGAAAGAACTACCAAAGTTCTCCGTTTAGATAGAGAAGGTGAATACCTAAGTGAGACTTTTAGGGATCATCTAGGAAGTTGTAAGATTGTCTCACAACTTACTCCTCACAGAACACCATAACATAATGGTGTGTCTGAAAGGAGATCGAACCCTATTGGATATGGTTCGACCTATGATGACTATAAGCTCACTACCTCTATAATTTTGGGGTTTCGCACTACTCTCCGCGGCTCATATTTTGAATATGGTCCAAACCAAGAAAGTGGATTCGACGCCTTTTGAAATATGAAATGGAATAGTTCCATTGCTATCATATTTAAAAGTATGGGTTATGAAGCTTATGTTAAGCATGACACCCAAATCAACTGAAAGTCGATTCACTAAGTGTATGTTTGTTGGATATCCAAAAGGACTGTATAGGATACTACTTCTTTGATCCAACGAAGCAAAAGGTACTTATTGCTCAAGAGGCAGAGTTCTTGGAAGCCAAGTTCCTTATGGAAGGAATGACGTATAGAACAGTGGAATTTGATGAGGATCAAGATCCACAAGCCGATACACGTTTGGTTGACACTAGCAATCAACAGGAAGTTGTTGATCATGATCAAGAGGTTGATCAATACACACAAACGTTCACAGATCTGGTAAAACTAGCATTCCACATGAAAGATATGGATTTTTCCATAGATGGATGCTACATTGTTGACTCCGAAGAGCCAGCTACATACCATGATGCAATGTCCAATTCGGATTGTGACATGTGGCTAGGAGCCATGAACGTAGAGATGCAATCCATGCATGACAACCAAGTTTGGGAATTGGTTGACTCTTCACTTAACTCCAAACCGGTTGGATGCAAGTGGGTTTTCAAGAAGAAAACCGATATGCATGGAAACTTGGATACTTACAAGGCAAGACTTGTAGCAAAAGGTTTCACTCTAAGTCAAGGGGTTGATTATGATGAAACCTTCTCGCCAATGGCAATGCTAAAGTCTATCAAGATATTGTTTACCACAACTACTCATTATGATTATGAGATTTGGTAAATGGATGTCAAAACCGCTTTTCTTAATGGACACCTCGAAGAGACTGTCCATATGGTTCAGCCTGATGGTTTTGTCGATCCAAATCATCCTGATAAAGTATGCAAGTTAAAGAGATCAATCTATGGATTGAGACAAGTATCAAGAAGTTGGAATCAACGTTTTGATGAAGAGATCAAGAAATTGGGTTTCATCAAGAACGCTGACGAGGCTTGTGTGTATCAAGGGGCTAGTGGGAGTGTAATTACGTTCTTAGTATTGTATGTTGATGACATACTATTATTTGGTAATGATTTTCCAACCATGGAAGGTGTTAAAACCTGGCTTGGAAATAGTTTTTCCAAAAGAGGTCTCCGTGAAGCCGTCTATATTTTGGAAATAAAGATCTATAGGGATAGATCGAGACGGTTGATAGGGTTAAACCAAAGTGCATACATAGATAAAATCTTGAAAAGGTTTAAGATGGAAAACTCTAAGAAAGGTATAGTACCTATTCAAAGAGGGACAATATTGAGTACATCTCAATGTCCAAGCTCAAAAGGATGAGCAAGGTCGTATGAAGGACATCCTATATGCGTTTGCTATAGGATCCATCATATAGGCGATAATATGCACTAGACTGGACGTGTCATGCGCGTTAAGCGTGACAAGTAGATATCAGCAGAATCCAATTAACACCCATTGGATGGTTGTTGAAAGTATATTAGAATACCTCAGGAGGACTAAGGATATGTTTCTAATATACGGATCTGATGAAGAGGAACTAGTTGTAAAGGGTTACACGAATGCTAGTTTCCAAACTGATCGAGATGATCCTCGATCACAACCGGGGTATGTCTCCATTATGAATAAGGTAGCATTATTCACTACAGAATACGAATACATAGCCGCCTCATTAGCAGCTTGGGAAGCTGAATGGATAAAAGGTTTATCACCAATCTAAGGATGGTCTCTACCATTCAAGACCCCTTAGAAATCTTTTGTGATGACGAGGGTGCGATTGTTCAAATCAAGGAACCCCGTGCACATCAAAAGATTAGGTACAATGAGCGGAAGTTCAACTACATAAGGGATGAAGTTGAAAAAGGAAAGATGTGTATTCGCAAAGTTCACTTTGATCAAAACATTGCGGATCCACTCACGAAGTTCCTTGAAAGGGCAAAGCATGAAAGTCATACTTGTGCCTTAGGACTTCGATATTCTAGTGATTGGAATTGATCTGTTTAGTATTATTAATATGGAACAATTGTAATACTTAACTTATCTATGTATTTACGATATTTTAAGTGATGTTCCTTTTAGCATGTTTACATCCATGAATAATTTTATTGTTCTAAATGTCCGTAGTCGATCATATTTGTGGGAACAAATATGAGTGTAAGACTATTATGAACTTGGATTGGTGGATATTCATAAGGCATGAATATAGAGCAATTGGTTGCTGCCAAGGTTCATAGATATTCGTGGGATATGAATATTGGACTGACCTGCATCTCAAATCTTACTACATGGAATCTTATTGATTGATCATAAGTAAATTTGTGTAAAGGCGAATATCATTTGGTATTGTAAGGCCCCGCTCGCCGGGCGCCCTACTGTTGGTGGTTCATCGCACATAAAACATACAATATGTATATAATCATAAAATAACACAGCGGAATTAATAAAATATACATTCTCATTCATTCATAAAAGTCATTACATCATTGACACGATTACAAAATACAGCTTTCTCTTCTTTGTCTATCTTCTCTATGATTGCTAAGGAAACATATAAAATCTGAGATTACCTAAATAATCTCTTTTATATGAATCCTCAGCAATTAGGAGATCATACAGCGACCTCTAGAGAAGATATTAAGTTCACAGATATAAAAATTATATTTTTATTCTAAAGAATGTTCCTTAGGTAATTCCGTACATCGGACCCTAACGGAACACTCTTGACAGTCTCATGCAACATACTTTGTTGCATGGACTTCGCACACACATCCTATGTGTGGCGAACTTATCAAAATGACATAAAGGAGATTTCTTGAGTGATCCCGTTTATTCGAATCCTCAAGAAATCTCATAATGGCATGCAACGTGATGAGTTGCGTGCGTTATGGACCCACAACGCATGACGTTGCAGCATTATCAAAAGGAGAATGCCATCCCAAAAGAGCTGAGTAGCCGCCTCGTGCCATCCCCAGCAACGCTACCTGCCAACTGGAAACACATAAAAAGTCAGCGTTGCTGAGTGAGTTCTAGTTTTATAATAAACATACTTTGTTTATATTAAAAACCGTTCGTTCTTTACACGTGATCATACATCGTACATACATATAGATAATATCTTTATTATCTCTTTCGTTCATTCGTTACATTCTTATCATTTCGTTCTCATATGGATCCTGTCAGGCTTTACCCACTTCAAGGCACGTAGCGATGATTACTGTGGTCGAATGACAAGGATCCCGTTACATCTTTACTTGCACATTGGATATCTTTTGTACCACTACCATCTGCTATACCCCGAACGTTATTAGCTACCGGGCCGAAGTCATTAAATGAACAGCAAAACGTATGCCCGGTACTAGAGGTAAGCGGTAGGGGTTCCATACATATGGGTACTTACTTGCACGCATTGAAAGGTTAATTGTACCAATACCATATGCTACACCTCGATCAGTCTTAGCTACCGGGCCGAAGTCATTAAATGAACAGCAAAACGTATGCCACGGTACTAGAGGTAAGCGGTAGGGGTACCATGACCATGGTCAATCACATAGAAGGACCAATCGCGTTATTCAATGCTTGCAAGACATCATTCATTCGTTCGTTCGTTAATGCATGTATTCATCATCTTTCGTTCATTCGTTCATTCGTTAATACATGCATTCATCATCGTGTTCCTCTTTCATTATCTTTCACTTTACGTTACATAATACTTCGTTCGTTCGTTAATACGTAAAGTCATGGAAAGATATTCATACATCATTATTATAGGAACACACGCACGCCATACATACATCATCATACATAACGTCATACATACATCGTCATACATAACATCATACATACATTGTCATTCATAACATCATCATACCTTACCTCGTACATTCATCGACTACATCCTCAATCATTACTAGGCACTTACCCCCGTATCCTTTCCAAATTCGGGGCTTGCTAGGCGTCATCTTGAGTGCAAAAGCACTAACTGTCCCTCCAAGACATCAGGGACTCATACTAGGACCTTATATAATACATATCTAGTCCCCAATCATATCTTAGACGTCTAACACAACATTATACCCAAATGGGTCATACATACATACATCATTAAACAAGTTTATATGTGTTCCAGCCCCAAAACCATTTAAAACAAGTAAATGAGGGGTCCTAGAAACTCACCTGTGCTTGACAAGCAGCTTCTCAATCAAGCCTTAAAGACGCGGGTCACACTACACTGCCTGCAGATAAGTTAACACTCAAAAGAGTTAATTTCTGCCTAATTTCGCTACTAATTTCGCAGGTAGTTTCGCCCGTAAATTCGCAGGTAGTTTCGCCGGGCGAATTAGCAGTTTCGCTGCTAATTTCGCCGGGCAGCATTCTGCCAGTTTCGCTGGACAGATTCGCTACCTCGAGCGCCCAACTTTCGTTGGAATTCCCTAGTTTCGCAATATCTAAGGTCATCTTGGGCATTGGCATAGTCATCAGTGAAACCATAGTTTCGCTCAGGCGAATATGTAGTTTCGCTGCAACGAAACTGTAACTTCGCTGTAGGTTCCTCCAGTTTCGCTGGACGAACTTACAGTTTCGCTGGACGAGACCTTAAATTCGCAGAACGAGCTGAAATTTACGAATCAGCTCGTTTTAGCCCAAAAATCCAATCCTTTCCACCCAAACCCTTAGATCATCATCCAGGAAGCTATATCTAAGCTCCTTACACGTTTTCTTACCCTAAAACGTGTGTTTTGGGGTGATTTTTGCCACTAAAAACCCCAAAAACCCCAAACTCGGGTTTTTCACCCAATGTAGCAATTTAGATACGTTTCTTACCTTGATTCTTGTAGTTTTGAGTCCACAAACACCAGCCTTCGATTCTTGACCACCCGAGCTTCAATCCGGCACTTTCTCTCTCTACACTTTCTCTCTCTAGAATGGCGTTTTGAGTGAAAATGAGAGTTGCTCAGCTGATCCATCTATTTATATGCCAGGCGTTCCCGGGACCCCAAACTCGTTAAACTCGTGACCCGAAGGGTTAACTCGGTGTAATACCCGTGGCCATTCTATATTCATTAAATGGTTTTCATCCGAGCCCATCACTATCATTTGACTCGATCAGAAAATTTTTCGGGCGTTACAAGTCCACCCCCCTTATTTAGGTTTCGTCCCCGAAACCTGTCACTCTTCGAACAGATGTGGGTAATGCTGTCTCATCTCTTCCTCAGTCTCCCACGTAGACTCAGATCCCTTCCTGTGCTTCCACTGTACGCGCACAAGAGGAACCACTTTGTTTCTTAGCCGCTTCTCTTTTCTGTCAATGATTGCCACTGGTTGCTCCACATAGTTGAGCCGTTCGTCTACTTTGATATCCTCCAGCGGTACAACCATATCTTCATCGGCTAAACATTTCCTCAGATGAGATACGTGGAAGGTCGGGTGAATTCCACTCAGCTCATCTGGTAGTTCCAACCTGTAGGCCACCTCTCCCACATGGGCGATAATTCGAAAAGGGCCTATATACCGCGGGCTCAGTTTTCCCCGCTTTCGGAACCTAATGATTCCTTTCCAAGGCGAAACCTTTAACATGACTCGATCACCGACCTTGAACTCTATCGGTCTTCGCCTCTTGTCAGCATACGACTTTTGTCTGTCTTTCGCCGCCTTCATGAAGGCTTTGATCTTTTCTAACTTTTCAGTCGTTGCTTCCACTACCTCGACGCCTCCCAGTTCCTTCTGTCCAATGTCTCCCCAACATACGGGCGTCCTACATTTCCTACCGTATAACATCTCGTAGGGTGGCATGCCAATACTGGCATGGTAACTGTTATTGTACGAGAATTCTGCTAACGGCAGGTGATCGTCCTAACTTCCTCCAAAATCGATCACACACGCCCGAAGCATGTCTTCGAGTGTTTGGATCGTCCTCTCAGACTGACCGTCTGTCTGAGGATGATATGCCGTGCTAATATGTAGCCTCGTCCCCATCGCATCATGGAATCTCTTCCAAAACTTGGAGGTAAACCGGGTGTCGCGGTCAGACACAATAGACACCGGTACGCCATGACGAGCTACAATTTCTTTGATGAACAGATCCGCCAATCTTTCAGATGAATACGTCTCGCGGATCGGTAGAAAGTGGGCACTCTTCGTCAATCGATCAACTATCACCCATATAGCATCATACCCTTTCGGGGTACGTGGTAGCTTCGTAATAAAGTCCATGGTGATGTGCTCCCACTTCCACTCGGGTATATCCAATGGTTGGATCTTTCCGTACGGTTTCTGGTGCTCTGCCTTTACCTGTGAACAAGTCAGGCACTTACTCACATATTCCACCACATCCCGCTTCATGCCCGGCCACCAATAATCTTTCTTCATATCTTGGTACATTTTGGTAGCGCCGGGGTGAATGGAATATCGAGTCTTATGAGCCTCATCCATGATCTTTCCACGTAGATCCCCGTACCGAGGAATCCACACTCGCCCAAATCGGGTCTTAACACCTAGAGTGTTCTCACCCAGTTCTGTGACTAGACCTTTCATCCTCTCGGAGTTTAGACGATCTTCCTTCAAAGCCTCGTCTTGGAACTCCTTAACCTGCGTCATCACGTCAGAGGTCATAATCAGCTGGCAAGCCTTCACCCGAATCGGTTCGGGCCTTTCCTTCCGGCTAAGGGCATCAGCCACCACATTGGCTTTGCCCGGGTGGTAATGGATTTCACAATCATAATCTTTTATCAGCTCCAACCACCGCCTCTGCCTCATGTTTAGATCTTTCTGCTCGAAGAAGTACTTCAAGCTCTTGTGGTCCGTGAAGATGGTGCACTTCGTCCCGTATAGATAGTGTCGCCAAATCTTCAACACGAAAACCACCGCAGCTAGTTCTAGATCGTGCGTGGGATAATTGACTTCGTGGGTCTTCAGTTGTCGAGACGCATAGGCTATGACCTTTCCGCGTTGCATCAATACGCAACCTAGCCCAGAATAGGATGCATCCGAATAGACCACCAAGTCTTCATTTCCCTCGGACAATGTCAAGACAGGGGCTTGTGTCAGTCTCATCTTCAATTCTTCAAAAGCGCCCTCCTGTTCTCGACCCCACACGAACTTTGCATCCTTGCGAGTCAATTTTGTCAAAGGTGAGGCTATCTTGGAGAAGTCTTGAATAAATCTCCTATAGTAGCCCGCCAGCCCCAAGAAGCTGCGAATCTCGGTTGGCGTCTTCGGTGACTTCCATTGCATCACGGCCTCAACCTTTGCTGGGTCCACCATTATTCCTTCTGCATTCACTACGTGACCCAGAAATTGTACCTCGCGTAGCCAAAAGGCGCACTTGGAGAACTTGGCGTACAATTTCTCCCTTCTTAACGTTTCCAATACTTCCCGAATGTGGTCGGCATGCTCTGTCTCGCTTTTTGAATAAATCAGGATATCATCGATGAACACAATCACTGATTTATCTAACATTGGCCGACACACTCGGTTCATCAAATCCATAAAAGCAGTCGGCGCATTGGTCAACCCAAAAGACATGACAAGAAACTCGTAGTGACCATAGCGCGTACGAAATGCTGTTTTAGGGATATCCTGCTCCCTCACCTTCAGTTGATGGTAGCCCGATCGTAGATCTATCCTTGAAAACCAACTGGCACCCTGAAGTTGGTCAAACAAGTCATCGATCCTTGGTAAGGGGTATCTGTTCTTCACCGTCAGCTTATTCAGTTCGCGGTAGTCGATGCACATCCTCATACTACCGTCCTTCTTCTTTACGAACAGAACCGGAGCACCCCAAGGTGAGATACTCGGTCGAATAAACCCCTTATCCAGCAGCTCCTGCAACTGCTCCATCAACTCTTTCATTTCCGTCGGAGCCAAGCGATACGGTGCTTTTGCGACAGGTTGGGCACCCGGTATCAGGTCGATCTGGAATTCGATCTCTCGGTCAGGTGGCAAACCCGACAAGTCTTCGGGAAACACATCTGGAAAGTCACACACCACTGGTACATCGCATAGTTGTGGTGTTGGCGTCTCTACATTCTTTACATAACATAAGTAGGCGCTACATCCGCGCCTCATACACTTTCCCGCCACCGCCATCGAGATCACCTTTGGAATCGTCGTAACTCGATCGCCATAAATTGTCACCGGACTCCCGTCGGTCGCCGTCAGTCTAATATCTTCTTTTGGCACACGATATTCGCTTCGTAGGTTGCTAACCAGTCCATTCCTAACACTACATCGAATCCTCCTAGAGGCATCACATGTAACATGGCAGCAAACCTATGGCCCTCTAATTCTATGATACAGCCCTCTATCACATCCGTAACCCTAGTGGACTTACCAATAGCGGTTTCTACGTCAAAGGACTTATCAAGGCATTTACTCCTAACAGGCAGTTTAGCACAGAAGGTAGTAGAAATAAAACTCCTACTGGCACCCGAATCAAATAATACAGAGGCTAAAATTTGGTCTATTAGGAACGTACCGGACACAACGTCAGGGTCCGTTCTAGCCTCCTCCTGCGTCATCGTGAACGCCCTAGCCTTTGCCCTCGGTGCTTCTCCTCCCGTCTTCTTCTCCCCCGAGCCCTCAGCCCTCGGCTTCTTGCAATCTCTGCTCATATGACCACTTTCCCCACAGTTAAAACACTTGCCCATCCGGCAATCCTTGGCCATATGCCCGGTCCTCCCACACTTGAAACAGATGTTGGATCCCCACTTGCACTCCCCCGAGTGCTCTTTCCCACACTGTACGCACTTCCTCAACCCTGCTCCCTTCACGACCACTCGGCGGTCGTCTACCCTTGCCTTCTTATTACTTGTCGAGGTATCACCTCGACCAAACCTCTTTCCCTGCCAACCCTTCTCTCCACCTGCCTTCTTTCCACCCTCAGCCTTCACCAACGCCGCTCGCTCATCGTATAACCTTCCCGCCAAATCCACCGCCGACCTGAAAGTACTCGGTCGAGCGGAAATCAAATGCCAACGAATTTCGGCTGGCAACCCTTGAATATACCGGTTGATCTTTCGAGACACCGGCGTCACCTGCTCTGGCACCAACAGCGCCAACTCGTTAAACTTGGTGGTATATTGTTGGTGGGTCATCGTCCCTGCCTCCAACTGCAGGAACTCTCTCTCTATTCTATCCATTTCCCGACGAGGACTGAATTCCTCAATCACCAGCCTTTTCAACTCAGCCCACTTCATCTTCCCTATAGCCCTGCTACCCTCGGCTTGGACTATATTTTTCCACCAGCATAAAGCCGTCCCTGTAAAAGAGTGGGTAGCAAACTTCACCTTCTTGTCCTCCTGGCAATCACTAATATCGAGGACAGCTTCCATTTCCATCACCCATTGGTGAGCATCAGTAGCAGTACCAGACCCATCAAAAGTTGGGGGCTTGCACCTCACAAATTTCCCGTAGTCACAACCACGGGCTGTCTCCCGTACCTGTTCTTCCTCCTCCTCCTCTTCATTATCAGAAAGAACCGTTTCCGGCTCTTGCTGCTGCTGTCTACCTGAGGGTCTATTCCTCCCTCGTCGATCATCCTCACGTACTGCCTTTATCACTTCTGTCATTACAGACGGTAAGATCGTCTACATAACCTGGTGCACCTCCTCGACAACTGCCTCTTTCACCGAGGCCCTAAAATCATCACTCTCACCCCTTCCCCCCGAAGGAGTAGTATTAGGTTCTTCAGGAACCTTCTTCTCTAGTCTAGGTCTTCCTCTGGTGACTCGTGGTTCCGCACCACTTCCGCCACCGCCTCCACCAAGTGGGGCTTTAGATGATCTACCACCGACCATCTTCTTTCACACACTGAAAGGTTCAAATACCAACACGGTCATTCAAGGAAATAGCTCAGTTTATGTTAAGTACAGTAAGTTGCTAATTACAGTGGCCAGTTGTGATTAGTCACTTACTCTACTTTTCGCACCCCAAGCATTACCCTTCCTGACTACATCAGTATCTAAATCTAACAGCACACATAACCACATTTCACACGCACATACTTTAATTAACTTTAAGAAAATACCTGATGGCACGCAGCTACTCAGATGGCATTCTTATTCTCCCTGTCCCATTCTCAGTTTAAGTTTAGGTTTATTATGAAAAGTTACCCATTTTACTTAAACTTTTGCTCTGATACCAACTTGTAAGGCCCCGCTCGCCGGGCGCCCTACTGTTGGTGGTTCATCGCACATAAAACATACAATATGTATATAATCATAAAATAACACAGCGGAATTAATAAAATATACATTCTCATTCATTCATAAAAGTCATTACATCATTGACACGATTACAAAATACAGCTTTCTCTTCTTTGTCTATCTTCTCTATGATTGCTAAGGAAACATATAAAATCTGAGATTACCTAAATAATCTCTTTTATATGAATCCTCAGCAATTAGGAGATCATACAGCGACCTCTAGAGAAGATATTAAGTTCACAGATATAAAAATTATATTTTTATTCTAAAGAATGTTCCTTAGGTAATTCCGTACATCGGACCCTAACGGAACACTCTTGACAGTCTCATGCAACATACTTTGTTGCATGGACTTCGCACACACATCCTATGTGTGGCGAACTTATCAAAATGACATAAAGGAGATTTCTTGAGTAATCCCGTTTATTCGAATCCTCAAGAAATCTCATAATGGCATGCAACGTGATGAGTTGCGTGCGTTATGGACCCACAACGCATGACGTTGCAGCATTATCAAAAGGAGAATGCCATCCCAAAAGAGCTGAGTAGCCGCCTCGTGCCATCCCCAGCAACGCTACCTGCCAACTGGAAACACATAAAAAGTCAGCGTTGCTGAGTGAGTTCTAGTTTTATAATAAACATACTTTGTTTATATTAAAAACCGTTCGTTCTTTACACGTGATCATACATCGTACATACATATAGATAATATCTTTATTATCTCTTTCGTTCATTCGTTACATTCTTATCGTTTCGTTCTCATATGGATCCTGTCAGGCTTTACCCACTTCAAGGCACGTAGCGATGATTACTGTGGTCGAATGACAAGGATCCCGTTACATCTTTACTTGCACATTGGATATCTTTTGTACCACTACCATCTGCTATACCCCGAACGTTATTAGCTACCGGGCCGAAGTCATTAAATGAACAGCAAAACGTATGCCCGGTACTAGAGGTAAGCGGTAGGGGTTCCATACATATGGGTACTTACTTGCACGCATTGAAAGGTTAATTGTACCAATACCATATGCTACACCTCGATCAGTCTTAGCTACCGGGCCGAAGTCATTAAATGAACAGCAAAACGTATGCCACGGTACTAGAGGTAAGCGGTAGGGGTACCATGACCATGGTCAATCACATAGAAGGACCAATCGCGTTATTCAATGCTTGCAAGACATCATTCATTCGTTCGTTCGTTAATGCATGTATTCATCATCTTTCGTTCATTCGTTCATTTGTTAATACATGCATTCATCATCGTGTTCCTCTTTCATTATCTTTCACTTTACGTTACATAATACTTCGTTCGTTCGTTAATACGTAAAGTCATGGAAAGATATTCATACATCATTATTATAGGAACACACGCACGCCATACATACATCATCATACATAACGTCATACATACATCGTCATACATAACATCATACATACATTGTCATTCATAACATCATCATACCTTACCTCGTACATTCATCGACTACATCCTCAATCATTACTAGGCAGTTACCCCCGTATCCTTTCCAAATCCGGGGCTTGCTAGGCGTCATCTTGAGTGCAAAAGCACTAACTGTCCCTCCAAGACATCAGGGACTCATACTAGGACCTTATATAATACATATCTAGTCCCCAGTCATATCTTAGACGTCTAACACAACATTATACCCAAATGGGTCATACATACATACATCATTAAACAAGTTTATTTGTGTTCCAGCCCCAAAACCATTTAAAACAAGTAAATGAGGGGTCCTAGAAACTCACCTGTGCTTGACAAGCAGCTTCTCAATCAAGCCTTAAAGACGCGGGTCACACTACACTGCCTGCAGATAAGTTAACACTCAAAAGAGTTAATTTCTGCCTAATTTCGCTACTAATTTCGCAGGTAGTTTCGCCCGTAAATTCGCAGGTAGTTTCGCCGGGCGAATTAGCAGTTTCGCTGCTAATTTCGCCGGGCAGCATTCTGCCAGTTTCGCTGGACAGATTCGCTACCTCGAGCGCCCAACTTTCGTTGGAATTCCCTAGTTTCGCAATATCTAAGGTCATCTTGGGCATTGGCATAGTCATCAGCGAAACCATAGTTTCGCTCAGGCGAATATGTAGTTTCGCTGCAGCGAAACTGTAACTTCGCTGTAGGTTCCTCCAGTTTCGCTGGATGAACTTACAGTTTCGCTGGACGAGACCTTAAATTCGCAGAACGAGCTGAAATTTACGAATCAGCTCGTTTTAGCCCAAAAATCCAATACTTTCCACCCAAACCCTTAGATCATCATCCAGGAAGCTATATCTAAGCTCCTTACACGTTTTCTTACCCTAAAACGTGTGTTTTGGGGTGATTTTTGCCACTAAAAACCCCAAAAACCCCAAACTCGGGTTTTTCACCCAATGTAGCAATTTAGATACGTTTCTTACCTTGATTCTTGTAGTTTTGGAGTCCACAAACACCAGCCTTCGATTCTTGACCACCCGAGCTTCAATCCGGCACTTTCTCTCTCTACACTTTCTCTCTCTAGAATGGCGTTTTGAGTGAAAATGAGAGTTGCTCAGCTGATCCATCTATTTATATGCCAGGCGTTCCCGGGACCCCAAACTCGTTAAACTCGTGACCCGAAGGGTTAACTCGGTGTAATACCCGTGGCCATTCTATATTCATTAAATGGTTTTCATCCGAGCCCATCACTATCATTTGACTCGATCAGAAAATTTTTCGGGCGTTACAGGTATCCTCCGACCTGAGATACATATTGGGTTTTGATATTCACCAAGTGTTATACCTTGAGCTAGTTCTTCACTAATATGAAATAATTGTTAGCACATAAGGCTATGTTCAGGTATGACATAAGGTGATTGTGAGAAACGTATGTAGTCAAGATGGGATTTGTTCCTCTTATTCGTTGTGAGTATGATGTCTAAGGCCTGATTAAGTTAAATCAACAAGGAATGATCATTCTGTGTCCTTGGATTTAACATGACATCTGTAACAAAAGGATAAATGATTGATTCACCTAAATCATTTCAAGTTGGATACTTGAAGGGGATGATGTTATTGAATGGCTTCTAAGTCATGCGTATTAAGGGTAGTAAACCGTTGTTAGGCGGTATTTACTGCTTGCATCAATCTTCTATGTATCTTGTGCAAGTGGGAGATTGTTGGATTCTGTATGCCCAAGACACATAGAACATTGATGTGGTTAGTACGTAGTGATCCAAGTCGGGTCATACCCAATAACAAGCTTAGCAAACACCAACTAATATTTAATTGATGATATGATCATGCAATTAAATAATTACACCAATTTAGAAAAGGGTTTCTAAATAATATATATATGTGAGAAAGAACAAACTATGAGGATATTTTGTTCAATGACATTATTTGTTATGTTGTTTAAATTAGTTAAGCAACATCAAATAATAAAAGTGTGTGTGCATATTATATATATAATTAAATGGTTAATTATGTATTTAATATAAAACATTGTTAAAAACTTAAAAGGTTTTGAGAGGGAAAACCCTAAGGGAATATGAGGGATCGGCCGCCCCCTTTGGGCAGCTCTCTCTCTTCTTTTTCTTGAGTGTTCTTGGAACAAAACACCTTAGAACAAACACACTTCTTCTTTCTCTCACTAAGATCTGCAAAAGGGTCATATGAACATCAATCTTTCTTATGGAAGAAAGGATTCAAGGCTGGAACAAAAGTGCAACAGCCCTCTTGAAGTTCACGGCTGGAACAAGGCTCCAGCAGCCCTTTTGATCCGATTTTTGGTGTCAAATCCTAGCAAAATGGTGTTTTCTTGAAGGCTTGTGGGTATGAACACTTGAGGACATCTATTGTTGATGTTTTGGCCATCCAAAAGCAGCCTCATCTTCATGATAAACCCACGGTTTTGACAGCTTCTTAAAGGTAGTTTATTGTGTTGATTTGGTTGTTTGTTTGCTTCTTGATAACTAATCTATTCACATATATATGATCCTTTGTCTTTGGGTTTGTTGAAATAATGTTATGGACTTTAATTTTCAGATTATAGAACATGATATTAAGTTAATATTCCGCTGCGTTTTCTTGTTTAAAATGGTTAAACAACATTGTTTAGGTCAAACAAACCCAACATCTTTTCCATTTTCTTTCTCTTTTAGATCACAAGAGTTTGAATCCTCTGATGTTCTTCTTCTTGTTTTGCTTAATCTTTGTTTTTTTATCATTACTTCTTCAATCACAGATCCTTTTTAAACAAAAATTTTCATACTTTTTTGTTTTGCTTTATATGATTTAACTTTTATCAGATGACCATTTTTTATCATTTCAGTATCTTTTTCTTCAAAGATTTCTACATTAGTTTTCTCTTCTTCAGTATCAGAAATCTTGTTTTTGTTTTGGAACGCTTTAAGTTTAGCTTTGTTTTCAGGACAATGATCATGCGTGTTGAAATTCTCATGCAAAGTGTTAGTTATAGATTGAGGCATTAGGTCATGTATGAAACCTAATCTTGCTTTTCGTTTATCCTTACTTTCACTTACCAGTTGTTCCATAATTGTTTTGGAACTTTTTACTTTAACAAGATCAACTTTTGTAGCAGCATGTGCTATTTTCTCCTGTTCCAAATTCTTGGTCATTTCTTCAAGTTATTTGGAAATAATTTCTAATTCTTTTAATGTTGTTCGATGAAGTTTGTAAAAAATGATATTTTCATCTGATATTTATGATCAGTTTTAAGTTTGTTATGCATTAATTCCTCTTGTTGAGCTCTTCACAGAAATTGTATGAGTAAGTTCTGTAATATTCTACATGTTCAAAGCAAGAATTAGTGCATAGTTTCTCTCAGACTTCAGCTGGTATTTCAGGATATTTAGGTAAAGAAGTCTTAGATTTGGACGATGAAGTTTCAACCTTTGGTTGATCTCGCTATGCCATTAAACCAACTTCTTCTAAATCCTCTTTAGGATCAGATTTATCACTCCAGTCGTATTCTTCCTCTTCATCCTTAGAATTTCCTTCAGCTTTAGGATCACAATCCTTTTACCAATCTTCTCCTTAAACTTCTGCAATAAGAGATAAACTAGAGGTTAGATCAGCAGTAAATTGATCTGCATAAGCACTCCAATCATATCCATCCTTAATGCTAACAACAAGAGCTTTCTTTGGCTCTTCAGATGATTTAGATTAATCTTTAAGTTCAGGCATTAGTAGACTTTAGTATGGATTTTATAATGTCTTCTGAGATGATTATTGAAACTTCTGATTCCTTGAATTAGCTTGGCCATTTCCTCCTTTGTTTTTGGAAGGCATTCTTGTGAGAAGTGTCCATAGGTATTACAGTTCAAACATCTTGATTTTGACTTGTAAAATCCAACATACTTGTTAGCACTTGGCTTGTAGTTTCTATTTACATAAGAGTGTTTCTATGTCCTGTATGCAATCATCACCATCTGCCAGTTTAGATCCATTTCCTCCAATTCATCTGCATCCATCTCGAATAAGTCCTACAAAACAAGATCCAATTGAGTCAAATGACTACCCTGATAAGCTTGAAAGCTAGTCATAAAGGCAGTAAAAGCAGTTTTGGACTCTTTATCCTGCAATAGGACGTTAATAACATCTTTATCTTTGCTAGTTTTAGTAGAATTAACAGATGGAGTCTAATTTTGAGGTTTAAGGCTTTGAGGTTTAGGAGGAGACTGATGTTGAGATGCATAAGTAGGAGCATTGGTATATGAAGAATCTATATAGAACCCTGCTCCAACAAACAAGTCACCCTCTTCTTCATATGAATTCTCATTCTTTGCAGCAAAAGCATTCTCCACTGTATTAGCTGGAAATGCAACATATTGATACTGAGACATTGAGGCTGCTCTATCATCGTTTCTTGAGCTTTCATCTGTCTAAACTGACTCAATTTTGGCAACCAAAAGATCAAGATCCGTAGGAAATTTCTCAGTATGCTTCAATAGTGTTATTGTTTGCTTCCATGAAGATGGAAGATCATTAAGAAACTTCAGATTTAGATCTTTAAGATCATTTGTAATGCCAATAGTTGTCATCAAAGTTGTAAGTTGCACGAATCTATTCATCATCTAGTTTATTGTCTCACCAGATAAGTGCTGAAATAGCTCTAACAGCCTCTTCAGTTTCTGCTTCTTGAGATCTTGAACCTCCTTACCACCTTCACATATTATCTTCAAGGCTTTAGACATGGTATTTCCTATTTGATATCCATCAAATCTAGTCAAGACTTCAAGTGGTAATCCTTTACACATCAAGGAATAATGTCATTCTTTACCTTCTTGAGATCATCACCTTGCAATCCATCTTTAGGATCTCGTTCTGTAGAATCTTTTGTGTAAACAAACCCTCTACCAGGACCATCTGAAGTAATAGGAATGTAAGGTCCTTTGTCTATTGACTTCCACAAGTCAGTGTCAATAGAATTTAGATGATGCTTTAATCTAAGATACAAGTTCTTAAAATCATATCTGTTCTTCAGCTTAGGAACCCTGTTCTCTGAATCTTCAGACTTTAACATTTTATATTTTAGATTTTATGAAAAATTAGTTTTTGTTGTTTTTGAAGTTTTGAAGTAACAAAATGAGATGAAATATTTTTGGATTTTAAAATTTTGAAAAATTTTCTAAGTGTTCAGTTGACACGCCTAAACAGTGATGAAGCGTTCAAAAAGTTGTGGAACTTCTCTGACTTTAACTTAGAAACGCCCAAGGGATTGCCTTAGATTAATTATCAAAATCGCCCAACTTAAAAAGCGACTAAACGGTTGTAAAACATACAAATTCTTTAGTATTGTGATCTGTAGCTGAATGTTAACCATCTTCATGCTCTTGTATATTTCCAGATGTATGAATAACTTTTGTAGAAGGTACAGGAACATCTGCGGATGTGTTGTTGTTCTTTAAAGATAATGAAGCATCTCTAGAAGTAAATAGAATATATGTTAATGTTAAAGGAACATCTGCTGATGCAGTGTTCATTCCTCGGGATGCAGTAATAACTTCTGCGGATGCAGAGTTAACACCTGCCGATGCTTTGTTCATATGTTTGGAAATTGTATCATTTCCATTAGTTTGTTCATAACTTGTTTGAGATGAAGGGCCAGGATCAACAACAATTGAAGTGTTACATTTTGATCTTAGAGGATCATCAGTTAATGGCACTACACTCATGTTTGGAGGTACATAAGGATAGCATGTATCCGTAGAACCTGCAACATACAAATAACCAGTGTTAAATGAAATTGTTAATGCATCTATATCAAACAACCATGATGATCCTTTAATAGATTTGGGAAATAAGGATTCATCAAAAGATACATTAGGTGTTTCTTCCATAATGTTTTGATGTCCAATGTAAACTCTATATGATTTAGATGCTGATGAATAATCAAAAAAGAAACCATCATAGGCTTTTTCAAAAAACTTTCCTAATTGATCTTTTGTGTTTAAAATAGACACATGACACCCAAAAGCTTTAAGATATCCTATAAAATGTTTTCGTTTAAATAAAAGATCATATGGTGTTTTGTTATGTTCTCTGACAATTAATGACTTGTTTTTGAACATTGCATGCTGTGTTCACAGCTTCTACCCAAAAAGTGATTGGTAGATGTGAATCAGCTAGCATTGTTCTCGCTGCTTCAGTGAGAGTTTTGTTTCTTCTTTCAGCAACTCTATTTTATGTGGAGTTTTTGGTTGACTAAATTGTCTTGCTATGCCATTGTTCCTGCAAAGGGAATCTAAAACATGATTTACAAATTCAGACCCATTCTCACTTTATAAAATTTTGATTTTCAAATCAAGTTGATTTTCAGTTTTAGTGATAAACTCCATCAATATTTTTGATGTTTCACTTTTTTGTCTTAAGAAAAAGGCCCATCTGAATCTATTAAAATCATCAATAATCACCAAACAATATTGCCTCTTTCCAATGCTTATCACATTGGTTGGACCAAAGAGATCCATATGAAGCATTTTGAGTGGTGTTGTATTTGTGTTGATTGTTTTGGATTTATGATACACTCTATGTTGTTTTCCTTTATAACATGAGGAACAGTGAGTATAACAATAAAATTCTTTCTATGTTTGGCCAATGACTAATTCAATTTTGACTAGTTTGTTCATGTTCTTCATGTTAGAATGAGCCATTCTTCTATGCCACAGTTGAGATTCATCTTCTGAAGACTTAGAAATCAGGCAGGTTTCCTTGCTTGTTATAGATGTGTTGTTCATATCCATAACATAGGTGTTGCCTTCTCTTGGAGCTTTAAGAAGGATCCAGTCTTTTGGAATTTGAAGTCCTAGCTTAAGAATTTACAAGTAAGTGTTATTAAATAAAGTGGTATAATTTTCATCACAAATTTGAGAAACACTGAGTAAATTATATTGCAAATTTTCATTATAATTTACTTTCTCAAATTTGAGTACACTATTTGTTACCATTTCTTCACTAATGATTTTAACTCCTTTCTTATCTCCACCAAATACCACATATGAATCATTTTTATGTTTAAAGTTATGGAGTACAGAGAAGTTTCCTGTCATATATCTAGAACACCCATTATCAACATACCACTTGTTATCAGTCCTCAAAGGATGTTCCTGCATAAATAATGAAAACAATTAGCATGTCAAACCCAAGCCTTAATGATCTTGGGTTGACCACTTGTATCCAAAATTGTTACGCCCTCATGATAGAGTCTTGATGATTCAGGTTTGATTTTAGACTTAATTTATTCATTATGTTTTGTTTATGGTGAGGATGATTCTGGTGAAGATAGGCTTGAAACACTTTGTTCTTGTTTTACGATCACTTCTTCTTTCATCTTCTCTTTGTTTTCATTCTGCTATGAATTTGATGATGAACATCGATTGAAGAATATATCACCGTCTTTGATTTTGATTATGGTATTGAAGTACCCTTTTAAAAATTCTCAAAGAATGTTTCATCAGCATTAGCTTTTTGTTCCTTCTACTCTACCTACTTGTGAGGTGTTTTGTGTTGAGGTTGTTGTTTCACCTTCTTCTTCTTAGGCTTATCCTCAGCAGAAGTTTGCTTTTTCGCTTTGGACACTTTTTGCTTTTGCTACTGCTTCATGAGATTTGAATTTTCTTGACTGTCACTTGATTGTGAGTCTGATTTAACTTTCTCAGATTGTTGTTTCTTTGTGCTCTTTGTTTTGTTGTTTTTGTTAAAATAACATTCCTGAGTGGAATGGTTATTCTTATTACAAATATCACAATGTTTGTTAAAATAACAACCAGAAGTCATGTGATTGTTAATATTGCAGATGGAATAATAACTGCTAAAGTAGCATTCATCAGTGTTGTGATTATTCATATCATACCACTTGAAGTATTTTTCCTCTGATTCACCTTCAGTTTTAACCACATTCTTCTTCTTTACTGGCTTTGAGCCTTTAACTCTTTTTAAAATTTGGTAGCTGATGAATCCTTGCCATTCCCAGACAAGAGGTCAAAGGTTTCTTGTTTAGCATCAAATGACTATGTTGCTTATGATTTACAACCTTTTGTTAATTGGCTTTCCTCTTGATGGTTGATGCAGTTGATTTCTGTTTCCATAGATCTTCTAAGGATGTTGATAAATCAATATGTTTCTTCTTCTATAGAAGTTCTACTAAGGGTGTTTTCTATGCCTTTTCTGTGGAAGTGATTTTTACTTCTTCCGCAGGTCTGAAATTGACAACATCAGTTGTTGTGGTGGATATTTTTGCTGTTTGTTTACCTCATGAAGTCCTTCATTCAGCTGAGCTATCCTCTTGTAAATTGTCTTTAGCATATTTCTTTGATAAGGTAGCTTGATTTCTTCAAGAACTTTGGGCATAATGGGTTCAAATGAAACATTCTTTGCCTTACCCAAACGATCATATTGCTCATCATGTTCATTAGAATCGTCCAAGTCATCACACTGATCAAAGTCAATTTCTGAGTCATTTTGTATTAAAACTTCTAATTCAGACGACTTAGCTTCGCTCACCTCAGTATCACTACTATTTACTAATTGATTAATTTCTTTTGTTGGTTCAATTTTGGTGCTTGGCACAAAATGGTTTGAAAAACTGTTCGTCGTAGACTCAAGTAAAGGAATATAATTATCATTCATTAGGGGTGCAACAACATCAAATCCAAACCCATACCTGTTATTTGATTCAATATGAGAATTTAACAACTTCTGATATTACTAAGATGACAATTGAAACTTCTTAAGTTTCAATTCAGTTGATGCATGATCAGACATGGATTTTGTTAAAGAGATAGTCAGATGCTCAACTTGGGCTTTTAAGTTGTAATTTTCAGAAACAAGTTTGTCTAAATCCTTCTGTAAAAAGCTGATTTTAATCTGATATAATTTATGCTCTCTTATATGAGATTCATTCAAAACCATTGTTTCTTTTACTTTATTAGCCAACTGTTGAGCATCGACTCTATATCTCTTAACCATTTCAACACAAGCTGATGAACATAATCTATCACTTACCTCTTTAGCCATAGGTGGGACTTTGTTATCCATGTTGGCATCAAAGCTTGATTTTCTTCCAACACCTCCTTCTCACACATACTCGAATCACATGTTCCATATTGTAGAATAATTAACCCAGTTTCCTTGGTTTTGCTTGGACATGCTAAGGAACTTATGGTTGGTGGGGCTGAGTTTGTAAGTTGAGGCTATTTCAAACTTCTTTGACTTGTTGATTGTTGGTGAGACCGATGTTGATGAGACTGATGTTGTTGAGACTGATTTTGTTGATTTTGTCTTATCAGTTGTTGATTGTGGATTATATTCCCTTGAGAAATGACCATACAAGTTACACTTGTAGCATCTTACCATTGATTTATCAACACCATTTTTTGTTGTTCTGCCTATAGCTGCCAATCCTTTGTTTCTTCTCAGATACATTTTGGCTCTATAAGCAATCATGGCCATTTGCCATTGTAGATCCACCTCTTTAACTTTGTTAGAATGTTGTTCCTCAAGTTCTTGATGGCAAATGTGTGCAGGTGTTAATGTACTACCCAGATAAGCTTGGAAGCTTGAACTGAATGTTGCAAAAGCTGCCTTCTATTCTTCTGAGTCTAGAACCACAGTAATTGGTTTTGTTTGATTGTTGTTTTTGCCTGAGGAGGATGTCTTTGATGATGCAGTAGGTGAGCTTTTTCCCTCATCATGTCTTCCTCTTCCTTTTCTAGCTGAATTGCTTTGAGAGTTAGATCTGGATGGCCTAGAAGCATAAAAACTAACTTCCTCTTCATTGTCACTCAAAGCCCAAGAGCTTCCATCTTCATGATTGGAAATAAAAGCACTTCTAACACCCTTAGTTTCTTTAAACTGGTAATGAGCAATGGGTGCTTTTGTACTCTTGTTTCTTGTTTTCTCATCTAGTTCAAGAGCTTCTACCTCAGCTACCAGAGTATGTAGTTCAATGGCTTTAAGGTCTAAGGTATTATGGATACTGTTTGTGTCCAACTTTCAGGTAAACTATGGAGCATATTCTTATTCAGCTCTTCATTGGTGTATTTCAATTCTAAGATATTCATCTCAGCCACCAACTGCATGAACCTGTGTAATTGTTGAGGAACAGATTCACCCTCAATATGATGGAAAGTTTCATATTGTGAGCGAAGTGTATCCTTCCTAATGCTTTTGATCTCATCACTTCCTTCACAGAGAGTGTGTAAAATCTTCCATAAGGAATTTGCTATTTTATAATTTTTGCACCTGATTAAGAGGCCTTCAGGTATAGCCATAGTAAGCATACTATATGCTCTAATGTCAATTTTAACCTTTTTTGCATCCTCAGGTTATAGATCCTTTAGACTTATTGATTGATTGTTATCCATGTAATAAGGTCTGAGAGTTGGTGGAATATAAGGACCTTCAGTTATGGATACCCATAATTTTGAATCAGTGTAATTCACATGATTACTGAACCTAATTTTCCATGTTTTGAAATTAACTTTGTTTTCCAACTTTGGTGGTTGGTAAGCTGATCCAATGAGTGAATTACTCATCTTAGTTAATTTGTTAATTGTTAACTAAAACATAAATTCAGTTATAAATGTTCTAATTAATGAGAAACTCTTAATTATCAGTTAATTAAGTCGTTAGAGTCAAAATTAGTCAATCCTCTTAGTAAATTCTCAATTGATATGGAATTGAGGATGTTTGATGATAAGTTTTGTTCAAATTTATTTGAACAACCATTGATTATCGATCATAGACACAAATCTAAGAATCAAAACAATGTTTGATGCAGATTAATGTTAATCGAGCAATGGAATAGGACTCGTTTGAATGATAAATCTACTTGTGTGTTGATTAATTCGTTCAATAACCCCCTTGAATCTGAGTTATGAACTCCAAGTCATGATGAACACCCTTTAAGCAATATTACTCAAAATTAAGAGATCTAATAAGAAACCTGATAGATATAATGATATAAACAACCGATTAAACAAATCTAACACTGACAGATCAATTTATCTAAATCAGTGAGCATTTGGCTCTGATAACACCTGTGAATCCAAGGATCAAACAGGGAATTATCAGGTTAGATTAGACGAATGATTGCAGAATTATCACTGCTTGTTATTTAATGGATTGAATGTTGAAATAACAATTGTAATATGAAACAATGAAGAACAATTCAGATAAATGTAAAACAAATGAATGTACTAAAGAACAAACAAGTATGATTCAAAATTTTCCATTAATACTGACTAATCGATTACAATTGAATGAATAATGATGATATGAATGATTGCTAGGGTTCTAATAATGACAATTTGGTGTATATTGTTGTAGTTGCTGTTAGGTTTGCTAGGGTTTGTTGATGGGTAACAATCCTTAGCAATTAGTAGCAATCGGTGCCTAAAATTATGCACATATGCCTGTATTTATTGGCTTAAGATTTAACTGTTAGGATAATAGTAACTTTCTTATCTAGGTAAGAAAGTTACTCAGAGAATGTCTTGATGTGACGTTTTCTAACTAAAGTGAAGTTGTCCGCAGGTGTTGACTTCATGACATCACTATAGTGTTTGACTTGTTGACGTACTTGGGTGTACATTCGAGTTTTGTTCTTCCGCAGAAATTAAGTCTTCCATAGGACTTTTGCTCTTTAGTTGGACTTGTGCTATCCGCAAGACTTTTCCGTAGGACTTTGGTTTTCCGTAGGAGATTATCCTTCCATAGTACTTTAGTCTTTCGTAGGAGTTGTCAACTTGACTTCATCCACGGCAATTTGTTCTTCTGCAGAAGATCTTTGGAAGCAAAATTCCTTGTTGTTTTTTAGAATATCTATGGAAGAACATTATGTTCATCCGTAGATAGTTCTTACACTTGGTCAATTTGTACAATTGACTAAGATTGATGTTATTCCTGCAATCACACATATAAATAAACACATATAATAAATGGTTTAACCTATACATATATATTTCACTACAAGATGATGAAAGAGTAATGAATTCATTACAAAGATTGATTGAAATTCTAATCCTATACAAAAGATCTAGTCCTAAGAACATAGGGAATGATCAACAAACACAAAAACATAATAAATATGATCAAGTATAAACAATATATATAAACATTGCTTGAGTTTAAGTGGACAAATATACCTATAATTTATATGTGTGTGATTATGTCTAATCTTCTAAAATATTTTCATTTCTGAAGGCTGACTATTTCTATTCTCACGTACAAAAAATATTCACAAAATACAAAAATATTATGGTTTCATTTATATTTTTGATAGTGTGATTAATATTTTCTAATTTTTTAAAATTTGTAAAGCTTTTTTTCCTTGGGGGATTTAAACTTTAGGCGAAATAATTAAAAATTTCAGAAAATTCTCTCAAAAATATAAAAAAATGATCACAAATACAAAATAATCTATTTTATGTTAGGAAAGTTGATTGACTTTGTCAAACATTCAAAACACAAAAATATGATAAATAGCTGGGTTGATGTGTAAAATTTATGAAATCACAAGTGTGCTCCAGTCAATGTAGATTTTACATATGCACAACATGCCATTGACAAGTCGAAATAAATATTTGTATCACAATGGTGAACAAATCAGTTCAAAAAATAACTGGCAAGATCAACACAAAACATAAAAAAATCAAATTAATTTAAACAGTAGCGGTACAAACATCAAATCAAACTACACATATCCAAAATATTAAATTTTGACAAATTTAGATTTAATACGGATAACAATATTTGTTTATGTGAGTGAAAGTAAACCAAGCATTTAAACCAATACGAGTAGTCATTTTATCAAGTCTTGATTACATAAGAAAAACAAATATGGGTAATAGTGTTAACAGAAAAGCGAATGACCAAAATACTTATGCATACAAATATTTATTCTACCGTATTTGTTTTTACAGTGAATAGTGTCTTTGTGGTTAACAACGCTTCTAGTATACAAACAAAATTTTTCTAAGTGTAAAATGTTTAGTAAAACACTAATGAACAAATATGAAGCTGATGATCCAGTGTAGGGTGGTATTCACCTTGCCGTTAGTTATTGTTTAGTCATAGCTTATTTATTATTGTAATAAAAACTAGTTTACTTTTGTTAAGTTTTGTATTTTGTGGCATGCAAAACTACATGTGAATTGTAGTTAACCCCGGTAGTTTCACATGTCATAGTGCATGTGCGAAACTATATGCGAAACTAGGTCCTGTATAAATATGTCTGTCTATTGATCATTTTGTAACTCTTGGAATCTTAATGAAATTACTTATTTAAGTTCATTGTGTATTGCTATTGCTAGTAGCTTATTATTGTTAGTTGTTAACATTGTTCTTATCTTGTTATTAAAATTCTTCCTTCAAACGGGTTGTGCTTGATTTGTGTTCATTGCAGAATAATATCCTGGCCCCCAAGATATTAGATATAGTGATAACATGAAGATTATGGTGTTAAATCATTATCAAAAGCATATTTAAATGATCATTTGGACCAACAAAATCACAATAGTCAGTACTAAGTTGTTCATAAGTATTTAACTAATGCGGACAAAGAAAATTGATGTCGTTCATTAAATTTGAACAGATGCGAACATCACTATTCATCACATTTGTTTTTGCGAGTGAAGAATTGTTCATCACATTTGTTTATGCTGGCAACCGTTGAAAACTATTTCTTTAACCACATTAATTTTTACAGGTAACAGTAATCTTTACGAACTAAGCATTTGTTCAACCGTATTTGTTTTTGCGGTGAACAGAGAACTTTGTAGATTAGGAAATTGTTTTCACACCCAGAAAGGCCCACCGGAAGGGCATGTGAGTGACAATGATAACAGAAGTTGGATTATTTCCAACAATTATCAAGTAAACAAATCATGGATACCAAAGTTAAATATTAAATTAGTCAGAATAGAAGTATTAAATTTAAAACCTAAGTAATCATAAGATAACATTGTTTTTTAATATTGACAAAAGATCGTAATCGGCCGAGAAATTTGGTCCCAAAAGGTGGTATCCAAACTTGATTGGTTTTCCGTTAAAACCATTTTTATTCCCATGCATGCCTAAATGTCAAAAAAACATGCCCAAAAGTTTATTAGCTAAAAGCTGGTGAGTTAATAGGGTTATATAAAAAGGTTATAATAATTTCCTTTTATAAAAAGATATGATTATCCCGGAATCAACCCCTGGATCGTCAAGGACTAGCTAGGTCCGCTAACTATTATCGCAACCAAGAGCTCCATAATCAAATCAAGTCATAAAGTCCCTCAAAAGCCTTTCAACGTATATTCCCTCCGTAAACACCAACCAACGCTACCGATGCCGAGGAGCGATTCTCAAACCCAATAGATATAACAATATATCCTCTGGCCGTCCCGGGGTTAATGATTATGACCGAGTGTAGTCGGTCACAAATAATAAAACAACTAAATGCCATTATAAAGATCAGACATTTATTTCATAATTAAATCATATCATGTAAAAAAATCGTTACAACATACTTTTCCCCCAAAATAGTTAAATAAAACATTATTTAAAAATAGGGGTCGTGAAACTTACCTTTAAACGTCAGAAGGAGACGATATAGCAAAAATTAAACCCGGGAAATAAATGATCAATAAACGCCCTAAACACACAGTACCTGTTGGGTCTGAAAAGGATAGTCTATATTATCAACACAATCAAAGTCAACAAAAGTCAACGTCACGATCAAAGTCATTGGAAAAGTCAAACAGGCGCGTTCGAGACAAAGAATCGAGACAAGACGTTGAAGATATATTTGACTAGGAGTTTTACTGTTAATAAATATAATTTATGTCAACAAAATAAATTTAATCTTGTCTTAGTTATTTTTATATTTTATTTGTATTTTCCCTAATTAGTTTAAGTCTAGAGGCTTAACGTGTCACTAGTGAATATTATATTCATTATAAATAGTTAAGTTGTAATTAGGATTGGGAAGCTTGCAAGAGCTAGATTTGAGGGTTTTCATGTAATTAACATCTTATGCAAATCAATATGGATCAAATGGGGTTTTCCATTGAAGTTCTTGTGTGTTGATCTAAGTTCTTGATATTTTATCATTTTGATCCAAATGTTCATTAATATTTGATGATTCAAGTGATCTTGGACTAACAATTTGGCATCAGAGCCTACTTGAATCAATTCCTATTGCTGGTTTAAAGATTTTATTATTGATTTTTGAAATTTTTTAAAGGGAGAAACTAGATCTGAGTTTTTTTGTTCATCAATATCATTGATTTTGATCAGATCTACAACATTTCAGAATAGATTTACAACATTTGATATCATATTTTACATCTACAAACCAATTTCTACAAGAAATTGAAAAGAAATGTGAAGTTTAAAGGTGTTTCTCTCATACACACACTGTATGTGTTCTTTGCGATCTTAGCGGCCCTCGAAGAACCTTCAGATCTTCATGTGTAAGGCCCCGTTCCCGGGAAGCCTCACAGTTGGTTAACCATAGCATAAAAATCAGTTTGATAGCAAAACATCGCAGCGGAAATAATTAAAACATTCATTTAATACTTAAAAACCATATCATGCTCAAATACATGTCCTTTTTAATTGTAAACGAAACATAATACTTGTTCATAAATTACAATAGAGATTTTATAAACAGGAATGCCATCCACATCTCCCCAAGTAGCTCCACAGTACCATCCTCAGCATCAGCACCTACCTGCCAACTATTATGCATAAAAGTCAGCTTTGCTGAGTGAGTTCTAGTTTGAAGTAAATAGTAAATATAACTTTGTCTTTTATATAATGACACGCATACGTAATACATACATTTCATCATAATAAGCATGTTCATTATCTTTCATTCATTAATATCTTCCACTTTAGCATAAACGAGATTGCACAAAGCAAGAGCTCCATGTGGATTGACAACAAATGCCAATCCCTGTCGGTACACATGAAAACGGTAGCTAACCCCCGACAGTTGATCCACACTGCAAATCACATAGCCTGCTCATGAATACGGATCCATAATCATACATCAAACTCACATAAGTGAAGTCTATCATAGTGCTTGCAAGACTTTTCATCATCATATGGGCCCGGGGGTAACATTCATTAAGTTCCACTTCTCATTAATATTATCTTTCACTTAATATATAATACGTAACTTATTAAGTACAGAACATACCAAGTACTAGTCATCATAACACGTAACCGACCCTCCGCGGGACAGCGGGGGTTCGGGGGCGGCAGCCCCTGACAGCGGGGTCCTAGGGGCAGCAGCCCTTAGTGGGGTCCAAGGGGCAACGCCCCTGGCTGGGGCAAGGTCAGCGCGCCCGAAAATTATTTTGAGCTATTTAAATGTCATATTTTACTTTAGAAAAATGTATTTTCTTGTTAAAACACCTTGAAATCCTTATCTTGAAAACCTTATGTTTACTATGCATAATAGCCCTAAAAACATGGAAAAACGTTTAAATAAGGGGATCTAGAACTCACCTTAACTTAGCAAATAGCTTAAATACTAAGTTACTTAAGCTACGGTCTGAATGCTCTGGCTGCACGAAAGTTAATACACAAAAACATCATTTTCTTCATAATTTCCCCCATAGTTTCGCTGGCAGTTTCGCTGCCAGTTTCGCTGCCAGTTTCGCTGCCAGTTTCGCTGGGCAGCATTTCTGCAAGTTTCGCTGGACAGATTCGCTTCCTTGAGCGCCCAACTTTCATTGGAATTTCCTAGTTTCGCAATATCTAAGGGTCAACCTGGGCACTGACGAACATATCAGCGAAACAGTAGTTTCGCCCCAGCCAAACTGTAGTTTTGCTGGAACTTCTCTTAGTTTCGCTGCCTAATTTAACTGGATGAGTGCACAGTTTCGCTGGATCGGGGTACAGTTTCGCTGGATGCATATCAGTGACGAACCAGCCCGTTTTTAACCCAAAATCTTAACTTTTGACGTCCAAATCCTTGGTTTACCTTCCATGAAACCATTTCTAGCCCTTTTTACATGTTTTCATACGTAAAAATTCGACCTTTATGTGTTTCTTTGAGATTTTTAAAACCCCAAAACCCTAGAATCCGGGTTTGATCAACAGAGAGGTTTAGAGGTCGATTCTTACCTTGTTTGTTGCTTCTTTCATTGAGATTTGATGCACAAACACTCAGATCTTCAATCCCTTGATCTTAGAAGCTTCAAATCTTGTGTTTCTTGCATTTTCTCTCTCTACTTTCTCTCTCTACGGATTTTTGGAGTTAGGGTTGAAATGAAGAAGATGGTGGTTGCTTTGGGTAGGTTAAGGGCTGATTAACGACCTCGATCCACTTAGGCTCTTGTCCATTAGCCTAATTAGCCCATAATCCATTTTCCTTTCTTTATTAAATACCTACAATTAAGCCCATTATCCCCGGCGACTCGTTTTGACTTTTCGGGGTGTTACAAGTCTCCCCACTTATTTAGGTTTCGTCCTCAAAACCTGTCAGTCATCAAACAATTGGGGATAAAATCTCCTCATCTCTTCCTCGGTCTCTCACGTAGATTCTGATCCTCTTCTGTGTTTCCATTGTACTCGTACTAGCGGAACTACTTTATTACGTAAGCGCTTCTCTTTCCGATCCAGGATGGCCACCGGCTGCTCTACATAATTCAGTCGCTCGTCGACTTCAATGTCCTCTAATGGTACAAATGCATCATTGTCTGCTAGACATTTCCTAAGATGAGATACATGGAATATGGGATGAATTCCACTCAACCCATCAGGTAATTCTAGTCTGTAGGCCACTTCCCCTACCCTTGTGATAATACGGAATGGCCCTATAAATCTTGGGCTTAACTTTCCCCTTTTTCGAAACCTGATGATCCCTTTCCAAGGCGATACCTTGAGCATAACCTTGTCACCAACCTCAAACTCTATCGGCCTACGCCTCTTATCCGCATAAGACTTCTGGCGATCTTTTGCAGCTTTCATGAATGCCTTAATCTTATCTAACTTCTCAGTTGTGACCTCAATCACTTCAAGGCTCCCCAATTCCTTTTGCCCGATGTCACCCCAACACACGGGCGTTCTGCACTTCCTACCATACAACATTTCGTAAGGTGGCATACCAATGCTGGCATGGTAGCTATTATTATATGAAAATTCCGCCAACGGTAAGTGCTCATCCCAACTTCCTCCAAAGTCGATCACACATGCTCGTAGCATGTCTTCTAACATTTGAATCATTCTTTCCGACTGACCATCCGTTTGGGGGTGGTAAGCCGTACTAATATGCAGTCTAGTCCCCATTGAGTCGTGGAACCTCTTCCAGAATTTAGACGTAAACCGCGTGTCCCTATCCGAAACGATAGACACTGGCACGCCGTGACGAGCCATGATCTCCTTGATGAATAGATCTGCCAACTTGTCAGAGGAAAACGTCTCACGAATTGCTAGGAAATGGGCGCTCTTTGTTAAACGGTCAACAATCACCCAGATCGAGTCGCTTCCTCTCGCCGTGCGAGGTAGCTTCATGATGAAGTCCATTGTGATGTGTTCCCATTTCCATTCGGGGATGTCTAAAGGCTGGATCCTCCCATATGGCTTTTGGTGCTCTGCCTTTACTTGCAGACACGTTAGGCACTTGCTCACGTACTCAACCACGTCTCGCTTCATTCCCGGCCACCAGTAATCTTTCTTCAGATCCTGATACATTTTCGTGGCGCCGGGGTGAATGGAATATCGTGTTTTATGAGCCTCGTCCATGATCTTCTCCCTCAGATTCCCGTAGAGAGGGATCCACATCCGCCCAGATCGGGTTTTAACACCCAGGGTGTTTTCCCCCAAATCTGAAACCTGCCCTTTCATCCTTTCAGAGTTGACTCTATCATCTCTCAATGCTTCATCTTGAAACTCCCTCACCTGTTTCATAACATCAGGCGTCATGATTATCTGATAAGCCCTAACCCGAATTGGTTCGGGTCGTCCTTTCCTGCTAAGGGCGTCAGCAACCACATTGGCCTTGCCTGGATGGTAGTGGATTTCACAGTCATAATCCTTGATTAGTTCCAACCACCTCCTCTGCCTCATGTTGAGTTCCTTTTGTTCAAAGAAATACTTCAGACTTTTATGATCAGTGAAGATGGTGCACTTCACCCCATACAGGTAGTGCCTCCAAATCTTCAATGCAAACACCACCGCTGTCAACTCCAAATCATGTGTAGGATAATTGGCCTCGTGGGCTTTTAGTTGTCTAGAAGCATAGGCTATCACCTTCCCTCGTTGCATCAACATGCAACCCAATCCTGCATATGAGGCATCCGAGTAGACTACCAGGTCCTCGTTCCCCACAGGTAGCGTTAGGACAGGGGCTTGCGTTAACCTCATCTTTAGTTCTAGGAAGGCATTCTCCTTATCAGGACCCCATTCATACTTCACGTCCTTCCGGGTCAGCTTAGTCAAAGGAGAAGCTATCTTGGAGAAATCCTGGATAAACCTCCTATAGTAACCTGCCAGACCTAAGAAACTGCGAACCTCGGTTGGCGTCTTTGGAGATTCCCATTGCATTACCGCTTCAACCTTCGCAGGATCCACCCTGATCCCCTCGGGATTAACCACATGACCCAGAAATTGAACTTCTCGAAGCCAAAATGCATATTTAGAGAACTTAGCATATAACTTCTCACTTCTGAGTGTCTCCAATACTTCTCGAATATGATCGGCATGTTCTTCTTCACTTTCGAATAGATCAAAATGTCATTGATGAACACTATCACCGATCTATCCAGCATAGGCCGACATACCCGATTCATAAGGTCCATAAAAGCAGCTGGCGCGTTAGTTAAACCAAAGGACATGACGAGAAATTCGTAGTGTCCATAACGCGTACGGAATGCTATTTTAGGAGTATCTTGTTCTTTCACCTTCAATTGGTGGTAACCAGACCGCAGGTCTATCCTTGAAAACCAGCTGGCACCCTGAAGTTGATCGAACAAGTCGTCGATTCTTGGCAACGGGTATCGATTCTTTACGGTCAGCTTATTGAGCTCGCGATAGTCAATGCACATCCGCATGCTACCATCCTTCTTCTTGACAAATAAAACTGGAGCACCCCATGGAGAGATACTCGGCCGGATGAAGCCCTTATCCAATAAGTCTTGCAACTGGTCCCTCCATTCTACCATCTTTGAAGGAGCCAATCGATATGGTGTCATAGCGACGGGCTGCGCCCCAGGTAGCAAGTCAATTTGAAATTCGATTTCACGGTCAGGCGGCACACCAGTCAGGTCTTCAGGAAAGACGTCAGGAAACTCGCGTACTACTGGCACGTCTGATAATTGTGGCTCTGGCGCGTCCACATCTTTTACGTAGGCCAAGTAAGCGCTACACCCACGTCTCGTGTACTTTTTAGCTGTGATCATCGACACGACCTTCGGCACACAGCACACCTTATCTCCATAAACAGTAACAGAACTACCATCGGGCGCTGTTAGACGAATTATTTTCTTGCTACATACAATATTGGCTTCATAGCTAGCTAACCAATCCATGCCTAACACCACATCGAAACCTCCTAAGGCCATAACGTGCAACCTAGCAGGGAACTTACAATCTTCTAACTCAATCAGGCAATCCTGAATCACTTCAGTTATCTTAGTGGACTTACCAATGGCTGTTTCTACATAAAAGGGCTCGTCTATCTTCCTACTCTTATCATGCAATAAACGACAAAAGGCAGTAGATACAAAACTCCTACTAGCACCAGAATCAAAGAGCACCGAAGCATATTCGTCATCCACCAGAAACATACCTGAAACTACTTCTGGATCTACCCTGGCCTCCTCACGGGTTATGTTGAATGCCCTCGCCTTCGTCTTTGAATCGTCACCCTTTCCTTTATCTCCGGCTTTAACCGTTCCTGATCCTGCTGATTTTCCTCTCTTGCAGCCCCTACCAACATGTCCCATCTCGCCACACGGGTAACATTTCCCCGCCTTGCAATCCTTAGCATAGTGGCCCTCACCCCCACACTTAAAACATTTTCCAGTTCCAACTCTACACTCCCCGAATGACCCTTTCCACACTTTCTACAAACACCTCCTCCACCAACATTTCCATGTCTTCCGGACTGATCTTCAACCCTCATCCTCTTCTCCCCATTCCTGAAGTTATCACCTCCGAACCTTTTCCCATTGCCATTCTTATTCCCACTCCATCTCTCCACCTTCTTTTGTGCAGGCACTCGATCTCTTTCATCGTACAGTCTCCCAGCTAGATCCACCACCGACCTGAACGTGCCTGGTCTGGCTGCAATCATGTGCCTCCTGATATCCACAGGCAAATCCTGTATGTACCTCTTGATCTTCCGGGATACATGTGTCACCTTGTCTGGGACAAGTCTTGCAAGTTCATTGAACTTGGAGGTATACTCTTGATGAGTCATGTTCCCAGCCTCCAAATACAAGAACTCCTTTTCAATCTTGTCTAATTCCCGATGAGGGCAATACTCCTCCAGCACTAACTCTTTCAGCTCAGACCACCTCATCTTGGCTATCGAGCGCTTTCCTTCAGCCTGGACAATATTGTCCCACCAGCACAACGCTGAGTCGACGAAAGAATGAGTGGCAAACTTAACTTTCTGATCTTCCCGGCACTCACTTATTTCCAGTACCGCTTCCATCTCTCTGACCCAACGATGAGCGGCAGTAGCATTGCCGTTACCATCAAAGGTCGGGGGCTTACACCTTTGAAATGCCCCATAGTTGCACCCCTAGTCGTCTCCCTCTCAGCCTCCTCATCACTGTCGTCATCGTGGATTACCACCTTAGGGTTTGATGGCTCCTCTTCAGATTCCTCCGTCCTCCCAGTGGACCTTCCAGAATTCTTCTCATTTTCCTTCTCCTTCTTATCAGCCTTCTCTCCATCCTTGACTGCTTTGAGCACCTCATTCACCACCGAGGGTAAGACATCTTGCATGACATTGTAGACTTCATCTGCAATATCCTCCTTCACAGTGGATTTGAGGGTGGCTGATCCCTCACCCTCCGGGTGACTATGGAGATCTGACTCCTCATGAACAGGCTCGGGAGCCTTAGCTTTGCTCCGGGTGACACGTGGTGTAGTGGTACGACCACCTCGAGCACGTCCACCTGTAGCCTTCCCAGATTTCCTACCCGCCATATCTAATTCCTATAAGATTTAAACACCGAAATGGTTATTCAAGTTAATTCATTAGATCATTACAAGTATGGTAAGTCCTTAATTACAGTGGCCAAGTGTGTTTAACTACTTACCTTACCCTCCTATCCCAAGCAATCACTATCCTAACACATGTTGGTGTTCAAATCTACACGTATAGTAAACAAATAGCACACGCACGTATTGCCAGTTTACATGAAATATTTTACCTGATGGCACGTAGCTACTTGGGTTGGCATCCTTCATTTGTCCCATTCTTAGTTTAAGATTAGGTTTAAAAAATGTTTTACCCATTCCTCTTAAACTTTGGCTCTAATACCAACTTGTAAGGCCCCGTTCCCGGGAAGACTCACAGTTGGTTAACCATAGCATAAAAATCAGTTTGATAGCAAAACATCGCAGCGGAAATAATTAAAACATTTATTTAATACTTAAAAACCATATCATGCTCAAATACATGTCCTTTTTAATTGTAAACAAAACATAATACTTGTTCATAAATTACAATAGAGATTTCATAAACAGGAATGCCATCCATATCTCCCTAAGTAGCTCCACAGTACCATCCTCAGCATCAGCACCTACCTGCCAACTATTATTCATAAAAGTCAGCTTTGCTGAGTGAGTTCTAGTTTTAAGTAAATAGTAAATATAACTTTGTCTTTTATATAATGACCACGCATACGTAATACATACATTTCATCATAATAAGCATGTTCATTATCTTTCATTCATTACTATCTTCCACTTTAGCATAAACGAGATTGCACAAAGCAAGAGCTCCATGTTGATTGACCACAAATGCCAATCCCTGTCGGTACACATGAAAACGGTAGCTAACCCCCGACAGTTGATCCACACTGCAAGGCACATAGCCTGCTCATGAATACGGATCCATCATCATACATTAGACTTACATAAGTGAAGTCTATCATAGTGCTTGCAAGACTTTTCATCATCATATGGGCCCGGGGGTAACATTCATTAAGTTCCACTTGTCATTAATATTATCTTTCACTTAATATATAATACGTAACTTATTAAGTACACAACATACCCGAAAATTATTTTGAGCTATTTAAATGTCACATTTTACTTTAGAAAAATGTATTTTCTTGTTAAAACACCTTGAAATCCTTATCTTGAAAACCTTATGTTTGCTATACATAATAGCCCCAAAAATATGGAAAAACGTTTAAATAAGGGGATCTAGAACTCACCTGAACTTAGCAAATAGCTTAAATACTAAGTTACTTATGCTATGGTCCGAATATTCTGGCTGCACGAATGTTAATACACAAAAACATTATTTTCTTCATAATTTCACCCATAGTTTCGCTGGCAGTTTCACTGCCAGTTTCGCTGGCAGTTTCGCTGCCAGTTTCGCTGGGCAGCATTTCTGCCAGTTTCGCTGGATAGATTCGCTGCCTTGAGCGCCCAACTTTCGTTGGAATTTCCTAGTTTCGCAATATCTAAGGGTCAACCTGGGCACTGGCGAACATATCAGCGAAACAGTAGTTTCGCCCCAGCGAAACTATAGTTTCGCTGGAACTTCTCTTAGTTTCGCTGCCTAATTTCGCTGGATGAGTGCACAGTTTCGTTGGATCGGGGCACGGTTTCGCTGGATGCATATTAGTGACGAACCAGCCCGTTTTTAACTTAAAATCTTAACTTTTTACGTCCAAATCCTTGGTTTACCTTCCATGAAACAATTTGTAGACCTTTTTACATGTTTTCATACGTAAAAATTCGACCTTTATGTGTTTCTTTGAGATTTTTAAAACCCCAAAACCATAGAATCCGGGTTTGATCAACAGAGAGGTTTAGAGGTCGATTCTTACCCTGTTTGTTGCTTCTTTCTTTGAGATTTGATGCACAAACACTCAGATCTTCAATCCCTTGATCTTAGAAGCTTCAAATCTTGTGTTTCTTGCACTTTCTCTCTCTATTTTCTCTCTCTACGGATTTTTGGAGTTAGGGTTGAAATGAAGAAGATGGTGACTGCTTTGGGTAGGTTAAGGGCTGATTAACGACCTCGATCCACTTAGGCTCTTGTCCATTAGCCTAATTAGCCCATAATCCATTTTTCATTCTTTATTAAATACCCACAATTAAGCCCATTATCCCGGCGACTCGTTTTTACTTTTCGGGGTGTTACATCATGGTTCGAAATTACATCATTTGAATGAAAGTTCTTCAACTTTTGGAAAAACTAAGTGGTTTCCAGCGAACTTTCTAGCGAATTTGCATTCTCCGGCGAACTTACCAGCGAACTTGTGTTTTCCTGTGAAGTTTCCGGTGAATCTATCTTATACTCAGCGAAACTAAAAGTGTGCCCATTACAACCACATCCACAAAAACCAAGCCACAATCACCACCGAGATTACAGCTACCAAAGTCATCAATAACCAAAATCATTACCGCATAACCATCACCGCTCTGACCACAACCAACAATAACCCACCATCATTGAACAACCACCATCACAGATCTACCACCACCCACAAACACAGAACCACTCAACCTATCCTCTACCTCCTATACCCTCTCGACTCACTCACCCCGTCATCAGACCACCAATACTGGCACCACCATCGTCACCCTACATCCATTACCTTCCCCAAATAGCAGACTAATCCTGACACACCCGAACCAAACATCACAGCCAACCCTAACTCCGCCAGAAGATCGCATAAGTCCATGATTCACTAGCGTTATCGAGTAACACCGACTCCCCGATTGTTCTATGAACGTTGTTTGTTGAAGTGGAAGCTGATGGTGACGTGACGTCGGAGGAACGATGGAGGATGCCACCGGAGTCACCGGATTCCTCCAATATGATGTCATTTCGGAGCTCATAAAGGCATCCATCATCGCGTTATCATCTATATTCCACGCGTTCATTGTCGTTGGAAGGCAGTAGTTTGTCATACAAACACCGGTGATGACGACAACACTTTATTACTCAAACACAAGCGAGTAATTGAGTTATTAGAGGAAACAATTAACAAAAATGAAGATGATAAGAGGTGAAATATAGGTTGATTGATGAAGAGGAACAACACATCTTCAACACCACTTTATTATTAATATCGCCGAAGAATAAATTCCGGTGAGTGGTGATTTTGCCGGAGAAAAGTTTGGTGGCTATAGTTGTCAGTCTGGTGGTTTGACTTTTTCTAATGTAATGAATAAGGGGAAAGAAAATACGAAACTATTTTATTGTGTTGATGGGAACCGGACTTGAAAAACAACATTTCAATCTATTTAGTTGGGGCTCATGTGAAACGGGTGTACAATGTCAGATTTTTATTTTTATTTTGCTTTCTTATTAGTTTTCTTTTCAATAGTAGTGGAAAGTTATTTTGTTTTAAAGTAAATTTAATATTTAATATGAATAGCAGCTTGACCCCAGTTGTTTATAAATCATTTAGCTGACATTAAAAGTATTTTTTAGGGAGAATTTTTCAACAATTTCGGGAAAATATGTTTGGGTGTTAAAGTGAATTTAATATTTTATATGAAAATATCATTTTCTAATGATCTCGAATCTGACAATGCCATAATGGCACAATGTCGGTTTGATTGTTTTGCAGGTATGAAAAATAAAAAGTTGTCAGATTTCATTGATCGATTTATATCTGCGTCAAATAATCTAAAGAAGCATGTCCCACAGCTTACCAACTATGAAAAAGTTCAACAGCTTCTTAAATCTCTTCTACCCGAATGGAGTTCTCAAGTTAAAATGCCTAAGAAAGAAAGAAATTTTTTGGATTACAAGTTGATAGATGTGATCAACAAGCTGAAATCTGCTGAGCTGAATACTAAGAGAAGGGAATTTCATCAAGTTGTGTTTCTATCTCAAACAAACAGACAGAATATAGCTCTTATCTTTTCTACAACAAGCATACTTGATTACAAAACCGAGATGATTGAGAGGTTGAAGTTCATGGAAACTAATTCTGATTCAACTGTTGAAATCAGGGAGCCTATAAAAGAGAATTGTGAAGCTTTGAGAGTTGGTAATGGAAGTGAAACTCAAAGCGAGAGTGTTGGTGATGTTAAGGCTTGTGTAAGCTGGTGTAAAGTTCAGAAGCAACACGATAGTGAACTAGATGAAGTGAAGCTGGAGGTTCAGGATAAAGAAAAAGAAGTGGAAGATGAAGCTGAGGAAGCTAAGAAGAGAGCTGGGGAGGATGAATACAAAAAGAACACCCCCGTATGCTAATGTGAAAAAGCCCAAGCTGCTGAAAAGATAGTTATAGGACTCCCCTATGAGATAGTTCAAGACATCTGTTCTCTTCCCTGCAAAATTTTCTCTTTGATGTTTATAAAGCTAACAGGTTATTGTTAGAAAATGAAAACGAGTTAAATCGAATAAACAAAGAACTTAAAATCAATAAGTCCAAATATATTATCAAACTAAGAGAAACTTTAAAAGGAAATGACCTTTTAAAAGAAGTGTTTTAGAAAAGAATGTCGAGATTAATGTTTAGAGTGAATATGTCACATTAGCAGAATTTGAGACCTGTAAGCTTAAAACGAAACTGGACAAATGGACGATATCAGGGATGAAACAGGAAGAACTATTCTGTAAGAAAAAGGGGAGCAAGAGTCAAAACGGGTGTAGGATGTGGTGAAACTTCATATGTTTATCCTCCTCCTAGCACTTATTGTTACTCTTCTATGCGTAAGACTTATCCATCTAATGATTTGATTGAAGCAACAGATATTAACAGTTTACATGTAGGTTTAAGCAGCGTTAATCACGAAGACGTTTGAGATGAATATGATTCTCCTGCAGGTTTGGGGCTCATCAAGCAAGATCTAATTTGCAAAATGATAATTCCACCTCTGATGCTTCAAAACCAGTATCAGTTGTTTCCCATAAGTTCTTTAACAAATTCAAGACAGGAAACATCCCTTCTTTTGATCCTATCAAGTTTATCAAAGAAGGAACAATTATGGAATCATCAAGCAGTGAGAACTCAACAACACAAACCGACACAACAAGAGTTATCAACCAAGAGCCATTGGAAGCTGACTTGTGTATACAAGACTGGACAAGCTCTGATGATGAATCAGAGATCATCAAGTCACTTGAAGTTAACCAGTGTCAAATGCTTCCAAAAGTCGAATCAAGACCTATATGAATCTCATCTCCAATTGTTAAACAAATTAACAATTCTTTAAAAGCTCAGTAGAAGCACTCACGATCTTCATCTTCTATCCATCATGATCTTCACAAATCTGCTTCTAAGTATAACAAGTTACTAATCATTCAAAAAGGTTCTAAGAAGAATGTTCAGATCTTAGCTCCCGGAACATCACACATCAAATCACTGCCCAGTTCAAAATCCACATTGATAAAGCCTCAAAAGGTTCAATTTCCTAATATCCAAAAGAAGAAGCTTCAAGGTTATCAAAAGAGTGTATGCTTAAAAGGGCTACATACACTGATGAAAATGGAACACCCAGGACTATGATGTCCTGGGTCCCCCTTTCTAAATAATCTGTTACTGAGTGAAGGAATAGTTCAGGAGGACTGTTAGTAATCTGGTTTACTGACAGAGAAGGTTCATTATTCAATTTTGAGGAATAAACCATTTATGGTTTGGTATCTTATCCACATTTTGGATCCTTATCTGCATTTTCACATCTCATTTCACAATCACTGCATTTCTCTTGATAGTTTATATTTTATCCTTCGTTAGAGTAAAATGGAAGACAATTTCATTGGTTATTTTCTTTTTAGTAAGTATAGAATATGTACATAAATAAAATTTAGGGGGAGAGTAGTATAACATCAAAGAACAAAAAGATTTTAAATTTTATTAATTATTTAGTTGCTATAGGTTATAAAATAAATAAAAACTGAGAACTTGATTTGGGATGACTGAGAAATGATAGTATGTCTTCTTGGTATGCTTATTTGCATGACTTGTACTTTGTGAGAAATGATAGTAACTGACGTAGATGTCTGTATCACTTAAAATTCTAAAATCTAAAAAAGGAAGTTTTATTATAGGATGCGCTTGGTAGGCTCCGCCTAAAAACAAAGTAAACAGTTATTCTGTAGCCTATCTAAAGCTTTAGAACTAGGTGATAAGGATTATTCTCATGATATCTCGGCCTACAAAAAGACACTAAGTCTTGTAGGAAATCGGTTGAGAGTTTCAAATCTCTGATGTGATCCCCCTAAAATCCAAACTCACCCTTACCCGAGCCCTGAATTGAGCAGCTAGTTAGCAAAAACAATCTGCTTCTAGTTATGCTTTTCAGGAAAGCCTCTGTTTTTTAGTCATTTGTGACTCTGTCAGAATGCATATGAATTAATAATTTCTCCTGCTTATCGGAAATCTCTTCTGAAGCCAAGGAAATTTCTTCCGAAGAAGGCTTATTATCTACTTCCGAGGCAATCAACTCTACTTCCGAAGCCATGGAAATTTCGTCCAAGACTGAGGTTGAAGTCGTGGAAGTTATAGTAAACCTCTCTGCCACCATCTCTCCTTCACCCAGCCAGCCTGAACCATCCAAACCTGAGTCTCCTAAGCCATCAGCTTCCTCAGACCCTAAAGGAAAGAGGAAGTTAACAGCTGAAAATCTAGAGGAGGAATACAGACTGGAGTAGTAAAGAAGAAAGGAAAAGTGGATTCTGAGAAGCTGCTGGCTGACAGTAGAAAGGTAGCTACCGAAGCAGTAGCTGCTCATGAGCACTTTGCTAACAAAATAAAGGTAGAGTTGATTGATAGGATCCTCAACCTTGGGATCCAAAGAGAAGAAATTCTTCTACTTCACTATGAGGATCTTGTCATCTTAGAGAAGAAAACCTTGCTGCAAAAGGAGAGAGCAGAAGTAGCATGTTTGGCAAAAGACGAGGAGAGAAGGAAGAAGAAAGAAGATGATAAGACCAAGGCTTAGGTCAAGGTGAGAGCAGAGAAGATAGTATTTCTCTGCTCTAGGGGATATAAGGAAGAAGACCTGGCTCCTCATGAGTTTGATACTATCCTGTTATTCTTCAAACAAGATCAAGAGAAAATCATAAAGGAAAGGAAGAGGGCTGCCAGGGAGAAGCTGAAAGAGAAGGAGAACAAGAAGGAGAAGGGTAAGGAGCTAGCTGCCGAACAAGTTGATGATAGGGACTGGATGAAGTCCTATCTGAAAGCTCATAGCTTCTCAGCCAGGCAAGTAGGATCAATGGCTGCAAAGACTAACAAACAACATGTCAGTGACATAAAGACTGACATTCGAATGGGGAGCCGGCATGAGGTTCAATGGAAAACTGCAAGTAAGAGGATGGCCACTAAACCCACACCCAAACCAAAGCCTACTCTTAAACCCAAACAAACACTACTCCCATAAACGATGAACCACCTACACCCTTCCCTTTTCCCTTCCTTGTAAAACATCAACCTGTTGATGAACCCTTCACCCCTGAACCAGCCCCTTAAACCACCTCACAACCCACACCCCAAATATCTAAACCACCACCACCACTACCAGCTCTAAAACCTAAAACCACACCCAAAACCAAACCAACAACCCAACCATCCTCAAAATCACTAAGACCCCTGACCGTACAGGAGTTTGAGGAAATGAAGGAAGGACTCAACCAATGCACTAGGTTGAGTTCCTTCTCTTAGGATGAAGACCTGATTGAACAGAGATATCTTAATGACTCAGTCAATCTTTTATCAAGGGAAGATCTCATGGATCTCCCTACAACAACCCTGGACCAGTGTCTCATTCTTGTTTCTATCAACATACATGACCAAAATGACAAGGAAAAGAAGCTGAGAAGAAGACTCGTGACTCTGCTGGACAAAAGGAACATAGAAAACTTTCCAACTACTCCTCAAGTTCCAAGGAGTCCTATAGTCCAGTGGTGGTTTGATGTGCCTTTAGATACCTTTCAGCTGGTGAGAGAGAGTGGGGAAACAAACCAGTTAGATACATCATCTCTGCTACATTCTAGCAGATTTGATATAAATAATCTAGCTTAGTTACCACTCTCCAACCCCTCCAACACTCCTGTTGCTTCTCTCATTTGAAAGCACATACTCAAGATGAGGGAAGAAGAGTTGATAAAAAGAGATCAAGCTGTTACTGATGCTGAACCTCTGTGAAAGGTCAAAGCCTTTCTACAGATGGTTCAAGCTCAAGCTTTGGAGCCTATAGCTCGATGGGTGTATGACTCTAACACCCATCAGCTTACTCTATATAGAGGGGATCACCAACGGATTCATGTTATTCATGGTGACAGACTTGATGTCTTAACAAGGAAAGACTTGTTTCAAATGCTACTCACATCTACTTCGGAGAACCGAGAGAACGATGTAAAGATTATGGCTGTGATCAGGAATGCACTAGAGAAGAAAGTGTTGGGTTTGTTGGACCATAAACATAGTTGTTTAACCATTTAAACAAGAAAAATGCAGCGGAATAAGACCTTAATATCATGTTTTATAATCTGAAAATTAAGATACATAACTTAGTTTCAACAAACCCAAGAACATAGGATCTTATATATGTATATGAACTAGCTATCAAGAAGAATAAAACAACCGTCATATGCAAAAGATACAACCTTTGTAGAGCTATGAAAATCATGAGATTTGAGGAAGATGAAGCTGTTCTTGAATGACCAAAACACCAAGGATAGGTGTCCACAAGCTTCCATACCCTCAAGCATTAAGGAAACACCCTTTTTCTAGGAATTTGGACAACAAAAAACTGACCAAGATGGCTGCAAATCTGAATTTTAGCTTGTGTTTCTTTAAGAAAGTAGAAAGAAAACCTTGTTCTTGGTGGTCCTTTGCATGTATGAGAGAGTGGATGGAGTGTGTGTGTAATCAAGGATGACAAGTTACAAGACAAAATGAATCCCCCTATTTCAAAAGGGGGCGGCCGAAAATGGGACCAAAGGGGTTTCCCCCCCTTAAATTTTTTGTCAATTATTTATTCAACTAGTCATTTTGTTAAGTTAAAAAATTAACCTTTTAATTTTATAACTCATACACACTCTGTTACTTGATGCTACTTAACTAATTTAAATAATATTACAAATAATACTCTTGAACAAAATATCCCTATAAGTTGTTCTATCTCATATGCAACTTATTTAGAAAAATCATTTTCTAAATTGGTGTTATTATTCAATTGCATGATCATATCATCAATTAAATATTATTCGTGTTTGCTAAACTTGTTATTGGGTATGACCTGACTTGGATCATGACGTACTAACCACATCAATGTTCTATGTGTCTTGGGCATAAAGAATCCAACAATCTCCCACTTGCACAAGATTCATAGAAGATTGATGCAAGCAGTAAATACCGCCTAACAACGGTTTACTACCCTTAATACGCATGACTTAAAAGCCATTCAATAACATCATCCCCTTCAAGTATCCAACTTGAAATGATTTTGGTGAATTAATCATTTATCCTTTTGTTACAGATGTCATGTTAAATCCAAGGACACAGAATGATCATTACTTGCTGATTTAACTTAATCAGGCCTTAGACATCTTGCTCTCAACGAATAAGAGGAACAAATTCCATCTTGACTACATACGTTTCTCACAATCACCTCGTGTCACACGTGAACATAGCCTTATGTACTGCCCATTATTTCAGAGCAGTGAAGAACTAGCTCACGGTATAACCCTTTGGTGAATATCAAAACCCAATTGTAGGATTCTATGTGCCTAAGACACTTAGAATATTTATGCGGTTAGTACGTTATGATCCAGGTCAGGTTATACCCAATAACAAGCTTAGCAAACACCAATTAATATTTAACTGATGATATGATCATACAATTAAATATTTACACCAAATTTAGAAAAAAATGGGTTTTCTAAATAAGTTGCATATGAGGTGGAACAAATTATAAGGATAATTTGTTGATGAGTTTAATGTTATTCTTGTCATTTAAAAGGGTTTAAATAACACTAATAACATATGAGTGTACTTTAATTAAATTGTTTAATTAAGGAAGACATATGTCACAAATCTTAAATAAGTCTAGAGAATGACTTATTAATGTGCGATATATGGCTAGCTTTAATATGTTGTCTTGTTAGTTTAAGGGGGAAAGTGATTTTGAATCCACTTTGGCCGCCCCCCTGATTATCATTGGACCTTTTATGTCTTGAGAATACACAACATTAACTAGCCTAACACTCCTTCTTTCTCTCCATTCCACACATGCAAAATTGAATAACTCTCTCACTCTCTCTCTCTCTCTCATTTTGTTTACGGAAACAAGAAGAAAAGAAAGGGTTTTAGGAGCTGATTTCTTGGTGTTATTTCTTCCTAACAAGAAGGGTTTTGCAACAAGCTTGGGGTATACACACTTGAGGGTTCCTCCTCTTGGAATCTTGGTCGATTTCATCTTCCCACATCATCAAGTTTGCTGCTTGAAACTCAAGGATCTTGAAGGTCTTTTGGCAGCTTTCATCTTGGTGTTTTTGGTGTCCAACTCCATGCAATGATGATGCTTACTTAGAGCTTTGTGGGAGTCAACATTCGAGGACATCCAACCTTGAAGTTTTGGCCATATTTCAGCCTCCTATCTTCTTTCTTTGGTCGACATTTAGCTGCTGAAAGAGGTAGTTTGGCAGCCCCTTTGTGGCTGTCATATTGTGTTGTTTATATACATATAGCACGTTTATTCACATATAATGATCCTTTGATTTATGGGTTTGTTTTATACACTTGTATGGTCACATAAAGAACATATTTTTCAGCTTATAAACAAGTTTATAAAGCTATATATCCGCTACGTTTTCTGAAAGTTTAAATGGTTAAACTTGTTTTTTTATGTTCTAACAAACCCATCAATGGCATCAAGAGCCGGTTATGTGGATAATTTGCTTGGTTTTGTCCTTTAAAATCGGTTTTAGATGATGATTATAAACTCATAATAGGCTGATTTTGGTTGATTGAATAAACCCTATGTCTTTCAAAGTTATATCTTCATGCTTATGATTAAACTTTGATTAAACTTTGAAAGATAGGAGTATCAATTGGTTGACATGTTTTGGTTGTTGTTTGTTTGGACAAACAAACCCAAATTTTCAATTTATGTTGGCTGAAAATTTAGGGTTTGATGGGGTTTATTTTGTTTTTTAATGATGTTAATGATTGTTCATATGATAGTGCATAACCTAGCTTAAGACCTTGTGTTGTTTTGGTTTGGATTGAATGTATTTATTTGATTATATTCATTCAATTGGGTTGTAAAGTTTTGTGCTTGTATTTTGTCTATTTATTCATTGGGATGTAATATTAGATTAGGAGTATTTTTCTTTTATTAGAAAATATGTATTAGGATATATATTTTGTAAAAGAAGATGCTTGGGAAGGAGGCACAAGAGGAAGACACAAAAGAAGGACTTGAAGCATATGGATGCAAGTTCAAGTGTGGGTCTATCAAGACCTCAATTTGTGTTGTATTCGACCCTTAGGAAAGACCAAATGACCACACTTGTGATGGCAAACAAGTGTGGTCACAATAGTAGCTAAGGTTATGCATATTATGGTTATTTATGTTTATGCTTGTTTGAATGTTTGTTATTTGATTGTATGGTTGATATTTTGATATGCATTACAAACTAATTAACAAACTTAACAAGCTATAAAAATGATGATTCTTAATCATTAAAAGGTAATAAAAGGTTATTAAAATGATCTAATGATTTTAAAGATTAAAATAGGTTTTAATCAAAGGACCATAAGGTACCTTGTATTTGAAAGCATGCAAATACAAGTACAAAGAGTTTTCTAAACTAGAATTATGAAATCTCTAAACATTTGAAAAACAAGATCAACACCGTCCTTTTACACAACACTTGAGTCACTTGGGAACTCTTAGTGGGATAAAGGTCACCTAACCACTTTGAGGGAACTTATGACTTAAGGTGAGAATGCCATATTCATGGGATAAAGGTCACCTAACCATTGATTTTGGCAAACTCACACGTGTGTGTAAGTAGGATTTCTTGATTTGCAAACCATGTTAAATGGATCACCTATAATATGGTTTCCAAATGGTATTGATGGGATTAACATGCCGACTTTACATATGATGTTTAAAGTCGATCCCATACCTCTAGAAGTTGCAAATGGTTGCAACCGTCAATCGTTGACCACCTTATTAATTTAAATCATGGGATAAAGGTCACCTAACCACAATTTAAATGTAATGTTGGGTTCTTGATTTTAATATAATAATGACCTTAAAAGGCATTAATTATTAAAAGTAGCAATATCGAAAATACTAAAATATATCTTTGTTAAATTTTGTAGATGGCCACCAATAATGACAATCACGATAACTCATCCGCGTCCACCCAATCACTACGAGCGATCCTCCAAAAGAAACGTCTAAATCATAACAACTTTATTGATTGGTATCGAAACTTGAGAATCGTTCTCAAGCAAGAGAGAAGATCATATGTTTTAGACGACCCTATCCCCGATCAACCTACCGAGGATGATGAGGAGGCCTATAACGATTGGCTGAAATACACTGAGGACTCCGTCCAAGTGTCTTGTCTCATGCTAGCGAGCATGACTCCGGATCTCCAAAAGGAGTATGAACATCACGGAGCTTACGACATGATAACCCAGCTGAAGGAAACGTTCCAACAGCAAGTAAGGGTTGAGCGCTTCGAAATGGTTCGAGCACTCCATGCATGTCGTATGGACGACAACCAATCTATTTCATCTTATGTACTTAAGATGAAAAGTCATATTGACCGCCTCGAGAGGCTAAATTGTCCCGTCTCGAAGGAATTGGCCACGGATTTGATCCTAAATGGCCTTACCAAGAAGTTCCATACATTCGTGTTGAACTACAAAATAAATGCTTGGGACAAAAGCATTGGTGAGCTTCACTCAATGCTCAAAACGGCCGAGGCAGCCATGGTTAAAAGGGTTTTACCCGTTCTCACCATCAATGAAGGTGGGAACAAGAAAAGGCCTTATCTCGCACCCAAGGCAAAGGTTGCCAAGGGTAAGGGACCTATTTGGGGAAAGGGGAAAGGGGTGGCAAGGGTGCCACCGAAACCACAAGAGAAGAAGCAAAAGGTTGCTACTAATGACCCATGCTTCAAGTGTGGGGAGATTGGACATTGGGCAAGGAATTGTCCTCTCCATCTCCAAGAGTTGAAAGCAAAGAGGGATGCCGGGCAGACCTCAGGTATAATATACATGATTCATATTGATCTTAGTGTTACATCTTCAAACACATGGGTATTAGATACTGTTGGACCCTGAAAGGATCATACATGCCAATTCAAGAGGTGGATGGTTGTTCTGCTGGAAATCTCCCCAAGTCCAAGAAGAAATGCGGATCAAGAAGTTACTACAACAAGATGAAATAATACAAGTGTCGGCTATCCACATTTGTTAATACGGATGCACAAGAACAAATGCTGACAAGACATTTGTTCATCCGCATTAACTAATGCGGTCAACCGACAAATGCGGACAAGACTTTTGTTCATCCGCATTAACCAATGCGGATGTTCAGTAACAAATGCGCTCAGTGTTTGTTCATCCGCATTTGTCAATGCTGATGACCAAACACCAATGCGGAAGATAGAAGACTAATGCTGATGAAGACTTACTCATCCGCATTAACAAATGCGGATGACTAAGAACAAATGCTTACGAAGACAAACTATTCTGTACAGTTAGGGTAGTTTAGTCATTTTGTACAAGCTGTAAGTCAGCCTATAAATAGATCAGAAACCTCGTATGTGAGGTGACTTTAGAGACTTTAGACTTTTGTGACTTTTGACACCTCTGATTCTGTGTTTCATCCGAGGTTGTCTTTCATTGTTACTGTAGCTTGCTAAACCCTAGCATTTACTTTGTAACAGTTCAGATAATCAATACAAGTGCATTTATGAGTATTTCAAGTGTTAAATGTTCATTGATTGTTTGATTCCGCCTCTCAATCATTGACTCAATCAACATATTCGATCCTTGTTGATTCACATCAACAGAGAATATCATTCTCAAACCCAGTCAATTGGTATCAGAGCTTTGGCTCTCGGTTATTACCCGGATCCGCTCAGATCTGTGTTTAACCCGATTGATCTGTTGCTTGAGTTGCTGCTTAGAGATTTCGAACATCTCTTCTCAGTATTCTAACCAAATACTCTCAGATCTACTCAACTGCTACTGTTCATCCAAAGTTGTTCTTCGAACAAAAACAGTTTCAGGTTGCACTTTCATTAAAACAAGAACATCTAAAGTCAAGACTCAGAATAGTCTCACTGAAATACACACATCCTCAGCAGATCCTTTGTTACAGTACTAAGTTTGGACTATTTGGACGAATCAAACATAAAATCAGTTAAAACCAGATCTAAGCAAGTTAAAACAAAAAGTTAACCATGGACTCACATAACTATTCTGAACTTGGGCATGCTTCAAAACCACCCATGCTCAAGCATAAATCTGAATATAAACAATGGAAAATCAGATTCATGAATTATGTTACAGGTGTTGATCCTGATTATTGGATCTCTATTTGCAAAGGCCCACACATCCCTGTTACATTATCTGCAGATCAAGCTACTTTATACAAGACTGCAAGAATCCCTATTGAAGACCTTACTCTTGATGACGATGATTACAAGAAGATCAAGATTGACCTCAAAGCTTACTCCATACTCACTCAAGCACTCAAAATGGATGTGCTCAAGAGATTGGAAAAGTATGGCACTGCAAAAGCAGTATGGGATGCCCTGAAAATCATGTGTGAAGGAAGCAGTGAAGTGGCTGAAATCAACAAAGACAAGCTTGTGAATCAGTATGAGACATTCCATCACTCAAAAGGGGAGTCTATCTCTAAACAGTTGCATAGATTTGTGCAATTGGTGAATGATCTAGAGATTATGGGAGTCACCTACAAGTCAAAGGAGTTAAACAAGAAGATGTTACATAGCCTTCCAGAAACATGGAAACAAAATGTAACCATGCTAAAGAACACTCTTGATCTAGAGAGCATAACTCTAGATATTATGATTGCCAAGATTGAAGCTTTGGAACTAGATGAGAGAAGCAGAAACCTTGGAGGACCCAAAGTTGTGGAGGCTTACAAGTTTCCAACTGATTCTCACTCTGTTGAGAATGCCTTCATCACTGAAGAAGATGACTTTCTCTCATCAAGGGATCAATCTAAACCCACTGGATTCATAGCAGCTCAACCTCCAAGCAGGCCATCAACCTCATCCCCACCTGCTTCAACAAGGCATTCATCAGGATTACCAACAACACCAACCCCTGATGATCCAAAATCTGAAGAACAAAAAGCAACCTACAATGCTTTTGTTGCAAGCTTTGAAGCCTATTTGGGAGGAAGACTCACATCTGCACATCTGATACAAGAAGACTTAGAAGAAATGGATCCAGATGATGTAGAGGAAATGGATTTGCAATGGCAAATGGCAATGATAGCTATGAGAGCTAAGAAATTTTTCAGAAAAGGTAAAAAGCTTCACCTGAATGAAAACACCAAGCTTGGATACGATAAATCAAAAGTGAAGTGTTTTAACTGTGGTATGACTGGCCATTTCTCAAGAGAATGTACTGCTCCTAGAAGAAACCACAATGCTCAAAGGGTTCCACAAAACCCGTCATCATCACAGCCATCTGCAAGCTTTCACTCCAACAGTTATAACCAACAATATCATCATCAGCAACAATCATAACAGACTCAACCTCAACTGACCAATCAAGCTTATGGAAGCAATCAGCCATCAGCTAATGCTCTTGTTATCAGGCAGGATGGAGTATGTGACTGGAGCATGTATGCAGAGGAAGTGAAGCCTCAATTTCAAAATCATGCACTCATGGCTCACATCAATGATGGACCTTCTCCCATGCCCACTGAGGTAAAAACTAACCTTTGTAGTGATAAATGCATTCATGAAGTACAAGGTTATAGAGAACACAATCATAAACTAGCTGATAAAATAAAAGAAGAAAAGGTTAAATCTGAGATGCTTAAGAGAGAAATTAAAGGCTTTGAAATTAAAATTAAGTCTCTCATCTCAGACATTGAGAAATTGCATGGTGAAAAGTACTCTCTTGCAGCTGAGAATGAGCAACTGACTGAAAAGTTAGCTCAATCTAAAACTGAACTCAATCTTACTGAGTTGAAACTAGAAAAGTTTCAACAGTCATCAGTTAAGCTGCAAGAAATGCTTGACTCACAAAAGGATCCCAAAGACATGTCAGGTATTGGATACAACTCGTGTCCACCACCATACAATGATAACTATACTGTCATGCCTGAATCTGTTTCACTCCAACAAGAAAATGAGCCTAACACTATTGAACCTAAAACAATGGTAAATCAAGTCACCAATCCTCAAAACAGACCCAGTGCTTACATTGAAACAAATGAGGATAAAATCAAGTTAGGACATCCCATTAAAATTAAGGAGTGCTCAGACAAGACAGTAAGTGTGAATAGAACAACTAGCCCCACCAAGGCTGTTGTTCCTTTTGTGAAATTCATCCCTGCAGTTTCAAGGGAAAAGAATATAACAACTAATAAGGTGAATCTAACTGCTGAAAGCAGATCTGACAGTGAGACAAACTCTCCAAAAAATTCAAGCAAGTCAGAAAACGATTCCCCTTCCATTAAAAGAAAAGTTGTTCGAGTCACAAAAACTAAAATTCACTCAGACCCACAAACTTCAAAATCAAAGCAAGGAGTTGGCTTTGATATTTTTAACAAAGAACATGTTAATCAATTTGAAAAAGAATGTAGACAACAATTGAGAAAGCGAGGTCAGCCTAAGAAAAGAAGAGTCAGTAGTGTTGTGAAACAATCTACCAACAAGGCTGATCAGGCATTCTCATCAAAACCTCGGAATGAATCAAATTCAAAATCTGTCAAAGCTACTAAATCCTCAACACCGGGATCAGTGGCTAGAAACAAGCACATGCGTTGTGATGTGTGTGATAGGTCTAATCACAGAACAGACAAATGCTTTTATAATCAATACTGTTCCATCTGTGACATGAACAATCACACCACCAAAAACTGTTATTTCAACAAATACTGTTCTGTCTGCAATATGACAAATCACAACACGTCTGACTGTTTCTTCAATCAAAAGGGAAAGAGGATACCCCAAAACAAGCCTATCTCACCAATCATGTTTGATAAACATAAAATCAATGGTCATTCTCATCACAGAGTTTCCAAATCTGATGATGACATGAAAAATCTGAAAATGTCAAACAGAAGTCAAAGATATAGAAATCAAGTGGTCAGACAAACTAATGATTTTCTCAATCCAAGAAACAAGTTTGATAATAAAAAACGAATCCAGTTTCTGAAAAGGAACAGGGATCAAAGGTTTGAATACTCATCTGATTCCTCAGTTGATATAACAAACCAATCAAGTTTCAGAAATACATCAAGCATGATCCCACCACCAAAGCCCCAGTTTAGAGGAAAATACCAACAGGTTACTATCATGGATAGAAACGGTAAGCCCAAGACCATCATGGCTTGGGTTTCACATTCTAACTAGTTCTTTATGTGCTTGTAGGGTCATTCACACAGGTCCAACAGTATATGGTATGTGGACAGTGGATGTTCCCGACACATGACTGGAGACCGTTCCCTCCTTCATGACTTTAAGCACATTCAAGGAACGACAGTGGCATTTGGAGGAGATTCACAAGGAGGTAGAATTACAGGTGAAGGATCTGTGACAAATGGAATGCTGAGCTTTGACAGAGTGAATTACTGCGAACAACTAAACTTCAATCTTCTCAGCGTGTCTCAGATCTGTGACAAGAAATATTCCACTCACTTCACAGACACTCATTGCTACATTCTGAGACCAGGATTTATTATTCCTGAAGAATGGGTTGTCTTGAAAACACCCAGAAAGAATAACACTTATGTCATAAACCTCAACTCAACTTCACCAAAAGAAGAAACATGTCTTCTGTCAAAAGCATCTTTTGATGAATCACAACTTTGGCACAGACGACTGGGACATACAAATTTCAAAAACATGAACAGACTGGTTAAAGGAAATCATGTTTTTGGTTTACCTCAAAAAGAATTTCATTTCGTTGACCACTGTTCTGCGTGTCTCAAAGGAAAAACAACACAAGTCGTCTCACAAACTAAAGTTGGTGAACACCAACAATACTCCATTGAAACTACTTCATATGGATCTCTTTGGTCCAACTCATGTTATGAGTATGGGAAAGAAACAATATTGTTTGGTGATCATAGATGACTTTTCTAGATTCACATGGGTCTTCTTCTTACTTCATAAAATGAAACGTTCCAATTAATAAAAGATTTAATCACAAAATTGAAAATCAACTTGATCTTACAGTCAAAACAATCAGGAGTGATAATGGGACAGAATTTAAAAATGAAGATATGAGTTCATTTTGTGCAATCAAAGGCATAGCTCATCAATTTAGTGCAGCTAGAACTCCTCAACAAAATGGGGTAGCTGAAAGAAGGAACAGAACACTAATTGAAGCAGCACGCACCATGCTAGCAGATGCTAAACTGCCAATCACCTTCTGGGCGGAAGCAGTTAACACATCTTGCTTTGTACAAAATAGAACCTTACTTGTCAAAGAAAGTAACAAGACTCCATATGAACTCATTTTTCAAAGAAAACCATTTATTGGATTTTTCAAGTCATTGGTTGTCCAGTCTCAATATTAAACACCCGGGATCATTTGGGAAAGTTCTCATCTAAGTCTGATGAAGGATTCTTTGTAGGATACTCATCTGTATCAAAGGCTTACAGAGTGTTTAATCCCAGATTAAACATTATTGATGAATCAACGAATGTTCAATTCAAAGAACATTCATTTCCCAAAGCAGCTAATGGTCCTGATTGGTTATTTGATATTGACTCATTCACTAAGTCTTTTGACCAATTTCACATGTCTGATGCAGGAAATCCACAACCAGCTGTACATTCATCATTATCAGAAAGAAGGAGTGATTTTCCAATGATTCCTCCAACTTCTTCTGAGCAACTAAATGAAGAAGTTCCTTTACAAGCTGATCCTATCAGACACTCTATTCAACATCAAAGTGCTTCAATTGAGGATGGTCCAAATACAACACCCTCTCCATCAGAGATGCCATCTATTGAAACAACTACTCAAGAAGAAGTTACCACCCAAACTCGTGTCATCCCTCCTGTTGATACTGAAAGAACTTCAACTGATGGAAGTAATCAACCCAGTGATGATACTGAAGCAAGAACTGCAACACAATTTGATTTCTTCCACAACTCCTCAACAGTACAAGAAGAAGTTGACTCGCACCAAGATGAACTGAATGTCTCCAATCTTGATGTAACCATTGCTGGTGACTCAATTCCAACCACAAGAATACACAAGAATCATCCTGTTGACGACATCATTGGTGAACTAAATGAAAGGGTGACTAGGAGCAAATCAAGCATTGCCAACATTTGCTTGTTCTCATGCTTCTTATGTCAAACAGTACCCAAAAATATCAAAGAGGCTCTTCAAGACAACAGTTGGATTGAAGCAATGCAGGAAGAATTGCTGCAATTCAAGAAACAAGAAGTATGGCAACTGGTAGATCTTCCCGAAGGACAATATCCTATCGGTACCAGATGGTTGTACAGAAACAAAACTGATGACAGGGGAATTGTCATTAGAAATAAAGCTAGACTAGTAGCTCAGGGGTACACACAAGAAGAAGGAATCGATTATGATGAAGTTTTTGCCCCTGTAGCCAGACTAGAAGCCATTAGAATCTTTCTGGCATATTCTGCATCCATGAAATTCACTGTTTATCAAATGGATGTGAAGTGTGCATGTATGGAAAGATTTCTGAAGAGGTCTATGTGAGTCAACCTCCTGGCTTTGAAGATCCAGAATATCCACACAGGGTATACAAGCTAGACAAAGCCCTGTACGGTCTTCACCAAGCTCCAAGGAAATGGTATGAGACTCTTTCAACATTCCTTCTTAATAATGGATATGAGAGAGGAAAAATTGATCAGACTCTCTTCAGAAAAAGAAAAGGAAAGGATATGCTGCTGGTTCAGATATATGTGGATGATATCATCTTTGGCTCAACAAACCAGACTCTGTGCAAAGACTTTGAAGATCTCATGCATTCAAAATTCCAAATGAGTGCTATGGGAGAACTCAATTTCTTTCTTGGAGTACAAGTCCAACAGACAGCTGACGGAATCTTCATCAATCAATCAAAATATGTGGAAACAATGCTGAAGAAATTCAAGTTTGCTGACTGTCAGTCCATCAGAACTCCCGTGGATACCAAAGTGAAGATTGGACCAGATCCTGAAGGCAAATCAGTGGATCAGACTCACTATCGTTCTATGATAGGTTCACTAATGTATCTAACAACCAGTAGGCCTGACATTATGTTTGGTGTTTGTGTGTGTGCCAGATATCAAGCAGATCCCAAGGAATCTCATGTAAATGCAGTCAAGAGGATATTCAGATATCTCAAGGGCAAGCCTGCTCTTGGATTATGGTATCCAAAGGAAGGAGATTTCAATCTCTATGCATATACTGACAGTGATTATGGGGGATGCAACTTCAACAGAAAATCCACTTCTGGCGGATGTCAATTTCTTGGTCCCAGACTGGTATCCTGGCAGTGCAAAAAGCAAACCAATGTATCTGTCTCAACAGCAGAAGCTGAGTATATAGCAGCATCTGCATGCTGTTCTCAAGTTCTCTGGATTCAAAACCAGATGCTTGACTATGGTTTTAACTTTCTGCACACTCCAATTCATATTGACAACACAGCAGCCATGTTCATAACAAATAATCCAGTACAACACTCAAAAACTAAACACATTGAAATTAGATATCACTTTTTGAGAGACTGTGCTGAAAAGGTTTAATCAAATTGATGCAAGTTCACACTGATCATCAATTAGCTGATTTATTTACTAAGGCATTTGATCCAACCAGATTTGAATTCCTAGTCCAATCTATCGGCATGATTAATCTTGAGTAAAATGAAAATCAACAAAAAACATTCAACATCTCAAAAAAAAAAAATCAGATCAGGAAGTATACTATTTAACCTTTGGGAAATGATATAAATACAGTCACTATATCATTCACTATGCTCATTTAGAAAACTCAAATGACTGACTTGACTTATTTGATATGTTGGTAGGCTCAACTTGAGAAAGAAACTACATGCAGTGATAAATTAAAGCCTGTCTTCAACTGTGATGCTGTCATCTCATATTATGTGTAAGGCATGACTTATCTAAATGCGTGTGTGTGTAGCAACCTAAACACCCCAAGTAATGATGACTTATGAATCTCCTTTACTCACATCAGTTCCTCCTTTGTTTGCTGAGCAAAGACCTGGAGTGACAAGCACATAGTGTTGATGTTACGATCCTAAAAGATTCCCAAAGTGGAACACATCCAATGTGGATGAATTTAACAAAAAAAAAAAACATTCCAAAGAGAATGAAAGAAAAGAATCCTTAGAGATCACCTTCCAAAGTGAAGTTAAAAGAATCCCAATGTGGATCAAATTCATAAAAGGATCAAATAAAAGAATCCCAATGAGGATCAAGTAAATGAGATGTCATAACTTAAGTAACTTGGTCATGTAAGCTGTTGAAAGTTCTACCATGCATTACATGCAGACAGTTGACCTTGCCGTTATTGAGTGTGAGGTACATGTTGAATACCTAATCAACTCAAAACATGATAAAATCACTGGCATCTAACTATTAATCAAGCATGAGTTTAAGAGGACAAACATACCTGCAATCAATAGGTTCATGATTGATATAAAAATTTTTAAAAAATTGCTTGAAGGCATATGTGAAAGGTAGAAAGGATTGTATGATCCCAAAGAAAGGTATAACTCAACTTTTTACTGATTACAACACAAAAATCAAAAAAAAAAAACAACAAACAAAAAAATTGGTTCAAAAATCCAACATTCAAATTGTCCTTCAAAAGATCTACATCAAAAAAAACGTTTTTGTGTAGAAGTTATTCAATCTCACTGAGCACAGATATCCTCATGACAGTGGACAGTCACAATGAAACTGGTTCCAGAGAGAATCCAAGAAATTGACATCAGTCAAACTTCATGAAACAAGATCAAAAATACCATGTCAAGACTCCTCATAAAGCATCAGAAAATCATCCAACCTTCAACAACATGTTCAAACATAAGCATGCTGTTAACTGAAGGAACCATCATTCACCAATGAGGTAGGTGTGTACTGAACATACAATATATCACACATTACTCTACCATTAGTCTCAAATTTAAACAAGTTAAGAAATGCACAGAGTCTCTCCATTTGATGAAATTAAATGTTCTCCCATTTCACATAACAAATGCTGACAAGTTTGTCATTCATTTGCTACGGAACAAATGCTGGGATTTTGTTCATCCCATAAGTACCTGCACGGCAACAACATCAAGAGGCTGCTCCTTCAGAAAGTTATGCTGATTCAGGAGTAAACAAGCCTGATGAGAAGGATGAATGATTCCTGCTCTACTTCAGAAAATTGCCAAGTTGAGAAAATGCATAGTAGAATCAAATGTCCTACAAGATAGATTGTTGGAGCGGATGAAAGGAAAAGGAATTAAAAGAAGTGAAAGATTCGTATGAAAAGGAAAGAAAAGTTAAAGATGAAGAGATCAAAGTTTTGAAAGTAGCTCTTCATAGTTCAAGAGAAGAAATTAGTGGTCATGTGGACACCTTGAAAATCCAAACTATTGCCAATGCCATGATGATCACTAGAGATAGAGAGAACAGTCCAGTATCATCCTTGACCTTGAAAACAATAGAAGCTCTCAATAAAAGAGTCCAGAGTTGGAAATGCTTGTGAGTTAAAGCAAGAAGCTGAAAAAGATAAGGAAGATGAAGGAGATAAAAGCCATGACAAGAGGAAAGAGATGATGACAAGAATGACAGTGACAAAGATCATCCAAAGACAGTGATGATCTCCCCTCCAACAACAGATGGAAATCTCCAAGGGTGAAAAGAAAGGAGAACCAAGTGGATCCAAACATGAATCATCAAGCATGGAAATGATTAGTTATTTAAGTCAACCAGAAGAATTCACACTGAAGTCTAATCATATGCCTTGACTGCAGGACATAATGGAATCTCACATGGAGCACAACTCCATAATGTCAGCGGATTTCTAGACCCTGATGTAGCAGAAGCAGCTGACTTAAGAGATATGATTAGATTTTTCTAACCACTAGAGTTGCATATTGCCCATGACTGTCAGACCCATCATTTATGAGACTCTCATTAGGTCTTTTGGGGAACAGCCCAAGTTCTTGAAGTCAATGGTGTGGGGACTCATCTGGAAGAATAACTGATGATCACACTCTAGATGTTACTGAGCAAACAGTGAGACAGTGTCTGCAGTTTGGAGATGATGCAAACCACTCCTCTAGAGCTTGAAGATGATGAGATCATGAATTCTTTGCAAACATGGTTATGAGGGAGGATATGAAGGAAAGCAGATAGTAAAGGGATTGGTAGATCTGCAATGGAGGTTCTTAATTCACATGTTTCAACACTGCTTATCCAAGAGGAAAACTGGATGGAATGACATCCCATGACTACATCATCTGCCATATGTGCCTTATGCACCAACCAGCCATTCAACATGTCAGCTACATATTCAATGGAATGGTATCCAACATCCAAGAAGGCAGAAGACACATGTTTTTGATGTACCCAAGATTCATGAATGCCTCATCAATGAAGCATTTCCAGATATTGTGCCTACAGGACCAGTGATGGACATTCTCACTATAATGCAAATCCTACAGGTATATCCAGAAGAGAGATCTAGGAACTTCTATAGTGGAGCTTTCTTTCCTCTGCTGCCTTGGATGCAACAGCAGATAGATCAAGAAGAAGAAACATTTCAAGAGGCTCCTGCTAATGAGCCTATTCATGAAGAAGTGCAAGCTGCTCAATTTCAACAACATGTTGATGAGCATGCTGCTACCACTGAAGAGAGACCAGGACAGTGTCACCACAAGGTGATGTGGTGGTGATCTTCACACTGATCCTAGTATGAAGCCAATATAGCCTCATATCTATTCAACTCCAATACAATCACCTCCCAGATCACAAAAATCATTGCTTGGAAGTATGACAGTGACTGGAAGTTTATGGTAAAGAGTATCTGGATTAGTCCATTCTTCACAGAGTACCTGCTCTGGTGAACTCTCTGGAGATCCATGATCTGAAGGAACTTGCTAATCTGAGACTGATCAACCATGCAGCAATGTTCAGGGGATATGAATTGAGGACATTCTAAGGATGTTCAAGAGAACTGACAACTTCAAGTCCTTAAGGCAATTTGCATGAGAAAAGATAAATCATTTGTCAATCCCCTTAACAAGAAACAAAGAAAACCAGCAGAGGAAGTGGTATTTCCTGAGCTTAGAGTGAAACCCACTGAATCATTGAAAAGAAAAGTGGTTGCTGGTACTCACACTTCTATACCAATCTCAAATGTGATTTATGATGAGAAGACTTATAGATGGTGATTAGTAGCTCTTCATAGTTCAAGAGAAGAAATTAGTGGTCATGTGGACACCTTGAAAATCCAAAACTATTGCCATGAGGATCAAGAAGAGATAATAGAAGAACAGTCCAGTAGTATCATCCTTGACCTTGAAAAAACAAGTAGAAGTTCCAATAAAAGAGTCTCAGAGTTGGAAATGCTTGTGAGGTTAAGCAAGAAGCTGAAAAGATAAGGGAGAGACGATGAAGGAGATAAAACCATGACAAGAGAGAAAAAGAGATGATGACAAGAATGACAGTGACAAAGAGTCATCCAAAGACAGTGATGATGACTCACCTCCACACAAAAGGATGAAATCTCCAAGGTGAAAAGAAAGGAGAACCAAGTGGATCCAACATGAATCATCAAGCATGGAAATGATTAGTTATTTAAGTCAACAGAAAGAAGTTCACACTGAAGAGACTAATTTCAGTGAAATGATTAATGCTCTTGACATGTTCTCTGCTGAAGAATTTGTCATAGATGATGACTTCTGGGATTTCTTGATGAACCAAAGAACAGAGGCTGAGCCTTTTGTTGTTATACCTCAATCTCCTGTGCCAATTGAAAAGGAATTGAGTATGCAACTGGTGCCTGCTGTGTCACTTTCTGAAGAACAAAAAGAGCTGATTAAGAAGCTTTGTGAACAGCAAGTACTTGAAGAAGAATCAGCAGCAGCTGCAGTTCACAGTCCTGAAAAGGAACAATCTGAAGAACAGCCAAGGAAGCTGAAATGGCTGAACCATCTTCTGAAGTTCAAACTTACACCGAAAAAGGAATACTTATCTGAAAAGGCTAAGGGGAAAAGACCAATAGTAGAAGAAGAAGAACCTCAATGAAAAAGCAAAAAGATGACCCCAGAAGCCTAGCAGCCATTGCTGGATTCTTAGAAGAACATGAACAAGCCGAGTCCATGATGAATAAAAGAGTGAGATGATTGATTAGAAGAAGGTGAAATTCCAGGTGGATTCATGGTTGATAAGCCAGTGATCAGTAAAATCCTGTGAATGAAGAACCTTTATGTTTCTGAAAAGATTGAAAAGGCCAAGTCTGATGATTTGATGAAAAAGGCCGTATTTCTGATTGACCATGGTTATGACCCTGATGAAGTCTTTGGGATGAATTATGAAAGGATGGTAGCTGAAGAAGAAAGTTGAACAGTCTACTAGATCCAACCATTGAAACTGAGTATGAGAAAACTCAATCTCCCAAAGCTTCTGAGGTGAAGACACAAACAGTAATTAAATCAGCTTCTCCTCCTCAACCTTTGTTTCCTGATCCCTATAGCATGTCAGACAAAGAAATGAAGGAAATATCTGTCTGCTCAAGGATTCACCAGAAGGAAACTTGGGAACATGAAGACCAATTCCTAAGGGCTGCTATCCTTAGGCTGATCAATGAGAAGAAAGATAAGATGAAGAACTGGAGGAACAAATCCCCAGACAGCAACAAGATCAAGATCTGCTCAAGACATGAGCCTTACAAAAGAGATCATGACTCATTGGTACCCATTCTTCACAAATACCCAGAGTGGTTTGCTGAACCATCTCAGATTGAACTACATGAAGGGTAACTACTGCTGAGATGATCAGAGGTGTGTCTACTCCCAAAGGAAAAACTGATCATAAAATCATTGCTTGGAAGTATGACAGTGACTGGAATATGTTTATGGTAAAGAGAGTATCTGATTAGTCCATTTCTCTCACAGAGTACTCTGCTCTGGTGAACTCTCTGGAGATCCATGATCTGAAGGAACTTGCTAATCTGAGACTGATCAACCATGCAACAATGTTCAGGGGATATGAATTGAGGACATTCTAAGGATGTTCAAGAGAACTGACAACTTCAAGTCCTTAAAGGCAATTTGCATGAGAAAAGATAAATCATTTGTCAATCCCCTTAACAAGAAACAAAGAAAACCAGCAGAGGAAGTGGTATTTCCTGAGCTTAGAGTGAAACCCACTGAATCATTGAAAAGAAAAGTGGTTGCTGGTACTCACACTTCTATACAATCTCAAATGTGATTTATGATGAGAAGACTTATGAGATGGTGATTGAAAGGAAGTGGGGAGGAAAGGAAGGATCAGAAATCAGATTGTTCAGTGGATATGAGGCAGACTGCTTGATGAGTCATACATCCAGTACATCTTCACAAGGCACTTCAGGAGATCAGCAACAAGTTGGGTGAAGCTGATATGCTCTTCTTTTTAAAGTGCATTAAACTCCTGAAGTTGGCCTATGATCGAGTACAAAGAAAGAGAGATCAGAGAATGAGGAAGAAGACTCCCTTGCAGTTTGGGAACATTGTTAAACTTGAGGTAGACGTGGATGGGTATCTCCTAATTCACAGAGATGGTCTGTCAACCGTAGCCATCTGGGAGCCCATCTCACTGAGGAAGATGCCTATTGAGGCATTGCACAATATGAGACATATGAAGATCCATGTTCTGAACAAGGAAAAACTACGTGAAGCACAAGATTTCTCCAACATGATCAAGTCTCTTGTGGATCCCTCCTACACTAATCCTCCTGCTGCACAAGAAGCGACCCAGCAGAATCTTCACAACCTCATCCACCCTTAAACCTTGAAGTACATAGGCTGTATAATCCTTAGGGGGAGTATTGTTGGACCCTGAAAGGATCATACATGCCAATTCAAGAGGTGGATGGTTGTTCTGCTGGAAATCTCCCAAGTCCAAGAAGAAATGCGGATCAAGAAGTAGTACAACAAGATGAATAATACAAGTGTCGGCTATCCGCATTGTTAATGCGGATGCACAAGAACAATGCTGACAAGACATTTGTTCATCCACATTAACTAATGCGGTCAACCGACAAATGCGGACAAGACTTTTGTTCATCCGCATTAACCAATGCGGATGTTCAGTAACAAATGCGCTCAGTGTTTGTTCATCCACATTTGTCAATGCTGATGACCAAACACCAATGCGGAAGATAGAAGACTAATGCTGATGAAGACTTACTCATCCGCATTAACAAATGCGCGATGACTAAGAACAAATGCTTACGAAGACAAACTATTCTGTACAGTTAGGGTGTTTAGTCATTTTGTACAAGCTGTAAGTCAGCTATAAATAGATCAGAAACCTCGTATGTGAGGTGACTTTAGAGATTAGACTTTTGTGACTTTTGACACTCTGTTGATTCGGTGTTTCATCCGAGGTTGTCTTTCATTGTTACTGTAGCTTGCTAAACTAGCATTTACTTGTAACAGTTCAGATAATCAATACAAGTGCATTATGAGTATTTCAAGTGTTAAATGTTCATGATTGTTTGATTCCGCCTCTCAATCATTGACTCAATCAACATATTCGATCCTTGTTGATTCACATCAACAGAGAATATCATTCTCAAACCCAGTCAGATACCGGATGTGGAACTCATATTTGCAATTTGTTGCAGGGGTTCACAAGAAGTAGGGAATTCAATCAAGGGGATGTAAGCCTCTTCATGGGCAATGGAACTAAAGTCTTAGTTGAGTCGTAGCTCGTGGGGACTACTTCTAAAACTTCAAGTGGCTGGAAGTTATTTGAAGAATGTTTTGTATGCTCCTAGTTTGACTAGAAGAATATATTTTTGTATCCCAATTAAGACATTATGATTATGTATTATCTTTATTGAAAATGATATTCATGTTTCTTTAAATGGTATGTTCTATTTAAAGCCATTACCATTAACGGTATTATGAATTGGTTCATGAAAAACTTTAATACAAATAGTTCATGTACCAAATATAACACCAAGAAACTCAACTTGGACTGAGTGATATAAACAAGAAACGTTTATAAACACTTCAAAAGAATGGTCTTTTAAAAACAAATGAATGTAATTCATTGATGTTTGTGAATCTTGTTTACAAGGTAAGATGACTAAGCACACCTTTAGTGGAACTACTAAAAGGGCAAAAGATCTATTAGGAATCATACATTCGATATGTGTGGTCTTTTAAACCAATGACTAGGAATGTGAAAGATACGTCATTACCTTTACCAAGATTATAGTCGCTATGGGTATGTGTACTTATTAAGGCACAAAGATGAAGCTTTTGAAATGTTCAAATCTTCAAGAATGAAGTAGAAAATCAACTCAACAAGTCAATTAAAGTTCTCCGTACCGATAGAGGAGGCGAATACCTAAGTGATGCTTTTCAAGATCATCTTAGGAGTTATGGGATTGTCTCACAACTCACTTCACCTGGAACACCACAACATAATGTTATGTCTGAGAGGAGGAATCGAACCTTATTGGATATGGTCCGATCTATAATGGCTAGAAGCACATTGCCACTATCATTTTGGGGTTTTGCTTTGCTCTCCATGGCCCGTATTCTAAATATGGCCCAACCAAGAAGGTGGAAAGGACACTTTTGAGATATGGCATGGAAGAGTTCCATCCCTATCATACTTAAGGGTTTGGGGATGTGAGGCTTATGTTAAGACTCCCACCCCAAACAAATTCGAAGTCTGATCCACCAAGTGTATCTTTGTAGGATATCCTAGAGATTCTATGGGATATTATTTCTATGATCCACTGGAACAAAAGGTGTTTTGTTGCCAAAAAGGCGAGTTCTTAGAAGCAAAGTTCCTTATGGAAGGAGCTAGCAGTAGAACAGTGATCTTGACGAAGATCAAGAACCATAACCCGATGCACGTTTGGTTGATACTAGCACTCAACATGAGAATATTGAGGATGATCAAGGGGTTGATCAATACACGCAAACGTTCGCAGAAGTGGTAGAACTCGTAATCCACCTGAAAGATATGGATTTTTCATGGATGGATGCTATGTGGTAGATTTAGATGAACCAACCACATACCATAATACAGGGTCCAATTTGGATTGTGACAAATGGCTTGAGGCCATGAACGTTGAGATGCAATCCATGTATGACAATCAAGTTTGGGAACTTGTTGTACCACCTCTTATTCCAAGGTATTTGGAAGTAAGTGGTTTTCAAGAAGAAAACCGTATGCATGGAAACATGGATACTTATAAGGCTAGACTTGTAGCAAAAGGTTTTCACTCAAACTCAAGGGGTTGATTTGATGAAACTTTCTCACCTGTTGTGATGCTAAAGTCTATAAGGATATTGTTTGCCATAACTGCTCATTATGATATGAGATTTGGCAAATGGATGTCAAAACGCTTTCCTAAATGGATAACTTGAGGAAGATGTCTATGGTTCAGCCTGAAGGTTTTTGTCGATCCAAAACATCCTAATAAAGTATGCAAGTTAAAGAAATCAATCTATGGATTGAAACAAGCATCGAGAAGCTGAATCATCGTTTGATGAGGAGGTAAAGAAATTTGGCTTTATCAAAAATGCTGATGAGGCTTGTGTGTATAAGAAGGCAAGTGGGAGCACAATAACCTTCCTAGTATTGTATGTTGATGACATACTACTATTGGAAATGACATTCCAACCTTGGAAGGTGTAAAAACCTGGCTTGGAAGTTGTTTTTCCATTAAGGATCTGGGTGAAGCCGCCTATATTCTGGGAATAAAGATCTATAGGGATAGATCAAGGCGGTTGATGGTGTTTAAATCAAAGTGCATACATTGATAAAATCTTGAAAAGGTTCAAGATGGAGAACTCTAAGAAAGGTACCGTACCTATTCAAGAGGAACGATATTGAGTACGACTCAATGTCCAAGCTCAAAGGATGAGCAAGAAAAATGAAGGCAATCCCATACGCATCTGCTATTGGATCCATCATGTATGCGATGATATGCACTCGACCGGACGTGTCATGCGCCTTAAGCATGACGAGCAATACCAGCAAAATCCTAGAAACAGTCATTGGATGGCTGTTAAGAACATACTTAAGTACCTAAGGAGGACAAGAGATATGTTCCTAATCTATGGATCTGGGATGAGGAACTCGTTGTAAAAGGTTACACGGATGCGAGTTTCAAAACCGATCACGACGATTCACGGTCACAATCGGGATACATTTTCATTCTGAATGGAGGAGCGGTCTCTTGGAAGAGCTCCAAGCAGGATGTGGTTGGCTGTGTCTGGCTCTATAAACTACAGAATCAGAACACGTCACCGCCTCATTGGCAGCTCAAGAAGCTGCATGGTTGAAGAAATTCATTGCCGATCTAGGGGTTGTTCCTTCCATTCAGGACCCCTAGAGATCTTTTGTGATAACGAGAGTGCGATTGCTCAATCAAGGAACCCTGTGCTCATCAAAAGACTAGGCACATGAGCGGAGATTCAACAACATACGAGATGAAGTTGAAAAGGGAAAGATATGTATTCGCAAAGTTCACACGGATCAAAACATTATGGATCCTCTCACGAAGCTCCTGAAAAGGCAAAGCATGAAGGTCATACTTGTGCCATGGGACTTCGATATTCTAGTATTGGATTTGATCTGTAAATTTTGTATTTCGATATGTGGTACTCTTTATTATTTGAATAAAATACTTGGTTAATGTTTCAATAATGTTCCAATTTAGCATGTTTAATCCATGAGTAAATTGTTAACTCTAAATGTCTGTAGTCATTCAGACTTGTGGGAGCAAGTGTGAGGGTAAGACTATTATGAACTTGGATTGGTGATATCATAAGAATGAATATAAAGCAATGGGTTGCTACCAAGGTTCATAGATATTTAAAAAAAAACAAAACAAACATACCCAGTGTAATTGGACTAACCCGCATCTCAAATTTTACTACATGGAATCTTATCGATTGATCATAAGTAAATTTGAGTAAAGGCGAACATCATTTGGTATCCTCCGACCTGAGATACATATTGGGTTTTGATATTCACCAAATTTTATACCTTGAGCTAATTCTTTACTGTCCTGAAATAGTGGACAGTGCATAAGGGTATGTTCAGGTATAACACGAGTGTTTGTGAGAAACGTATGTAGTCAAGATGGAATTGTTCCTCTTATTCGTTGAGAGTTAGATGTCTAAGGCCTGATTAAGTTAAATCACAAGGAATGATCATTCTTTGTCATTGGATTTAACATGAGAACTGTAACAAAAGGATAGATGATTGATTCACTAAATCATTTCAAGTAGGGTACTTGATAGGGATGATGTTATTGAATGGCTATACGTCATGCGTATTAAGGGTAGTAAACCGTTGTTAGGCGGTATTTACGCTTGCATCAATCTTCTATGAATCTTAGGCAAGGGGATTGTAGGATTCTATGTGCCCAAGACACTTAGAATATTGATGCGGTTAGTACGTTATGATCCAAGTTGGGTTATACCCAATAACAAGCTTAGCAAACACCAATTAATATTTAATTGATGATATGATCATACAATTAAATATTTACACCAAATTTAGAAAAATAATGGGTTTTCTAAATAAGTTGCATATGAGTTGGAACAAATTATAAGGATAAGTTGTTGATGAGTTTATTGTTATTCTTGTCATTTAAAAGGGTTTAAATAACAAATAAATATGAGTGTACTTTAATTAAATTGTTTAATTAAAGAGACATATGTCACAAATCTTAAATAAGTCTAGAGAATGACTTATTACGTGTGATATATGGCTAGCTTTATATGTTGTGTTGTTAGTTAAGGGGAAAGTGATTTTGAATCCACTTTGGCCGCCCGCCCTTGATTTCATTAGACCTTTTATGTCTTGAGAATACACAACATTAACTAGCCTAACACTCCTTCTTTCTCTCCATTCCACGCATGCAAAATTGAACAACTCTCTCACTCTCTCTCTCTCATTTTGTTTACGGAAACAAGAAGAAAAGAAAGGGTTTTAGGAGCTGATTTCTTGGTGTTACTTTTTCCTAATAAGAAGGGTTTTGCAACAAGCTTGGGGTATACACACTTGAGGGTTCCTCCTCTTGGATCTTGGTCGATTCCATCTTCCCACATCATCAAGTTTGCTGCTGGAAACTCACGGATCTTGAAGGTCTTTTGGCAGCTTTCATCTTGGTGGTTTTGGTGTCCAACTCCAAGCAAGGATGATGCTTACTTAGAGCTTTGTGGGAGTTAACATTTGAGGACATCCAACATTGAAGATTTGGCCATATTCAGCCCCTATCTTCTTTTCTTTGGTCGACATTTAGCTGCTGAAAGAGGTAGTTTGGCAGCCCCTTTGTGGCTGTCATATTGTGTCTTTTATATACATATAGCAGTTTATTCACATATAATAATCCATTCATTTATGGGTTTGTTTTATACACTTGTATGGTCACTTAAAGAACATATTTTCAGCTTATAAACAAATTTATAACCTATATATCCGCTGCGTTTTCTGAAAGTTTAATGGTTAAACTTGTTTTTTTTATGTTCTAACAAACCCATCACCAATATGTATCTCAGTTCAGAGGATACCAATGATATTCGCCTTTACTTAAATTTACTTATGATCAACTATGTTAGGACGAGTACGAACTAATACTAACGAATTGGAAGGGACGACTTGGACGCTCTAGGATGGTGGGTTGTCAATTCTCAATGTGTTTCTTTTCTTCACGAATTAAGTGGTATTTATGGGTTACAGTCTTCATTCGTACGATTGAGCCATGCGTATGGCTCAGTCGTGCGACTGAGTCATACGATCCATTCACACGTACGACTGACCCACACGATTGATTCATTCGTATGACTGAGTCAGTCTTATGACTCAATCATGCGTTTGGCTCAATCACATGGTTCAGTCATGCGACTGGCCCATTAGCATGGTCCAGTCGTGCGACTGGATCATAAGACTTAGATAACACATTTCTGAACCTTAACGATACGAACTATGTCTAACAACTGTAAAAAATATATAAATAGATATAACATTCAATAACCAATAAACATCAACAAAGATTTTTCATTACATATATCAAAACATTACATCAATGTAACAAATGAAAGTCATTTAGATTTAAGCACACTAGAACTAGAACTAGGGACATGTGTACCAACAAACTCCCCCTTGGACCTAGTTCTATCTATTCTTTGACCTCCTTTGTAAACTATTCGTATCTCTCGATTCTTCTTCTCTTGAAACCCCAACATGAATATCAAGTGCAAAGCATAACGTAACATGTTGAACTGTTGAAACTGAAGTGTGATGATATCCTGCGTATAAAAAAATAGTGGCCACTTGTACAATGTATAGACATTAGCTGCTGACAAAGTTGTGAGCCACATAGGTCAACACCCTTATGGTCTCCACGGTCCCCTCCCTATCGAAAACTATGACGGCTTCTCCAGTGCGACAGTCATAATACCACCATTGAAATGGGGTGTAAAGTCTTTGGCATCTCCTCAAAGGTATACGTGACATTGTGCGCGGAGGGTGCCGTTCAAGACTACCTTTGGTCTTCCTGAGGTAGGGTCAACCCTGTCTTATGAATGAAACTTCTGGGCTGTGAGGTTTGAACTTGACCCACCTCGTATGGTATTCCCTTTTCAATGCCTTCTCGAACCATCCCGATTTATTTCCGGGAACTGCATAAAGCAGGTTCAAGTTGGCAAGACGGTTTAGCTCCAATCCTGGGAGAGTTTTTAGATCGTGTGGGAATCTAAATACTCTATTCCCTTCTCTCTCTTGACAGCATATACGTTTAGGTGCTCTAAATACGCCCAGCTTATGATCTTGCCAGACACGTTTTGATGATTCTTTACTTTGTAGAGCTTGATGTAGGCGTTAGACTTTACAGGCTCCCGTTGTTTCCTCATTTCCTCCAGGCAGACTGCCCACTCAGCCTTTTGTTTGCTAGATCAGCATCATCCGCCTGAGGAACTTCTTCTGTAGCTTCCTTTTCAGCTATTTTTCTTCAACTTTATCGGAATGCACTTCTGCCAAAAGTTTCTCCAGATCTGGTAGCCTCGCCTTCGGCGTTAGTATACTGGGAATAATGGTCAAACAGTTACATCCTCGATCTCCACCTCATCGACACCTTGAAGTTCTTCATCACTGACTACGTCGACTTCGGGAGCATCCTTCACCATTCATTCGGAATCAGAGTGAAAAACTCGGCAATTTGTCATCTGTGAAATCATGGATGATCTCCCCTCTTCAGTGTTATAGTGACTGAGCGTTGTACAATCCCTTGCAAATAAGAATCATTGTCAACTGAGTCTTGATTTGTCGAAGGGGTAACACACATGCTCATCAGCCTATTTAGTTATACCTGTTAAAGAAATATTACAAACATATTAAGAGTAGTATACATTATGCACATAACACATGACAGTTCAACTTTTCATTTATTTATTTAAATTACATTAATACATGATTTCAAGTACAAAATTTAATAACATATAGACATCTAATCTTAATTTGCCTTGAATCATGGCGGGTCTTCTGCAGACGGGGAGGTAGGTGGGGCAGACTATGATGCTCCTTGGTCTTGCCTTTCTTCGTTCTTTGCTCTAAACATGAACAGAGGTAGATGCAGATGCATCCTTCATCGTCCTCATCATCATCCTGCCTCCCTCTTGCTTACCATCCCACTCACATCATCATCATCATGTCATCATCTTCACCATCATCCTCGTCATCATCTCCTTCACCGATCTTCAGGGCTCATCCTTAGATCCTTTAAGTTGAGCATGATTTTATTATTAGCAACCTCCAACTCCTCCAGCTTAGCAGATCCTCCTTATGCTCTTAGAGTGAGCAATCTGTTGTGCTGCTGTGAGATCTGCTGAGTTTAGGAAGCATTGAGCTCCACCAGTTGGCGTAGCTGTGCAGTCTTTTATCATCAGCGGCTAACATCTTCAGCACCATTCTGTTCAGTGCTGATAGCTGTTCCTCTACCCCAATGAGGGTAGAGTAGATCCGGTGGGGAATGTGGAATGGGGATGATGTCCAGCTTGGTGGTGGTGGTGGTAGCAGTGGCTGTGATGAATGTGGGAGGTGGTGAATGAATCGTGGAGAGGTATGTGGTGTAGCTGTGGAAGATAGAGTAGTGGGGGTGGGTGTGTATGTAGTGGTAGGGGTGGTGTAGTGGTAGAGGTGGTGGCGTGAAGTGGTAGAGGTGGTGGTATGCAGTGTGAATCTCGGCCGTTTCCCTTCTTCCTATAGGGCTGAGCCATCCTCTTCTTCAAGTCCCCTTTGACCGGAGGCTCCCCCTTCGCTACTAGGCTGGTCTGGGGTGTATGACGGATTGAGTAGCCTCCCTAGACCCGCCTCCCCGACCTGCCCTGGTGTCCACCAACCGCCCTCACGCCTCTCTCAGTGGCTACGACACGGCTTCCCACCGTTCATACCAGAGGCTCTACGTCTGACTCCTCATCCTCATGAGGCTGAAAGTCAGGGTGAATAGGAGCTGGTTCGGGTTCACCCTAACGCTCCTCCCTGATCTGTATCTGATCACACCGTCTGAGTCATCGGAGGTAGAGCTATCTGTTCAACATCTGAATCACTATCGTCGTGGCGCCACTTCCTCTTTGCTGTGCCACTATAGTCCGCGGGCCAGATGCCCAAACTATCTCCTTACCGGGGGCTTTACCTGCTTTACCCAGTACACCCTCATCTGCCCAAGGTTGGTGTCATCCATCACCTCAAGGACCATAACAGCCATCGCACAGTAGAGAGGCGCAAGACCTATCTTCTTCTTAGAGCAGTATACTATAATATACATTTCAGCAGTGATTTTGTCATCTTTAGCTCTGTTTTTCAGGTCTCTTCACACATTTGTGACATTTCATTGCTCCTCACCCTTTATTGGAAATTGATTGATTGTGCAGACCAGGGATACTATGGAAACCCACAACTTGTTGATTGATTTAATTTAAGTTAATCACCAATGATGTCTACTAGTCTATTGTGTTGAATCAACCGACATATCGTATCATGAACTAGCACCTCCCTAGATCGACTTTCTCCGTGTAATTACAGTAACAAACAAGCGTACTATCATTTTCCTAATTGTTAGACTTAGAATTCCCTGACTAATAAAATTTTCTGTGTTTTAATTAAACTAAGATTGCAAAAAGTAAAAATCTTTTTGGTGTTCCAAGTAACCCGATGTCTGTGTACCATCGCTTTCCATAGTGTTGAATCACATTCTTAAATATGTTGTTTTTTTCCCTTTAGCTTATCTGCCCTTCCCCCCCCTTTTTTTTGTTTTTTATAATTAAATAAACACTAAAACTAAACTAATCTCCCCTAAAATTCTAAAACAGAAAATCTTTTGTGTGTTTTGGATTTGGTAAGATAGGAAAAGTAACTTAGAAAAAACAAATGAAAATGAAATTAAAAAGAAAAAAGAAACGAAACAAGTGTCGGACTAAGCATTTGCATCTTCGGGAATGACGTCACTTTCTTTTTCACGCCGTTACCTCTAACAGATATAAAAATCTGGGTTTATCAAACCGTTTAGTGTAGAGATCAACGCGTTGAAAATTCGTGTTTATTTGGACCACATCAATTAATTGTTTTTCATAGCAATCACGTATGAAATGATACTTATACCGATGTATTTTGTTCTAGGTGTTGAACAGGATTTTTAGTGACAGCTATGGCGGCAGAGTTATCAAAAAAAATAGGGGTATTAGAAAATTGCAAACCGTAGTCCCGCATTTGCTGTTGAATCCAAATGATCTGAGAGCAGCAACTTGCAGCAATAACGTATTCAGCTTCACATGTTGACAAGGCAACAAATGTCTGCTTCTTGCATTGCCAGGTGACTAAACGTCTTCAAAAAACTGACACCCCGCTGATGTTGACTTGAAGTTCATCTTGCAGCCACCGTATTTTAGTGACAGCTATGGCGGCAGAGTTATCAACAAAAATAGGGGTATTAGAAAATTGCAAAACCGTAGTCCTGCATTTGCTGTTGAATCCAAATGATCTGAGAGCAGCAACTTGCAGCAGTAACGTATTTAGCTTCACATGTTGACAAGGCAACAGATGTCTGCTTCTTGCATTGCCAGGTGACTAAACGTCTTTCAAAAAACTGACACCCCGCTGACGTTGACTTGAAGTTCATCTTGCAGCCACCGTAGTCTGAATCACTATACACAGTTAGCTCAAAGTCATCATCATGAGTATACCACAACCCCAGTGTTGGAGTACTCTTCAGGTAACAAAAAATCCTTTTCACCCTTATGAGATGATTTACTTTAGGTTTGGCTTGATATCTGGAGCAGAGACATGTGGCGTATATGATATCTGGATTCGAGGCAATGAGATACATGAGAGATCCGATCATCCCACGATACATAGTGGCATCCACCAAATCCCCATTATCGTCTGGTGCCACATCATGGTTTGTGGCCAGAGGGGTACCGACAACAGTGACATTTTCCATATCAATTGACTTAGAATGTCTCTAACATACTTAGTCTGATGTAGAAAAATGCCAGTAGGTGTCTGATCCACCTGTAAACCTAGGAAGAACTTCATCCCTCCCATTGCACTCATTTCAAATTCTGCCTTCATCACAGATTCAAATTCTGCCTTCATCATAGATTCAAATTCTTTACATAATTCTTTGTTTTGAGAACCGAAGATTATGTCATCGACATAAATCTGCACCAATAGTAAATCTTCATCTTTCTCTTTTATAAACAACGTGCAGTCAAATCACACCCCGGCGAAAACCATGCCTTAACAGGTGGGTGGAGAGTTTCTCATACCAAGCTCGACGAGCTTGGTGTAGCCCGTACAAAGCCTTGTCCAGCTTGTAGACTCTGTCCCGATGGTAAGGATCCTCAAATCCTTTGGGTTGACTGACATAGACTTCTTCATGGATTTCCCCATGAAGGTACATCTAGTTGATAGACTTTGATCTTCATATAAGATGCATAGGCTAGGAAGATACGGATTGCTTCCATTCTAGCCACAGGTGCAAACACTTCATTATAGTCGACTCCCTCGACTTGTCTGAAGCCTTGAACGACCAATCTTGCCTTGTTTCTGATTACGAAACCTTGGTCGTCCTTCTTGCAGCGTAGCACCATTTGGTGCCTATCACTTTAACTCCTTTGGGCCTGTAAATGAGTGTCCATACTCCAGGTTCTTGAAGTGTAGTAGCTGTAACGCCCGGCAGTTTGACATTTTGGTAGGTTATGCGACTGAGCCTCAATCGCATGGGATGGATGCGACTGGAGGTTCGATCGCATGTTATTCGGCCGATTGAAGCTCAACCGTACGATTGGAGTTCAATCACCCGAATGAAGGATGAATCGCATGGAACTCATGCGACTGGGGTCCAGTCGCATTGTGTTTATGCGACTGAAGGTCCAGTCGCCCCTGGAGCAGATCCGACTGAGCAATACCTATAAAAGGGGAGCAGCTCTCATTCTCCTCCCAACACTTAGAAATTTCAGTCGGGAAGAGCAGAGAGCGACCGAGAGCAGAGAAAGAAAGAGGGAAAGTGCTGACCGAGCTCAAGATCTATCGAGAAGCGAGCCAAATCGAAGCTCATCAACTCCAACCTATTATTGTGAGTTCTAGAACCCCTCATTTACACGTTTTCAAACGATTTTGGGGCTGGAATCACATATAAACCCTATTTTTGAAATAGTGTATTTTTGACCCATTTGGGTGAGATCTTGAGTAATGCGTTTATAGTATGAATTAGGACTTGTATATGCTTGTATGATGTCTTAGTATGAATCCCTGAGGTTTAGGAGGGCTAATTTGGGCTGAAATCGTGTTTAGATGGGTTTGGACTTCGGTTGTTCGCGACTGCTGTTCATGAAGAACTCTAGTCGCTGCCCAGTTAGGGTTATGCGACTGAAGGGCCATTCGCTCAAATGAAGAATAGTTGATGTTCAATCGTACGATTGAGGCTCAGACGCATGATTGAGCCTCAGTCGCACGATTGTCCATGTGATTGAGGGTTTCGGTCGCATAGGTCCAATCGCAGGGTAGTTCAGTCGTACGGTTAAGGGTTAGTAGCATTTAGCCCAGTCGCATAATGTTCATTCGTACGGAAGGAAGTCCAGTCGTACGATTGTATGCCCATTCGCATAACAGCCCAATCGCACGACCCAGTCGCATGGAGGCCATGCGACTAAGGTATGTTCAATCGCCCAAGTAGGGCTGATGTGAATGAATATAGAAGTGTATGTGTGATGTATGTATGTTAAGTATGATGTTGCCATGATAGATGGTGAATACTGAAGACTTGTAAATATCTATGTTCCTTGTTTTAATGTATGTTATCTTTTTATGACTTTACGTGAACGAATGAAAGAGTGAAACGAATGTAATAAGAACGTAAAGTAAAAGATAATGAAAGAGGAACATGATGAATGAATGCATGCATTAACGAATAAATGAATGAATGTAAGTAAGGCTTGCAAGCAAATTTAAGGAGGTGCACACCCCTGGCAGGTGTTAGCTCAATGGTGTGCGGGTTAGCTACCCCGAAGGATGCACATCGGGGCCAGTCTTTGTGATTGACCATATGTATGTATGGGATCCTTGCCGCTTACCCTAGGTGACTGGATCAGCAATAGTGCACAACGTTCGTGATTGATCATCACAGGTCCAGCACCCGCATTAGTGCACAACATTTGGGGTATAGCATATGGCATTGATCCAGAAGTAAAGTGAGAAGATAAGTGGTGCATGTACCTACCCCAGGTGACTGGATCAGCAGTAGTGTACAACGTTCGTGGTCGATAACCACAGGTCCAGCACCAGCAGTATGTATGATGTATGGGGTATTGTACATGTCACCGAATGTAAAGAATGTTCGAACAAATGTAATGAATGTATGAATGAATGAAACAAACGTTCGAATGAATGTAATGAACGAATGTAAAGAAAGTATGTATGAACGTGAACGAGAATGATGAATGGTACACGTATGAAAGATAAATGAACGAATGATAAAGATAATAATAATATTATCTACGTGTACGTATGGTGTGTGAACACATGTATGAAAGAACAGTTAATGAGGATGAAAGTATGTTTTATTATAAAACTAGAACTCACTCAGCAACGCTGACTTTTAATGTGTTTCCAGTTGGCAGGTAGTGTTGCTGAGGATGGCACGAGGCGGCTACTCAGCTCTTTTGGGATGGCATTCTCCATTTGATAATGCTGCAACGTCTTGTGTTGTGGGTCCATAATGTACGCAACACATCACGTTGCAAGCTATTATAAGATTTCTTGAGGATTCCATAAAAGGGATTACTTAAGGAATCTTCTTTATGATGTAAAAATTTTATATTTTATATTAGAGGTCACTGTTTATGACCCTATGATTGCTGAGGATTTACATAAACGAGATTACTTAGGTAATCTCAGGTTTCATATGCTTCAGCAGCAATCATAGTAAAGTTAGGCAATGTAAAGGAAGCTTGTATTTTGTAATAGTGCTTTTGTAATGTAATGCAAACATTGGATGTTTTGTAAATGAAGTACATTGTATCAAATGGCAAAAGTATTATTAGTAAAAGTTCATGTTTGAATGTTTCCGCTGCGAAAGCTCTTTTGAAATGTTTATGAGTATAAATACTATATGTATGTTTTAAGCGCGATGAATCACCAACCGTAAGGTGCCCAGGAGTGGGGCCTTACAAGTTGGTATCAGAGCCAAAGTTTAAGTAAAATGGGTAAACTTTCAAAATAAACCTAAACTGAGAATGGGACAGAAAGGAAGAGAATGCCATCTGAGTAGTTGCGTGCCATCAGGTATTTTCTTAAAGATTAACTGGTATTATGTGCGCATGTGATGTGATTTATGTGTACTGTTAGACATAGATACTAATATAGTCAGGACAGGTAATGCTCGGGGTACGAATAATAGAGTAAGTGGCTAATCACAACTGGCCACTGTAATTAGGGACTTACTATACTTGACATAATCGGAGCTATTTCCTTGAATGACCGTGTTGGTGTTTGAATCTTTCAGTGTGATAGAAGATGGTCGGTGGCAGAAAAAGTAGTTCATGAGGAAAACGAGACTCCTCATCAGGAGGAGGCAGATGAAAGCGCAAATTTGAGAGCCTCGGTAAAGGAGGCAGTAGTCGAGGAAGTGCACCAGGTCATGCAGACGATCTTACCGTCTGTAGTGACCGAAGTGATAAAGGCAGTACGTGAAGACGAGAGGCGAGGGAGGAATCGGTCCTCAGGTAGACAGCAACAGACGGAAGCAGAAACGGTACTATCTGATGATGAAGAGGAAGAGGAAGAAGAGCAGGTACGGGAGATAGCCCGGGGTTGTAACTACGGGGCATTTATGAGGTGCAAGCCCCGACTTTTGATGGTTCTGGTACGGCTGCAGATGCTCACCAATGGGTGAGAGAGATGGAGGCGGTCCTCGATATCAGTGATTGCCAGGAGGATAAAAAGGTGAAGTTTGCTACCCATTCCTTTATAGGGATGGCATTGTGCTGGTGGGATAATATTGTCCAGGCTGAGGGTAGCAGGGCCATTGGGAAGATGAAGTGGTCTGAGTTGAAGAGAATGGTGATCGAGGAGTTTAGTCCTCGTCGGGAGATGGACCGAGTTGAGAGAGAGTTCCTGCAGTTGGAGGCAGGGACGATGACCCACCAACAATACACCACCAACTTTAACGACATGGCACGGTTGGTGCCAGAGCAGGTGACGCCGGTGTCTCGAAAGATCAACCGGTATATTCAGGGGCTGCCAGCCGAAATTCGCTGGCATTTGATTTCCGCTCGACCGAGTACTTTCAGGTCGGCGGTGGATTTGGAGGGGAGGTTGTACGATGAGCGAGCTGCGTTGGTGAAGGCAGAGGGTAGGAAGAAGGGAAGTGATGAAAGGAAGTGGCAGGGGAAGAGGTTGGGTCGGGGTGATACCTCGACAAGCAGCAAGAAGGTACGGGTTGATGATCGCCGTGTGGTCACGTCAAGTACAGGGTCGAGAAAGTGTGGGAAATGTGGGAGAGAGCACGGTGGTGAGTGCAGATGGGGGCTGAATGTCTGTTTTAAGTGTGGAAAGCCCGGTCATATGGCTAAAGAGTATAAGGTTATGAGGTGCTTTAACTGCGGGAAAGTGGCCATATGAATAAGGATTGCATGAAGCCGAGATCTGAGGGTTCCGGCGTGAAGAAGACAGGGGGAGAAGGGTCGAGAGCAAGCGCCAGGGCATTCACGATGACGCAGGAAGAGGCTAGGACGGACCCTGATGTAATGTCCGGTACGTTTCTGGTGAACCAAACTTTAGCCTCTGTATTATTTGATTCGGGTGCCAGTAGAAGTTTTATTTCTGCTGCTTTCTGTGCCAAATTGCCCGTTAGTAGTAGACGTGTGGATGTGCCGTTTGATGTAGAGACAGCTATAGGTAAAACTACCAGGATTTCCGAGGTAATAGAGGGTTGTGACGTAGAACTAGAAGGCCGTAAATTTCCAGTTAAGCCGTTTGCGATGACGTTAGGTGGTTTTGATTTGGTGCTCGGAATGGATTGGTTGGCAGATTTTGAGGCGAACATTGTGTGTCGCAAGAAGATGATCAGTTTGACAACGCCCGACGGTAGTTCAGTGACAGTTTATGGCGATCGGGTTACTACGATTCCAAAGATGATCTCAATGGCAGTGGCGGGGAAATGTATGAGGCGTGGATGTAGCGCTTTCTTATGTTATGTGAAGGATGTGGAAACACCAACACCACAACTGTCTGATGTTCCGGTTGTGCGCGAGTTCCCAGACGTGTTCCCGGAAGACTTATCGGGATTGCTACCTGACAGAGAGATCGAGTTCCAGATAGATCTAATACCAGCCGCCCAACCTGTTGCCAAAGCACCATATCGATTGGCCCCGACAGAGATGAAAGAATTGATGGAGCAGTTACAAGAGCTGCTGGATAAGGGGTTTATTAGACCGAGTATCTCACCTTGGGGTGCTCCGGTCCTGTTTGTGAAGAAGAAGGATGGTAGTATGAGGATGTGCATCGACTACCGCGAGCTGAGTAAGTTGACGGTGAAGAACAGATACCCCTTGCCGAGGATCGACGACTTGTTTGATCAACTTCAGGGTGCTAGTTGGTTTTCGCGAATAGATCTTCGATCAGGCTACCATCAACTGAAGGTGAAGGAACAGTATATCCCTAAAACAACTTTTCGTACGCGCTACGGTCACTATGAGTTCCTTGTCATGTCATTTGGGTTGACTAATGCGCCAGCTACTTTTATGGACCTGATGAACAGGGTGTGCCGGCCGATGTTGGATAAATCAGTGATTGTATTCATTGATGACATACTGATTTATTCGAAGAACGAGACTGAGCATGCCGGTCACATTCGTGAAGTTTTGGAGACGTTGAGAAGGGAGAAGTTGTATGCTAAATTCTCCAAGTGCGCATTCTGGTTGCGTGAAGTTCAATTCTTGGGTCACGTGGTAAATCCGGATGGGATCATGGTCGATCCGGCGAAGGTGGAAGCAGTGATGCAATGGAAGTCTCCAAAGACGCCATCCGAGATCCGCAGTTTCTTGGGTTTGGCGGGCTACTACCGAAGGTTTATCCAAGACTTTTCCAAGATTGCTTCTCCACTGACCAAGTTGACCCAAAGGATGTGAAGTTTGTATGGGGTCAAGCTCAAGAGAAGGCTTTTGAAGAATTGAAGACGAGATTGACCCAAGCTCGAGTATTGGCATTACCCGAGGGAAGCGAAGATTTGGTGGTTTATTCTGATGCTTCCTACTCGGGGTTGGGGTGTGTATTAATGCAAAGGGGGAAGGTGATAGCCTATGCATCCCGACAGCTGAAAGTTCATGAGGTTAATTACCCTACTCATGACTTGGAGCTAGCAGCTGTGGTTTTCGCGTTGAAGATTTGGCGGCACTATCTGTACGGGACAAAGTGCACCATCTTCACAGACCACAAGAGCTTGAAGTACTTCTTCGAGCAAAAGGATCTAAACATGAGGCAGAGACGGTGGTTGGAGCTGATAAAAGATTATGATTATGAGATCCATTACCACCCGGGCAAAGCCAACGTGGTGGCTGATGCCCTTAGCCGAAAGGAGAGGCCCGAGCCGATTCGGGTGAAGGCGTACCAACTAATCATGACCTCAGACGTGATGGAACAAGTCAAAGAGTTCCAAGATGAGGCGATGAAAGAGGATCATCTAAACTCCGAACGAATGAGAGGTCTGGTCGCGGAACTGGGTGAAAACACGTTTGGTGTCAAGACTCGATTTGGGCGAATGTGGATTCCTCGATTTGGGGATCTACATATGAAGATCATGGATGAAGCCCACAAGACTCGATACTCCATTCATCCCGGTGCTACCAAGATGTACGAAGATATGAAGAAAGATTATTGGTGGCCGGGTATGAAGCGTGATGTGGTGGAGTATGTAAGTAAGTGCCTTACGTGTCTGCAAGTGAAGGCCGAGCATCAGAAGCCGTATGGAAAGATTCAACCGTTGGATATACCGGAATGGAAGTAGGAGCACATCACCATGGATTTTATCACAAAGCTGCCACGTACCCCGAAAGGGTACGATACTATATGGGTGATTGTGGGCCTTCTGACGAAGAGTGCTCACTTCCTACCGATGCGCGAGACATATTCGTCCGAAAGGTTGGCTGATCTTTTCATCAAAGAGATTGTGACCCGTCATGGTGTACTGGTGTCGATTGTGTCTGATCGCGACACCCGGTTTACATCCAAATTCTGGAAAAAATTCTATGACGCTATGGGGACGAGGTTGCATATTAGCACGGCTTATCATCCTCAAACCGATGGTCAGTCGGAAAGGACCATTCAGACTTTGGAGGACATGCTCCGGGCATGTGTTATTGACTTCGGGGGAAGTTGGGATGACCCTTTCCGTTAGCTGAATTCTCGTACAACAACAGCTATCATGCCAGTATTGGCATGCCACCCTACGAGATGCTATACGGTAGGAGATGCAGAACACCCATCTGTTGGGGTGACATTGGTCAGAAGGAATTGGGAAGCGTCAAAGTGATCGAGGCTACGACTGAGAAGCTCGAAAGAATTAAAGCTTATATGAAGGCGGCCAAAGACCGACAGAAGTCGTATGCCGACAAACGACGTAGGCCGGTTGAGTTCCAGGTGGGAGACGGGTTATGTTGAAGGTCTCACCTTGGAAGGGTATCATCCGATTCCGAAAGCGGGGTAAGTTGAGTCCGTGGTATATAGGCCCTTTCTGAATCGTTGCTCGAGTAGGGGAGGTGGCCTATAAGTTAGATCTACCAGATGAGCTAAGTGGAATCCACCCGACTTTCCACGTGTCTCATCTGAGGAAATGTTTGGCGGACGAGGACATGATCGTCCCACTGGGGGACATCGAGATAGATGAACGGCTCAACTATGTAGAGCAACCAGTGGCGATCATCGATCGCAAAGAGAAGAGGTTAAGAAATAAAGTGGTTCCCCTTGTGCGTGTACAGTGGCGGCACAGGAAGGGATCCGAGTCAACGTGGGAAACCGAAGAAGAAATGAGGCAGCATTACCCACGATTGTTCGAGGAATAACAGGTTTCGGGGACGAAACCTAAATAAGGGGGTGGACTTGTAACGCCCGGCAGTTTGACATTTTGGTAGGTTATGCGACTGAGCCTCAGTCGCATGGGATGGATGCGACTGGAGGTTCGATCGCATGTTATTCGGCCGAATGAAGCTCAACCGTACGATTGGAGTTCAATCACCCGAATGAAGGATGAATCACATGGAACTCATGCGACTGGGGTCCAGTCGCATGGTGTTTATGCGACTGAAGGTCCAGTCGCCCCTGGAGCAGATGCGACTGAGCAATACCTATAAAAGGGGAGCAGCTCTCATTCTCCTCCCAACACTTAGAAATTTCAGTCGGCAAGAGCAGAGAGCGACCGAGAGCAGAGAAAGAAAGAGGGAAAGTGCTGACCGAGCTCAAGATCTGTTGAGAAGCTAGCCAAATCGAAGCTCATCAACTCCTACCTGTTATTGTGAGTTCTAGAACCCCTCATTTACACGTTTTCAAACGATTTTGGGGCTGGAATCACATATAAACCCTATTTTTGAAATAGTGTATTTTTGACCCATTTGGGTGAGATCTTGAGTAATGCGTTTATAGTATGAATTAGGACTTGTATATGCTTGTATGATGTCATAGTATGAATCCCTGAGGTTTAGGAGGGCTAATTTGGGCTGAAATCGTGTTTAGATGGGTTTGGACTTCGTTGGTTCGCGACTGCTGTTCATGAAGAACTCCAGTCGCTGCCCAGTTAGGGTTATGCGATTGAAGGGCCATTAGCCCGAATGAAGAATAGTTGATGTTCAATCGTACGATTGAGGCTCAGACGCACGATTGAGCCTCAGTCGCACGATAGTCCATGCGATTGAGGGTTTCGGTCGCATAGGTCCAATCGCAGGGTAGTTCAGTCGTACGGTTAAGGGTTAGTCGCATTTAGCCCAGTCGCATAATGTTCATTCGTACGGAAGGAAGTCCAGTCGCACGATTGTATGCCCATTCGCATAACAGCCCAATCGCACGACCCAGTCGCATGGAGGCCATGCGACTGAGGTATGTTCTATCGCCCAAGTAAGGCTGATGTGAATGAATAGAGAAGTGTATGTGTGATGTATGTATGTTAAGTATGATGTTGCCATGATAGATGGTGAATACTAATGACTTGTAAATATCTATGTTCCTTGTATTGATGTATGTTATCTTTTTATGACTTTACGTGAACGAATGAAAGAATGAAATGAATGTAATAAGAACGTAAAGTAAAAGATAATGAAAGAGGAACATGATGAATGAATGCATGCGTTAACGAATGAATGAATGAATGTAAGTAAGGCTTGCAAGCAAATGTAAGGAGGTGCACACCCCTGGCAGGTGTTAGCTCAACGGTGTGCGGGTTAGCTACCCCGAAGGATGCACATCGGGGTCAGTCTTTGTGATTGACCATATGTATGTATGGGATCCTTGCCGCTTACCCTAGGTGACTGGATCAACAGTAATGCACAACGTTCGTGATTGATCATCACAGGTCCAGCACCTGCATTAGTGCACAACGTTCGGGGTATAGCATATGGCATTGATCCAGAAGTAAAGTGAGAAGATAAGTGGTGCATGTACCTACCCCAGGTGACTGGATCAGCAGTAGTGCACAACGTTCGTGGTCGATTACCACAGGTCCAGCACCAGCAGTATGTATGATGTATGGGGTATTGTACATGTCACCGAATGTAAAGAATGTTCGAACAAATGTATTGAATGTATGAATGAATGAAACAAACGTTCGAACGTAATGAACGAATGTAAAGAAAGTATGTATGAACGTGAATGAGAATGATGAATGGTACACGTATGAAAGATAAATGAACGAATGATAAAGATAATAATATTATTATCTACGTGTACGTATGGTGTGTGAACACATGTATGAAAGAACAGTTAATGAGGATGAAAGTATGTTTTATTATAAAACTAGAACTCACTCAGCAACGCTGACTTTTTATGTGTTTCCAGTTGGCAGGTAGTGTTGCTGAGGATGGCACGAGGCGGCTACTCAGCTCTTTTGGGATGGCATTCTCCATTTGATAATGCTGCAACGTCTTGTGTTGTGGGTCCATAATGTATGCAACACATCACGTTGCAAGCTATTATAAGATTTGTTGAGGATTCCCATAAAAGGGATTACTTAAGGAATCTTCTTTATGATGTAAAAATTTTATATTTTTATATTAGAGGTCACTGTTTATGACCCTATGATTGCTGAGGATTTACATAAATGAGATTACTTAGGTAATCTCAGGTTTCATATGCTTCAGCAGCAATCATAGTAAAGTTAGGCAATGTAAAGGAAGCTTGTATTTTGTAATAGTGCTTTTGTAATGTAATGCAAACATTGGATGTTTTGTAAATGAAGTACATTGTATCAAATGGCAAAAGTATTATTAGTAAAAGTTCATGTTTGAATGTTTCCGCTGCGAAAGTTCTTTTGAAATGTTTATGAGTATAAATACTATATGTATGTTTTAAGCGTGATGAATCACCAACCGTAAGGTGCCCGGGAGCAGGGCCTTACAGTAGCTCTTCCTACATAGCGTTGACCCAAGCCTCATCCTGTAGGGCATCACTTACGTGTTTGGGCTCGACTTGAGAAACAAAACATTTGAAAGCCCCATCATTCACGTAGCCCTTTGCCATAATTGTAGTATAATCAGCAGTGTGACATCCGTCACCACAAGGTCCTTCATTTAACATGAATTTCGTTAACTATTCTTAGAACATTCATTCCTCACCCTTATAAACCACTCGTGTGGATATCATACTTGATTTATTCTCTTTTTCAGTGGTGTATCATTATTTGTATCCATATCACTTAAAACGCTTATGAATAGTACCGACGACATCACTAACTAAATTATGTTATATAATATAAACATCATTAATAACATCATTTTCAAAGATACGAACAACATTAAATGCTTACCTATAATTAATATAACGCGTGTATTTATGTCGTTTTCAACCGAAACAAGTTTGGGAACTCGGGGGCTAAGTGCAGGGACTAAATGTAACAAATTGCCAAACTAGGGCTAGGTATAAATACCCACATACCAGCCCTAGTCTTCATAATTTCTTCTTCTTCCTTTTCTTCTTCTCCACATTTCTTCCTCCTCCTTGCACCTAGAACCGCCCCATTTTCTTCGTGATTTCACCGTTTAGACTACTACTACAGCCTGGACAACACATTCCAAGCAAGTAGACGACCTTGGTCGTCCGTTTTTGCTCGTTTGAATTCTGTGAATTCTAGGATTTCGGGTGCTCGGGTTTAACCCGAGCACAAGAGGTCGTGGGGGTGCGTGTGTTGCCTTTCTGAGTGTGCATCTTGCTTAGATATGTTAGATATATGTTTCTGGAGGTCCTTGATGTGTGAAACCCGTGCACGGAGCAGCCGAAGGCTGCTCAGCACTCTCCAGTCTCGAACCTACTGTTTAGCGACTGGGTCTGTCACGCGACTGAGTCGTACGACTGGGTGAGTCGTGTGACTAAGTCCATGCGATTGGGTTTGTCGTGCGACTGAGAGTGAATCGTGTGACTGAGCCCATACGATTATGTGTGTCGTGCGATTGAGTGAATGCGGATGAATGTGTGCGACTGTGCGTGTATCACATGACTGAAGTTCCAGTCGCACGAATGGAAGTCCAGTCATACGAATGAAGCTAATTCGTACGAATGAAGGCTGAATCGTGCGAATGGAAGTTGAGACTTGCGATTGGGTGTTCTGTGGTACGGCTGAATACTTAGTCGCACGAATGGGGGTTCAATCATGCGAATGAAGCTGATTCACACTATTGAGAGTTGATTCGTGCGAATGGAGTGTCCAGTCGTGTGTCTAGTCATGTCGTGCAATTGGAGTCATTGTGTGTGGATTCTTCCTGTGTGCGGTGTGTGTGGTCGTGTGATGTTAAGGTGGCATCGACACGGTTGCCATTGCTAATGACGATCTTTAAGATTAACACTATCAAACTTATTAATGTTATATCAAATCAAATCAACTTAACATTTTACAATTAGCAACAAATGATTCATAACACAAGTGCTTACCAAGTATTTCTCTGACAACAATAACACTTTTACACAAATATCATCGACAATGGCTACGTTCTAGTACTTGGATCTACATAAGATCTATTGTGCGTGTTTGTGTACAAGTGTTACCCATGACCGAACCGATACGACCTGACCCAACTAAACAATATTGTTGACATCAGACGCATTATTAATGCTTAACATAACTGTCAATAGGTGATTGACCGTTCATGCATACATACAAGTTTGGGAAGTTACATCATACATACTTACCACTTAACAAGTGAGTTTCATGGCCCCTTTTTACGCTTATACAATGTTTCAATCTTTTACAAACATGGGGGAAAGTATGCTTACCTGTTTTCAATGTTACACAACATACATACAATTTTCATACTTGGAATCAACGTGATACTGTTTTGTGAGTATATATCTGATGCATATATGATGTTACCGTGTGGTTCTTCTTACAACCATTTAATTCTGGTGTTGGAACCGATGGATAGGTATTAGTAGTACTACTGGGTTGACACCCCCACCCTTAACAGATGGTTACTCGTGAATACCATCACACTGCCAGGAACAGGCCTTGGGTGAATATATTCCGACAAGTTGCTGTGTGTACGTCATTAGGTTTGGTTGTATAAAACTCATGGTATGTGATTTTGCTTGCTTATAACTGTATGCACGGTATTTCACTACAAACACTATACAACATCAATTACATGTTTACAATTTAAACCTGCGAAGCTCACCAACATTATTGTTGACAATTTTGAGCATATCTTTTAGGTAACAATGAGAACTGAAGATCTATGAGTATTGCCTTAGTGGAGACCCTAGGATGCATTTTGAGACTGAACATACATGATGAACAATTATTTTGTACATTGTTGCAGTCCATTAAACAATTAACATTCTTTGTTATACTTATTCCCGGGTTATGGGAATTTCATTCAAGAATACAATTATTCTGATTATGCGAATCGTTTATGTGAATCATTTACAAGTTTCTGTTTATGCTTATGGCTACGCTGTCGTGGATATTGACTAAACACGGCACAAGTCTCCATTTGTGCCGCGTGTCGTCATGACACGCTAGGTCATCAATTACGTATATATTGCATCTTTATTGTTAACCATGTGTTATGACGATCCCATCTCGCTCACATCCCCGTGTTTCCGCTCTCAGCGGGGGTGTGACAAGTAGAGTATAGCTGATTTCTCTTCTGCACCTCGAAGTGAAGATCCCCAATGATAGTCTCTGGGGGATGATTCACACTGATCCTAGTCACAGGTGTCGTAGGAACGACAACTTCAGTATCCAGATTTGAAATGGAAGGTTCAGTATCCGGATTTCCTGTTGCATTCTCAACACCTGTTGAGCTTCCATTTTGATTAATGTTATGCTCATTGCTTGTCTCAACTGCTTCTTCATCATCTGATGAATCATCACTCTCGTCCTGAGCAGCTACTGAAGATCCTAAAGCACTACTGGCTGGTGCCGTATCCATATTCGGTGTATTTAAGACATCGAACATCATCTGAGCAACAATCTCGTCATCTAAACATATCGGAGGAAGATTGAATGATTTGAAAAAGCCGTCGTAATCGAATAATGACGACGGACCTTTTCCAGCAAGGGGAGTGGTGTATCTTTGCACATCTACGTTGCACCACACTTCTACCTAACCTGTTGAGTTGTTATAAACCCGTTTGTCAGGTATGCTGTATTCGAGAAAGTTCCCCGGATTCGATTTCTCGCTGAACATGCCCTCCAGAGTTTTCTTCAGTAACATGCATGGAGCTCCGAATGGTTCCAGATACTCCATGTTCGGTTTGCGCTTCTGAAGTAACTCATAGCAAGTCTTCCTATGCCGCTTGACTACTAACATACGATTAAGCCTGTAGCATGCATTGGCAACTGCTTCATTCCAGAACTATACTGGCAGCTTTGAATCTGCCAACATAGTCCTTGCAGTCTCGATCAAGCCCTATTCTTGCGTTCAACAACTCCATTCATCTGTGGCATGTATGCAGAGGAGAACTGATGAACGATTCCTTTTTCTTTGCAGAAAGCATCCATCCACTAATTCTTGAATTCAGTTCCATTGTCTGAACGAACCTTCCTGACCTTCAGATTGTAAAGAGACTCCAGTGTTGTGATGAGCACCTTGAACGATTCAAATGTTTCTGACTTAGCTTTCAGAAACATCACCCAGGAGAAACGTGAGTAGTCATCCATGACTACAAAGCAGTACCAGTCTCCAGCGATACTCATCGTGCTGACAGGACCGAAAAGATCCATATGCAGAAGCTCCAGGGGCATCTCGATAGAGTTAACGTGCTTAGACTTGTGAGACTTCCTGGTTTGCTTTCCCTTCTTGCATGAGACACAAAAATCTAGAAGTTTGAAGTTCTTGACTGTAACTCCTTCAACTAGGTTGTTGTGAATCAGATGATTCATCTTCCTGGGATTTATATGTCCCATTCACCTGTGCCATGAGATGGACTCCTTCTCCGTTGCCTTTGACAAAAAGCACTGAGCAGTAGACTCAGTAGTAGAAGCATTGGACATGTCCAAGACGTACAAATCGTTGTACCTTGACGCTAACATTAACACTTGCTCCTCAGGAATATCCATCTCCTTCTTCATAGTGTAACACTTCCTATTATCAAACATTACTTTGAAGCCCTTGTCACATATCTGAGAAACTGAAAGTAAATTGTTTTCTAACTGCTGAACATAATTTACTTTATCAAACTTTACCTTTCCATTACCTACTTCTCCTTGCGCGGTAATGTAGGATCCTTTGTTTCCAGCGAACGAAAGATGTCCCCCATTAATTTGTTTGACATTAAAAAGGAGAGACTGATTTCCCGTCATGTGCCTGGATGCTCCGCTATCTACAATCCATGTGTTAGTAGAAGCACTATAGCAGACAACCTGCACACAATAGAAAATAATTAGTTAAGGAGGGAGACCCAAGCCTTTACTGGCTTAGGTTTCCCAGAGGCATCGCACATCACAAACTCTACCTACTGTCCATTTGGAGTTGGAGAAACCTCATTCTTCTGCTTATCACCACTATCAGACACATCAGAAGTTTTGACTTTGCATAGACCATCCTTATGTAAGGCTTGTTTGTGGTAAACCGATGACAGGTTGACAGTTTGAACTTTAGGTCTATTTTCAAAAACTTGTGTTACCTCAGGCATCACAGACTTGCCAGTGGCTTGTCTGTGTTGTCTGTGGTGTTGGGGAAGGGTGTAAGACCTAGCAGGTGTTTTAGCCCTAGCAGGTGTTTTAGACCTAGCAGGTGTTTTAGATCTCTGTTTTGAAGAAAACGGTTTCTTTTCCTGATCTAGTTCAACTTTACGCCTAGGTGTTCGATAGCGAGGACAGTGTGAAGAAATGTGGCATCTTTGTCCACAAGTATAGCATGATCTCCTCTCAACAGGACTAGGAGATCTCTTGTGGGGTGGGGAGTACATTTCAAGCATGGGCTTTTTTTTCTCTACCTTCTATTTTTCACCTTCTTTGACAAATTTGATTTGTTTAACGTTATGATTACTTTGTCTTTTAAAATGGTTGAGATCTTGCTTAACAGGTTTAGGTTGAGTAGGTTTTGAAGGCTTTGGTTGTGTAACAGCAGAACGTGAAACCAACCCAAGAGGTACATTATCATCCTCTTCCACCCTATCATCAATGATGATTTTATTCTTTGTGCCAGATGTTGAAGGCTTCTGATCAGCAATCGGAGGTACAGGTTTAACTGCAGTGTCCGGATCACTATCTAGAGGAGCACTCACCACATGGTCCTTGATGGGATTATTGTTAACAGATCTCTATTTGGTGTTTAGAAGGATCTCATGTGGTGGGGGCACAACTTTATAACCCAGCCCTTCCCTATTATTTCTTTCTTTAACCAAGTTTTGCAAGATGTGAAAGGAACTACCTAAACTATGTAGTCTTTGCTTTAAGGACTCATTTTCAACTTGTAAAACAACTCTTTCCTTTTCAGTTTCCACAATTGTATTTATGTAAAACTTTATGTCATTTTCTTGATTAAGTGCTACAACTTTGGTTTCCCTTAGTTGTTTTCTCAAAACTTTGATTTTTTCTTTATAAATGCTCTCATTTTGTTTTAACACCTGATTAGCCTCAGTGCATAGTTTTAAGTCTTTTACCAAATTGTCACTATGATCTAACAACCTAGCAAGTTTTAAATCTATGCTTTCTCTAAATTTATTACAATCAACACAAGCATGTTTATCAAAGAGAGCTTCTTTAGATTCTACCTGTGCAGATGTAGAGGTGCCAGCCAAGGAAGCAGTCTGAGGTTCTTGGTATGTTACAGATCCTGTATTCAATTCATCCTCTACTAGGTGATCAACAGCAGCCATAGTCTCATTCACATCAGCAGTATCCAACTCAGTCGAGTTCTCCCCCTCACTCGCTGAGTCATCATCCAGATCATCTACCAATGCAATGTTAGCTTCACCATCAAATAAGAGACGGAAGGACCAGTCTTGTCCTTCATCACCATGTGCTACCATGGCTTTGGAGTCATGGCTGGTTGAAGCTACCTTTTTGTCCTTATCCTACTTGTTGAATGAAGAAAACGGGTTGTCATTTCCTGTCTTTTTAGGTTTGACACACTCTCTCTTGAAATGGCCTTTTTCACCGCAGTTGAAACAGGTGACTTTGACTTGTCAAATCCAAAGGCAGTGTCCTTTGTAGCCACCAGGTTTTGTCCCGTCTTCTTAATAAACTTCTTTGCTCTACGCACAGCACTAGCGAGAGCCCACATAATATCTATCCGTTCAAGCTCTGTTTCATCAACCTGCTCGTAATCTTCATCTGCTAGATGGCAATTTTCGATCTTTCCTGCAACTAACCCGTCATACGATTGAACCACTGCAGCAAGTAAGTCCATATGCTCTTTGGCGACTTCGACAGTTACGTTGCTCAAGTTCTCTGTTTTCAACTTTGTCGAATGAGTTTCTGGAGCACTTAATTGGACACTTGATGATCCACCTGAATCACAACTTGAAGATGTACTTGGGATGCTTGCAGATGTGTTAGACACGAAAGCTGTCTGCAAAGGTTCACTTGAAGACACAGCAATAGTAGGAATCACATTGCAGAGAGACGGGTTCTGTGTGTAGGTACCCCTTTTGGACTTGTATTTCTGTCGAACCTCTTCCTCTCTCAGTTTCAGAATGAAGTCATTAATATCCAACGTTTCCAGTACTTGATTATGTCTCAGAGTGGAAAAAAATGAATCCCACTTATCAGGTAAACCATCAGCCATACTCGACACTTTATCTTCCATAGACGTTTTAACCCCATGAGTGTGCAGTTCACTCATCAATTGATAGAAGTGATCGATAATGTCGTCCAGACTCTCATTTCCAATTGACGAGAAGTTATCAAACTCCTTCTTCAAAGCTTTAGCCTTTAGAGACTTAACCGTAGCATTTCCTTCATAGCGTTTCTCTAAAGCCTTCCACAACTTCTTGCACTGCTTGTGTTCTGAAAACTGATGGAAAATGTCCTTTGGGATGGACTATGTCAGCAAAGCATAGGCCTTCTTCTCAGCATTGTACACAACTTTTTGTGCCTCATTCAAACCACTTAGAGTCAGTGGAACACCGTCAGGTCCAACTGGCATAGTGTAGCCAGTCTCAATAGTGCTCCATAAGTTGGTGTCCACTCTATTTAAATGAATCTCAAACCGTTGCTTCCATTATGGATATTCGTAAAGTGACAGAAGCTTCGATGGTTTGTTATAATTTCCAATCTCATTTTCCAGAAGCAAGAGATTCTGAATTCTGGAATCCTTCCCGGCTGAGAAAGCGAATTGTTGTTCATCCATGATGACTTAGACTGAAGAACTTTATGATCTAACTGACTAATGCGACTGGGGAATGCAAATGAGTTTCAACCATGCGATTGAAGTCAATCGGACGATTGAAGTGTGCGACTGAGTTCACACGTGCGATTGAGGCCAATCGTGCGTATGAACCTATGCGTATAAGTTCATTCGTACAAATGAACTATACGACTGAGTTAAACTGAACGAATGAGCTTAAACATGCGAATGAAGTGAACGAATAGACCAATCGTGTGACTGAGCTGTGCGTATGGAGTTCAGTCGTGCGATTGGATCAATCATGCAACTAAGACGTCTGAGTTTGAAATTTTTCAGAATTTTCACTCGATTCGACTGAAATCACGATTTTGAAAACCCTAGTCGGCTAGAACTCAAAAAATAAGAACTTTTGAACACATGCACTCGTAAAAATCAAATTTTTAATGCAAACGGAACAGATCTTTTGATTGAAAACATTGGCTTTTGCAAAAACGCGATTAAATCCACGTAGAATCGAGAGCCAATGCTCTGATACCACTTGTTAGGACCGAGTACAAACTGGTACTAACCGAAACTATGTGAAACCAGATCAAATAGTGCAGAATCCTATTTGATTGGTGATCCAATCAGGGAGAGCGTTAATCCGATCAAAACTAACGATTAGAAAACGTATGGCTCAGTCATGCGACTGAGTCATATGATCCATTCACACATACGACTGACCCACACGATTGATTCATTCATACGACTGAGTCAGTCTTATGACTCAATCGTGCGTTTGGCTCAATCACATGGTTCATTCGTGCGACTGGCCCACTAGCATGGTCCAGTCGTGCGACTGGATCATAAGACTTAGATAAACACATTTCTGAACCTTTAACGATATAGAACTATGTCTAACAACTATAAACCCATATAACATGTTCATATAAGCTTGTAATAAACAATAATATAAATAGATATAACATTCAATAACCAATAAACATTCAACAAAGAGTTTTCATTACATATATCAAAACATTACATCAATGTTACAAAATGAAAGTCATTTACATTTAAGCTCACTAGAACTAGAACTAGGGACATGTGTACCAACAACCTAGAAGATTCCATATAGTAAAATTCGAGACGCGAGTTAGTCCAATATTCATATCCCATGAATATCTATGAACCTTGGTAGCAACCAATTGCTCTATATTCATACCTTATGAATATCCACCAATCCATGTTCATAATAGTCTTACGTTCATATTTGCTCCAAAAAACATGATCGACCATGGACATTTAGAATAATAGATATATTCATGGATGTATACATGCTAGAATGAACATACTCAAAATATCACGAATATATATAAAAGAGTTAAATATTACATTGTTCCAAGCTTTTAAATACTAAACAGGTTAATTCCAATCACTAGAATATCGAAGTCCTAAGGCACAAGTATGACCTTCATGCTTTGCCCTTTGAAGGAGCTTCGTGAGTGGATCCACAATGTTTTGATTGGTGTGAACTTTACACATACATATCTTTCCCTTTACAACTTCATCCCTTATGTAGTTGAATCTCCGCTCAATGTGTCTAGTCTTTTGATATGCACGGGGTTCCTTGATTTGTGCGATTGCACCCTCGTTATCACAAAAGATTTCTAGGGGGTCTTGAATGGTAGAGACCACCCCTAGATCAATGATAAATTTCTTTATCCATGTAGCTTCCTGAGTTGCTAACGAGGCGGCTATGTATTCGGATTCTGTTGTGGACAATGCTACAACGTCTTGTTTTGAACTCTTCCAGGACACTGCTTCTCCATTCATTATGAAGACATACCCCGACTGTGATCGAGAATCATCTCGATCAGTTTGGAAACTCGCATCTGTGTAACCCTTTACAACGAGCTCCTCTTCATCAGATCCGTATATTAGAAACATATCCTTAGTCCTCCTAAGGTATTTCAATATACTTTTAACAGCCATCCAATGGCTATTACCTGGATTCTGCAGATATCTGATTGTCATGCTTAAAGCGCATGACACGTCCGGTCTAGTGCATATCATCGCATACATGATGGATCCTATAGCAGACGCATATGGGATGTCCTTCATTCGATCTTGCTCATCCTTTGAGCTTGGACATTGAGATGTACTTAATATTGTCCTTCTATGAATACGTACCATACCCTTCTTAGAGTTTTCTATCTTGAACCTTTTTAAGATTTTATCAATGTATGCACTCTGGTTTAAACCTATCAACCGCCTCAATCTATCCCTATAGATCTTTATTCCTAAAATATAGGCGGCCTCAACGAGATCTTTTATGGAAAAACAACTTCCAAGCCAGGTTTTAACACCTTCCATGGTTGGAATATCATTTCCAAATAGTAGTATGTCATCAACATACAATACTAAGAATGTAATTATGCTCACACTAGCCTTTTTATACACATAAGCCTCGTCAGCGTTCTTGATGAAACCAAATTTCTTGATCATTTCATCAAAACATTGATTCCAACTTCTCGATGCTTGTTTCAATCCATAGATTGATTTCCTTAACTTGCATACTTTATTAGGATGTTGTGATCTACAAAACCTTCAGGCTGAACCGTATGGACTGTCTCTTCGAGATGTCCATTAAGAAAAGCGGTTTTGACATCCATTTGCCAAATCTCATAGTCATAATGAGCAGCTATGGCAAACAATATCCTAATTGACTTTAGCATTGCCACAGGCGAGAAGGTTTCATCATAATCAACCCCTTGAGTTTGAGTGAAACCTTTTGCTACAAGTCTTGCCTTGTAAGTATCCAAGTTTCCATGCATGTCCATTTTCTTCTTGAAAACCCACTTGCATCCAACCGGTTTGGAGTTAAGTGGAGGGTCAATCAATTCCCAAACTTGATTGTCATACATGGATTGCATCTTTACGTTCATGGTTTCCAGCCATTTGTCACAATCTGAATTGGACGTCACATAGTGGTATGTAGTTGGCTCATCGGAGTCAATCACATAGCATCTATTCATGAAAAATCCATATCTTTCAGGTGGAATGCTAACTCTACCAGATCTGCAAACGTTTTGAGTGTATCGATCAACCTCTTGATCATCATCAACAACCTCTTGTTGATTGCTAGTGTCAACCAAACGTGTATCGGCTTGTGGATCTTGATCCTCATCAAATTCCACTGTTCTATACGTTACCCTTCCATAAGGAACTTGGCATCCAAGAACTCTGCCTTGCGAGTAATAAATACCTTTTGCTCTGTTGGATCAAAGAAGTAGTATCCCATACAGTCTTTGGGGTATCCAACAAATATACACTTAGTAGATCGACTTTCCAACTTGTTTTGGGTGTTTTGCTTAACATAAGCTTCACAACCCTATACTTTTAAATATGATAGCGATGGAACTCTTCCATGTCATATTTTAAAAGGTGTCGCACTTTCTTAGTCGGGGCCATATTCAAAATACAAGCCGCAGAGAGTAATGCGAAGCCCCAAAATGACAGAGGTAGTGAGATTACAGCCATCATAGATCGAACCATATCTAATAAGGTTTGGTTTCTCCTTTCAGACACACCATTATGTTGTGGTGTTTCAGGTGGAGTAAGTTGTGAGACGATCCCACAACTTCTTAGATGATCCTAAAAAGCGTCACTGAGGTATTCAACTCCTCTATCTGAATGAAGAACTTTGATAGATTTGTTGAGTTTATTTTCTACTTCATTCTTGAAGATTTTGAACATTTCAAAAGCTTCATATTTATGTGTCAACAAGTACACATACCCATAGCGACTGTAATCGTCGGTAAAGGTAATGAAGTATCTTTCACCATTTCTTGTCATTGTCTTAAAAGGTCCACATACATCCGAATGTATGATTCCTAATAAGTCTTTTGCCCTCTCATTAGTACCACTAAAGGGCGACTTGGTTATCTTACCTTGTAAACAAGATTCACACTTATCAAATGAACCATTTTCATTTGTCTTCAAAAGACCGTTCTTTTGAAGTGCTTGAATCCGATTCTTGTTTGTGTGACCAAGACGACAATGCCATAGATATGAATCACTTAAACCCATTTTAAGTTTCTTGGTGTTTGCTTGGTATAACGAGTTATTAAAGGATGAATCATCATGAGCCAATTCATAGATACCATTAAAAGGCGTAGCCTTAAAATAAAATACATCATCCATAGAAACATAAATACCATTGTTACAAACTTTAAATCATAACCATATTGTTTTAAAAGGAAACAAAAATTATGTTCCTAGTCAAACTAGGAGCATACAAAATATTTTTAAGAATAACGTCCAAACCATTTGAAAGTTTCAAAATATAGTCTCATTGGGCTTCGACATCAAGTTTTGTTCCGTTGCCCATGTACAGACTTATGTCTCCCTTCCTGAAGTACTTATTTCTTTTGAACCCCTGCAACAAATTGCAAATGTGAGTTCCACATCCGGTATCCAATACCCATGTGTTTGAAGAAATAACATTTTAACCAATACGAATCATGAAAGTTGTACCTGAGGTTTGCCCAGCATCCCTCTTGTTCCTCAACTGTTTGAGATAGGTTGGACAATTTCTTTTCCAATGTCCTATCTCATCATACTCAAATCATGGATCGTTCTCCATTACCTTAGGCTTCTTAAGCTTAGGCTTTGGAGGTTCTGCTCTAACCTTCCCTTTCCCCTTCCCTTTGACGTACCCCTTTCCTTTGGCAACATTTGCCTTGGGATCGGGGAATAACCTTTTCTTATAGCCTCCCTCATTGATCGAGAGAACAGGTAGAACTTTTCTACCCATCCCCGCCTCAGCTATTTTGAGCATTGCGTGAAGCTCACCAATGCTCTTCTCCCATCTGTTCATATTGTAATTTATTATGAACGTCTCAAACTTTTTAGTTAGCCCATTAAGGATCAAATCCGAGGCCAACTCTTTAGAGACGGGATAGTTAAGCCTCTCGAGGTGATCAATGTGGATTTTCATCTTGAGTACATAAGATGATACCGGTTGGGTTTCCTCCATATGACATGCGTGAAGCGCTTGAACGGTTTCGAAGCGCTCTACCCTGACTTGTTGAAGGAACATTTCCTTCAACTGGGTAATCATGTCATATGCCCCATGATGCTTCAAATCCTTTTGGAGTTTGGGAATCATAGTTCCCAACATGAGGCAAGAAACCTACATGGAATCCTTAGTGTACTAAAGCCAATCGTTATAGGCCTCAACATCCTCGGGGTCGGGTTGGTCAGGAATAGGATCGTCAAGGACATAGGCCTTTTTCTCTTGCTTGAGAACGATTCTCATGTTTCAAAACCAGTCCATGAAATTATTGTGGTTAAGACGATCCCTCTCTAAGATGGTTCTCAGTGATAGGGTATGGACGGTCGGGGTGGTAGCGTTATTATCTGCGCCCATTTCTACAAAATTTACAAAGTTCATATTAGTATTTCTAAAAGATTACATTTTAATCATTAATACCCTTTAATGTCTTATAGACAATTAATAATTAAAACCTAGAATCCAACGTTATGTTTAAATGATGGTTAGGTTACCTTTATCCCATTATTTAAATTAACAAGGTAGTCAACACTTGACTATTTGCAACCTTTTGCAATTTCTAGCCTTATGGGATCGGTTAAACATCTTATGTTTAGTTGGCATGTATAATCCCATCAACACCATTGTACGCCATGCTTGGTGAACCTATGCACATCGTTTCCAATTTAAGTCGTCCTACTTACACGCACATGTGAGTTTATACATACAAGTGGTTAGGTGACCTTTATCCCACAAATACGTTAATCCCACCTCAAACACACGAGTTCCCTAAAAGTGATTCAAGTGTCGTGTAAAAGGATGGTGTTAAACTTGTTTCCAAAGGGATTTAAGTTTTCACTAATTCTAGTTTTGAAAACTCTATATACCTTGTATTTGCATGCTTTCAAAAAACATGGTACCCTATGGTTCTAATTTTTGGTAAAACCCTTTTTATTAAAATCAATAATCCTTTTAATAACCTTTTATTAATCACATAATGATTAGGAACCATAAATTTTTAGCTTGTTTTGTTTGTTAATTAGTTTGTTATACATATGCAAATATCAAACAATCAGCCAAAATTACACAAATCAAACAAGCATAACCAAACAAGCACAAGTGCATAACCATAGCCACTAAGTTGACCACACTTGTTTGCCATCACAAGTGTTGTCATAAGGTCATTTCTAAGGGTTTAAAATTGATACTTCAAAGTATCCATGAACTCCCACTTGAACCCGCATCCGAATGCTTCAAGTGTCCATGTCTTTTGTGTCCTTGCTTTTCACCTTCCTTTGGTTCACCATCTTGTGTATCTTCTTTTATAAAATATATCCTAATACATTTTTTCTAGTAAAAGAAATACATCTAACCTATTTATTACACAACCAATGAATAAATAAATTATAAACCAAAAGGATACAAACACAAAAGAAATTACTACAACCCTTTGAATGAATAAAACCAAAACAAATCATTCATTCAAAACCAAAACAACACAAGGTCAAGGCTAGGTTATGCACCAATATGAAACATCATATACAACATACAAGAACCAAAATAAATCCCCAATTGACCCTAAATTTTCAGCCAACATAAACTAAGAATTTAGGGTGTTATTGTCCAAACAAAACACAATAAACCATTTTGATATCTTTTCTTTCAAGATTTAATCATAAGCATGTAACATATAACCTTGAAAGGTTGGGGATTTATAATATCACCACAAAACAGCCCTAATTAGGTTGTTAAAACCCCATAAAACCAAATTTACAAGGATAATTGAAGCTAGTCATCCACATAACCTGCTCTAGATGCCAATGTTGGGTTTGTTGGACCATAAACATAGTTGTTTAACCATTTAAACAAGAAAAATGCAGCAGAATAAGACCTTAATATCATGTTTTATAATCTAAAAATTAAGGTACATAACTTAGTTTCAACAAACCCAAGAACATAGGATCTTATATATGTGTATGAACTAGCTATCAAGAAGAATAAAACAACCATAATATGCAAAAGATACAACCTTTGTAGAGCTGTGAAAATCATGAGATCTGCAGAAGATGAAGTTGTTCTTGAATGACCAAAACACCAAGGATAGGTGTCCTCAAGCTTCCATACCCTTAAGCATTAAGCAAACACCCTTTTGCTAGGAATTTGGACACCAAAAAACCGACCAAGATGGCTGCAAATCCGAATTTCAGCTTGTGTTTCTTCAAGAAAGTAAAAAGAAAACCTTCTTCTTGGTGGTCCTTTGCATGTATGAGAGAGAGGATGGAGTGTGTGTGTAATCAAGGATGACAAGTTACAAGACAAAATGAATCCCCCTTTTTCAAAAGGGGGCGGCCGAAAATGGGACCAAAGGGGTTCCCCCCCCCAAAATTTTTGTCAATTATTTATTTAACTAGTCATTTTGTTAAGTTATAAAATTAACCTTTTAATTTTATAACTCATACACACTTTGTTACTTGATGTTGCTTAACTAATTTAAATAACATTACAAATAATACTCTTGAACAAAATATCCTTTTAAGTTGTTCTATCTCATATGCAACTTATTTAGAAAACCCATTTTCTAAATTGGTGTTATTATTCAATTGCATGATCATATCATCAATAAATATTTATTGGTGTTTGCTAAACTTGTTATTAGGTATGACCCGACTTGGATCATGACGTACTAACCACATCAGTGTTCTATGTGTCTTGAGCATAAAGAATCCAACAGAAAGACAAGTAGAGTTTTGGTAGCATCAGCCTAGGGGGAGATTGTTGGGTCTGGTGAGGCTGGTGCAACCAAAACCCAAAACTTAGCTTTATTTTGGTACACCTACAATGGACATCCGAAGACAGTGCTGCATTTTTGAAGCTAAGTCAAGAATCTTTCAAAGCCAAACAAGAAGAACTTCCAAAGAGAGTTACTCTTTGGAAATATCATAAAGACCAAGACAAGGAGTAGCTGATTAAGAAGAAGTTGTTTCTTCCGAAGCCAAAGTGACTTCGGAAGACCTCATGTCTTCCGAAGTACACTTATCTTTGGAAGAACCAACTGTGACTAGTGGACAAAAGTAAGGTTCCTGTCAGTAAACTCAACTACTTCACTGACAGACTGCATGGAGCTTCTCCATGCGGGTATGTTTGACCTTACTTTATCCACTGTTCATCCATCATAGATTAGTACTGTCACCATACTTAGTTGGTGGCAAAAGGTAAGTTATGTTTTTGTTATGACTATCTAATACTAGGATAATGCTTTATCTTAGTTAACATACTTCTAGCAACTGTAGTATTTTGTCTAGTTGTATTTTCTAGCTAGTTTTCCAAGTATAACCGGATGTAGATAGTAGTATATATAGTTCTTGTTGTAAGCTCATCATTGCATGCTTGTAAGAGTCTTGTAATCTTTGAGTTAAGAATTAATATATACAAGTATCTTGAAAACTTATTCTTGTGTCTTTCTTACTTAATATAATGCTATCAACTCTTAGAGGATTCTGTTTTCTTCATTTGAGTGAAATCAAGTGAGTTTAAGAGAAAACCATTGTGTTGAGTGACTTGTAACGATCCTGTAATTGGTATCAGAGCATCCAGGCTCTTGATTGTGTGATCTTAGCATCCCAAATCATCTTGACTTTTCACTCATACACTCACCTCACTCAAAATGCCCACAAACCAGAAATCTCCAGAATTTGAAATGGGAACGATGACTAAAGCTCCTAACATCACTCTCGAAAATATCAGATCCTGGAGGATGCGGATTGAAGGCTTCATTAAGTATCAAGATAGCCAAATGTGGAGATCTATCGTTAATGGTCCTTACAAACCAAAGATGGCATCACCTGATGGGAAAGGTGCCAAGATAGAAAAGGATGTTGAAGATTACTCAGTTGAATACCACAAGAAGTTGGACATCAACAGCAAAGCCATGACTGTACTGCTTACAGCCATACCAAACTCCATCATGGTAGGCTTTGAGCACTGCAAGACGGCAAAGGAACTCTTTGATGCTTTGACTCAGATGTACTCTGGTTCTAATGACTCCAAGAAATACTCCATGAAGCAGCAGTTGGAAAACTTTACCTATATTACTGGAGAAACTCTTAGCCAGCAATATTTCAGGTACATGGATCTTATCTAATCACTTCAATCAGTTGGAGTTTCTCTTGAGAAAAGAGATGTAACAAGGAAGTTCATGAGTGCATTTCCTCAAGAGTGGACATTCTATTATGTCTCTATCAAGAGAATAGAGAACTTAAACACTAAAGAATGACTGAACTATTTAGTATTCTTGATGGATACCAAGTACAGATAGAGACTTAGATCCAGTTGCTAAAGGACCAAGATCCAGTCAGTCCTAGTTATACGTGAACTACTCTTAACAGCCTTCTTCATCCTTGTGACACTAGATCTTGATTTCTATGCTCAGTCTTGTTTTGGAATATATAGCACTAAATAAACTAATCTAAAGATTGATTAGAGTCCTACGTGTGCTTCATGAAAACCCGAGTCCGACGAATGTCTGAAATAAACGCCACTACGAACCGATAGGGAAATAAATATTAACGTCATAGGTAAAAATGGGAATTTGGCCTAATTTAATCTTAGTTGCACTAATATTAATGTTATTATGTGAGGAAACGACTATCGTAACGAGAAAACCCGATAACGGCATCTACGCGCCTTAGTGAGACGAGATGGCTCAGTCTAGTGAATAAACCCCTCCCCCATCTCATTTCACTTCTTCCACTTCATTTCTAAAGAAAATCACTCTCTCCCTCTCTTCTCTTCTACAACCTACGGCCAACACAACCACACCACCACCATTTTCGTTTTCGTTTCAAGTTCTTAAAGATTAAGGCTTAGAATCCTGAGTTGGGAGTGTTCTTAGCAAAAAGGAGAGCTTGTTGGTGGTGAAGAAAGAAGAAAAACCATCATCCTACGTTCTTTTTCGTGAAAATAGCTTGCTAAGAGTAAGGTAACCTTAATCTTTTGTTTTAGTTACGTTTTTATACGAAAACGGCTACCTAAAAGCTATAGATTGTTCATCCAAGAAAGATTTTGGGAAAAATCTGTTTTGAAACAGAAAATATGGAATCAAACGAGTTGTATATATGTATGTATGTGTCCGTACGTGTGCATGTATGTGTGTCGAAGTTTGGATGCTAGATTTATACTTGATGATGCGTTGTTGATGTTGAATCATCCATGCAAGTAGATTAAAGTATCAAATCTGTTATAAATCATCTATTGTGACATTTTGATGAAGGTTTACATGTATTAAGTGTATGTATGGGTGACCGTATGCATGCATGTGTGTATGTTGATGTTTAGGTGTTTGTTCTTGCAAAAAGTGAAGGTTTATGACTAGATTTGAACATGCAAGCATGGATAATGTTATGGATGGGTTAGAACAGAATATTTCAGTGTTTTGTTGAAGGATTTGATGGATTTAATATGTGTATGAATGTCGTATATATATATATGCATGTATTGGATCATATCTTGCGAAATATGATGAAATAAGACTTGATCTTTAACATGCACTAAGTTGTTTTGTTATGGATAGTTTAGAACAGTAAGTTGGGGTATAATGTATCATGAAAACATGATACATTGTGGACGGATCATTGATTGGTTGATTTGAATGATTATGGTTGAAATTTACGTCGAAATGCATGCTAGACTAGGTGTTTTTGTATGGAATAAAAGGAACTATTGAAATCTGGAACTAGGACTGTAATGTGATGATATTTTATGTCCAAATAATATATTTTTGATAATATGTATGATTCTTGGTGATTGGATGAATTATACTACGTTTTAGGCTTAACTAGTCGTAAAAACGTTGACTTTTGGCATGAAGATTAGACATAATATGGGTCTGAGTTTAATCAGTAGTTATGGACTTGTTGTATGTATTACTTACTGCCATATGAGGTACAATTGGTTCATAAAGTTATACGTGCGTTTGAACATGTTTAATGATGCCTAAATGGTCACTTATGCGTAGAAATTGCCATGATTTAGAGACTTTTATACCAAGTTGGTTAAAGTTGGTTGATTTATGAAATGTGATTTAGGATTTGTGTATATATATACATATGAGTGTTTTTATGTGTACTTGGTAACAATTTTCACATTTTGGTTGTTAATTAGTACTTGTCTAATAATGCGTAATTCACCATTTTCGTTAAGATCTTAACCGAGTGTTATAATCACCAATTACTCGCGTAAATAAATATTTCCTTAAAAATAATATAAGTCTAGTAGTTGGATGAACAACTTGCTTGTAAGACTTGAGTATCAATTCTTAAAGTGTCTATCGTATTTAGGGCACTATTAGGATTGACTGGACGTTCGTTGGTGTAATTGCACGTACTTTCAATTACGTTGATCAAGGTGAGTTTCCACGGCCCATTTTAAACTTGTTATCGTTTTACAAATCGTGGGGGAAATACATGGCTCGTTCGTTGTATCATGATTATGTGACTTACTTGTATGTGTTTGTATGATAGTCTCGAGTATGGGTGTTTCGTTATTGTGTTCATGTGAGTCGTTCATGAATACCCCCTTTCCCATATAATCATTAGCCTTGGGTTAGGCCACAGTGTATATTGGTAGATCTATTTGGATTTGACAGCCCGCACTGGTGATCAGTAGCTCTGATCAAGCGTTTTGGAAGCGAGTGAATGTATGTTGAATTCGTTTTGTGGGGATTGCTTACTTTATGTAAAGCTTTCGTGTCTTGGTTTGATTATAGTTCCAGGTACTATCATTAAGTTGTATTCCAAGCTAGTTTACAACTTACCACATTGTTTGTCAATGATATCTGATACTGTTTTATGTAATGTTTTCGTAAACCCGTGAAACTCGCTCAACTTTATGTTGACTTTTTAAGCATGTATTTCAGGTATATAGGAGCATGGATGGTGGTATGAACTGGGCTTGGGCAAACGTGAATGTGCCATCTTTTGGTTTTATTTTGGCTATTATTTCAAAAATACGATCTTTGTGTACGATCGTTGTTGAACAATTTGAACTTTTTCTTATTTTGGAATGTTGTGAGAAAATCCTGTGGTTTGTAATTTAAAACTTATGTTTTAACGTTTGCCTATATATCATGTTGGTTTCCAACTTTGTCATCGCCATGCATAATACATATACAATTCCGCTGCGATATTCAACGTCGTTTATGGGGTGTGACAATCCTCTGGGCCATGCATCACTTTCCTTGAAACACCCAAGTCTCAGCAGACTAAGCAAAATCCCTTCTAGGATAGTTGTGCCTTTGTCTCAGGAAGTGATCACTCTAGTGACTTTCAATTCGGCTTTGATCATCTAGAGTGCTATAGCACGGATGATGTGGAGTACATGGACATTGTCTAGCAGATGGCCCTCTTAACCTATAGAGCCAAGAAGTTCTTCAAAAGGACAGGAAGGCAGTTCCCTTAGAACCCAACTAACAGCAAGTTTGGGTTCGACAAGACCAAGGCAAAGTGCTACAAGTGCAGCCAACTCGAACACTTTTCTGAGGAATGCAAAGCTCTAAGATCCAACAAAACCTACTGAGCAGCAATCTGCAGTAGTTGCTCAAGAAGTGGATTGGAGCTTCATGGTGCATGATGTGACTCCAGCTCAAGCACTCATGGTTGTCACTGATGATGCAAATGTATATGAGCATCTTTACACTCCAGCCTGTGTTACAAAGGTTAAGATGTATCAGTACTATAACAAGGAAATTAGATCTGATATTGAGTCCTTAAATATCTTAAAATCTGATTTCCAGAAGGCTGAATCTGACTATAAAATGAAAATTAATGGGTTAGAGAAAATAGTTTCTGTTTTGAAACATGAACACACTAACTATAGCACTCAGATCAAAGATCTAATTTCCAAACTGACTGAAGCTCAAGCTAAGCTAATAATAGCTGAGGCTCAAGCACAGAAGTATGCCATTGAGGAGTATTACTTCAAAACTATCCTTGCATCATCCTCCCACTCTAAGGATTATTACCGAAACAAGAAAGGGTTGGGATCTAATAAAATTGGTCCACCATACTCATTTATGTCTATGAGACAACTAAGGTGTGGTACTAAGGAGCAAAAGGTTCCATATGATGACCCTCAGCCTTCTGAGTAGAAGAATGGTTCAACCACTACTAAGAAGGGTAAGGTAGAAAATCTAACCCACACTGCTAAAACTCAACCCCTGCCCAGGAAAATAAAATAAAGAAAAATCAAAATAAAAATAACACATAAAGACGGACTAAGAGCTAGATTCTTCTGGAATCACATCACTTTTCTTTTTGACGCCATTGTCCTCTAAGAGATATAAAAACCGAGGTTTATTAAATGTTTTTTTGTAGAGGTTGGCGCGTTGAAAATCCGTGTTAATTTTAACAACATCGATTAATTGCTTTTCAAAACAGTCACGTATAAAGTGATATTTAATACCGATGTGTTTTGTCTTTGGGTGTTGGACCGGATTTTAGTGACAGCAATCGCAGCAGAATTATCAACATAAATAGGGGTGTTAGAGAATTGCAAACCGTAGGCTCGCATTTGCTGTTGAATCTAGATGATTTGAGAACAACAACTTGTAGCGGCAATGTATTCGGCTTCACATGTCGATAGAGCTACCGACGACTGCTTCTTACACTGCCAGGTGACTAAACGTCTTCCAAAGAACTGACATCCCGCTGATGTTGACTTGTAGTTCATCTTGCAACCACCATAATCCAAGTCACTATACACTGTAATCTCAAAGTCAACATCATGAGGATACCACAACCCAAGTGTTGAAGTACCCTTTAGATAAAGAAAAATCATCTTTACCCCAATTAGATGATTTACTTTAGGCTTTGCCTGATATCTGGAACCGAGACAGGTGGCATACATAATATAAGGACGAGAAGCTGTGAGGTACATAAGAGATCCGATCATTCCTCGATACATGGTTGCATCGACCAGATCACCATTTTCGTCGGGTGCCACATCGTGGTTCGTGGCAAGTGGAGTCCCAGCAACCGTTGCATTCTCCATATCAAACCGACTAAGGATTTCTCCTTCATATTTGGTCTGATGTAGGAAGATACCATTTGTTGTCCGATCTACATGTAAATCGAGAAAGAACTTCATCTCTCCCATGGCGCTCATTTCAAACTCAGCTTTCATCACAGACTCAAATTCTTTACACAATGCTTCGTTCTTGTAACCGAAGATTATGTCATCCATGTATATTTGCACAAGTAGTAAGTCACCATCCTTTTCTTTGACTAACAGTGTACAGTCAATGACCCCTCTACGAAAACCATGTTTCAGCAGGTGAGTAGAGAGTTTCTCGTACCAGGCTCGAGGGGCTTGATGTAGCCCATACATGTCACACCCCGGGCCCAGAGAGGCGGGACGTCACGATTAGTAAACAACAACCAAAATGCAGTGGAATCTAAATGGTTTAATATATTACAACTTTCATCATTTACATCAGAATATTGGCTCTGTTTCAATTCACAAGGTGCCTAAATCTACAGTTTATAGGCGTTATGATCAATCTTTTGGTAAAGGTTTCTTGATGCTTCAGTAACTAAAGCTTCTAGGATCAACTTGTGTCTTTAACCTCTACCCACATATCTTGCTTCGGGTTTGGTGACTTCTATAGGTCAACTATTCTCCCTAGCTGTACCTGAAGACATGCTCAAAAGAAAATTGTGTCAACATAAAGTTGGTGAGTTCAAGTGGTTAAGGTTTCAGAAAACAAAAGTCTCTTTAGAGTCCATTAGTAAAATTTTCAAATCATATGTGCTTTAAGTCTTAAAAAAAGGAACTCTGAAAGTTCGCATCATTATAGTATCAATCATCATGGGGTGTCACAATCAACCCTACACTTGGTCCCCGGCTGGCCTCTTCTAAAGTTATGTTGTACCAGATATTCCCGTAGGAAAGAACCAAGCCTCAGAACAGTAAACCATTCCTGCTAGGATGGTTTATCATAGTATCTTATTCAAAACCTGTTACATGCCACAAACGACCCCTCAGGATCTCAGTGGGGTACCTCCCTGTAGCGGGAGCCACTGTGCGTGGGGGATTCCCCAAATAGATCTATTCACGTAAAAACAAGCGGTTCACAAAAGAATTAATGATCATGACAAAAGTATCAGCAGGTATCCAAACAGTCCCACATACAAGCTCGTGGGGCATCACAATCAACCCTGCACTTGGTCCCCGGTTGGCCTCTTCTAAACTTGTGTTTAACCGGATATTCCCGTAGGAAAAAGGACCAAGCCTCAGAATAGTGAACCACTCCTGCTAGGATGGTTCACCATAGTATCTTACCCAAAACCTGTTACATGCCACAAACGACCCCTCAGGATCTCAGTGGGGTACCTCCCTGTGGTGGGAGCAACTGTGCGTGGGGGATTCCCCAAATAGATCTCTTCACGTAAAAACAAGCGGTTCACAAAAGAATTAATGATCATGACAAAAGTATCAGCATGTATCCAAAAAGTCCCACATACAAGCATCAAGTAAGCACAATCATAGTTCATAAAACAAAAGATTATGCAAAACAGTAAACAGTATCACACATAAGAGTTTCAGTTTAAAGGAGCATGCTTCATCCCCAAAACAAAAGTAAAAAGGGGGACACGAGAACTCACCTGGTGTCCTTATATAAATTCAGAGCTCGATAAAGAAAAGTGATGACCATCAACAAAGCAATCCTAACTAGAACATATAAGATTCACATTTAGATTTAGCACGATGTTATTACATGCGTGCAGTTGAGCTCTTTAGTTAAATTAATGTTGGTGATTAGTATCCTTAGTTTCTTGTGTATTTGTTAAGTGTCATGAATTAACTTGTGTACATTAGGTTAACTAATGCATTTAATCAAGAATTGGGTCTTAGCTTAATAATGTAGAAAAACCAATTTATATTATGGGTTCCAAATCTTAAAAAAAATAACTCGCATTCACGATGTAAGTAATATATAATGTTTCAAACAATGTTTATAATGTTCACGTTCCCATCATATTAGTTAACTTGATTGACGCTAACTAATCCAATTATTGATGATAGTTAACGATATTTTATATAAAAGGGTGTTACAATATTTATTTCAAAAATACAATGAGATGACCAACAATTAATAACAACAAGATGATAGATCATTATAGCGTTTTAGGTCTTTTATCTTAAATAGAACGTGTAGATGCGGTTAACCTAAATATTCATTGCATAAATATACAAATGTACAATCGTATTTGTATGAATTACATCTCTAAGTCTTGTATGATTATATGCTACACGATATAACTCATTTGTATCGTCTATGACATGTTATAACCATTTCTCAAAAATATAATGTGTCGTATATCTTATCTAGGTTGGTTTCTAATAGCTAGCGTTGTTGTTTAAAACTCGGGTCCAAACCATCCATTCAAGTCAACGAATTATCACAAGTGACGTTCATCTTTCATTTATAATTCACGTGTTTTGTAATTTATGCTTTTAATTACTTAGAGCTCACATAACACGTATGCAATTTATAATTTAATTTCAATGCGTTACGCGTGCGATATTACCTTCCACTCGGTTATGTATTCTAACCCACCCGTTTACGACGGGATTTAATCGCGTTCTCGTTCCGTTGTCCGCTCGTTGAACAAGTTTGACCAGCTTTGACTGATGTTTTTACCTAACCAAAACGTACCAAAATCATATTCAAACACTAATATATTGTTATCTAATACCCAAACGCAACCATAATCTCGACATACGTTACCAAACACCTCGGTTATGTTTCTTACCATCACCATCCACCACATGCAGCCATAACAACGATCGACAGCCATTACCCTAACCACTATCCACAACCATAATCATCCATTTCAACAATCGACCTCCCCCACAACTGATGTTCACAACCGCTACCAACACAACCCTTAAATCGACAACTGTGGTCAACCATACCACCACGGGCAGCCCCTGGATCCGCAACCATCAACCTGGCCTTACCTTCACCACACAGCCGCACCGTGCCTGCCTTCACAGCAACTACACCCACAATTACAGCCAATAATCAATAACAACCAAATAAAAGAAAAATGCCAACATCACATTCATCACTGCTGTTTTACAACCATCACCAACGCAGTCACCACCACAGCCAATAACATTCCTCATTGCAGCCTATCACCGACAGCCTTTAACCAGGCCGCCATGAACACCACCACTAACAACAGCCTTCCATCACCACAATCAGCACCGCCGCGACCATCCATCCCCCAGTACTGCTGCCTTGGACCCCGATCTAGTACAGATCTACACATGCAGCCCCACAATCATAGTAATTTGCGGTTGGTAGCCCAAGAAAACAAGGATGAATGGACTAATCGATTATAGGGGAACCTTACCGAGAGAGAAAGCAGTGGGGTGGCCTAGGCCACCTTCGGCCACCGTCGCATGTGGTGTGGGAACACCACGACAATGCCACCACCATCGCGACCGCACCATCATCGGGCAACTACAACCAACAATCATCCCTGTCAATCGAGCAACCACAGACCACCATCATCACCATTGCACAACGACAGCCTCCAACACCACCGTCGCGCAACCACAGCCTCCAAATCATCACCATCGTGCAACCACAGCCTCCAAATCGTCACCATCGTGCAACCACAGCCTCCAAATCGACCTGCAACCGCCGACTTTGCCTTCGATTCGCGTCTCTATGTCACGTATTGGGAGAAATTAAGGCCACCACCATGATCAGGGAGTCGAGGGGAGTCCGGTACGGTGTGGCACTCGCCACCACTCGCCGGAGGGAGTCGCTGGTGGCCGGTCGTCGGAGATCGCAGGGAAGAAGGGGGAGAGGGGTGTGCGACCGCCTCTCTCTCTCTCTCAGATTCCCCTCTTTTTTTGTGTTTTGAAACCCTAAATTAGAGAAAATGTGTTTATATAGTGGAGTTAAGAAATGGCTAGGTTAAAAGGTCAGTTCGTATCACGTTCGGAGCAGTTATCTCGTATTGTTATGAATCTTATTTCCCGTTAGATACAATTATGCAAAACATTATAAATATTCCGATATTATTGATTTTATCATTTTTAAAACATGCCGAACAGTTAAACGATACCGCGAAGTCGACACGGTAACGGTTTTACGCGTTTTCCTCGAATGAGCGCTTTTGTTGTTATCTTGCTATCTAAGTGCACGTAATTAAGTTTTAGAATGATATTTTGAGCGTTATCTTCCCATGTTAGTCGCCTTAAAGCCTCATCCGACGAATTCTCGGGTTTTGACCTAATTCTAGATCGACGCACGTCCTGGTCGCGTTTCGGATCGCGTTTATTCCAGACAACGTATCACTCACCAAATTTAATATGTTATGATAGTAAACGATGATTAAATAAATATTTACGGAGTTACGAGACTCGGTCGTCATAACAGACGTCAGTTAAATGCCTGTGAAAACCGGTTTTCGCGTTTCGCTTACGAAATTCTGTTGTTTATGCTTGATTGATGAAAAATATTTCAACAAGCATCATTTATGATATTGTTAGCATTAACAACGATTTGGATTGGATGACAAGCCATTATAAGGAATTCTGATGGAATTCAGACGTTAGTACGCGTTAATTTGCCGGATTTTACCCGGTATGGGTTCTGAATCTGTTTTCAGTTTGGATCTTTTCCATAGTTGTTTCAAATCACATAAGAATTCATTGTTTCATGGTTTCTCATTTAATTAGTTCGTAAATGTGCATTTGGGCCTTAAATGGGCCTTTTTATAAGTTCGGTCCCTTATTGGGCTTATTGGGCCCAAAAGACTAGTTTCGTTTTGCAAGGTTTCCTTGTTAAGCCCAACTCAATTCAGACTTTTATTGAGTTTTATAACATTTATAGGTTTTCAATTGGGTCATATTTCAGAGGTGTTACATTCTCCACTCCTTTTAGAAAATTTTCCCTCGAAATTTAATATCGTTAATATTTGTTTCCATGTGTGATACACTCATGGTATGAATCTTGAGGATTTAGAGTTATTTAGTTGAGCATTCCAGGACAAATGTTGATGATTTCGTGTCAAATAATCAGGTTTGATTTGGATTGGAGTAACTATCCGAATGTTAGAATCATGCTTGACAGGATCAGTGAGTCAAACTATGAACAGGTTTTTGGCTTCACAATCAGATCATTTATCAATTGTACAGAATTAACAAGAAGAGACTCTCCACTATGGTTTAATACACCGACCTACAAAATAGATCTAGCAAGGAGACGATTCCCAAATTCCCAACGGTGTTACCGTACTCACTGAGAATCTTAGGAACGATTGAAAAGAAGAGGATATTAGCGTGAATGCCATTAATTAGATAGGATAGTCATGATACAATAGATTAAAGGTTTCAATCAAGAAGGGTTTGGGTTTTCCAAACGAGTACAGATGAACATCTAGGCATCACGCGATCATTTCTATGAAGCTAAGACTAAGAAGTTTTCACGATTTCAAAGGATATAGAGATTAGCTCATGCACAAAGGTCTTCAGCTTTCAAAGTCTATTCTTTAGTTCTCAACTTCCTTCCGAAAAATTTCTTCGATCTCTTCCTTCTATGATTTCATCTTAAGGGGTTATGTCCTTTCTTCCACTACGTGCTTCTTCTGGTATGCACCCTTTTCTAGAACGGTTCTATATATCAGAACCTCAATCTTCGAGTAGATCCGTTCATCTTATTCGACGCATGACAAGAGTCTCCCCAAAATGGGATGTGCTATATATACATATTCACGTGAACTGACACTGGTAGAATCATAAGCTCAAGAAATGATACGATGTAGGTAATAGAAGGAAAGCCTACCTGTAGGCTATCTGCATTCATCGATGAGTGATACAAATGCGGTCAGGACTTGTTCTCTCTCATTTGGAAATATGGATGTCTTAGGACAATGCGGACGGAAGCTACTTATCCGCACTTGTCAATGCGGTTGTCATTACCGATTGTCGATCACCCTATTGTGCTTGATCTAGTATTCTGATGTGTAAATGGGGTAGTGTCGCATCGATAATGTATCCAGGTGCATCCTTTTATTTTACGGAAGTTTCCAGTTCATGTTTAATGTAGCTCTCCATATATTTTCTCGACTTCAATCGGGCGACTAGAAAATTGTCTTATACTGTTGCATCAACACACATCTGAAACTTTCTTATACGCGCCCAAACGAATTCCGCTTTTCTCCAAGGATAACAATGCCAGTCGTATAGCTACACGAATCAAGTTTCTGTCAATCCTTTACAACTTTCTCCTAACCCTAAGCATTGACGCATCTCAATGCGGTTTTTACTTCTTCCCGGAATCTTATTGCTTCACTATTGCGATTTGTCTCGTATTTCGTGCCTAGTAGCAGTGGCAAAATGTCAGACATGTGTAATTATGTCTTACAGATCCTATCCATAAGACTTCTGATTACCTGAGATGTGTAGGTCCTCCCATACGGGCTTGACCAAAACCTTCGTACTTGCCATATCTGGTTTCGACTATTATTTGTGTAGTGTCGTCTTCCTTATAAACATGACTGATAACAACTAAGATGCAGGTAGCATCTTGAAATTGATTAAGTAGGTTATCATCTCTAGGAAGACGGTATCACTTATCCTTGGTGACTTTATTTAACTCTTAATAGTCCATCCATAACTGGAGCATTCTATTTTCCTTCTGCAAAGAGCATTAAGTTTCCTCAAGATGACATACTAGGTCTTATGAACTGTTTATCCAACAGCTATTGAATCTGTTTTCCTTCACCAGCTCCTTAATATAAGCTTCAAGTCCAGTACCTCCATTTATATATTTTACTTCTATTCTCCGACTCGATTTCCTTAAGAGCAACCTCAACTGTTGTCTTAAGCTATAGAATTGCTGCAAACGTTCCTACTAATTTCTTCATAATGCTTCCCAATTAAGGTCAACCTTCTAGATGACCTCTTCCTCGGTCCATATTCTCCAAGGTAACTGTGCCCTATAGAGGGTCTATTCGTGAAGCAAGTAACTCTGTTTAGATTCCAATCCTTTATAATCATATCGATTGTTCCAATGAGATATGGGAGTAGGACTTTTTGCTCGAATTTCCGACGGTACGGAGCGTTCTAGGGTAAGGTATTAGAGAATCACTTTAGGAGAGGTTTGAAATTTAAAGAGCAATAACACCAACGCTTATGATCAGGGATGATTATGCAGACTTTCTTTGTCTATAATCTGCTGCACGTCTATCACTTCGTTGTAGTTGGATCTCAAGTGATTTAACACATGAGATTTCTTGTAGCTGATCTTCTATGCTTCTTAGTACATCTTTTGGAGCAATACTATCCTTTAAGTTCAACCATGAGTCTTCCCCATGAATTCTTCATTATTATCGACCGCACCGATTCGAACAAGTTTAGGACTTTATCAAGGTGCTCGCTAGTACAAGAAGGTTAACTACCACTATAATAACTTATCGTATAGTTCGAGATCGTATTCTACTTCAGATCTTCGCGCTCGAATCACGAACTTATCACTCAGGTAGTAGAGGTCTCCAAGTAGAGATATCTTACAAGGTTTTAAAGTTTTCCGCATCGGCTATCACGCACTTCCAAAGACGAGGGTTATGCTAGAGGGCTTAAGGTAAGTAGCACTACTCGTTAAAAGAATACATCGAGAACAGAGGGTGAGTGGAAAAATCAGGGATCCACTGAAGTTGTACATTCATATTTTTGTTTTGAAATCCCGAAGGTTAGTTTTTCTCGGTAATTTTCCCTGGCACTTAAATTTGATCTCCGAAGAATCTGGATTTTAGAACGAGGATTCATTTCCTGCGAAATCTGGTGCTCAGAAATTTACCAGAAACAAGGTCGGTTAAAAGCATGGTTAAGATAACTCAACTTATGTTTCGAGTGAAGGTTGTCATCAGGTGACTAACGGTTGAAGATAATGAAAGATTTCACGAGTGTAGTACTGAGAAAGGTGATTATCAATCACAATCGGAAATTCCTTTGAGTTAGGTGGTTCCATTACAATGAATAGGTAGAGAGAAGTCATATTCCTCAAAGGCTTTGAGCAAATAATCAGAGGAATTCTAGAATCCAGAAGATCCTATGAAATGTGAAATACTAAGAAAGAAAGAAGTGACAAGTCTTCTATGTCATTGACCACAAGAGGCGTTTCTTGGAAATTTATTACTCTGGTATGTTCTCCGTTGCACGAGCCTTGTTAGAGAGTCTTCCACTATGTTGAGGAAGTTTTGACGAATTCAATGTTGGGTACGAAGGAAATTTCAGGCATCGCTAAAAGTTAGTATGGCTAAAGCACACGCACAACGAGGTGAAGTGCCATACTCAGCACGAGAATAGTTAAGTTTGAGAAGATCATTTAATGATTTTCAGAGTCTGATGGTCTTATCATTATAATTCCAATAGGAGAGTAGAATAAAAGAAAAGGGAAGAAGAAGAAAAGGAATAGTTACTGCAACATCGTCCTTGGTAGCTCTTCCAGTGTCAAATGGTTTTCGCCCAGCATGAAAGTTTTGAACCTGAAATTATTGAATACATTCCAAGTATTTGTGTTTATTCTTGTATGTATTGGTCCTTTAAGTGTTTTACATTGATATTAGTTTACATGACAGGGCCCACCAGAATTCAAGGGTACCTGTAAATTCACCATTACGTGTGCACCCGTAATCATCAATTTACCTTACACTCTCATTCTAGTCATTCCCATCATAAGTTCCAAGTTTGTGTATTTAGGTTCTGGAGTTAATGATTTTTCATTTAGTCATCATCTGCAATTAAGCACACTTAGATTCCAACTATGCTAATCATTCGAGTTAACCCAGAAATTGACTCAAAGTAAGTTTCAGCAAAATCAAGCAATAAATGAGCATTCAGGTACATGCTATCCTAGGGAGCAGAACAAACAAAAAGGCATCATGGTTAATATCTAATCACTAAATTCCAACAAGCATCATCATACAAATGAAGCACATAAGCAAGTATCATCATTTCAACAAGTATCATTATAACAGTTGTCTCATGTAACGACACAAGTCGTATCAAGTGTATAGCTAACAGAAGTTGTTTCATATACTAACAAAAGTCAACTGTGCAATCAGATAAGTATCTTTCCAGGATTTAAGTCCTAATTTATATGCACATCTTTGGTTTCTAACATTATTAGTACTTGACATTTAGTAGTCCTAAGAGTTTGACAATCAGTAGTCCTAAGAGTCAACTCATAGAAGATTCCATACTTTCATGGTTTACTCGGGTGCACCTATCATAGGTAATACCCTAATGTATCAAGGTTTCTTATAGGGTAGAGAATTCTTAATAGGATATATGAAATCCTTAAGGTATCCAGGTTAAAGAAGAGTGTTCTTAGGGAAACCTATTCTTGCTACAAATCGTGGAAACAACCTACTAGGCTGGTCCTATTTATGGTTACACCTTAGGTATTGCAAAGCAAACCCGTATTTCTACACCGGTTCAGCAAAGCTCAGAAGAGTCATCTTACTAAGGTGGTCCTATGAGGTTCATATGGTTGTAGTTTAGGTCTCGCGAAGCAGACCTACTTCGCTACAACCTTTGGCTCTGATACCAATCTGTCACACCCCGGGCCCAGAGAGGCGGGACGTCACGATTAGTAAACAACAACCAAAATGCAGCGGAATCTAAATGGTTTAATGCATTACAACTTTCATCATTTACATCAGAACATTGGCTCTGTTTCAATTCACAAGGTGCCTAAATCTACAGTTTATAGGCGTTATGATCAATCTTTTGGTAAAGGTTTCTTGATGCTTCAGTAACTAAACCTTCTAGGCTCAACTTATGTCTTTAACCTCTACCCACATATCTTGCTTCGGGTTTGGTGACTTATATAGCTCAACTATTCTCCCTAGCTGTACCTGAAGACATGCTCAAAAGAAAATTGTGTCAACATAAAGTTGGTAAGTTCAAGTGGTTAAGGTTTCAGAAAACAAAAGTCTCTTTAGAGTCCATTAGTAAAATTTTCAAATCATATGTGCTTTAAGTCTTAAACAAAAGGAACTCTGAAAGTTCGCATCATTATAGTATCAATCATCGTGGGGTGTCACAATCAACCCTGCACTTGGTCCCCGGCTGGCCTCTTCTAAAGTTATGTTGTACCGGATATTCCCGTAGGAAAGAACCAAGCCTCAGAACAGTAAACCATTCGTGCTAGGATGGTTTACCATAGTATCTTATTCAAAACCTGTTACATGCCACAAACGACCCCTCAGGATCTCAGTGGGGTACCTCCCTGTAGCGGGAGCCACTGTGCGTGGGGGATTCCCTAAATAGATCTATTCACGTAAAAACAAGCGGTTCACAAAAGAATTAATGATCATGACAAAAGTATCAGCAGGTATCCAAACAGTCCCACATACAAGCTCGTGGGGCATCATAATCAACCCTGCACTTGGTCCCCCGTTGGCCTCTTCTAAACTTGTGTTTAACCGGATATTCCCGTAGGAAAAAGGACCAAGCCTCAGAATAGTGAACCACTCCTGCTAGGATGGTTCACCATAGTATCTTACCCAAAACCTATTACATGCCACAAACGACCCCTCAGGATCTCAGTGGGGTACCTCCCTGTGGCGGGAGCCACTGTGCGTGGGGGATTCCCCAAATAGATCTATTCACGTAAAAACAAGTGGTTCACAAAAGAGATGATCATGACAAAAGTATCAGCATGTATCCAAAAAGTCCCACATACAAGCATCAAGTAAGTACAATCATAGTTCATAAAACAAAAGATTATGCAAAATAGTAAACAGTATCACATATAAGAGTTTCAGTTTAAAGGAGCATGCTTCATCCCCAAAACAAAAGTAAAAAGGGGGACACGAGAACTCACCAGGTGTCCTTATATAAATTCAGAGCTCGATAAGGAAAAGTGATGACCATCAACAAAGCAATCCTAACTAGAACATATAAGATTCACATTTAGATTTAGCACGATGTTATTACATGCGTGCAGTTGAGCTCTTTAGTTAAATTAATGTTGGTGATTAGTATCCTTAGTTTCTTGTGTATTTGTTAAGTGTCATGAATTAACTTGTGTACATTAGGTTAACTAATGCATTTAATCAAGAATTGGGTCTTAGCTTAATAATGTAGAAAAACCAATTTATATTATGGGTTCCAAATCTTAAAAAAAATAATTCGCATTCACGATGTAAGTAATATATAATGTTTCAAACAATGTTTATAATGTTCACGTTCCCATCATATTAGTTAACTTGATTGACGCTAACTAATCCAATTATTGATGATAGTTAACGATATTTTATATAAAAGGGTGTTACAATATTTATTTCAAAAATACAATGAGATGACCAACAATTAATAACAACAAGATGATAGATCATTATAGCGTTTTAGGTCTTTTATCTTAAATAGAACGTGTAGATGTCGGTTAACCTAAATATTCATTGCATAAATATACAAATGTACAATCGTATTTGTATGAATTACATCTCTAAGTCTTGTATGATTATGTGCTACACGATATAACTCATTTGTATAGTCTATGACATATAACCATTTCTCAAAAATATAATGTGTCATATATCTTATCTAGGTTGGTTTCTAATAGCTAGCGTTGTTGTTTAAAACTCGGGTCCAAACCATCCATTTAAGTCAATTAATTATCACAAGTGACGTTCATCTTTCATTTATAATTCACGTATTTTGTAATTTATGCTTTTAATTACTTAGAGCTCAAATAACACGTATGCAATTTATAATTTAATTTCAATGCGTTGCGCGTGCGATATTACCTTCCACTCGGTTATGTATTCAAACCCACTCGTTTACGACGGGATTTAATCGCGTTCTCGTTCCGTTGTCCGCTTGTTGACCAAGTTTGACCAGCTTTGACCGATGTTTTTACCTAACCAAAACGTACCAAAATCATATTCAAACACTAATATATTGTTATCTAATACCCAAACGCAACCATAATCTCGACATACGTTACCAAACACCTCGGTTATGTTTCTTACCATCACCATCCACCACATGCAGCCACAACAACGATCGACAGCCATTACCCTAACCACTATCCACAACCATAATCATCCATTTCAACAATCGACCTCCCCCACAACTGATGTTCACAACCGCTACCAACACAACCCTTAAATCGACAACTGTGGTCAACCATACCACCACGGGCAGCCCCTGGATCCGCAACCATCAACCTGGCCTTACCTTCACCACACAGCCGCACCGTGCCTGCCTTCACAGCAACTACACCCACAATTACAGCCAATAATCGATAACCACCAAATAAAAGAAAAATGCCAACATCACATTCATCACTGCTGTTTTACAACCATCACCAACGCAGTCACCACCACGGCCAATAACATTCCTCATTGCAGCCTATCACCGACAGCCTTTAACCAGGCCGCCATGAACACCACCACCAACAGCAGCCTTCTATCACCACAATCAGCACTGCCGCGACCATCCATCCCCCAGTACTGCTGCCTTGGACCCTGATCTAGTACAGATCTACACATGCAGCCCCACAATCATAGTAATTTGCGGTTGGTAGCCCAAGAAAACAAGGATGAATGGACTAATCGATTATAGGGGAACCTTACTGAGAGAAAAGCAGTGGGGTGGCCTAGGCCACCTTCGGCCACCGTCGCATGTGGTGTGGGAACACCACGACAATGCCACCACCATCGCGACCGCACCATCATCGGGCAACTACAACCACCAATCATCCCTGTCAATCGAGCAACCACAGACCACTATCATCACCATCGCGCAACGACAGCCTCCAACACCATCGTCGCGCAACCATAGCCTCCAAATCATCACCATCGTGCAACCACAGCCTCCAAATCGTCACCATCGTGCAACCACAGCCTCCAAATCGACCTGCAACCACAGCCTCCAAATCGACATGCAACTGCCGACTTTGCCTTCGATTCGCGTCTCTATGTCACGTATTGGGAGAAATTAAGACCACCACCGTGATCGGGGAGTTTAGGGGAGTCCGGTACGGTGTGGCACTCGCCACCACTCGCCGGAGGGAGTCGCTGGTGGCCGGTCGTCGGAGATCGCAGGGAAGAAGGGGGAGAGGGGTGTGCGACCGCCTCTCTCTCTTTCTCAGATTCCCCTCTTTTTTTTGTGTTTTGAAACCCTAAATTAGAGAAAATGTGTTTATATAGTGGGGTTAAGAAATGGCTAGGTTAACGGGTCAGTTCGTATCACGTTCGGAGCAGTTATCACGTATTGTTATGAATCTTATTTCCCGTTAGATACAATTATGCAAAACATTATAAATATTCCGATATTATTGATTTTATCGTTTTTAAAACATGCCGAACAGTTAAACGATACCGCGAAGTCGACACGGTAACGGTTTTACGCGTTTTCCTCGAATGAGCGCTTTTGTTATTATCTTGCTATCTAAGTGCACGTAATTAAGTTTTAGAATGATATTTTGAGCGTTATCTTCCCATGTTAGTCGCGTTAAAGCCTCATCCGACGAATTCTCGGGTTTTGACCTAATTCTAGATCGACGCACGTCCCGGTCGCGTTTCGGATCACGTTTATTCCAGACAACGTATCACTCACCAAATTTAATATGTTATGATAGTAAACGATGATTAAATAAATATTTATGGAGTTACGAGACTCGGTCGTCATAACAGACGTCAGTTAAATGCCGGTGAAAACCGGTTTTCGCGTTTCGCTTACGAAATTCTGTTGTTTATGCTTGATTGATGAAAATCTTTCAACAAGCATCATTTATGATATTGCTAGAATTAACAACGATTTGGATTGTATGACAAGCCATTATAAGGAATTCTGATGGAATTCAGACGTTAGTACGCGTTAATTTGCCGGATTTTACCCGGTATGGGTTCTGAATCTGTTTTCAGTTTGGATCTTTACCATAGTTGTTTCAAATCACATAAGAATTCATTGTTTCATGGCTTCTCATTTAATTAGTTCTTAAATGTGCATTTGGGCCTTAAATGTGCCTTTTTATAAGTTCGGGCCCTTATTGGGCTTATTGGGCCCAAAAGACTAGTTTCGTTTTGCAAGGTTTCCTTGTTAAGCCCAACTCAATTCAGACTTTTATTGAGTTTTATAACATTTATAGGTTTTCAATTGGGTCATATTTTAGAGGTGTTACAATACAACACTTTGTAAGTTTGTACACTCTATCCCGATGATAAGGATCCTCAAATCCTTCGGGTTGACTGACGAACACTGTTTCCCGAATTTCACCATGAAGGAATGCACTTTTCACATCTAGTTGATAGACTTTAATCTGTATGTATGATGCATAGGCTAGGAAGATACGAATAGCTTCCATCCTTGCCACAGGTGCAAACACTTCATTGTATTCAATGCCTTTGACTTGTCTAAACCCTTGAACGACAAGCCGATCCTTGTTCCGGATTATGACCCCTTGGTCATCTTTCTTACACCGAAGAACCCATTTGGTGCCAATCACTTTTGCACCTTTCTGTCTGTCCATAAGTGTCCAGACTCCTAACTTCTTGAATTGAAGGAGTTCTTCTTGCATAGCACTTACCCATGCTTCATCTTTTAAAGCCTCGCTGACGTGCTTTGGCTTAACTGGAGAAACAAAGCAATGATAAGCACCATCGTGCAAGTATCCCTTCTCCATGACTATAGCATAATCAACTTAGTAAAGCTGATTTTGTGTTTGAACTCCCGATAGAATATCCCCTATGATGTTATCCAGGGGATGATGTACATTAACTCGAGTTCCTGGAGTGGTGGGTACCGCGACTTCAGTATCCACATTCTAAACTGTTGGAGTATGCGGTTCAGAATTGTCAGCTGCATCATGATCAGAGGCTGGAGTGCTTTTGGTAGTAGGGACCTGTTTTTCCTGTTCCACATTTGTGGTTTCAACTGCTTCATCATCAGAAGAAGAATCACTTACCTCAAGCTCTCCCCCTGAAGGGCTAGAAGTATCATCTAATGGAACAGATGATGTCGAGTCTAGTGTGGGAGCATTCAGAACATCGTACATCATTCTTACACCCAAGTCATCATCAGAATGGGAGGAAGGTAGATTGAAGGATTTGAAAAATCCATCATAGTCAAAGAAAAAGGAAGATCCTTTTCCTGCAGGGGGTGGTGTATCTCTAAACATCAACATTTCACCGCACTTCTACCTGACCAGTTGAGTTATTGTAAACCCGTTTATCTGGTATACTGTATCCAAGTAAGATACCTTCTTCAGCCTTCTCATAGAACTTCCCAGTCTGATTCTTCTTTAGCAGCATGCAAGGTGCACCAAATGGTTCCAGATACTCTAAATAAGGTTTACATTGTTGGAGCAACTCATAACAAGTTTTTCCATGACGTTTGACTACCAAGACCTGATTTAAAGTGTAACAAGCATTAGCGATTGCCTCGTTCTAGAATTGAACTGGCAGTTTGGAGTCAGCTAGCATGGTCCTTGCAGTCTCTATCAAGCTCTGATTCTTTCTTTCAGCAACACCATTCATTTGTGGAGTGTAGCCAGAGGTAAACTGATGAACAATTCCCTTCTCTCGGTAGAAGGCCTCTATCCACTGATTCTTGAACTCTGTCCCATTGTCTGATCGAATCCATCTTACTTTCATCTTGTAAAGAGACTCCAATGTGGTAACAAGATGTTTGAATGATTGAAATGTCTCTGATTTAGCTTTCAGAAACATCATCTAAGAGAATCTTGAGTAATCACCCGTCACCAGAAAGCAGTACCAATCCCCGGCTATGCTTTTTGTGGTAACTGGGCCAAACAGATCCATGTGTAGAAGCTCGAGAGGAATGTTAATAGAATTAACTTTCTTTGCTTTGTGAGACTTCTTAGTCTGTTTCCCTTTCTTGCAAGCGACACAGAAATCTGTAAGCTGGAAATTTTTTACTGTAACGCCATCTACCAGATCGTTCTGAACTAAATGATTCATCTTCCTGGGATTGATGTGTCCCATTCTCCTATGCTAGAAGACTAAATCTGTTTCTGTTGCTTTTGACAAGAAGCACTGAGCTGTAGACTTAGTTGTGGAGGCTTTTGATTGGTCCAAGACATAAAAATCGTTATATCTTAAGCGTAACGTTAGAACTTGTTCCTCCGGGATGACATACTCCTTTTTCAGTATGTAATACCTCTTGTTGTCAAACACAACCTTGAATCCCTTATCACAGATTTGACAGACAGAAAGCAAGTTGTTCTGTAGTTGTTGAACATAGTTGACCTTGTCAAACTTTACTTTCTCGTTTCCTACTTCGCCTTGCGCGGTGATGTAACATCCTTTGTTCCCAGCGAAGGAGGGACGAATTCCCTATCATGTGCCTGGATGCCCCACTATCAATAATCCAGGTATTAGTGATACCGCTGTAGCGGACACCCTGCACATATAATGGAAATGATTAGTTCAGGTTTGGGACCTAAGCCTTAACTGGCTTAGGTGTCCCAGAGGTATCACACATCATGAACTCAACCCACTGACCTTCAGAGGATGAGGGCACATCTTTCTCTTTCTTATCTTCACTATCAGACACAAAACTTGATTTTTATTTCCATAAACCAGTTCTGTGTAAGGCCTGTTTGTGGTAAACAGATGACTGGCTTATGGTTTGAATTTTTTTTTTCACTAATAATCCTAGATTTAACCTTAGGTGACACAACTTCGCTTTTAGCTTGTCTGTGTTGACATTGGTGTTTTGAAGGAGTATTAGATCTGATTTTAGAAAATTTTGGTATTTCATCATCAAAACGTTCTATTTTCCTTTTAGGTGTCTGATAGTAAGGACAATTTGGAGAGATGCGTCCTCGTTTTTCATAACTGTAGCAGGATCTCCCTTCGACAGTGTAAGGAAAACGTTGATGAGGGGTTGAGTTTGGTCAGGGGCTGGATAGTTTCTTTTCACTTTTAGATGTTTCTCCTTCTTTAACAAAATTAATTGTTTTGACATTTGCAACATCTTTTGTTTCATTTTATTTAAATTTTGATGACTTGCTGGTTTGGGGTTTGTTGACTTAGATTGTTTAGGTTCTGAAATAGATGTTCTTGAACCTGACCCTAAGTTAACTTTTTCAATTTTATTAGTCAAGTCTTCAACAAGAATCTTATCTTTTGATTCCAAATTAGTATTATTCTGTTCAGTGACAGACTTCACGGTTTTGCTCGTAGAATCTGGATCACTGACCAGAGGAGTGGACACCACATGATCCTTTACTGGATTATTATTTATTGGTGTACATTTAGTGTTCAGAAGGATAGCATGTGGTGGCGGTACTACTTTATAACCCAGACCTTCCCCGCTATTTCATTCTTTCACTAAGTTTTGAACTATATGTGAAGAACTTGCCAAACTGTGCAGTTTTTGTTTTAAGGATTCAACTTCTACTTGCAAAACTGCTTTCTCCTTTTTAGTTTCTTCTAAAGTGTTTAAATAGAACTTAATATCATTAGATTGATTTAAAGCAACAAACTCAGTTTCCCTTAGTTGTTTCCCTAACAGTTCTATCTTTTCTTTGAAGCTGCACTCATTTTGTTTTAACACACGGTTTGCTTCAGTGCAGAGTTATAAATCATTTACTAGATTATCATTGTGTTCTAATAACCTAGAAAACTTTAAATCATTGCTTTCCCTAAATATATCACATTCAGAACAAGCATGTTTATCAAATAATTCATCTTTAGAATATACCTATGTAGAACTAGACGAATCAGCCATCAGTGCAGTGTCAGATTCTTCAGTGACTTGAAATTCTGAATTTGTAGCACTTAACTCTTCTACAACCAAGTGATCGACGACATCCCTAGCTTCTTCGATATCTGAACTAGCATGATCATCTATGATGTCTCCCTCACTTGCAGATCCATCATCCAAGGTATCAACAAATGCAACATTGGATTCACCCTCGGATACAAATCGGAAGGACCTTGTGCAACCAAAGCCTTAGAGTCTTTACCTAAAGATGCTCCACCCTTCTCCTTGTCTTGATGGTTGAATATGGGAAAGGATTTCCATTCCTAGTTTTCTTTGGCTTTACACACTCTCTTTTAAAGTGCATCTTCTCTCCACAATTGAAGCACGTGACTTTGGTTTTGTCAAATCCAAATGTAGTGTCTTTTGTTGCAACCAAATTCTGCCCTATCTTCTTGAAATACTTCTTGGCTCTTCTAACCACACTAGCTAATGGCTACATACTATCCATGCGTTCCAGCTCAGTTTCATCAACTTGCTCATAGTCCTCGTCAGCTAGATGACAGTTCCCAATCTTACCAGAAACTAACCCATCATAAGATTGAACAATAGCAGCTAGAAGGTCCATATGTTCTTTAGCTACCTCCACGGTGATATTTCCAAGATTCTCGGTCTTTAACTTGGTAGTATTTGCCTCAGGAACAATGTATTGGGTGCTAGTTGACCCAGACGTTTCGGTTCCTGATGAGTTGCTTTGGGAAGGTGCAGAAGAGTTAGACACCAACGCAGTTTGAAGCGGTGCACCTGAAGTAGTAGGAGTTGGAGCTGAGTTGTAGAGTGCAGGATTCTAAGCATAGGATCCTTTCTTTGACTTGTATTTCTGATGCAGCTCTTCCTCCCTTAACTTTAGAATGAAATCATTTATGTCTAAAGTGGCAAGAATGTCGTTTTGCCTCAAATTAGACACAAATGGATCCCATTTGTATGGTAGACCATCAGCAAAACTAGAGACTTTATCTTCCATAGATGTGGTCACACCATGAGTGTGCAACTCACTCATCAGATGATAGAATCTATCAATGATATCATCAAAACTCTATTTTCCAATTGGTGAGAAATTGTCGAATTCCTTTTTATGAACTTTTGCCTTGAGTGCTTTTAGATTTGCATTGCCTTCGTATCTCTTTTTTAACGCCTCCCAAAATTTATTTGACTGCTTGTTTGCAGAAAACTGATGAAATATATCCTTAGGTATAGACCGAGTCAACAAGGCATATGCTTTCTTTTCAGCATTATGCATAGTCTTCTGGGATTCACTCATTGCTCCTAAAGTTAGCTTTACCCCAACCAGTCTCAATAGACGTCCACAGATTGGGGTCAACTCTATATAGTTAGATTTCAAACCGCTGTTTCCACTGTGGGTATTTATCCAACGCTAATAACTTTGGCGGTTTGTTGTGGTTCCCGATCTCACTTTCCAGAAGTAGAAGATTCTGGATGCGTGAGTCCTTTCTAATTATGAATGCAGAGAACTGATCTTCCATTGCTTTAAACTTAGTGAACTAAGAAAAGGACAGTTAACTTATGGGATTGGACAATGCGACTGGTTCAACCGTGCGATTGAAGGATGCGAATGGCTTCAATCATTCGATTGTATTTAGTCGTGCGAATGGACAGGACGAATGAGGTCAACCGTATGGAATACTTCAACCGTGCGAATAACTGTGCGAATGAGTCCAGTTGTGTGATTGAACTATGCGAATGGGATTTAGTCATGTGATTGCGCCAATCGTGCGATTGAAGCTACTGCTGCGGGAAAAAATCGAATTTATGAACACTTGAATCAAAATTACGAATTTTACGAACCCTAATTTGCCATATGCGAAAAGGTCGAAACTTTTAACAAAGAGACTCGACAAAAGCAAGTTTTGAAGCGAAAAAGTGTATCTTTTGAATGAAAACGTTAGTTTTGACATAAAACCAATTGAATCCACACAAAATCACAAGCCTAGGCTCTGATACCACTTGTTGGGACCGTGTACGTACGGAGTAGTAACGGATTCTGCATGAAACCAGATCAAATTGCGCAGAATTCTATTTGATTGGCGATCTAATCAGTGAGAACTGAAAGAATTGATCTGCCCAAGATACATATTAAATTGATGTGGCTAGTGTGATATGATCCAAGTCGGGTCATACCCAATAACAAGCCAAACAAACACCGATAAATATTTATCCGTTGATAAGATCATACAAATAAATATTAGCACCAATTTAGAAATCGGTTTTTCTAAATCATTGCTTTTGTAAATGAACAAGATTATATATATATATAGATTTTGTTCATGAGGGATTATTTGTTTCATTGCTTAAATTGGTTAAACAATGACATATAATAGTGTGTAAGTGCTATAAAATTAAAATGGTTTAATTTTATAAAAAGTAGAATGCAAGAGTATGTATTTTATAAAAATTAAATTGAGAGGGAAAGACAAAAAGGGGACCATTTTCGGCCGCCCCTTGTGTGTCTTGGAACTCCCTTTTTAATGTTTCAAGTACATGCAATTACTACCACTTGAACACTCTTGCATTCTCCTCTCTCTCTCACACACAAACACAAGAGCAAATCCTCTCAACCTTCTCTCTAAAAATCGGTTTTTAGAGTAGAACAAAGGCTGATTTTCAGCTTTTGATCTAAGAGTTCTTGGCTGAAAATCAAGTGTTCAAGAGGATTTTCGAAGGTGGTGTTGCATAACCTAGCATAGTGGGTGTTTGAAGAAGCTTGGGGTATCACCTCTTGAGGACTTCTAGCTTGAAGTCTCAACCATAAAAGTCGTCTTTCTCACCTCACAATTTCGGGTTTTAGGCAGCTCCAAAGGTTGTATACTTCTAAGTATCTTATGTTCTTTTATTGTATGCATTTGTATAATGATCCATGGCTTGGGGTTCTTTATTAAATGGGTTTAATAACCATCTTATTAACATGTTTTAAAATATAAAATTCGTTGTGTTTTCATATAAACAAGGTTATATGAGCTTTGATAAACATGTTAAAACCCCTACAATGGCATCAAGAGCCACTTATACATATGCATACATGTATTATACTCACTAACTCATGGTTTTGTGGTGTATAACACCACATGGCCGAGACTTAGAGGGCTGTTATGGTCATCCCCTTTTGATTTTAAAGATGTTACTTTATGCATGTAATGATCCTTAAAAATATAAATCATAAGATGATTGTTTGTTTGGACAAAACCCATTTGTTCTTGGTTAATGTTGGCCAAGAAAATGGGTTAAAAAAGGGGCTGCCAAAATCGTGACTTATTGGTATATTTGGATATGTTGTTTTTGGTTATGCATAACAAAGCCTCAACTTAGTATGCTTTGTTATACATATGTGAATTGTTTGTTTATGCTTGGTTGAATGCTTATGATGATGTTTGTTTTGAATATTTGGATGTGATTAACAAACCGTCAATTATAACAAGCTATAACAAAATTGGTTCTCAAATCATTAAGTATAAATAGAATGGTTCTATAAAAGGAGTTAATGGTTTGTTAAATAAAATGGGTTTTATTTAAAAGAACCAATAGGGTACCATATGGTTGAATGCATACAATCATATGATACATAGACTTTTCTAAACAAAAATTGTGAAAATGGAAATCCCTTTAGAAAACAAGTTAAACACCATCCTTTTACACAACACTTAGGGTACTTGCAAACTCTTAGTGGGATAAAGGTCACCTAACCACTTTGAGGGAACTTGTAACTTGAGTTGAGAATACCATGTTTGTGGGATAAAGGTCACCTAACCACTTATGTAGTAAACTCACACGTGTGTGTAAGTAGGACGACTTGATTTGTAAAATATATTGAATGGATCACCTAAAATATGTTTTACAAAAGGTGTTGATGGGATAAACATGCCGTTATAAACATATGATGTTCAAGCGATCCCATACCACTAGAAGTTGCAATAGGTTGCAATTGTCATTTATGACTACCTTGTTTATTTAAATAATGGGATAAAGGTCACCTAACCAATATTTAAATATAACGTTGGATTCTAAAATTTTATTTATTAATAGTCTATAAGACATAAAGGGTATTAATAAATGAAATATATAATTATATCAACGATTACTAAAATGGAACTTTGTAAAATCATGTAGATGGCCGACAACAACAACGCTAATAATGATGTACCAAACCAAAACAACCAATCCCTAAGGGCGATCCTTGAAAGGGATCGTCTAACACCTAACAATTTCATGGATTGGTACCGCAACTTGAGAATTGTTCTCAAGCAAGAAAAGCGGGCCTACATCCTTTATGATCCCATCCCCGATGAACCTAACGAGGAGGATGTGGAAGCCTATAATGATTGGGTTACATATGTGGAAGACTCCATCCAGGTCTCTTGCTTAATGTTAGCAAGTATGACACCCGAACTCCAAAAGGAGTATGAGCTCCATGGAGCCTATGACATGATCACTCAGTTACGGGAAACGTTCCAGCAACAAGCTAGGGTGGAGCGCTTCGAAACGGTTCGAGCGCTTCATGCATGTCGGATGGAGGAATCCCAATCAGTTTCATCTTATGTTCTTAAGATGAAAAGCCACATCGACCGCTTTCAAAGGCTAAACTGTCCTGTCTCAAAGGAGTTGGCCACAGATTTGATCCTTAATGGCCTAACTAAAAATTTTGAGGCATTCGTCATGAATTACAACATGAACGGATGGGACAAGAGCATAAATGAACTTCATTCAATGCTCAAATCAGCCGAGGCGGGAATGGGTAAAAGGGTTTTACCCGTTCTCACCATTAATGAAGGTGGAAGAAGGAGAAGGTCTCTACCCCCTCCTAAGGCAACTGTTGCCAAAGGAAAGGGGCACGTTGGGGGAAAGGGGAAGATGGTTGTTAGGGCGGAACCTCCGAAGCCCAGGGAGAAGAAGCAAAAGGTTGCTGTAAACGACCCATGCTTCAAATGTGGTGAGATAGGGCATTGGATGAGAAATTGTCCAGTCTATCTCAAAGAGTTGAGAGAAAAGAGGGATGTGGGGCAAACCTCAGGTATAATTTACATGATACATGTTGAGCTAAATGTTATTTCTTCTAACACATGGGTATTAGATACCAGATGTGGAACTCACATTTGCAATTTGTTGCAGGGGTTCAAAAGAAATGAGCATTATGCAAAAGGGGAAATAAGTCTCTTTATGGGTAATGGTGCAAAGGTTCACGTGGAAGCCCAAGGAGACTACATTTTGAAGCTTCCAAGTGGTTTGGAAGTTATTTTAAATAATGTATTATATGCTCCTAGTTTGACTAGGAACATAATTTCTGTTTCCCGTTTAAGACATATGATTATGATTTCAAGTTTGTTGACAATGATATTCATGTTTCTTTAAATCATGTATTTTATTTTAAGGCTATACCTTGTAATGGTATTTATGAATTGGTTCATGAAAACACAACATATGATAGCTTAATATACCAAGCAACCACTAAAAGACTCAAATTAGATTTGAGTGATACCTACCTTTGGCATTGTCGTCTTGGTCATATAAACAAGAAACGTATACAAACACTTCAAAAGAATGGTCTTTTAAACACAAATGAATGTGATTCATTTGATGTATGTGAATCTTGTTTACAAGGAAAAATGACTAAGGCACCCTTTAGTGGAACTAACGAAAGGGCAAAAGATTTATTAGGTATCATACATTCGGATGTATGTGGTCCTTTTAAGCCAATGACTAGGAATGGTGAAAGATACTTCATTACCTTCATCGACGATTATAGTCACTATGGGTATGTGTACTTATTAAGGCACAAAGATGAAGCTTTTAAAATGTTCAAAATCTTCAAGAATGAAGTTGAAAATCAACTCAATAAAACAATTAAAGTTCTCCGCACCGACAGAGGTGGTGAATACCTAAGTGATGTTTTTCAAGATCATCTTAGGAGTTGTGGGATTGTCTCACAACTCACTCCACCTGGAACACCACAACATAATGGTGTGTCTGAGAGGAGGAATCGAACCTTATTGGATATGGTTCGATCTATGATGGCTAGAAGCACATTGCCTCTATCATTTTGGGTTTCGATTTGCTCTCCGCGGCCCGTATTCTGAATATGGCCCCAACCAAAAAGGTGGATAAGACACCTTTTGAGATATGGCAAGGAAGAGTTCCATCCCTATCATACTTAAGGATCTGGGGTTGTGAGACTTATGTTAAGACTCCCACCCCAAACAAATTAGATGTCCGATCCACCAAGTGTATCTTTATTGGATATCCTAGAGATTCTATGGGATATTATTTCTATGATCCACTGGAACAAAAGGTGTTTGTTGAAAGAAAGGGTGAGTTCTTAGAAACAAAGTTCCTTATGGAAGGAACTAGCAGTAGAACAGTGGATCTTGAGGAAGATCAAGAACCACAGCCCGATGCACGTTTGGTTGAAACTAGCACTCAACATGAGGATGTTGAGGATGATCAAGCGGTTGATCAATACACACAAAACGTTCTCAGAAGTGGTAGAACTAGTAATCCACCTGAAAGATACGGATTTTTCATGGATGGATGCTATGTGGTAGATTCAGATGAACCAACCACATATCATGATGCAGTGTCCAATTTGGATTGTGACAAATGGCTTGAAGCCATGAACGTTGAGATGCAATCCATGTATGACAATCAAGTTTGGGAACTTGTTGTACCACCTCTTAATTCCAAAGTAGTTGGAAGTAAGTGGGTTTTCAAGAAGAAAACCGATATGCATGGAAACTTGGATACTTACAAAGCTAGACTTGTAGCAAAGGGTTTCACTCAAACTCAAGGGGTTGATTATGATGAAACTTTCTCACCTGTTGCAATGCTAAAGTATATAAGGATATTGTTTGCCATAGCAGCTCATTATGATTATGAGATTTGGCAAATGGATGTCAAAACCGCTTTCCTAAATGGATATCTTGAGGAATATGTCTATATGGTTCAGCCTGAAGGTTTTGTCGATCCAAACATCCTAATAAAGTATGCAAGTTAAAGAAATCAATCTATGGATTGAAACAAGCATCGAGAAGCTGGAATCACCGTTTTGATGAGGAAGTAAAGAAATTTGGCTTCATCAAAAACGCTGATGAGGCTTGTGTGTATAAGAAGGCTAGTGGGAGTACAATAACTCTCCTAGTATTGTATGTTGATGACATACTACTATTTGGAAATGACATTCCAACCTTGGAAGGTGTAAAAACCTGGCTTGGAGGTTGTTTTTCCATTAAGGATCTTGGTGAAGCCGCCTATATTCTGGGAATAAAGATCTATAGGGATAGATAAAGGCGGCTAATTGGTTTGAATCAAAGTGCATGCATTGACAAAATCTTGAAAAGGTTCAAGATGGAAAACTCTAAGAAAGGTACTATACATATTCAAAGAGGGGCAATATTGAGTACGACTCAGTGTCCAAGCTCAAAGGAGGAGCAAAATAGAATGAAGGCAATCCCATATGCATCTACTATAGGATCCACCGTGTATGCAATGATATGCACTAGACCAGACGTGTCATGCGCTTTAAGCATGACAAGTAGATACCAGCAAAATCCTGGTGATAGTCATTGGATGGCTGTCAAGAACATTCTGAAGTACCTAAGGAGGACTAAAGACATGTTCTTGATCTACGGATCTGGTGAAGAGGAACTCGTTGTAAAAGGTTACACGGATGCGAGTTTCCAAACTGATCGAGATGATTCACGATCACAATCGGGGTACATCTTTATTCTGAATGGGGGAGCTGTTTCTTGGAAAAGCTCAAAGCAAGAAGTCGTAGCGTTGTCCACTACAGAGTCAGAATACGTCGCCGCTTCAATGGCAGCACAGGAAGCTGCATGGCTGAAGAAATTCATAGCAGATCTAGGGGTAGTCCCTTCCATTCAGGATCCCCTAGAGATCTTTCATGACAACGAGGGTGCGATTGCTCAAATCAAGGAACCTCGTGCTCATCAAAAGACTCGGCACATTGAACGGAGATTCAACTACATAAGGGATGAAGTTGAAAAAGGAAAGATATGTATTCGCAAAGTCCACACTGATAGAAACATAGCGGATCCACTCACAAAGCTCCTTGAAAAGGCAAAGCATGAAGGTCATGCTTGTGCCATGTGACTTAGATATTCAAGTTACTGGGTTTGATGTTGTATTTTGTATTTGGATATTGGAACTTATGTTATTTGACTTAATTATATGGTTATAATTTTCATTTGTTCTTCTATTTTAGCATGTTTAAATCCGTGAATAAATGAGTTATTCTAAACGTCCGTAGTCGATCATACTTGTGGGAACCACTATGAATGTAAGACTATAATGAACTTGGGTTGGTTGATATTCATAAGGTATGAATATAGAGCAAGAGGTTGCTACCAAGGTTCATTGATATCTGTAGGATATAGATATTGGACCGACCCGCTCTCAATTATTTCTGCATGGAATCTTTGTGATTAGTCATAAGAGATATTGAGTAAAGGCGAATATCATTGTATCCTCAGACATGAGATACATATTGGCAGTACATAAGGCTGAGTTCAGGTGTCACAACCCGGGCCCAGAGAGGCGGGACGTCACGATTAGCAAACAACAACCAAAATGCAGCGGAAACTAAATGGTTTAATACATTACAACTTTCAACATTTACATCAGAATATTGGCTCTGTTTCAATTCACAAGGTGCCTAAATCTACAGTCTATAGGTGTTATGATCAATCTTTTGGTAAAGGTTTCTTGATGCTTCAGTAACTAAAGCTTCTAGGCTCGACTTTTGTCTTCAACACCTACCCTCACTTCTTGCCTCGGATTTAGGTATCTTCTGTAGCTCAACTATTCTCCCCAGCTGTACCTAAAGACATGCTCAAAAAGAATTGTGTGTCAACATAAAGTTGGTGAGTTCAAGTGGTTAAAGTTTCAGAAAAACAAAAAGGACTCTTAAGGTCCACATGTTAAAGTTTAGTATCAATTATAACTGTTGTGGGGTCACAATCTACCCTGCACTTGGTCCCCGGTTGACCTCTTCTAAACTTGTGTTTAACCGGAACCGTAGGAAAGAACCAATATAGTGAACCACCTGCTAGGATGGTTCACCATAGTATCTTACTCAAAACCTATTACATGCCACAAACGACCCCTCAGGATCTCAGTGGGGTACCTCCCTGTAGCGGGAGCCACTGTGCGTGGGGGATTCCCCAAATAGATCTATTCACATAAAAACAAGCGGTTCACAAAAGAATTAATGATCATGACAAAAGTATCAGCAGGTATCCAAAAGGTCCCACATACAAGCATCAAATAGAGCACAATCATAGTTCAGAAACAAAAGAGCATGCTTCATCCCAAAAACTGTAAGTAAAAAGGGGAACACGAGAACTCACCTTGTATCCTTAAATAATTCTAAGCTTGATAAAGAAAAAGGATGATCACTAATAAAGCAATCCTAACTAGAACATATAAGATTCACGTTTAGAATTAGCATGGTGTTATTACATGCGTGCGGTTGAGCTCTTTAGTTGACTTAAGGTTGGTGATTAGTATCCTTATTGTATCTTAGCTTCTTGTGTATTTGTTAATTGTCATGAATTAACTCGTGTACATAGGTTAGTAAATGTACTTAATCAAAAGTTAAGTCTTAGCATAAATAAGGTAGAAAATCAATTTATGTCATGGATTCCAAATCTTCAAAAATAACTCACATTGACAATGTAAGTAATATATAATGCCTCAACGATGTTTATAATGTTCACGTTCGCATCATATTAGTTAACTAGATGGACGCTAAGTAATTCAATTATTGATGGTAGTTGACTATATTTCTAATAAAAAGGGTGACACCAATAATATTTATCTCAATAAAATGAGATGACCAACAATTAATAACAACAAGATGATGGATCATTATCGCATTTTAGATCTTTTATCTTAAATAAAACGTATAGATGTCGGTTAATCTAAATGTTCATTGTATAAATATTTGAATGCACAATCATATTTGTGAGAATTACATCTCTAAGTCTTGTACGATTTAATGTGACATGAGGTAAATTTCTCTGTATAATCAATGACAATGTTATAACTATTTCCCCAAAAATGTAATGCTTCATATATTTATCTAGGTTGATTTTCGAATAGATAACGTTGTCGTTTAAATCTCGAGTCCAAACCATCCATTTAAAATCAGATAATCATAACAAATGACATTCATTTTTGTTTATAATTCACGTATTTTATAATTTAAGCCTTTCATTAATTAGAGCTCAAATAACACGTATGCAAATTATAATTCAATTTCAAATGTGTTGCGCGTGCGATTATACCTTTCACTCGGTTACGTTCACTAACCCACTCGAATTGCTCTTGATCTAATCGTGTTCGCGTTCCGTTGTCCGCTCGTTGACCAAGTTTGACCAGCTTTGACTGACGTTTTACCTAACCAAAACGTGCCAAAATCATTTATAAGCACTAAAACAACATAGACTTTTACCTAAACGCAACCAAATCGCAAGGCACGTTACCAAACAACCTCGTCGCAGCATTTACCACCATTATCACCGCATGCAACCACAATCAAGGCCCTAGATTACCACTACTAGCCTTTTCCACCACCGGAACACCACTATCGCAACAACCATCAAACCAGCCTTAGTTATCAACATTAGCCACCACTATAACCTCTAATCTACATCCACCGCCGACTGCCACCAAATCAGACCATCACCCCGACCAAGAACCAACGCAGCCACCACCATGACCGAAAACAACGACAACCAGCTTCGATCGTCGCCTAGGTCCACAACCATAACTAAGCAGCCAAATCCACCACCACCTATAACCCAACAGTCAACACACCACAACCGGTTCGGCCACCATCGACCCGACAACCACCCCCAATGTAACCGACAACCACCATCACCATAGCTGCTGCTCTATCACCATCCATGCTGCCTAACACCACCACAACCACCATTCTCCTAACAGATAACCCCTACAGCCACACCCATTTTGACAGCCATTAACCACCTCCACCACTGTCGTCACAACCATCACCAAACCGACAGATTTCCCCATCCAAAACCCACATGCAACCATGTAATCAGCCAATACCACAACCAACAACACTAAGACTGCCGCCGCACCCGGGGTCGGCCTTCACAATCTCGACATTCACGGCCGAGACCAACAATATCAGCCACCGCAATCAGGTTGTAGGTCGAGGACTTACCTGCGACCAATACCACCATCGCGACACCACCATCGGGACACCACCATCACGACCACACCACCATCATCGGCTGACCTTCGTAACCGCGACCACCACAACCACTGCCGACATCACCCACAACCGCAGCACCCTGCACACAGAACCAACCACCGTCAGCTTACCTTCACCACCATCGCGATCGATAGCCCCCAAATCCCAAAATCGACCTTTGATTCTTGCCCCCTTAGCCCGACTGCATCGCGACTAGCAAGGAATTAGAGCCTCCTTCGGCTCAGGTTGAAGAGAGTCGAGGGGGGAGTTTCACTCGCCGGCACTTCGCTGGAAGGGGTCGCCGGTGGCCGGTGGTCGGCCGGATTCGAAGAAGAGGGGGGAAGAAGGGAGGTCACGGCTGCTCCTATGATTTCTCTCTCAAATGGGTGTTTGAAACCCTAGAATGAATTAACAATTGTTTATATAGTAAGGCTAAGTGATGGGTTCGTTAACGGTTCGGTTTCGTAACGCGTTCGGATCAATTTTCACGTATCGTTATAAACTTAACTTCCCGTTAGATTCGATTATTCAAAATGTTATAAATATTCCGAGGTTATAATTTTATTGCATTAAAACATATCGAACAGTTAAACGATACCGCAAAATCGACACGTTAACGGTTTTACGCGTTTTCCTCGAACGAGCGCTTTTATTTTTATTTTGATATCTAAATGCATGCAATTAAGTATTAAAATGATATTTTGAGCGTTATCTTCCCATATTGGTCACGATAAAACCTTATCTGACGAATTCTCGGGTTTTGACCTAATTCCAGATCGTCGCGCGTCCCGGTCGCGTTTCGGATGCATTTATTCCGGACAACGTATCACTCACCAAATCTACTATGTTACGATAATAAACAATGGTTAGATAATTGTTTACGGAGTTGCGAGGCTCGATCGACGTATTAGATGACATTTAAGTGCCGGTGAAAACCGGTATTCACGTTTCACTCGAGTATCTTCGTTGCTTATGCATGTTTGATGAAAAATCTTTTATCAAACATTATTTACTTTATTGTTAAGATCAACAATGATTATGATGGGATACCAAGCCATTATAAGAATTTCTGAATGAATTCAGACGTTAGAACGCGTTAGATTGTCGGATTTTACCCGGTATGGGTTCTGAATTTGTTTTTAGTTTGGATCTTTCCATAGTTATTTCAAATCACCTAATAATTCATTGTTTCATGGTTTCTTGTTTAATTAGTTCCTAAACGTGTATTTGGGTCTTAAATGGGCCTTGTTATAGTTCGGGCCCTTATTGGGCTTATTGGGCCCAAAAAGGCTAGTTTCATTTTCTAAGTTTTCTTTGATAAGCCCAACTCAATTCAGACTTTTATTGAGTTTTATAACGTTTATAGGTTTTCAATTGGGTCATATTTCAGAGGTGTTACATTCTCCCCTCCTTTCAGAATTTCGCCCTCGAAATTTTAGTATCGTTAATATTGTTTCTGAGTGTGATACACTCATAGTATGAGTCTTGAAGATTTAGAGTTATTCAGCTGAGTATCCCAGGACAAATGTTGATGATTAGGTGTCAAATAATCAGGTTTGATTTGAATTGGAGTAACTATTCAAATGTTAGAATCATGCTTGACAGGATCAGTGAGTCAAATTATGAACAGGTTTTGGCTTCACAATCAGATCATTTAACAATTGTACAGAATTAACAAGAAGAGACTCTCCACTGTAGTTCAATACACCGACCTACAAAATAGATCTAGCAAGGAGACGATTCCCAAAATCCCGACGGTGCTACCATCCTTACTGAGAATCTTAAGAACGATTGGAAAGAAGAGGATATTAGCGTGAATGCCATTAATTAGACAGGATAGTCGTGATACAACAGATTAAAGGTTTCAAATCAAGAAGGATTTGGGTTTTCCCAACGAGTACAGATGAATATCTAGGCATCGCACGATATTTCTATGAAGCTAAGACTAAGAAGTCTTCACGATTTCTAAGAATAGAGAGATTAGGTCATGCACAAAGGTCTTCAACTTTCAAAGCCTACTTTTTAAATTTCTCATTCACAAGCAAGCAGGACCAACATAACGTCACGCACGCGTAAAACTCTATTATTTCCACGTATTCGCGACAATATACTTACGTATTATTTATACATTTTAAATGTATAAATTTATATTGTAGAACCCTCATTGTTTAATACATACAACACACCCACAATATACTTATCACATATATATGACACACACAAAATACATACATATATATATACAAAGCCGCACATACACAGGTACGCAACACACACACACGGTAGCACAATATACACACTAAATACGCATATATATGTATATATATACTCACATCTAGCTGCACTTTCTTTATAAACCCATTATAAGGTATATAAAAAACACAACTGGGCATACACATGAATATATACATACACTAACACATATATAAATGAACACACATCAACTCACGTAGTAGCATACATACGTGCTTAACCAAAAGGAGAAAAAAGAAAAACACACACCTTGCACTTAACCCATCATACGTGCATATCACACACACACACTTACATTCAAACACACACATGTGAATGTATATATTTAGTTACCTACACACATGAATATATGTATACATGCATGTCCACAAACACACCAATTAACAAAAAAATAAGCAAACCCCCACGTTGCAAGGAACACATGCATGGCACAACACATCCACTCACCTCACCTTCACCCAATTCCCAGGAATATATATATATATAAACAAAGGAATCACACACACACACACACGCACAAACCCCCTAACCCGCACGAACGAACGAGCATAACCTCGTAACGAAACTCGATTCGGACACGCACCGGAGTCGTTTAGTAACGAACCGAAACCGTATGCAATTAAATAGAGCTATATAATAAGAGAACATACCGAGTGAAACAAAGTGTACTACGGTTGATCGGTTGAAGTGGTCGAGAGGGGTTCACGACTACGTACGAGGTCGGGGCTGCCGTAGTTACGTCGGTGATCAACGGCTTGCGGTGAGTGCTCGATCACTTGGGCTGTCATCGTCGAGAACTCGCGGTTGATGACGAGGGATTGTCGGTGATGCGTTATTACGAGCAAGGTCGTCGGCGGTGAGGGTCACGACCAAGAAGACCTGTAAGGCCCCATTCCCGGGCACCTCACAGCTGGTCTATCATCGCACATAAATCATACTCTTATTTAAATCATCGCAGCGGAATCAGTAAAAGAACTATTTCATTTTAATATAAATGCTTTTGCAAAGTAATACAACACTCATTACAAAATATCATTTGTTTGCATTACAATACAAAAACATTAACAAAAGAATGCCATCCCAAAAGAGCTGAGTAGCCGCCTCGTGACATCCCCAGCAAGACTACCTGCCAACTGGAAACACATAAAAAGTCAGCGTTGCTAAGTGAGTTCTAGTTTTTATAATAAACATACTTCGTTTCCATTAAAAACCATTCTTTTCTTTACGCGATCATACATCATACATATCCACATAGATAATATCTTTATTATCTCTTTCGTTATTTATTCATTCATCCTTTATAACTTTGCTTGTACATTGGATATCATTTGTACCAATACCATTTGCTAAACCCCAAACTGTTTAGCTACTAGGTCGAAGTCAATCCGGAGACAGCAAAGCGTATGCCACAGTACTGGGCCGAAGTCATTAAATGAACAGCAAAGCGTATGCCACAGTACTGGGCCGAAGTCTATGGAGAGACAGCTAAACGTGGTGCCGCAGTACTAGAGGTAAGCGGTAGAGGTACCATACGTATGGTTAATCACAAAGAAGGACCCGTTTACCTTATCCAATGCTTACAAGACTTATTTCGTTAGTACATTAATGCATGTATTCATCGTCGTATTCCTTTTTCACTTATTCATTATTACATGCATTCATCGTCATGTTCCTCTTTCATTATCTTTCACATTACGTTACATAATACTTCGTTTATTTGTCATCATAATACGTAAAGTTATGGAAAGATATACGTACATTATTGTAAGGAACACACATACCATTCGTACATCATCATACCAGGTGTCATGCTCACATATCATAGTTTATGTAATAACATGCAACATCATTATCATCATTCCTAAGCCTTACTCGCATATCATTATCTGCTTGTCATACTTACATATCATACATCATGCATAAACATACAGCATTACTATATGCCCGATGAGGACCATCTATAAGCCTGCAAGGTGTCATATACACATAACCTACATCAACAGTCATCTACAGGCACTTATGGAAAATTCCATGTCAGGACTTACTCCTGCACTTTCCCCGAAAGTTATAATCCAACTATGCATCTCCTTGAGTTCAACAGCTCTAATTATCCCTCCTAAACCTGGGAAATCATACTAGGACATCATACAAACACATACAAGTCCACATTCATACTTTAAACATACTACACATGATTACACCCGAATGGGTCAAACATACACTTTACAAAATCGGGTTTTATATGTGTTCCAGCCCCAAAATCGTTTGAAAACATGTAAATGAGGGGTCCTAGAACTCACCTGTACTTGATGAGTAGCTTCTCAATCAAGCTTTAAAAGAGAGGGTTGCACTACACCATCTGTAGAAAAGTTAACACTCAAAGGAATTAATTTCTGCCTAATTTCGCTGCTAGATTCGCTGATAGATTCTCTACTAGATTCGCTGATAGATTCTCTGCTAGATTCGCTGCTAGATTCTCTGGCATCTTTGCTGCCAGTTTCGCCCAACTTTCGCTGGATGACAATGTCAGCGAATCTACTAGAGAATCTATAGATTCGCTGCTAGATTCTCTGCTAGGTTCTCTGCTAGGTTCTCTGGACGAATACATAGGTTCGCTGGATAAATACTTAGGTTCGCTAAACGAGATGAAAATTACGAACCAACCCATTTTTAACCCAAAACTTCGATCTTTTACACCCAAACCTTGGGTTATCATCCAGGAAGCTATATCTAAGCTTTTTACATGTTTTGTTACATAAAAACGTGAGTTTTGGGCGATTCTTGCCACTTTCAAAAACCCCAAAACTAGAATCTGGGTTTTTCACCAAAAGAAACAATTAAACGATGTTTCTTACCTAGATTCTTGTTGTTTGGAAGCCCACGAACACCAATCTTCGATCTCTTGACCAACCGAGCCTCGAATCAACATTTTCTCTCTCTACACTCTCTCTCTATAAATTTAGGTGTTGAGTGCAAATGAGAGTTGCTTAGCTGATCCGTCTATATATATATATCAGGCGTTCCCGAGACTTTAAACTTATCAAGATCATGACCCGAAGAGTTAACTTGGTCTAACACCCATAATCATCCTATTTTCATTAAATGGTCTCGTCTAAGCCCATTATTATTATTTGGCCTGCTTAGAAAATTTTCCAGGTGTTACAAGTCCACCCCCCTTATTTAGGTTTCGTCCCCGAAACCTATTATTCCTCGAACAATCGTGGGTAGTGCAGCCTCATTTCCTCTTCTGTCTCCCACGTAGACTCAGATCCCTTCCTGTGCCTCCACTGTACATGCACAAGAGGAACTACTTTATTTCTCAGCCTCGTCTCTTTTCTATCAATGATCGCCACTGGTTGCTCCACATAATTGACCCGTTCATCTACTTCGATATCCTCCAGTGGAACAATCATATCTTCGTCTGCCAAACACTTTCTCAGATGAGATACGTGGAATGTCGGGTGAATTCCACTTAACTCATCTGGCAACTCCAACCAATAGGCCACTTCTCCTACACGGGAAATGATTCGGAAAGGGCCTATATACCGCGGGCTCAGCTTGCCCCGCTTCCTGAACCGAATGATTCCTTTCCAAGGTGAGACCTTTAACATAACCCGATCACCCACTTGGAACTCAATTGGTCTGCATCGTTTATCGGCATACGACTTCTGTCTGTCTTTGGCTGCCTTCATGTAGGCCTTGATCTTTTCAAGCTTTTCAGTCGTAGCCTCGACTACCTCGACGCTCCCCAATTCCTTCTGACCAATGTCACCCCAACAAGCGGGTGTCCTGCATCTCCTACCGTATAGCATCTCATAAGGTGGCATACCAATGCTAGCATGATAGCTGTTGTTGTATGAGAAGTCAACTAACGGTAAGTGGTCATCCCAATTTCCCCCAAAATCAATCACACATGCCCGGAGCATGTCCTCTAATGTCTGAATGGTCCTTTCTGACTGACCCTCAGTCCGGGGATGATAAGCCGTACTAATATGTAACCTCGTCCCCATAGCATCATGGAATTTCTTCCAGAATTTGGATGTAAACCGGGTGTCACGATCAGACACAATTGACACCGGTACACCATGACGAGTCACAATCTCTTTGATGAAAAGATCGGCCAACCTCGCGTATCGGTAGGAAGTGAGCGCTCTTCGTCAACCGGTCAACAATAACCCATATGGCATCATACCCTTTTGGAGTACGCGACTGCTTCATAATGAAATCCATGGTGATGTGCTCCCACTTCCATTCCGGTATATCCAAAGGTTGAATCTTCCCATACGGCTTCTGATGCTCTGCCTTTACTTGCAAACAAGTGAGGCTTTTACTCACATACTCCACCACATCGCGTTTCATACCCGGCCACCAATAATCTTTCTTCATGTCTTGGCACATCTTGGTAGCACCGGGGTGAATGGAGTATCGAGTCTTGTGGGCTTCGTCCATAATCTTCATTCATAGATCCCCAAAACGAGGAATCCACATCCGCCCGAATCGAGTCTTGACACCAAATGTGTTGTCACCCAACTCCGTGATCAGACCTCTCATTCGTTTTGAGTTAAGATGGTCTTCCTTCACCGCCTCATCTTGAAACTCTTTGACTTGCTTCATCTCATCCGAGGTCATAATCAGCTGGTATGCCTTCACCCGTATCGGCTTGGGCCTCTCCTTTCGGCTAAGGGCGTCCGCCACCACATTGGCTTTGCCCGGATGGTAATGGATCTCGCAATCGTAATCCTTTATAAGCTCCAACCATCGCCTCTGTCTCATATTTAAATCCCTCTGTTCAAAGAAATACTTCAAGCTTTTGTGGTCGGTGAAGATGGTGCACTTCGTCCCGTAGAGATAGTGCCTCCAAATCTTTAATGCAAAGACCACAGCTGCTAGCTCCAAGTCATGAGTAGGATAATTAACCTCATGAACTTTCAACTGTCGGGATGCATAGGCTATAACCTTTACTCTTTGCAATAACACGCACCCCAATCCTGAGTAGGAAGTATTAGAATAAACCACCATGTCTTCGCTTCCATCGGGCAATGCCAATACAGGAGCTTGGGTCAACCTCGCCTTCAATTCTTCAAACGCTTTCTCTTGAGCTTGACCCCACACAAACTTTACATCTTTCCGGGTCAACTTGGTCAGTGGAGAAGCAATCTTGGAGAAGTCCTGAATGAATCTTCTATAATAGCCTGCCAAACCCAAGAAACTACGGATCTGGGATGGCGTCTTTGGAGACGTCCATTGCATCACTACTTCCACCTTTGCTGGATCGACCATAATCCCCTCCGGATTAACCACGTGACCCAATAATTAAACTTCACGCAACCAGAATGCGCACTTGGAGAACTTGGCGTACAATTTCTCCCTTCTTAATGTTTCCAATACTTCTCGAATGTCACCAGCATGTTCTGTCCCACTTTTTGAATAAATCAGGATGTCATCAATAAACACGATCACTGATTTATCCAACATCGGCCGACACACTCGGTTCATCAAATCCATAAAAGCAGCCGGCGCATTGGTCAAACCAAAAGACATGACAAGAAACTCGTAGTGACTGTAGTGTGTATGAAAAGCTGTTTTAGGAATATCTTGTTCGTTCACTTTTAGCTGATGGTAGCCCGATCGAAGATCTATTCGTGAAAACAAACTGGCGCCTTGAAGCTGATCAAACAAATCATCGATTCTCAGCAAGGGGTATCTGTTCTTCACCGTCAACTCATTCAGCTCGCGGTAGTCGATGCACATCCTCATACAACCATCTTTCTTCTTTACAAACAGGACCGGAGCACCCCAAGGTGAGATACTCGGCCTAATGAACCCCTTATCTAGCAGCTCCTGCAACTGCTCCATCAACTCTTTCATTTCCGTCAGAGCCAATCGATACGGTGCTTTGGCTACAGGTTGAGCACCCGGTATCAGGTCGATCTGGAACTCGATCTCTCGGTCAGGTGGCAATCCCGATAAGTCCTCCGGGAACACGTCTGGAAAATCACACACAACCGGAACATCAATTAGTTGTGGTGTTGTCGTTTCCACATCTTTCACATAACATAAGTAGGCGCTACATCCGCGCCTCATACACTTTCCCGCCACAGCCATTGAGATCACCTTCGGAATTGTAGTAACCCGATCACCATAAACCGTCACTGAACTACCGTCGGGCGCTGTCAAATGAATCATCTTCTTGCGACACACAATGTTCGCCTCGAAGTCCGCCAACTAATCCATCCCAAGCACCAAATCGAAATCACCTAAGGCTTACCACAATTAGTTTAACCGGAGATCCATGACCTCCTAACTCCATATCGCAGTCTCCTATCGTCTCGGAAATCCTGACAGACTTACCTAAGGCGGTTTCTACATCAAGGAGCTTATCAATACTTTTATTCCTATTGGGCAACTTAGCATAGAAAAACAACAGAAACAAAACTCTTTCTAGCTCTGGAATCAAACAACATGGGAGACAGAGTTTGATTTACTAGATACATACCTGTCACGATATCGGGGCCCATCCTAGCCTGCTCCGGCATTATCGTGAACACCCTGCGCCCTCTGCCCTTGGCTTCTTGCAATCCCTGCTTATGTGGCCCCTTCCGCTGCAGTTGTAGCATCGTACACACTCTCTGGTCACGTGACCTTGCTTCCCACATCGGAAACAGACATTGGTTCCCAATTTACATTCCACGAGGTGTTCTTTGGCACACTTACCACACTTCCTAATCCTCGCACCAAACGAAGCTACACGCCGGTCCTCCGTCCTTGCAACCTTTGTGTTGAGGGTGGCACTATCACGTCCAACCCGCTTTCCATGCAAGTTCTTGTCATCATTATTCTTCGTGTTTTCTTCAATAGCATTCGTCTCCTTCACCGCCCTAATTGCCTCAGTTATCATGGATGGTAGAATCGCCTGTAGGGCCTGTTGGACTCCCTCAACAACAGCCTCTTTCATGGCGATCCTCAAACTAGTGCCATCATCGATGCCTTCCATGTGAGGGGCCTCGGGCTCTTCGAGTGCCATTTCAACCGCCCTAGCCATACTTCTCACGACACGCGGTTCGGCACCACGTTCGCCACAACCCCTATCTGGCAAAACCTTAGAATATCTACCTCTAGTCATCCTCTATCACACATAGAAAGATTCAAACACTAACACGGTCATTCAAGGAAATAGCTCAGTTTATGTCAAGTATAGTAAGTCTCTAATTACAGTGGCCAGTTGTGATTAGCCACTCACTTTACTCTTCGCACCCCGAGCATTACCCGTCCTGACTAAATTAGTATCTAAGTCTAACAGTACACATAAACCATATTACATGCGCAAATAATACCAGTTAATCTTTAAGAAAATACCTGATGGCACGCAGCTACTCAGATGGCATTCCTTTCCTTTCTGTCCCATTTTTAGTTTAAGTTTAGGTTTATTTTGAAAATTTACCCGTTTCACTTAAACTTTGGCTCTGATACCACCTTGTAAGGCCCCATTCCCGGGCACCTCACAGCTGGTCTGTCATCGCATATAAATCATACTCTTATTTAAATCATCGTAGCGGAATCAGTAAAAGAACTTTTTCATTTTAATATAAATGCTTTTGCAAAGTAATACAACACTCATTACAAAATATCGTTTGTTTGCATTACAATACAAAAACATTAACAAAAGAATGCCATCCCAAAAGAGCTGAGTAGCCGCCTCGTGCCATCCCCAGCAACAATACCTGCCAACTGGAAACACATAAAAAGTCAGCGTTGCTGAGTGAGTTCTAGTTTTTATAATAAACATACTTCGTTTCCATTAAAAACCATTCTTTTCTTTACGCGATCATACATCATACGTATCCACATAGATAATATCTTTATTATCTCTTTCGTTTATTTATTCATTCATCCTTTATAACTTTTCTTGTACATTGGATATCATTTGTACCAATACCATATACCCAAACTTTCTTAGCTACTGGGCCGAAGTCAATCCGGAGACAGCAAAGCGTATGCCACAGTACTGGGCTAAAGTCATTAAATGAACAGTAAAGCGTATGCCACAGTACTGGGCCGAAGTCTATGGAGAGACAGCTAAACGTGGTGCCGCAGTACTAGAGGTAAGCGGTAGAGGTACCATACGTATGGCAATCACAAAGAAGGACCCGTTTACCTTATGCAATGCTTACAAGACTTATTTCGTTAGTTCATTAATGCATGTATTCGTCGTCATATTTCTTTTTCACTTATTCATTATTACATGCATTCATCGTCAAGTTCCTCTTTCATTATCTTTCACTTTACGTTACATAATACTTCGTTTATTTGTCATCATAATACGTAAAGTTATGGAAAGATATATGTACATTATCATAAGGAACACGCATACCATTCATACATCATCATACCAGGTGTCATGCTCACATATCATAGCTTATGTAATAACATGCAACATCATTATCATCATTCCTAACCCTTACTCGCATATCATTATATGCATAAACATACAGCATTACTATTATGCCCGATGAGGACCATCTATAAGCCTACAAGGTGTCATACGCACATAACCTACATCAACAGTCATCTACAGGCACTTATGGAAAATTCCATGTCAGGACTTACTCCTGCACTTTCCCCCGAAAGCCAAAATCCAACTATGCATCTCCTTGAGTTCAACAGCTCTAATTATCCTTCCTAAACCTTGGTAAATCATACTAGGACATCATACAAACACATACAAGTCCACATTCATAGTTTAAACATACAACACATGATTACACCCAAATGGGTCAAACATACACTTTATAAAATCGGGTTTTATATGTGTTCCAGCCCCAAAATCGTTTGAAAACATATAAATGAGGGGTCCTAGAACTCACCTGTACTTGATGAGTAGCTTCTCAATCAAGCTTTAAAAGAGAGGGTTGCACTACACCACCTACAGATAAGTTAACACTCAAAGGAGTTAATTTCTGCCTAATTTCGCTGCTAGATTCGCTGATAGATTCTCTGCTAGATTTGCTGATAGATTCTCTGCTAGATTCGCTGATAGATTCTCTGCTAGATTCGCTGCTAGATTCTCTGCTAGATTTCGCCTGCTGAGTTTCTTTTGGATGACAATGTCAGCGAATCAACCAGAGAATCTATAGATTCGCTGATAGATTCTCTACTAGATTCTCTACTAGGTTCTCTGCTAGGTTCTCTAGACGAATACATAGGTTCGCTGGATAAATACTTAGGTTCGCTGAATGAGCTGAAAATTACGAACCAACCAATTTTTAACCCAAAACTTCGATCTTTTACACCCAAACCTTGGGTTATCATCCAGGAAGCTATATCTAAGCTTTTTACATGTTTTCTTACATAAAAACATGAGTTTTTGGGCGATTCTTGCCACTTTCAAAAACCCCAAAACTAGAATCCGGGTTTTTCACCAAAAGAAACAATTAAACGATGTTTCTTACCTAGATTCTTATTGTTTGGAAGCCCACGAACACCAATCTTCGATCTCTTGACCAACCGAGCCTCGAATCAACACTTTCTCTCTCTACACTCTCTCTCTAGAAATTTAGGTGTTGAGTGCAAATGAGAGTTGCTCAGCTGATCCGTCTATATATATATCAGGCGTTCCCAGGACCTAAACTCATGAAGCTCATGACCCGAAGAGTTAACTTGGTCTAACACCCATAATCATCCTATTTTCATTAAATGGTCTCGTCTAAGCCCATTATTATTATTTGGCCTGCTTAGAAAATTTTCCGGGTGTTACAAGACCGCCGCTAGTGTGTTGCCGAGAGGCTTAGGGTTTTCCGAGAAGATAACCTTGGAGAATGAATCTGGACTTTTAAAATCGTGGATGTTCTTTGGAGGTTTATTAATCTGGGAGCAAGTTTGTGATTGCAAAACTAGTCCCCCTTCAAACTAATATGATCCATCTTAACCTAAATTGTTTTAATTAATTATAATTGTATAACAAAGTTAGATCGTAAAATAAATTACGCGAGAACAAAGTAAGTAAGGTTGGACTAAAGGTGTTAACTTGGAAGTACGGGGTGTCACATCATCCCCTTGTTGATGGAATTTTCATCCCGAAAATTAGAACATCAGGGTCACGAAAAACGCCAGTTTTAACAGCGACAACGAAGGAGTGTTCATAAGTTTACACATGGTAAGGTTTATGGAATTTTTAAAATTTCCAGAATAACCCAAAACAACAAAATATAAGGTTTCGTAAGAGCTGCGACATCATCCCCATGTTTTGGATTAGTGTTTATTTGGATTAGTGTTTTGATAAACATAACCTATAGTTAGGTTAACAGAAATCACGTTCATTTTGTACCAACTACACATAGTTACGTACTAACAACACATAACTCCGGGGTAAGGTAACAGGGTTAACCTGGAAAGTACGAGATGTCACATCATCCCCTTGTTAAAGGAATTTTCATCCCGAAAATTAGAATGTTAAGTTCAGTTAAACTCATGAGATTTAGTGATTTCTAACGTGTATTAAAAAATGAAATTAGTCCAACAAGAAAGACTTGTAAGGTTTTGACAGAGTTATGACATCATCCCCTTGTTGAAGGGAATTTCGCCTCGAAATTTAAAGGAAAGATATCTTAAGAATGGATACCTTAAGAAGTAGATGTCTGATTGTTGAACAACTGTGGGTACTTCTTCTTCATCTGATCCTCGCGTTCCCAGGTAAACTCTGACCCATGCTTTGAGTTCCAACGGACCTTGACGATTGGGATACGACTATGTTTGAGCGTTTTGACCTCTCGGTCCGTAACTTCCACCGGTTCCTCAAAGAAACGCAGTTGTTCATCCACATGTATCTCATCTAACGGAACGACGAGAGTCTCATCTGCAAGGCATTTCCTCAGGTTCGAAACATGGAACACATTGTGTACTCCACTAAGTTCTTCGGGTAGGTTTAACTGATAGGCTACGGGGCCAATCCGTTTCACAATCTCAAACGGTCCCACATATCTAGGGTTTAGTTTTCCATGTCTCCCGAAACGTATAACACCTTTACAAGGTGACACTTTCAAAAGTACTTTGTTACCAATTTGAAATTCCAACGGTTTGTGGCGTTTATCTGCGTAACTCTTTTGTCGGTCACGTGCTGCAGTCATGCGGTTACGAATTTGCACGATCTTCTCAATCGTCTCGTGCACAAGTTCAGGACCTCTAAGTTGACTTTCGCCAACTTCCGCCTAGCAAATAGGTGATCGGCACTTACGCCCATATAGTGCCTCAAACGGAGCAGCTTTGATTGATGTGTGATAACTGTTATTGTAAGAAAACTCAACTAATGGTAAGTGAGTTTCCCAACTGATGGGTTTGTTAGAACACTAAAACATAGTTTAACCTTTAAACTTTTCAGAAAACGCAGCGGATATAATGGATTATAACAAGTTTATAATCTGAAAATTTCGTGTTCTAAATGTGTTTTTAAGATGAAAACAAAACCCATAACAATAAGGATCTTAAATATATGAATGGACAAGCTATGTATGCATAAAAACAACATAAAATCACAGCTTGAATGAGCTGTGATGTCTACCTTCTTCCAGCAAGAAAGTCGACTTTATGGAGCTGTTGGAGGCTTCAAAAACGTCCAAGAATAGGGCTGAAAGTTGGCCAAGACTTCAAGCTAGAAGTCCTCAAACGTCTATACCCACAAGCCTTGAAGCAAACACCTTAGTTGCTAGGATTTGTACACCAAAACTTGAAGAACAAGCTGCCCAAAACCTCTTGAAACCGTGAGTTTTTGGAGAGAGATGAGAGAGCTTTCTTTTGGTTTAGTTGCATGCAAAATGAGAAGAATGGAGAGCAAAAATGAAGACTCCAAGAACCATTGATTGTGTGTGTGTTTATCAAAGACAAGGAGCCAATGATAATAAGGCTAGGGGCGGCCGAAATTTGAAACCCAAAAGGGTTTCCCCCCCATTTTCAATATCACACATTCACTAGTTGTATGGTCTTTTAACTAGTCATACAACTAACCATTTAGTTGCATGTACTAGTTATATAACTTATATAATTAACCATTTAACATATAAGTTATAATTTTGCTCATTTTTATTTGATGTCATCTAACTAATTTAAATGATGTTTCAAATAATATTATTGAACAAAGTATCCTAATAAGTTGTTCCTTCTCATATGCAATTTATTTAGAAAACCCATTTTCTAAATTGGTGTAAATATTTAATTGCATGATCTCATCATCAATTAAATATTAATTGGTGTTTGCTATGCTTGTTATTGGGTATAACCCGACTTGGATCATAATGTACTAACCACATCAATATTCTAAGTGTCTTGGGCACACAGAATCCTACAATCTCCCACTTGCCCAAGATTCATAGAAGATTGATGCAAGCAGTAAATACCGCCTAACAACGGTTTACTACCCTTAATACGCATGACTTATAGCCATTTAATAACATCATCCCTTTCAAGTACCCTACTTGAAATGATTTAGGTGAATAAATCATCTATCCTTTTGTTACAGATGTCATGTTAAATCCAAGGACACAGAATGATCATTCCTTGTTGATTTAACTTAATCAGGCCTTAGACATCTAACTCTCAACGAATAAGAGGAACAAATTCCATCTTGACTACATACGTTTCTCACAAACACCTCGTGTTATACCTAAACATACCCTTATGTACTGTCCACTATTTCAGGACAGTGAAGAATTAGCTTAAGGTATAATACTTGGTGAGTATCAAAACCCAATATGTATCTCAGGTCAGAGGATACCAAATGATATTCGCCTTTACTCAAATTTACTTATGATCAATCAATAAGATTCCATGTAGTAAAATTTGAGATGCGGGTTAGTCCAATATTTGTATCCCACAAATATCTATGAACCTTGGTAGCAACCCATTGCTCTATATTCATCCTTATGAATATCAACCAATCCTAGTTCATAATAGTCTTACCTTCAAGCTTGTTCCCACAAGTTTGAACGACTACGGACATTTAGAGTAAACATTTTACTCATGGATTAAACATGCTAAATAGGAATATTATTTGAAACATTATAACCAAATAATTTTATTCAAATAATAGAAAGTTCCATATATCCAAATACAAAATTTACAGATCAAGTCCAATCACTAGAATATCGAAGTCCCATGGCACAAGTATGACCTTCATGCTTTGCCTTTTCAAGGAGCTTCGTGAGAGGATTCGCAACGTTTTGATCCGTGTGAACTTTGCGAATACATATCTTTCCCTTTTCAACTTCATCTCGTATGTAGTTGAATCTCCGCTCAATGTGCCTAGTCTTTTGATGAGCACGGGGTTCCTTGATTTGTGCAATCGCACCCTCGTTATCACAAAAGATCTCTAGGGGGTCCTGAATGGAAGGGACAACCCCTAGATCGGCAATGAATTTCTTCAAACATGCAGCTTCTTGAGCTGCCAATGAGGCGGCGACGTATTCTGATTCTGTAGTTGATAGAGCCACCACATCCTGCTTGGAGCTCTTCCAAGAAACCGCTCCTCCATTTAGAATGAAAATGTATCCCGATTGTGACCGAGAATCATCACGATCGGTTTGGAAACTCGCATCCGTGTAACCTTTTACAACGAGTTCCTCGTCACCAGATCCATAGATTAGGAACATATCTCTTGTCCTCCTTAGGTACTTAAGTATGTTCTTAACAGCCATCCAATGACTGTTTCCAGGATTCTGCTGGTAACGGCTTGTCATGCTTAAGGCGCATGACACATCCGGTCGAGTGCATATCATTGCATACATGATGGATCCTATAGTAGATGCGTATGGGATTGCCTTCATGCTGTCTTGCTCATCCTTTGAGCTTGGACATTGAGTCGTACTCAATATCGTTCCTCTTTGAATAGGTACTGTACCTTTCTTAGAGTTTTCCATCTTGAACCTTTTCAAGATCTTATCAATGTATGCACTTTGATTCAAACCAATCAACCGCCTTGATCTATCCCTATAGATCTTTATTCTCAGAATATAGGCGGCTTCAACAAGATCCTTGATGGAAAAACAACTTCCAAGCCAGGTTTTTACACCTTCCAAGGTTGGAATGTTATTTCCAAATAGTAGTATGTCATCAACATACAATACTAGGAAAGTTATTATGCTCCCACTAGCCTTTTTATACACGCAAGCCTCATCATTGTTTTTGATGAAGCCAAATTTCTTGACCTCCTCATCAAAACGATGATTCCAACTTCTCGATGCTTGTTTCAATCCATAGATTGATTTCTTTAACTTGCATGCTTTATTAGGATGTTTTGGATCAACAAAACCTTCAGGCTGAACCATATAGACATCTTCCTCAAGATATCCATTTAGGAAAGCGGTTTTGACATCCATTTGCCAAATCTCATAATCATAATGAGCAGCTATGGCAAACAATATCCTTATAGACTTTAGCATCGCAACAGGTGAGAAGGTTTCATCATAATCAACCCCTTGAGTTTGAGTGAAACCCTTTGCTACAAGTCTAGCTTTATAAGTATCCAAGTTTCCATGCATATCGTTTTTCTTCTTGAAAACCCACTTACTTCCAACTACCTTGGAATTAAGAGGTGGTACAACAAGTTCCCAAACTTGGTTGTCATACATGGATTGCATCTCAACGTTCATGGCTTCTAGCCATTTGTCACAATCCGCATTGGACATTGCATTATGGTAAGTGGTTGGTTCATCAGAATCTACCACATAGCATCCATCCATGAAAAATCCATATCTTTCAGGTGGATTACTAGTTCTACCACTTCTGCGAACGTGTTGTGTGTATTGATCAACCCCTTGATCTTCCTCAACATCCTCATGTTGAGTGCTAGTTTCAACCAAACGTGTATCGGGTTGTGGTTCTTGATCCTCTTCAAGATCCACTGTTCTAATCCCAGCTCCTTCCATAAGGAACTTAGCTTCTAAGAACTCACCCTTTCTGGCAACAAACACCTTTTGTTCCAGTGGATCGTAGAAATAATATCCCATAGAATCTCTAGGATATCCAACAAAGATACACTTGGTGGATCGGACTTCCAATTTGTTTGGGGTGGGAGTCTTAACATAAGCCTCACATCCCCAAACCCTTAAGTATGATAGGGATGGAACTCTTCCATGCCATATCTCAAAAGGTGTCCTTTCCACCTTTTTGGTTGGGGCCATATTTAGAATACGGGCCGCGGAGAGCAAAGCGAAACCCCAAAATGATAGAGGTAATGTGCTTCTAGCCATCATAGATCGGACCATATCCAATAAGGTTCGATTCCTCCTCTCAGACACACCATTATGTTGTGGTGTTCCAGGTGGAGTGAGTTGTGAGACAATCCCACAACTCCTAAGATGATCTTGAAAAACATCACTTAGGTATTCACCTCCTCTATCGGTACGGAGAATTTTAATTGACTTATTGAGTTGATTTTCTACTTCATTCTTGAAGATTTTGAACATTTCAAAAGCTTCATCTTTGTGCCTCAATAAGTACACATACCCATAGCGACTATAGTCGTCGGTAAAGGTAATGAAGTATCTTTCACCATTCCTAGTCATTGGCTTAAAAGGACCACATACATCCGAATGTATGATTCCTAATAAATCTTTTGCCCTTTCAGTAGTTCCACTAAAGGGCGCCTTAGTCATCTTGCCTTGTAAACAAGATTCACAAACATCAAATGAATCACATTCATTTGCTTTTAAAAGACCATTCTTTTGAAGTGTTTGTAAACGTTTCTTGTTTATATGACCAAGACGACAATGCCAAAGATAGGTATCACTCAAGTCCAACTTGAGTTTCTTGGTGTTTGCTTGGTACAATGAACTATTTAAAGTATTTTCATGAACCAATTCATAAATACCATTAATTGGTATAGCTTTAAAATAGAACATACCATTTAAAGAAACATGAATATCATTTTCAATAAAAGATAAAACATAATCATAATGTCTTAATTGAGATACAGAAATAATGTTCCTAGTCAAACTAGGAGCATACAAAACATTCTTCAAAATAACTTCCAAACCATTTGGAAGTCTTAGGATGTAGTCCCCACGAGCTTCAACTAAGACTTTAGTTCCATTGCCCATGAAGAGGCTAACATCCCCTTTCTTGAAGTCCTTACTTCTTGTGAACCCCTGCAACAAATTGCAAATATGAGTTCCACATCCGGTATCCAATACCCATGTGTTTGAAGATATAACATTAAGATCAATATGTATCATGTATATTGTACCTGAGGTCTGCCCGGCATCCCTCTTTGCTTTCAACTCTTGGAGATGGACAGGACAATTTCTTGCCCAATGTCCTATCTCCCCACACTTGAAGCATGGGTCATTAGTAGCAACCTTTTGCTTCTTCTCTTGTGCTTTGGGTGGTACCCTTACCACCCCTTTCCCTTTTCCCCAAACAGGTCCCTTACCCTTGGCAACCTTTGCCTTGGGTGCGGGATGAGGCCTCTTGTTGTTCCCACCTTCATTGATGGTGAGAACGGGTAAAACCTTTTTACCCATGGCCGCCTCGGCCGTTTTGAGCATTGAGTGAAGCTCACCAATGCTTTTGTCCCATGCATTCATGTTGTAGTTCAACACGAATGTCTCGAACCTCTTGGTTAGGCCATTTAGGATCAAATCTGTGGCCAACTCCTTCGAGACGGGACAATTTAGCCTCTCGAGGCGGTCAATATGACTTTTCATCTTAAGTACATAAGATGAAACAGATTGGTTGTCGTCCATACGACATGCATGGAGCGCTCGAACCGTTTCGAACCGCTCAACCCTTGCTTGCTGTTGGAACGTTTCCTTCAGCTGGGTTATCATGTCGTAAGCTCTGTGATGTTCATACTCCTTTTGGAGATCCGGAGTCATGCTCGCTAGCATGAGACAAGACACTTGGACGGAGTCCTCAGTGTATTTCAGCCAATCATTAAAGGCCTCCTCATCATCCTCGCTAGGTTGATCAGGGATAGGGTCGTCTAAAACATATGATCTTCTCTCTTGCTTGAGAACAATTCTCAAGTTTCGATACCAATCAATAAAATTGTTATGATTTAGACGTTCCTTTTGGAGGATCGCTCGTAGTGATTGGTTTGACGCGGACGAGTTATCGTGATTTTCATTATTGGTGGCCATCTACAAAATTTAACAAAGATCAATTTTAGTATTTTCGATATTGCTAATTTTAATATTTAATGCCTTTTAAGGTCAATTTTATATTAAAATCTAGAACCCAACATTACATTTAAATTGTGGTTAGGTGACCTTTATCCCACTATTTAAATTAATAAGGTGGTCAACGATTGACGATTGCAACCATTTGCAACTTCTAGAGGTATGGGATCGACTTTTAAGCATCATATGCAAAGTCGGCATGTTAATCCCATCAACACCTATTTGGAAACCATATTTTAGGTGATCCATTCAACATGGTTTGCAAATCAAGTTACCCTACTTGCACACACATGTGAGTTTACCAACATAGGTGGTTAGGTGACCTTTATCCCACCAATGTGGTATTCCCACCTTAAGTCATAAGTTCCCTCAAAATGGTTGGGTGACCTTTATCCCATTTAGAGTTTCCAAATGACTTAAGTGTTGTGCAAAAGGATGGTGTTAAACTTGTTTGTTAAATGTTTAGAGGTTTCATAATTCTAGTTTAGAAAACTCTATGTACTTGTATTTGTATGCTTTCAAATACAAGGTACCCTATGGTTCTTTGATTAAAACCTATTTTAATCTTTAAAATCATTTTAATAACCTTTTATTAACCTTTAATAATCATCAATTTTCAGCTTGTTAAGTTTGTTAATGAGTTTGTTTTGAATATCCAAATATCAACCAAACAATCAAAACAACAAACAATCAACCAAGCATAAACATTAACAATCATATGTGCATAACCATAGCCCTTATGTTGACAACACTTGTTTGCCATCACAAGTGTTGTCTTTGGTCTTTCTAAGGGTCAAACATATCATAAAGGTTCCAAGAACCTCCCACTAGAAACCGCATCCAAATGCTCCATGTTTCTTGTGTCTTTGTGTCCATCTTTGGGTCTTGATCTTGTACATCTTCCTTTTACAAAATTGTATCCTAATACATTTTTCTAGTAAAGGAAATGAGCCTAATCTATTATTACATAACCAAATGAATGAATAATTACAACCCAAATGAATAAAACAAATATTACAACCAAATTGAATGAATAAAACAACCATTTGAATCATCCAAACAACACAAGGTCAATGGCTAGGTTATGCACAACAACATCCAATGATCATATCATCTATTCATATAATGAAAACCCCATTTAAAACCCCAAATTTCAGCCAACATAAACTGAAATTTTGGGTTTTAATCATTGTCCAAACAACCAACATTTCATAATATGTTTCTTTCAAGGTCTAATCACTAGCATGTGTGATATGACCTTGAAAGTTTGGGGAATCATTCATATAAACTATAACAGCCCAAAATCAGCCTATAACATGTCTAATATCATCTTTTAAAACCAATTTCAAAAGATGAATCAAGCAAGCCATCCATATAACCGGCTCTAGATGCCATTGATGGGTTTGTTAGAACACTAAAACATAGTTTAACCTTTAAACTTTTCAGAAAACGCAGCGGATATAATGGATTATAACAAGTTTATAATCTGAAAATTTCGTGTTCTAAATGTGTTTTTAAGATGAAAACAAAACCCATAACAATAAGGATGTTAAATATATGAATGGACAAGCTATGTATGCATAAAAACAACATAAAATCACAGCTTGAATGAGCTGTGATGTCTACCTTCTTCCAGCAAGAAAGTCGACTTTATGGAGCTGTTGGAGGCTTCAAAAACGTCCAAGAATAGGGCTGAAAGTTGGCCAAGACTTCAAGCTAGAAGTCCTCAAACGTCTATACCCACAAGCCTTGAAGCAAACACCTTAGTTGCTAGGATTTGTACACCAAAACTTGAAGAACAATCTGCCCAAAACCTCTTGAAACCGTGAGTTTTTGGAGAGAGATGAGAGAGCTTTCTTTTGGTTTAGTTGCATGCAAAATGAGAAGAATGGAGAGCAAAAATGAAGACTCCAAGAACCATTGATTGTGTGTGTGTTTATCAAAGACAAGGAGCCAATGATAATAAGGCTAGGGGGCCGAAATTTGAAACCCAAAAGGGTTTCCCCCCATTTTCAATATCACACATTCACTAGTTGTATGGTCTTTTAACTAGTCATACAACTAACCATTTAGTTGCATGTACTAGTTATATAACTTATATAATTAACCATTTAACATATAAATTATAATTTTGCTCATTTTTATTTGATGTCATCTAACTAATTTAAATGATGTTTCAAATAATATTATTGAACAAAGTATCCTAATAAGTTGTTCCTTCTCATATGCAATTTATTTAGAAAACCCATTTTCTAAATTGGTGTAAATATTTAATTAAATGATCTCATCATCAATTAAATATTAATTGGTGTTTGCTAAGCTTGTTATTGGGTATAACCCGACTTGGATCATAACGTACTAACCACATCAATATTCTAAGTGTCTTGGGCACACAGAATCCTACACCAACTACTGCGAAATCAATAACGCACGCGCGTAACATGTCTTCCAATGTCTGGATTGTACGCTCACTCTGGCCATCGGTTTGGGGATGATATGCAGTGCTCATGTCGAGCCGTGTCCCCAACGATCGTTGCAAAAGATTGTAGAAATATGAAGTGAATCGAGCGTCACAAGCGGAGATGATAGAAATTGGCACACCATGTTGAGAGACTATTTCCCTTAGGTAAATACGTGTTAACTTCTCCATTCTATTAGTCTCTCTAATTGGTAAGAAGTGTGCGGATTTTGTCAAACGATCTACAATCACCCAAATAGTATCACATCCGCTGGGAGTCCGAGGCAGTTTCGTAATAAAGTCCATTGATATCTGCTCCCACTTCCATACTGGAATTTCTTGTTGTTGAAGTAAACCAGATGGTCTTTGATACTCCACGTTGACCTTAGAATAGGTTAAGCATCTACTTACATAAGTGGCAATATCAGCTTTCATGTTTGGCCACTGTTGGGTTTGATAGAACATAAAACATAGTTTAACCATTTAAACTTTGTGAAAAACGCAGCGGAAATGAACTTTATAATATGTATATAAACTGAAATTTTAGGTTCTTATTTTGATATTATAAGTTACAAACAAACCCAAGAACAAAGAGGATCTTATATATGTGAATGATGCTAGCTATGAAATCACAAACAACACATTATGGACAACTATAAAGAAGCTGCCATAATCTACCTTTCAGCAGCAAGAGGTTCGAAAATGGAGGATGTTCTTGACCAATAAAAACGACCAAGGCACCAAAGGAGGTCCTCTCAAGCTGGTATACCCCAAGCTCTATAGCAAACACTTCTTGCTAGGGAGAAAACAACACCAAAAGAACTCAAAACCAATCCCTTTTACCTTGCTGTGGTAGTGAGGTTTTGGAGAGAGAGAGAGAGAGGAGAGTTTTCTTCAAGATTTGCATGTATTGAGAGAAGACAATTGATGAGTGTTAGACTAGTTATGATATGTGTGTTTTTAAGAAAGCAAAAGCCAACCACTTAAAAGGGGGGGGGGCGGCCGAAAATATTATTTCAAAAGGGTTTCCCCTTTAAACTAAACACACACATTATTTTAAACTAGTCATCTAATTAGTTACATAATTAACGTTTTTATTGTATAAGTTATACACTCTTATTATTATTTGATGTTATCTAACTTACTTAAATAACACTTCAAATAATATTATTGAACAAAATATGCTAATAAGTTGTTCCTTCTCATATGCAACTTATTTAGAAAACCAATTTTCTAAATTGGTGTAAATATTTAATTGCATGATCATATCATTAATTAAATATTAATTGGTGTTTGCTAAGCTTGTTATTGGGTATAACCCGACTTGGATCATAACGTACTAACCGCATCAATATTCTACGTGTCTTTGACATATTTCAAAAGGGGGGGGTGAAAATAATATTTCAAAAGGGTTTCCCCTGAGGTCTGCCCGCATCCCTCTTTGCTTTCAACTCTTAGAGATGGACAGGACAATTTCTTGTCCAATGTCCAATCTCCCCACACTTGAAGCATGGGTTATTAGTAGCAACCTTTCACTTCTTCTCTTGTGGTTTGGGTGGCAACCTTGCCACCCTTTTCCCCTTTCCCCATACGGGTTACTTACCCTTGGCAACTTTTGCCTTGGGTGCGGGATGAGGCCTTTTCTTGATCCCACCTTCATTGATGGTGAGAATATGTAAAACCCTTTTACCCATGCCCGCCTCAGCCATTTTGAGCATTGAGTGAATCTCACCAATGCTTTTGTCCTAAGCATTCATGTTGTAGTTTAACACGAACATCTCGAACTTCTTGGTAAGGCCATTGAGGATTAAATCCGTGGCCAATTCCTTCGAGACGGGACAATTAAGCCTTTCGAGGCGGTCAATGTGGCTTTTCATCTTAAGTACATAAGATGAAACCTATTGGTTGTCGTCCATACGACATGCATGGAGTGCTCGAACCATTTCGAAGCGCTCAACCCTCGCTTGCTGCTGGAACGTTTCCTTCAGCTGGGTTATCATGTCATAAGCTTCGTGATGTTCATACTACCTTTGGAGATCCGGAGACTTGCTTGTTAGCATGAGGCAAGACACTTGGACGGAGTCCTCAGTGTACTTCAGCCAATCAGTATAGGCCTCCTCATCATCCTCAGCAGGTTGATCGGGGATAGGGTCGTCTAAAACATATGATCGTCTCACATGCTTGAGAACGATTCTTAAGTTTCGATACCAATCAATGATATTGTTATGATTTAGACGTTCCTTTTGGAGAATCACTCGTAAAGATTGGGCGGACGTGGATGAGTTATCATGATTATCATTATTGGTGGCCATCTACAAAATTTAACAAAGATCTAGTTTAGTATTTTCGATATTGCTATTTTTAATAATTAATTAATGCCTATTAAGGTCATTTTCATATTAAAATATAGAACCCAACATTACATTTAAATTGTGTTTAGGTGACCTTTATCCCACGATTTAAATTAATAAGGTGGTCAACGATTGACGGTTGCAACCATTTGCAACTTCTATAGGTATGGGATCGACTTGAAACATCATATGTAAAGTCGGCATGTTAATCCCATCAACACCATTTGGAAACCACATCGTAGGTGATCCATTTGATATGGTTTGCAAATCAAGACATACTACTTACACACACGTGTGAGTTTGCCAAAATAAGCGGTTAGGTGACCTTTATCCCACGAATATGGCATTCTCACCTCAAGTCAAAAGTTCCCTCAAACTGGTTAGGTGACCTTTATCCCATTAAGAGTTCCCGAGTGACTCAAGTGTTGTGTAAAAGGACGGTTTTGATCTTATTTTAAAATATTTAGAGAATTCATAATTCTATTTAAGAAAACTCTATGTATCCATATTTGCATGCTTTCAAATATAAGATACCCTATGGTACGTTGATTAAAACCTTTTAATCTTTAACATCATTAAATAATATTAATAACCTTTTATTATCTTTTAATGATTAAGGACCATGAAAATTCAGCTTTTTATGATCATTTATTAAGATTGTTAAGCATATCCACATATCAAACAATCAACCAAAATGATAAATAAACAAGCATATACTAAACAACCACATGTGCATAACCATAGCCACTATGTTGACAACACTTGTTTGCCATCACAAGTGTTGTCATTTGGTCTTTCCTAATGGTTGAATACAACACAAAGATGAGATACCCCCACTTGAACTTGCATCCATATGCTTCAAGTCCTTCTCTTTGTGTCTTCCTCTTGTGCTTCCATCTTGTGCATCTTCATTTACAAAATTTATATCCTAATAAAAATTTTCTAATAAAGAAAACACAGTTAATCTATCTATTACATTACAAATGAATGAATAAATAAATTACATCCTAAAACTGGAACAAAGAATAATATTACAACCCAAATGAAAACAACCAAAACAAACATCCATTCCAAACCAAATCAACACAAGGTCAAGGCTAGGTTATGCACCAACATGAACAATGATCATATCATCCAAAGTAACAATGAATCCCCACTAAAACCATGAAATTTCAGCCAACACAAACTGAAATTTTGGGTTTTATTTTTGTCCAAACAAACAAACAATACAACATTCTTCTTTCAAAGTTTAATCACAAGCATGTGTGATATAACTTTGAAAGTTTGGCGATTCATAATATAAGAACATAGCAGCCCCTAAAGGGGTTTTAAAGTCCCTTAAAACGAATTCTCAAGGACAAAACAAGCTAGCTATCCACATAACCGGCTCTAGATGCCAATGTTAGGTTTGATAGTACATAAAACATAGTTTAACCATTTAAACTTTGTGAAAAACGCAGCAGGAATGAACTTAATAATATGTTTATAAACTGAAATTTCAGGTTCTTATTTTGATATTATAAGTTACAAACAAACCCAAGAACAAAGAGGATCTTATATATTTGAATGATGCTAGCTATGAAATCATAAACAACACATTATGGACAGCTATAAAGAAGCTGCCATAATCTACCTTTCAGCAGCAAGAGGTTCGAAAATGGAGGATGTTCTTGACCAAGATAAACGACCAAGGCACCAAAGGAGGTCCTCTTAAGCTTGTATACCCCAAGCTCTATATCAAACACTTCTTGCTAGGGAGAAAACAACATCAAAATAACTCAAAACCAATCCCTTTCACCTTGCTGCTGCCGTGAGGTTTTGGAGAGAGAGAGGAGAGTTTTCATCAAGTTTTGCATGTATTGAGAGAAGAGAATTGATGAGTGTTAGACTAGTTATGATATGTGTGTCTTCAAGAAAGCAAAATCCAACCTCTTAGAAGGGGGGGGGGGGGCGAAAATAATATTTCAAAAGTGTTTCCCCCTTTAAACTAAACACACACATTATTTTAAACTAGTCATCTAATTAGTTACACAAGTAACCTTTTAATTGTATAAGTTATACACTTTTATTATTATTTGACGTTATCTAACTAACTTAAATAACACTTCAAATAATATTATTGATTAAAATATGCTAATAAGTTGTTCCTTCTCATATGAAACTTATTTAGAAAACCCATTTTCTAAATTGGTGTAAATATTTAATTGCATGATCATATCATCAATTAAATATTAATTGGTGTTTGCTAAGCTTGTTATTGGGTATAACCCGACTTGAACCATAATGTACTAACGGCATAAATATTCTACGTGTATTGGGCATATAGAATCCTACAGCCACAAGTAGGGAACCTTCAGATCATGATACATCTTGTCTAAACCTGGATGAATAGAATACCGTGATTTATGAGCTGCATCCATTACCATCTCTAGTAAATCCCCATACAAAGGAACCCATATTCGGTCCATGAAGTAACGGATTCCGTCAGATTTGGTTTCTAATTGCTTATCCATGCCTCGCAGGGATTTGTCTTTCAGGTTCTCGTCCTTTAAAGCCTCAAGTTGAGCATTACGTATCTGATCGGGTAATCCGGTATGGATGGTGAGTTGTAATGCTCGAGCTCGCTTTGGCTTAGGTGTCTCCTTTTGGCTTAAGGCATCAGCTACTACATTAGCCTTACCTGGATGATATTTGATCGCACAGTCGTAGTCATTCAATAACTCGACCCAACAACGTTGTATCATGTTCAGTTCCTTTTGTACAAAGATGTGCTGGAGACTCTTGTGATTGGTGTAAATGGTGCACTTGGTACCGTACAAGTAATGTCTCCATATCTTGAGTGCAAACACAACGGCTCCTAACTTTAAGTCGTTTGTCGTGTAGTTTTTCTCATGAACCTTTAGCTGTTGGGAGGCATATGCGATGACCTTCTCGCGTTGCATTAACACACAACCGAGAACTTGAAAGAAGCATCACAATAAACTACAAAATTGTTTGTTCCCTCAGGTAGGGATAGAATCGGTGTCGTATAGAGTTTCTGCTTTAGAACCTGAAATGCGGATTCTTGTTTGTCACTCCAATTGTATGTAGTGCCTTTATGAGTTAATGCGGTGAGAGGTTGAGCAATCTTTGAAAACCCTTCGATGAATCGTCGATAATAGCCAGCCAACCCAAGAAGCTGTTGTACCTCAGTAGGATTCTTAGGCGTAGCCTAGTTCTTGATGGCTTCTATCTTTTTCGGGTCAACATGTATTCCATTCTCATTGACCACATGACCCAAGAATTGGACTTCTCGTATCCAGAAGTCACACTTTGAAAATTTAGCATACAATTGTTCTCGTTTTAGTAGCTCCAGAATCAGTCTAATATGTTCCTCATGTTCTTCTTTATTCTTTGAAAAAATAAGGATGTCATCGATGAAGACGATGACAAACTTTTCTAAATAGGGTTTGTGCACTCGGTTCATGAGGTCCATGAAAACCGCTGGTGCATTGGTCAACCCAAACAACATAACCAAAAACTCATAGTGGTCATAGTAGTTAAGTCTTCTGGAAATACTTCCGGGAAGTCTCTGAGAACTGGAATATCTTTAAAACGCTTCTCATCCGCCTTCTTCTCTGTAATTAGTAGCAGTAGAGAGAAATCCCTTTTCTTGAGACATTTACGCACCTTCACGTTTGAGATGATGCCAACTACAACACCAACCCTGTCACCTTCTACCTTAGGTATTCCATCACTAAGAAGAGGTAACTTAATTAGTTTCTTTCCACAATTGATCTATGTTTGATTTTTGGACAACCAATCCATTTTGACCATAACATCGTAGCTACCATGGGTAATAGAAATCAAACTTATAACGAACGATTGTCTAGACAGACCTAGATTACAACTGCCAAGCACATGGGCGGCGGTTATAGTTCTAGCATCGGTAAATTTTATGTTAGGTTTTGGAAATTAAACCGGTAAGAACTACCTCTAGCAGTCCACTCAAGTTACCAGGTATGAAACTTCTATCGGTACTCGAATGAGATAATGCTGGAGCAGAACTACCATTTCTGTTGGTTTCTTATCTTCTTGAGCCTTGGGCGGTTTCCCTTTAATGCATAGGTTTTCTGCACTCATAATATCCTTTTTGTGATTCTTGTGGCGGAGGAGACTTGGCCGGGATGTTCACACGATGGTTCTTGAAGGTATGGACAAATTTCTCTACAGTGCCCTCAAATGTTCTTATTGCACGAGTCATTGGGAGGGATAGTTGCACCTGTTGCTTATAATGGAGAGGCTGAGATATATTGGACGGGGTCGTCATAAAGTCTTGCTTTTTGGTCCTACACCAAGCATACTAAGCCAGAAAAATCCGATTGGATTCTTACCACCAGGGAGACAAACAAATGTAACGTACGCTTAAACATGATAGATATCAAATGAAGTGAATGCTGGAACGCTGAAATTACCGAGACTCTAAGTCTTAAGATCAATCCAATGAACAAGGACTACACGCGCCAAGAATATTATCACTTTATTGCAACTTTTGAAGATCTGGCACAATGTAGATGGATAGTGTTAAACGAACACTAAAATACTAAAAAGAGCACGTCTCATTGAGACTAGGGCTAATGTCATAACATGAATCTCATTAAGGCTCGGGGTAGATGAGAACTTTCATACTAGTAGGAATGAAGGATTTGTTTGCATATCAATAGTGAGGTTTTATGAGAACCGAGACCTCATGACTCCAAGTATAGAAATGAAAATTTGTACTGCTTATGACCGTTATCACCCGATAGAGTGGCCAGAATTCTCATGCATGACAAATTACAATTACGTGTGCACCGGTGATTCTAATTTGCTTTGCATGGTCACCCATGGTTCCTCCTATTCAAGATAACATACCTTGTCATGTACCGAGTGTTATCAATGATAGAGGTATCAAAGATATAGTTATTATACCAAGGGTCAAATAACTAAGGTTGTACAAAGGATTCGGTTAAGATAACAATAGGGAATCAAGATGATTTGGCCTTTTCCCTCTGAAGCTCTAAGAGTCTATATGTCAAAGTCTGATCCTCTGATAGACTTCAAATCTTTTTAGTTGTCCCACATTTACTGTTCAGGCTAGCGAGGAAGATGGGGTATGTTAGAAGTAGAAACAAGTATGAAAGAGTTGGAAGAGTAAGGTGTGTTGTTCTCTTTGTCTGTCGTCGTTAGGTTAGTCGTGCGTGTTAGAAAGGTTTTCTGTGTTCCAAAGTGGTAATGTTAGGTTCAAGTCGTCGTTGCTTCAACTCCGGGAGTGAAGAAACAAGTGTAGATGTTGGAAGTAAGCGAGCGGGACTCTCCGCCCCTCTGTTAGTCGACGTTGATACAGGTGACATGGATAGTGCGGATAATGTTATGATCGTTCATCAATGCAATGTTAGTATGCCGGGAGAATGTTCGTAGAATAGTTGCAATCATGTAAGAGTGTCTGTGCAATACTAATGTTGTGTCTAAGGCTATAGTTTAGATGCAAATGCAATCCTAGTTTTCTATAACCTGTGGCTCTGATACCAATCTGCCACACCCTCAATTTTCACAAACGGGGTTTTACCGTTAGGCGCGTGGCAAACCAGGATCTCAGACACGGTCATAGAAAATGACACTATATGAGTTCAAAATAAACGTTTGACTTAAATCAAAGAAACACAAATGAAATGAACATCAGTGCGGAAGCGTAATTTGAAATGTAACCAATACTGAAAGTCTCAAAATACTATGTCAAAACAATGTTCGTTGCAAAATAAATGAATTTGACGAATGTATGTCCTGAGTGCATTCCTAAATCGTGCAACATGAGCTTAAGCGTTCCTGTGACCTAAGAAAACATGCTAAAGTGTGTCAACATAAAGTTAGTGAGTTCAAAGGTTTAATCACACATAAAATGTTTGTAACTGTTTGAATGGTAAAGTAATTAAAGCATATCGATAGGTAGCTAGCCTATAAACAAGTTACTTAGCGTTTCGAACCGAAGCTGATTATTTGTATGTTTGTATGTTTGTTGCCTTCTCGTCATGTCTCACCAGACAGTGACAAATGTTAGGTCAATAATGCACCCATTTGACCTCCAATAAAGCTAGCGCGACTAGCCGAGCGGGGTTTGTCAAACCCAGTATTACTACTCAGAATTACCTCGCTACACATTACTAATGGTTCGAGAATGTAAGGACTTTGAAGTAAGTTTGCACTAATGTAACAGGCGATAAACAATAATACCAAAACCATTTTGTAAATATGTTTGCAAGTTTTCTCCCCCAAAAAGGAAAGAAAGTAAAATAGGGGCCGTGAAGACTCATCTCGAATGTAGAGCAACAAGCAATTGAAATCACAAAAGACTTGATTTTCCGACTAACCTGAATGTACATTTAATATTTAATTAATATTAAATACTAACAATGTGATCGTACGGTTTCGCGTTTCACGATTCGGTTACGACGCAGGCTGACGATTAAATTTCTCATTCACAAGCAAGCATGACCAACATAACGTCACGCACGAATAAAACTCTATTATTTCCACGTATTCGCGACAATATACTTAAGTATTATTTATACATTTTAAATGTATAAATTTATATTGTAGAACCCTCATTGTTTAATACATACAACACACCCACAATATACTTATCACATATATATGACACACACAAAATACATACATATATAGATACAAAGCCGTACATACACAGGTACGCAACACACACACACGGTAGCACAACACACACACTAAATACGCATATATATATGTATATATATACTCACATCTAGCTGCACTTTCTTCATAAACCCCATTTTAAGGTACATAAAAAACACAACTGGGCATACACATGAATATATACATACACTAACACATATATAGATGAACACACATCAACTCACGTAGTAGCATACATACATGCTTAACCAAAAGGAGAAAAAAGAAAAACACACACACCTTGCACTTAACCCATCATACGTGCATATCACACACACACACACTTTCATTCATACACACACATGTGAATGTATATATTTAGTTACCTACACACATGAATATATGTATACATGTATATCCACAAACACACCAATTAACAAAAAAATAAGCAAACCCCAACGTTGCAAGGAACACATTCATGGCACAACACACCCACTCACCTCACCTTCACCCAATTCGCAGGAACATATATATATATATATAAACAAAGGAAGCACACACACACACATATATATATACATCACAAGCATTCATTCATGGCGGAATGCACACGCACACGCACAACCCCCCTAACCCACACGAACGAACGAGCATAACCCCGTAACGAAACCCGATTCGGACACGCACCGGAGTCGTTTAGTAACAACCCGAAACCGTATGCGATTAAATAGAGCTACATAATAAGAAACGTACCGAGTCGAAACAAAGTCTACTACGGTTGATCGGTTGAAGTGGTCTAGGGCGGTTCACGACTACGTACGAGGTCGGGGCTGCCGGAGTTACGTCGGTGATCAACGGCTTGCGATGAGTGCTCGATCACTTGGGTTGTCGTCGTCGAGAACTCGCGGTTGATGACGAGGGATCGCCGGTGATGCGTTATTACGAGCAAGGTCGTCGGCGGTGAGGGTCATGACCAAGAAGACCGCCGCAGGAGAGTTGCCGAGAGGCTTAGGGTTTTCTGAGAAGATAACCTTGGAGAATGAATCTAGACTTTTGAAATCGTGGATGTTCTTTGGAGGTTTATTAATCTAGGAGCAAGTTTGTGAATTTGCAAAACTAGTCCCCCTTCAAACTAATATGATCCACCTTAACCTAAATTGTTTTAATTAATTATAATTGTATAACAAAGTTAGATCGTAAAATAAATTACGCGAGAACAAAGTAAGTAAGGTTGGACTAAGGGTGTTAACTTGGAAGTACGGGGTGTCACACCTTAAGTATGGTCCATTAGCATGAATATCCACATGACAAAGTTTAACACATTTCTATGTTCTTATTGACTTAGAACTATGTAAAACCAACATCAAACCTATATATTTAGTTCATACATGTGAATCACATTCAATATAAATATAACATGTAATTAATCAAATAAAAACATCACAATGCATTTCATTTTCCATTCAATCAATTCATTACATTAAATTACACAAGTGTAAGACATGAAAGACTTTTACATTTAAGAACATAAACTAGGTACATCAATTATGTATCAACATATGTGGATGATATCATATTTGGTTCCTCAAATGACCAAATGTGTAAAGACTTTGAGAGCACCATGAGGAAGAAGTTTGAAATGAGTTCAATGGGCAACATGGACTTCTCCCTTGGAATTCAAGTGAAGCAGATTAATTAAGGGATTTCGTCAGTCAATCTAAGTATGTTAAAGACATATTAGAGAGATTTGAGATGAAAGATTGTAAGCCAGTCAGGACACCTATAGCCATAAATCACAACTTATGTCCTGACTTTGAGGGGGAGAATACTGATCTGCATCAGTACAGGGCAATTATTGGGTCTCTAATGTACTTTACTGCAAGTAGGCCTGATATCATGTTTGCAACTTGTATTTGTGCAAGATATTAGGCTGCTCTAAAGGTGTCTTACCTAGTTGCTGTCAAAAGAATCCTTAGATACCTCAAAGGAGCTCCCAAACTAGGACTCTGGTATCCCAAGAATAAGGATTTCAACCTCTATGGTTATACTGACAGTGACTATGGAGGTGGTAACATCAACAAGAAATCAACATCAGGAGGATGTGAATTTCTTGGTGGAAGGATTATTTCATGGAAGTGCAAGAAGCAATCCTGTGTATCTATATTAACTGCTGAGGCTGAATACATTACGGCTGCTAGCTGCTTTGCTCAACTGTTGTGGATTCAAAAAAAGATGATAGACTATGGCTTCAACTTCATGGAGACTCCTATCCACATACACAACAAGAGTGCCATTTCAATCATAGAGAATCCAGTGAAGCACTCAAAGACCAAGCATATGGAAAATCATTTCATTCGAGATATTCATGAGAAGAATCTCATAAAACTTGTTAAGGTTGATACAAATGAACAATATGATGACCTTTTCACAAAGGCATTTAATGAATAGGGATTTATATATTTAATTAAAGCTATTGGGATGATCAACCTTGATTAAATCTATTTTGAAAACCTTTTTAAGTATGCCATGACCTTTTTGTCTATTGATTACAATCTAAGCTCTGTTACGGAAGTATTCTTCACAAAAATTTCTAAGTATAAATTATTCTGAAGAGAAATTTAGCTACGGAAGAGTTTATCTCAGTCTTCCGCAGATAAATTACTCTAAGTGTTTCATCTTCCGCATATGTTTTTGACTTTGGAAGACTTTTGATCAAGTATCAAAATTCTCTTCCGAAGCCCTTTATTATGTTCTCGGAAGCAATCTTACTCTCAGAAGCAAATATGTCTTAGGATATCATCGGCTTTCGGAAGGAAAGATTTGCTTCAGAAAAGCACTTTGAGGAATCCATAAGTGTTTTTTCCTCGGAAGCAATTTAACCCTCGGAAAAGCATTTACTGTAATGGATACATTTTCGGGTGCTACTCTGAAAAAGTGAAATTTTGTCAGCAAAAGGAAACAATGTTGGATTATTTAGATGGATTTATCTTGCCGCCTGAATCTTATCACAAACCTAAACTGTCCTTTCATATCTTTTCACCCTATCCGATATGATTTTTTTACTCCATTTACACACAACCTCCGACTATCCCACTCTTCTTACCATTACAAAATACTCACGTTCCAGAGAAAACCTCCCAAAATCACCATTATCCATCATTTTCTTCATCTACTCCTCCACACAACTGGATTTCTGAAACAATGGCCCTTAATCCCCAACATAATCAGGTTGCACTCGTTAATTCCACCAAGTATACTGACTATGCCCCAATCATCCAATTCCTAAACTAGTCGACATATTTCACCGCCCTCACCGTAAACCCAACCGTTTACTCCAACCATATGGACGAATTCTATGCCAATGGATGGAGGGAACTTCTGAATGATCAGCGTGTTATTAGGTTGATGATAAGCGGCCTGGAGCTGATCATCTCTTAAACCACCATCCGGGAGCATCTGGAGCACCATGATGCGGGTGCCCCTGTGGATTTCCCCAAAATAGAATTGGAAGAAATCTACATTCAAATAGGCTGTGGCGGAAATGTGTAAAGGTCGACATTATATAAGTACAACTTCTCATTCAACTGGAAGTTCCTTCTACACATCATATTCCATTGCCTATCAAACAAGTCTGGCGGATAGGATCAAATCCCATATGATCTTGGGTGTCTGGTCATTGGAATGGTAGGAACTGAAGGTTCAACTACTCCAAGTTTGAGCTGATAAACCTAATCAGCAATCTAACTAGGGATTCTTTCTCCATGTATCCCCGGTTCATCCAGCACTTCGTAAACTATGAGTTGGACCAGGACCGACTACAACTTAGTCAACCACTGCAGGTTCCTCACATGAAGCCTGGTATCTTAAAGATTTTAAAGAAGGTTTTAGTTAATTTCACTGCAGGATTACTGATCTGCCCCAAGGCATGTTTGAGCCAATGGCTCATGGTGACATCCCTGCCAACCCAGCAGGTGATGAACCCCTACCAGTCTCACCTGTTATCCATCGTCCCATACAACTCACTTATCATAGACGCCCAAAACGAACCCTTGATCAATCTACTCTAATTGATCAAGTCTTTTCTATTCAACCCAAAAAGACTAGAGTAGAAACATGGGCTCCTACTCAGTCTGAGGTCTCAACTTCCTCCCACATAGACATCAATGTCATGGCTGAGTCTCCTTAGTCTCAATAAGATGAGCCTACTAACTAAGCCTTAAGCCCTCAGGTTAAGCCACAACACTCTCCTGAGCAGCCTAAAAGGGACAGCCATATCTTGGAATCCACTGCTAATGTAGGGGAACCCTTAGGTGCTGACCAAGGTCCCGGGTCATTAAGTATATTTGCTGAATCTTTTCTTTACCTTTTATCCCGTCCTGATGAGAATATCATGCTGCGGTAGGGCAGTGAAGTTGATCCTTCTCGCCACTCTTTTGATCAATAGAGCCATCTTCAGCCCCTAATATTCAGCACACATCCGGAAGAAAGTACTGAGGTGAGTCCCACAGATGTGGAGGGCACTCATGTGGATAGAGCTGCCACTATAAAGGATGCTTTATTAGTCCCTTAGGACAGTGGTAACATCAATCAGACTCTATCCATGACAACTTTGCAAGTCCATGTTTCCAAAGGAGACATGGATCAGTAGACGAACCCCTGGGTGCCAACAAACCACAAAAGTTGGTGAGGATGACCATACTAGGTATGTTATCTCGTCTCCTGATGATTCGTCCAATAAGGATGAGGGTAGTATTCAACTTACCATCAAGTATCTACTCTCTAAAATCTCAAACCTAGAATCTCAGGTTAGGATTTTAGAAAGTAGATCTGCCACTCAGTAACATGAGATTAACACTCTCAAGGCCTAACAAGCTGTGAAACAGATAGAGAGATCTGTTTGGCATGTATAGATCCAGGTCTCTGCAAGTTCTTCCTCTAGCTTATCTGACTCTCAGGATGGTACCACCAAAAAGGGGGAAAATTTTCAGGATCAAACAACTGCTAAGGGAGTATCTGCGTATTCTTTGGAGCATGTACCACCTCAGAGGGAGATTGTTGCTCACTCTTTGGAGCAGACATCAACCCTCATTGAGCCTACAATTGCCATAACCCCTCCTCTTGGAGTCACCTCCTCTATTCCAGCTTCCCCTGCACATACCCTTCCTGAGCAAATCTTTTCTGTTCAGATGGAACTAAGGATTTCCATTAATCTTATAGACCAGTTTCTGATGAAGTCCCTATTTGAACATGCCCTCCCTGATCACTCTCTTACTTACTTTGGAACTGAAGAGCTTCAAAGGTTAACTGGACTTTCTACCTCTGGGAAAGGTATTGGTCAACCCAAGGGGAGTGTGGAAGATTACCTTTGAAGGGAAAGCACAAACTGATGGCCCAGCATCTGACTTAGCAGGGCCATAAAGTCAAGTTACTTCCAAGGCCAAGGAAGTTACTTCCGAGGTCAAGGAAATTTCTTCCAAGGCTAAGGAAATCTCTTTCGAAACCAAGGAAATTCCTTCCGAAGAAGGCTTACTATCTCCTTTCGGGGCAATCAAATCTACTTCCAAAGCCATGAAAATTTCTTCTGAGGCTGAGGTTGAAGTCGCGGATGTAATAGTAAACCTCTCTGCCACTATCTCTCCTCCGCCCAGCTAGCCTGAACCATCCAAACCTGAGTCTCCAAATGACTACCTAATACTAGGATAATACTTTATCTTAGTTAACATACTTATAGCAACTGTAGTATTTTGTCTAGTATTTTTCAGCTGGTTTCCAAGTATAACTTGTTATAGATAGTAGTATATATAGTTTTCATTGTAAGCTCATCATAGCATGCTTGTAAGAGTCTTGTAATCTTTGAGTTGAGAATTAATATATACAAGTATCTTGAAACTTATTATTGTGTCTTGCGTACTTAATATATTACTATCAACTCTTAGAGGATTCTGTTTTCATCATTTGAGTGAAAATCAAGTGAGTTTAAGAGAGAACCATTGTGTTGAGTGACTTGTAACGATCCTGCACGAAGAGAGGGAGCATACAAAAAGGGAGAGACTGTGAGATGAAAGAGCTTCAGCAACAGATCATCAATCTAGGGGGAGATAGATGATAATATTTGATTGACTTATCGGAACTGAAGATGATACAAGACGCTGATAACGATAGACTAAGGGGGAGTATTGTTGGGTCTGAAAAAGATAGTGTATATTATCAACACAGTCAAAGTCAACAAAAGTCAACGTCACGGTTAAAGTCATCGGAAAAGTCAAACATACGCGTTTGAGACGAAGTATCGAGACGAGATGTTGAAGATATATTTGACTAGGAGTTTTACTATTAATAAATATATTTTGTGTCAACAAAATATATTTAATCTTGTTTTAGTCATTTTTATATTTTATTTGTATTTTCCCTAATTAGTTTAAATCTAGGGTCTTAATGTGTCATTAGTGAATATTATATTCACCATAAATAGTTAAGTTGTAATTAGGGTTGGGAAGCTTGCAAGAGCTAGATTTAAGGGTTTTTATGTAATTAACATCTTATGCAAATCAATATGAATCAAATAGAGATTTTTTATTAAAGTTCTTGTGTGTTCTTCTAAGTTCTAGATATTTTATCATTTTGATCCAACTCTTTATTGATATTTGATGATTCAAGTGCCCCTGAACTAACAATTTATTAATTGTCAAGTAATAAGTCTACTACGCATGTTGTTCACTCAACTTACTAGACTTGTCTTGAAATCCATTTTTAAAAGACCCGTTGGTAACTTTCGGTTTGATTTAATAATTTATGTTATAAGTGGTAAATATTTATTTATTTAATAAATCATTTAACTCTTAAATGACAATCACATATCACACACACGAGATAAACACATAAAAGTATATAAAAATATAAACGTAAAATTTACTAAGTTATGTACCAAATAAATAAATAAATAAATAAATATTTAATTAAATAGATAAATAAAAATATTGATCCATAATAATATTTTATATTAAATTAATAATAAAATATATTCATAATATTGTTCTCGTTAAGAAATATAAATTATAATTGATTAATCTTTTTAACATATAACTTAATTTTCCAGTAGTAAAACATATATTAATTTATTTTACGACACGTTTCATTGTAAATGTATGTTCTTTTATATTTAATCCAAATTTCACCCGTATACGATGATTTTTAACTCGAAACCACACGATTTTACGCTTATAAATCATAAATTAACCCGTGTATAACTTATGACTATTATAAATGTTTTAAAAAGACTCTTTTATATCAAAAACATTCTGAAACTTTCTGTTAAAAATCAGTTTCAAAACAGTCCAATATTTTTATCTCGAAATTGTCGGTTTTCGACTTTTTCGTACATATAAAATTAACACCAAAGACCATACTTGTTATGGATTGTTAAATACTTAAAAACATAAGTTTTTAACTTAAAACACAATATTATTTTCTATCCATAACCGGACTTATGCAAAAACACTTGTTTTAGACCCGAACATACTGTTTTTTAACGTGTTTTTAAACATAAAGCGTTTACGTGATTAAACCCGATTTTCAAAACCTTTATTTTTGGTAAGATTAATTAATTTTTGTTGGTACACATGTCCCCAGTTCTAGTCTAGTGAGCTTAAATATAATAGACTTTCATCTTGTAACACACATGTAATGTTTGATCAATACAATGAGAAACTCTTCTATATATGTTTATTGGTTGTTTAATGTTATATCTATATATATTATTTATTGTTACACGCATATATGACCATGTTATATAGGTTTACAGTTGTTAGACATAGTTCTGAACCATTAAAGGTTTAAGAATATGTTTAACTAAGTATCCTGATTCAGTCGCACGACTGGACCATGCGAATGGGCCAATCGCACGACTGAACCAGGTGATTAAGTCAATCGCACGATTGAGTCAAAAGACTGACTCAGTCGTACGAATGAAACAATCATATGACTCAGTCGCACGACTGAGCCAGTCGCTTGGCTCAGTCGTACGAATGAGAGCTATAACCTATAAATACCACTTAATACGTGGAAAAACGGAACACTTCGTGAATTATCAACCCTAGCCGTCCCTGTTCGTCCAGAGAGTCCCTTCCAACTTCATAGAACATTTCTGATCGATTCTAATCAATTCTTAACGTATTCTCATCGTTAGTTTTGATCGGATTAACGTTCTCCCTGATTGGATCGCCAATCAAATAGGATTCCGCACTATTTGATCTGGTTTCACGTTTGAATCAGTTAGTACTCCATCCGTACACGGTCCTAACAGTGGTATCAGAGCTTTGGCTCTTGATTCTTCATGGATTCAATCTTGTTTTTTGAAAAAGACAACGTTTTAAGCGAAAAGATCCGTTCTTTCTGCTCAAAATCAAGTTTTTACGTGTGCATGTTCTGAAAATTGAGTCTTTTTCAAGTTGCAGCCGACTAGGGTGTCAAAAATTGCATTTTTAGGTCAAGGTGCGTGAAAAATCTTGATTTTAGCAGTCTCAGTTGCACGATTATCTCAATCGCACGACCGAACTCCAATCGCCCAGTTCAATCGTACGATTGAACTCAATTGCTTGTTCAATCGCACGATTGACTCAGTCGATCTGTCTAGTCGCACAACAGCCTTAATCGCCTGTCCAGTCGTACGACTCAGTTCAATCGCACAGTGATTGTCTCAGTCGCCTCTCAATAGCCCTTCTCAGCCTCCTTCACAGTTTGTTTTCCAAGTTAAAGACTAAGACACAATGGACTCAGAGAACTTCACATTCTCAGCAGGAAAGGACTCAAGGATCCAGAACCTTTTGCTTCTGGAAAATGAGATTGGGAACCATAATAAACCTCCTAAGCTACTATCTATTGATGAATTTCCTCAGTGGAAGCAAAGATTTGGAATTCATCTAAATGGTGTGGATACCAATCTCTGGAACGCTATTGAAACTAGCTACAATATGCCAGTTAGTGCTGATGGAATACCCCTGACTTTGAGTGGTCTGAGTGATGCTCAAAAGGTTGCTTATAATGCAGAGAAGAAAGCTTACGCAATGTGGACACAGTCGATTCCCAAAGACATCTTCCATCAATATTCAGAACACAAGCAGAGTAAAAAATTATGGAATGCTCTTGAGAAGAGATACGAGGGTAATTCAACACTCAAGTCACTAAAGGAAAAAGCATTAAAGAAAGAATTTGACAACTTCTCGTCGATTGGGAATGAAAGCATGGATGATATCATCGATCGCTTCTACCATTTAATGAGTGAACTTCACACTCATGGTGTTATAACATCTAAGGAAGAAAAGGTGACAAGCTTGGCTGATGGGCTACCAGAGAAGTGGGATTCATTAATTTCCACTCTTCGATACAACTCAGTGCTGGAGACTTTGGATATCAATGACTTCATCCTGAAACTGAGAGAAGAAGAAGTTAGGCACAAGTACAGGACAAAGAAAGGAGCATACACTCAAGATCCATCTCTCTACAACGTTACCCCTACTTCAAATGCTAAATCCTCCAGCGCTCCTCTGCAAACTGCATTTGTGTCCAATGTATCATCTGCAACTGAACAATGCTCATCGTCCGGTGGTGAGTCTCATGTGTCATCAAGGGTTCAACAAAGCTCCACAGTTACACAATCAACGAAGTTAGTGACATAAAATCTGGGAAAAGTAACTGTGGAATTGGCTAATGAGCACATGGACCTACTTGCTACTGTGGTCCATTCCTATGATGGTTTAGTAGCAGGGAAAATTGGAAATTGTCACCTAGCTGATGAAGACTACGAGCAGGTCGATTAAAATGAACTAGAGAGGATGGATATAATGTGTTTTCTCGTAAGTGCTGTGCGACGAGCAAAGAAGTTTGTGAAGAAGACAGAACAGAATCTGGTGGCTACCAAAGATACTACTTTTGGATTCGACAAGTCCAAAGTCACCTTTTTCAACTGTGGAGAAAAGGCTCACGTCAACCGGGAATGTGTTAAACTGAAGAAGACCGGCAATGGGAACCCGTTCTCGTCTTTCAACAAACAAGAGAATGAGAAAAAGACATCCTCAACAAGCAGTGACTAATAGACAATGGTAGCTTAAGGTGATGAAAGACAGGACTGGTCCTTCCGATTTTTATCTGATAGTGAAGCCAACATTGCCTCTGTTGAAGATTTGAATGAAGACTCAGCAAGTGAGGGGGAGAGCTCAGTTGAGATTGATACTGCTGACCTGGATGAGACCTTAGCTGCTGTTAATAAAATTGTTGAGAATGAGCTGAATGTTGAATCTGAAGCACAACTAGACTCTCAAAATGCTTTCATGGCTGGAACGTCCACATCTGCATAGGTAGAAACAAAAGATGAACTTTTTGCTAAACATGCTTGTGTTGAATGTGATAAATTTAGGGAAAGCATTGATCTTAAATTTGCTAGGTTATTAGATCACAATGATAACTTAGTAAATGACTTAAAATTGTGCACAGAGGCAAACAGAGTTTTAAAACAAAATGAAAGTAGCTATAACGAAAAGATTGAGGCTTTAAGGAAACAGTTAAAAGAAACTGAAGTTGTTGCATTCAACCAAGAAAATGACATTAAGTTCTATTTAAAGACTGTGAATCCAAATATCTCAATTCAGGAATTATCAGTATTAAAATAAATCAAATCAATGATCGCGGAATTATCATTAATTGACGTTTAATTGTGTTAATGATTATCGAAGAACACAACCACAAAAACACAGTAAATACGAGAACAATAATTATTCAAAAGTATTTCATTAATTATCAAATAATGATTACAAAAGAATAATTAAGAATAACTATGAATAATGATTTCTGTGAATCGAATAATGTTGATGTGACGGCGGTTAGGGTTGCACAATGATGTAACTCTTGACAGCCGTAATACTGCTTGATTGTGTTCCCGTTATTGTAAAACCTAGGACTCATATTTATAGATGGTTGGAGTCAGTTAGGAAACACCGGATCTCTTGGGATTTGATATTGATTAGTTGACTTGTTTGACTTGTTGATATGGTAATCATACAAGTGTTCTGAACTTCCGCAGGAGCCTTGTCTTCCGCAGGAGTTTTGCTCTTCCATAGATGTCTTGGTCTTCCGTATAAGTGTTGTTCTTCCGTAGGAACTCTGTCTTCCGTAAAAGTCTTCACTTCATACAATCCTTGATCATCCGCAGGAATCATCACTTGTATGGTATTGTAAGAAACATATCTACGGATTAACAAAAATGTTCATCCGTAGATGTTTCTTACACTTGGTCAATTTCAGGAATCCTACCAAGTATATTAATTTTGCCTGTCAACAATCACAATGCAACACACATGTATATGGGTTACCCTATAGATTCAAATGCACATATATATATATATATATATATATATATTGACAATTACAAGTATTAATTACAAGACTTGATTAAAGTTCTAAGCTTCCACAAAATGATCTAGACCTATACTATCTAGATCAAACAATACTCCCCCTTAGGCTTAGCTCCTTGTAATCAGTCCTTCAAAACTACAAGCTCCTTGACTCTTGATATGATTATGTTGTAGAAGTAAGATACAGCAGCCTTTTGATCATCATATTTGTATTTGATCTCCATTTTGCTAATCTTCTTCAGAGTCTCGAAGCTAAGTCCCAGAACATCCTCCTCTGTAGTGAGTGTCTCTAAGACTTTGTCATTTTTCACTACTTCAAGTTCATCTTGTTTAGAGAGTCGGAGTTCTGTGACTTCATCTTAATTTGTTCCCTTCAGCAAACCTGCATTGTGTCTTCGTCGTTTGTAGGCCTTTGCATGAAGTTTGTCAATCACTTGTGTCATGTGAACATGCAGGAACAGGTCTTGTTGGGCTGCTACATCACTCAGCTTCGGAAAGAATTTGTCATGTAGATAGGAGGTGTAGCTGGGATGAAGTAGCTTGATTTCCACAGGGTCAAAGATCCTGATCTTTTCAACTTGTTAGTTCTCTGGATTCCTCAGCAGCACAAGTTCTTTTGTCCTCTCTACATATCCCCATTCAGTAATAGGGAGTGTGTATTGAGTCCCTTCAATGTGCTTGATGGCTGCTGAGTTCCTATTGTTATAGCCAACCCTCTTTAAGAATTCATCATCTACGGATTCAGAGGCATTGGACTTATATCTTTTCAGCCCTTTTATTCTTCTTTTGTGCTCACTATCTTCTCTCTTGGCTTCAATCAGCACATCATCTTTGAATTTTGTTTTCAGTTTACCCACTATGCTTGAGAAGTCTCTACCCCTTAGATGTATTGGGTAATTTGTAATGGTAAGGCTTTGCAGGTCTTTAAGATCACTCTCAGGTAGGCATAGGACTAAAAACACATCATGGAAGTATTCAACTCTTCCTAATGTCCTTTTGAACAGTACACAATCCCACTCTTGATCATATTTCAATGCCATGATCTTTTTTCTTCAGTTGAGTTGGGAGTTGTGAGATGATTAATCAACTGAATCAGAGTGGACTTCTGATCAGTGATGTCTCTTACAGTAGTACCAGGGGCCATACTTTGCCTGGGATGACTTCCATTGGTTATCTGATGAGTTTGTCTTTTGCTTTGTGCTGATCCTTGGGTTCAACAGCTATTGGATCAGCAGACATTTTGCTCTATTGGTCATGAGTTGAATGAGGAGCTGTGGTTCTGAATTTAACACCAGTTTCTAGTTCCACTGCCATCACATGCTCCATCATCCTCCGTAGTTCTCCGGTAGATCTACCTTTGAGCTCATGCGGTTTGTAATTATGTCCTTGTAACTAGCATGTCATATTGTACTTGGTTAGTTTAGCTGTGTCACAATGACCCAGGTCTTTCTTGATTTTCTCTACTAATTGAAAGACTGTGAAAGCTTCATAATCATAGTTTAGGATTATGAATCTTGCAAGTTCAAATCCTTTCAGCAGATTCTTCATTTCAGTTGAATTCATCCTCTCAACCATGTCATAAGGAAAACCATAGTTGATGAGGGTCATGAACATGCTTGAATCAGGCCTCTCTTCCATAATATCTGCAGTGGTTAGAAGGTCATCGACCATTGCTTCCTTTTGTTTAGTGGGAGACTCCATCTTGGTTAGCTCCTCCCATTCTTTATCACTTTCATCAGCATCACCGGATGATACCTTCACAGTAGATACATCTACTGAAGGTGTATGTTCAGGAGATGAAAGATTTTGCCTTTTTGGAGAAGCTTCTTCTTCAGATTTCTTCTTGATGGTGCCCAAGTATTGTCTCTTCCGAGAGTATATGATCAGTTTCTTTGGAGCTTCAGCAGATGGTTTAGATTGTTCAATACTTGGGGCCTCCCTTGCTTCTAGAGCAGAAATCTTCTTTTTCAGTTGCTTTATCTCTTCATCTTTCTCTTTGATCTGTTGAGTTTTGTCACTTTTCTCAATTTTCAAGGATGCCTGCAACTCTTGTTCATTTTGCAAAAGAGCATCGATTACTACATTGTTGCTTTTGGCATCCTCTCTCAGCCTTTTCAATCTTGCTTCTTTCATCATCAGCTCTTCATCCTTCTCTTGAATGATGCCTTTAAGCTCATGGATTCTTTGTTTTCGCTTGTTTGATTTGAGTACTAGTTTGTTGTACTCAGCAACCAAAAAGCTTTTGCTGACTGGGATGTCAGTATCACTTAAGTCATCTTCGTGATAGGCAATAACATCCTCAGCAATCTCTTGTTCTACTTCCCTTTGCTCATCAGCAGTTTGATCTACAACAAGTGAGATATTGGTTCAGTGTGCTCTAATGGCAATTGGTTCTCAGTGTTTGTGGGTGAAATGGGAACAGTACTAGCTTGAGACATCAACTCAGTCTCTCCTGTGTAAACAGAATTCAAAGACTCAGTTATCTCAATTTGTTCAGTGCTAGCACTTTCTGGGGATGGTTGCTTTGGTGTGTCTGGAAGAGATTGAATAGGAGATTGGAGTTGGATTGGAGACAGAGGTTTGGTGTGTTGTGAAGATGAATGAGAAGGTGATGGTGATTGGTGTTGAGCTGGTGAGATTGGCTGGGTGTTGTTGGTGGAAGATGAAGATATTAGTTGTGGTGATTCATGGTGATGAATGGGTGAGATGGGTTGGGTGTTGATGCTGGTTGGTGATTACGGTTGGTGAGGGGGTGTTTGGCTAGGTGATTGATGTTGGAGAGGTGGTGTTTGGCTTGGTGAATAAGATGCTTGTACAGATTCAGCAGATGACTCTTCTTCTTCATCAATCCAAACCAATTCTTGTGGTATATCTGCATGAGCATCCACAACATGTGCAAACATTGGCATGTCTTCACCCTGGTACTTGCCACTGATTTTGTTTAGCACGGATTTTCCCAAATGTGCTTGCACAAACACTTCTCCTACTCTAGCAAGCCTTGGGAGTTCAACGTTGATCGCCAGTTGTAAGAATCTTTGGAACATGTACATTTTGTCATTCCACTGAAATTTGACTTGATCACATAGACAGTTGAAAATGTACTTGGAGTAGTTATAATTTCTACCCTCGAAGATCCCAATGATTCCTGAAGAGATGTGACGTGAAAATCTATCAAGCCCTGCCTTCCTGTTGGATATGCGCTTCAGGTAGGTGTAGCATAGGAATCGATATGGTTTGCACAGCCTACCCTTCTTTATTTCCCCTTTGTCGTAGTTGCCATCATATCCCATCAGGTTGAACACCTTTTCAATGTATTCATTTTCGAATACATCAGGGTGTCCTACATCTCGATCACCCAATGCTAGACATCTTCTGATTGTGCTTTCATTGATCCGTATTCTTTCAGTCAGGATCTCAGCAACAATAACTTCAGAATCTTCTTCTTGTTCAACTCGCGTAGAGTTCAAAAATCGATTATGTGTGCCTGATGAATCACAGGCTCTGCCGTTAAGTCATAGAAGAGCCTGGACCGTCGAAGATATCTGATGATATCTCGACATCCTTCAGAAGCAGGATCATCGGCATTTAAGAATGCGCACACATTATGTTCCTTTGCGAATCTGTTTGCCATCTGTAATCAACAACGAAAATCGATTTAGCATAAATCTCACATGAAGTCGAATCGTTTTAATGACAAACACAGATTAACCAGTTCCGTACTGAACATTAGAACATGATTTACCATCGCAATAATGATAATCGATTACTGGATAATGTAGTTTATGCTTTTCTCGGAATGGATTTTTTGAAAGTTTGAATGAGGGGGAAAATGGGCGTTTTTCTAGGTTAGAAACTGAAAAAGTGTTCTGAAAAATTGATTAATGAATTCTTAGAGTCAGAAACCTTATTTATAAGCGAACACATTAATTTATTTTATTAATTATGTTGGGCCCACTTCCCATTTATCCCTTTCCGTATACCAAGTTTATTTCGAATGCATTACTTCTTCCGTAGAACATCTGCGGAACTTCAACATCTGCGGATGTCTTAACATCTACGGATGTCTTAACATCTGCGGATGACTTAACATCTTCTGAAACAGAAATTACACTAATACTTCTACGGATGAGAGGTATTACTGAAACTTCTGCGGATGCAGAAATTTCACTGTTACTTATATGGATCAGAAGTATTACTAAAACTTCTGCGGATGCAGAAATTTCACTGTTACTTCTACGGATGAGAAGTATTACTGAAACTTCTGCGGATCTTAAAGTTTTGTTAAAAATCTTAAATGTATGATATCTACTAAGTACAAGAAAGCAAGTGTCCTGTATCCTGCATTCAAGTTAGTGCTCAAGTTCCAATTCCTTCAAAGTGAATTAACAGCTTTTTGTTGTTTTTCATGCATGAACTACTCCCCCTAAATTTGTGATTAATGTTAAACCATCGCATTTATCATAAATTTAAGTTGGAAATAAGCATGAAAGGCATATGACAGTCTTAATGAGAGAAAATCAGTTAAGAGGACAAATTAAACATCTGACTCAAATGAGTACATGCATGCATATATATAGAGGGATCATACTATGACTCTTGGCATCTGCTGATGTTAATTATTTGATCTATGACACACTTGATTGTAAGTATATAGATCCACTTAAATTCATACATGAGTAATGTATCAACTAGGCATGCTGTTTATCATGTTTTGAAGTTTGTTAATCAGTAACCGTCATGTGCTCCACATTCAATTGTCATTAGAGTTTGTCCTCTGTAGGTGAGGCAAATCACCACTTTTTCACACTTATTGACTATGTACATTAAGTTATAAGTTCTATCTTGAGACATATTGCAGTCTCATGAATGCTTTGATTTGGAAGCTCTTTGAATTGATGTACTATTGATCACAAGTGATTCTTTTGAGAGCTGAGAAATGATCTACATAGTCACCAGGTCTTTACCTTCATAAAACAGAGGTGAACTTAACCCAGGTCTTTGTTTACACAAAACAGAGGGAGAATGAAGATCACACTCTTTAATCATATTGCCAGGTCTTTGTTCACATAAAACAGAGGGAATATATTTTTGCAAAGATAGAAGATTATAAAGTGTTTTACATAGTGTGTTTTTGTAAGTGATTTGATCATATCAGGAGATAACTTACTTTCCTGACTCTTAAAATGGAGTTCCCACAGACAGATACCTGTTTCTTTTAGTTTGGCATGCTCTTAGCTTAGTTTCCACTCAAGATGAATCTACTCACATATCAAGGTGTTACTAGTCAGTTTGAGTTTTTATTAAAGAAAGCCAAGCATAGTCTACTATCATTTCCCATACATAAGGCATGCACAATTATTCTATCAGACACTTAAATCATCCCTAAACATTACTCTACACAAGGACAGTCATATGCTTTTGATGATTTAGTCTAAGTTAATCATTCCCAAATATTCTATCAGAAAGTTAAATTTAACAGAATCAAAGGTTTTAGTGAACAAATCAGCAAGCTGATTTGTTGTGTCCACTTTGACTAACTTGATTAAACCTTTTTCTGAAGAGTCTCTCAGAAAATGATATCTGATTTCAATATGTTTTGTTTTACTATGTTGAACTGGGTTAGCAGTTATAAACATAGCAGCTGAATTATCAATATGAATTGGTGTTTGAAGGAAATTGTAGCCATAATCAAGCAATTGGTTTTGCAACAAAAGTACTTGAGAGCAACCAGCTGAAACAGCTATGTACTCAGCCTCAGCTATGGATACAGATACATTAGTTTGCTTCTTGCACTGCCAAGAAACAAATCTTGGTCCCAGAAACTGACATCCACCAGTAGTGGATTTTCTGTTGTTGTTACACCCTCCATAGTCACTATCTGAATATGAGTAAAGACTGAAATGTCCATCTTTTGGATACCACAGTCCTAGAGCTGGTTTTCCTTTCAGATATCTGAATATTCTCTTCACAGCATTCAGATAGGACTCTTTTGGGTCTGATTGATACCTGGCACAAACACACATAGCAAACATTATGTCAGGTCTACTAGCAGTTAAGTACATTAAAGAACCAATCATTGATCTATACAATCTTTGATCTACTGATTTTCCGGCAGGGTCAGGCACAATCTTGTCTATTGTTGAGGAAGGTGTCTTGCACGAAGTTGTATCAGCAAGATTGTACTTCTTCAGAATTTGATGAATGTACTTTTCTTGGTTGATGAAAATGCCATCTGTTTTCTGATGAACTTGTAAGCCAAGGAAGAAAGTCAATTCTCCCATGGAGCTCATCTGAAATTCAGATTTCATTAACTCTTCAAAGCTTTGAGATGGTTTCTTGTTGGTTGATCCAAATATCATGTCATCTACATATATTTGAACTACCAAAAGATCTTGATGTTCATGTTTGAGGAAGAGTGTCTGATCAATGGTTCCTCTTTTTTAACCATTCTTCAGCAGGAAAGATGACAAAGTGTCATACCACTTCCTAGGTGCTTCATGAAGACCATACAAAGCTTTGTCAAGCCTGTATACTCTATGTGGATAGTCAGGATCCTCAAATCCAGGGGGTTGAGCCACATATACTTCTTCATCAATTTTCCCATAAAGGAAGGCACACTTCACATCCATTTGATAGACTGTGAACTTCTTGAATGAGGCATAAGCTAGAAAGACCCTGATAGCTTCAATTCTTGCAACAGGTGCAAAAACTTCATCATAGTCTATCCCTTCTTCTTGAGTATATCCTTGAGCAATAAGCCTGGCTTTGTTTCTCACGATTATACCCCTGTCATCCAGCTTGTTTTTTAAGAGCCACCTTGTTCCAATTGGATGTTGACCTTGAGGCAAATCTACAAGATTCCACACCTTTTGTTTTCTGAATTGTTATAGTTCTTCTTGCACAGCCTCAATCCAGCTATTGTCCTTTAGAGCAGCTGTAATGTTTGCAGGAACTGTCTGAGACAAAAAGCAGGTGAACAAGTAAATGTTTGACCCTCCTCCTTTGCCCCTCGTAGTTCTTTCATTCAGGTCTCCAATGATATTATCTGATGGATGCGACTTGTGTATTCTGCTTATTGAAACAGCATCAACTGGAATTGTTGATTCTAAGTTTGAGAACCCCATTGCTGCAGATGGATTCAGCTGAGATGTTGAGTCCATGAAGTAATCAAAAGGTTCATGTTCATTAGGATCAGCATGAGCTTCAGTTGCTGCATGGTCATCTTTTTCCGCAGGAAGTTCTTCAGATACATTTTGTTCTTCCGCAGGAGTAACTGCAACATCTACGGATGTATTTTGTACTTCCGTAGGACTTACAACACCATCTACGGATGAGCATTGTTGATCAGTAGGCACGTTTTGTTGATTCAACACATCCTCTCCATTTCTAGGATCAGTGGTTGAAACAGTATTTACATCTATGGATGGTGCATCTGCGGATGTATTTACATGTGCTGCAGATGAAGGATTTGCTTCTCCTGATACATCTTCATGCTGCTGACTTGATTCTTGCTGAGCAGTTAAAGGTTGTGCCCTTGGTGGGTCAGCTGTCAGTTGCATTTCATTCAAGCTTGGAGGAACAAATGGATAGCATGTATCCGCAGAACCTGCATTGATCAGATATCCAGTGTTAAATGATTCAGTTAATGCATCTATATCAAATAACCAAGATGATCCTTTTACAGTTGTTGTAAACATGGATTCATCAAAAGAAACATTGGGAGTCTCTTCAACAATGTTATGTTCTGGAATGTAGACTCTATATGATTTAGAAGTGGATGAATATCCAACAAAGAAACCATCATAGGCTTTTTCAAAAAATGTTCCCAATTGTTCTTTAGTATTTAATACAGACACATGACACCCAAAAGCTCTAAGATATCCTATAAAAGGTTTCCTTTTAAATAAAAGCTCATAAGGAGTTTTATTATGTTCTTTGACAATTAATGTCCTATTTTGAACATTGCATGCTGTATTCACAGCTTCTGCCCAGAAAGTTATGGGTAACTTAGAATCAGCTAGCATTGTTCTGGCTGCTTCTATGAGAGTTCTATTTCTTCTTTCAGCCACTCCATTTTGTTGTAGAGTTCTTGGTGCACTGAATTGTGTTGCTATCCCTTTCTTCCTGCAAAAAGAATCCAGATCAGCATTAACAAATTCAGTCCCATTATCACTCCTAAAAATTTTAACTTTTAAATCAAGTTAATGTTCAATCTTGATCACAAAGTCCATTAATGTTTTAGATGTTTCACTCTTATGTTTTACGAAAAAGACCCATGTGAATCTAGTGAAATCATCTACTATCACCAAACAATATTGCCTTTTGCCAATGCTCATCACATTGGTTGGACCAAAGAGGTCCATGTGAAGCAATTTGAGTGGTGTAGTGCTAGTGTTGATTGTTTTGGATTTATGAGACACTCTATGTTGTTTTCTTTTGTAACATGAAGAACAATGGTTTGAACAATGAAATTCTTTCTTTGGCAATCCAATGACCAAGTCATTTTTCACAAATTTATTCATGTTTTTCATGTTTGAATGAACAAGCCTTCTATGCCACAGTTGTGATTCATCTTCTGAAGACTTAGACAGCAGGCATGCCTCATGTCTTATGAGTGATGTGTTGTTCATATCCAAAACATAAGTGTTTCCTTTTCTTGATGCTTTAAGAAAGATCCAGTCTGCTGGAACTGCAAAACCTGGCTTAAGAATGTAACAATTAGTGTTATCAAATAGTGTAGTGTAATTTTGATCACAAATTTGAGATACACTAAGTAAATTGTACTGCAAATTTTCACAGTAATTCACTTTTTCAAATGTTAAAACACCATTTGTTACCATTCCCTCACCAACTATTTTACCTCCCTTCTTATCCCCACCAAATGCCACATAAGAGGCATGTTTATGTTTGAAGTCATGGAGAAGTGCACAGTTTCCTGTCATATGTCTGGAACAACCACTGTCAACATACCACTTGTTGTCAGCTCTCCATGATTGTTCCTGCACACAAAAAGAAATCAGTTAGAATTGACAACCCAAGCCTTAATTGTCTTGTGTTTGCAAGAAGTGTCAACAATAGTTACTCCTTCATGAATTAATCTTGAAGTTTCAGTATTAGTTGTTTCTTTTTGATTTGATGGTGGTGAGGATGATTCTGTTGAAGATGATTTAGGTTTTTGGATGTCTTCTTGCTTATCTGATTCTTTCTTCAACTTATCTTGTTTTGGCTGATATTTTAGCTTTGAGGATGCTCCTGTATTTTTGAAAGTTACTTCATCTTTCAACTTTGATTGAGGCATAGAAGTTCTTTTTTCAAAGTTATCAAAGAAACCATCAATCACGTCAGTCTGATTATCTGACAGATCCACCTTTTTATGAGGTGTTTTAGACTGAAATGGTGCTTTCTTTTTCAAAGGTTTATCCGCAGCAGAGGATATTTTCTTTGATTTTTGTTGTTCTTTCTGCATCTTTGACTCTTTGTCACTTTCTGAAGATTGAGAATCTGATTCAGATGATGCATCATGTGACTTCTTTTTGCTCTTTTTCTTGTTCTTCTTATTGAAATAACATTCCTGAGTTGAATGGTTATTTTTGTCCCATATGGCACAGTGTTTGTTGAAGTAGCAATCAGCAGTCATGTGATTGTTCATATTGCATATGGAACAGTAGCTGCTGAAGTAGCATTCATCTGTATTGTGATTCTTCATATCACACCATTTGCAATATTTATCTTTTGAATTTTCTTCAGATTCAGCCTTCTTTTTCTTGTTCTTTTTCTCCTTTTCTAATGGATCACTTGATTTCTTCTTGCTTTTGCTAGGAGCATCATCAGCTGTTTCTTGTTTGCCTTTGGCTGCCTTTTGTTGCTTGATATTCAACGTTTTCTGTGCATGTTTGTTGGCAGTCCTTTTGACCTCATCCGTAGATTCGGTTTCTCTCTTCCGTGGCTTTTCTGCGGATCCTGAAGTTTTAGCCTTCCGCAAATGATCTACGGACTTGGCTCTTTTTGCTTTCCGCTGATGTTCAATGGATTCTTCATATTTCTCTTTTCGCAGATCTTCAACACTTGAATTTTTCTTATTCTTGGTTGAGGTTTGTTGTTTCTTACCTTTATATGAAGAAGATAAAGGTACCTCAGCACTTGATCCGCAGTTATCAACTTTGTGAAGGTTCAGTTCTTGAAGTCCTTCATTCAGTTCAGCAATCCTTTTGCAAATAGTTTTCAGCATGTTTCGTTGCTTTGGAAGATACTGCAGCTTTGATTCTTCAAGAACTCGGGGAAGACCAATTTCAACTTGAACATTCTTACCAATGTTCAGTTGATGAGTATCATGTTCATCAGAATCATCCAAGTCATCACATTTATCATAATCAAGATCCGAGTCATTATGTTTAAGTGATCTTGATTCCGTAGATTCAGTTTCACTCATCTCAGCTTCATTGTTGATGTTTATATGACTAGTTTTTATGTCACTTTTGGTGCTTGGCACAAAATGATTTGACAATGTGTTTGTCATTGTTTCAGGTAAAGTTGTGTAGTTATCATTAATAGGTGGTGCAACAGCATTATAACCCAACCTGTTCCTTGATTCAATATGAGAGTTTAACAACTTCTCAAATTGCTGAGATGATAGTTGAATACCTGTTCCTTGATTCAATATGAGAGTTTAACAACTTCTCATATTGCTGAGATGATAGTTGAAACTTTTGAAGTTTTACTTCAGTAGATGCATGATCAGCCATGGATTTGGTTAAGGAAGTGGTCAGATGCTCAACTTGGGCTTTGAGGCTGTAATATTCAGAAACATATTTTTCTAAATCTTTTTGCAAAGAATTAATTTTGATTTGATATAATTTATGTTCTCTTAAATGTGATTCATTCAAAATCATTGTTTCCTTTACTTTATCAGCCAATTGTTGAGCATGGACTCTATAGCGTTCAACTTCCTCAACACATGATGATTAACATAACCTGTCTTTTACCTCTCTGGCCATAGGAGGAACATTGTTTTCCATATGTGCCATAAATGATTGATTCTCTTCCAAGACTTCCTTCTCATACATACTCCAGTCACATGTTCCATCTTGAAGTATGATCAGACCTGACTCTTTAGAATTGCTTGGTCCTGCTGATTTATTTGTGGCTGGTGCGAATGTATTTGTCAGCTGAGGTTGTCAGCTGAGGTTGTCTGTGGCTCTGATACCACCTGTGAATCCAAGGATCTCAATTCAAGAATTATCATTATTAAAATAAATAAAATCAATGATAGTGGAATTATCATTAATTGATGTTTAATTGTGTTAATGATTATCGAAGAACACAACCACAAAAACATAGTAAATACGAGAACAATAATTATTCAAAAGTATTTCATTAATTATCAAATAATGATTAAAAAAGAATAATTAAGAATAACTATGAATAATGATTTCTGTGAATCGAATAATGTTGATGTGACGGCGGTTATGGTTGCACGATGATGTAACTCTTGACAGCCGTAATATTGCTTGATTGTGTTGATGCTGCTGCTGCTGATGCTGATGCTGCTGAGATGATTGTTGATTGCATTCTCTAGAAAAGTGTCCATAGAGATTGCACTTGAAACATCTAACTTTTGACTTGTCAACACCAATCTTTGATGTTTTACTAGCTGCAGCCAGATTCTTGTTTCTCCTCAGATACTGCTTAGCTCTGTATGCAATCATTGCCATTTGCCATTGTAGATCCATCTCTTCCACTACATCAGGAGGCAATTCTTCCAAGTCTTGTCGACATATGTTTGCTGAGGTTAGTGAGCTTCCCAGATATGCTTGAAAGCTAGAACTAAAAGCTGCAAAGGCTGCTTTTTGTTCTTCAGAATCCAATATAATAGTTATTGGTTCTGATTGATTATTCTGTTGAGAAGATTTTGCAGTTGCTGTAGTATCTCTTTTCTCAGCAGATCTTCCTTTTTCCTTTTGGTTCATACTTTGAGATGATTTCTTAGAAGGTTTTGAGGCATAAAAACTAACTTCCTCTTCATCATCACTCAAAGTACAAGAGTTATCACCATCATGATTTGAAATAAATGCACTTCCATCATTTTTGGTTTCTTTGAAGTGATACGGTGAGACATGAGTTCTCACACTCTTGTTTCTTGATTGTTCATCCATTTCAAGAGCTTCTACTTTAGCAACCAGAGTATCTAGACCAGTTGCCCTAAGATCTATTGTGTTCTTAAACATGGACACAGTCTGCTTCCAACTTTCAGGCAAAGTGTGGAGCATTTTCTTGTTGAGTTCCTCAGTAGTATACTTCAACTCCAAGATGTTCATCTTAGTAACAAGTTGGGAGTTGTTGAGGAATTGATTCACCCTCAATATGATGAAAGGTTTCATATTGTGATCTGAGGGTGTCTTTCCTAATGCTTCTAATCTCATCACTCCCTTCACAGAGAGTGTGGAGTATCTTCCACAAGGAATTTGCTGTTTTATAGTTCTCGCACCTGATTAATATCTCTTATGGCAAAGCCATGCTAAGCAAACTGTATGCTTTAATATCGACTTTGACCTTCTTGACATCATCAGGTGACAAGTCCTTTGTGCTGATCGACTGATTCTTGTCATTATAATTCGGCCCAAGAGTGGGTGGAATATAAGGACCTTCAGTGATGGACTCCCACAAGTCAGAATCTGTGTAGTTCACATGATTCCTGAACTTGATCTTCCAGGACTTGGAATCAGCTTTAGTTTCCAACTTCGGTGGTTGATATGATCCACCAAAAGTACTCATGTTTGATGCAAAATTATGATTCAAACCTTGAATGTTAAAATAGACAAATCTATCAAAGACTCAGATCTAGAATTTAATTAATTTGAATATAGATCTAAATCAAACAAGCAATGAGAGAATGCTTGCTGAACGATAAGTCGCTGATTTAATTGTTTAAAAATCAATTAAACAATTTTAATACTGATAGATCAATTGATCTAAATCAATGAGCACTTGGCTCTGATACCACCTGTGAATCCAAGGATCTCAATTCAGGAATTATCGGTATTAAAATAAATAAAATCAATGATCGCGGAATTATCATTAATTGACGTTTAATTGTGTTAATGATTATCGAAGAACACAACCACAAAAACACAGTAAATACGAGAACAATAATTATTCAAAAGTATTTCATTAATTATCAAATAATGATTACAAAAGAATAATTAAGAATAACTATGAACAATGATTTCTGTGAATCGAATAATGTTGATGTGACGGCGGTTAGGGTTGCACAATGATGTAACTCTTGACAGCCGTAATATTGCTTGATTGTGTTCCCGTTGATGTGAAACCTAGGACTCATATTTATAGATGGTTGGAGTCAGTTAGGAAACACCGGATCTCTTGGGATTCGATATTGATTGGTTGACTTGTTTGACTTGTTGATATGGTAATCATACAAGTGTTCTGAACATCCGCAGGAGCCTTGTCTTCCGTAGGAGTTTTGCTCTTCTGTAGATGTCTTGGTCTTCCGTAGAAGTGTTGTTCTTCCGTAGGAACTCTGTCTTCCGTAGAAGTCTTCACTTCATACAATCCTTGATCATCCACAGGAATCATCACTTGTATGGTATTGTAAGAAACATATCTACGGATTAACAAAAATGTTCATCCGTAGATGTTTCTTACACTTGGTCAATTTCAGGAATCCTAACAAGTATATTGATATTGCCTGTCAACAATCACAATGCAACACACATGAATATGGGTTACCCTATAGATTCAAATGCACATATATATATATATATTGACAGTTACAAGTATTAATTACAAGACTTGATTAAAGTTCTAAGCCTATAAAAAATGATCTAGACCTATACTATCTAGATTCAACAAAGACTATTGAAGAAACTAAAAAGGACAAAGCAATTTTACAAGTTGAAAATGAGTCTTTAAAACAAAAACTTCACAGTCTTGCTAGTTCTTCACATATTTTGAAAAACTTGGTTAAGGAACGCAACAACGGGGAGGGTTTGCGTTATAAGGTTGTGCCTCCACCATATGAGATTCTTCTGAACACCAAATAACGTCCAATCAATAATAATCCAATAAAGGACCATGTGGTGACAACTCCTCTGGTCAGTGATCCGGACACAGTAGTTAAACCTGCTCCTCCGGCTACTGATCAGACAACATCAACATCAGGCACAACTGGTAATAACATCACTGAAAACTGGGTGGAAGAGTATGTTCAAGCATCTCTTGGGTTGGATTCAAAATGTGCTATTACACAACCTAAGATTTCCAAAACCACCCAAACTAAACCGGTTAAGAAAGATAACACTCATCTTCAACGACAAGCTAATCGTAATGTTAAACAAGTAAAATTTGTCAAGGAAGGTGAACATCAAACGAATGAGACCAAAAAATCCTTACCTGAGGTCTAGTCCCCACCCCACAAGAGATCTCCTAGTCCTTTTGAATGGAGATCCTGTTATACTTGTGGTCAACGAGGTCACATCTCTTCAAATTGTCCTCGCTATCAGACACCTAGGATTAAGATTGAACTGGAAAAGAAGTTAAACAGTTCCTAAAACAGAGATCTAAGACTCCTGTTAGGTCTAACACACCTGCTCGGTCTTATACATCTCCTCAACACCATAGACAACACAGATAAGTCACTGGCAAGTCTGTGATGCCTATGGTGAAACCGGTTTTGGAAACTAAACCAAAGGTTCAAACTGTCAATCAGTCAACTGTTTATCATAAACAATCCATTCACAAGGATGGTTTATGGAAAGCGAAAACGTCAGATGTGTCTGAAAGTAGTGATAAATTGAAGGTTGAGATACCTTCATATGATAAAGGATAGTGGGTTGAGTTCATAATGTGTGATGCCTCTGGGAAACCCAAGCCAGTCAAGGCTTGGGTCCCCCTCCTTAACTATTTGTTTTCAATTATGTGCAGGTTGTCTGCTATAGTGCGTCTACCAATACATGGATTGTAGATAGCGGAGCTTCCAGGCACATGACGGGAAATAAGTCTCTCCTTTTCAATTACGAGTTACTTCATAAGCGCAAACCGAACCTGGAGTATCTAGAACCTTTTGGAGCTCCATGTACATTGTTTAAGAAGACTCAGGAGGGCAAGTTCAGCGAGAAAGCCGATCAAGGGATCTTTCTAGTATATAGCATACAAGACAAACGGGTTTACAACAACTCGACAGGTCAGGTAGAACTGTGGTGCAATGTAGATGTACAAAGATACACCACTCCCCCTGCTGGAAAAGGTCCATCATTATTCTTCTATTACGATGGCTTTTACAAATCCTTTAACCTTCCTTAGCTTGATTCAGATGAAGAGACTGCTACTCAGATGATGTACGATGTTCTAAATACACCAAATCTGGATATAAGCAACACAACCCCTGCCAGTGCTACTTCGGGATCTTCGACTCCTACTCAGGACGAGAGTGATGACTCATCAGATGATGAAGAAGCAGATGAGACTGACATCGAGCATAATGTAAATCAAGAAGTTGGATCATCAACTGCTGAACCAGCATCGGGAAATCCGGATACTGAACCTGCAGTGACTAATCTTGATTCTGAAGTTGTCGTTCCTATGACACCGGTGACTAGGATCAGTTTGAATAATCCCCCCACGTCTATCATTGGGGATATTCAATCCGGTGTGCAGACACGAAATCAGCTATATTCTGCTGACTATGCTGCAGTCATGGAAAAGGGATACGTAAATGACGGGGCTTTCTCATGTTTTGTTTCACAAATCGAGCCTAGGTACATCAGTGACGCACTAAAAGATGAGGCCTGGGTCAGTGCTATGCACGAAGAGCTGCTACATTACAAGAAACTTGGAGTGTGGACACTTGTTGACAGGCCAAAAGGCGTGAAAGTGAATGGTACCAAATGGGTACTGAAGTGCAAGAAAGACGACCAAGGTGTTGTTATCAGAAACAAAGCACGTTTGGTTGTTCAAGGATTCAGACAAGTCGAGGGCGTCGACTACAATGAAGTGTTTGCACCAGTGGCACGAATGGAAGCAATTCAGATATTCCTTGCCTACGCATCATACATGAAGATCAAGTTTATCAATTGGATCTGAAGAGTGCATTCCTTCATGGGGAAATCCATGAGGAAGTATATGTCAGTCAACCCGAGGGATTCGAGGATCCTTATCATTAGGACAGAGTCTACAAGTTAGACAAGGCTCTGTATGGGCTACATCAGGCTTCTCGAGCCTGGTATGAGAAGCTCTCCACCCATCTGGTGAAACACGGCTTTCGCAGGGGTGTGATTGACTGCACGTTGTTCATTAAAGAAAAGGATGGTGATTTTCTTATGGTGCAGATCTATGTGGATGACATCATCTTCGGTTCCAAAAACGAAGAGTTGTGCAAAGAATTCGAATCTGTGATGAAGGCAGAGTTTGAAATGAGTGCCATGGGAGAAATGAAGTTCTTCTTAGGATTATAGGTGGATCAAACACCAACCGGTATTTTCCTAGATCAGAATAAGTATGTCGGCGACATTCTGAGTCGGTTTGATATGGAAAACGTCACTACTGCCGGTACCCCACTTGTCACACCCTCAATTTCCACGAACGGGGTTTTACCGTTAGGCGTGTGACCTACCAGGATCTCAGACACAGTCATATCAAACGACACTATATGAATTTAAAATAAAGATTTGATCTCATTCAAAAGAACATAAACAAGGTTTATAATAGTGCGGAAGCGTTTACATAATTTGTAAATCCATTACAGTACTGTTACAATAGCTATGTTTAGACAAAATGTTCAATGCTGAAAATAAACTAGATGAATGCATGTCCTGAGTGCGTTTCCTTTAGCGTGCATCATGAGCTTATGCGTTCCTGTGACCTGAGAAAACATGCTAAAATGTGTCAACATAAAGTTGGTGAGTTCACAGGTTTAATCAACAAGAAAGTGTGTTCGTAAGCGTTTCCATAGTTTGCGTTTCAATGGTTTAGTACATAGAGCATATCGTTAGCTAGCTAGCCTATGTTCTTGTTACTTAGCGTTTCGAACCGAAGCTGACTGTTTACGTCCTATATGTGTTTGTTGTATCCCCGTCATGTCTCATCAGACCATGACAATGTGTTAGGTCAATCAAGCACCCGTTTGACCTCCAATCAAGCTAGCGCGACTAGCCCGGGCGGGGTTTGTCAGACCCAGTAGTACTACTCAAAATTACCTCGCTAATCCCATTAATAACGGTTCGAGTGTGTCAGGACATGTTGTGTGTTTGCACTAACGTAACAAGCGATATCAATATTACTACGACCATTTATGTAAATGTGTTTGCATGTTTTCTCCCCCAAAAGGAAAGAGATGTAAAATAGGGGCCGTGAAACTCACAGATGATGTAGCAAGTATGTAGGATGAAAGTCTCCCAAGTGTTGTTTACGATGCGCTGTCAAAAACCTATTGACAGTTGTGTTAAGCGTTAATGTTGTGTTTAGTGTTGATAGACATGTTTAGTCGGGTCGGGTCGCATGGGTTCGGTCGGGGTGTCACACACACACAAGCAGGCATACACGTATCAGACTTCAGGTAGATCCCAAATGGGTTGTTGATATTTGTAAACAGTTAGGTTGTTTCAGGTTGAAAAGTATGTGCTTGTTGATTGCGTTGACTTTAATCTTTGTGGTCAAGAAATGACACTTTATTGATGTTAACTTATCGTCACACGATAGACACATCGCACACCAGAAGGATTCACTCAAAATGACTCCAATCGCATAACAAGGCTAGACGCACGACTAGACACTTCATTCGCACGAATAGGCCTTCAATCGTACGAATCAACATCCCTCATATGATTGAACCCTCATTCATGCGACTCAACGTTCAGTCGTACCACACATTCCCCATTCACCCGAATCAGTAACCAATCGCGCGAATGAACCTTCATTCGTGCGGTTGGACCTTCAGCCGGGTGATACTCAGTCGCACACATTCATTCGGTTGACTCAATCGCACGCATTCATTCAGTTGATTTAATCGCACCATTCGTTTGCACGTCTCGCCCCAGTCGCCCCGATCAATCGCGCGAAGGACCCAGTCGCCTGACTCAGTCGCACGGTTGGCCCAGTCACGGACTGCAGCAGGTCGTGACTGCTGGGCGGGTCGAACAGCCTTCGGCTGTTCCGTGCTCGGTTTTCTCACAATCAGGACTTCCAGAAACACTCTCCTAACATGTCTAAGGGAAATGCACACGCTGATTGGCCTCACACACACCCCCACGACCACATGCATTCGGGTTGAACCCGAACACCCGAACCCCAAATTTGCAGCAGTGAAACTAGCGATAAAATGGATGAACGAGGTCGCCTACCTGCTGGGAACGTGGTTTCTCAGCTGTTGTGTGGTCCAATCTGACGAAAACAAGCTCAATCGGGTGGAATTTGGTGCTAGAATGAAGAATCGGAGGTGTAGAGAGCGTAGGAGAGAAGAGAGAGCAGTTGTGAAGTGTTTGGGCTGGTGGGTGGGTATTTATACCCAACCCCAGTTTGCCAATTGACAGGTTTAGTCCCTGCACTTAGGTACCGAGTTCCCGAATTTGTTTCGGTTGATAACGACGTAGATGAGCGAGCTTTATTATTTAATAGGATTCCTTAGGTAATCTCGTTTATGTGAATCCTCTACAAACACCCACATTAATATTATATCACAATTTGTTTAACGATGTCGGTGGCGGTGTTTGTATACGTTTCGAGCATTAGCGAGTACGGGTTAATGTTAACGACAACAGTTTGAATAATGTTAATCTGAAATTACGGGGTGTCACATCATCCCCTTGTTGTAGGAATTTTCATCCCGAAAATTAGTACATCATGTTACGTGGTTTTTACGGGGAAGTACAAGGCTCAGCGGTTTGTGACGTATGTTGAATAGGGTACCTGCGTATCTAAGAGGTAGATGCCTGGTTTTGGAACAGTTGAGGGTACTTCCTCTTCATCTGATCCTCGCGTTCCCAGGTAAATTCTGGTCCACGCTTTGAGTTCCAACGGATTTTGACGATAGGGATACGACTATGTTTGAGCGTCTTGACCTCTCGGTCCATGACTTCCACTGGTTCCTCGACGAAATGTAGTTGTTCGTCCACATGTATCTCGTCTAACGGGACAATAAGAGTCTCGTCTACAAGGCATTTCCTTAAGTTGGAGACGTGGAACACATTGTGTACTCCACGGAGTTCTTCGGGTAGGTTCAACTGATAGGCCACGGGGCCAACCCGTTTGACAATCTCAAACGGTCCCACGTACCTAGGGCTTAGTTTCTCACGTTTTCTGAAACGGATCACACCCTTCCAAGGTGACACTTTCAAAAGCACCTTGTCACCTATTTGGAATTCCAACGGTCGGTGACGCTTATCAGCGTAACTCTTCTGTCGGTCACGGGCTGCTGCCATACGGTTACGGATTTGCACGTTCTTCTCAGTCGTCTTGTGCACAAGTTCAAGGCCGGTGAGTTGACTTTCCCCAACTTCCGCCCAACAGATAGGTGATCGGCACTTACGCCCATACAGTGCCTCAAATGGAGCAGCTTTGATCGATGTGTGATAGCTATTGTTGTAAGAAAACTCAACTAACGGTAAGTGAGTTTCCCAACTGCTGCCGAAATCTATGACGCTGGCACGTAACATGTCTTCTAGAGTCTGGATCGTACGCTCACTTTGGCCATCAGTTTGGGGGTGGTACACGGTGCTCATATCCAGCCGCGTTCCTAGTGCTCGTTGTAAGGACTGCCAGAAGTGTGAAGTGAATCGAGCGTCATGATCAGAGATAATGGAGGTCGGCACACCATGCCTAGAGACTATTTCCCTGAGGTAGATACGAGTTAACTTTTCCATGCGATCAGTCTCCCGGATTGCCAGGAAGTGTGCGGATTTCGTCAAGCGATCCACGATCTCCCAAATGGTGTCGCATCCGCTGGGAGTTCGAGGAAGTTTGGTGATAAAGTCCATAGATATCTGCTCCCATTTCCATACTGGTATTTCTGGCTGTTGGAGTAGACCAGACGGTCGTTGATACTCCACCTTAACCTTAGAACAGGTTAGGCATCTGCTTACGTATGTGGCAATGTCAGCCTTCATATTCGGCCACCAGTAAAGAACTTTGAGATCGTGATACATCTTGTCTGAACCTGGGTGGATTGAGTACCGGGACTTGTGAGCTTCTTCCATTACCAGTTCTCGTAGGTCTCCATACGAGGGAATCCATGTTCGATCCATGAAGTAGCGGATTCCGTCTGGCTTGGTTTCTAGTTGCTTCTCCATGCCTCGTAGCGATTCGGCTTTCAGATTCTCGTCTTGTAACGCCTCAAGTTGAGCATTGCGGATCTGATCGGGTAAACCGGTGTGAATGGTGAGTTGCAATGCTCGAACTCGTCTTGGCTTGAGCGTTTCCTTCCGACTTAGGGCGTCTGCTACTACATTGGCCATGCCCGGATGATACTTGATCGTATAGTCATAGTCGTTCAACAACTCGACCCAACGACATTGCCTCATATTTAGCTCCTTCTGTTCAAAGATGTGCTGGAGACTCTTGTGATCGGTGTAAATGGTGCACTTGGTACCATACAAGTAGTGTCTCCATATCTTGAGTGCAAATACGACTGCTCCAAGCTCTAGGTCGTGTGTCGTGTAGTTTTTCTCATGTATCTTCAGTTGTCGAGATGCATAGGCAATCACCTTATTGCGTTGCATTAGCACGCAACCGAGGCCTTGTATCGAAGCATCACAGTAAACTACAAAATCATCTGTTCCATCAGGCAGGGATAAAATCGGTGCTGTACAGAGTTTCTGCTTCAGGACCTGGAATGCAGATTCTTGTTTATCACCCCAATCGTACGTGGTGCCTTTATGAGTTAACGCGGTGAGTGGTTGAGCAATCTTCGAGAACCCTTCGATGAATCGTCGATAATAGCCAGCCAACCCGAGAAACTGTCGTACCCCGGTCGGAGTCTTAGGCGTAGCCCAGTTTTTGATAGCTGCTATCTTTGCCGGGTCAACGTGTATCCCATTCACATTGACCACATGGCCCAAGAAATGGACCTCTCGTATCCAGAAGTCGCACTTTGAAAATTTGGCATACAACTGTTCTCGTCTCAACAGCTCCAGAATCAGTCTAAGGTGTTCTTCGTGTTCTTCCTTATTCCTTGAGTAAATAAGGATGTCATCGATGAAGACAATGACGAACTTGTCTAGGTAGGGTTTGCACACTCGGTTCATTAAGTCCATGAAAACCGCTGGTGCATTGGTCAACCCGAATGGCATAACCAAGAACTCGTAGTGGCCATACCTTGTTCTGAAAGCAGTCTTTGAGATGTCTTCTTCTCGAATCCTTAGTTGATGATAACCCGATCTAAGGTCTATCTTTGAATAGTAACTCGACCCTTGTAGTTGATCGAACAGATCATCGATGCGCGGGAGGGGATAACGATTCTTAATTGTCACCTTGTTCAGTTCTCTGTAATCGATACACATGCGAAAAGTTCCGTCCCTCTTCTTGACAAACAGAACTGTGGCTCCCCACGGTGATGAGCTAGGTCTGATAAAACCTTTATCCAATAGTTCCTGCAATTGCGTAGACACTCTTGTAGTTCCCTTGGAGCTAATCTGTACGGTGCCCTCGCGATGGGGGTGGCTCCCAGAACCAAATCAATTTGGAACTCGACTTGGCGATGCGGTGGGAGACCGGGTAGGTCTTCAGGGAAAACCTCGGGATAATTGCGTACAACAAGGATGTCTTCAATTTTCTTTTCATCGGGTTCTTTTTCAGTGACCATGGCTAGGAAAGCGGTATGACCCTTACGCAAACACTTCTGAGCTTTCATGTAGGAGATGATTCCGGAGACCATGCCACTCCTTTCGCCCTAAACCGATAAAATTTCACCACTAGGAAGTGGGATACGAACGATTTTCTCTCCACAGATGATCTCAGCTTGATTCTCGGATAGCCAGTCCATACCCACAACTACGTCGAAACTACCAAGTGTGACAGGCATCAGATCTATATCTAACTCATGACCACAAATTCCTAGTCTGCACCCCTTGGCGATATGAGTTGCCTCAATTAGTTTTCCGTCAGCTAATTCTACCACATAACTAGGTTCCATGACAGCTAGGGTTACATCTAAGAACTTAATGAACTTGTTGGAAACAAAACTCCTATCAGCTCCAGTATCAAATAGTATAGAAGCAAAACAACCATTCAGGGGAAACGTACCAGTAACCATATTCTGGTCATCCCTTGCCTCGTCGGAACCGATCACGAATGCACGACCCTTGACGTTGTCCCCATTATTACCCTTGTTTCCGCCCTTCAGCTGTGGGCAATCCTTCCTGTAGTGACCCTCCTTACCACACTCATAGCAGCCTCGGGTCGCTCCGCCTGGGCGTTGTTGTTAGGGTTGTTGTTGCTGTGTCATTAGTTCACCACGACAGTCTTTGGCTGCATGACCCATCTTTCCACATCTCTGACAACGGATTCGATCACACGGGCCATGATGATGGATGTTGCACTGGTTACACCTAGGGTTCTTGCCCGCGTACCTGCTCGATCCCTGACCATAATTGTTGTTGTTGCTGTTCTGGTTGTTGTTGGTGAAGTTTCTTGATGGGTCAAACTTTTTGGTCGGTTGTTGCTGAGGGTTGTTGAAGCTTGAAGACTTGCTGTTGTTACCTTCCCATTTTCTTTTGTGATCAGACGAACCAGATGCAGCGCCACGTTTAGGCAAGGTGCCCTGTGCCACTGCCTGGTCAGTGAGTTTGTGAGCCAGTCGGATGGCCTGCTGGACAGTGACAGGATCGGCAGCCATCACACTAGCCTGGATTTGAGGAGCCAAGCCATCAATGTACTTTTCGATCCGCTTGTAGGCCGGAGTCACCATCTGAGGACATAATGCAGCCAACTCGTGCGAACGAGTCGTGTACTCCTCAATGTCAGACCCGATCATCTTTAAATTCCAAAATTCTGCTTCCAGTTTCTGGACTTCACTCCTGGGGCAGTATTCTTCTTTCATCAGAATCTTGAAGTCATCCCTTGGCATACCATTAGCAGCACCAAGCCCTAAGGTTTGGACTTGTGAGTTCCACCACGTCAGGGCTGGTCCCTCCAATGTGCCGGAGGCGTACTTGACCCGATTTCCGTCAGCACAGTTGCACATGGCAAGCACTGACTCAAGTTTCTCCAGCCAGCGAAGCAGTGTGACAGCACCCTCAGAGCCGCTGAAAGAATGAGGCTTGCAATCCATAAACATTTTGAAGGTATAGACTGTTGGACCTCCTTGATTCGGATTCTGGTCGTTCTTGTCCTGATTGGGGCCTGCTCATAAGCTGCAAGCGCATCAGCCACGCGTTCATTGATGATAGCATTCAGCTCGGCTTGAGTCAGGGTGATATTTCCTCGCCCACCTGGGCGTCCCGCTCTTCTTCCAGACATGACTTCTTCAATTTACAACACATATTAATCAATAACCCGATAATAATTATTAACTATAATAAATGGTATCATGCTAGCAAGAATGAAGGGTTTGTTTGCATATCGATAGTGTGGCTTTGTGTTGATTTCGAGGCCCCATGCCTCTAAGTATGGAAATTGAGAATTTGTACCGACCGTATCCATTATCACCCAATAGAGTTGCCAGAGTTCCCATGCACGACAAATTACAATTACGTGTGCACCCGTGATTCTAATTTGCTTTGCATGGTCACACATGGTTCCTCCTATTCGAGATAACATACCTTGTCCAGTACCGATTGTTATCAATGATAGAAGCATCAAAGATGTATTTGTTATACCAAGAGTCAAATATCTAAGGTTGTACAAGAGATTCGGTTAAGGTAACAACGGGAATCAAGACAATTTGGCCTTTTTCCCTTCGAAGTTCTAGGTGTTTGGATGTCTAAGTCCGATTCTCTAAATCGACTTGAATATCTTAGTCGTCCCTCATTTACTGCTCGGACTAGTGTAGAGGATAGGATATGTTGGGAATAGTAACAAGTGTGAGAGAGTTGGAAGGGGGAGGTATCGTTCTTTTTGTTGGTCATCGTTAAGCTTATCGCGTGTGTTAGAAAAGAGTTTCGTGTTCCAATCATGGAAATGTTTGATTCAATTCATTGTTGCTTTCACTCCGCGAGTGAAGGATCAAGTGTAAGTGTTGGTTGTGAGCGAGCGGGATTCTCCGCCCCTCTGTCAGCTGGTAATGACACACATGTCATACCCATAGTGTTATGTTTGCGCAGCAGTGTAATGTCAGTACACTAGAAGGTTGTTTGCACAACAGTGGTAACCATGTAAAAGTGTCTGTGCAATACTAGTGTTGTGTCTAAGGCTATAGTCTAGATGCAATGCAATCCTAGTTCTCTATAACCTGTGGCTCTGATACCAATCTGTCACACCCTCAATTTCCACAAACGGGGTTTTACAGTTAGGCATGTGACCTACCAGGATCTCAGACACAGTCATATCGAACGACACTATATGAATTTAAAATAAACATTTGATCTTATTCAAAAGAACATAAACAAGGTTTACAATAGTGCGGAAGCGTTTATATAATTTGTAAATCCATTACAGTACTGTTACAATAGCTATGTTTAGACAAAATGTTCAATGCTGAAAATAAACTAGATGAATGCACGTCCTGAGTGCGTTTCCTGTAGCGTGCATCATGAGCTTATGCGTTCCTGTGACCTGAGAAAACATGCTAAAATGTGTCAACATAAAGTTGGTGAGTTCACAGGTTTAATCAACAAGAAAGTGTGTTCGTAAGCATTTCGATAGTTTGCGTTTCAATGGTTTAGTACATAGAGCATATCGTTAGGTAGCTAGCCTATGTTCTTGTTACTTAGCGTTTCGAACCGAAGCTGACTGTTTACGTCCTATATGTGTTTGTTGTATCCCCGTCATGTCTCATCAGACCATGACAATGTGTTAGGTCAATCAAGCACCCGTTTGACCTCCAATCAAGCTAGCGCGACTAGCCCGGGCGGGGTTTGTCAGACCCAGTAGTACTACTAAAAATTAGCTCGCTAATCCCATTACTAACGGTTCGAGTGTCTCAGGACATGTTGTGTGTTTGCACGAACGTAACAAGCGATATCAATATTACTACGACCATTTATGTAAATGTGTTTGCATGTTTTCTCCCCCAAAAGGAAAGAGATGTAAAATAGGGGCCGTGAAACTCACACATGATGTAGCAAGTATGTAGGATGAAAGTCTCCCAAGTGTTGTTTACGATGTGCTTTCAAAAACCTATTGATAGTTGTGTTAAGCGTTAATGTTGTGTTTAGTGTTAATAGACATGTTTAGTCGGGTCGGGTCGCATGGGTTTGGTCGGGGTGTCACACACACACAAGCAGGCATACACGTATCAGACTTCAGGTAGATCCCAAATGGGTTGTTGATATTTGTAAACAGTTAGGTTGTTTCAGGTTGAAAAGTATGTGCTTGTTGATTGCTTTGACTCTAATCTTTGTGGTCAAGAAATGACACTTTATTGATGTTAACTTATCGTCACACGATAGACACATCGCACACCAGAAGGATTCACTCAAAATGACTCCAATCGCATAACAAGGCTAGACGCACGACTAGACACTTCATTCGCACGAATAGGCCTTCAATCGTATGAATCAACTTCCCTCGTACGATTGAACCCTCATTCATGCGACTAAGCGTTCAGTCGTACCACACATTCCCCATTCACCCGAATCAGTAAACAATCACGCGAATGAACCTTCATTCGTGCGGTTGGACCTTCAGTCGGGTGATACGCAGTCGCACACATTCATTCGGTTGACTCAATCGCACACATTCATTCAATTGACTTAATCGCACCATTCGTTCGCACGTCTCGCCCCAGTCGCCCCGATCAATCGCGCGAAGGACCCAGTCGCATGACTCAGTCGCACGGTTGGCCCAGTCGTGGACTGCAGCAGGTCGCGACTGCTGGGCGGGTCGAATAGCCTTCGGCTGTTCTGTGCTCGTTTTTCTCACAATCAGGACTTCCAGAAACACTCTCCTAACATGTCTAAGAGAAATACACACGCTGATTGGCCTCACACACACCCCCACGACCACATGCATTCGGGTTGAACCCGAACACCCGAACCCCATATTTGCAGCAGTGAAACTAGTGATAAAATGGATGAACGAGGTCGCCTACCTGCTGGGAACGTGGTTTCTCAGCTGTTGTGTGGTCCAATCTGACGAAAACGAGCTCAATCGGGTGGAATTTGGTGCTAGAATGAAGAATCGGAGGTGTAGAGAGCGTAGGAGAGAAGAGAGAGCAGTTGTGAAGTGTTTGGGCTGGTGGGTGGGTATTTATACCCAACCCCAGTTTGCCAATTGACAGGTTTAGTCCCTGCACTTAGGTACCGAGTTCCCGAATTTGTTTCGGTTGATAACGACGTAGATGAGCGAGCTTTATTATTTAATAGGATTCCTTAGGTAATCTCGTTTATGTGAATCCTCTACAAACACTCGCGTTAATATTATATCACAATTTGTTTAACGATGTCGGTGGCGGTGTTTGTATACGTTTCGAGCATTAGCGAGTACGGGTCAATGTTAACGACAACAGTTTGAATAATGTTAATCTGAAATTACGGGGTGTCACACCACTCACCACAAATCATGATGTGGCTCCTGATGAGAATGGGGATTTAGTGGATGCCACCATGTATCATGGGATGATCGGATCTCTCATGTATCTTACTGCCTCGCGTCCAGATATCATGTATGCCACATGTTTATGTTCCCGATATCAAGCGAAACCCAAAGTAAATCATCTGATTGGGATGAAGAGGATTTTTCATTATCTGAAGGGTACTCCAACACTAGGGTTGTGGTATCCTCATGATGATGACTTTGAGCTAAATGCGTACAGCGATTCAGACTATGGTGGTTGCAAGATGAACTTCAAGTCACATCAGCAGGGTGTCAGTTTTTTGGAAGGCGGTTAGTCACGTGGCAATACAAGAAGCAGACCTCGGTTGCATTATCAACCTGTGAAGCTGAATATGTTACTGCTGCAAGTTGCTGCTCTCAGATCATCTGGATCCAACAGCAAATGCAAGACTACGGTTTGCAATTTTTCAACACTCCTATTTATGTTGATAACTCTGCTGCCATAGCTGTAACTAAAAATCCGTCCCACACCCTAAAACAAAACACATCGGCATAAAGTATCATTTCATACGCGACTGCTATGTAAAACAATTAATTGATGTGGTTAAAATAAACACGGATTTTCAACACGCTGACCTCTACACTAAACCATTTGATAAACCCAGATTTTTCTATCTGTTAGAGGTCAACGGTATTAAAAAGAAAAGTGAGTTACCTCAGAAGACACAGACGCGTAGTCCGACACATGTTTAATTTTTCAATTTTCTAGTTTTATTTCATTTAATTTCCTTGTCATATAAAAATCCAAAACACAAAAAGATTTTCGGTTTTATAATTTTAGGGGAGATTAGGTTATGTTCAGTAATTATTTATTTAAAAAAAATAAAAATAAAAAATAAAAAATAAAAAAAATAAAAAAAGGGGGGAAGGTTAGTTATGCTGAAAAGGCAAAGACAGAAAGACTGGAAATGTGATTCAGCAAAATGGAAAGTGATAGTACACAGGCGTCGCATTACTTGGAATACCAAGAAGATTTTATGTTTGGTTAGGTTAAATTAAATCACAGAAAATTATAAATCAGAGAAGTCTAGGTCTAACATATTGGGAAAATGATAGTACGCTTGGTTGGTACTGTAACTACCGGGAGAAAGTAGATCTAGGGTGGTGCCAGTGCATTATACGATGTGTCGGTAGATTCAACACAATAGATCAGTAGACGTCATCAGTGATTTGGGTTAAACTTAAATACTTCAACAAGTTGTGGTTTTCATGGTATCCCTGGTCTGCACAATCAATCAATTTCCAATAAGGGGTGAGGAGCAAGCAAATGCCACAAATGTGAGCAAAGACCTGAAAAACAGAGCAAAAGATGACAAATGTCACTGAAAAAAATGTATATTCTAATATAGTGCTCTAAGAAGAAGATAGGTATTGCGCCTCTCTGCTGTGCGATGGCACTGAACTGAGGCTTAGCATAACCTATCCGTTCTAAGAATTCATTGCTGTTTGCGCCTCTCTGCTGTGCGATGGCACTGACCTGATGCTTAGCATCTCTTTGAAAATTCTTAGAATCAAATCTTCTAATTCCCCAGACCGCTCAAAAATCTCCTGAGGAAGATTGATTACCATATACCTGTGGAACACACAAACCCTTGTTGACCTAATTCATCTAATTAATCACTGATGTGTGTCAAAAGTCTGTGTATTGTTTTAAGTGGACAAGTATACAGACAATCGTCGTGACTGCATCGCCTGATGCTCAAATCAACGTATCATATCAAGCATGATTCCCAGTTAGAACTTAGAAGTCTTAGATGAGTGAAAAACTGTGATATGTAATTGATGCAGGTGTTTAAATTTAAATACAGATAAAAGGTTCCAAGTAATGGTGTATATGCCTGTCTGATTCCAAATGAGTCTGTCCTTGATATGATGTCAATGCTAATAGGCTACACTAACCTGCCCTAACAAAAATCACAAAAAGATGTTTATTTTGTTCGTAGTTTAAAATTTTCAAGTTATATGTATAGTGTGTCAGTGTCGGACTGTGCATATTGTTCTCTGTTAACGTCACCAAATGAGCTTAATGTCAATACTAAACAAATTGTTACTGAGAGTTTAAATGGATCATGTCTGAGATGATCGGGTGGATAAATGGATCATGTCTGGGATGATCGGGTGGATAAATGGATCATGTCTGAGATGATCGGGTGGATAAATGTATCATGTCTGAGATGATCGGGTGGATAAATGGATCACGTCTGAGGTGATCAATAGAGTTTAATCTAAAAGTGATTATGTCTGAGATGATAAATTGTTCTTAATGTTTTATCTATTGTTAAGTGAAGCTAAGTGTCGGTTGGTAAAATGGTCAAAATGTCACAAGTATGGCATAGTCGCACGACTGAATCATCAGTATGAACCAGTCGTACGAATGGAGCATACGAATGAGTACAATCGTACGATTGGACCATGCGAATGAGACCAATCGCACGATTGGAGGTGAATGATTGTGTCATATGTCTGAATGAACCTTAATCGTACGACTTGAGTTAAGCGATTGGGCAAATCGTATGACTGAATCTCAGTCGCACGACTTACTCTTGCGACTAGGTTCAGTCGCACGACTGACTTACACGATAGGGCTCAGTCGCACGATTGGGAGTTGCCCTAGTATAAATACGAGTTGAATCTTTCTCAGTCACCCATTCACCCAAATCGCCCTTTCACTCGCACGACACGATGTTACTCTGCCAAAATTTTCTAAAATCCACATTTACCTTCGATTATTGCTCTCTGACGTTTGATATCGATTATACAGGTAACTATCAAGGTGCAACATCGTTTGAACGGGACATAATCATCAAGAATCCTTTCATTCTGACCTAACAGTAACCGGGACTTAAAAGAATCAAAACATCATCAAAACTGAACTTAATGATCAAATTAATGGTACAATAGTTTAGTCGGTCGTATCTGAGTGTAATGAGCCTAAGTTCAACGTTTAACATCAGGTATAGCTCAAAACACAAATTTGAATGGACAAACAGTCGTACGAGCGACTGGACACACTGATGAGCTTTAATCGTACGACTGAGCTGTCCGTATGGCTCAATCGTATGACTGAACCATGCGTATGAGTTCAGGCGCACGACTGAGGTAGATGTATGAGAAGTCATGCGACTAAGTCCAATCGGTTGACCCAGTCGTACGAATGAACTCAATCATACGACTAGATCTCAGTCGCACAGTTCAAACGCATGACTAGAACCAAGTCGTTTGTTCAGTCGCACGACTAAACCGAAGTTTAAAATTCATTAAATTGAAATTCGTTATCTTCAACATGTGCGAACGGTTATTTGTTATATGTGAACAGAAGGCTAGTAGATGGACCATGAGCACTAAGCACAACATATGTGCTCATCTCGATATGACTTCCCGCAATGCGGCAGATTTCACGAGGATCATCTGCTTTCTAAGACGCTCGAGGATATTCCGAGCAATCTCCACTCAGTGTACACCTTATTGATCGATACAGCAGACGTTTTAGGAAAATGCCGTGGTCGATAGGTCCAGGAAGCCTTATATTATCAGAAGCTCTATCCTTGGACAAGATATCGAGCTATTAGAGGAGGACATACGGACGGTACTTGAGTTAGGGGATGATGCTGATTGCCCAACACATTTGCATCCCCTTACCGTCCGAGGCTGCTTTTTGAGGGCAAAGTACTTGGGGGACATAAACTCAAGTATGCTCAACAAGAGCAACTTGTGCCCCCAGTTCAAGTACCTTGCCCATATACTTCTACGATGTGTAGCCTCAAGGAAAGGCTGGTTTGATGAGTTATCAGGCGAGATGCGGAATGTATTTGCTGCTCTGGTGCTGAACTTCCCTTTCAGCTTCTCTCGGATGATCTTCACCTATCTGGTGGAGAACATCGAAGCTAAGGGAAAAGAGAGCTTTTGTATGTACCCGCAACTCATCCAGATGATTGTCGACCAAAAGCTTCCTCAACTGCCCAAAGCTCAAGAAGATGCAGTCGTCCTAGAGGTTATTGACGACACTACACTGGGAGGATGAAAGTCTATATAGGGAAGCAGGTGAAACCCCCGGTGAGGAGATTGTTTGGGCACTTTGCCCGTGATGACTACGTGGCGCCAGCTAGGAGAAAGTGGCATCACGATGACAGTGACTCAGATGTCGAGCAGATTGCTCTACCCTCCGATGACTCCGACGATGATGGTCATGATACTGATCAGGGAGTGGATGATCAGGGAGGACCCGAACCAGCTCCAATTCACCCTGATTTTCATCTAGAGGAGGAAGAGGAGTCAGATGAAGAGTCACTCACCCGGACGGTGGGAAGTCGGGAAGTGGCTACGGAGCGAGGAATCAGGGCAGTTGGTGGATGCCCGGGAGGGTCTGGGAGCTCTACTGTTGATCCATCTTATACCCCAGCCTCTCCCAGCAGTCGAGGGGGAGCCTCTGTGTCCAGGGGGACACGGAGGAAACTTATGGCTTAGCCACATGGGCTGAAGCCCAAGTGTAGGAGGATCACTCTTATCACTACCTCCTCAGCTACCACCACTACTACTACACAACGCACCACAACATTACCACCCCCAATCACTACCACTACACCACCTACCACCACAATTCCACCCCCAATCTTCACTACTACACCAACCACCACCACATTACCACCCCCAATCTTCACCACTACACCACCCACCACCACATTACCACCCCCAATCTTCACCACTACACCACCCACCACCACATTACCACCCCCAATCTTCACCACTACACCACCTACCACCACCAGTCACCAAGCCAGCCAATCCTCCTTCCCACAGCTTCATCCCTCCCTCCTATTGGAGTAGAGGAACAGCTTGCAGCACTTAACCGTATGATGCTGAAGCTGTTAGCTGCTGACAAAGAGAAGACAGCTAGACTTCGTCAGCTTGAGGAGCAAAATGCTTCTCAAGCTGAGCAGATCTCCCAACTCCATGAAAACATGTCATATCTACTCAGAATATTGAGGAGTTGGAGTCTGCGAATAAGAAGATCCTGCTGAAACTGAAAGGGTCGGAGGATGAGCCGTTAAAAATCGATGAAGGAGATGAAGATGGTGATGATGATAAGGAGGATGATGAAGAAGAGGAAAGTGATGATGATGAGGGGGGTGATGGCAAGGATCAAGAAAAGGATGGTGATGATGATGAAGGGGATGCAGCTGCATCTGCCTCTGCTCCTGGTCATGAGCAATGAACTAAGAAAAGACAAGACCAGGGAGCATCAGCTGCTGCCCCGCCTACCTCCACTTCTGCCAAAGATCCAGCGATGATTCAAGGCAAAGTTCAGGATTAGATGTCTATTTATTATTAAACTATTATCATTGTAATCCTGTATTTAATATGTGTTTAAAGTAAATGAATAAAAGTTAAATCGACATCGGTTATGTGCTTAATGTATACTAACTTGCACTGTGTTTGGTTAATTGTTATACAGGTTCATCCAAACAGGCTGACGAGCATGATGTGGTACCAATTCGGCAAATCGAGACTCAATTGACCATGATTCTCGATGTGCAAGGAATAGTACATCGCTCGGTTAGTTACACACCTGAAGAGGGCGAGATCATACATGATCTAACTGATGAGCAGATTGCGGAATTATTCAGTCTAAACCCTGATGAGCTGGTAAAGGATGCACCCGAGGTCGACGTAATCAGTGATGAAGAACTACAGGATGTTGACGAGGTGGAGATAGAGGATGTGACTACTGATCATTATCCCCAGTACACTAACGCAGAAGGCGAAGTGCTACCAGATCTGGGAGATACATTTGACAGCAGTACATTCGATAAGGTTGAGACAATGACTGCTGCTAAAGAGGCTATAGGAGAGGATCCTCAGGCAGATGATGCTAATCTTGCATCTAAAAAGGCTGAGTGGGCAGCCTGCCTGGAGGAAATGAAAAAGCAACGAGCGCCTACAAAGACAAACGCCTACACCAAGCTCTACAAGGTCAAGAAACATCAGAAGGTGTCAGTCAAGATTATCAGCTGGGCATACTTTGAGGACCTCAAAGTATATACCGTGAAGAGAGAGAAGGGAATAGAGTATTTCAGATTCCCACACGATCTGAAAACTCTCAGTGCATTTGAGCTAAATCGTCTAGCCAACTTGAGCCTCCTGTATGCTGTCCCCGGGAAGATATCGGGATGGTTCGAGAAGGCTCTGAAGAAGGACTACCTTATGAGGTGGGTCAATTTTAAACCTCAACAGCCCAAAAGGTTGATTTATAAGACCGAGGTTGACCCTACCTCTGGAAGACCAAAGGTGATTTTGAGATGGCATCCTCCGCGCACAATGTCGTGTATTCCACTGAGGGAAATGCCACAAGATTTTGCACCCTATTTTAAATGGTGGTATTATGACTGGCGCATTGGTGAGGCCATCATAGTTTTGGGTAAAGAAGGGATGATAGAGACGATTAGGGTATATGACCCTATGTGGCTAACCAACTTGTCTGCTTCAGATGTCTACATCTTATACAAGTGGCCACTATTTTTTTACACACAGGATATCGTGCAAGCACTTCAGTTTCAACATGTTATACGTTTATGCTTCGTACTTGATATTCATGTTGGGGTTTCCCGAGAAGAAAGGGTAAAGAGATATGAAGAGTTCAAGAAGGAAGTCAAGTGTAGATAGAACTAGGTCCAAGGGGGAATTTGTTGGTACACATGTCCCCAGTTCTAGTCTAATGAGCTTAAATGTAATAGACTTTCATCTTGTAACACACATGTAATGTTTGATCAATACAATGAGAAACTCTTCTATATATGTTTATTGGTTGTTTAATGCTATATCTATCTATATTATTTATTGTTACACGCATATATGACCATGTTATATAGGTTTACAGTTGTTAGACATAGTTCTGAACCATTAAAGGTTCAAGAATGTGTTTAACTAAGTATCCTGATTCAGTCGCACGACTGGACCACGCTAATGGGCCAATCACATGACTGAACCAGGTGATTGAGTCAATCGCACGATTGAGTCATAAGACTGACTCAGTCGTATGAATGAACCAATCGTATGACTCAGTCGCACGACTGAGCCAGTCGCTTGGCTCAGTCGTACGAATGAGAGCTGTAACCTATAAATACCACATAATTCGTGGAAAAACGGAACACTTCGAGAATTATCAACCCTAGCCGTCCCTGTTCATCCAGAGAGTCCCTTCCAACTTCATAGAACGTTTCTAATCGATTCTAATCAATTCTTAACGTATTCTCATCGTTAGTTTTGATCGGATTAACGTTATCCCTGATTGGATCGCCAGTCAAATAGGATTCCACACTATTTGATCTGGTTTCGCATTTGAATCAGTTAGTACTCCGTCCGTACACGGTCCTAACAATTTTAACTTATATTAACATGTTTTATACTTGCTTTTCCATATTTTCAAAGATCTTTGTCTTGATAATAATTAAATTTTATGAAATCATTACTACTGGTCATGTCCCATCTATACTTGATTACCATTATTTCTAACTTGTTTTTATGTTTTCTTTAAGCAAAAAATTGAATAAAAATCTCAAACTTAACTAGATTGTGTAACACCCCGAAATTTTATTTAAAGGAAAGGAAAAGAAAAGTAAATAGAAAGAATAGATAATGGGCACAAGTGGAGGGTGCGAAAGTGTACAAGGAACAAAACCTTATTATTTTAAGGTTTAAAGGGGAATGGCCGCCCATCCCTTCTTCACCATCTCCATTCGGTTGAAAGGAAGAAGGAAAGAGAGAAAGCTCTCGGTTCTAGAGAGAGAAAGAGGAAGAAGCAGCTGCAAATATGAGTTTTCTTTTATATGAGTTCGGTTTCAGCTAAGTTTCGAGTTCTAAACCGAAGTTTGGTGATTTGTGTTTGTTCTCGGGACTTAGGAGCTGAATTTGAAGGTGAGTCTCGGATTTGAAGTGTGCCACTGAAAGATTGCTCAAGGTGAGTTTCTAGAACCCCTCTTTTATTGATTTTAAAGTGTTTGGGGATAATGCATACCAAGCAAACATTTGTAAAAGAAACCATGGGTTTATAGCTGTATGTTCGAAAATAATATGAGTATGTATGTTTTAGAGTTTCATTATGGCCAAGAAACTAATGTTAAAATGTTTTAAGTGCCCTAGTATGTTAGATCTGTGTTGGGTAGTGTTAGAATGATAAACTAGTGATGTTAGTAGCATAGAAAACATTTCAGAATGTTCTCATGCACCTGAACAGTGGCCCATGCGCCCAACATGTTGGCCAAGCACCTAAGTGTTAGCCATGCGCCCATAAGTGGGCCATGCGCCTAAACAGTGTTCCCAACCGCCCAAACAGTGCCAACCGTCTAAATTGCCTTAGAAAGTTTCCAAGTCAGACACAAATGTCTGAATAGTAGCCAACCGTCTGGGATCTCCCCAGATTGGCCAGTATTGGGCCATGCGTCTGCATAGTGCCCAACCGCCCAAAAGGGCCAAACGTATAAGTGTTCGAAATTTTAAGTGTAAGCTCAGACGCCCAAACAGTGGCAAAGCGCCCAAATAGGGCAGAAACACCCAAATAGTTCCCAGGCGACCAAGTGTTAAAACGGATAATAGTTGATGCGCCTGCATAGTGGCGAAGCGCCCAAACAGGGCAGAAACGCCTAAATAGTGCCCATACGCCTAGAAGCTTTTACACTTAGAATCTTCTGCTGATGCACCTAAGGTATTCCATACGCCTAGTTTGAGACTTAGGATTTTCTAAGGGGCCTTATGAGAAGAAAATGATTGAGATAGGATCTGTTATGATGGCTTATGCTTGATGTGTGCATGATGATGTGATGGAGGCTATGATGTGTATGTGTGTGAGTGATATGTTATCTTGCTTCGTTAAAGAGTTTTCAAAACGTACGATGATGTTTTGGTAATACATTAGGTATGACCTTATGTGGTGTGATGTATGAACGAAAAAATTAATGAACGTAAAGTATTATGTAACGAAGTGAAAGATAATGATAAAGTCCAAACGAACGAATACGATAAAGTACGAAACGAACAAACATATGAAATAATGAATGGTGAGTATGGAAGTGATGGATGATGAGATCCGCGTCGCGTACCCCAGTACTGTGCCAGTTTTCGGACATGAGTCAGGGGTCTGTTTATCAGACCCCGGCACAGTATCAGTCTCCGGACATGAGTCGGGGGTATTGCATGAGGCAAAATAGAGAGATGAGATCTTTGTCACGTACTCCGGTACTATGTCAGTCTTCGGAAATGAGTCGGGGGTTTGTTTATCAAGCCCCGGCACAGTATCAGTCTCCGGACATGAGTCGGGGGTATTGCATGAGACAAAATAGAGAGATGAGATCTTTGTCACGTACTCCGATACTGTGTCAGTCTTCGGACATGAGTGAAGGAATGTATGAATTGAACGTTAACGAAATATAATAATAAAGTACGAAATAGGATCCTTGTCATTCGACCTCAGCAATCGTGATTGCGTGCCATGAAGAGGTAAAGCTTGACGGGATCTAGATAGAAGTGAAAGATAACAAATGATGTACGAATAGTGCGATATGAATGAATGAACGAATGATGATGAAGATAATAATAATTATTATCAGTATGTATGTATGATGTATGACAATTGACGAACGTAAAGTACGAAAAGAAAGTAAGAGAAAAAGAAAGTAAAAGATACTGAAAAGTATTAAAGATAATATGAATACAAAAGTAAATAAAAGAACGGAATGAATAAATAATATATAGAATGAATGTACGTATGATGTATGACCACGGTTGAATGTAAAGATTGGTTTTGAAGAAAGTAAAGTATTTTATTATAAAAACTTGAACTCACTCAGCGTCACTGACTTTTGTATGCATGATAGTTGGCAGGTAATTCGTTGATGCTGAGGAGTTGCAGGCATGGATGCATAAACTAATGGGAGCGTTTTGAGGCTGGCATCTATATTTTGACATGTCATTGTATTTTGAGATGAAAACGAATGTTGTAATGTAATGAAATGACATGTTTTTAGCTATTAATGAAAGTTTCAAATTCCGCTGCAAAATAAATGTACGTTTTAAAATGTACTATGATGCAATGAATGACCAACTGTGAGGTGGCCATGAAAGGGGCCTTACAAGTTGGTATCAGAGCCAAAGTTTAAGTGTATTGGGTAATTATTTTCAAAACCTAATCTTAAACAGAAAATGGGACAAAAAGAAAAGGATGACAGTCCTAGTAGCAACGTGCCTACTGGTAAAGGTTTTATGTAAATGATTTATGTAAGTTAATGTTAACTGTTATTATGTGCGCATGTTATAGGGCTAGTGTGCTTTTGTGTAGATTTAGATACTGATGTAGTCAGAATAGGAGATGCCTTGGGGTGTGAAAAGTAAAGTAAGTGGCTAATCAAAACTGGCCACTATAATTAGGTACTTACTCTACTTGACATAATCCGAGCTATTCCTTGAATGACCGTATTAGTGTGTGAATCTTATAGTGATTAGGGAATGGCTGGAGGTAGATCATCTAAGGCCTCTAGGAGTGGAGCACAGGGAGGACGTGGTGTTGAACCGCGAGTTACGAGGAATAGGGCTAGGGCTACCAAGAGGACACGGGAGGAGCCCGAGATGCATCACCAGGAAGGTGGTTACTAAAGTGCGAATCTGAGGGCATCGATGAAAGAGGCAGTAGTAGAGGAAGTCCATCAGGTCATGCAGACGATTCTTCAGTCTATGGTGACTGAAGTGATTAAAGCAGTGAAGAAGGATGATAGGAAGGTGAAGAGGAGGACCATTAGGAGAGGAGAAGGGGGACGACCAGATACTGAGACTGTTGTCTCTAGTGAGGAGGAGGAGGAAGAAGAAGCGGTGCAGGAAACTGCATGTGGTTGTAATAATGGGGCATTCTAAAGGTGCAAGCCCCTACCTTTGATAGTAATGGCACTGCTGCTGCTGCTCACTGATGGGTGAGGGAGATGGAGGATGTCCTTGAGATCAGCGAGTGCCGAGAGGACCAGAAGGTGAAGTTTGCCACTCACTCGTTTGTGGACTAGGCCTTATGCTAGTGGGACAACATTCTCAAAGCTGAGGGTACCAGGGTAATCGGGAGGATGAGGTGGAGTGAACTGAAGAAGCTGGTAATCGATGAGTTTTGTCCTCACCGTGAATTGGACAACATCGAGAGAGAGTTCTTACAGCTAGAGGCGGGAACGATGACACACCAGCAATACACCACTAAGTTCAATGAGATGGCAAGGCTGGTGCCAGATCAGGTGACGCCTACGTCACGAAAGATTAAGAGGTACATTCAAGGACTGTCGACAGACATCCACAGACATTTGATCACTGCCTGACCAGGTACATTCAGATCTGTGGTTGACTTAGCTTGGAGATTGTATGACGAGCGAGAGGTGATGGCGATAACAGACGAAGAGGAGAAGCAGGGCTATGTCAAGAATAGGAATGTAAGGTGAGATAATAATGGTGTAATGGTGGCTGAAGGTAAGGCGATGAGGGTCGATGATCGGAAGAGGATAACAAGGAAGGAAGAGGTATGCAAGAAGTATTGTAGAGGCCACGAAGGAGAGTGCAAGTGGGGGCTGAACGTTTACTTCCAGTTTCGAAAGGAGGGCCACAGGGCAAGAGATTGTCAAATGGCTAAATGCTACGACTGTGGCGAGACTGGGCATATGAGCAGAGATTGCAAGAAGTCGAGGGCAGCAAGCTATTGTGCCAGGAGAGAGAAAAGAGGGTGAAGGCTAAAGCCTTTGTTATGACCGGGAGGAGGTTAGCTCAGACTCTGTGGTAACGTCAGGTACGTTTTTTAAAATTTAGATTTGTGCATATATGCTTTGATTGTGGTGTTAGTAGTAATTTCGTTCCTGCTGCCTTCTGTGATAAGTTGCATGTTAGGAGTAGGAAGATCGATGTCCTTCGACATAGAAACTACTATGGGTAAGTCTACTAGATTACCCGATGCACTAAAGGATCACGCAGTAGAATTGAGAGAGCGCTTGTTTTTTTGTTAGACCATCCCTAATAGACGTAGGTGGATAGACGTACACCTCCGGGTAAATTGAACAGTAACTTATGAGGCGAGCACCGAGTGCTGCAAAAAGATGGATTGATTAATGGTGCGCGATAAGAGTTCGGTGCCGACCTACGACAATGGATTATTATGAATGCTTCGCCAGGAAAGTGGATCGTTCAATTCGGAAATCGAGTAAAGCTAATACTAGAGTATAGAGGGCCATTCCCAGTTGCTGCTCAGGTAGGAGAAGTGACAAATCTACTAGAGCTACCCGATGAGTTAAGTGGGCTTCATCTGACTTTCCATGTATCTCGTCTAAGGAAGTGCCCAACCGATGAGGATATGATCGTGTCACTAGAGACCACTAAGAGGGATAAAGTACTCAATATAAGAAGCAACTAGTGGCCATTACTGATAAGAGGAAGAGGATGGGATAAGAAGGATGATGTTTTCACTTGTGCGGTGCAGTGAAGCCTAAAGAGGTCTAAGTCTAAGTGCAAGATCAAGGAAAAGGTGAGACAGTGTTACCCCGTAACTGTTTGAGAAGCGACAGGTTTCGCGGACGAAACCTCTTTAAGGGGGGTAGACTTGTAAAGGAAGGAAAAGAAAAGTAAATAGAAGAATAGATAATGGGCACAATTGGAGGGGGATAAAGTGTACAAGGTACAAAACCTTTTTATTTTAAGGTTTAAAGGGGCATGGCCGCCCATCCCTTCTTCACCATCTCCATTCGGCTGAAAGGAAGAAGGAAGAGACAGAAAGCTCTCGGTTCTGGAGAGAGCAAGAGGAAGAAGCAGCTGCAAAGGCAAGTTTTCTTTTATAGGAGTTCGGTTTCAGCTAGGTTTCGAGTTCTAAACCGAAGTTCTTGGTGATTTGTGTTTGTTCTCGGGACTTAGGAGCTGAATTTGATGGTGAGTCTCGGATTTAAAGTGTGCTACTGAAAGATTGCTCAAGGTGAGTTTCTAGAACCCCTCTTTTACTGATTTTAAAGTGTTTGGGGCTATTATGCATACCAAGTAAACATTTTGAAAAGAAACCATGGGTTTATAGCTGTATGTTCGAAATAATATGAGTATGTATGTTTTAGAGTTTCATTATGGCCAAGAAACTGATGTTAAAATGTTTTAAGTGCCCTAGTATGTTAGATCTGTGTTGGGTAGTGTTAGAATGATAAACGGGTGATGTTAGTAGCATAGAAAACATTTCAGAATGTTCTCATGCACCTGAACAGTAGCCCATGCGCCCAACATGTTGGCCAAGCACCTAAGTGTTGGCCATGCGCCTAAACAGTGTTCCCAACCGCCCAAACAGTGCCAACCATCTAAATTGCCTTAGAAAGTTTCCAAGTCAGACCCAAACGTCTGAATAGTAGCCAACCGTCTGGGATCTCCCCAGATTGGCCAAGTATTAAGCCATGCGTCTGCATAGTGCCCAACCCGCCCAAAAGGGCCATGCGTATAACTGTTAGAAATTTTAAGTGTAAGCTCAGACGCCCAAACAGTGGCAAAGCACCCAAATAGAACAGAAACACCCAAATAGTTCCCAGGTGCCCAAGTGTTAAAACGGCTAAGCGCCCAAACAGGGAAGAAACGCCCAAATAGTGCCTATGAGCCCAGAAGCTTTTACACTTAGAATTTTCTACTGATCCACCTAAGGTATTCCATACGCCTAGTTTGAGACTTAGGATTTTCTAAGGGGCCTTATGAGAAGAAAATGATTGAGATAGGATCTGTTATGATGGCTTATGCTTGATGTGTGCATGATGATGTGATGGAGACTATGATGTGTATGTGTGTGAGTGATATGTTATCTTTCTTCGTTAAAGAGTTTTCAAAACGTACGTATCATGTTTTGGTAATACATTATGGATGACCTTTTGTGGTGTGATGTATGAACGAATAAATTAATGAACATAAAGTATTATGTAACGAAGTGAAAGATAATGATAAAGTACAAACGAACGAATACGATAAAGTACGAAATGAACAAACATATGAAATAATGAATGGTGAGTATGGAAGTGACGGATGATGAGATCCATGTCGCGTACCCCGGTACTGTGTCAGTCTTCGGACATGAGTCGAGGGTTTATTTATCAGGCCCCGGCACAGTATCAGTCTCCGGACATGAGTCGGGGGTATTGCATGAGACAAAATAGAGAGATAGGATCTTTGTCGTGTACTCCGGTACTGTGTCAGTCTTTGGACATGAGTCGGGGGTTTGTTTATCAGGCCCCGGCACAGTATCAGTCTTCGGACATGAGTCGGGGGTATTGCATGAGACAAAATAGAGAGATGAGATCTTTTCCGCGTACTCCGGTACTGTGTCAGTTTTTGGACATGAGTCGGGGGTTGTTTATCAGGCCCCGGCACAGTATCAGTCTTCGGACATGAGTTGGGGGGTGGAATGCATGAGATGAGATAATGAGGTGAGCGACTTTGTGTTGCAATAGACTCGGATAGAGTTCAATCCATGTGATTAACATGAATGGGATCTTTGTCACGTATCCTGGTGCTGTGTCAGTCTTCGGACATGAGTAGGGGGTTTGTGTACAGGCCCCGGCACAACATCAGCTTTCGAGCATGAGTCGGGGATATTGCATGAGACAAGATTCGAGTAATTATGCGTAATGAGGGAAGGAATGTATGAATTGAACGTTAACGAAATATAATAATAAAGTACAAAATAGGATCCTTGTCATTCAACCTCAGCAATCGTGGCTGCGTGCCATGAAGAGGGTAAAGCTTGACAGGATCTAGATAGAAGTGAAAGATAACAAATGAGATACGAAAAGTGCGATATGAATGAATGAACGAATGATGATGAAGATAATAATAATTATTATCTGTATGTGTGTATGATGTATGAGAACTGACGAACGTAAAGTACGAAAAGAAAGTAAGAGAAAAAGAAAGTAAAAGATAGTGAAAAGTATTAACGATAATATGAATACGAAAGTAAATAAAAGAACGGAATGAATAAAGAATATATAGAATGAATGTACGTATGTTGTATGACCACGGTTGAATGTAAAGATTGGTTTTGAAGAAAGTAAAGTATTTTATTATAAAAACTAGAACTCACTCAGCGTCGCTGACTTTTGTATGCATGATAGTTGGCAGGTAATTCGTTGATGCTGAGGAGTTGCAGGCATGGATGCATAAGCTACGGGGAGCGTTTTGAGGCTGGCATCCATATTTAACATGTCATTGTATTTTGAGATGAAAACGAATGTTATAATGTAATGAAATGACATGTTTTTAGCTCTTAATGAAAGTTTCAAATTCCGCTGCAAAATAAATGTACATTTTAAAATGTACTATGATGCAATAAATGACCAACTGTGAGGTGCCCGGGAAAGGGGCCTTACAGATTGTCACCAACGCTCATTATAAAATAAAACATATATTGACCATATTTAATTAACCAAATTATCACCAACGCTCGTTAAAAGTTTTATCATAATGCGACCCGGTAATTCTCAAAATATTAAGTCTTATAATGCATTTGATTAATTTATCACATTTTATTAACATACAAATATTAACCTGGAAACACAAGATGTAGCAGTTTCCCCTCGTTTTGGAAATTTCGTCTCGATATTTAAGTTGTAGTTCCAGATTCTGGTCTAAATAGAAAGAGGTAAGGGTATTTGCAGTTCATCTGGTCCTGTCATTCCTATGTGAACTCGGGACCACGCTAAGAGTTCCATCTAAGTTTCAGCAACTTAACTTGACTCCTTTTGAGTTTCTGAACTCTCCAGTCTATAATTTTGATTAGTTCCTTGGTGAAATTCAGTTTTTCATCAATACAAACTTCTTCAGGTCGGACAACCAAAGCTTAATCTGCAAGACACCTCTTCAGATTGGATACATGGAACATGTCATGTACTCCACTAGGCTCACGAGTTAGCTTAAGTTGATATGCAACCGGACCAGCTCACGCCACAATCTCAAATGGTCTGATATAACTAGGGATAAGTTTTCCTTGCTTTCCAAACTAAACAACTCCTTTCCAAGGCAAGACATTCAGATTAACTTTGTCTCCAACTTGAAATTCCAATGGTTTCCTTCGATTATATGCATAGCACTTCTTCCAACTCACAACGGCATATGACCTCTTTCTGATTTGAACAATCTTATCCGTAGTCTCCTGGATAATCTCAGGTCCAGTCAGCTGCTTCTCTCCAACTTCTGCCTAGCAAAGTAGTGAGTGACACTTTCTTTCAACAAAGCTTCAAACAGATCAGCTTTGATACTAGTGTGATAACTACTGTTGTAGGAAAACTCAACTAAAGGTAAATGACTATCCCAATTTCCTCCAAAATCAATCACACAAGCTTGCAGCAGATCTTCCAACATTCGAATAGTCCTCTCCCTTTAACAATATTTGACGGTGGGATGTACTCCTCTCTAAACGAGTACCTAAAGCTTAGTGAAAGGATTGCCAAAACCTCGAGGTAAAACAACTGTCTCTATCCGAGATTATCGAGATCGGTACTCCATGACGAGATACCACCTCCTTAAGGTAAATTTTTATTACCTTTTGCATTCTATCCATTTTGTTAATGGTAGGAAATGAGCAGACTTAATCAATCTACTAACTATTAATTAAATAGTGTTATGACCACATGATGCTCGCGGTAAGTTCGTGTAAAGTTCTATTACTATCCGCTCCTATTTCCACTATGGAATATCTCATTGTTGAAGAAGTCTTGATGGCTTTAGATATTCCGTCTTCACTCTAGAACAAGTCGAAAACTTGCCCACATAGGTGGCTATCTCGCCCTTCATATTGGGCCACCAGTAATGTTCCTCTGCATCCTTGTACATCTTATCCGAACAAGGGTGAATCAAATACTTTGATTTATGAGCTTCATCAAAAATCATTTCACATAGGTTTCTAAAACATTAAACCCAGATTTGGTCCATAGAGTACTGCAGGACCGGTTAACGGATGGTCAATACAATTAGTCTAACAATAAAGAGAGTGTTAGAACACTTAACAAATCAAATAGGGAATCAGGTTTATATAGAAGACACTAAGAACACAAGTAAGCATCTATCTGCTCATCTTTTGCTTTCATAAGATCAGCTTTCTCAGAGAGAGTGTTTTTGGCTTTGTTAATCTCTAAAACAAGCTTATCCTATTCTGTCTTTTCCTTTTTCACAAATTCTTTTAATTCTCTCACCAATTAGTGTAGAGCATCTATCACATCATTATTTGTGACCGCATCTTCTCTCAATCTTCTTAGTGCAGCTTCTTGTTTTACTAATTTCTCATCTTTTTCTTTCACAATCCCCTTCAACTCTCTTAATCTCGCCAATCTTTTGTTTGTTTTGGGGATGGTATTTTTTTATTTAGCAATAAGAAAATTCTTGCTAACATCAATTTGTTCTTTTAATTTATCCTCATAATAAGCAATTATGTCTACAAACTCATCTCCACTCTCTTTTTGTTCTTATTCTACATGTTGATCGTTCTCCCCGTCAACCTATAAGTATACATCTTCTGTCACTTTTACTTGAGCATCATCCTTTTCTTCTTCAAAGTCAAATAATTTAGTGGGAACAAGGCTTGCTGAGGTTGAGACTGCTTCAATGAATGGGGAGATTTGAATTTGTTGATATTCTTGATGAGAAGATGGTCTGTCCACTAGTTTTAGTTGTAATTTGAATCAAATGATTAAACCTTTTTCAGAGTTATCTCTGAGAAAATGATATCGAATTTTGATATGTTTTGTTTTTGAATGTTGGACAAGATTAGTTGTAATGAACATAGCAGCAGTGTTATCAATGTAAATTAGAGTTTTAAGCAAATTGAACCCGTAAACCAGTAGTTAGTTTTGTAACTAAAGGATTTGAGAACATCTTGTTGAAGCAATATGTACTCAGCTTCGACGGTTGAAACAGAGACATTTGTTTGTTTATTACATTGCCACGAGACTAATCTAGGTCCTAAAAACTAACAACCACCCGTAGTAGATTTTCTATCTTAACAACATCCTCTATAATCACTATCAACGTATCCATGTAACTCGAAGTTTCCTTCGTAAGGATACCATAGCCCTAAAGCTGGTTTACTTTTGAGATACCTGAATATTCTTTTAACAGCAATTAAATGGGATTCCTTCGGGTCTAATTGATACTGGCACAAACACAAATAGCGTACATTATGTCTGGTCTTAATGAAGTAAGATACATCAATGAACCAATCATAGATCTGTATCATGTTTGGTCTACAAATTTTCCTTTTGGATCAGGCTCAATCTTGGTGTTTACATCAGTTGGAGTTCTAATGGACTGACAATCTTGCAGTTTAAATTTCATCAAGAGCTTGTCAAGAACTTCTCTTGTTTGATAAAAATACCATGTGCAGATTGCATGACTTGAAGTCCAAGAAAGAAATTTATTTCTCCCATAGAGCTCATTTGAAATCGAGACTTCATTATTTCTTCGAATTCATTGCACAATTTTGGACTGGTAGAACAAAATATGATATCATCTACATACACTTGTACACGTAAGAGATAATCAACATCCTTCTTTATGAATAAAGTTGGATTGATTTTACCTCACGTGTATCCATGTTGGATTAGGTGTTGTGACAATGTTTCGTATCAGATTATAGGAGCTTGATGGAGTCCATATAAAGCTTTTGCTAAGCTTGTACACACAACATGGAAATTCCAAATCTTCAAACCCGGAGGTTGTTTTACATACACATCATCGATGATTGGACGATACAAGAATGCACCCTTTACGTCCATTTGATACACTTTGAATTGCATGAATGATGCATAAGCCAGGACGACACGAATTGATTCAAGTCTAGCAACTGGAGCAAATACTTCATCATAATCGATTCCTTCTTCTTAAGTGTATCCTTGTGCAACGAGTCTTGCTTTATATCTAATGACTATACCTCGATCATCTGTTTTGTTTCTGAACAACAATATTGTGCCTATGGCATTTTCTCCTTCAGTTAAATCCACAAGATTCCACACTTCTTGTTTGCGAAATTGCAATAATTCTTCTTGCATAGCCTCAATCCAACTATTGTCCTTTAACGCTTCGGTAAAATTTTAGGAATAATTTGAGAGAGAAAACACGAGTATAAGCAAATATTTGCTTGTTTTGATTTACTTCTATTAGTTCTCTCATTCAAAGGACCAATAATCAGAGATGTTGGATGGTTCTTGTGAATACGAGATGTTAGAATCTCATTTCCATGAACATGAATATCTGGATTAGTTTGATTCAAGTTAGAGAGCTGATACAATAGGATTGAAGAATGTGGATTGAAATTAGGAACTTGAGTCGGTGAGTTGAGAAAGTAATCAAGATTACCAGAATCAACTACATCACCAGAAACGGATGATGTTCCAGACTCAGGTTGTACAACTTCCGTACCATCATTAGGAATTGGTTGTGAAACATTTTGATATTCTGAAATGAAATGATCTTCATCTTGATGAGATTGATCATTATTATTAAGCTGCATTATTGATTATTTGACAAAAGAGAAAAATGGATAATTTGGGCTTGAGTCATCATTATCGTCAGAATCCAAATCATCGCTGAAAGATCCGAGATATCCATGAATTTTCTTTTCACTTGTAGAATCAAGCAAGTAAGATTGATCAAACAATTTAGATTAAAAACAGTTTGACAACGAATCTAAATCAAATAACCATGCTGGACCATTTGAAATTGATGGAAATGAATTTTCCAGGAATTTAACATTGAATGTTTCAAGTATAATATTTGTCCAAGAGTTATAAACTCGATAAGCTTTTGAAACAGATGAATATCCAACAAAAAATCCACTATCAGATTTTGCATCAAATTTTCCTAGATGATCTCTTTAGTTTAAAATCATTACCGGAGAACCAAAAGATATAAGAAAATCTATGTTTGCTTTCCTGCCAAATATAAACTCATAAGGAGTTTTCAGTTTGTCTTTCACAATCAAAGAACAATTCTGGATGAAACATGTAGTCGATATGGCTTCATCCCAGAAAGTGATAGGAATTTTGCATCTGGCAACATGGATCATGCAGCCTCAATCAAAGTTCTTTTCTTCCTTTCAGCAACTCCAGGTTGTTGTGGAGTTCTAGGAGCACTGAACCGATGAGCAATTCCATTTTCTTCACAAGACATATCAATATTAGCATTTTTGAATTCCGTACCATTATAACTTGTTATTATTTTTACTTTTTGTTCTAATTGATTTTCAACTTTATGATGAATTCTTTTAATAATTCAGTTGTTTTAGATTTGACATTAAAATGGAAAACCCATGAAAATCTTGTAAAGTCATCAATGATAACTAAAAAGTAAGGTTTTCTTCCAATACTCTTCACGTTGGTTGGTCCAAAAAGGTCCATATGCAACATTTGAAGTGGTTTGGAATTTGAGTTTATCTGCATGGATTTATAAGACACTCTGTATTGCTTCCCCTTTAAACATAGTGAGAAGTATTCTGTAGTGGCAAACTTCTTTGATGGAAGTCCGATAACATGATTTTTTGCTACAAGCTTGTCCATATTCTTGAAGTTTGAATGCTCGAGACGTCTATGCCAAAGCTGACTTTTGTTATTTGAAGATTTAGCATTGAGGCAAGTTGTTTCTATACATGGATCAACTTGAGACATATCTAGTTTGTATACATCTCGATCCCTAACGGGTTTAACAATTACCCAGTCTTTGCTAATCTGAAAACCTAACTTCAAAACATAACAAAAAGAATCATCAAATAAAATAGAATATGATTTACCACAAATTTAGGAAACAGTTAACAAATTAAAATTCAATTGTGAGCAATAGTTGTCTTTATTAAAGCATATGATCCCACTGGATACTGTTCCCTCTCCTGTGATTTTTCCTCCTGCATCACCACCAAAAGCAACATGTGTACCATCTTTTAATTTAAAGTCTTGTAGTAAGGCAACTACAACCACTATCCACATACCATGTGTTGATAGTCCTTCTCGAGCGCACCAGCACAACAAAGAAATTAAGTTGAATTATCTACCCAAGGCGAGATGGTCTTGGGTTTTCTAAATTCTCAACGATGGTAAATTGCTTGAAATGGAGTTTATTCACATCAGGCTTATTTTTAATGTATTTACCAATTCTTTTATGCATAAAATTTTGATCATTATTAATAAAATTCACATCATTTGAATGACCAACTTTTGAAAATTGTTTATTTTCAACATTTTTATCATACATTCTCACAGACCTTGGAATGAAATGATCTTGAAAGTATTGTTTTGGTCTTACAGAATCATTTCTCTTGAAAGATCTCAAACCTAAGGAAGTTTGGTTAGTTAATCTTTGAAACCCAACAGTTTGACGTCTTCGAAACTAAGGATTAACATAACCTTTGCTCAATTATGTATTGGCAAATCCTGTCCTTGTTGAACTCTTTCTAAAGTAACAATTTTCTATATTGTGAGCTCTTTCATCACAGAAGGTACAGTACTTATTAAAATAACATTTTGTTGTTGAATGATTTCTCATGTCATATATGTGATAGTATTTGTTGAAAAAGAAATCAGCAGTGTTATGATTGTACATGTCACAGATTTCACAGTACCTCTGTGGTGTTTTATACCACTGTTTATTAACTTTTGATATTGACGCAATATATGATCCTTGTTTCGATTGAGGCATCAAAAATTTCACTTGTTGTTTTTGGTTTGACAATTTTTTTTTTGAATTGACAATTTGTTCTTTGTCATATTAATTGTTAGCTTTTGTACATGAACTTCATTCTTGGATTCCTTAGACACAAATCTTTTAACGATAGCGGAAGATTTTGAATCTGAAACTGTTTTCAGATCAGAGTTCGCTTTGTTCTTAGGAGTTTGTTTCACTTCTTGAATTGAGTTCATGTTTAACATACCCGCAGACACAAATTTTATTTGTTTAAATTTTGTTGCTTGATTTGTCTGAATTTCATGACTTTTAATTTGATCAATTTTAGCTTTAGTCAATTTTCTTCGTTTTCTTTGGTTCTTTGATTTTGAAGAACTTGATTTTATTTGAGATTGAACATCTTCAAGTGAGGATTCTTTTTCTTTTTCTTTCTCTTTTAGATCATAAGAGTTTGAATCTTCTGATGTTCCTTCTTCTTGTTTTGCTTTATCTTTGTTTTTGATCATTACTTCTTCAATCACAGATCCTTTTTGAACAAAAATTTTCTTACTTTTTTGTTTTGGTTCATATGTTTTAACTTTTATCAGATGACCATTTTTGATCTTTTCAGTATCTTTTCTTCAAAGATTTCTACATTAGTTTTCTATTCTTCACTATCAGAAATCTTGTTTTTGTTTTGGAACGCTTTAAGTTTAGCTTTGTCTTCAGGAGAATGATCATGCGTGTTAAAATTCTCTGGCAAAGTTTTAGTTATAGATTGAGGCATTAGTTCATGTATGAAACCTAATCCTGCTTTTTGTTTATCCTTCCTTTCACTTACAAATTGTTCCGTAATTGTTTTGGAACTTTTTACTTTAGCAAGATCAACTTGTGTAGTAGCATGTGCTATTTTCTCCTGTTCCAAATTCTTGATCATTTCTTCAAGTTGTTTGGAAACAATTTCTAATTCTTTTAAAGTTTTGTTCCATGAACTTTGTAGAGAAACGATCTTTTCATCTAATATTTTATGATCAGTTTTAAGTTTGTTATGCATTAATTCCTCTTGTTGAGCTTTTCACCGATTTTGTATGAGTATGTTCTGTAATATTCTACATGTTCAAAGCAAGATTTAGTGCATTGTTTCTCTCCGACATCAACTGGTATTTCAGGATATTTAGGTAAAGAAGTCTTAGATTTGGAAGATGAAGTTTCAACTTTGGTTGATCTGGCTATGCCATTAAAGCAACTTCTTCTTAATCCTATTTAGGATCAGATTTATCACTCCAGTCATATTCTCCCTCTTCATCCTCAGAATTTTCTTCAGCTTTAGGATCATAATCCTCTGGCCAATCTTCTCGTTGAACTTCTACAATAAGAGATAAACTAGAGGTTAGATCAGTAGTAAATTGATATGCATAAGCACTCCAATCATATCCATCCTTAATGCTAACAACAAGAGCTTTCTTTGGATCTTCAAATGACTTAGATTAATCTTTAAGTTCAAGCATTAGTAGACTTTGGTATGCCTTTTGAAATGTCTTCTAAGATGATTGCTAAAACTTCTGATTTCTTGAACTAGCTTGGCCATTTCCTCCTTTGTTTCTTGGAGCTTTTCATTCCCGTGAGAAGTGTCCATAGCTATTACAGTTCAAACATCTTGATTTTGACTTGTCAAATCCAATAGACTAATTAGCACTTGGCTTGTAGTTTCTGTTTACATAAGAGTGTTGTATGTCATGTATGCAATCATCACCATCTGCCATTTTAGATCTATTTCCACCATATCATTTGGATCCATCTTGAATAAGTCATGTAAAACAAGATCCAATTGAGTCAAATGACTACCCTAAAAAGCTTGAAAGCTAGCCATAAAGGCAGTAAAAGCAGTTTTGGACTCTACATCCTACAATAGGATGCTAATAAATCATTAACTTTGCTAGTGTTAGGAGAATTAAAAGTTCGAGTCTCGTTTTGAGGTTTAGAGATTTGAGGTTTAGGAGGAGACTGAGGTTGAGATGCATAAGTAGGAGCACTTGTATATGAAGAATATATAAAGAACTCTACTCCAACAAACAAGTCACCCTCTTCTTCTTATGAATTCTCATTCTTTGCAACAAGAGCATTCTCCGCTGTATTAGCCGCTGATGCAACGTATTGATATTGAGACATTGAGGCTGCTCTATCATTGTTTCTTGAGCTTTCGTCAATCTCAATTGACTCAATTTTGGCAACCGAAAGATCAAGATCCATAGGAAATTTCTCAGTATGCTTCAATTGTGTTACTGTTTGCTTCCATGAAGATGGAAGAGCATTGAGAAGCCTCACATTTAGATCTTTAAGATCATTTGTAATACCAGCAGTTGACATCTCAGTTGTAAGTTGAACGAATCTGTTCATCATCTGGTTTATTGTTTCACTAGATAAGTGTTGAAATAGCTCTAACTGCCTCTTCAGTTTATGCTTCTTGAGATCTTGAATCTCTTTACCACCTTCACATATTTTCTTGAAAGCTTTAGACATGGTATATCCAGTTTGATATCCATCAAATCTAGTCAAGACTTCAAGTGGTAACCCTTTACACATTAAGGAATAGGCTTTAATGTTATTCTTCACCTTCTTAAGATCATCACCTTGCAATCCATCTTCAGGATATGGTTCTGTAGAATCTTTTGTGTAAAGAAACCCTCTATCAGGACCATCTGAAGTAATAGGAATATGATAGGATCAAATGTATAGATCTGTGATGATATTAGTTAACAATTCAATGAAAAACACAATCAAAGTAATCAAATCAAAGCACAATATCAACAAAATCCAATGAGTTTATTGATATCAAGCAAAGACAATTACAAAGAGTGTAAGCAGATTCGTTATCTAAAACCTACACTAGTCTATGCTATATATACTATCGATAAACATAAGAGAAAGGAACTAACTAATTACAATAATAGTCCCTACACTATTACAAAAGACAAAAAGACACATAAAGATTTACATCGTCTTCGGTCTTCAAAAATACTCCCCCTAAGATTTACATTGTCTTCGGTCTTCAAAATCTTCTGTCTTCAGCCTTTGACTTCTTAATTCTTCTTATCTTCAATCTTTATCAGCTTCAGTCTTTAGTTCTTCAGCCTTGATCAGCTTCATTCTTCAATTCTTCAGCCTTCTCTCTTCTCTTGTCTCTCTCCTTCATCTTTAATCTGCAAAGTAATCTTCAAGTTCTTCTTTTACTTTGAACATGGGCTTTGTCTTCAATTTTTCTTCATCTTTTAATGCATTTGCAATGGCTGATTTAAATTTTCCTGCCAGAATGCCTTGTTCAGGACGAGCTTCATTTGTTTTTATCTCCATTTGACTCATGCGCTCTAGAGTTTCTTTTGAAAGACCAGTAATATCAATATTGTCATATAATTCAATAGGATTTGAACTTCCTTTTGAATATACTTCCAATACTCCTTTCCTTGAGATACGCATAAACTCTATGTCCTTTATATCTTTCTTTATAATATTTGCATATGCAAGAGCTTTTCTCAAAGATATTCTCTCCATTGCAGCATTCATGACATTGATCATAGAGAGAAAATATTTCTTGTCTTGCTCTGCAGTCTCAGGTGATACTTTCTCAAATTTTTGAACTGACAAAAATGAGTTGTAGCTTGGATGGAGTAGTTTCAATTAAAAAGCACCAAATAAAGATATCATGTCCTCATCCCAATGTTCAAGATTTCGGACCAATTTAAGCTCAAACATTTCTGTATTATAGAACCATCTAAGAATTGGTTTGGCCTTTTGACTTCCATCTATCACCTTCAGTCCTGGAGTAGTCACTTTTTCAAAATACTTATGACAAAATTCAATCATAAAATGTTCTTCTTCTGATTGTAACCCCCTAATCTTCTTGTTCTTCTTTAGCGTAGAAAAGTATTCCTTGTCTTCTTGATCACAGTGAGTCTGAAGGAAATTACTTGTTCTAGCTAGACCTTGGCTTAAAAGCTCAACAAACATTTCGCCTCTTTTTGCTCCAGATGGGTTAATCAAGGGAAGTTTGTTTAACTCTTTCAAGTCTTGAACAAGAAGTTTAATAATGCTCGACTAAAAGTGATAAACATCACACACATCATTTGCTCGTTTTATCAAGAAAGCATAAAAAAATGTCATCATATTTCCATGCTATGATTTTAACTTGGTTAGTAAAGTCAGGTGCAATCATAGCATTTAACAATTCTGCTACAGATTGTCCTCTCTGCAAAACATTTCTAACCAAATCTCCTGTTGATCTCGCACTATCAAAGATATGTCTTTGTTCAGACGAAGCTTTGTACACTTGTTGTTCTGATCTTGGAAACATCTTAATTAGCTCCTGTCTTCTTTCATGTGCACTTGTCTTTGGTGCCATTTGACTTATTTCCTGGGGCTTCAAGATTCTTGTCCTTTTAGTGATATCTAAATACTGAGGATTGTCAGTATCTAGGATGATCATTTTGTTTGATTGTTTTTCAGTTTGTTGAAAACTTCTAAGAAGACTTCTCAATGAAACTGATTGAAGTCTTTTCAGCCTTTTCCATGGATAATTTCTAGCTTGCAACCATGACCTTAAAGCAGTAATGCTCATTTCATTAGGGTCAGGATGATACAGCTCTGAACTTGGAACTTCTTCAATATTTATGCTTTCTTGAGCTCTGTTCCATTCACTATGCTCCATAATAATCTTATTTAGATCAATAGGTGCAATAGATTCAGCAATTATGCATTTTTCATATTCATCATTGATCTGTGAGACTATAAGCCCATCCAAAACTACTCTATTATACTTCATCTTTACATGATAATTGTATTTTTCTTCAAAGTCTTATGGAAAATCATCATGCTCTTGCACTTGCTGAAATGAAGTATGAGATTCAAATTCTTCTTCAATATCTTCATCATCAAGAACTTCATTATACCACTCATCATCATATTCTTCTTCAATATCCTCCAATGCACCAATCTTCTCTTGAATGAATGGTTCTTGGGCTTCTTGTATCTTTTCTTCAACAATCTGTTCAGTCCTTTGTACTTTTGAAGATGATTCAGGTAAAACTTTAGCTTCAATATCATTTAATTTTCTTTTTCCTTTATCCATCTCAACATTTTTCTCAATCTCAATAGGAACTATTTCAAACACAAGTTCGACTTCAAGAGAGATTGGCTTTTGAGATTCCTTTGCTTTATTTAACTCTTCTTTTAACTTGTCAGTTTCTTCAAGCAAATTCTTATGTTTTTCTTCAAGCACATCATAATCTCTTATCATTACTTCAAAAGTTTTGATCACATCCTCTTTATCCTTAGCATACATCACAATCTTTTCATCCTTGTGTTTATTTTCTTTCTTTAACATTTCATTTTCTTCCTTCAGCTTTTCAATCTCATTTTCAAGAGAAACATTCATTTATATCAATTTTTCATTTTCCTCTTTCAATTCAGTTATTACCTTCTCTTGAGCATTGTTTTCATCTTTTAACTTATCAAGTTCATCTACATCTAAACTTTCCTCAGTTTGTACAGACACATTGTGTGCTGTTATAACTTGTACATCTTCTTTTTCTTCTTGAGTAGAACTTTGAAATATAGGCTCTGAAAGTATAGCTTCCATAAACTCAAAATCATAAGTTTGATTTTGTGAATCTTCAATATGCACTGTTGTCTCTGCATGCTCATGGATAGTTAACTCTTCATTTTGAGCTTCAGTTTGAGTTTCCTCAGGCATTGCTCCAGTTGAAGTTCCTTCACCCAAATCATGGGCTTCAGACATATGCTCAACACCATGCTCAGATACAGTTCTATCACTACTGAATGTTCGATGTGCTTCATCTGCACCATCACTACCATCATCATCATCATCACTAGCATTATCTCATTATGATCAACTATCAGTAGTATCATCATCGTCTTCATTGTCAGATTCATCAATCAACTCTTCTACAACATCTTCAATTAGATCTCTTGGATCTATGGGCTCATCTTCTGATAGGTGGAATTGTTGTTGATTTATATCTACATTGTCCATTGCAACATTCCTGATATAGTCAAACAAAGGAATATTTGGAGCACCTGAAATCACAGCAAGCCTTGTATATACTATTTCTGACATATGCTCAAGTTGTAATTTATCTCCTTCTACACCATCAACATATACGTCAGGATTCTCTTTATTGATCAATATCTGAATAAATCTGGGATACATCAGATATTTATGTCTCCTTCCCTTTTCTAGATTATGAATGAATCCATTCATTATCCTTTTAGCCATGTTAAACCTCCTGTTTGTGGCTAAGGCAATGATTGGGGATGCTATATCAATAGGAAAGGAATCCCATCCTGCACTTCTTTTTGACATACACTGTTGAAAAATGTAGCATAAGAGTTTCCAGTGATTGTACACTCTAGCTCTGTAAAATTGCTTCTTTGGCAAATTATCTGGATGACCCATTTGTAAAAACACATCCCTACACTCATTGAATGTGTATTCAGATAAGTCTTAAGCATCATTTTCACCAAGTCTGAGTGCTATTCGAATTGCTTGTTCTGAAACTTCAATCATCCTATCATTTGTAATGAAAGCTCTTACAACTTTTTGACCAGCATCATCAACTTCATCTTCTGCAGTTCTCTAACATCTTTTAATCAATCTTGAATGTATCATTGGTATAGCACACATAGCATAGACATATTTTGTCCTTAGCAAAAATCTTATTATCTCCTCATATCCACTTGCTTCTCTACATTCCTCATCAAGAAAAGCAGCTACATTATGTTTGGGTTCGAGCTTTAAGTCTACCATCTGCACAAACACAAACAAGTTTAGTTAAGATAATGAAGTTTAAATGATCTAATTATTGTTAAACTTTGGATTTATGTACATCAACTATTATGTTTTAAATACTTTGAATTGATTTATAAACAAGTATACTCTTCACTGTCTAGAATTATGTTAATTCTGTCAAGTGATGTTGTTTACCCTTGTTTTGAGATGATTTAAAACATATTAGTTCAATTAACATTTATCAAAGTTAATTTTTCAATTAAGTTCTTTGAATTATTGATTAATTTTTATTTAAAAATATGGTTCAGAAAGAACACCCTGCTCATCATTCTTCATTTGAATCAGAAAGAATACCCTGAAATCGAAGTTCATGAAAATATCAATTTCAATTGACAACTTGTTTGAAATTCAATGTATATCAATAATGTTTGATCAATTTTATGTCTTTTGTTCAGATTAATTTATTATTTTCAAAATCTCTAACTTTTAGGGTTCAAACCGTCCGAACAGACGAGAAACGTCTGACCTAGTTCGATTCTAAAATTTGAACTTTTATGATTATATTCTGAACTTACATTAGAAAATCCCTGATATAATCCTTCTAATATGAATGAATCAAGAATAGATGACAATTTTTGATGAAATAGGTGAATATGGATTGATAGGGTTTAAGAGATTTAGAGTCTGTGTTGTGAATGAATGAAAAATGAGAAGTGTGATTTTTATACTAAGTGTAAAATTTAGGACGTATGAGTACTGTTTAGACGTTTTATGTGACACCCCGTAATTTCAGATTAACGTTTTTCAAAATTATTGTCGTTAACACATACCCGTACTCGCAAATACTATACAAACACCGCCACAGACATCATTAAACGAATTATGAATAAAATACTAACGCGGGTGTTTGTAGGGAATTCACACAAACAAGATCACCTAAGGAATCCTATTAATTAATAGAGCTCGCTCGTCTAAGTCGTTATCAACCGAAACAAATTCGGGAACTCGGTACCTAAGTACAGGGACTAAACCTGTCAATTGGCAAACTGGGGCTGGGTATAAATACCCACCCACCAGCCAAACACTCCCACTTCTGCTCTTTTTCTCTTCATCGCTCTCTTCACTCCGATTGTCCATCCTAGCACCAAATCTCACCCGATTGAGCTCGTTTTCGCCGGATTAAACCACGCAACAGCTTAGGAATCACGTTCCTAGCAGGTAGGCGACCATTTTCATCCGTTTTATCACCCGTTTCACTGCTGCAAATGTGGGATTCGGGTGTTCGGGTTCAACCAGAATGCATGTGGTCGTGGGGGTGTATGTGAGGTCAATCAGAGCATGCATTCCACTTAGACATGTTAGGAGAGTGTTTCTGGAAGTCTTGATTGTGATAAAACCGAGCACGGAACAGCCGAAGGCCGTTCGACCTGCCCAGCAGTCGCGATCTGCTGCAGTCCGCGACTGGGCCAACCGTGCGACTGAGTCGTGCGATCGGTTCCTTCGCGCGATTGATCGGGGCGACTGGGATGAAACGTGCGAATGAATGGTGCGATTGAGTCAGCCGAATGAATGTGTGCGAGTGAGTCAGCCGAATGATTGTGTGCGACTGAGTGACACCCGACTGAAGGCCCAACCGCACGAATGAGTGTCCGTTCGTGCGATTGGTATTTGATTCGGGCGATTGGGAAATGTGTGGTACGGCTGGACGCTGAGTCGCACGAATGAGGGTTCAATCGTACGAGGGAACTTGATTCGTACGATTGAAGGCCTATTCGTGTGAATGAAGTGTCCAGTCGTGCGTCTAGCCTTGTTATGCGATTTGAGTCCTTTTGAGTGAATCCTGCTGGTGTGCGATGTGTCTAACGTGTGACGATAAGTTAACATCAATAAAGTGTCATTTCTTGACCACAAAGATTAAAGTCAACGCAATCAACAGGCACATACTTTTCAACCTAAAACAACGTAACTGTTTGCAAATATCAACAACTCATTAGAAGTCTACATGAAGTCTAATACGCCTATGACTGCTTGTGTGTGTGACACCCACGACCGAACCCATGCGACCCGACTCGACTAAACATGTCTGTTAACGCTAAACACAACATTAACGCTTACACAACTGTCAAAAGGTGTTTGACAGCGCATTGTAAACAACACTTGGGAGACATTTCATCCTACACACTTGCAACATCATCTGTGAGTTTCACGGCCCCTTTTTACATCTCTTTCCGTTTGGGGGAGAAAACATGCAAAACACATTTACATTAATGGTTGTAGTAATATTGATATCGCTTGTTACGTTAGTGCAACACACTCATGTCCCCTCACACTCGAACCGTTAGTAATGGGATTAGCGAGGTAATTTTGAGTAGTACTACTGGGTCTGACAAACCCCGCCCGGGCTAGTCGCGCTAGCTTGATTGGAGGTCAAACGGGCGCACAATTGACCTAACATACGATTGCCACGGTCGGTTAAGACGTGGAACACCCCGTCATGGTCTGATGAGACATGATGGAACACATACGATTGCCACGGTCGGTCAAGACGTGGAACTTACGATTGCCACGGTCGGTTAAGGCGTGGAACTTGCAATTGCCACGGTCGGTAGAGACGTGGAGAAAACACATTGGGACGTAAACAGTCAGCTTCGGTTTGAAACGCTAAACGCTAAGTAACAAGAACATAGGCTAGCTACCTAACGATATGCTTTATGTACTAAACCATTGAAACGCATAACATGGAAACGCTTACGAATACTTTTCTTGTTAAATTAAACCTGTGAACTCACCAACTTTATGTTGATACACTTTAGCATGTTTTCTCAGGTCACAGGAATGCATAAGCTTTTGAGGCACGCTTCAGGAAACGCACTCAGGACATGCATTCATCTAGTTTATTTTCAGCATTGAACATTTTGTTTGAACATGGCTGTTGTAACAGTATTGTAATGGATTTACATCTTTTGTACACGCTTCCGCATTATTGTAAACTCAGTTAATGTTTATTGAATGAAGTCAAATGTATGTTTTAAATTCATATAGTGTCGTTCGATATGACTGTGTCTGAGATCCTGGTATGTCACACGCCTAACGGTAAAACCCCGTTCGTGGAAATTGAGGGTGTGACAGATTGGTATCAGAGCCACAGGTTATAGAGAACTAGGATTGCATTGCATCTAGACTATAGCCTTAGACACAACACTAGTATTGCACAAACACTTTTACATGGTTACTACTATTGTGCAAACAACCTTCTGGTGTATTGGCATTACACTGCTGAACAAACATAACACTATGGGTATGACATGTGTGTCATTACCGGCCGATAGAGGGGCGAAGAATCGCGCTCGCTCACAACCAACGCTTACACTTGATCCTTCACTCGCGGAGTGAAAGCAACAACGAATTGAATCAAACATTTCCATGATTGGAACACGAAACTCTTATCTAACACACGCGATAAGCTTAACGATGACAAACAAAAAGAACAATACCTCACCCTTCCAACTCTCTCACACTTGTTACTATTCCCAACATATCCTATCCTCTACGCTAGTCTGAGTAGTAGATGAGGGACAACTAAGATATTCAAGTCGATTAGAGAATCGGACATAGACACCCAATTCGCTGTACAACTTTGGTACAACTCTAGTTATTTGACTCTTGATATAACAACTACATCTTTGATGCTTCTATCATTGATGACACTCGGTACTGGACAAGGTATGTTATCTCGAATAGGAGGAACCATGTGTGACCATGCAAAGCAAATTAGAATCACGGGTGCACACGTAATTGTAATTTGTCGTGCATGAAAATTCTGGCAACTCTATTGGGTGATAACGGTAATGGCCAGTACGAAATTCCAAAATTCCATACATAGGAGGCATAAGGCCTCGACCCTCATGAAACCTTACTATCGATATGCGACCAAATCTCTCATTCTTACTAGCATGATACAATATATATTATTGTCAATAATTATTATCCGGTTATTGATTAATATGTGTTGTGAATTGAAGAAATCATGTCTGGAAGAAGACCTGGACGCCCAGGTGGGCGAGGAAACATCACTCTGACCCAAGCCGAGCTGAATGCAATTATCAACGAGCGCGTGGCTGATGCGCTTGCGGCTTATGAACAGGCCCGCAATCAGGACCAGAACAACCAGAACCCGAACCAAGGAGGTCCAACAGTTTGTACCTTCAAGATGTTTATGGATTGCAAGCCCCATTCTTTCAGCGGCTCTGAGGGCGCTGTCACACTGCTTCGCTGGCTAGAGAAACTTGAGTAAGTGTTTGCCATGTGCAGCTGCCCTGACGAAAACCGGGTCAAGTACGCCTCCGGCACGTTGGAGGGACCAGCCCTAACATGGTGGAATTCACAAGTCCAAACCCTAGGACTTGGTGCTGCAAACGGTATGCCATGGGAAGACTTTAAGATTCTGATGAAGGAGGAGTACTGCCCCAGGAGTGAAGTCCAGAAACTGGAGGCAGAATTTTGGAACTTAAAGATGATTGGCTCAGACATTGAGGAGTACACGACTCGTTCGCACGAGTTGGCGGCGTTATGTCCCCAGATGGTGACTCCGGCCTACAAGCGGATTGAAAAGTACATTGATGGCTTGGCTCCTCAGATCCAGGCTAGCGTGATGGCTGCTGATCCTGTCACCATTCAGCAGGCCATTCGACTGGCCCATAAACTCACTGACCAGGCAGTGGCACAGGGCACCTTGCCCAAACGTGGCGCTACTTCAGGTTCTTCTGATCACAAGAGGAAATGGGACGGCAATAACAACAAGTCATCAAGCTCCAACAACACCCCGCAACAACAGACCAAAAAGTTTGACCCCTCGAGAAGCTTCAACAATCAGAACAACAATAACTATGGCCAGGGATCGAGTGGCTACGCGGGCAAGAATCCTAAGTGTAACCGGTGCAACTTCCATCACCAAGGCCCATGTGACCGACTCCGTTGTCAGAGATGTGGAAAGATGGGTCACGCAGCCAAAGACTGCCGGGGGGAAATAATGACTCAGCAGCAACAACCCCAACAACAACGCCAGGGCGGAGCGACTAGAATCTGTTATGAATGTGGTAAGGAGGGCCACTACAAGAGGGATTGCCCGCAGCTGAAGGGTGGAAACAAGGGTAACAACGGGGGCAACGCTAAAGGTCGTGCATTCGTGATTGGTTCCGGTGAGGCAAGGGATGACCAGAACGTGGTTACTGGTACGTTTCCCCTGAATGGTTGTTTTGCTTCTATACTATTTGATACTGGAGCTGATAGGAGTTTTGTTTCCAACAAATTCATTAAGTTCTTAGATGTAACCCTAGCTGTCATGGAACCTAGTTATGTGGTAGAATTAGCTGACGGAAAACTAATCAAGGCAACTCATATCGCCAAGGGGTGCAGACTAGGATTATGTGGTCACGAGATGGATATAGATCTGATGCCTGTCACACTTGGTAGTTTCGATGTAGTTGTGGGTATGGACTGGCTATCCAAGAATCAAGCTGAGATCATTTGTGGAGAGAAAATCGTTCGTATCCCACTTCCTAGTGGTGAAATTTTATCGGTTCAGGGCGAAAGGAGTGGCATGGTCTCTGGAATCATCTCCTACATGAAAGCTCAGAAGTGTTTGCGTAAGGGTCATACCACCTTTCTAGCCATGGTCACTGAGAAAGAACCCGAGGAAAAGAAAATTGAAGATATCCTTGTTGTACGCGATTATCCCGAGGTTTTCCCTGAAGACCTACCCGGTCTTCCACCGCATCGCCAAGTCGAGTTCCAAATTGATTTGGTTCCGGGAGCCGCCCCTATCGCGAAGGCACCGTACAGATTAGCTCCAAGGGAACTGCAAGAGCTGTCTACGCAATTGCAGGAACTATTGGATAAAGGCTTTATTAGACCTAGCTCATCACCGTGGGGAGCTCCAGTTCTGTTTGTCAAGAAGAAGGACGGAACTTTTCGCATGTGTATCGATTACAGGGTACTGAACAAGGCGACAGTTAAGAATCGTTATCCCCTCCCGCGCATCGATGATCTGTTCGACCAGCTACAAGGGTCGAGTTACTATTCAAAGATAGACCTAAGATCGGGTTATCACCAGCTAAGGATCCGAGAAGAAGACATTTCAAAGACTGCCTTCAGAACAAGGTATGGTAACTACGAATTCTTGGTTATGCCATTCGGGTTGACCAATGCACCAGCGGTTTTCATGGACTTAATGAACCAAGTGTGCAAACCCTACCTAGACAAGTTCGTTATTGTCTTCATCGATGACATCCTCATTTACTCAAGGAACAAAGAAGAACACGAAGAACACCTTAGACTGATTCTGGAGCTGTTGAGACGAGAACAGTTGTACGCAAAATTTTCGAAGTGTGACTTCTGGATGCGAGAGGTCCACTTTTTGGGTCATGTGGTCAATGAGAATGGGATACACGTTGATCCAGCAAAGATAGCAGCTATCAAGAACTGGGCTACGCCTAAGACTCCGACCGAGGTACGACAGTTTCTCGGGTTAGCTGGCTATTATCGACGGTTCATCGAAGGGTTCTCAAAGATTGCTCAACCTCTCACCGCATTAACTCATAAAGGCATCACGTATGATTGGGGTGATAGACAAGAATCTGCATTTCAGATCCTGAAGCAGAAACTCTGTACAGCACCGATTCTATCCCTGCCTGAGGGGACAGATGATTTTGTGGTCTACTGTGATGCGTCTATTCAAGGCCTCGGTTGCGTGCTAATGCAACGCGATAGGGTGATTGCCTATGCGTCCCGACAACTGAAGATTCATGAGAAAAACTACACGACACATGATCTGGAGCTTGGAGCAGTGGTATTTGCACTCAAGATATGGAGACACTACTTGTACGGTACCAAGTGCACCATTTACACCGATCACAAGAGTCTCCAGCACATCTTTGAACAGAAGGAGCTAAATATGAGGCAACGTCGTTGGGTCGAGTTGCTGAACGACTACGACTGTACGATCAGGTATCATCCGGGCAAGGCAAATGTAGTAGCAGACGCCCTAAGCCGGAAGGAAACACCCAAGCCGAGACGAGTTCGGGCATTGCAACTCACCATTCACACCGGTTTACCGGATCAGATCCGCAATGCCCAACTTGAGGCGCTAAAAGGTGAGAACCTGAAAGCCGAATCGCTACGAGGCATGGTAAAGCAACTAGAAACCAAGCCCGACGAAATCCGCTACTTCATGGATCGAACATGGATTCCCTTGTATGGAGGTCTACGGGAACTGGTGATGGACGAAGCTCACAAGTCCCGGTACTCAATTCACCCAGGGTCAGACAAGATGTATCACGATCTCAAAGTCCATTACTGGTGGCCGAACATGAAAGCTGACGTTGCCACATACGTAAGCAGATGCCTAACCTGTTCTAAGGTTAAGGTGGAGTATCAACGACCGTCTGGTCTACTCCAACAGCCAGAAATACCAGTATGGAAATGGGAGTAGATTTCCATGGACTTTATCACGAAACTCCCTCGGACTCCCAGCGGATGCGATACCATTTGGGTGATCGTAGATCGCTTGACGAAATCCGCACACTTCCTGGCGATCCGGGAGACTGATCGCATGGAAAAGTTAACTCGTATCTATCTCAGGGAAATAGTCTCTCGGCATGGTGTGCCGGTTTCCATTATCTCTGATCGTGACGCTCGATTTACTTCACACTTCTGGCAGTCCTTACAACGAGCACTAGGAACGCGGCTGGATATGAGCACCGCGTACCACCCCCAAACTGATGGCCAAAGTGAGCGTACGATCCAGACTCTAGAAGACATGTTACGCGCCTACGTCATAGATTTTGGCAGCAGTTGGGAAACTCACTTACCGCTAGTTGAGTTTTCTTACAACAATAGCTATCATACATCGATCAAAGCTGCTCCATTTGAGGCACTGTACAGGCGTAAGTGCCGATCACCTATCTGTTGGGCGGAAGTTGGGGAAAGTCAACTCACCGGCCCTGAACTGGTGCACGAGACGACTGAGAAGATCGTGCAAATCCGTAACCGTATGGCAGCAGCCCGTGACCGACAGAAGAGTTACGCTGATAAGCGTCGCCGACCGTTGGAATTCCAAATAGGTGACAGGGTGCTTTTGAAAGTGTCACCTTGGAAGGGTGTGATTCGTTTCGGGAAACGTGGGAAACTAAGCCCTAGGTATGTGGGACCGTTTGAGATTGTCAAACGGGTTGGCCCAGTGGCCTATCAGTTGAACCTACCCGAAGAACTCCGTGGGGTACACAATGTGTTCCATGTCTCCAACTTGAGGAAATGCCTTACAGACGAAACTCTCATCGTCCCGTTGGACGAGATACATGTGGACGAGCAACTACATTTCATCGAGAAACCGGTGGAAGTCATGGACCGAGAGGTCAAGACACTCAAACGCAGTCGCATCCCTATCGTCAAAATCCGTTGGAACTCGAAGCGTGGACCAGAATTTACCTGGGAACGCGAGGATCAGATGAAGAGGAAGTACCCTCAACTGTTCCAAAACCAGGCATCCACCTCTTAGACACACAGGTACTCTATTCCACATCACAAACTGTTGAGTCTTGTACTACCCCGTAAAAACCGTGTGACATGATGTACTAATTTTCGGGACGAAAATTCCTGCAACAGGGGGATGATGTGACACGCCGTAATTTCAGATTAACGTTTTTCAAAATTATTGTCGTTAACACATACCCGTACTCGCAAATACTCGAAACGCATACAAACACCGCCACAGACATCATTAAACGAATTATGAATAAAATACTAACGCGGGTGTTTGTAGGGAATTCACACAAAAGAGATCACCTAAGGAATCCTATTAATTAATAGAGCTCGCTCGTCTAAGTCGTTATCAACCAAAACAAATTCGGGAACTCGGTACCTAAGTACAGGGACTAAACCTGTCAATTGGCAAACTGGGGCTGGGTATAAATACCCACCCACCAGCCAAACACTCCCACTTCTGCTCTTTTTCTCTTCATCGCTCTCTTCACTCCGATTGTCCATCCTAGCACCAAATCTCACCCGATTGAGCTCGTTTTCGCCGGATTAAACCACGCAACAGCTTAGGAATCACGTTCCTAGCAGGTAGGCGACCATTTTCATCCGTTTTATCACCCGTTTCACTGCTGCAAATGTGGGATTCGGGTGTTCGGGTTCAACCCGAATGCATGTGGTCGTGGGGGTGTGTGTGAGGTCAATCAGAGCATGCATTCCACTTAGACATGTTAGGAGAGTGTTTCTGGAAGTCTTGATTGTGATAAAACCGAGCACGGAACAGCCGAAGGCCGTTCGACCTGCCCAGCAGTCGCGATCTGCTGCAGTCCGCGACTGGGCCAACCGTGCGACTGAGTCGTGCGATCGGTTCCTTCGCGCGATTGATCGGGGCGACTGGGATGAAACGTGCGAATGAATGGTGCGATTGAGTCAGCCGAATGAATGTGTGCGATTGAGTCAGCCGAATGATTGTGTGCGACTGACTGACACCCGACTGAAGGCCCAACCGCATGAATGAGTGTCCGTTCGTGCGATTGGTATTTGATTCGGGCGATTGGGAAATGTGTGGTACGGCTGGACGCTGAGTCGCACGAATGAGGGTTCAATCGTACGAGGGAACTTGATTCGTACGATTGAAGGCCTATTCGTGTGAATGAAGTGTCCAGTCGTGCGTCTAGCCTTGTTATGCGATTTGAGTCCTTTTGAGTGAATCCTGTTGGTGTGCGATGTGTCTAACGTGTGACGATAAGTTAACATCAATAAAGTGTCATTTCTTGACCACAAAGATTAAAGTCAACGCAATCAACAGGCACATACTTTTCAACCTAAAACAACGTAACTGTTTGCAAATATCAACAACTCATTAGAAGTCTACATGAAGTCTAATACGCCTATGACTGCTTGTGTGTGTGACACCCACGACCGAACCCATGCGACCCGACTCGACTAAACATGTCTGTTAACGCTAAACACAACATTAACGCTTACACAACTGTCAAAAGGTGTTTGACAGCGCATTGTAAACAACACTTGGGAGACATTTCATCCTACACACTTGCAACATCATCTGTGAGTTTCACGGCCCCTTTTTACATCTCTTTCCGTTTGGGGGAGAAAACATGCAAAACACATTTACATTAATGGTTGTAGTAATATTGATATCGCTTGTTACGTTAGTGCAACACACTCATGTCCCCTCACACTCGAACCGTTAGTAATGGGATTAGCGAGATAATTTTGAGTAGTACTACTGGGTCTGACAAACCCCGCCCGGGCTAGTCGCGCTAGCTTGATTGGAGGTCAAACGGGCGCACAATTGACCTAACATACGATTGCCACGGTCGGTTAAGACGTGGAACACCCCGTCATGGTCTGATGAGACATGACGGAACACATACGATTGCCACGGTCGGTCAAGACGTGGAACTTACGATTGCCACGGTCGGTTAAGGCGTGGAACTTGCAATTGCCACGGTCAGTAGAGACGTGGAGAAAACACATTGGGACGTAAACAGTCAGCTTCGGTTCGAAACGCTAAACGCTAAGTAACAAGAACATAGGCTAGCTACCTAACGATATGCTTTATGTACTAAACCATTGAAACGCATAACATGGAAACGCTTACGAATACTTTTCTTGTTAAATTAAACCTGTGAACTCACCAACTTTATGTTGATACACTTTAGCATGTTTTCTCAGGTCACAGGAATGCATAAGCTTTTGAGGCACGCTTCAGGAAACGCACTCAGGACATGCATTCATCTAGTTTATTTTCAGCATTGAACATTTTGTTTGAACATGGCTGTTGTAACAGTATTGTAATGGATTTACATCTTTTGTACACGCTTCCGCATTATTGTAAACTCAGTTAATGTTTATTGAATGAAGTCAAATGTATGTTTTAAATTCATATAGTGTCGTTCGATATGACTGTGTCTGAGATCCTGGTATGTCACACGCCTAACGGTAAAACCCCGTTCGTGGAAATTGAGGGTGTGACATTTTAGGGCTAGACGCATGACAATTGTTCAGCCGCTTGAGAACTGTTCAGACGGTTATGAACTGTTCAGCCGTATGGACTGTTCAGCCGTTTGAGCACTGTTTAGGCGTTTGAGCACTGTTCAGCAAATGAATCTATAGAAACGCCTAACACTTGGTCATTTTACACAAACCGTCTTGTACTGTGTAGACGCATGAGTTGAAGAACCGTCTAACACTTGACCAATTCGACTGATTTCTCAGACGGTTGACAACTGTTCAGACGCTTGATATCCTGAGAAACGTCTAACACATTTTCAAATTTTCAGACGTTTGACAACTGTTCAGACGCATGAGATCATGAGAAACATCTAACACTTGTACAAATTCTGAAAAATCTTCATACATCTAAACACCTTACTTATGGTCACTGTTTAGACGTATGGTATTCAACTTTTGCATTTTTCTCATCTTTCATCCAAACACTGTTTGGATGTATTAGCACTGTTCATGTACTAATATTCAACCATTTTTCAAAATTTTGAATTTTTCTCTCAAAATTACATCTTGGACCCTTAATTTTCACTTATATCCCTTTAACCCTTTTTTATTTTAATTTAAAATTTCAAAATTTAATTTTCCCTTCATTTTAGTGTAAAACCTTGAAATATCCCAAGAAATCACTAACACATGATCTCAATCACGTGAATGCGGAATGTAAACATGATTGGATAGAAAAGAAGATTGAATTGGATCACAAAAGATGATATTCGATTGATAAACAGATCCTATTACAGGTCTTGTGCGATTTCGCACAGTACAAAATGAGAATGAACGAAAAGCTTAATTACAAAACGAAACTACGCTATTTATACTAAACATAGAGTTCTCGCGCGAGATGCCTTTCGCGCGGCCTTGTCTTTCGCGTGGAAGCTGTTCTCGCGTGGAAGCTTGCTCTCGCACAGTCTGCTTCTCGCGAGACTACTGTATTTCGCGTGGAAGTGGCTTTCGCATAGGATGTTTTGCCGAGCCTTGATTTATCTTCTACAATCTCCCCCTAGGCTCGGTGAAACATGATCAATCAAAGTCAACCTTAGCCTTCTTGTATGAACCAGCATAGGCATACCATTTATTCCTCAGGATCCGGTCGATCATCCACATGTACTGGCAAGATAAAAAATAAACGGAATCATCAGCTGAGATAGGACAATGTAACAGCTTGAGTAAGTCGTCTTTGCCAAACTTCATCAAGTCTGCTGGATCAATGATTCGATAAGACCTGTCTATACATCTGATCACAGCGTGACCGGAATCCTTCTCACATCTCCAAGATAGAATTTGCTTCAAAGTATTTGGAGGAACTGGAGCATGCACAGGGACTTTTCTGATAAATTTGGGATGTTGATAGACTCGTATTTTCATTGGAGCTTTAGTCTTTTCATCAATTCTTGTTGAGTCATCAATCAACTTGGATTTTGCGGTCTTAAAGTCTTTGAAGTTTGTGCGCATCTCTCGTCTTATCAGTGATCTCATCAATTCAGCTTCACTGTAGTTGCTTTCATTAAAGAATGGAGCTTTGCCCATGGAATACAGATCAGCAGCACGTAGAGTATGGAAATCTTGGGTGCTCTTTAGATAATCAATTTCTCCATTCTTCCTCTTTATGACATACAATCTTTTCTCGCCATCATAACCCCAGCTAATGACATGAGACATTTCACCATACTTCTGTTTTGGCTTTGATATAAACAAAAAATGAGCTTCAGTAGGTGGTGGTGGTGCTTTGAACTGTAAACCTCCTCTAGTGTATAAGGCAATCTGACCAGTAGTATCTGTCTTTGTAGCATCAGTAGGAGTTTCACCACTCACAGTCTCAGTAGGAATTTCTCCTTCTTCAAGATTAATGTCCTTGAATAATTCCTAAAGATTGTTGCCAAAGATATCTGTGTATTCAGTCTGTTCCTCTAAATCATCAAACAAGTCAAATTCTTCTTCGATAGCTCCTGATGAAGATTGTTGAAAGGAATACAATTCCTTTTCATAAACACTTTCAGTGGCAGGGTCGATTGGATCATATCCTTCTGGATCACTAACACTTGGTCGATCGACATTATCAGTGTTAGTATCTCCAGTTGGACTCGAAGAAGAACCTGTAACATTTCCACCATCTCCACCATCATCTCCACCATCATCTCCACCATCATTATCATCATCATCATTTCCGTCATCATCTCCACCATCATTATCATCACCATTATCATCCTCATCGTCATTCTCATCATCATCATCCTCATCATCATCAGAATCAGCATAATCCACTAACTCTTCATCCTCCCTTTCATGAATAATGGGCAGAGTAACCATGTGTTCTGGCTCAACAAAAGCAGTAGATGTGTACGCTTCAGTAATAGATACTTCAGATGAAATAGTAACATCTTCAGTAGTACTAACACTTTGCTGTACAGTAGATGTTTGGGCTTCGTTGACCGTTTCATTTTCAGGAACTATCTCATTGGGAGGTGGGCTTGGAGATCGTCTGCTAGATTCACCAACCACAGTAGTAGACCTTATGACCTGTGGCTGATGAAAATATGTCTGAGATATAAATTCTCTAAGCTCGTTTAGTTGTCTCTCCAACCAAGAAGTGTAGTCAAACATGCTTTTCATTTGCTGTTCAAGAGAAGCCAACCTTGTGTCTTTGATTGCTGAGTTGAGATGAATCATGTTGATCTGATTAGTCTTTTCTTCATTACTTTTCTTCAATTCAGCAATCAACTTCATATTCTCAAAATTCTCTTTCTCCAGGTTCTTTATTCGTTCTTCTAAAGTAATAGAACCAGGAGTACTTGACGATTCCTCTCTCCTCTGAAACTCTGGAGGAGTATTCAAGAGTGTGTCGACATCAAATTCTAAATTCTCTTGATGAGGTGGTGTAGAAAAACCGGAGCCAGAAATATTAGCTGCTCCAGAAACAGGAACTGTTTCTGTTTCAGGAGCAGACGAAGTCACATCGGCTGTCTGATCTTGTTCAGTATCAGTGACAACCACATGTGTTCGTGGTCTCCTGGGTATGATACCTCGACCTCTCTTTCTTGTAGGGAAATCTCTTCTCCGAGCCATACGTTTTCGTCAAGAGGACGTACTTGGAGACTCTTCAGGGACATAATCAGTATCCCTGTCTTCATTAGTTTGTCTAGAAGATGTTAGAGTAGATGGGGTTGGATCAGTTTGGATCACATAGGGAACATTCCCTATTTGATCACTAGCAGTCTCAGAACTGGAAGCAGAGTGAACAACTCCTTCCATTCCTCCTTCATGCACAGGCTCATCTTCAAACAGCTTCTCAATCTCTTCATCCACATTATCTCTGGTGGTAGAAGTAGAAGCACCAGTTTGTGCTTCATCAGTATGAGCACCACCTTCACCAAACTCATCAACATTTTCTTCAATCTCAGAGAATTTTCCGATCTTAGCGAAACTTTCACCAGAGCACTTATTTCCTCTGGCTCCAGTGAGATGAGTAAAAATCTCCTTCTTAATCGTCTGTACCATATATTTTGGAGATCTCTGAGTAGCCAACTCTGGATAAGCATCATTGATAACCAGCTGAATGAATCTGGGATACATAATGAATTTCTTCCCTGGATTAGCAGTAGTGTTCTTTTGCATTTCCTGGAAGATTGCTCCAGAAATGCTAAAAGGAAGATCATCTACCAGAGAAATCAATAGAGAACCAAACACAGCACTAAGACTGTCCATCCCAGCCTTCAGATTACTTAGACAGTGTATTACCACATGAAATAAATATTTCCAGTATGGTGGTAACCACTTCTTTTCCAGACTTGGATTTCTATACTCGTATCCCATACGAGTCAAGCAATCTATCACAACATCATCATCAAGTCTGGTTGGAGCATTATCTTGATCATCAAACAATAAAACTCTGTTTAGAATAGCCTGTGTGACAATCACTCTTTTCTCCTTGACTGTGGCAGTGATAATCGGATTACCAGCTTGGTCCTTTTCTAGAGCAGTTGTGCTCCAGAATGAATCAATAAGCTCGGAGTATATGGCTGGGTCAGCAGATATGGCATAAACAATCCGAGAGTTCTTCAGGCCTTCGATCATAGAATAAAATAGTTCCTTTCCTTCCGGAACCTCGTCTAGATAAGCAACACAATTTGATTTTTATTAAAAATCATTTGTGCCATCTGCATTGTCAAATAAGATCAAAATTAGAACACTTTGAATATAACATAATTAAGCAGATGATAGATATCAACACTTAGACCATTTTAACGTTTGATGTTTCACACTTAGACAATTTTATCACTTTTATTATTTCAAAGCTTAGTAATATGTGAATACATATACTACAATTAAAAGTTTAGCAACAAAAGATTTATTATTTGAGAACTAATTGTAAGTGATAATTTCATTAGAGACAACACCATCAACACTTAGAAAAATTTCAAAATTTTTGTCGTGCGAAAACTCATATAGTGCGAAAAGATCATTCTGTGCGAAAAGTGTACTTCATGCGAAAACTTCAAATTTTGTAAGAACCACTCGAAACCTAGTATCACTTTTGAATTCAAGCGAAACCTAGTTTCACGCGAAACTCTGAATGTCAAGCGAATTTCAAAGCTTAAGCGAAAACCATTTTCACGCGAAAACTTCAATTCGCGTCTGTTTGTTCCCTTTGTGCGATTCGCACAACTCACATGTCAAATTAACAGATCAAAACTTGTTTTTAATACATGAAATCCAATCCATTGCTGTCGCCTAGGTCTATTAAGTGTATTTCATCTTTCAATTTCAAATTTAAAGTCCATTTTAAGATTTTAGATTCAAGATGTTAGGTTCCCCTTAACCTGGCATCGCTACAGTAACCAAATCAAATGTGTTATACCTTTAAACACAATCTGAGAATAATGATAATGAAACAATGAACACAACCACAAACACGAGTGAAATGATGATTGTTTTGGTGTGTGCGAAAGGAGATTTCGGATGATGTGCGAATAGGGTTTTCGGGTGTGAGTTTGAGCGAAAAGTGATTTTGTCCTTTTCTCTGTGACTTTTATACCCCGACAAGTCACGCGAAAACCCAGTTCGCGAAACAACCCTTTTCGCGTGACTTCCCTTGTCGCGCGAAACAATTTGTTTTTCAAAATTTTCAAAGTATTTCTTATGTTTCAAACTCTTCAATCCTTTTATTTTCAATGAATTATGTCAACATAAATTGTTATTTACCAAGTGATCAATTTAGCTTAATGAATCTTCAATTTTCAAATATTTTTCTTGTTATTTATTTGTCCTAAAATAAAACACTATAAAAGTGAAATAAAAACAAACACTATAAAAAGGAAATAAAAACAAACACTTTCATACAAAATAACAAAAGAATGAAAACAATTGAAGAATCAAGATCGGATTTGCTTGTTTTGTAAGAATTTTCATAATGAGATCATATAGTTCTTTGTCAAGTTAAGACTCTGTCCAGCTTTATTTAAAATAACTGGTTAAGTTGATTGTCAATATATTTTGTCCTTTTAAACTTATACTTCAGGTTTTACTCAGACACATAATGAGTGATATATATATCATGTTTTGTGTTGATTTAATATAAGTCAGTGGATCTCACAATCAGAACTTCTGTAGAATTATTATTATCCTTCAAGACACTATTGAGATTTTCAAGTCACCCTAATTTGACTTAAACCATGCATGGATGATCAGTGATACCATTTATTGTATTCCTAATTATAACTATTTGAGCATAACTAGCCTGAGAAATATTTCTTAACCCGGAATATTAACAAGTTTAAGGACTTACTGACAGCCATCCGGACTTACGTCTGCCCTCTCAAGATGTTTAGGACTTACAAGCCATCCGGACTTACATGCCCCATCTTTCGATTTTGCCTTCCAAAGTTAAAAAACTATTCTCAAAATAGAAAATAGATACCATATAGTATGTATGTCTTTTAGACATATCTTTTGATTTGTTATGCTCTTTGGCATCTTATATCCTATATGGCCTTTGTTGGCATCTTTTTGCTCAATTATTTTCTTTTTGTGTTTTTCTCCTTTGTTTCTTTTTGTATTTTTTATCTTTTATATATATATATATAGGTATGATAATCACTGAATCAATCACATACAGGCTTGAGTATGACAATATTATATCTCTCAGTCTGTGTTAGAACATTTTTGGCACATAATCCTGATATGTTCCCCACTAATTCATATTTCTTTAATTCAAGTGTAATCACTCAATTATGATCTTTTCATTTCTGAAAGCAAAGCCTATTGACATATCAAACATAATCCAAGTGTATTCGTATTTAAGCCTTTGAAAGTACTTATACTCCTTTGAACTTTGTAATATCATTTCTCATTTAAGCATGAAAATTTCTTCTTTGGTTTTATTCTGACAATCCTTTGATCTTAACTCCCCCTAATTGTGATTGTCCTTTTCAATTGTAAAATTATTAAAAACTGAAAAATCTTTTTGTGAAGATTCATTAAACCAATTTATCCAAAGTTAATCATTCCCAATGATTGCACAAGGAAATCAAATCGAGAATGATCAAACGCCTTGGTAAATAAGTCAGCAATATTTTCAGTTGACGGCACTTGTTTAAGATGAATAAGTTTACGATCAAAACAGTCGCGGATGAAATGGATGCGGATGTCAATGTGTTTAGTTTTAGAGTGTTGAATGAGATTTTTCACGATGTTTAGAACTGCCGTGTTATCACACCAAATTGGTGTGTCATAAATGTTGAGGCCATAATCGAGAAGTTGTTGCTGAATCCAAACAAGCTGGGAACAACAGCTCGAAGCAGCCACATATTCGGCTTCGGCAGTGGATGTGGAGACAGTGTTCTGCTTTTTACACTGCCAAGAAATGAGACGGTTGCCCAAGAATTGACATCCTCCTGTGGTCGATTTCCTGTCTAAGTTACAACCACCATAATCACTGTCAGTATAAGCAAATAAATTGAAATCGGAATTTCGAGGATACCAAAGACCAAGTTTGGGTTGACCCTTGAGATACTTGAAAATCCTCTTGACAGCTTTCATGTGTGATTCCTTTGGATCACTTTGATAGCGGGCACACTGACAAACAGGGAACATAACATCCGGCCTGCTTGCAGTGAGATACATAAGGGAACCAATCATCGATCTGTAAAGATGCTGATCAACTGATTCTCCTAATGGATCTGGAGTAAGAGTAGGACGAGAAGCCATTGGAGTTGGAGCTACTTTGGAATCTTGAAACTTGTATTTCTCAAGAATTGTCTGAACATACTTTTCTTGATGAATGAGAATACCCGTCTCAGATTGTGTAACCTGAATACCCAAGAAAAATGAAATTTCTCCGAGGGAACTCATCTCAAACTTCTTCTTCATCACCTCGTCGAACTCCGTGCACATACTATCATTTGTGGAGCCAAAAATGATATCATCGACGTAGATTTGAACCAAAATGATATCATCGCCTGATTTGCGTATGAATAAGGTTTGATCAATTGCACCTCTTGAATAACCATTCGCAAGCAAATGTTCAGTCAGAGTTGCATACCAAGCACGAGGTGCTTGATGTAAACCATATAAAGCCTTATCCAACTTGTAAACATAATCAGGATGATCTGGGTCTTCAAATCCAGGAGGCTGACAAACATAGGTTTCTTCCTTCATTTCTCCGTATAAAAATGCAGTCTTAACATCCATTTGATACACCTTGATGTTCATGAATGAGGCAAAGGCTAGGAATATGCGTATTGCTTCTAGTCTTGCAACTGGAGCATACACTTCTTCATAATTTAAGCCTTCAACTTGATAAAATCCCTGCATCACAAGGCGTGCTTTATTCCGAACTATAACACCCTTTTCATCCGTCTTATTACGAAAAATCCACTTTGTTCCAATCGGAAGCTTATCCTTTGGTAGTTCAACAAGATGCCAAACATTGACCTTCTGGAATTGCATCAACTCATCTTGCATTGCTTCTATCCAGCTGTTTTCTTTGAGTGCCATTTCCACATTCTTGGGCACTATTTGTCATAGAAAGCAAGCATATAGACATGTGTTGATAGCCCCTGATCGACTTCTGGTAATTACACCTTCGTGCAACGGACCAATGATTGCTTCAGTTGGATGAGTTTTATGTATTCTCAATTGAGGAATCTCATCTGCAACCATTCCATCTTCCAAATTTGTAATATATTCAACATTATCTATAACTTCTTCAATATGTTGAGATTGAGGCACATAAGTTTCATCAAGTGTGTCATCTGAAATAGGAGTTTCAGAAGCAGTTGACACATTTGGAGACTCTTCAAATGGAACTTGAATGATCTCTATCGGTGTCTGTATAGTTTCTGAAGAAGATGAAGATAACGGAGAACTCAACGATTCTTCCAGCTCCTGAGTAGGAATTTGTTCTGAAGAAACATCTAAAGAATCAGAACAGGCAGATACTGGCACAGAAGCTGTAGGAATATCTTTGGATGATGAAACAACAGCAGAATTATCAGATATTAAAGATGGAAGTTCCTCAATTATTTTGTTTTCCAAGGATATTGCTGAAGAATTAGAATCTGCAGAAGAAGATTTAGAAATATTAAAATTTATGAACAAAGATTCATAATCATAAACCCATGAAGGAGCTGAACCTGCATCAGTTATGTTAAGCTCGTGCCAATCAATGTTAAATGACTCGATTATTTGTCTAGTTCTTTTATTATAAACACGATATGCAACCTTATTGGCAGCATATCCCACAAAGTAACATTCATCAGCCTTTTCAGAAATTTTTGAAGATGATTCGGTTGTATGCAACAAAGTGCTGTAGGATTCTATATGCCCAAGACATATAAAATATTGATGTGGTTAGTACGTCATGATCCAAGTCGGGTTATACCCAATAACAAGCTTAGCAAACACCAACTAATATTTAATTGATGATATGATCATGCAATTAAATATTTACACCAATTTAGAAAATGGGTTTTCTAAATAAGTTGCATATGAGATGGAACAATTTATTAGGATATTTTGTTCAATGATATTATTTGAAGTGTTATTTAAATTAGTTGTATAACACCAAATAATAATGAGAGTATACTACTTATACAATTAAATGGTTAATTGCATAAACTAGTTAAAAGACTAGACAATATATGTGTGTGTTAGTATTTGACATTTATAAAATATAATCACCTATTTTATAAAACTCAAGTATTAATCAAAGAGAAAGAAAAAAAAAACCACTTCAAATCAGCCTCTTGGCCGTCCTTCATGCATGTGGTTTATTCTTTTATTCTCTTGATTAGAACACACACATGCATGTGTGTTTCCACTAACTCAATATTCCCTTGAAGCACACACACATGCATGTCTTGTCCCCTCCACTAACTAGTTAAATAAAACTCTCATTCTCATTCTTATTATGCATGAAAGACACAAAACACTTCAGCTCTCTCTCCCTTTACTCCCTACGGTTTTAGGCAGCCTTTGAAGAGGGTTTTATAGCTGAGTTTTGAGCTGCATTTTGGTGTTTTCTACCTAACAAGAAGGTGTGTTTGCAAGGAGCTTGGGGTATGCTAGCTTGAGGACTTCTATCCTTGATGTCTTGGCTGAATTTTGGACATCATTCAACCTTCTTTTGGTCGAATTTTTGCTGCTGCAGTAAGGTAGAATCACAGCTCTATATAGCTGTGATTTTATGTAGTTTTACATATGTTCATAGTTTGCTAATTCACATAAATGATCCTTTGTTCTTTGGGTTTGTTTTATACATTAATATGGTCATCTAATGAACATATATTTCAGCTTATAAACATGGTTATAATGCTATACTTCCGCTGCGTTTTCAGAAAGTTTAAATGGTTAAACTATGATTTTATGTTCTAACAAACCCAACAATGGTATCAGAGCCGGTTATGTGGATAGCTTGCTTGTTCTTGTCCTTTAAAAATTAGTTTTAGAGGATGATTATAAACTCATATTAGGCTGATTTTGGTTGATTCAATAAACCCCATGTCTTTCAAAGTTATATCTTCATGCTTATGATTAAACTTTGAAAGATAGGAATGTCAATTGGTTGATATATTTGGATGTAGTTTGTTTGGACAAACAAACCCTAATTTTCAGTTTATGTTGGCTGAAAATTTGGGGTTTAATGGGGTTTATTTAGTTTGTTGAATAATGTTTATGATTGGTCATATAATAGTGCATAACCTAGCTTAAGGCCTTGTGTTGTTTGGATGATTCAAGTGGTTGTTTTATTCATTCAATTGGGTTGTAATATTTGTGTTTATTATTTGGGTTGTAATTATTTATTCATTTGGTTATGTAATAAATAGATTAGGTGCATTTCTTTTATTAGAAAAATGTATTAGGATATAATTTTTGTAAAATGAAGATGCACAACATGAAGACCCAAAGATGGACATCAAAGACACAAAAAAGGGACTTGAAGCATATGGATGCAAGTTCAAGTGGGAGTCTATGAAGACCTCTATTTTGTGTTGTATTCAACCCTTAGGAAAGACCAAATGACCACACTTGTGATGGCAAACAAGTGTGGTCACAATAGTAGCTATGGTTATGCACATTGTGGTTGTTTATATTATGCTTGTTTGGTTGTTTGTTGTATGATTGTTGTTTGATATTTGGATATGCATAACAAAATCATTAGCAAACTTAACAAGCTGGAAATTTATGGTTTCTAATCATTAAGTGGTTAATAAGAGGTTATTAAAAGGATTAATGATTTAATAAAAGAGGTTTTATTAAAAATAAACCATAAGATACCTTGCATCTATGGTTCTTAATCATTAAGTGATTAATAAGAGGTTATTAAAAGGATTGATGATTTAATAAAAGAGGTTTTATTAAAAATGAACCATAGGATACCTTGTATTTGAAAGCATGCAAATACAAGGTACATAGAGTTTTCAAAACTAGAATTAATGAAAACTAAAAATCCCTTTTCAAACAAGTTTAACACCGTCCTTTTGCACAACACTTAAGTCATTTGGAAACTCTTAATGGGATAAAGGTCACCTAACCATTTTGAGGGAACTTATGACTTAAGGTGGGAATACCACATTGGTGGGATAAAGGTCACCTAACCACTTGTGTTGGTAAACTCACATGTGTGTGCAAGTAGGGTGACTTGATTTGCAAACCATGTTGAATGGATCACCTAAAATATGGTTTCCAAATGGTGTTGATGGGATTAACATGCCGACTTTACATATGATGTTTAAAGTCGATCCCATACCGCTAGAAGTTGCAAAAGGTTGCAATTGTCAAAAGTTGACTACCTTGTTAATTTGAATAATGGGATAAAGGTCACCTAACCATTATTTGAATGTAATGTTGGATTCTAGATTTTAATTATTAATTGTCTATGAGACATAAAGGGTATTAATAATTAAAATGAAATTTTTTAGAAATACTAAAAAGAACTTTGTAAAATTTGTAGAATGGCTGCAAACAATAATGCTACCACCCCGACCGTCCATACCCTATCACTGAGAACTATTTTAGAGAGGGATCGTCTGTACCATAATAACCTTATGGACTGGTCTCGAAACTTGAGAATTGTTCTCAAGAAAGAGCAAAGGCTAATGTCCTTGACGATCCTATTCCTAACCAACCTGACCCTGACGATGTTGAGGCCGCCTCGAGAGGCTTAGCTGTCCTATCTCAAAGGAGTTGGCCAAGGATTTGATCCTTAATGGCCTAACTAAAAGTTTGAAACATTCATAATAAACTACGATATGAATGGATAGGACAAGAGCATTGGTGAGTTTCACGCAATGCTCACAACAGCTAAGGCAGGGATCGGTAGAAAGGTTCTACCTAATCTCTAGATCAATAAGGAAAGGCCAATCCCGATCCCAAGGCAAATGTTGCCAAAGGAGAAGGACACATCAAAGGCAAAGGGGAAGGGAAGATCAAAGCGGAACCTCCAAAACCTAAGCTTATGAAGCCTAAAGTAACGAAAAACGATCCATGCTTTGAGTATGGTGAGATAGGTCATTTGAAAGGGAATTGTCCAACCTATCTCAAAGAGTTGAGAAATAAGAGGGATGCTGGGCAAACCTCAAGCACAACTTTCATAATCCATATTGACTTAAATGTTATTTCTTCAAAGCACATGGGTAATTGGATACCGCATGTGGAACTAACTTTTGCAATCTGTTGTGAGGGTTCAAAAGAAATAAGCACCTTAAGAAAGGAGACTATGTTTTGAAACTTTCAAAAGGTTTGGAAGTTGTTCAAAACATGTTATATGCTCCTAGTTTGACTAGGAACATGATTTAAGTTTCCCTTTTAAAACAATATGGTATGATTTAAAGTTAGTAAATAATGGTATTTATATTTATATGGATGATGTATATTATTTCAAGGCTATGCCTTCTAATGATATTTATGAATTGGTTCATGATGATTCGTCCTATAATAACACATTATACCTATCATACACCAAGAGACTTAAAATGGTTTAAGTGACTCTTATTCTTGTCATTGTCATCTTAGTTACATAAACAAGAATCGTATTTGAACACTTTAAAAGAATGGTCTTTTGAAAACAAATGAAAATTGTTCATTTGATAAGTGTGAATCTTGTTTACAAGGTAAGATGACTAACACGCCCTTTAGTGGTACTAATGAGAGGGCAAAAGACTTATTAGGAATCATACATTTGGATGTATGTGGTCCTTTTAAGACAATGACAAGGTATGGTTAAACTTACTTCATTACCTTAACCGACGATTATAGTCGCTATGGTTATGTGTACTTGATGGCACATAAACATGAAGAATTTGAAATGTTCAAAAACTTCAAGAATGAAGTAGAAAATCAATTCGATAGAACTACCAAAGTTCTCCGTTTAGATAGAGAAGGTGAATACCTAAGTGAGACTTTTGGGGATCATCTAGGAAGTTGTAAGATTGTCTCACAACTTACTCCTCACAAAACACCATAACATAATGATGTGTCTGAAAGGAGATCGAACCCTATTGGATATGGTTCGACCTATGATGCCTATAAGCTCACTACCTCTATAATTTTGGGGTTTCGCACTACTCTCCGAGGCTCGTATTTTGAATATGGCCCAAACCAAGAAAGTGGATTCGACGCCCTTTTAAATATGGAATGGAATAGTTCCATCGCTGTCATATTTAAAATTACGGGTCATGAAGCTTATGTTAAGCTTAACACACAAACCAACCGAAAGTCGATTCACTAAGTGTATATTTGTTGGATATCCAAAAGGACTGTATAGGATACTACTTCTTTGATCCAATGGAGCAAAAGGTATTTATTGCTCAAAAGGCAGAGTTCTTGGAAGCCAAGTTCCTTATGGAAGGAATGACGCATAGAACAGTGGAATTTGATGAGGATCAAGATCCACAAGCCGATACACGTTTGGTTGACACTAGCTGTCAACAAGAGGTTGTTGATAATGATCAAGAGGTTGATCAATACACACAAAACGTTCATAGATCTGGTAGAGTTAGCATTCCACCTGAAATATATGGATTTTTCATGGATGGATGCTATGAGATTGACTCCGATGAGCCAACTACATACCATAATGCTATGTCCAATTCGGATTGTGACAAATGGCTGGAAGCCATGAACGTGGAGATGCAATCCATGTATGACAACCAAGTTTAGGAATTGGTTGACCCTCCACTTAACTCCAAACCGGTTGGATGCAAGTGGGTTTTCGAGAAGAAAACAAATATGCATGGAAACTTGGACACTGACAAGGCTTGTGTGTATAAAAAGGCTAGTGGGAGTGTAATCATATTCCTAGTATTGTATGTTGATGACATAATACTATATGGAAAGGACATTCCAACCATGGAAGGTGTTAAAACCTGGCTTGGAAATTGTTTTTCCATAAAAGATCTCGGTGAAGCCGCCTATATTTTGGGAATAAAGATCTATAGGGATAGATCGAGGCGGTTGATAGGTTTAAACCAAAGTGCATACATTGATAAAATCTTGAAAAGGTTCAAGATGGAAAACTCTAAGAAAGGTATGGTACCTATTCAAAGAGGGACAGTATTGAGTGCATCTCAATGTCCAAGCTCAAAGGATGAGCAACATCGTATGAAGGACATCCCATATGCGTCTGCTATAGGATCCGTCATGTATGCGACAATATGCACTAGACTGGACATGTCATGTGCGTTAAGCATGACAAGTAGATATCAGCAGAATCCGTGTAACACCCATTGGATGGCTGTTGAAAGAATATTGGAATACCTTAGGAAGACTAAGGATATGTTTCTAATATACAGATCTGATGAAGAGGAACTAGTTGTAAAGGGTTACATGAATGCTAGTTTCCAAACTGATCGAGATGATTCTCGATCACAATCGGGGTACGTCTCCATTATGAATAGGGTAGCGTTGTCCACTACAGAATTCGAATACATAGCCGCCTCATTAGCAGCTTGGGAAGCTGCATGGATAAAAAGGTTTATCACCAATCTAAGGATGGTCTCTACCATTCAAGACTCCTTAGAAATCTTTGTGATGACGAGGGTGCGATTGTTCAAATCAAGGAACCCCGTGCATATCAAAAGATTAGGCACAATGAGCGGAGATTCAACTACATAAGGATGAAGTTGAAAAGGGAAAGATATGTATTCGCAAAGTTCACTTTGATCAAAATATTGCGGATCCACTCACGAAGCTCCTCAAAAGGGCAAAGCATGAAAGTCATACCTATGCCTTAGGACTTCGATATTCTAGTGATTGGACTTGATCAAATTTTGTATTTGAATATGTGGAACTCTTTATTATTTGAGTAAAATTATTTGGTTATAATGTCTCAATTAATGTTCCAATTTAGCATGTTTAATCCATGAGTATATTATTTACTCTAAATGTCCGTAGTCGTTCATACTTGTGGGAACAAGTGTGAGGGTAAGACTATTATGAACTTGGATTGGTTGATATTCATAAGGATGAATATAGAGCAATGGGTTGCTACCAAGGTTCATAGATATTTGTGGGATACAAATATTGGACTAACCCGCATCTCAAATTTTACTACATGGAATCTTGTCGATTGATCATAAGTAAATTTGAGTAAAGGCGAATATCATTTGGTATCCTCCGACCTGAGATACATATTGGGTTTTGATATTCACCAAGTGTTACACCTTGAACTAGTTCTTCGCTGATATGAAATAATTGTCAGTACATAAGGCTATGTTCAGGTATGACATAAGGTGATTGTGAGAAACGTATGTAGTCAAGATGGGATTTGTTCCTCTTATTCGTTGAGAGTAAGATGTCTAAGGCCTGATTAAGTTAAATCAACAAGGAATGATCAATCCGTGTCCTTGGATTTAACATGACATCTGTAACAAAAGGATAGATGATCGATTCACCTAAATCATTTCAAGTAGGGTACTTGAAAGGGATGATGTTATTGAATGGCCATAAGTCATGCGTATTAAGGGTAGTAAACCGTTGTTAGGCGTTATTTACTGCTTGCATCAATCTTCAATGAATCTTGGGCAAGTGGGAGATTGTAGGATTCTATATGCCTAAGACACATAAAATATTGATGTGGTTAGTACGTTATGATCCAAGTCGGGTTATACCCAATAACAAGCTTAGCAAACACCAACTAATATTTAATTGATGATATGATCATGCAATTAAATATTTACACCAATTTAGAAAATGGGTTTTCTAAATAAGTTGCATATGAGATGGAACAATTTATTAGGATATTTTGTTCAATGATATTATTTGAAGTGTTATTTAAATTAGTTGTATAACACCAAATATTAATGAGAGTATACTACTTATACAATTAAATGGTTAATTGCATAAACTAGTTAAAAGACTAGACAATATATGTGTGTGTTAGTATTTGACATTTATAAAATATAATCACCTATTTTATAAAACTCAAATATTAATCAAAGAGAAAGAAAAAAAACCACTTCAAATCAGCCTCTTGGCCGTCCTTCATGCATGTGGTTTATTCTTTTATTCTCTTGATTAGAACACACACATGCATGTGTGTTTCCACTAACTCAATATTCCCTTGAAGCACACACACATGCATGTCTTGTCCCCTCCACTAACTAGTTAAATAAAACTCTCATTCTCATTCTTATTATGCATGAAAGACACAAAACACTTGAGCTCTCTCTCCCTTTACTCCCTGCGGTTTTAGGCAGCCTTTGAAGAGGGTTTTATAGCTGAGTTTTGAGCTGCATTTTGGTGTTTTCTACCTAACAAGAAGGTGTGTTTGCAAGGAGCTTGGGGTATGCTAGCTTGAGGACTTCTATCCTTGAAGTCTTGGCTGAATTTTGGACATCATTCAACCTTCTTTTGGTCGAATTTTGCTGCTGCAGTAAGGTAGAATCACAGCTCTATATAGCTGTGATTTTATGTAGTTTTACATATGTTCATAGCTTGCTAATTCACATAAATGATCCTTTGTTCTTTGGGTTTGTTTTATACATTAATATGGTCATCTAATGAACATATATTTCAGCTTATAAACATGGTTATAATGTTATACTTCCGCTGCGTTTTCAGAAAGTTTAAATGGTTAAACTATGATTTTATGTTCTAACAAACCCAACAAGTGCAACAACAACCAAAGGCTTTAAAATATTTAACTTTGGGTTTGTGATATAAAATATTTCATATGGAGTCTTATTTAATCTTTTGTTGATTAAAGCACGATTTTGAACATAACATGCAGTATTTACTGCTTCTGCCCAAAAGAATAAAGGTAATTTGGCAGCGGAGATCATTGTTCTAGCAGCTTCAATCAATGTTCTGTTTCTTCTTTCTGCAACCCCATTCTGTTGTGGAGTGCCAGCAGCACTGAATTGTCTGGCAATCCCCTTGGACTCACAAAACTCATTCAGAGTTTGATTGCAAAACTCTGTCCCATTGTCACTTCGGATGCATTTTACTTTTTTCTCTGTCTGATTCTCCACTAAAGTAATGAATTTAATCAACAGATGTGGAGTTTCATCCTTAGATGCTAAGAAAAACACCCAAGTAAATCTAGAAAAGTCGTCAGTAACAACCAAACAATAAGATCTTCGACCCAAACTTAGAACACTTACTGGACCAAAAAGATCCATGTGTAAGAGTTGTAAGATTGATTCGACTGAGTTGTGTGCAACTGGTTTGTGAGGAAGTTTATGTTGTTTACCTTTTGAACATGGCAAACAATGTTCAGTTAAATGATATTCTTTTTCAGGTAAACCAATTACATGATTTCCACGTACAAGTTTATTCATGTTTTAAGATTGACATGTCCTAATCGACGATGTCATAACATGGAATCATTCTCCGAGGCCTTGGATAATAAGCAAGAGGCTGTTACTAAAGAATTAGAACAATGCATATCAAGAAGATATGTATCATTGTCTCTCGGAGTCCTCATCAAAAACCATTCTTCTGGAACAACAAAACCTGGTTTTAATATTAAGCATTCGTTATTAGTAAAGTGTGTTGAATATTGTTTGTCACAGATTTGAGACACACTGAGCATGTTATGTTTTAATTCCTCAACAAAATTAACATTCTCAAAACTCAGGACGCCATTTGTAACTGTACCACGTTTTGTAATTCGTCCTCCTCTATCTCCTGCAAATATCACTCTCCCTCCGTTGTATGATTGCACATCTTGTAGTAATGATAAGTTATCCGTCATATGTCTTGAACAACCGCTATCTACATGCCATAGACTTTCAGTAGCCTTTTGCGGTTGTCCCTGCATTAGTAACAAAATTACTTAGATTTTGGTACCCAAGTCAAACATGACTTGAGCACATTCTGAGTTGCAGCAAGACAAAATGATTTGAGATTATTATATTTGGTTTGCACATCATTCTTTTCATTTTTGCTTTTAGGCTTGACATTTTCTTTTACATCATTGGTCAAATTCTTATCCCGTTTGACATTAAACTCATTAGCAACCTTTGATTTCATATTATTTGAAAATTTTCCACGAGTGAAAAATAATTTTCTATTATGAGAAATAGAATTATGAAATCTTTGTTTGCTTAATGATTTTTGTCTAAAAGGACACTTATTTGCCAAATGATTTGTGTTTCCACACTGAAAGCATCTCTTTTGTTGTGTGTGGAAAACAAACTGTGGATGACAATTATGAAAATTGTCATAAAAACCAAAGTCAGATTGACTAGGTTTAACTTTCTCCACAGTCTCTCGAATCTTTGTCTCGTTTGACAATTGCAAATTCATCTTTTGCAGATTCGAGGAAATCGAGGAATTATGATCACTTTGAATTGAAGATTTGGCATTTTTGACTTTTGGAATTGGTGGTGTTGGAAGAGGAACAGTCTTTGACTTTGCTGGAGTAGGACCAGACTTTGAATGTGCTGGAGAAGGACCAGGCTTAGATATACGGATTGGTGCTGGAGAATGACCAGGCTTTTGAATTTTGATATTGAATGCAGAAGAATCATTCACTTGCAAATCTGGGCTACAAACATCTTGATTCACAAGGTTAGCATTATAATGAAGTTTATTTTAAAGAATCGAGAATTCGTTTCTTTAAAAATATGTTCCTCATTTTCAATTACACCCTTAGAAATGAATCTACTTTTAAAATCCTTTTCAATTCTTTCCTTTTGATTTGCCCTTTGATTTGCATTCAAATTATTTTTACTATTAGATTGCAACTCATTCAAATCAACCTTCTTTTCATTTCCAGACAAATTTTGTTTACAAGCAGATTGTGAAACTTTTACATTCTTATTTTTCAAACATTCATTCTCATTCTCTTCCTCACTCTCACTTTCCCAATCTTCAACCAACCCATCCACCTTCATTTTATCTGCAAAAAGATTTTCAGGTGATTGTTTAGTTTTGGGTGCTATGATAGGATCAACTGATAAATTTATTTTAACAGAAGGTTTTAAGTTTTGAGATGGAGAGAATCCAATCCCATAGACCATATCAGAATCACAAATGTTCTCAGATGAAGGTAAACAGGAATAATCATGATTAATTGGAGGAGCAATGTTAGAAAACCCAACACCACATTTTCCTCCTTTGATCTTCTGAGTCATTTGTGACTTGATTATGCCTTCAACCATCGTTGATGAAAGTTCAAATTTCTCAACAGTCAATTTAACCGTAGCTAATTCACTGTTGAGTCTGTTAATTTCTAGAGCGAGTTCATTATTTCTATTTGTCAAGTCATTATTAGTACATTCTTTATCATGAAGATTTAATTTCAAATTATATATTGTTTTGTTTAAACCTTCAAGTTTTTCTTTAAAAATCTTTTCATTTGACTTGTGTTTACTAGCTTGATACTGAAGTTTTTCAACTTCCATTATCAGGCTCTCATTGTGAACTCTGTATCTTTGAACTTTCTCAACACATGCATTTTTACATAAGTCATCATATACCTTGGGTTCTGAAGTTTCCCCTTCCGTTTCCTCTACCTTCTTAACCATGAATGCTTTCATTTCAGCATCTGATTCTTCCACTGGAGCAGCATCAACAGTCTTTTGATCAACACATGGGCTTTTGACTGGAAGCTCGACAGTGTACTCTTCAATCACAATCACTTTTTTATCAACCTTCTCAAACTGACCTTTCTTCTCAGCTTTCTCCTCTAAGTCTTCAACTTTATCATCCTTTTGTTCAACTTTCACTTTCTCCACTTCAACTCTCAACTTCTCTTCTTCTACTGTAGCAAACAAACCCTCCAACAAATCATCAGACACGAATTCAGCAAACAAGTTTTCTTCCTCTTCTGGTTCTGGAACAATCTTTGCAATAAGTGCATGAGACAAAGTTAGATCAAGGGCCTCCATTTGATCAGACCAATCGTATTCAGCATTTGTTTGAGAAACTAATGCTTTAGTACCACCAGAAGTACTAGCTTTGTCTTTCTTCTGCTCTATCTCCACAGTCACCATCTTCTTTGGGCCGTCAGTTTGACCAGTTTTGGTTCAGTACACTCTCTGGCGAAATGACCTGGTTTGTTACAGTTGTAACATCGCAGGTTTGATTTGTCGAAACCGATTTTGCTAGAATTATTAACACCAAACATTTTCCTCCCAGTTCTTCTAGCAAAATTCTTCGCCCTGTAAACTACCATGGCCATCTGATATTTGATGTCGTTCTCTTCAACATCATCTGGATTAACTTGTTGAAGATCATCAACTAGAACATTTGGAGCAGTAAGTCTTCCGGCCATGAATGCTTCATAACTTGACATAAACGTGGTGAAAAGAGCAAGATGCTCCTCAGCGACCTGAACAGTCTGCTTAGATGGATTAGTGGTAGCAACATAAGCATGTTGACCACTATGAGAATCTTGAGATTGAGAGACTTGTTGGTGGATGATAGGGGAATAGTGTTGAGCAGCTGGAACATGAACTTGATGAGTTACTGTTGGTTGCATATAAGAAGATGTTGCACTTCCCGATTGTTGTTGCTGACACATTTGTGTATAACTGACATAGTAATTTGGATTACTAGCCATCTTTGCATAGAGAGCAGTTCCTTCAGCACCTAGAGAACTGAGATGATTAGCAGCTCGCTGCTTATCATCCATAGCATAAGACTTGATAGTTGAGATAAGATCAGTCAACTGAAGAGTATACAAGTCTTTGGTTCTCTTTATCAATGTACAGTTGTTATTCCAACTGTAAGGAAGTGAGTTGAGCAACTTCTTGTTCACAGTGATGGGTTCCAGAGTACTACCTGCACTCTTCATTTTTGTGACCAGTCTGACAAATCTGGCCATTTGAGCTTCCAACTCTTCACCAACTATATGATTGAACATGTTGAATTCTTGATTCAACATATCCTTCTTGCTCTCTCTCATGTGTTTGTTGCCCATTATCTGAGATTCCAGAGCATCCCATAGCACTTTAGCACCCCTGAACTCTTGAAACTTTTATGAGATCTCAGTAGTAAGAGCCATTGTGATTGCAGCATACGCCTTATCATCCAGTTCCAATCTCTTGATGTCGTCTTCATCCCACAAATGTTCAGGTTTCTGAACCATTTCTCCTTTGTCATTTTGTACAACGGAATGTAAGGACCATACTGAATAAATCTCCACATTTTAGGTTCCGTGTAAATGACATATCTCTCAAATCGAAACGCCCAGTCGGTATAATCATCTTCACAGAGAAGTCTTGGCGGCTTGTTACCAGTACCAATCTCCGTGTCTAAATGAAGTGAAGCAGTAAGATGCTTCAGATTCGGAGTCGTTGAAGCCATAATGATCAGAAAGTTAAAATCAGATATTCGTGCGAAAACAGAACTTGTGCGAAAACCAATTTAGCGCGGATAGGTTTTCGCGTGAGGAAACAGCTCGTGCGAATTTCCAAAAGTACCTTTTCACGCGAATCGCACAAAAAGGTGAAATACCTAGCTGAGCGAAAACACCACTTTTCGCTTGCGAAAACTCACAGATCAAGCGAAAACTTCAAGTTTTGTGCAGAATCAATTTTCCAACCGTCTGTTCACGCGAATTTCACCTCCAATTCACTGAATAGGTTTGATTAAACCCATTTTAGTCCAAATTTAATGAATTAAGTTCAATTTTAATTATAATTTTGATTAAAATTCAACTTAAGTCCACTAATTCAGTTTCAATTGGTCCAAATCAGTCCAAAACCTCCAAAATCGAGCAGCATAACGTTGCCATATCAGAATCTAAAGTGATCAATGTAGAATTCTTCAAAAACGAGTAGAAAACAATCCAATTCTTCTCCAAATCGTGGTTCAAGAGCCTAATGCTCTGATACCAATTGTAAAACCTTGAAATATCCCAAGAAATCACTAACACACGATCTCAATCACGTGAATGCGGAATGTAAACATGATTGGATAGAAAAGAAGATTGAATTGGATCACAAAAGATGATATTCGATTGATAAACAGAAACCTATTACAGGTCTTGTGCGATTTCGCACAGTACAAAATGAGAATGAACGAAAAGCTTAATTACAAAACGAAACTACGATATTTATACTAAACATAGAGTTCTCGCGCGAGATGCCTTTCGCGCGGCCTTGTCTTTCGCGTGGAAGCTGTTCTCGCGTGGAAGCTTGCTCTCGCACAGTCTGCTTCTCGCGAGACTACTGTATTTCGCGTGGAAGTGGCTTTCGCACAGGATGTTTTGCCGAGCCTTGATTTATCTTCTACATTTAGTCTCAAAATAAACAAATTTTCTTGTTTTCAACATTTGAAAAAAGCTTTTCTACTTGCTAATTTTTATAGGTTCATTTTATCATAATCAAAAACTTTACATTATCAACCACACACATACTTTGAACATAAAGCATCATCTTTTCAATTCAACATGTTTATTTTGCTTTTCTGAGATAATTCTTCTTGTTGTTACTCCCCCTAAACTTTTAAGTTTTTGAATAACTTAGAAGTTTCCCAGGTAACATAAGAATATCACACTTATCATTGTTAAATTTCCTGCACACAAGAAAACATGCATAAAATCTAAATTAAAGCAAAGTGAAAATCTAATATTTACAATAGAATCATTGATTGCAGTGAGATCATATCAGTGAAGATCAGTACATTAAATTAAAAAATATGTGAATAGTCATAGACAATGAATAAATCCTGATCAAGTGTGTTCCAGGTCAGTGATATCACAACAAAAAATATCAGCTCACTTACGTGTTCAATTCTTGGATTGATTAGGGTAGAATTAGATATGACATGATGTGAATCATACCAAGACTTAGAGGATCAACTATCATCAAGATAAGCTGGTAAGCACACATTCTCAACTTATTACCTGAAAAATATGCATAACCAGAGCTCATGTTACTTAATGAAATAGAGAATGATCATGGATAACCATTTGATCAACTCTAACCATCCATTTGAATGGGTTGTGCATATTGGCATCTTTTGCCTCAAAGGAGAATATCCAGGTCTGTAATGACTTACAACAGAGGATATCTCAGCACTTCAGATCTATGACGACTCATAACAGAGAAGTGAATGATGCTTGTAACAGATCTCATGATTAGTCACATCACCTTCAGGTGTGAGTGTTGTAACTTAGCAAACACCCAATCTGATAAGCTAATACAACTCAAAAGTACATAGATGAATAAACATACAAGCATAGATATTTAGTTTCATCACAAGAATTTACTTTTTCAGTATACTAGCATGACATTATCTACACATCATATCTGATCATGTCGGACTATATTACCGAGTGAAGTATGCAACTGATCTCACTAATGTACTATCATTTCTCACACATGGCAAACACAGATTCATTTCTAAAAATGAATTAGAAATAAATAGAACTCTATTTTTGGAATTTTTGTTTTATATTGTTTATATTGGATTTTTGAGTTTTCTAATTTTGTATTTTGTGTTTTCTATAAAAGAAAACACACACACACAAAAAACAATCAGGCAAATAACTATGAAAGGTGCACTTATGAAGAACTTTAGGTTTAGGGAGGTTCTGATCATGTAAAGATTCAAAGAACTAAAATAAGAACTTAGAAACCAGGTTTACACATGGTTAATAAGACCAACTGACTCCACTAAGTACTCAAACCTTCCTGGTAGAAAAGCTTTAGTAAATAGGTCTGCTAATTGTTTCTTCAGTTGCAATTTGAATCAAAATGATTACACCTTTTTAGAATTATCTCTTAAAAATGATATCGAATTTCGATATGTTTTGTTTTAGAATGTTGAACTGGATTAGCTGTAATGAACATAGCAGCAGTGTTATCAATGTAAATGGGTGTTTTAAGAAAATTGAACCCATAATCATGCAGTTGGTTTTGCAACCAAAGGATTTGAGAACATCCTGCTGCTGCAGCTATGTACTCGGCTTCTGCCGTTGAAACAGAAACATTTGTTTGATTCTTACATTACCATGAGACTAATCTGGGACCAAGAAACTGACAACCACCCGTTGTAGATTTTCTATCTTTATAGCATCCACCATAATCACTATCTGTATATCCATACAAACTTACCCTCGTAAGGATACAAAAGCCCTAAAGCTGGTTTGCCTTTGAGATACCTGAATATTCTCTTGACAGCAATTAAGTGAGATTCTTTTGGGTCTGATTAATACCTGGCATAGACACAAAAATCATACATTATGTCTGGTCATGATGCAGTAAGATACATCAAAGAACCAATCATAGATCTTTATAGAGTTTGGTCTACTGATTTTCCTTTATGATCAGGCTCAATCTTGGTGTTTACGTCAGCTGGAGTTCTTATGGACTGACAATCATGCAGTTTGAATTTCTTTAAGAGTTTGTCAACAAATTTTCTTGATTTATGAAAATACCATCTGCAGATTGTTGAACTTGCAATCCAAGGAAGAAATTGATTTCTTCCATAGAACTCATCTGGAAACAAGACTTCATGATTTCTTCAAATTCATTGCATAATTTTGGAATGGTAGAACCAAATATGATGTCATGTACATACACTTGTACACATAAGAGATCATCATTATCCTTCTTTATTAATAAAGTTGGATGTTGGTACACATGTCCCACATGTCCCCAGTTGTAGTCTAGTATGCTTAAATGTAATAGAACTTCTTCTTGTAACTCATATGTAATGTTAAATCAATATAATGAGAATCTCTTCTATATATGGTTGTTGGTTATTTAATGTTATATCTACTTACGTTATTTATTGTTACACACATATATGACCATGTTATATAGGTTTACAGGTGTGAGACATAGTTCTGAATCAGTAAAGGTTCAAGAATGTGTTTAACTAAGTGTCCTGATTCAGTCTCATGACTGGACCATGCGAATGGTCCAATCGTACGGCTGAACTAGGTGATTGAGTCAATCGTACAGTTGAGTCATAAGACTGACTCAATCGTCCGAATGTTCCAATCGTATGATTCAGTCGCACGACTGAGCCAGTCGCAAGGCTCAGTCGTACGAATGAGATCTGTAACCTATAAATACCACTTAATTCGTGGAAAAACTTGACACTTCGCATACTTGAAACCCTAGTCGACCCAAAACGTCAAGTTCGTCCATTCCAACTTCACAGAACGTCTGAGATCATTCCTATTCTATTCTTAACGTTTTCTAATCGTTAGGATTTATCTTGAATTCGTTCTCCCTGATTGGATCGCCAATCAAATAGGATTCCGCACTATTTGATCTGGTATAACAAAGAATCAGTTAGTACTCCGTACGTACACGGTCCTAACAAGTGGTATCAGAGCATAGGCTCTTGATTCTTCGTTGATTCAATCACTTTTGTGAAAAAGTCTACGTTTTTACGCAAAAAAAATCCAATCTTTCTGCTAAAAATCGAGTCTTTACGTGTGCATGTTCTGAAAAATCAATATTTTTCGAGTTTCAGCCGTCTAGGGTGCAAAAACTTGCGATCTAGGTAAAAGTTTGTGAAAAATCCCGTTTTCAGTCGACCCAGTCGCACGATTATCTCAATCGTATGACTGAACCCACTCGGCAAGTTCATTCGCCCGAGTGAGTCAGTCGCCGTGTCAAATCGCACGATTGTGTCAGTCGCCAGTTCAGTCGCCCAGTTTATGTCAGTCACCTTGTCCAGTCGCCCGATTGTGTTCAATCGCACGATTGTAGCTTAGTCGCCTATTCAATCGCACGGTTGAATTCAATCGCATCACAATCGTATTCCCCAATCGCATAAAAGTCTGTTTTCTCAAGTTTAAGTCAACTTTCATTATGGACTCCGAAAACTTCGCATTCTCAGCAGGGAAAGACTCTAGAATCCAGAACCTACTGCTTCTTGAGAATGAGATTGGTAATCACAATAAGCCGCCTAAGCTTCTATCCATTGATGAGTTCCCGCAGTGGAAGCAAAGGTTTGAGATTCATCTCAATGGCGTGGATACTAATCTATGGAATTCTATTGAGACTGGATACACAATGCCAGTTGGTGCTGATGGTTTGCCCTTAACGTTGAGTGGGATGACTGATGCTCAAAAGACTGCCTATAATGTTGAAAAGAAGGCCTATGCTATGCTCACCCAGTCTATTCCTAAAGAGATTTTTCATCAGTATTCAGATCAGAAACAGAGTAAAAAGTTCTGGAAAGCTCTCGAGAAAAGGTATGAAGGGAGCTCAACTCTGAAATCCTTGAAGGCAAAAGCTCTCAAAAAGGAGTTTGACAATTTCTCTGCTATTGGAAATGAGAGTTTGGATGAAATTATTGACCACCTCTATCATTTAATGAGTGAGCTTCACACTCATGGGGTAACAACGTCTAAAGAAGAAAAGGTCGCTAGCTTAGCTGAAGGTCTTCAAGAAAAATGGGATTCATTTATTTCCGCCTTGAGACACAATTCAGTTCTAGAGACTTTAGATATAAATGACTTTATTATGAAACTGCGAGAGGAAGAGGTCAGACATAAGTATAAGGCGAAGAAGGGTGCATATGCTCAGGATCCTACTCTTTACAATGTGACTCCAACTCCAATTGCAAAGTCTTCCAATGCTCCTCTGCAGACTGCATTTGTTTCTAGTACATCTGGTCAAAGCTCATCGTCTGGGGGTGAGTCATCTGTTTCATCAGGGGTTCAACACAGTATTACTGAAGCTCACTCGACGAAGTTAATAACTGAGAACCTGGGTAAAGTCACTGTGGCAGTGGCCAAGGAACACATGGACCTACTTGCTGCAGTGGTTCATTCCTATGATGGTTTGGTTGCAGGGAAGATAGGAAACTTCCACTTGGCTGATGAAGATTATGAGCAGGTGGATGAAAATGAGTTAGAGAGGATGGACATTATGTGGGCTCTCGCAAGTGCTGTGTGACGAGCAAAGAAGTTTGTGAAGAAGACAGGGCAAAACCTCGTGGCTACAAAAGATACTACTTTTGGGTTTGACCAGTCCAAAATCACATGTTTGAAGAGGGAATGTGTGAAGCCTAAAAAGACTGGGAACGGAAATCCTTTCTCCTCTTTCAACAGGCAAGATAAAGATAAGAAGCCAGTTCCAGCAGGAGGTGATTCCAAGGCTTTGGTGGCACAAGGTGATGAAGGACAGGACTGGTCCTTCCGGTTCTTATCTGATGGTGAAGCCAACATAGCTTCTGTCGAGGATCTAAATGAAGACTCAGTAAGTGAGGGGGAGAACTCAGCTAAGCCTGACACTGCTGAATTGGATGATGACATAGCTGATGTTGATCAGCTTGTGGAGAATGAACTGAATGCAGCGTCTGAAGCACAATCTGAACCCCAAAATGCTTTCATGGTTGGAACGTCTACATCTGCACAGGTAGAATCAAAGGATGAGTTATTCACTAAACATGCTTGTGTTGATTGTGAAAAATTTAGGGAAAGCATTGACCTGAAATTTGCTAGGTTATTAGATCATAATGATAACTTAGTAAATGATTTAAAATTGTGCACTGAAGCAAACAGAATCTTAAAACAGAATGAAAACGGTTATAAAGAAAAGATTGATGCTTTAAAGAAACAGTTAAAAGAAACTCAAGTTGTTGCCTTTAACCAAGAAAATGACATCAAGTTTTATTTAAAGACAATAGAAGAAACTAAGAAGGAACGAGCGGTTTTACAAGTTGAAAACGAGTCTTTGAAACAAAGACTCCACAGTCTAGCTAGTTCCTCACATATTTTAAAAAACTTGGTTAAAGAACGCAACAATGGGGAGGGTTTGGGTTATAAAGTTGTGCCGCCACCACATGAGTCCTTTTTAAACATCAAACAACGTCCAATTAATGATAACCCCATAAAGGATCATGTGGTGACAACTCCTCTAGTCAGTGATCCGGATACAGCATTTAACTCTGCTCCTTCGGTTCCTGACCAGACAGATTCTGCATCAAGCACGACAAGCACACAAATCACTGGCAAACGAGTGGAAGAGAATGTTCAAGCATCTCTTGGGTTGGGTAAAAGGTCAACTTCCACACAACCTAAGATTTCCAAAAACACTCAAACTAAACCAGTGAAACAAGATAATCATCAGTCTCAAAGACAAAAGACAAACAATCTTAAACAAGTTAAATTTGTCAAAGGAGGTGAAAATCTTAAAAGTGATAATAAAAAGAAAGAATCCGAGGTTTATTCACCGCCCCACAAGAGATCTCCTAGCCCTGATGAATGGAGATCCTTCTATACTTGTCGTCAGCGCGGTCATATTTCGACTAATTGTCCTCGCTACCAGACACCAAGAATTAAGGTTGAGCTAAACGACGAAGTCAAAGTAGATTCAAAACAGCGTTCTAAGACTCCAGTTAGATCGAAAACACCTATTAGGTCTAAAACACCTTCTAGGTCGTTTTCGTATCCACCACGCCAACGGCAAAACAGACAAGTCCCCGACAAGTCCTTGATACCAGAGGTAAAACCTGTTTCTGAATCTAAACCATATGCTTAAACTGTAAATCAGTCTAAGGTTTACCACAAACAATCCTTTCACAGGGATGGTTTATGGAAAGCCAAGACAACTGGTGTGTCTGAAAGCAAGGACAATCTGAAAGTTGAGATTCCACCCACTGATAAAGGACAGTGGGTCGAATTCATGATGGTTGATACCTCTGGGAAACCCAAGCTAGTCAAGGCTTGGGTCCCCATCCTTAACTGATGATTTTCTCATATGTGCAGATTGTCCGCTATAGTGCGTCTACAAATACATGGATCGTAGATAGCGGAGCTTCCAGGAACATGACGGGAAATAAGTCTCTCCTTTTCAATGTCAAACAAATTAAAGGGGGACATGTTTCATTTACTGGAAACAAAGGAGGTTACATTACCGCTCAGGGAGAAGTAGGTAATGAAAAGGTAAGGTTCGACAAAGTCAACTTTGTTCAGCAGTTAGAAAACAATTTGCTCTCTGTGTCTCAGATTTGTGACAAAGGCTTCAAAGTCATGTTCGATAATCGCAAATGCTATATTCTGAAGAAAGAAATGGATATTCCAGAGGAGCAGGTATTAATGTCAGCATCTAGATATAATGACTTGTATGTTCTAGATATGTCTAATGCTTCTACTAGTTCTTCTACTGTTCAATGTTTCTTATCTAAAGCAATAGAGAAGGACTCCATTTCGTGGCACAGAAGAATGGGACACATTAATCATCGGAAGATGAATCACCTGATTCATAACAACCTAGTTGATGGAGTTCCTGTCAAAAACTTCAAACTTCCCGATTTCTGTGTCTCATGCAAGAAAGGAAAGCAAACCAGAAAATCTCACAAGACCAAAAATGTTCATTCTATTGAGATGCCCCTGGAGTTGCTGCACATGGATCTCTTCGGTCCAGTTAGCACGAAGAGTATCACTGGAGACTGGTACTGCTTCGTAGTCACCGATGACTACTCACGATTCTCGTGGGTAATGTTTCTGAAAGCTAAATCAGAAACATTTGAGTCATTCAAAGTGCTGGTCACCACTCTGGAGTTACTTTACAAGCTTAAAGTGCGAAAGATTCGTTCAGATAATGGAACCGAGTTCAAGAATCAGTGGATGGATGCATTCTGCAAAGAGAAGGGAATTGTTCATCAATTCACCTCTGCATACACACCACAGATGAATGGAGTTGCTAAGCGAAAGAACAGGAGTCTGATCGAGACAGCCAGGACAATGTTAGCAGACTCAAAACTGCTAGTACAGTTCTGGAACGAAGCTGTAGCCAACGCCTGCTACACACTTAATCGTGTGTCAGTAGTGAAGAGGCATGGGAAGACTTGCTATGAATTGTTACAGAAGCGTAAGCCAAACCTGGAGTATCTGGAACCTTTCGGTGCTCCTTGTACGCTTTTGAAGAAAACTCAAGGAGGTAAGTTCAATGAAAAGGTAGATAAGGGGATCTTTCTGGGATACAGTATACCCGACAAACAAGTTTACAACAACTCCACTGGTCAGGTAGAAGTATGGTGCAATGTTGATGTTCAACGTTTCACTATCCCCCTGCTGGAAAAGGACCATCGTCATTCTTCGACTACGATGGCTTTTTCAAATCATTCAATCTTCCTCAGATAGTTTCAGATGATGATATTGCTACTCAGATGATGCACGATGTTCTCAACTCACCGAATCTGGATACTAGCAATACCACTCCTACGAGTGGGTCATCGGGATCTGCCTCAGCCGATCAGAATGATAGTGAAGACTCATCAGAGGATGAAGAAGCATCTGAACCAGCACAAACACCTAATGTTGATCAAGAAGGGAGCTCTTCAGCTGTTTCACCTGCATCTGGAAACACAGACACTGAACCTCCAGTCACCACTATGAACTCTGAAGTTGTCGTTCCTACAACTCCCATGACTAGGATCAGTACGAGTCATCCGCCAGATGCTATCATTGGTGATCTCCACTCCGGCATGCAGACTAGAAGTAGATTGTACACTGCTGATTACGCTGAAGTAATGGAAAAGGGCTACGTGAATGATGGAGCTTACAGATGTTTTGTCTCTCAAATTGAACCCAAACACGTAAGTGACGCCCTTAAGGATGAGGCATGGGTCAATGCTATGCAGGAGGAGTTGCTACAGTTCAAGAAACTTAGAGTGTGGACTCTTGTTGACCGACCCAAAGGAGTCAAGGTAATTGGTACCAAATGGGTACTAAAGTGCAAGAAGGATGACCAGGGTGTTGTTATCAGAAACAAGGCACGATTGGTTGTCCAAGGCTTCAGACAAGTCGAAGGAATCGACTACAATGAAGTTTTTGCTCCCGTAGCTAGAATGGAAGTCATTCGTATCTTTCTAGCCTACGCCTCTTACATAAAAAATCAAAGTTTATCAACTAGATGTTAAGACTGCTTTCTTGCATGGTGAAATCCGTGAAGAGGTATATGTCAGTCAACCCGAAGGTTTCAAAGATCCTTATCATCGGGACAGAGTCTACAAGTTAGACAAGGCTCTGTATGGGCTACATCAGGCTCCTCGAGCTTGGTATGAAAAGCTCTCCACCCATCTGTTGAAACATGGCTTTCGCAGGGGTGTGATTGACTGTACATTGTTCATCAAAGAGGAGGATGGTGATTTACTTTTGGTACAGATTTATGTGGATGACATAATCTTCGGATCACGAAACGAAGGGTTGTGTAAAGAGTTTGAATCTGTGATGAAGGCTGAGTTTGAGATGAGTGCCATGGGAGAAATGAAGTTCTTCCTAGGATTACAGGTGGACCAAACACATACCGGCATCTTTCTGCATCAAACTAAGTATGTCAGTGACATCCTTAGCCGCTTTGATATGGAAAATGTCACTGCAGCCGGTACCCCTCTCGCCACAAATCACGATGTGGCTCCTGATGAGAATGGGGATTTGGTGGATGCCACCATGTATCGTGGGATGATCGGATCTCTCATGTACCTCACTGCCTCTCGTCCAGATATCATGTATGCACATGTTTATGTTCACGATATCAGGCAAAACCTAAAGTCAATCATCTGATTGGAGTCAAGAGGATTTTTCGTTATCTGAAGGGTACTCCAACACTGGGATTGTGGTATCCTCATGATGATGACTTTGAGCTAACGGCATATAGTGACTCGGATTACGGAGGCTGCAAAATGAATTACAAGTCTACGTCAGCAGGATGTCAATTTTTAGGGAGAAGATTGGTAACTTGGCAGTGCAAGAAGCAGACGTCAGTTGCTCTGTCTACCTGTGAAGCTGAATACGTTGCCGCCGCCAACTGCTGCTCTCAAATCATTTGGATTCAACAGCAAATGCGGGATTACGGTTTGCATTTCACTTCTACTCCTATCTATGTTGATAATTCTGCTGCAATTGCAGTAACTAAAAATCCGGTTCAACATCCTAAGACCAAACACATAGGCATAAAGTATCATTTCATACGCGATTGCTATGAAAAACACTTAATTGATGTGGTCAAAATTAACACGGATTTTCAACACGCTGACCTCTACACTAAACCATTTGATAAACCACGATTTTTCTATCTGCTAGAGGTCAACAGGGTTAAAAAGAAAAGTGATGTTATACTAGATGAAACAGATACATAGTCCGACACCGTTTTTTATTTTTAGTATTTCTTTTAGTTTCTTTTTATTTAATTTCCTTGTCGTTATAAAAAATCCAAAAACACAAAAAGATTTTCTGTTTTAGAATTTTAGGGGGAGATTAGGTTTAATTCAGTATTTATTTACTTAAAAAAAAAGAGGGGGAAGGTGAGTAAAGCTGAAAAGGCAAAGACAACAAAACAGGAAATGTGACTCGTCTAAAATTGGAAGATAATAGTACACAGGCATCGAGTTATTTGGAACAACAAAAAGAGTTTGAGATCAAAAATGTTATTTAATTTACTGAAAATGTAAAAATCAGAGAAGGCTAAGTCTAACAAAATGGGAAAATGATAGTATGTTTGATTGCTACTGTAATTACACAGAGAAAGTTGATCTAGGGAGGTGCTAGTTCATTATATGATGTGTCAGTAGATTCAACACAATAGACAAGTAGTTGTCATTGGTAAACATAATTTAAACTAAATGGTTCAATCAACTGTGGGTTTCCATATTATCACTGGTTAACACAATCAGTTATTTCCAATAAGGAATGACGAGCAAACAAACGCCACCAAAAGTGTGCGAATGACCACAAAAAGAGCAAAGCACGGAAAAAGTGAATACTAGCGTAATCAAGCTGATAACTTATGTTGTTGGTGCGCTATGTGCAAAAGAAAAGAAGACATGCTCTATCAAGGAGATAGGTTGTGTGCCTCTATGTTGTGCGATGGCACTGACCTGAGGATAAGCATTACCTACATATTCTAGACTTCATTACTGTTTGCCGCCTCTCTGCTGTGCGATGGCACTGACCTGAGGATTGGCATCTCTTTGAAAGATCTAAGAATAGTCTCTTCTTGCTAAAATACCTAACGACCGCTCAAAAGTTCTTTAAGGAATGTTGATTACCATATAAGTGTGGAATACACAAATGTTGTTTGAAATAATATAACATAATTCATTACCAATGTATGTCAAAAGTCTGTGTATGAATTTAAGTGGACAAGTATACTAACAATCGTCTTGAATACACCGACTGAATTTTGACAATCAAATTGTGTTACTTATCATATCAAACATGATTCCCAGTTAGTTCTTAGAAGTCTTAGATTAGAACAAACTTTGATATGTCATCATGAAAGGTGAAATCAACTCATAATGTTCCAAGTAATGGTGTATATGCCTGTCTGATTCCAAATGAGTCTGTTCCAGATATAAGGTCAATGCTAATAGGCTACACAAACCTGCCCTAACAAAAATCACAAAAAGATGTTCATTTTGTTCGTAGTTTAATATTTTTAAGTTTGTTAGTATAAGTGTGTCAATGTCGGACTGTGTGTGTGGTTATCTGTTAATGTCACTGAACGAGCTTAATGTTTATTTAAAATTGTTTCTGAAAGGATAAAAATATCACGTCTAAGGTGATAAGTTGGTTAAAAGGATCACGTCTGAGGTGATCGGGTGGTTAAATTGATCACGTCTGAGGTGATTGGGTGGTTAAATGGATCATGTCTGAGATGATCAATTTCACATAATGTTTTATCAAATGTTGAAGGAAATCTATGTGTCAATAACTGAAATGACTAAAATGGCACAAGTATAGCCCAATCGCACAACTTCATGTTGAGTATGATCAGTCATACGAATGGGCTATACGATTGAAGACAATCGTACGATTGGGCCATGCGAATTAGCCCAATCGGCCGATTGAAAGTGCCTGACTAGGTCAAACGTGTGAATGGTGGTCAGTTAATCGAATGGAACTGGTCGATTGAGTGAATCGTGCGAACCAGTTTCAATCGCACGAATGAGTCATGCGATTAGACTCGGTCGTATGACATGATATTGAATCGGCCGAATGAAAAGAGCGAATGAGTCCAGTCGGCCGACTGAACTGAGTCTGCCTATAAATAGACCCCTCAGTCGATCGTAGACATCATTCGCCCTAATATCCCTGATTCGCACTGTTACTCTGCCGATTTTTCGTTTGATCTTTAATCTTTGTGATATCCGACTTCTGACCATTTGGATTTGTTACACAGGTAATATGCGACACAAAGATGAATCAAAAAGGTCAAATGTGATACGAAATCAGTCCGTATTTGCCCTAAAAGTTGCATCGTAACAAATCTGAACAATAAACTGCCTTAATCACATACAATGTTAAAATCAAAGGACTAGGTGGTTTAGATACATGATTGCGAGTCTAATGAACATGAACTTAACGTTTAATTTAGCCATTTGATAAATCTGAGTTTGAAATGGAACAGTTGTCTACGATGCGACTGGACCCCCAGAATGAACTTCAATCACCCGATTGAGAGAGGCGACTCATTCAATCGGCCGAATGGATAATGCAAATGGGATGAGTCTGTCATACGACTGGTTCCCCAGAATGAACTTCAATCTCCCGATTGAAAGAGGTGATTCATTCAATCGGCCGAATGAATCATACGAATGATTTCATTCGGTCGGATAACTCAATCGCAGGACACATCATCCGACTGAAATTAAATCGCATTACAGTTCAACCGATTGAAGTCCAGTCGCACATATGACAATCAGACTAAACCCAGTCGCATAGTTCAATCACACGTTTGAACTAAACTGGTTTCTGATTTAGTCAAACTCTGTTTTACATGTTCCTAACGTGTGTTTGCTATTTGTTACAGGAATATGGCTAACCGGTGGTTGATTAATCCAAAGCACAACATTTGTGCTCACTTGGATTCCACCTCGAGGAATGGTGGTGAGTTTGTAGGGATTATTGACTTCTTAAGGAGATCTCGGATCTTCAAAGCTATATCTACACCATGTATCCCTATCAGTCTTTGCATCAGTCGTTTTGGGAGGGAGCTATAGTTGACCGATCAGTGGAGCCCTACTGCATTCTAAGTTCTATCTTCGGTAGGGATATTGTGATTACGGCTGCTGATGTAAGGAGGGTATTGGGTTTCGAAGATGATGAGGCTCACCCACTCAAGCTCCACCCTCTTACAGTTCGTGGATGCTTTCTGAAGATTGGGTACTGTGGGGACATAAGCTCAGGTGTGCTGAACAAGAGCAACCTGAGCCCCTAGTACAAGTACTTAGCGCATGTCATTCTAAAGTGCATCGCGTCGAGGAGGGGTGGCTTTGATGACTTGTCGGACCAGGTTCAGAATGCCTATGTCGCATTGGTCCTCAACCACCCATTCAGCTACTCCAACATGATATTCATGTATCTGATAGAGAACCTTGAGGCCAAGGGGAAGGAAGGGTTCTGTATGTACCCCAGATTCTTACAGCTCATATTTGATGAGAAGATGCCCGACCTTCCCAAAGACAAGAGTGATGTTGTGCCTCTGGAGATTATGGATGACACCACCCTGGGTCGTATGAGGGTGTACAGAGGCAAGCAAGTAAAGCCAGTGCTGAAGAGGTTGATTGGGCATCTGGCCCGGGGTGATTATATAGCCCCAGGGAGACGCAAGTGGCGTCATGATGACAGTGGATCGGATACTGAAGTGATAGCGATACCATCAGATGATTCTGATGATGATGGCAATGATAGGCCAGTTACATCTGAGGGCCCATCTACACGTACAGCCCAGCCATTCCCTGATACTGACACTACAGCTGCTGGGTTTGTACCTCTCTTCAGTCCACCTGATGATGATGAGGAAGAGAGTGAGGAAGAGGGTTTAACCCGAAGGCATGGCAGCAAGGTGGTTGCCACGGAGAAGGGGATGAGGGCTGTTGGAGGACAGACGGGCACATTAGGGGTGACACAAACAGAGTCTGATCCAGCCTATTCCCTTGATGAGCCCAGTACACGAGTTGGAGCCCCGTTTTCTACAGGGAAGAGGAGGAAAAGCATGGCCAGACCACATGCAAGAGGGGAAAGCAGCTTAAATTCACCACTTCCGTCTCTACCACATCCACCACATCCCAAACACCCTAAACCACCACCACTACTATACCTCCATCTCATACTCACATATACACCACCACCACGACTATACCTCCATCTCATACTCACATATCCACCACCACCACGACTATACCTCCATCTCATACTCACATATCTACCACCACCACTACTGTACCCCCCACTACAGCCTTCCCATCTTCTCCCATCTGCACCACAGCTACCACAACAACCACCACTCACCAAACACAACCCTCATCTTGACCATCGAGCTAAGTTCTACCACCTGTCTCTGTGGTTGAGCAACTTGCTGCACTGAACAGCATGGTGCTCCAGCTGCTAGCCTCTGATAAGGCTAAGACGGCTCAGATTCTCCAGCTGCAAGAGCAAAGTTCTACACAAACAGCTGAGATTGAGAGACTGAGGGAGTTGACATCTTCGCAAGCCCAGTTGATCACTTCACAGACTGATCAGATCACTGGCTTGCTTCAACACGAAGCTGAGTCTGATGTGAAGATTGAGAAGCTGGAGGCGGCTCACAAAACTCTAGTGCTAAAGCTAAAAGGCACTCAGAGTGAGCCCCTCAAGATCGGGGAAGGTGAGGATGATGATGGTAATGATGATGATGATGAGGACGATGATGGTGAGGATGATGATAGTGATGATGATGATGAGGGAGGTGATGATGAGGATAAAGAAAAAGGTGATGATGAAGATGAAGGAGATGCTTCTGCCTCCGCCCCTGGTCACGAGCAACGCACCAAAAGAAGACAAGACCAGGGAGCATCAGCTGCTGGTCCACCGACCTCCCCATCAGCAGAAGACACAGCAAGAATCTAGGACAAAAGTATTGATTAGATGTTTTATTATTCTTAAACTTTTGTACTAGATTCTTCTTTTGATGTATTTGAGACTTGTGTAAAATTCAATGATTAATGTTTATTTAACTTGAGTTTATACTGATGTTTGTTATTCTACATGTTGATATTAAACAGATAAGGGCTTTCAGCAAGATGAGCATGATGTTGCTCCCCTCCAACAAATCAAGTCTCAACTCACAATTATTCTTGATCTGCAGGGGATCGTCAGAAGGTCAGTGAGTTATACTCCTGAAGAAGGAGAAATAATTTACGACCTTACTGATGAGCAGCTTGCTGAAATATTTCGTCTGAATCCAGATGAAATTGTTAAAGATGCTCCAGTTTTTGATGATGCTGATGATGATGAGCTCAACGACGTTGAAGAAATCGAAATTGAAGACATCACAGATTAGCATTACCCAGAATACACTGACCGAGAGGGAAATGTTTTTCCAGATTTGGTAAACACTCTCGACAGTGATATTCTGGATAAACTCAGTGAGAAGGAGAAAGGAGCATAGGCTTCCACAAGCCAAGCCCAAGCCTCGGACGCTGATGTTGATATCCGAAAGGCTGAATGGGCGGCTTGCTTCGCCGAGGTTCGAGCCTAACGTTCTGCAGTAACACAAAGTACCTACACCAAACTTTACAAAGTCAAGAAGAACATGAAGGTGTCAGGGAAAATCATTGCCTGGGCTCATTTCGAAGACCTTGGAGTGTATACGGTTAAGAGGGAGAGGGGCATCGAGTACTTCAGATTACCTCACGATCTGAAGACTCTCCCAGCTTTTGAGCTCAACCAGTTGGCATGACTAAAGCTTCTTTATGCTGATCCTAAGAAGATGTCAGGCTGGTTTGAGGCTGCATTGAAGAAGGAATACAGGAACAGATGGGTAAACTTCAAACCTCAGCAGGCTACGAGGTACCTCAGAAGGTCTGAGGTAAGTCCCATCACTGGTCAGCCGAAGATAGTCCTGAAGTGGCGACCTCCGCGCACAATGTCCCTAATTCCACTGAGGGAGATGCCACAGGACTTTACCCCACACTTTAAATGGTGGTACTATGACTGATGCTCAGGAGAGACAGTCATTGTTTTGGAAAAGGACGGGTCGATGGAAGCAATAAGGGTGTTTGACCCCATGTGGCTTATCAACTTGTCAGCGTCTGATGTGTATACGCTGTACAAGTGGCCACTGTTTTTTGATACGCAGGATATTGTGCAAGCACTATAGTTTCAACACATAATACGTCTATGCTTTGCACGGAATATCCATGCAGGGGTTTCCAAAGAAGAGAGATTAAAGAGGTTTGAAGAGTTCAAGAAAGAAGTCAAAGTTTAGATAGAACTAGGTCCAAGGGGGAGTTTGTTGGTACACATGTCCTACATGTCCCCAGTTCTAGTCTATTATGCTTAAATGTAATAGAACTTCTTCTTGTAACTCATATGTAATGTTAAATCAATATAATGAGAATCTCTTCTATATATGGTCGTTGGTTATTTAATGTTATATCTACTTACGTTATTTATTGTTACACACATATATGACCATGTTATATAGGTTTACAGGTGTGAGACACAGTTCTGAATCAGTAAAGGTTCAAGAATGTGTTTAACTAAGTGTCCTGATTCAGTCTCACGACTGGACCATGCGCATGGTCCAATCGCACGGCTGAACTAGGTGATTGAGTAAATCGTACGGTTGAGTCATAAGACTGACTCAATCGTCCGAATGTTCCAATCGTATGACTCAGTCGCACGACTGAGCCAGTCGCAAGGCTCAGTCATACGAATGAGATCTGTAACCTATAAATACCACTTAATTCGTGGAAAAACTTGACACTTCGCATACTTGAAACCCTAGTCGATCCAGAACGTCAAGTTCGTCCATTCCAACTTCACAGAACGTCTGAGATCATTCCTATTCTATTCTTAACATTTTCTAATCGTTAGGATTGATCTTGAATTCGTTCTCCCTGATTGGATCGCCAATCAAATAGGATTCCGCACTATTTGATCTGGTATAACGAAGAATCAGTTAGTACTCCGTACGTACACGGTGCTAACATTGGATCGATTTTCTCTCTTATGTATCCATGTTGGATCAAGTCTTGTCATGATGTTTCATACCAAATTCTAGGAGCTTGATGAAGTCCATACAAAGCTTTGCTAAGCTTGTACACTCGATGTGGAAATTCTGCATCCTCAAAGCCCGGATGTTACTTCACATACATATCATCAGTTATTGGACCGTACAGGAATGCACCTTTGACGTCCATTTGATACACCTTGAATTTCATGAATGAAACATAAGCCAGGAAAACACGAATGGATTCGAGTCTTGCAACTGGAGAAAATACTTCATCATAGTCAATTCCTTCTTCTTGTGTGTATCCTTGTGCAACTAGTATCTCCTTGTTTCTTATAACTATCCCACGATCATCAGTTTTATTTCTAAATAACCTTTTAGTGCCTATGGCATTTTCTCCTTCAGGTAATTCCACCAAATTCCACACTTCTTGTTTGCGAAATTGAAGTAATTCCTCTTGCATTGCTTCAATCCAACCATTGTCCTTTAACTGATGATTTGAGAAAGAAAACAAGAGTATAAGCACAAGTTTGCTTGTTCTAATTTACTCCTTATTGTTCTCTCATTCAATGGACCAATAATCTGTGATGTTGGATGATTCTTATGAATACGAGATGTTGGAATCTCATCACCTTGAACATTAACATCCAGATTTGTTTGATTGAGGATGGAGAGCTGATGCACCAGGTTAGAAGAATAGGGATTGATGTTTGGAACTTGAATCGGTGAGTTGATAAAGTAATCAAAGTTACCAGTATCAACTGCATCACCAGAGATGGATGATGTTCTGGGCTCAGGTTGCACAAACTCATTACTATCATTAGAAATTGGTTGTGATCTCTCTTGATCATTTGAAACTGAATGATCTGAAGCTTGATTAGGTTGACCATTATCATTGAATCTTATTATGGAATCCTTGACAAATGAAAAAAATGGGTAATCTACGCTTGAATCATCTGGGTTGTCAGAATCTAAATCCTCACTGAAAGATCCAAGGTCTCCTCTAGATCTCTTCTTACATGTAGAATCAAGAAAGTGTGATTGATTAAATAAGTTAGATTGGAGAGATTTTAATAATGAATCTAAATCAAATAACCAAGCAGGACCATTTGAAACTGTTGGAAAGGAATTTTCCAAAAATTTAACATTGAATGTTTCACAAATTATATTTGTCCTAGAGTTATAAACTCGATAGGCTTTTGAAACAGATGAGTATCCAACGAAAAATCCATTATCAGATTTTGCTTCAAATTTTCCTAACTGATCGCGTGAATTAAGAATCATAACTGGACAACTAAATGATTTTAGAAAGTTTATATTCGTTTCCTGCCAAACATTAACTCATAAGGAGTTTTCATTTTATCTTTTGTTGGAGCATATGTTGTCATATATAGTGTGTCCGTCGCTTGACGAATAGTCTAGGCTTAATGTATTACACTTGATATATTGTAAACAAATGAAACTAGGTCATTCGCAGGAGCATATGCGAATGAGAGATGCGATTGGGGCAGTCGTACGACTGAGAGATGCGATTGGGGCATTCGTAAGACTGAACCATAAGAATGGTCAAGTCGTACGATTGAACCATATGCATGGTCCAGTCATACGATTGAACCATACGCATGGTCCAATCGCACGAATGGGCCCAGTCGCATCTAATATAGGCCGAGGCCTATATATACCAGTTTCAATGTGTAGAAACCGAAGGGTTTTGAGAGGGAGTCTGCCCGGGGCCTAGGTGCTGCTGGATGAGAGGGGAGATCATGCTCGATCTCCCCTTGACAAAAATTGTGATTTTTATGTTGTAATGAGCTTAAAATCATTATGTTTTATCAATAAAATCATTCAATTATTGTTCGTACTATTCTTTGTCTTTTGGCTTATCACCTTCCGTCAAGAACACGCTCGGATGTTCATCGATCCAGCGACTTCACATCTTTCACAATTAAAGTTCTATTCTGAACAAAACAAGCAGTTGATATAGCTTTATCCCAGAAAGTGATAGGAATCTTTGCATCGGCTAACATGGAACGAGCAGCTTCAATCAGAGTTCGGTTTTTCCTTTTAGCAACTCCATTTTGTTGAGGAGTTCTAGGAGTACTGAACTGATGAGCTATCCCTTTCTCTGCACAAAACATTTCAATGTTAGCATTTTTGAATTCCATTCCGTTATCACTTCTTATTATTTTTACCTTTGTGTTCAAGTTGATATTCAACTTTAATGATAAATTCTTTTAGTAATTCAGTCGTCTTAGATTTAGCATGTAAAACGAAAACCCATGAAAATCTTGTATAGTCATCAATGATAACTAGACAATATAATTTTCTTCCAATACTCTTGACGTTTGTTGGTCCAAATAGGTCCATGTGTAACATCTGAAGAGGTTCGGAATTTGAGTTTATGATCTTGGACTTATAGGACGCTCTATGTTGTTTTCCCTTCAAACATGCTGAGCAGAGATCAGTTGTTGCAAACTTCTTGGATGGAAGTCCCATAACATGATTTCCTGCTACAAGCTTGTTCATGTTCTTGAAGTTGGAATGTCCAAGACGTCTATGCCAAAGTTGGCTTTCATTATTTGATGCTTTTGCAATTAGGCAAGTTGTTTCTGTATAAGGATCGACTTGAGACATATCCAGCTTGTATACATCTCTATCCCTTTTAGCTTTAACAATTACCCAATCCTTGCTAATCTGAAAAACTGGCTTTAAAACATAACAGAAAGAACTATCAAATAGAACAGAGTATGCTTTATAACATATTTGGGATACACTTAAAAGATTAAAGTTCAACTGTGAACAGAAGTTGACTTTATCAAAACTGATTATCCCATTTGACATTGTTCCTTCTCCTGTTATTTTTCCACCAGCATCACCACCAAAAGCGACGTGCGTTCCATCCTTTAACTTAAATTCTTATAACAAGGCCGGATTTCCTGTCATGTGCTGGCTACACCCGCTATCCACATACCATGTATAAAGAGGTCTTCTCGGGCATACCTGCACAGCTAGAAAACTAAGTTGAAATATCTACCCAAGCTGAGATGGTCTTGTTGTATCTTATATGCCCAAGACACATACAAGATTAATGTGGTTAGTACGTTATGATCCAAGTCGGGTCATACCCAATAACAAGCTATACAAACACCAATTAATATTTATTTGTCGATAAGATCTAACAAATAAATACTGACACCAATTTAGAAAATGGGTTTTCTAAAACGTTGCTTTTGTAAAAGAACAAAATTATATGGATAATTTGTTCATGAGAGATTGTTTGTTTCATTATTTAAGTTGGTTAAATAATGACAAATAAAATTGTCTTATTGTTATAAAATTAAAATAGGTTTTAATTTTATAAAAACTAATGGTTGTAAGAATGAATTATATAAAAGTTCAAAATAAGGGGGAAACCTTTTGAAACAAAAATCTTGGCGGCCCAAAAGGGCATGGGGAACTCCATTTTGTCTTGGCCTTTTCAAGACTTCATTCATTCATACACTCTCAAGGGAATGGGGAACTCCATTCTACACTTTCTCTCACACACACAAAGCAACATAATTCTCTCTTTGAACCGACCATATTTCGGATTCAAGAAGCAAAATAGAGGCTGAAAATTTGGGTTTTGGCAGCTCTCAAGGATCTTCTTGGCTGATTTGTTTAGTTTTACAAGGGGTTTTATCTTGGTGCTCTTATTCCTAACAAGATTGGGTGTTTTGTTTAGGCTTGTGGGTATACAAGTTTGAGGTCTTCTCCTTTGAAGACTAGCCACTTAAGAACATCATCTTCTTCCTTAAGATATCCATTTAGGAAAGCGGTTTTGATATCCATTTGCCAAATCTCATAATCATAATGAGCAGCTATGGCAAACAATATCCTAATAGACTTCAGCATTGCTACTGGTGAGAAAGTTTCATCATAGTCAACCCTTTGAGTTTGAGTGAAACCCTTTGCTACAAGTCTAGCTTTATAAGTATCCAAGTTTCCATGCATATCGATTTTCTTCTTGAAAATCCACTTACTTGCAACTATTTTGGAGTTAGGTGGTGGTACAACCAAGTCCCATTCTTGATTGTCATACATGGATTGCATCTCAACGTTCATGGCTTCAAGCCATTTGTCACTATCCGAATTGGACACTGCATCATGGTATGTGGTTCGTTCATCTGAATCTACCACATAGCATCAATCCATGAAAAATCCGTATCTTTCAGGTGGATTACTAGTTCTACCACTTCTGCGAACGTTTTGTGTGTATTGATCAACCGCTTGATCATCCTCAATATCCTCATGTTGAGTTCTAGTTTCAACCAAACATGCATCGGGTTGTGGTTCTTGATCCTCCTCAAGATCCACTATTCTACTGCTAGTTTCTTCCATAAGGAACTTTGCTTCTAAGAACTCACCCTTTCTGGAAACAAACACTTTTTGTTCCAGTGGATCATAGAAATAATATCCCATAGAATCTCTAGGATATCCAACAAAGATACACCTGGTGGATCGGACATCCAATTTGTTTAGGGTGGGTGTCTTAACATAAGCCTCACAACCACAGACCCTTAAGTATGATAGGGATGGAACTCTTCCATGCCATATTTCAAAGGGTGTCCTTTCCACCTTTTTGGTTCGGGCCATATTTAGAATACGGGCCACGGAGAGCAAAGCGAAACCCCAAAATGATAGAGGCAATGTGCTTCTAGCCATCATAGATCAGACCATATCCAATAAGGTTCAACTCCTCCTCTCAGACACACCATTATGTTGTGGTGTTCCAGGTGGAGTGAGTTGCGAGACAATCCCACAACTCCTAAGATGATCTTGAAAAGCATCACTTAGGTATTCACCTCCTCTATCGGTGCGGAGAACTTTAATCGACTTGTTGAGTTGATTTTCTACTTCATTCTTGAAGATTTTGAACGTTTCAAAACCTTCATCTTTGTGCTTTAATAAGTACACATACCCATAGAGACTATAATCATCGGTAAAGGTAATGAAGTATCTTTCACCATTCCTAGTGATTGGCTTAAAAGGACCACATACATCCGAATGTATGACTCCTAATAAATCTTTTGCCCTTTCGTTAGTTGCACTAAAGGGTGCCTTAGTCATTTTTCCTTGTAAACAAGATTCACATACATCAAATGAATCACATTCATTTGTTTTTAAAAGACCATTCTTTTGAAGTGTTTGTATACGTTTCTTGTTTATATGACTAAGACGACAATGCCAAAGATAGGTATCACTCAAATCCAACTTGAGTTTCTTGGTGTTAGTTTGGTACAATGAACTATTTAAAGTATTTTCATGAACCAATTCATAAATACCATTAATGGGAATAGCTTTAAAATAGAACATATCATTTAAAGAAACATGAATATCATTTTCAACAAAAGATAATACATAATCATAATGTCTTAATTGGGATACAGAAATAATGTTCCTAGTCAAACTAGGAGCATACAAAACATTCTTCAAAATAACATCCAAGCCACTTGGAAGTTTTAGGATGTAGTCCCCACGAGCTTCAACTTTTACTTTAGTTCCATTGCGCATGAAGAGGCTAACATCCCCTTGATTAAAGTCCCTACTTCTTTTGAACCCCTGCAACAAATTGCAAATATGAGTTACACATCCGGTATCCAATACCCATGTGTTAGAAGATGTAACATTAAGATCAATATGAATTATGTATATTGTACCTGAGGTATGCCCGGCATCCCTCTTTGCTTTCAACTCTTGGAGATGGACAGGACAATTCCTTGCCCAATGTCCAATCTCCCCACACTTGAAGCATGGGTCATTAGTAGCAACCTTTTGCTTCTTCTCTTGTGCTTTGGGTGGCACCCTTGCCACCCCTTTCCCCTTTCCCCATACTGGTCCCTTACCCTTGACAACCTTTGCCTTGGGTGCGGGAAGAGGCCTTTTCTTGTTCCCACCTTCATTGATGGTGAGAACGGGTAAAACCCTTTTACCCATGGCTGCCTCGGCCGTTTTGAGCATTGAGTGAAGCTCACAAATGCTTTTGTCCCAATTATTCATGTTGTAGTTCAATACGAACGTCTCGAACTTCTTAGTAAGGCTATTAAGGATCAAATCCGTGGCCAATTCCTTCGAGACAGGACAATTAAGCCTTTTGTGTCGGTCAATGTGGCTTTTCATCTTAAGTACATAAGATGAAACCGATTGGTTTTCGTCCATACGACATGCATGGAGTGCTCGAACCGTTTCGAAGCGTTCAACCCTTGCTTGTTGTTGGAACGTTTCCTTCAGCTAGGTTATCATGTCATAAGCTCCGTGATGTTCATACTCCTTTTGGAGATCCGGAGTCATGCTCGCTAGCATGAGACAAGACACTTGGACGGAGTCCTCAGTGTACTTCAGCCAATCGTTATAGGCCTCCTCATCATTCTCAGTAGGTTGATCGGGGATAAGGTCGTCTAAAACATATGATCATCTCTCTTGCTTGAGAACGATTCTCAAGTTTCGATACCAATCAATGAAATTGTTAAAATTTAGACGTTCCTTTTGGAGAATCGCTCGTAAAGATTGGGTGGACGTGGATGAGTTATCATGATTATCATTATTGGTGGTCATCTACAAAATTTAACAAAGATCTATTTTAGTATTTTCGATATTGCTATTTCTAATAATTAATACCTTTTAAGGTCATTTTCATATTAAAATCTAGAACCCAACAATACATTTAAATTGTGGTCAACGATTGATGGTTGCAACCATTTGCAACTTCTAGAGGTATGGGATCGATTTTAAACATCATATGTAATGTCGGCATGTTAATCCCATCAACACCATTTGGAAATCATATTGTAGGTGATCCATTTAACATGGTTTGCAAATCAAGTTACCCTACTTGCACACACATGTGAGTTTTCCAACATAGGTGGTTAGGTGATCTTTATCCCACAAATGTGGTATCCTTACCTCAAATCACAAGTTCCCTCAAAATGGTTAGGTGACCTTTATCCCATTGAGAGTTTCCAAGTGACTCAAGCGTTGTGCAAAAGGACGGTTTTAGACTTGTTTTAAAATATTTAGAGATTTCTTAATTCTAGTTTAGAAAACTCTATGTACTTGTATTTGCATGCTTACAAATACTTGGTACCCTATGGTTCTTTTAATAAAACCCATTTTATTATGAAATCATTAATCCATTTAATAACCATTATTAACACTTAATGATTAAGAACCATTTTTATATTAGCTTGTTAAGATCATTTTTTATTAAGATTGTTTATCATATCCAAATGTCACACAATCATTCATAAAATCACAATAAAACAAGCATAATATAAACAACCACATGTGCATAACCATAGCCACTATGTTGACAACACTTGTTTGCCATGACAAGTGTTGTCATTTGGTCTTTCCTAAGGGTTGAATACAACACAAAGATGAGATCTTCATAGACCCCCACTTGAACTTGTATCCATATGCTTCAAGTCCTTCTCTTTGTATCTTCCTCTTGTGCTTCCATTTTGTGCATCTTCATTTACAAAATTTATATCCTAATACAAATTTTCTAATAAAGAAAATACACTTAATCTATCTATTGCATTACAAATGAATGAATAAATAAATTACATCCCAAAACTAGCACAAAAGAATAATATTACAACCCAAATGAAAACAACCAAAACAAACATCCATTTCAAACCAAATCAACACAAGGTCTAAGCTAGGTTATGCACCAATATAAACATTCATCGTATCATCCAAATATAACAAAGAATCCCCACAAAAACCCATGATTTTCAGCCAACATAAACTGAAAATTCGGGTTTTAAACATTGTCCAAACAATATACATATCATCATACATATCTTTCAAGGTTTAATCACAGGCATGTGTGATATAACCTTGAAAGTTTGGGGATTCAACATACAAGAACATAGCAGCCCCTAAAGGGGTTTTTGTAACGCCCGGCAGTTTGACTTTCTGGTAGGTTATGCGACCGAGCCTCAGTCGCATGCAATTGATGCGACTGGAGGTTCGATCGCATGTTACTCGGCCGATTGAAGCTCAACCGTATGATTGGAGTTAGATCGCCCGAATGAAGGATGAACCGCATGGAACTCATGCGACTGGGGTCCAGTCACATGGTGTTTGTGCGACTGAAGGTCCAGTCGCCCCTGGACCAGATGCGACTGAGCTGTGGGTATAAAAGAGGAGCATCTCTCATTCTCCTCCCAACACTTAGAAATCTCAGTCGGGAAGAGCAGAGAGCGAACGAGAACAGAGAAAGAAAAGAGGGAAAGTGCTGACCGAGCTCTGAATTTGTCGAGAAGCTAGCCAAATCGAAGCTCATCAACTCCTACCTGTTATTGTGAGTTCTAGAACCCCTCATTTACATGTTTTCTAACGATTTTGGGGCTGGAATCACATAGAAACCCTATTTTTTAAATAGTGTAAGTTTGACCCATTTGGGTAAATCTTGAGTAATGTGTTTATAGTAAGAATTAGGACTTGTATATGCTTGTATGATGTCCTAGTATGAATCCCTGAGACTTGGGAGGGTCGATTTGGGCTGAAAATGGGTTTATGATGAGTTTGAGTGCGTTGGTTCGCGACTGCTGTTCATGAAGAACTCCAGTCGCTGCCCAGTTAGGGTTATGCGACTGAAGGGCCATTCGGCCGAATGAGGACTAGTTGATGACCAATCGCACGATTGAGGCTCAGACGCACGATTGAGCCTCAGTCGCACGATAGGCTATGCGATTGAGGGTTTCGGTCGCATGGGTCCAATCGCAGAGTAGTTCAGTCGTACGGTTAAGAGTTAGTCGCATATAGCCCAGTCGTATAGTGTCTAGTCGTGCGGAAGGAAGTCCAGTCGCATGATTGTAAGCCCATTCGCATGACAGCCCAATCGCACGGTCCAGTCGAATGGAGGACATGCGACTGGGATAGGTTCAGTCGCCCGAATAGGGCTGATGTGATTGTATAGATAAGTGTATGTATGATGTATGTATGTTAAGTATGATGTGGCCATGATAGATGGTGAATACTGATGATTTGTGAATACCTATGTTCCTTATGTAAATGTATGTTATCTTTTAATAACTTTACGTGAATGAATGAAAGAATGAAAAGAATGTATTAAGAACGTAAAGTGAAAGATAATTAAAGAAGGAACATGATGAACTAATGCATGCATTAACGAACGAATGAATGTAAGAAAGGCTTGCAAGCGAATGTAAGGAGGTGCACACCCCTGGCAGGTGTTAGCTCAACTGTGATGCGGGTTAGCTACCCCGAAGGATGCACACAGGGTCAATCTTTGAGATTGATAATGAGGTGAGCAACTACGTGTTGCAACAGACTCGGTTAGCAGGCAATCATGAGATTGCCACTGAGGTGAGCAGCTGTGTGCTGCAACAGACTTGGCTAACGTATGATAGAAGTAAAGTGAAAAGATAAGTGGTGCATGTACCTACCCCAGGTGACTGGATCAGCATTTGTGCACAACGTTCGTGGTTGATTACCACAGGTCCAGCACCAGCAGTATGTATGATGTAAGGGGGTATTGTACATGTCACCGAATGTAAAGAATGTTCGAACAAATGTAATGAATGTATGAATGAATGAAACAAACGTTCGAACGGAAGTAATGAAAGAATGTAAAGTATGTATGTATGAAAGTGAACGAGAATAATGATTAGTACACGGTTGAATGATTAATGAATGAATGATGAAGATAATAATAATATTATCTACGTGTACGTATGATGTGTGAGCACATGTATGTAAGAACAGTTATAAAGAATGAAAGTATGTTTTATTATAAAACTAGGACTCACTCAGCAATGCTGACTTTTTATGTGTTTCCAGTTGACAGGTAGTGTTGCTGAGGATGGCACGAGGCGGCTACTCAGCTCTTTTGGGATGGCATTCTCCATTTGATAATGATGCAATGTCATGTGTTGTGGGTCCATAATGTACGCAACACATCACGTTGCAAGCTATTATGAGATTTCTTGAGGATCCCCATAAAAGGGATTACTTAAGAAATCTCCTTTATATTTTTATAATAGAGGTCACTGTTTATGACCCTATGATTGCTGAGGATTCGAATAAACGAGATTACTTACGTAATCTCAGGTTTTATATGCTTCAGCGGCAATCATAGTTAAGTTAGGATATGTAAAGAAAGCTTGTATTTTGTAATAGTGCTTTTGTAATGTAATGCAACGTTAGATGTTTTGTAAATGAAGTACGTTGTATTAAATGGAAAAAGTATTTATAGTAAAAGTTTATGTTTGAATGTTTCCGCTGCAGAAGCTCTTTTGAGAAGTTTATGAATATATATATACTATATGTATGTTTTAAGTGCGATGAATTACCAACAGTAAGGTGCCCGGTGAGCGGGGCCTTACAGTTTTAAAGTCCATAAAACAAATTTTTAAAGGACAATACAAGCTAGCTATCCATATAACCGGCTCTAGATGCCATTGTTGGGGTTTGTTAGAACACAAAACATAGTTTAACCATTTAAACTTTGTAAAAACGTGGTGGAATAATAGCTTTATAACCTTGTTTATAAGCTGAAAATTTCAAGTTCTATTTGATGTTTTAAGATGTGAACAAACCCAAGAACAAAGGGGATCTTATATATGTGAATAAGCAAGCTATGTAAGCTTAAGAAACAACATAATATGACAGCCACAAAGGGCCGCCAAACTACCTTCTAGCAGCCTCCAAAAGTCGAAAGAAAGAAGGGGATTAAAGCTCAAAATTCGGCCAAGGCTCCAAGAGAAGGACCCCTCAAGCTTGTATACCCCAAGCTAACTTGCAATCAACTTCTTGCTAGGTAGATTACACCAAGAAAAACGCCCGAGGATGCTCTTCTTCTTGCTTCAGCCGAAACCACAAAAGGGAGAAAAAGTAGAGAGAGTTTTCACATGCAAAATGAATTGATAGGTGAAAAAATGTGTCTTACACTCTTTCATAAAGAGTGTAAGTTTCAAGACTAACTTTTTGGTCTTCCCCACACAAGGGTGGCCGAAATTCTATTTTAAAAGGGAGATCTTTTCCCTCCTAAACAAGTCTTTTTATCAGACATTAATAAGTCATCTACTAGAATTATTTAAAAAATGTGACATATGTCTTCTCTAATTAAATAATTTAATTAAAGTACACTCACATGTTATTAGTGTTATTTAAACCCTTTTAAATAACAAAAATAATAATAAACCCATCAACAAATTATCCTTATAATTTGTTCCATCTCGAATGCCTTTGTTTAGAAAACCCATTTTCTAAACATGGTGCGGTTATTCAATTGCATGATCCCATCATCAATTAAATAATTCTTGGTGATTGCAAAGCTTGTTATTGGGTATAACTCGACTTGGATCATAACGTACTAACCGCATCAATATTCTACGTGTCTTGGGCATATAAAATCCAACAGATATTAGTACCATTTTTATTATTTTATGTGATTTTTTATTACCTCTTGGCTAGTTCAAGCTTTAATTTAGGAAAACTTAGTGTTCCAGGAAAGTCAATTAGTCACCCTTGCATTATTTAATTCAAATTGAGATAACTAAAATATGTATGAACACATAAATCTCGGATTAATGCGTGCATGATCATGCACAACACTTAACAACTAACTAAACCTTTCCATCCAAAATACTAGCTACACTACAAAACAATACTACACAATAAAATTTACCATTAAAACTAAAATCAAAACCCCCACTAGACTCCAAATCTCGGCCGCCCCCTCTCCTCCAATCCCCTCCCTTCTACACCACTACACACCACCTTTTCTTCCACCCATTACCCTTTCATGCAATGCCTTCCAACCTTACTTCACACTCCACTCATCTCTCCCTCTTCCTCTCAGTTTCTCTCAACTGAAACCACACACACACTACGGTTCTGAGCATAATTCTAGCCCCATATTCAAAGAACAACACTAAACCACCATCGGTCAAGCTCAAACCAACAAGAAAGTGCCATTTTATGAACATTGGTGCTTGATTCTTGCAATTTCAAGATCCTCCAGCCCTTTTTCGAGATTCTCAAGCTCATCTAGTCCCTCTAAGCTCACCAAATCGTGAACAACACTAAGAGTAAGCATCATCATACCCGAATCAAGGCATATCTCGTGTTTTCTCCACTTTTGTTTTAAAAACCTTACCTTTCTTTGTTGTAGAAGAAACTTGTTACCATCATCTTGTACTTGAGGTGGAAACCGATTTCCACCATGAAAACCCTCTTTTTGGGTGTTTTGCACCATCTAACTTGTGTATCTTGTAACCCTTCGAAGCAAAACATGTAACCTGCTTGTTAATGGTTTATAAGACTACTAATAACCTGTTTTGAAAGTTAAAAAGGGTATATACCATGAACATGGGGTTATAGCATGAGTTACACCATAGAAAACCTTTTTTTTATAGAAAACCTTCATTTTTACATGAAATAACACTATTGAAGCATTTGTTTGAAAACCCTCTCAACCAAGGATCATAACCTTCACAAGAACAACTTTGAAACACCTTTATAATCTGATTTTAAAGTTAAATAAGGTTTTGGTAATGTTTAAACTCAAGTTATAATGATTTACACATGTGTAATGGTCGGTTATGGCATAATCACTATGATTATAGTTTATTGTTGTGTTGAACAACTAGGCTGTGAGATTGGGACATGATTTCAGAAAGTTTTGATGAATATTAAGTGTGTGATAAATGATTAATCTCTGGAAATTAAAGACACGTTAAGATTAGACCCACTTTAGTCACTTTCGGGACCCGAAACATGGTAAAACAACTTAAAAATAAGAGAGCTAAGACTTTAAACTTTTTAAAGAGAATTCCAGGCTCAAAAATGGATAATAAAATGTTCTGGAATAAATGAATTGATTAAGTGGTCAAAAGATAGGTTAAACGGTATTTTTAACTAAAAACGGGTGTTAACCGGGTGATGTTTTTGAGAAAAATCCAAGAAATATGAGTGTAGAGCTAAAATATATAAAAACCATGTTATTTCAGTAATTTAAGTGTGAAAAGAACTTATAGAGTTGAAAAATTGGTCAAACGAGCTTTTAAACGGTCAAATTCGGTTAAAAACGTGTTTTAACGGGTTAAACATAAAAACGAGGCTTTCAACTAGTAGAGGCAAAAATTTCATAATCAAAGGAATTGAAACTTAAAAAAATGTCTTTAAAATGTTATCCACTGGTCTAAGAGTCAAAAACATGAAAGTTCATAATTAACCGTTAAAACCCTTCGGTTTTACTGTGACCGTGAACGTTAAACGCATATATATTAAACCGGATATATATTCTGAAAATCTGTGTACACCTACTTAATAATAAGTTAATTTCACTTTGAGAACCTGATTTTTGGTCATAAAAGTCATTAGTACAAGAAACCAAACTTAAGGGTAGAAACTGTAAATTTTGAAACTTAAGGGACTGAACTGTAAAATTTTACCAAACCTCATAACCGACTCATATGAGGCTAATAATCACTTGAACAATATTATTTAACTTATATCATTAGATTAATGGTATAAACTACCAAATTTCATAAGGAACCATGACTTTCCATAAAAGGAAACTTTTTATATAAACCCTAATCGAATCAAAGCCGAATCTGACAACTAACTCTTTGGCACACTTAATACACCTTTATTGCATTTAGAGCAGTAGCTTACCACATAATATTGATGCTAGGGTGGTAGGCTTGAGACACTCCCGGCACATAAAGAGTTATTTTTGCTTAAAATCTAAGGTGAGTTCTAGTGATTCCCCTTTTTACTACTGCTTTAGGATGAAACATGCTCTGTTATTTATGAACTATAATTTTTCTTTACTTGGTGATTGTATGTGGGATTTATGGTTACCTGCTGATACTTATATCATGATCATTAATTATTTCGTGAGCCGCTTGTTATATATGGATAGATCTATTTGGATAATCCCCCACACACAGTGGCTTCCGTTTAGGAAGGGTACCCCACTGAGATCCTGAGGGATTGTTTGTGGCATGTGACAAGTTTTGTTAAGAACTATGGTGAACCATCCTCGAAGGTTGGTGCACTGGTTTGGGGTTCAGTTCTTCCTTCGGGAATAACCGGTAAAACACAACTTTAGAAGAGGCTAACCGGGACTGAGTGCAGGGTTGATTATGATACTCCCACGATGTTGAAACTATGATTCTTTCCTTTTTATCAAATGAGGATTTTGTTAATTCCATTTGTTTTTAAACTTTAAGCACTTGAATTCACCAACTTTTTAGTTGACAAAATTTCTTTTGAGCATGTTTCAGGTAATCCATGAAGAGACTCTAGCTGTTATTGAAGACCTAGACTTATCTCCATGACCATGGCATTGGCTTATTTTACCTAATGAACAATTTGAACAATTTAAAATTTCTGTTAAACAATTCAATTATCTCTATGATGGTTGTATAACTCATTTGGGGCTAGATCTGTTTCTAACCCCGGTATCTTTTGAAAACTTTAAATGCCATGTGATATTCTCTCCTTTGAGCTCTTGTAATGGTTTGTTTCCACTGCCATATATTGTTTGTAGTCTGTGACGTCCCACCCTACCTGGGCCCGGGCTGTGACAGATTGGTATCAAAGCCAAAGGTTGTAAAGAAGTCGGGAATACCATAGTAGACCCTAGGCTACAACCCTGATACCTTAGGACTGTCCTTATGGGAAAGTGCTGGGATGATCGGGTTGGGTAAATAGATGATTACACTTAATCAATGTAATCATGAATTTACCGGACGCGTAAATTACAACATGGACCTTTAGGTAATAATTAACATTCTCTGTTGGAAAGTCATGATTTCTAAAAATTTCTTTGAGTAGTCTAAAAGTTTTCTTAAGATAAACTACCTTGCATGTTATTATTTGAAGAAGATAATCATATCTGATGATATTGCTTATTGATACCTCTGGTTAAGGATACTATCCAAATATCTGATACTATTGGCATCACTACTACTATAAGTACTATTATTATTATAATCATGAGCTATGAGAAACCAAATTACTCATGATATTCCTTGCAGGACACCAGACTATGGCTGACAAAGGTAAAGCACCTTCGCGCCCTTTTGATGAGACGGCTCCCGTTGGGACCCTTAGGAGGGTGAAGCCACAGACGGAGTATGAGGCATATCTGCGGAGATGCAGACACCCTAGCTGGCTATCCGCAACCCTTGACGACTCTGAGACATCTGAAGACTCGTCCCCGACATCACTGGCTAGGAGCCGAACACGCTCCAACTTACCACATGTTGCAGCTCCTAAACACTCGCCTATCCCACCTATTAGGAATAGGGGTGCCTGAGTTGTCACTTTACCTAGGAAGAGTGCTAGACCAGGACTCTCTGTTTCCTTTAGGATGCCTCCTCCCCTACCTCCACATACAAGGGCCCCGACACCAGCAACTTTTATACTTGCCCCACCTAGACGCCTGCCTCATGATGAGTACAGGATGCCACCTAGGCATAGTATGTATGTTGGCCCCAGCGTACTCGCTGGAGATCAGTACTCTCAGTCTAGTCGTCGGGGTAGTGACTTCGGTCCATCCGACCCTAGTTTGAGTGAGATCCTGAAGACCATCCAGCGTCATGAGTTTACCCTCCAACACGCTGAAGATCAAGATAGGTTGGACTCACCATTAGATTAGTATTTGTTTATCTTTCATTGTAATAGGATCTATGTTAGTCTTCCTTTGTATGTTGTTTAGTTTAAATGTATACGTTACTGTCTAGCGAAACTATGAGCGAAACAATAGTTTCGCTCACAGTCAACTAGATATTCACCCGACGAAACTGTTAGTTTCTGCCGGGCGAAATTACTATTTTGCCAGTATAGTTTCGCCCCCAGCGAAACTATATGCGAAACTACGACAACTATATATAGATTTTCTTTTGTTCATTGTTAATCATCCTTGCAAAAACCCTAATCGTGTATTATTGTTGCAAGAGACTATTCTGAGCTTGTTCTTCCTGAATATATTGAGCTTTTCATTTCATTGGTGATTGTTCCTTATTAATACCTTATTTGAAAGCTTTTTGGTGTTATTTTAATCTTCATATCTTAGTGTTTGTTGTGTGTGTTTGGTATTGAATGATTCAAGCATTCTTCTGCACTGAAAACCGATCAAATGGACCAACAATATGGTATCAGAGCCTTAGTACTCTTGATTGTTTGAGGTTTTTGGTTATTTTTGTTCAATACCATCATTTCTCAATTTCTACTTCAAAACAAAGTGTTTTTGTCATGAAAATTGATTGTATATTGCTTGTTTCTGATTGAGGAAGCTTTGTGAATCACTCCCTTTCAAAATCATTGAGATCTGAGTGATTTTCGACTGTTTTTGGGGTTTAAAAGGGTTTTCTGTTCTTCTAGCGAAATTACAGCTTCTTCCAGCGAAACTGTAACTTCCTTCAGTGAAACTGCTATTTTCTCTTCTTTGACATTTGGTGCGAAACTGTGATTTTTGAACGAAAGTTCATTCTTGATTGGGTGGCATTTGTGCGAACTTGCTGCTGAAGGTAATTTGAACAAAAGTTCAAGCTTGTTTCCTGCGAAATTTCCAGCGAAACTAGGCTCTAGATAGTCTCTGGCTAGCGAAACTGCTGCCGAAACTATCAAAATCAGCACTTTCGCCTGCAGCTGCATACTTTCGGCTGGGCGAAACTAGCTCTCAGAGAATCTCTTTCTGCGAAATTACATTTTCTCTAGCGAAACTATCATGTCCAAAATGACTACTCTCACACTGGCTGATTTAGAGAGTGTAACCCCTAATAGACCTCCTAGACTCATTAACGGGGATAACTTTGAAGATTGGAAAAGATGTCTTAAGGCTTTCTTTTTCTACACTGACCATAATCAATGGGATTCAATCATCATTGGACCGCACAAGCCAACCGTTACTGTCGGTGGAACTATATCTCCAACACGCACTCCTCCACATTCACCGAAAAGGATCAAAAACTGATTGACCGAGATCAGAAAGCGTTCGGAGCCTTGACATTATGTCTTGCACCTGATATTTACAATCGCTTTGCTAAACACAAAGATGCAAAATCTTTATACGATGCCTTGTGTGAATTTTTCGATGGAAATGAGGATCTAAGAAAAGATAAGAAGGCTCAAGCTCAAAAGGAGTTCAACTCATTTGTGGGACACAAGAATGAAGATCTTACTGACATTACTAATCACTTTCTTACCGTTTCAAGTACCTTAAAGAAGTATGACGATCAGTTGGGAAACCATGAGCAAGTCAATAAACTCCTAGACTCTCTTCCACCCCAGTGGAGTTTACAAGTGAGAATGTTGAAACAAGAAAGAAACTTTGCTGATTATAAGCTGATGGACGTGATTAACAAGCTAAAGTCTTTTGATTTGGATCTAAAAAGGAGGGAATTTAATCAATCCATCATGCCAACATCCGGTTATTCACAGAATGCTGCATTACTATCTTCCGCTGCAAACTCATCAATGCAGGCATCGCGTCAAGGAGCAGTGACCTTGTGTGATTATTCTGGAAGTGGTACTAACCCGGGGAAAGAGCAAGGGAATTTAAAAATATCTACTGAAACTTTTGTCCCAGCTGAAACTATGGCCCTTTTTGGGATGTTTGTTCAAAGTTATGAAGCACTTGTTGCAGGTGATTTAAAAGGTAAAGGAATGACAATGGAGGACATGTAACAAGTGGATCTGGATGATCTTGAAGAAACCGATATTCAGTGGCAAATGGCAATGTTGACGCTTAGAGCCCGGAGATTTATAGAAAGGACTGGTAGAAAGAACTTTGGTGGTCAAAGATCTAACTCCAAATTGGGTTTTGATAAGTCCAAGCTGAGATGCTTCAATTGCAAGCAGTTGGGAAATTTTAAACGAGAATGTCTATTGCCAATCGTGACTGATCCTAATAACTCTGGAATTCAAAGATTGGCTGCTGGTGGGGGTAAAGATGAAACAAGCCACAAAAAGGAAACTGCTCTAATTTCCAACTTTGACTGGAGTGCAGAAGCTGAAGAGACAAAAGAAGAAGTTAATCAAGAATTAGTAGCTGAGATTAAGGAAGAGGAAATGAAGATGAACGATGAGGAAGAGTTTGATCCATTTAAGGAGTTCAATGATAGAATTGAAGAGAAGGAGTATGAGAAAGAAGAAAATATGAAGGAGTGCGGAAAGCGAGGAACTCAATCCACAGTGCTAGAAACGAATGATGACAATGCTGCTACCACCGTAGAGGAAAACAAGTCGAGTGCTCCGTTGTGTCAATGTGATAAAGCTCTTGCAGCTGAAAAGGTGGTGATGGGTCTTCCATATGAGGTAATTCAAGATATGTGTTCATCTGCATGCAAAATCAGATTATTTGGGGTTTATAAGGCTAATCGTCTATTAGTTGATAATGAAAAAGATTTGAAAAGAATGAATGAAGAACTTAAAATGAATGACTCAAAATACTTTGTTAAAATAAATGGAGCGCTAAAAGAAATTGATCATTTAAAAAGAATTGTTTTAGAAAGAAACGTTGAGGTGAACAGTTTGACTGAAAGGGTTGCCCTACCCGAGTTTGAAACAAGCAAACTTCAGTCAAAACTTGATAAATGGACCATATCAGGAATGAAACATGATGATTTATGTAAATCTCAATATGGGGCTAGGATTAAAACAGGTTTAGGATATGAAAATGCTAAGATTTATCCTCCTCCTAGTACATACTGTTACTCTCCGATGCCCATTCCCCATCCTTCTAATGATTTGATCAAAGAAGATTCTAACAGTATGTCTGCAAGTTTAGAAGGTGTGAATCCTATGCATGTTCGTGAGGATTACGATTATGGATCAAGTAGAGGGCTTGGATGCTCTAGCCTTAGTACACCTGAACCTCAGCATTTTGTTTTAGACCATAACTCTAGTTTAAATTTTGTCTTTGTTTCTAATGATGCTGTAAAAGACTCTATTTCATTCTGTTCTAGTGATGTTTCTGTTTGTTGTTTAAATGCTGTGGATAGTGATTCTGATTTATCTGTTGACTGTGATGATCCTTTGTCTGATCATACCGTGAAAAGTGATGAGGAAACAAAAACTAACACTTTTGAAAAATTCTTTTCTCATCCCATTCCAACATTTATACCTGCAAAATGTTCTGTGCTTAATGACAGGATTACATCTTCATCTGAGGCAAGTGCTACTGGTACTAGTACAACATGTATTTCAGATAACACTTCATTGTCATCAGCACATAATCATTCTTTCTCAAATAAAATCAGATCTGTTAACATGAATGAGGTATACAGTGATGATGATTCAAGATTACCTGAATGTGATAAAGAAATATGCATTGATAAAATCTCTACCTCGTTACATAATGAATCTAGATTAAAATCAAACTGTTTTCAATGTGCTAAAAATGATCATGTTGTTAAGCACTGTCCTCATTTACATCATAGACATGTTAATAAGAATTCTTTTGGGAGTAAATTGACCTTCCTCACCACTACATCAGTCACTACATCATATGATGATACATCAGTCAATGTTGCATCTTCCTCATCTTCATTTGACCTTCCGCCTCCACCCATATCAACATCACCTTCTTCATCTCCTTTACAGCAATCTACCTCACCATCCAGCTCATCATTTAACAATCCACCTACTGACACTCCTTCCATGACTGCTGATTTCAAGACTTTGAAAGATCATCCTCATGACAACATAATCGGTTCTATTTTTGATGGAGTTCGGACGCGGAGTCAATCTGGATTGATTAATATCTGCTTGTTCTCTTGTTTTATATCTCAAACCGTTCCTAAGAACATACATGCAGCTCTCGAAGATCCCTGCTGGGTTGACTCAATGCAGTTGGAATGGCAACAGTTCAGAAAACTCAAGGTGTGGTCTCTGGTCGATCTTCCACCAAATAAGTATCCCATTGGAACAAAATGGGTGTTCAAGAACAAACCTGATGATAGGGGCATAGTGGTGAGAAACAAATCTAGATTAGTGGTCCAAGGCTTTGCTCAAGAAGAAGGAATTGACTACACAGAAGTCTTCACACCTGTCGCCCGTCTTGAAGCAATCAGAATATTCTTGTCGCACGCTGCTCACAAGCAATTTAAAGTCTATCAGATGGATGTCAAATGCGCATTTCCCTATGGCGACATTGATGAAGAGATATATGTGTGTCAACCCCCAGGATTTGAAGATCCAAACTTTCCTGATAAAGTATACAAGCTTGATAAGCCACTTTACGGACTTCATCAAGCTCCTCGGATCTGGTTAGAGACACTAACCCAGTATCTCTTAAGCAATGGTTTTTCGCGAGGCACCATTGACATGACTTTGTTCAAAAGAGAGGTAAACGGTGAGATGTTGATTGTGCAAGTCTACGTCGATAATATTATTTTTGGCTCTACCAATCCTCAATTATGTCAAGAGTTTGAGGAGGTTATGCGAAACAGATTTGAAATGAGCATGATGGGAGAAATGTGTTTCTTTCTCGGGCTGCAAGTTGAACAAAAGCCAGAGGGAATTCTCATTCATCAAGAAAAGTATATTAAGGAAATATTGAAGAAATTCAAAATGGACGACGCTTCTTCAGAAACGACTCCCTTCACGGCTCAAACATGTCTCAGTCCCGATGAAAACGGCAAACCAATCGATCCTCATCTCTACAGATCCATGATTGGCTTACTCATGTACCTTACAGCAAGTCGTCCTGACATCACCATTGCTATTGGATATTGTGCTCGATACTAGTCCGCTCCTAAAGAATCCCATGCCAAGGCAGTCAAACGAATTTTTTGTTATCTAAAGGGCTCTTCTCGTTTGGGACTTTGGTATCCTTATGGTGGAAATTTTGATCTCCATGCTTACTCTGATAGCGATTCCAACGGCTGCAAGCAAAACAGAAAGTCAGTTACTGGAGGCTGTCAATATTTGGGGAATTGCCTTGTTTCTTTGCAAAGCAAGAAACAGACCATTGTTTCTCTCTCAACAGGAGAAGCTGACTATATCGCTGCCTCTAGTTGCTACTCATAAGTGTTATGGATTCAGCATAAAATGATGGATTATGGGATCAACTTTCTTCATACTCCATTGTTTTGTGATAACGAAGCAGCCATTGGGATTGCCAAGAATCTAATTCATCATTCTCGGACCAAGCACATTGAGACACGGATTCATGCCATCCGTGATGCTCAAGAAAAGGGTTTCATTAATATTATTCCTATTGATACAAAACATCAAAAAGCAGATCTTTTCACAAAAACCTTTGATAAACCTCGTTTTTATGAATTGATTTCTATGCTAGGATTAATATCTTTTTGAAAACCTTTTTCTGAGCAAAACAACTGTTTAAGATGTATATATGTATATAATTTCTTTATGATCTTGTTTACCGTCTGCTTAGAGAATTCTCATGTCCCATATATCTTCACTCTTTCTTCTTCCTTTTCTTTTACTTTAGTTGTTAAGAAATTTTCTATTAAATGTGCTGTCAAATGAAAATTTCGGGGGAGATATTAATGCTAATAATATGTTTTCAATTTTCTATTCTCTCAGGAATTCACAAAAATCATGTAAGAAAGAGGGGAACATTTTATGCTGGGATATGCACGGTAGACTCATCCCAAAAACGAAGTAAACAAGTGATCATGTAGCCAAATTAAAGATCATAACTCAGTAATAAGGATTATTCTCATGATATTTTGGTCTGCACAAAGATACAAGTCTTGTCTAAAACTTGGTTGAGAGTTGCTAATTGATGTCTTGCTCCTGTATTGAGTTTACTTTTAGGATTAGGCTATCGATGTGAAGCTTATGGTATTTCCCACTGGGATGGTGACTTGGTGATAATGCCCTCTAAGTCAAACATTAAAAATCTCAATAGCCCATTATCGTATATACATTCATACTTTAGATAGGAAAAGATGCGTGTTTATCTCCTCTTCTATGCGAAAGCATTGACCTGGAGTGATGATCTTCTCTGCTATGCGGTGGCATTGACCTGAAGCTCTCATCAACACGCCTAGATGATCTTCTCTGCTATGCTAAAGCATTGACATGAAGCTCTCATCTTATTAGTTATAGGTTGAGTCTGCGTCTCATGTGTATATCTTGCATATATGTATGCCTGCATCCGTACATTATAGTGTCCCATATGTATATATGTTAGTCATTGTGGTTGCATTAAGTAGACTCAGTATAGTGATCAGGTAAAATCAATGATTATGCTCAATAAACCTTGATGACGAGACTAGTTCTTTATCAAATATCAGTGGGGACCAAGTTGCTGAGTTACTAAGACAATTCAGAACATGATAAACAGTTGCAGATCATGAGTTGAAAAGAACAGGGAATGGGTTTAAGCGGACAAACATATCAGCAATCTCGCTAAGTCATGATCCTCTTAAAAAACTTCGAGAAAAACATGATACGATATCCTTCTTACCATTTAATTTTATTTTTATTCTAATTTTAGTCTTATTTAATTTTTCATGAGTTTTGATATCATGGGATAATAAAGTATTCAAAAAGCAATTCTTCTTATTACTTTTATATTTATATTTATTTTATTTTTATTAATCTTATTTTATTTTATTTTAAGTAAAGATTCTGCGAAACTACAGTTTCGCGTTGCAAAATTGCAGTTTCGCCTGCAGAAACTATAATTCCGCATGGCAGAAACTATAGTTTCGAAATGCAGAAACTATAATTTCGCCTCGCCGAAACTATAGTTTTGTAATGCAAAAACTATAATTTCGCCTTGCCGAAACTATAGTTTCGCTCTGTCGAAACAATATTTTTATTCCTCTGCGAAACTCCTATGTACATAAACATAGTTTTTGAATCAAATCACTCACTTTCGTAAAAATCTACTTTCGTCGAAACTGAGCACTGTTTAGGGTTTTTCATAGACTTTTGTCTCAAATCTCCGTCTCTGTCTTGTTCTGTTGCATTTTGACTCGGTTTTGGACTTCTGATGTGAGTTTCGAACTCAGAACATTAGCTTCATAGTCTAATCTTTCCCGCATTTGACTGGATTGGATTGTGTCGATTGGGTAGTCTCGCATTTCATTCTGCGAAACTACCTCATCTTCTAGCGAAACTGAACGAAAGTTCCTTAAATACAGCGAAACTGTGTGGTTATGCTGCCCGAAAGAACTTAACAGTTTCGTCAACAAAATTCAGTTTCGCCCAGTTGAATCTATCTTCATGTCTTGCCGAAACTATATGTTTTGTCTGTCGAAATTGTGTTTCGTTATTGTCTACTTTAATATAAATACAACGAAACTATAACTTCGCCTATGCAAAACTATAGTTTCGTCTGTGCGAAACTATTTAACTAAAAAAATATATATATATATATATATATATATATATGTTAATTAATTTGTAAGTTTATTTTAATTATATATGTATATATCTGTATTTTCACGAAGCTTATTACCATCTGTTTATTTCATTACGTTTATAAATACTTAAATTCTAATTTTGTTTAATCTTACTAACCTGGTTTGTTTGTCTGTCAGATCTAAATGGCGAATCTCAAGTTCGATATACGGAACAATATCACAGCTATTCTAGATGACTCTCATCCTAAAGCAGCAGGATTTAGGGAATGTATCAGATGGCTGCAGAGATCCCTAATAGCATACGCCATCTCTCATTCTTCTACTATCTATGATTTGCACATACGAGATTTCTGGCGAACCGCTGAGTACAACACAAGGGGAGATTCTAAGAGTATCATAGCTAAAGTTCTGGATCACCAGGTGACCATCACAGAAGAGATTATATCACGGGTGCTGAGATTAGAAGAAGACACTGGAGGTGACATTGAATTGACTGATCAGGAGGTGTTTGATGCTTTCCTGTCTATAGGATATGAAGGTCCTCCTTTTGAAACTAGAAAGGAAATCAAAAAATCCATTCTATCAAAGGAGTGGAGATACATTGCCCACGTTTTCATAATGTGCTTAGACCACCGAAAAGGTGGATCGGATGGGCTGAACTTAGACTGGGCGAAAGTTATGGTTATATGCTGCAGAGGGGAGAAGGCTAACATAGCAAATCTTATATTTAGCTGCATGGCTGAAAACATAATGGCCCTAAAGAAGGATAAATGGCTACTTTATCCCAGATTTCTTCAGATGATCATAGACGATCAAGTCCCCAACATCCCTAGACATGGAGAAGTCAAGCATCTAGTGTCGATGAATACTCGAATCTTTGCCGACTGTTGTGCTATCAGGCACGACTTCAGTGGTCGGATCACTCACTTGTGGGAAAACATGTATACTCCTGATCGATGGGCTTACATCAGGAGGGTGATCCAATCTGAAGCCAGACGAACTATGGAGACTAGAACAAGTCAGTCGGAGGCGGTAAAGAGAAGAAAGAGGTATGCTAAGGAGAAAGTGTATGACTTCGAGAAAGAAGTGACTAAGATGGCAACTAAAGCCAGGATTGAGAAAGAAAAGAGGTCCAAGAAGAATGTTGATACTGGGGAGCAAGAGAGGAGGACAAAACAGAAGCATCAAACATCCTCTGAGCCCCCACAAACTGAGAAACACACCAGTTTGGACGAAGATGTAATCAGAAACCTCAACACCTCTCTCTCAAACGAATTAAGCATGATGAAGACCAAGCTGATGAATCAAGAGATGAGGGAGAAACAAAAAGATGAAGTGTTGGAGGGTATGCAGAAAATGTTGGTTGATCAAAATAATTTGATCAAAAGATTATTGAAGGAGGTAAATGAATTAAAAGCTGCTGCCGGCCTGCCTAATCAGCTAACTCAACATGAGTTAGATGATCTGACTGACACATCTAAGTACCCATTTCTGAATGTGGGTACTTCATCGAGGGCAGGAGAGGGCACCTCAGCGGCAGCAACAGAAGAAGCAGGAGGCTCTGGCAAAAGAACTGAAGAACCTGAAATGGAGAATATACAGACTGATGATGATGTGATTGAAGCTGGGTTTGTGGATTTGGGTATAAATCTTGAATATTTTACTGGAGAAGAACAGATGGGAAAACAACCTGAAACGACTGAACAACCCACTGAGAAGGATCTGGTGGATGAGGTGGTTAATGAGGAGCAGTTGGTGGATTATGACTCAGAACCTAAGTTCTATGAGGTGGACGAAAGGCCCTTGACTTATGTGATTCAAAAGGGGAAATATGAAAACGACATTATTGAGATGGAGAAAAATGATTGGTTTGTGGGGGAGAAAGAACCTGAAGAATTAACCCCATTATTTCAAAATCTGGAAGGTCTTAAGAGGAAAGAGGCGGATAAGAGGATTGTGAGCTGGAAATACAATACCAACCTCAAAATGTTCATGATCAAGAGGAGAGGGGGAGGAATTACGTATTTACACAAGAGGAAGGCATTTAAGACCTTGCCTAAGTGGGACTTAAGAAGGTTGGCATCTTTGCCCCTTCTTGAAGCCCATCTGAGTGAACGAGCCAAGCTTCTGGAGAAAGAAATTCAAAACGGGCTCAATGATAACTTCGAAGCATTTGGGTTTATGAAAGTAAAAAGAAAAAGATCGAAGAAAGACAAGGACTGGGTTACAGGAAAGGGGAAGATTGTGTTAAGCGTGAGGCCCCCGAAGACTGTTCAAAGGGTGAGATTGGCATTTCCCTCCCCTTCTCGTCTGCAAGGGTTTGAGAAATGGTTCTACGATAATCAGACGGGGGAGGCTGTTATTAGAGTAAAGGGTGGAATAGAATATCGAATTTTTGACCCTATGGAACTTTTTGGATTCTCAGACGAAGATCTGATCATTCTATGTGAGAACCACATTAAAGCAGGAGCAGGAGAAGAGACAAGGAAGGAGGCTAGCTTATTTATGATTGTTGCAAACAAAGTCAGAGGAGTGAGGGCTGAGGTGAAGGCTCTAGCTGAAAAGATAAGAGCTGAAGATGATTTAAACATGGATATCCAGGATCTGACAAGACAATTTGCAGAAGCTAGTGCTCATCCCGATGGAGCTTTGAGAGCAGGAGGTGACCAAGGCAAATCAAGTGCTCAAGTTCAAGATAAGAGATCTGCAGGAGTTGAACCAGATACATTAGGTGCAGGTGCGGGGGAAGCTGGAGCTCAATGAGATATCATGACAAGCAGAGTGGGTGAGATCCAACCTAGGGGGAGTATTGAAGATTAAGATAGGTTGGACTCACCATTAGATTAGTATTTGTTTATCTTTCATTGTAATAGGATCTATGTTAGTCTTCCTTTGTATGTTGTTTAGTTTAAATGTATATGTTGCTGTCTAGCAAAACTGTGAGCGAAACTATAGTTTTGCTCACAGTCAACTAGATATTCACCCGGCGAATCTGCCGGGCGAAATTACTATTTCGCCAGTATAGTTTCGCCCCCAGCGAAACTATATGCGAAACTACGACAGCTATATATAGATTTTCTTTTGTTCATTGTTAATCATCCTTGCAAAAACCCTAATTGTGTATTATTGTTGCAAGAGACTATTTTGAGCTTGTTCTTCCTGAATATATTGAGCTTGGTTCATTTCATTGGTGATTGTTCCTTATTAATACCTTATTTGAAAGCTTTTTGTTGTTATTTTGATCTTCATATCTTAGTGTTTGTTGTGTGTGTTTGGTATTGAACGATTCAAGCATTCTTCTGCACTGAAAACCGATCAAATGGACCAACACACGCAACTCGAACTTCACAGTCTGCTCAGTTTCAGGCGATGATGGCGTCACATAGAGTGCAATGCTTGGAGCAGGAGCAAAGGAAGAAGAGCTCAGGCTGATTCGGATGGTTGAAGAAGAAATGGCAGGGGTGATGTAGCTGCTATTTGAATGCGTGGCAGTGGGCCACGAGACCGTTTGAAGGAAACTATTTCTATCATTATTCAATACTATTATTATTATTATTATTATGGGGGTGATGGCACCTTCCAACTTGTAAGAGCATGACTCTGATTCAATTTGCTTGCTGATACTACTAATTCGGTTTAATTATGAAACTGTTTCTATGGACGCTAAACTGTTGGGCTATTTATATTAAATTGACATGTGTTATGTTATGCTTTGAATTTGGGTCGTGCCCCTTTCAGATCGATTGTCTAAACTGTTAAGATAGAACCTTGTAGGAATCACTTAGTGAGTTGTATATATATACATACACCATACTTCCTCCTCCTAATGCAAGGTATAATAGGGTATTGATGCATGAACTATTCGAAACAAATTATAAGATGCTAAACGAATTTATCTGTGATACTATCAGAATGCCAACTAGGAGAGGAACTCGATTCGGAAGACGAGGTGCTACCGAGGTGGGCTCCGCCAGAAACACCTACTTGGAAGGAACTCCAACCAAGTGAAAGATGAAAGGATTGCCAACCCGGTGGCACAGCAAATTGCTAACGCGATCCTAACAATAATTGCACAAATCAATGCCGATGGGGGAAACACCACCGGACTAATGGACCCAACAATAAGGAAGGCAACCATGAGGAAGCCGAGGCTATAAGAAACAGATGCTCCTATAAAACGTTCATGGCTTGCAAGCCAAAGGACTTCTATGGCATTGAGGGTGCAATCAAAACCTATAAGTGGCTGGATGAGATCGAAGTTATGTTGGATATCAACGAATGCAAGCTGGAGCATATGGTTAGATTTGCCTCTCAATCTCTGAAGGGACCAGCATTGGAATGGTGGAAAACCATCATTCAACCCCGAGGCCAGAATGCTATTGGAAGAATGAACTGGTTTGAGTTCAGGGAACTAATCACCAACAAGTACTGCCCGATCAATCAGCTAGAGAAACTGGAGGTCGAATTCCTGAGACTGGAGATGAAAGGTCCTAACTACACCGAATACATCAACCGATTCCTATCATTGTCCCGACTGGTACCACACTTAGTGATACCAGAATCCAAAGGCGTAGCCCGGTTCATTTGGGGATTACATCCTAGCGTTAGGGGCATGGTTCAATCGTCCTGACGTGCCACCCTACAAGCTGCAATCGACTTTACCAGTAGCCTGACCAACGACTTAGTTAGGGCTGGATGGACTGAGCAAACTAGGGCTGATGAGAAGAGGAATTCTGTTAGTAAGAAAAGGAAGTGGTTTGAAGTAAAGAGAACGGTTGGAAGTAGTAGCGAGTTAGGTAGAAAGAGTTTTGAAGGTGCGAGGCGTGATGATCAAGGAAGCAAGACCCGGAGACTGTACTCGGGAACAAGCCCATTTTGCAACAAGTGCAAACTACATCACCAAGGGGAATGTAACCTGATGCCCTGTTTTAGATGCAAGAGGACAGGTCATTGAATCAAGGACTGCACTTACGCACCTGGAAAACAATGCCATGAATGTGGGGATCCAGGGCACATGAGGAATAAGTGTCCTAAGCTGGGTAGAGACAAGGATGCCAAGCCCAACAAGCCTAAGGGAAGAGCATTCGTGATGGATCCAGCTGGAGCTCGTAAGGATCCTGATGTTGTTAATGGTACGTTCCATATAAACAACCATCCTGCTACTGTTTTGTTCGATACTGGAGCGACTGCTAGTTTTTTCTCTAGTGCTTTTAGATCTTTGATTGACTTAGATGCGTGTACCTTAACCGATACGTTTGCCGTAGAATTAGCTAACGGTAACATTTTAGAAACTAATGAAGCCATCAAAGATTGCTCATTGAATCTAAAAGGAAATACATTTAGAATAAATTTGATACCTATTAAGTTAGGAGGATTCGATGTGGTTGTTTGTATGGACTGGCTAGCAAAGCATAGAGTCGAAATCGTATGTGATGAGCGCTTACTCAAGATATCGTTGAGTAACAAGGAAGTGTTAGTGGTACAAGGAGAAAGGAGTAGCACTTTATACCCCATGATATCCCACTTAAAAGCTACCAAGAGCTTAATGAAGGGATACCCAGCTTTCATAGTCTATGTGATGAAAATCCAAGAGGAGAAGAAGATTGTAGATATCCCAGTGGTTTCTAAATACCCATAAGTGTTTCCGGAAGACCTACCGGGACTTCCCCCAAATCGACAAGTTGAGTTCCAAATAGATTTGCTGCTTGGTGCTGCACTAGTAGCCAAGGCACCATACCGACTCGCCCCTCCTGAAATAAAGGAACTGATGATGCAAATTCAAGAACTACTTCATAAGGGATTCATACGTCCAAGTGTCTCTCGATGGGGTGCCCCGGTACTGTTTGTGAAAATAATACAGGTGTAGGTCCATTTGATCGGTTTTCAGTGCAGAAGAATGCTTGAATCGTTCAATACCAAACACACACAACAAACACTAAGAGAAGGATGATCAAAATAACACTAAAAAGCTTTCAAACATGGTTTTAATGATGAACAATAGTGAATGAATTGAAATAAGCTCAATGTATTCAGAAAGAACAAGCTTACAATAGCATCTTGCAACAATAATACACGATTAGGGTTTCTTGCAAGGATACCAACAATTAGACAAAAGAAATCTATAAATAGCTGTCATAGTTTCGCATATAGTTTCGCTGTGAGCGAAACTATACAGGCGAAACTATAATTTCGCCCGGTAGAAACTAACAGTTTCACCGGGTAAATATGATTTGAGCTCGACAGTTTCGTCCGGCGAAACTAGCAGTTTCGCCAGGCCGAAACTATACTTTCGCTTGACAGCCAACATATTGACTTGAACTAAACAAACATACAAAGAAAACTAACATAGATCCTATTACAACGAAAGATAAACAAATACTAATCCAATGGTGAGTCCAACCTATCTTGATCTACAATACTCCCCCTAGGTTGGATCTCACCCATTCTGCTTGTCTTGATATCTTCATTCAGCTCCAGCCTTCCCCGTACCTGCACATGATGTTTCTAGATCAGCTCCCGCAGCTTTACTTTGATGAGCCTCAGCACTTGATCTTCTTTGGTTGCCTCCTGCCTCATTAGCTCCTTCAGGATGAGCACTAGCTTGTGCAAATTGTTTTGTTAAATCCTGAATATCCATGTGTAAATCATCTTCAGCTCTAACTTTCTCTGCCAGCGCTTTCACTTCAGCTCTCACTCCTCTAACTTTGTTCACTACAATCATGAACAGGCTAGCTTCCTTTCTCGTTTCTTCTCCCGCCCCTGCATTAATGTGGTTCTCACACAGAACCAGTAGATCTTCATCAGCAAATCCAAACAACTCCATTGGGTCAAAGATTCGATATTCATTTCCACCCTTGACTCTGATAACAGCCTCCCCCGTCTGATTGTCATAAAACCACTTCTCAAACTCTTTCAGACGAGAGGGGGAGGGATCTACCAGTCTTACCCTTTGAACCGTCTTCGGCGGCTTTACGCTCAACACAATCTTTCCCTTCCCTGTGACCCAGTCTTTATCTTTCTTTGATCTCTTTCTTTCTGCTTTCATAAACCCAAAAGCCTCAAAGTTATCGTTGAGCCCATTTTGGATTTCTTTTTCTAGAAATCTGGCTCGCTCACTCAAGTGTGCTCCAACTAAAGGAAAAGATGCCAACCTTCTCAAATCCCATTTCGGCAAGGTCTTGAATGCCTTCCTCTTGTGAAGATAAGTGATTCCACCCCCTCGCCTTTTTGTCATGAACATTTTCAGGTCGGGGTTGTACTTCCAGCTCCCGATCTTCTTATCAACCTCTTTCTTCTTCAAACTTTCCATATTCTGAAACAGTGGGGTTAACTCTTCGGGTTCCTTCTCCCTTACAAACCAATCATTCTTCTCCATTTCAAAAATATCATTTTCATCTTGACCCTTCTGAATCACATAAGTCAGAGGCCTTTCATCCACCTCATAGAACTCAGGCTCTGAGTCATAATCCACCAACTGCTCCTCATCAACTTCCTCGTCCACCAGACCCTTCTCGATGGGTTGTTTTCCCATTTGTTCTTCTCCGGTAAAATCTCCAAGGTTTATTCCCAAATCCACAAACTCAGCATCGATCATATCATCTTCAGTTTGTAAATTCTCCATCTCAGGTTCTACAGTTCCTTTACCAGACCCTCCAGCTTCTTCTGTTGCTGCCCCCAAGGTGCCCTCTCTTGCCTTCGAAAAAGTATCCACATTCAGGAACGGGTACTTAGATGTGTCAGTCAAATCATCTAACTCATATTGAGTTAGCTGATTAGGCAGGCCGGCGGCAGCTTTCAATTCATTTACTTCCTTCAATAATCTTTTGATCAAATTATTTTGATCAACCAACATTTTCTGCATACCTTACAGCAATTCATCCTTTTGTCTCTCCCTCATCTCCTGATTCGTCAGCTTAGTCTTTATCATACTTAGTTCGTTAGAGAGAGAGGTGTTGAGGTTTCTGATCATATCCTCGTCTAAACTGGTTTGTCTCTCAGATTGTGGGGGCTCAGAGAATGTCTGATGTTTCTGTTTTGTCCTCCTCTCTTGCTCCCCAGTATCAACTGTCCTTTTGGACCTCTTTTCTTTCTCCATTTTGGCTTTAGCTGCCATCTCTGCCACTTCTTTCTCAAAGTCGTAATCCTTCTCCTTGGCATATCTCTTTCTTTTCTTTATTGCTTCCGACTGAGTTGGTCTAACTTCCTCTGTTCGTCTCGCTTCAGATTGGATCACCCTCCTGATATAATCCCATCGATCAGGAGTATACATGTTCTCCCATAGGTGAGTGATTCGACCACTGAAGTCGTGTCTGATAGCACAGCAGTCGGCAAAGATTCTGGTATTCATTGACACTAGATGCTTGACCTCTCCATGTCTCGGGATGTTGGGAACTTGATCGTCGACGATCATCTGAAGAAATCGGGGATAGAGCAGCCATTTGTCCTTTTTCAGGGCCATTATGTTTTCGGCCATGCAGCTAAATATGAGATTAGAAATGTTAGCCTTCTCTCCTCGGCAACATATAACCATTGCTTTTGCCCAGTCCAAGTTTAACCCATCTAATCCACCTTTTCGGTGATCTAAGCACATTATGAAGACATGGGCAATGTATCTCCACTCCTTGGACAGAAAGGATTTCTTGATTTCCTTTCTAGTCCCAAAAGGAGGACCTTATATCCCATAGTCAAGAAAGCATCAAACACTTCCTGATCAGTCAAATCAAAATCACCTCCGGTGTCTTCTTCTAATCTCAGCACCCGGGAAATAACTTCTTCTGTGATGGTCACTTCATGATCCAGAACCTTGGCTATAATACTCTCCGAATCTCCCCTTGTGTTGTACTCAGCGGTTCGCCAGAAATCTCGAATGTGTAAATCATAAATAGTCGTAGAATGAGATATGGCGAATGCTATAGGAGATCTTTGTAGCCATCTAATACAATCTCTGAATCCTGCTGCTTTAGGATGTGAGTCATCTAGAATAGCAGTGATATTGTTTCGAACATCAAACTTGAGATTTGCCATTTATGTCTGACAAACAAACACACCCGGTTAGGAATTATATTAGAATTCAAGTATTTACAAACGTAATGTAAATGAACAAATTGTGATAAACGTGAAAATACAGATATATACAAGTATAATTAACTGAATTTACAGATTAATTAAAATTAGAGTACAGATTAATTAGTGCATATATATATATATATATATATATATATATTTTTTTTTTGTGTGTAGTTTCGCATAGACGAAACTATAATTTCGCAAGAGCGAGTTTATAGTTTCGCTGAATTTATATCAAAATAGACAAAAACAAGCACAGTTTCGACAGACAAAACATATAGTTTCGGCAAGACATGATAATGGATTCAACTGGGCAAAACTGATTTTTGTTGACGAAAATGTCAGGTTCGCTCGGGCAACATAACCACACAGTTTCGCTGTATTAATGAACTTTCGTTCAGTTTCGCTGGAGGATGATGTAGTTTCGCAGAACGAACTGCGAGAGTACCCAAACGACACACTTCAATCCAGTCAAATGTACGATAGATTAGTCTATGAAAACTCATGTTTTGAGTTCGAAACTCACATAAGAAGTTCAAAAACAGGTGACAATGCAATAAAACAAGACAACGACGGAGATTTGTGTCACGAGTCTCAAAAACCCTAACAGTACACAGTTTCGACGAAAGTGGCTAATTTTTGCGAAAGTGAGTATCTTGATTCGAAACTATGTTTATATACATAGGAGTTTCGCAGAGAACTTAAAATATAATTTCGGCAAAGCGAAACTATACTTTCTGCAATACGAGAATATAGTTTCGACACTGTGAAACTATAGATTCGGCAACACGAACTTATAGTTTCTGCGGTACGAAACTATAGTTTTCGGCGGGGCGAAATTATAGTTTCCCCGAGCGAAACTGCAATTTCGCTATGTGAAACTGTAATTTCACTGAATCTTCACTTATAATAAAAACAAAATAAAATAAAATAAAGTAAAATAAAATAAAATAAAGTAAAATAGTTGAAGGATATAGTATCATGTTTTTCTCGAAGTGTTTTAAGAGGATCATGACTTAGCGAGATTGCTGATATGTTTGTCCGCTTAAACCCATTCCCATCTCTTTTCAACTCATGATCTGCAGCTGTTTATTATGTTCTAAATTGTCTTAGAAACTCAGCAACTTGGTCCCCACTGATATTTGATAAAGAACTAGTCTCGTCATCAAGGTTTATTGAGCATAATCATTGATGTTGCCTGATTATTATACTAATGTATAATCACACTGACTGGCATATATACAGATGGGACTCTATAATGTACAGATGTAGATACACATATATGTGATATCCAGACTCAACTTATAACTAATTGATGAGAGCTTCAGGTCAATGCTTTCACATAGCAGAGAAGATCATCTAGGCGTGTTGATGAGAGCTTCAGGTCAATGCTTTCGCATAGCAAAGAAGATCATCACTCCAGGTCAATGCTTTCGCATAGCAGAGGAGATAAACACACATCTTTTCTTATGTAAAGTATGAATGTGTATGCAAGAATGGACTATTTGAGATTATATAATGTTTGTCTTAGAGGGCGTTATCACCGAGTCACCATCCCAGTGGGAAACTCCATAAGATTCACATTGATAATCTATATGTACAATAATAGGCTATTTGAGATTATTTAACGTTTGACTTAGAGGGCGTTATCACCGAGTCACCATCCCAGTGAGAAACACCATAAGTTTCACATCGATAACCTTTGACATCAATTAGCAACTCTCAACCAAGTTTTATACAAGACTTGTATCTTTGTGTAGACCAAAATATCATGAGGATAATCCTTATTACTGAGTTATGATCTTTAGTTTTGCTGCATGATCACTTGTTTACTTTGTTTTCGGGATGAGTCTATCATGCATATCCCAACGTAAGATGTCCCCTTGTTCTAACTTCATTTTCTTGAACTCCTGAGAGAATGAAAATTAAGACTTATTATCAATATGAATCTCCCCCGAAATTTTTATTCAATAGCCTACTAAAGGAAAAATTTCTTAAGAATCAAAGTAAAAGAAAAATAAGAATAAAAGATAAAGATCTATGTGACACAAGTTAGACAGCAATCAAGACTAAAAAGAAAATGTGTACGTATGTATAGGTGAAACAATTGTTTTGCTCAGAAAAGTTTGTCAGAATGATATTAATCCTAGCATAGAAATCAATTCATAAAAGCGTGGTTTATCAAATGTTTTTGTGAAAAGATCTACTTTTTGATGTTTTGTATCAATAGGAATGATATCAATGAAACCCTTTTCTTGAGCATCACGGATGGCATGAATCCGTGTCTCAATGTGCTTGGTCCGAGAATGATGAATTGGATTCTTGGCAATTCCAATGGCCGCTTCGTTATCACAAAACAAAGGAGTATGAAGAAAGTTGATCCCATAATCCATCATTTGATGCTGAATCCATAACACTTGCGAACAGCAGCTTGAGGCTGCTATATATTCAGCTTCTCCTGTTGAGAGAGAAACTGTAGTCTGTTTCTTGCTTTGCCAAGAAACAAGGCAGTTTCCCAAATACTGACCACCTCCAGTAACAGACTTTCTGTTTAATTTGCAGCCGTTGGAATCACTGTCAGAATAAGCATGCAAGTCAAAATTCCCACCATAAGGATACCAAAGTCCTAAACGAGAAGATCCCTTTAGATAACGAAAAATTCGTTTGACTGCCTTGGCATGGGATTCTTTAGGAGCTGATTGGTATCGAGCACAATATCCAACAGCAAAGGTGATGTCAGGACGACTTGCTGTTAGGTACATGAGAGAGCCAATCATGGATCTGTAGAGATGAGGATCGATTGGTTTGCCATTTTCATCCGGAGTGAGACATGTCTGAGCCGTGAAGGGAGTCATCTCAGAAGCAGCATCATCATTTTGAATTTCTTCAAAATTTCTTTAATATACTTCTCTTGATGAATGAGAATTCCATCTGGCTTTTGTTCAACTTGCAGCCCAAGAAAGAAACACATCTCTCCCATCATGCTCATCTCAAATCTGTTTCGCATGACCTCCTCAAACTCCCGACATAATTGAGGATTTGAAGAACCAAAAATAATGTCATCAACGTAAACTTGCACAATCAACATCTCGCCGTTTACCTCTCTTTTGAATAGTGTCATGTCAATGGTGCCTCGCGTAAAACCGTTGCTTAAGAGGTACTGAGTCAGGGTCTCATACCAGATCCGAGGAGCTTGATGAAGTCCATAAAGTGACTTATCAAGCTTATATACTTTGTCAGGAAAGTCTGGATCTTCAAATCCTGGGGGTTGACACACGTATATCTCTTCATCAATGTCCCCATAGAGAAATGCGCATTTGACATCCATCTGATAGACTTTAAATTGCTTGTGAGCAGCGTGCGCTAAGAATATTCTAATGGCTTCCAGACGGGCGACAGGTGCGAAGACTTCTGTGTAGTCAATTCCTTCTTCTTGAGCAAAGCCTTGAACCACTAATCTGGATTTGTTTCGCACCACTATTCCTCGATCATCAGGCTTGTTCTTGAAGACCCATTTTGTGCCAATAGGATACTTATTTGGTGGAAGATCCACCAGGGTCCACACCTGTAGTTTTCTGAACTGTTGCAGTTCCAATTGCATCGACTCTACCCAGCAGGGATCTTGGAGAGCTGCATGAACGTTCTTAGGAACGGTTTGAGATATAAAACAAGAAAACAAGCAAACGTTGATCAAACCAGATTGACTCTGTGTCCGAACTCCATCAGTAATGGAACCAATTATGTTGTCGTGTGGATGATCTTTCAAAGTTTTGAAATCGACAGTCATGGAAGGGATATCAGTAGATGGTTGGTTAAATGATGAGCTGAATGGGGAGGAAGAGTTCGGTAAAGGAGATGAAGAAGGTGATGTTGATATGGGTGGAGGTGGAAGATCAAATGAAGATGAGGAAGAAGCAACATTGACTGAGGTATCATCAACAGATGTAGTGACATGAGGCACAATAGGCTCAGCTGGTATAGGGGCAAGAGGAATGAAGTTTGTTATTGAATTGGAGAAGGGCACATCATCATCGAAAACTGGAAGATTGAATGATTTGAACACCGTATCTGAGTCAAAGAACCAAGCTGGTTCTGAGGGAACATCAGAGGAATTAGATTCCTGCCAATCGACATAGAATGACTCTTGAACTATACGTGTCCTCTTGTTATATACCCGATAAGCCTTCTGGGAAGAAGAATAGCCTACGAAATAACACTCATCAGAAACAGCACCAAATTTTGTCTTCTGTGCTTGAGTATTCAGAAGAGTACACGAGCAGCCGAATGGGCGAAAGAAATCAATCAAAGTCTTTCGCTTGTGAAATAGTTCATACGGGGTTTTCATCTTATCTTTGACTATCAGCACCCTGTTGAGAACATAAGAAGCACAATTCACAGCCTCAGCCCAAAATATGATGGGTAAGGAGGATTCTATTAACATTGTACGTGCGGCTTCAATTAGGGTGCGATTCTTTCGTTCCGCGACACCATTCTGCTGAGGAGTTCTCGCCGCATTGAACTGTCTTAATATTCCTTTAGTGGCACAGAAAGAATCAAAAATTTGATTTTTGAATTCAGTACCGTTGTCACTTCGAATAGCCATAACCTTCCTCTTGCTTATCGATTCAATCGAGAGAATTAACTTTTGCAACTCCTCAGTAGTCTCTCCCTTTTGAGTAAGAAATCTTACCCATGAATATCTGGAGTAGTCATCTGTAATCACAAGACAAAAGGATTTCTTAGCAATAGATTTAACACTTATTGGGCCAAACAAATCAGTATGTAATAACTCCAGGGGATTTAAGATGCTATTTTTAATTTTAGGTTTGTGTGGTTTCTTATGTTGCTTTCCTTTAGCACATGCCATACATTTCTCGACCACAGAAAAGTATTTTAAAGGTAATCCCCGAACGAGATTGTTTTTAACTAGTTTGTTTATTATTTTGAAATTAACATGGCCCAATCTACGATGCCATAAGAAGGACTCAGAGGTGGAAGCTTTAGACAAGAGGCATGTGACTGCGGATGATGAGCCCTTTGAATTCATGTCAAGGAGATATGTATCATGCTTTCTGGGAGCCCGCATGAGTACTAGATTATCTGGAATATCAATCTCAGACTTCAAAAAGATACATTCATTGGATTTGAATAAGACCGGAATGCTTTTATCACAAATCTGAGAGACGCTCAATAGATTAAATGCAATCTCGGGAACGTAATTGACTTTTTCCAAGGTGAGCGAACCATTACAAACTTCTCCTTGACCTATCATTTTTCCTCCTTTCTTGTCTCCGGCGAAGGCAACATAGCCACCATCGATTATGCGGTAGTTAGTCAATAACTCTTTAAGCCCCGTCATGTGTCTCGAGCATCCACTATCAACATGCCACACACTATTTACAGACTTAGTGGACAACTCCTGCAATCAAATCAAAAGAGAATTAACCAGGAGTAATGGCCACCCAGGTTTGAACAACTTTAGGTTTCTCCGAAGTGGATTTCTTGCAAAAGAACTTATTAACTAGCTGATTCAGTTTACTTCCAAAGGAACGTCTATAAACATATCTGTGTTGTAATTGAGGACAATGCTTAACAACATGATCGTCTTTACCACATTGAAAACAATGTGATTTTAATCTAGATGTATTATGTAATGAGTTAGAGATTTCATCAATGCATATTTCTTCATTACATTTGGATAAACTTGAATCAGTAAGTGTTAAATCATTATCACTGTATGCCTCATTCGTATTGACAGAGCTGATTTTATTTTGAAAAGAATGATTGTGTGCTAATGACACTGAAGTGTTATCTGAAATACATGTGGTACTAGTACCACTAGTACTTGCCTCAGATGAAGAAACAATCCTGTCATTAAGCACAGCAAATTTCGCAGGTATAAATGATGGAATGGGATGAGAAAAGAATTTTTCAAAAGAGTTAGTTTTGTTTCTTCATTGCTGTTCACAGCATTATCAGACAATGAATCAACAACATCAATAGATAAATCAGAATCACGGTCCATAGCATTTAACAAGCAAACAAAAACATTACTAGAACTGAACGAAACAGAGTCTTTTACAGCATTACTAGAAACAAAAACAGAATTTAAACTAGAGTTATGATCTAAAACAGAAAGCTGAGGTTTAGGTGTACTAAGACTAGAGCATCCAAGACCTCTAGTTGGTCCATAATCGTAGTCCTCACGAACATGCATAGGATTCACACCTTCTAAACCTGTAGACATACTATTAGAATCTTCTTTGATTAAATCATTAGAAGGATGTGGAATGGGCATCGGAGAGTAACAGTATGTACTAGGAGGAGGATAAACCTTAGCATTTTCATATCCCAAACCTGTTTTAATCCTAGCCCCACGTTGAGATTTACATAAATCATCATGTTTCATTCCTGATATGGTCCATTTATCCAGTTTTGACTGAAGTTTGCTTGTTTCAAACTCAGCTAGGGCAACCCTTTCAGTCAAACCGTTCACCTCAACGTTTCTTTCTAAAACAATTCTTTTTAAATGATCAATTTCTTTTAGCGCTTCATTTAATTTAACAAAGTATTTTGACTCATTCACTTTAAGTTCTTCATTAATTCTTTTCAAGTCCTTTACATTATCAATTAATAAACGATTAGCCTTATAAACCCCAAATAATCTGATTTTACATGCAGATGAACACATATCTTGAATTACCTCATATGGAAGTCCCATCACCACCTTCTCAGCTGCAAGGGCTTTATCACATTGACACACAGGAGTTCTCGACTTGTTTTTCCTCTATGGTGGTAGCAGCATTGACATCATTTCCTTCAAGCACTGTAGATTGAGTTTCTGGCTTTCCATACTCCTTCATATTTTCATCTTTCTCATACTCATTCTCTGCAACTCCATCCTTAAACTCCTTAAATGGATCAAACTCGTCATCACAGTTCATCTTCATTTTCTCTTTCTGAATCTCAGCTACTAAAGCTTGATTAATTTCTTCTTTTGTCTCTTCAGCCTCTGCACTCCAGTCAAAGTTAGAAATTAGAGCAGTTTCTTTCTTATGGCTTGACTCATCTTTACCCCCACCAGCAGTCAATCTTGGAACTCCAGAGTTATTAGGATCAGTGACAGTTGGCAATGGACATTCTCGTTTGAAGTGTCCCAATTGCTTGCAATTGAAACATCTAAGTTTAGACTTATCAAAACCCAGTTTGGAGTTGGAGCTTTGACCGCCAAAGTTCTTTCTACCAGTCCTTTCCATAAATCGAGCATTAGTGAATCAGAGGTTGATGAAGACTCCTTATGAAGTACTCCATCATTTGGCGCCTTTGATTTCCTTCTTTAGAGCCTTTCGGTGTCCATGTTTCATTCTTAACACTAGCAATCCACTCTAGAAGTTTGCTAGTAAGGTGGATGCAGGGTATTTTGTTGGTTATTCAACAACTTGCAAAGCATACAGAGTTTTCAACTGTAGGACAAAGATGGTTGAAGAGACTCTGCATGTGAAGTTCAGTGAATCTCCAAAGGACAAGATTCCACAAAACCCTATGGAGTTGTTTGATTTGGACATACTGCAATATGTTCCTTATCAACCTCCAGCTGTTGTACCTGTCAACAGTTCTCCACCTGGTGGTACTGATGATGATGTAGCCAGTACTCACCTCTTCAGGTTTAATGACCATCTGCCTAAGTCCACTAAATCTGATGCTCCTGTAGCTTCAGCAGCTCCATCCACAACAAATGCTGATGAAATTTCTGCTTGCTCTACATCATTTGAGCTGCCATCTCCTACATGGTTTCAAGAATCTTCATCTCCATCTGTTGCTGCTGAAGGTCCTACAAACACTTGCACTGATCTTATAGTCTATCAAGAGCTGAAGAATCACCCAATGTCTCAAGTCATTGGTGATATCAATGCTGGAGTTTCAACCAGGAGTCAATTGTCCCACTTCTGCTTCTATGCTCTCTTCATCAGTCAGGAAGAGCCAAAGAACTACCATGTTGCCTTAAGAGACAATGGATGGGTTGAAGCAATGCAGCTTGAGCTTCTTCAGTTCAGAAAACAGCAAGTGTGGGAGCTTGTTCCTTTACCCCAAGGTAAGTGTGCAATAGGCACTAAATTGGTGGTTAGGAACAAAACTGATGAAAAGGGCCAAATTGTCAAGAACAAGGCCAGGCTAGTTATCCAGGGGTTTGTACAAGAGGAAGGCATGGATTATGATGAAACCTTTGCCCCTGTAGCCAGACTGGAGGCAATTAGATTGTTTTTAGCCTATGTTGCCTTTCACAGTCTTAAAGTTTATCAAATGGATGTCAAAAGTGCCTTTTTATATGGCAAAATAAAGGAAGAAGTTTATGTGTGTCAACCTCCAGGTTTTGAGGACAATAAACATCCTGATTGGGTGTATAAGCTTGATAAAGCTCTTTATGGGCTGAAACAAGCTCCTAGAGCCTGGTATGAGACATTATCAACTTTTCTTCTAGAGAATAAGTTCACTAGAGGCACCATTGATAAAACTCTATTCATAAAGACTGTGGGACAGCATAAGCTTCTTGTTCAAATTTATATAGATGATATAATTTTTACATCCTCTGATCCCCAGTTGTGTGATGAATTCACTAAGCTCATAAAGCAAAAGTTTGAAATGAGTGCTATGGGAGAATTACAATTCTTTCTAGGGTTGCAAATCAAACAAAGGGCTGATGGAACCTTTATTCATCAGTCTAAATATACAAAGGATTTGTTGAATAAGTTTGATCTACAAAACTGTAAGCCCTGTTCTACTCCCATGAGCAGCACCACACAACTGGATGTTGATCAAAAAGGTAAAGCGGTTGATGAAACCCTTTACAGATGTATGATTCGGTCCTTGATGTACCTTACAGCTTCTAGACCAGAAATCATGTTTGCCACATGTGCCTGTGCTAGATTTCAGGCTGCACCTAAAGAATCCCATTTCATTGCAGTCAAAAGGTTCTTTAGATATTTGCAAGGTACCCAATCACTAGGTCTTTGGTATTCAATAGGGAATTCTTGCGAATCAGTTGCTTTCTCTAATAGTGACTATGTAGGATGCAAAGTCACCAGAAAATCCACTTCTGGTGGTTGCCAATTCCTAGGTAATTGTTTAGTTTCTTGGCAGAGTAAGAAACAAACGTCAATTGCTACATCTACTGCTGAAGCTGAGTACATTGCTGCTGCAAGTTGTACATCTCAGGTACTTTGGCTTCAGAATCAACTCTTGGATTATGGCATTACAGAGACTAAAACTCCATTATTAAAGGATAGTGCTTCAGCTCTTTGTATTGTTAAAAATCCAGTCCAGCACTCTAGGACCAAACATATAGAGATCAGACATCATTTTATTAGGGATTGCTACAAAAAAGGTCTGATTGATCCTAAGCTTGTGCCTAGTGCTGATGAGCTTGCAGACATATTTACTAAGCCTCTAGATAGTGCCACATTTCAGAATTTGCTACTAAGGCTTGGTATGCTGCAGCTAGAATAATTTGACTAATACTAATGTTCTCAGCTCACAAGTACTGATGAGCATTAGTATGCAAAGGTCAAAAATAAGTACTGTTGAGTTGTTTAGTCTTCAGTCTTATCATAACTACTGAAGACTAAAATACTTTAAAGTGCTGAAGTACATTATTTGTTGAAAACAACTGATATATTTACAACTACTAATGTGGTTATAACTACTGATGTATTGTTTCCAAACAAATAAGTACTGAAGAACAAATTTTGTTCTCACGAGTATTGATGTGTAATCTTACACATAAGTACTGAAGACAAAATTTGTTCACAAGCTCTGAAGAATATTTTATTTCATCAGCTCTTATGAACATCTGATCAAAGAGCTGAAGAATAAATATTCACAAGAGTTGACGACCAATGAAACAGCTGAAAGTCAGCCAAAGAGCTGATGAGTAAATGTGGAGGTCAAGAATGAAACAACTGAATTGACGGCAACAGCTGATGAGTAACTTTTCTCTTCAGTTGATACCAACATCTGCTGTTTCATCTCCAAACAACTGAAGGACAAAACCACGTCTTCAGCAGTTTAACAACTACTGATGACTAACACTAAGTCCTCAGTTGTTTACAACAACTGAAGCAAAACCATGTCTTCAGTAGTTCATAACTACTGATTTCAGTAGTTTACAACTACTGAGGATTAACACCAAGTCTTCAGTTGTTTACAACTACTGAAGACATGTCTTCAGTAGTTTATAACTACTGATGACTAACAGGTCTTCAGTCGTTCACAACGTCTGAAGATGAAAACCATGTCTTCAGAAGTTTATAACTACTGATGACTAACAACAAGTGTTCAGCCGTTTACAACATCTGAAGGACAAAACTACGGTCTTAGTAGTTTCAACTATTGATGACAAACACCAAGTACTCAGATGTTACAACTTCTGAAGGTTAAAACCACATCATCAGTCATTTCAACAACTGATGACTAACACCAAAACCTTCAGTCGTTTTCTTTTAGCCGTTTCCCTACCATATAAATATCCAACCCAACCTTCAGAGCTTTTCATTCTCACTTGACCTAAAATCTCAAAAACTCTGAATCCTCCCATACACCAATAATGGTGTCCATGCAACTCAAGCCACGACACAACTGTGTCGCATACCTCATCAAATCGCCTTTCTAGACCAAATTTCACAATGCTATAGATCTGATGGTCGATTCACCCTACCAAACGGCCTTCCTACTAAATCCTATCATTTACGCCGATTCCTTATCTCAGTTCTGGACGAATGTCACCATCCAAACTAGAGAGAACGACACCGAGGTCTCTCTCCAGTCGTCCGTGAACAACAAACCAGTGGTCATCAATCCAGATATCATCCGACAAACCCTAAAATTGGATGATGCCACCTTCCCAACCGACTACCCCAAAGGCACCCTTGATCTTTCTTTTTCTAATCATGACTATCAGGGTGACCTATCGGCCTCTACCCTGCTGAAGAAACATTTCCATGATCCAGAACGACTTATCTTTCACATGGTAAATGTTTGCCTAGCCCCAAAGACATCATCATGGGATCAAATGTCCACAAGGTGGCAGCAGGTATTGTACTCTATCCTTGATAAACAACCATTAAAATTTACTGAAATACTTTTCTTGGAACTCAAGGACATGGCCACAAAACCTTTTGCAAACCATTGGATTTTATATCCACGGTTCTTAATGGCCATGATAGAGAGCCAGCTAAATGCTGAGGGACTAGTTGGCACTGGAGTCCCTGCCATTGCTGTATTAGCTGAGGTATACTCCAGGCGCAACACAGACCAAACACTTAAAAAGGCTACCAAGCTGCGAAAACCCACGCAGCTGGAACCCACAGCCTCCTCCTCAAAGTCCAAAGTCCCCACCAAACCCAAACCCAAAAAGAAAACCAAAAAGGCTACTCAGGGAGATGAGTCCCCTGAGGATGCCTCTGCAACACAAATACAGGAAGTGGCTGCTGGCCAGATTCTCCCAGCAATCACCGTGACTCCACCTACCACAACCGCATAGGCATCCTCTTTACAGGGCTGATGCAACCATTTCTGGGGCTGCCACATATCTGGAACCTTTCTCAATTGAGGAGGTTGCCATTGAAAAGCACACTCCTCCCCATGTGCATACGGCTTTAAGCCCATCTCCCACGGCAACCGCCCCTAAAAGCCCAACTTTAATAATTACAGAAGTGTTGACCCATCTTAGCACTCGACCCTCTCCCCAGTAACCAATCACAACTGGGATATCTCCAACCATAGAGAGGGTGGAAACAAGTGTTGATGGGATCCCACAACACAGAGAATCACATGTCATATCTCCAAGTGTGGCCACGGAGATAAGGCTATCTGGTGAGGCTGCCACTTCCCCTGCATCAGCACATGAGCAAAACGAAGCTGGTACCATCTCTAAGACCTCACCAAAGGCAACTGCCGATGATGGATCCAATCCTGAGGCTGGAAGTTCCCAGAACCAAGAACAATGGGCACATGCAACTACTGAGCCACACTCAGTGCATGTACATCCTGACCCAGTCAGGAGGTCAGGTGATTCAGTGCAAACTGATGATGACCTGAGCTTCTTCTATGACGTAGTTGCTCAAAATACAATTCTTGAGGATGAGGTGAGCAGACTCAAAGAGCTGCTTGCCAAAATGTCTCAAGAAGTAAGTCTATCTACCACCATACACCCACAGATGGCACCTTCACCTAAAGGTCTCACAGACACTCAGCCACTCCTACAAACTCAGCCACCTGCCCCTGCTTCTGGCACTAGTTCTTAGGAACAGAACCCTCCTGAGCAATTAGTTGCTATCCTTCAACAATCCCTGCCTTTCATCACACCCATTATCACAGACATTGTGATCAAAACCCTGGATGAGAGGCTTCCCTCCCAAATACAGCCCTTGGTGGAGGCTGCTGTGGCCAAATCGCTTTCTGATAGTCAAACCCTAACCAATGCAACCAAAACGGGAGAGACATCAGTGAAAGCTAAAAGGAAGAGGGTAGAGGAGGTAGTGAAGGAGAAAGAGGTGGAGGTAGAGGTGGAAAACGAGAGGGAGGGAGTTGAGGAGACTGAGAAGGTGAGGGAGAAGGAGGGAGCTGAAATGATTAAAGTGGCTGAAAGTCAAAAAGACTTTCATGTCACTTACAAGAAGAAAAAGGGAGAGAAGGAGAGGGAGACTGATCTAGCAGTCCTTGTCAAGGAGGCTGATGCTGAACATAGCCGATCAATGGACAACATCATCGATCGGCTGTTCAGGCAAGGCCTTGACACTGACACTACCATGCTAGATCAGGAGATTAGGAAATTGGAAATGAAGGAGATAGATTACCGATGGACCGGTTATAGCCAAGAGAAGGAAAGAGACTTGAGGCTATGACTAGGTTTATTTTGAAGTATTTGGGGAGACCAGTCCTAGATGTTAAGTCATGGACCAGGGACAGCATCTTGGCTATAACCACCAAGATCTGTTCGGCTAGAGAATTCACTAAGGGACTGGTCATAGAAGCCCTTTCTGAAGCCGGTGCTGGGAACAGGACTCTACTAGCCAAACAAACCAAACCCTCACTCATATCAAGATTACTAGCACAACCTGCCCAATTTCCCACACCAACACCAACCCAAACACAACCCACAAAACCAACCCCCTCACCATCAAAACCCATTGCCGATGATACATACTTGAAGAAGAAGAGAAGGATGTTGAGGCTGCAAGCAGAAGAAGAAGAGGATGATGAGGATGAAGATAGGATGCCTCTCTCTACAGTCCTAACTTTACCAAAATCCAAACCTATGCCCATCACTCCCACCTCACAGATGGAAACTGTGAAGGTTAAGTTAGAAGAAGAACAACAGCAGAAGCTTCATGATGATGAAATGCTAAAATCCATAGACCAAGCTTATGCTGCTTCCTCATCCATAGTAAATATGAGGAAAGAAGCTCTGAGACTGCACACTCTTAGGCAAACCTTCCAATATCAAAGAGATAGAGTGAGGACTTGGCCTGATCCCAGGGTGGCTCACAGGATTAAAAGGATAGATATACCAATGAGATACAAGGGCCACGTAAAGAGGATCGTAGATGAAGTGATCACAGTGGCCATTGTAATACCACCCTAGGAGATTGTAGAAGATTTTAAGAAAGCCTATGAGACTAACCAGCCACCCTAAAAGTTGTTGGAGAATAGGGTGGTCAAAAAAGGGTTAGTCTACAAGAGGCTTGAGAACTTCAGAAAAGATGAGCTCAATCTGTTAGTTGAGGGCAGTCATCCAGATGAGTTTGCTTACAGACAGATAACAACAGTTGAGCTCAAGAATGGTAAACAGGCCAAGTATGTCTCGGAGCTATATGGGCGTGAAGGATTATTTGAAGGTGAGGCTGAGGATCTGTCCATGGAAGAACAAATAATATTTGTTAAAGCCTATACCAGAAAATCCTACTAGCTCATATATGGGAAGTAGGTCTCATGGATGGGACAACAGCCCTGTGTCCAGTTCCCCATGTCAGGGTTCCCATCCATACTATGCCAACCAAATCTCAGAGATCTCTTCCCAGGCCAGTGTTTAATTGGGTCAACTTCTGATCTGATCCAGAAGGAGATAGACCAACATCTCTGCCATCAATAAGTGGGACAATAAATTGCTTAGAGGTTTTGGCTGCATTGGTTCAGGGGGAGTTTGTTGGACCAAAAGAACCAATGAGCCAATATCAAGAAAACCTCTAAGTCCCACAAGACATCACAACAACTACTGAAAGCTTCATCAGCAGTTTGACAAAGACTGAAGACTTCAAAAGCTGAAGATCAAAGAATTGAAGAACAACAGCTGAAGACCACAAGTACTAAAGACTTCCAAGTACTGAAGACTAAAGTACTGAAGTTCAATAGCTAAAGAACTGAAGTACTAAAGATCAACAACTGATGTACAAAGTCTGAAGACAAAGACTGAAGACATCAGCTGATGACAACTACTGAAGTCATCAGCTGATGAAACGTCTGAAGATCAAAGTCTGAAGACCAAGTGCTGAAGCTTCAGAGTTTGTCACAACAGATGAAGAAGTCCTCTTCAGTTGTTGTGATGGTTTTACATTCCAGTAGTTTGTATTTTTCCTTTCAGTAGTTTGTAAAACGACTGAAGAGTTTGTTCTTCAGTCGTTGTAGTTCAGTAGTTGTAAACGACTGAAGAGTTTGTTCTTCAGTCATTGTACCTTTCAGTAGTTTCCTTTTCAGTTCTTGTAATAAGTAGTAACACTTAGCTTTTGTAAGAAGATGTCAGCTGTTTGACATCTTAAGTAGTTTAGGTGTTACTTCAGTAGTTTGTTAATAACGGTTTGATGTCACTATCAAGTGACATCAGCTGACGTCATTCTTCCTATAAAAGGAAGATGACCTAATTTTAACCGTGCCGAAACGTGTGATTCAATAGAAAATACGTTTTTGGTAGAATTGTTCTCTTTCTCTCTATAGATTCACTGTTACATGCAAAATCATTTGTGTTCTTGCTTGTTTGCTTAATTCTCGTACCAAATCCGCTGCGAATACAACCTAATTGATCAAACTAGAGGCTGTGATCCTGTCAACTTATTTAGTGGACAACATCGAAGTGAAGGGCAAAGAGAGCTTCTGCATGTACCCTCACTTCATGCAAATGATAATTGACGAGAAGCTCCCTATGCTGGCAAAGGAGAAGGAGGATGCAGTGGTGCTTGAGGTGATGGATGATACCACCTTACGCAGGATGAAGGTGTACAGGGGAAGCAGGTGAAACCCCCTGTCAGGTGACTATTTGGGCACTTGGCCCATGATGACTAGGTGGTGCCAGCTAGGAGAAAGTGGCGTCACGATGACAGTGACTAAGATGTCGAGCAGATTGCTCTACCCTCCGATGACTCCGACGATGATGATCATGATACTGATCAGGGAGTGGATGGTCAGGGAGGATCCGAACCAGCTCCAATTCACCCTGATTTTCATATGGAGGAGGAGGAGGAGTCAGATGAAGAGCCGCTCACCCAAACGGTGGGAAGTCGGGAAGTGGCTACTGAGCGGGGAATCAGGGCGGTTGGTGGACACCCGGGAGGGTCTGGAAGCTCTACTGTTGATCCATCTTATACCCCAGCCTCTCCCAGCAGTCGAGGGGGAGCCTCTGTGTCCAGGGGGACACGGAGGAAATGTATGGCTTGGCCACATGGGCTGAAGCCCAAGCGCAGGAGGATCACTCTTATCACTACCTCCTCAGCTACTACCACTATTACTACACCACCCACCACCACTACCACTCCTCCCACCACTACCACTCCTCCACCCACTACCACTACACCACCTACCACCACCAGTCACCAAGCCGGCCAATCCTCCTTCCCAACAGCTTCATCCCTCCCTCCTATTGGATTGGAGGAACAGCTCGCAGCACTAAATAGAATGGTGCTGAAGCTGTGGGATGCTGACAAAGAAAAGACAGCCAGGCTTCGTCAGCTTGAGGAGCAAAATGCTTCTCAAGCTTCACAGATCTCTCAGCTCCAGGAGCAAAATGTTATATCTTCTAAGAAGATCGAGGAGTTGGAGGAGGCTAAGAAGACTATCCTTCTCAAATTAAAGGGGTCGCAGGACGAGCCACTAAAGATTGATGAAGGATATGAAGATGGAGATGATGATAAGGAGGATTATGAAGATGATGATAGTGATGATAATGATAAGGGAGGTGATGACGTGGATGAAAGAAAAGATGGTGATAACCATGAAGGGGATGCAGCTGCATCTGCCTCTGCCCCTGATCATGAGTGCTGAACTAAGAGAAGACAAGACCAGGGAGCATCAGCTGCTGCCCCGCCGACCTCCCTATCTACAGATGACCCAGCCAGGATCCAGGACAAAAGTATTGATTAGATGTGTTATTATTAAACTTTTGTACTTGATTCTTCTTTTGATGTATATGAAACTCATTTAACTATTTAATGATTAATGTTTATTTAACTTGATTTCATACTAATGACTGCTACTCTACATGTTGATTCTAAACAGATAAGGGATTTCAGCAAGATGAGCATTATGTTGCTCCCCTCCAACAGATCAAGTCTCAACTTACAATGATTCTTGATCTGCAGGGGATCATCAAAAGGTCGGTGAGTTATACTCTTGAAGAAGGAGAAATAATTCACGACCTTACTGATGAGCAGCTTGTGGAAATATTTCGTCTAAATCCAGACGAAATTGTCAAAGATGCTCCAAATTTTGATGATGCTGATGATGACGAGCTAAATGATGTTGAAGAAATAGAAATTGAAGATATCACAGATCAACACTATCCAGAATACACTGACTGAGAGGGCAATGTGTTTCCTGATCTGGTAAACACTCTCGGTAGTGATATTCTGGGTAAACTCAGTGAGAAAGAGAAGGGAGCAGAAGCTTCGACAAGCCAAGCCCAAGCCTCGGACGCTGATGTCTATATCCGAATGGCTGAATGGGCGGCTTGCTTCGCCGAGGTCCGAGCCCAACGTGCTATAGTAACATAAAGTACCTACACCAAACTTTACAAAGTCAAGAAAAACATGAAGGTGTCAGGGAAAATAATTGCTTGGGCTTATTTTGATGACCTCAGAGTATATGCAGTAAAAAGGGAGAGGGGAATCGAGTACTTTAGATTCCCTCATGATCTGAAGACTCTCCCTGGGTTTGAGCTCAACCAGCTAGCGCACCTGAAGTTACTATATGCTGATCCGATGAAAATGTCAGGCTGGTTTGAGGCTGCCCTGAAAAGGGAGTATAAGATGAGATGGGTAAACTTCAGACCACAGCAGGCCACACGTTACATCAGAAGGTCTGAAGTGAGTCTCATCAAAGGTTTACCTAAGATAGTCCTGAAGTGGCGCCCTCTGCGTACTATGTCCAGAATTCCTCTGAAGGAGATGCCACAGGACTTTACCCCACACTTTAAGTAGTGGTATTATAACTGGCGCTCAGGAGAGGCTGTCATCATTTTGGATAGGGAAGGATCGGTGGACACAATAAGGGTGTTTGACCCCATGTGGCTTATCAATTTGTCAGCTTCTGATGTTTATACGCTATACAAGTGGCCACTATTTTTTGACACGCAGGATATAGTGCAAGCACTACTGTTTCAGCATATCATACGTCTATGCTTTGCGCTTAATATCCATGCTGGGGTTTCTAAAGAGGAAAGGATGAAGGGATTTGAAGAGTTCAAGAATGAAGTCAAAGTATAGACAGAACTAGGTCCAAGGGGGAGTTTGTTGGTACACATGTCCCCACTTCTAGTCTAGTGATCTTAAATGTAATAGACTTTCATCTTGTAACACATATGTAATGTTGAAGTAATGTAATGAAAAACTCTTTAGTGAATGGTTGATTGATTGTTTAATGTCATATCTATTAATAGTGTTTGTTGTTACACGCATATATGAACATGTTATATAGGTTATAGAGTTGTTAGACATGTTCCGAATCATTTAAGGTTCAAGAATGTGTTTAACTAAGTATTTTGATTCAGTCGCACGACTGGACCATGCGAATGGGCCACTCGCACGACTAAACCAGGTGATTGGATCAATCACACGATTGAGTCATAAGACTGACTCAGTCATACGAGTGGTTCAGCCGTATGATTCAGTCGCACGACTGAGCCAGTCGCTTGGCTCAGTCGTACGAATGAAAGCTGTAACCTATAAATACCACTTAATTCGTGGAAAAATGCAACACTTCGAGAATTATCAACCTAGCCGTTCATGTTCGTCCAGAGTGTCCCTTCCAACTTCTCATTTCTGTTAACGTATTCTCATCATTAGTTTTGATCGGATTAACGTTCTCCCTGATTGGATCGCCAATCAAATAGGATTTCGCACTATTTGATCTGGTTTCACGTTTGAATCAGTTAGTACTCCGTCCGTACACGGTCCTAACACTTCTCTTCTCTTATAACTCCTGCATGTATGTCGAATGCAAAACAGAGTCATATGATGTGTTAAAACTATAGAGCTTGTACAGTGTCCTGCGTGTCATAGAATAGTGGCCTCTTGTAGAGAGTGTATACATCATCTGCAGACAAGTTCATGAGCCACATAGGGTCAAATAACCGGATAGTCTCTATTTGCCCGTCCTTGTGCAAAACTATGACCGCTTCACCCGTTCGCCAGTCATAATACCACTACTTGAAGTGTGGAGTGATGTCCCGAGGCATTTCCTGTAGTGGGATCTTCGACATTGTGCGTGGAGGATTCCACTTCAGCACTACTTTAGGCTTTCCAGTGTTAGGATCAACTTTGGTCTTATGTATGAACCGTTTAGGCTATTGGGGCATGAAGTTGACCCATCTGGTGTGGTATTCCTTCTTGAGCACCATCTCAAACTAACCCGACATCCTTTTCGGATTGGCGTATAAAAGGTCTAAACAAGCAATCTTGTTTAGCTTAAAAGATCATGAGGATATCTGAAGTACTCAATCCCCTTCTCCCTCTTCACCACATAAACATCCAAGTCTTCAAAATAAGCCCAACTGATAATTTTGCCAAACACCTTCTGATGCTTCTTCACTCGATAGAGTTTGGTGTAGGCATTTGACTTTGGAGGTTCTTGTTGGGCTCTCATCTTAGCTAAGCACACTGCCCACTCAGCCTTCTTAATATCGACATCAGTGTCCTTAGCTTGGGCTTTCCTTTCTTCTTTCTCTTTCTCTTTCTCCTTCATATCAAGAGTTCCAAAAGTATCACGGCCAAATATTTCACCCATATCGGGGATAACATTTCCCTGCTGGTCAGTGTACTAAGGATACTCCTCTGCAGTGATATCCTCGATGTCAATCTCATCTACATCTTGCTGCTCTTCATCACTGATAACATCAACCTCGGGAGCATCCTTGACTAGCTCATCTAGGTTGAGTCGAAACATGTCGGCTAGCTGCTCATCTGTTAGATCATGAATGATCTCTCCTTCTTCAGCGGTGTAGCTCATAGGTTGTCGCACGATCCCTTGCAAATCAAGAATCATGGTTAGCTGAGTCTTGATTTGCTAAAGGGGTGCGACATCATAGTCGTCTGTCTATTGAGCTTCATCTGTTTGATTAAACATTCAAAACACAATCACATACATCAATAATCAAGATAATTAAACATTAATAAACATTAACTACATTAGTGTAATACCTAATTTAAGTACAAAAGTTTTCAAATTCAAAGACATTTAATCATTACTTTTACCTTGATCGCTCGACTCTTCAGCTTAAAGAGCTGAGGAAGAGGGTCGATGATCTTGATTCCTTTTAGTGAGCCTCTCCCGAGCAGATGGATTTGAGGCTGATGCAGATGCATCACCTTCATGCTCATGCTCATCATCATCTCCTCCATCTTTGTCCTTCCCACTGCCTTCAGCCTCACCCTCATCATCATCATCATCTGATTCATCATCATAATATTCGTCATCATCATCGTCTCTGTCATCTCCATCACCCTTTATCTTTAAGGGCTCGCCCTTCGTCCCTTTAAGTCTAAGCATCAGTTTCTTGTTCTTCTTCTCAACCTCTTCAATCCTCTTCACCGAAGCCATCAACAGCTCATTCTATACAGTGAGGGCACGCTGAGCTCTGGCTAAGGCTCTCTCATGAGAAGCATCTCTCCCAGTCAAATGGGCGATCTGTTGACTCTGAGCTGTGTCTCTCTCAGTCAACAGGGCTATTTTCTGGCCCTGTGCAGCGTTGACTGCCATCAACTGGTTCATCTGGTTAGCTCGTATGTCATCTGTTGCGAGTAGTTTGAGCATCAGACGGTTGAGGCTAGCCAGCTGCTCCTCTAACCCTACAGTGTGTAGAGGAGATCCATGTGGAGGTATCGATGAAGTGGAAGGGCCAGTTTGGGGTATGGTTGATGTGGTGGTGGATGTGGTGTATGATGGAGTGGGAATGAAGGTGAATGGTAGTGGAATAGATGTGGGTATGGTAGATGTGGTGGTGGGAATAGTGGTTGCTGTGGTGGTGGCAGTAGTGGTGGTTGTGGAGGTAGTGGTAGTGGTGGCTGTGGAGGTAGCAGTAGTGGTGTCTATGGAGGTAGCAGTAGCGGTGGCTGTGGAGGTAGCAGTAGTGGTGGCTGTGTAGGTATGGTTGGTGGCAGTTGGAGTGGTGGTAGTGGTGGTGGGAGTAGTAATAGGAATGGTTGTACTAGCTATGGTAGTGGACGTGGTAATCAGGACTATCCTTCGTCTCTTACCCTTCTTGCTGTGGGGTTGGGCCATTCTCTTCAGCCTCAAGCCCTTAGCAATCTGGGCTCTCCCTTGGCAAGTTGGTTGGGGAGGTGTATAAGTGGGATCATCAGTCTCAGCACCCTCAGCCCCAACCTGGCGTCCCCCAACCGCCTCTTTGCCCCTTTCGGTAGCCACTACTCGGCTACCGACTGTCCTTGTTAGAGGCTCCTCATCTAACTCATCCTCCTCTTCTTCAACCAAGACGTCCCGGTGGATGGAAGCCTGCTCTGATCCACCGGGAGCAGAGGTACTACTGTATGGAGGTGGTGGAGATATTGTAGACGTGTCAGTGGCCCGTGATTGACTGGGGCCTGCATCTCTACCACCTTGACCATCATTATGGTCATCATCGTCATCATCCTTTTCAGCAAGATCCATAATCAGCTCGACGTCGGAATCACTATCGTCGTGACGCCACTTCTTACGAGCTGGCGCCATGTATCCCTCATTTGCCAGGTGGCCGAATAGTCTCCTCACTGGGGGCTTCACCTGCTTCCCCAGTATACCTTCATTCTGCCCAAGGTGGTATCATCCATCACCTCTAAAGTCACTGCATCGTCATCCTCCTTAGGCAGTATAGGAAGATTCTCGTCTATAATCATCTGCAAGAACATTGGATACATGCAGAAGCCTTCCTTGCCTTTGGCCTCGATGTTCTCTGTCAAGTAGGAGAAGAACATTCGGGAGAAACTGAACGGGTGGTTCAGTACCAGTGCAACATTTGTGTTCTGGATTTGGTCTAACATCTCGTCGAACCCTCCTCTCCTGGAGGCTATCACTTCAAGATAACATGTGCCAAGTACTTAAACTGGGGGCACATGTGCTCTTGTTAAGCACGCCGACATTGATGTCGCCGGCGTAAATCTGAAAAAAGCATCCCCGTACCGTAAGCGGATGTAGCTTGGTTGGGTGGGCTCCGTCCTCACCTAAATCCAAGACATGCTCAAGTCGTCTTCCCCGATCCAAATATCCTGTCCGAAGATCGAGCTCCGGATGCAGTATGGCTCAGCAGAGCGGTCGATAGTGGCATTTTCCTAGAATGCCTACTGAATCGATCTATAAGGTGTGCATGGAGTGGAGATGGCCCTGTAGATGCTCGATCTACGTAGGAAAGAAATGATCCCGACGAACTCAGACATGTTCTGGGGAGTGGCATCCAGATGAGCACAAATGTTGTGCTTGGTGCTCATAGTCCATCTCTCAGCTATGTTGCTGCAACACAAGAAACATATGTTGGGTTTGTTAGACACCTTATCAAAGTTGTTTAACCTTTTAAACATGAAAACATAGCGTAAACAAAGCTAAATAATATATTTTAAAACTGAAATTTAAGGCATATTGTTTATCATCAACAAACCCAAGAACAAAGGATCATATGAAGATCAAGTATAGGTTGGACTCACCTTAGATTAGTACTTGTTTACATTTCTATGTAATAGGATTAATGTTAGATTTCGTTTGAAAGTTGTTTATTTTTGGTTATCTTTTTGTAGTCTAGCGAAACTATGAGTGAAACTAGAGTTTCGCTCACAGTCAGCTGAAAGTTCACCCGGCGAAACTGCAGTTTCAGTCGGGTGAAACTACAGTTTCGGCAACACAGGTTCACCCATAGCGAAACTGTCTATGAAACTAAGACTGCTATATATAGATTTCATTTTTTTCATTGTTAGGCATCCTTGCAAAACCCTAATCAAATATTTATGTTGCAAGTGACTACTGTAAGCTGGTGTTTATTGAATATATTGAGCTTATTTCATTCCATTGTGTATTGTTGCTTATTGAAACTTATTTGAATACATTTTGGTCTTTTTCGTTCTTCAAATCTTTGTGTTTGTTGTTTGTCTTTGGTATTGAATGATTAAAACCATCTTCTACACTAAAAACCGATCAAATGGACCAACAAAATGGTATCAGTGCCTTAGTGCTCTTGATTGTTTGAGGTTTTGGTTATTTTTGCTCAATACCAATATTTCTTCATTTCTATATCAAAATTGAGTGTTCTTGACATGGAAGTTGATTGAATTCTGCTTGTTTTTGTTTGGGGAAGTTTCGTGAATCATCACATCTCAAATACATTGAGATTTGGGTGATTTCAGATTGTTTTTGAGGTTTAAAGGGTTTTCTGGTTCTTACAGCGAAACTACATGTTCTTGCTACGAAAGTAGATACTTCTTCAAGGAAACTATTGTTTCTCATCCCTGCTGTTTTGTGTCAAACTAGAGTTTTTGAACGAAAGTTCATTTGTGATCTAGCAAAATTGCTGCCAAAAGTAATTTGAACGAAAGTTCAAGCTTGTTTCTTGCGAAACTCACAGCGAAACTAAGCACTTTTGTCTAGGCGAAACTAGAGTTTGCGAAACTACCCCAGCGAAATTTCCTTTTCTTCTGCGAAATCACCTTTTCCTCTGCGAAATTATCATGTCTAAGATGACTTCTCTCACTCTTGCTGATTTAGAGAGTGTTGCTCCCAACAGACCTCCCAGACTCATTAACGGGGATAATTTTGAAGACTGGAAGAGATGACTTAAGGCCTTCTTCTCTTACACTAATCACAATCAATGGGATTTAATTATCATTGGCCGGCACAAGCCAACCGTTACTGTCGGTGGGACTGTATCCCCAAACACGAACTCCTCCACATTCACCAAAAAGGATCAAAAGCTGATTGATCGAGACCAAAAAGCTTTCAGAGCTCTAACATTATGTCTTGCACCCGATATTTACAATCGCTTTGCTAAATACAAAGATGCAAAATCCTTATTCGTGTGTGAGTTCTATGACGGGAATGAGGATCTCAGGAAAAATAAGAAAGCCAAAGCTTAAAAGGAGTTCAATTCATTTGTCGGACACAAGAATGAAGACCTTGCTGACATTACTAATCGATTTCTGTCCGTTTCAAGTACCTTAAAGAAGTATGATGATCAGTTGGGAAATCATGAGAAAGTGAATAAGATCCTAGACTCTCTTCCACCTCAGTGGAGTTTACAAGTGAGAATGCTGAAACGAGAAAGAAACTTCGCTGACTACAAGCTGATGGATGTGATTAACAAGCTGAAGTCCTTTGACTTATATCTGAAAAGGAGGGAGTTTAATCAGTCAATGATGCCAACATCCGGTTATTCTCAGAATGTTGCATTACTGTCTCCCGTTGCAAGCTCTCCAATGTAGGCATCTCGTCAAGAAGGAGTGAACTCAAGTGATTACTCTGGAGGTTCTGGTAACACAGGGAGAGAGCAAGGGAACTTAAAAGAAACTGTTAAAACTTCTGTTCCAACTGAGACAATCGCTTGTGACAACCGGTCCCAATGTCACTATTCTAAACCCTAATTTAATTGCATCATATCCCATCTTATGAGTACTAATAATGGAAACAATTCAATTATATCAAGAGTGTTAGAATCACTAATTTTTACTTGATCAATTTTTATGATTCTATGCGATTTACGTGAATTTAGTCATTTTAGGTCTTGCCTTTTTAGAAAATTCGTGCCCGGAAATATTGATTAGTCACCCTAACTAGAATTTAGAAAATCAAATGATTCAATTAAGTTTGTATGTACATTAGAAATTTCGGACCTAGCATGTACCATTGTGAAAGACTAAACCAATTAATTAACAACTTATACCACCTAAAATACTACCCTTTTATAAAATCTACACTACCAATTAAATATTAAAACTTAAAATTAAAGGGGCACTAGAGGACAAGGCCATTTCGGCCGCCCCCTTGTCCTCCAATGGGACTCTCTTGCTTACTTACACACTCCACTCTTCCTAACTCACCATTCTTCTTACATGCATTTTCTCAATCCTTGCAAGACACACTCCACACTCCTTCTCTCTCTCCCATTTCGAAATCATCAGCTGAAGAACTCTCATCCTCTCCAAAAATTCTCTCATTTCAGCCCCTAAAATCGCAACAACAAGCTGCCATAATCGGCCAGCAGCAAAACCGCAACAAGGGTGGACTTTGGGTGATGTTTTGAAGCCTTGAACGTGCAAGACTTGAAGTTCCATCCTTTTTTCGAGCTTCTCCAGCCTCCTCCAAGAAGATTTCAGCCATCCACGACCATCCACACCTTCCAAATCGTGAGTAACATCAAGTGTAAGCTCTATATGTCGGTTTTGGTCATTTCTTAAACCAGTCTTCATTTTTCACCTAAAAACCCATCTTTTTCTTGTTGTAGCAGAAACTTCTCACCCTCACTTTGTTCTTGAGGAGTTACCCACGATCTTGAAGGTATACCACACGTTATAATGCTCATTCCAAGGGGTAGAATCCGATTTACCCCTTGAAAACCCACTTTTTGGTGTTTTTGTCACCATGCACTTGTGAATCTTGTAACCATTCAAAACTAAACGTCTAACCTGCATATTAATGGGTTCTAAGACTATAAACAACCTGTTTTTGAAGTCCCCAAGGGTGTACACCACCTACATGTGGTAAAAGTATGCCTTACACCTTGAACAATGCTTCATTCAACTAGTAGTAACTTCTTTTAGTCATTTCTTGAAAAACCTCTTAGACAAGGGTTTTAATCTGCTCAAAATGACTTTTAAGAAACCCTAATAATCTTATTTTTAAGTTAGATAAAGTTAAAGTAATGGTTAAACTCAAGTTACAAGGATTTACACATGTGTAATGGCCATATATGACACTTTCTTCATGTTTTAAAGTCCATGGATGTATAGAACGACTAGGCAACGTTTGGGACTGTCATTTCAGTTATTTTTGGTTCATATTAAGTTTAGTAACATGGCTTGACCTCTGGAACAAAGGACATAATGTGTTTAGGCCTAGTTTGGTCACTTTCGGGACCCGAAAACGGGTTAAAACGACTTAAAATAGGAAACATGGACCATAAACATTTTAAAGAGAATTTCCAGGTTCTAAATGGATAAATAAAGTGTTCTGGAGTCAATGGAAAGTTTTAGTGGTCAAAAGGACAATTTAAATGGATTTTTAGTGAAACCGGGTGTAAACCGAAAGACGTTTTTAAGGAAAATTTAGGATAAATGGGTTAAATGTTACAACTTATAAAAATCATGACTTTACAGTAGTTTAATAGATAAAATAATCTCAAAATTCAAATAGTTGGTCAAACAAGCCTTTAAAATGGTCAACCCGACTAAAAATGCGTTTTAACGGTTTAAACGTAAAAACGAGCCTTTCCACTTTTAGAGACAAATTTTATAATCTAAAAGGTTTGAAACCCATAAAAATTATTTTAAGAAATAGATACTGTACTTAGACTCCAAAAAGGTGAAAACTCATAAATAACCATTTTAAACCGTTCGGTTTTACCGTAACCGGCAACGTTAAACGCGTATTTTAGAAACCGAGTCTATAAACTGAAATTTTGGTAATAAGTCCTTAGAAATAAGTTTAATTAAGGTCATGAACCTGATTTTTAAGAATAAAGGCCATTTAATACAAGAAACCAAACTTAAGGGAAGAAACTGTCAATTCTGAAACTTTAGGGGCTAAACTGTAAAATTTGGTTACACTTCCTAATCGACCCCAATGAGCATTTTAGTCACTTTGTTAGCATAATTATCATACATTCTGGACTTAGTAATGTAAAAACCATTAATTGTATGAGAAACCTTAACTTTCCATAAAAGGAAACTTTTATACAAACCATAATCGAATCAAAACCGAAACCGTCCATTTAAGTCTTAGGCACTATTGTTGCTCCCTAAATAGGTTTAGAGAACTATCTAATGACTTAATATATTCATGATAGGGTGCTAGACTTGAGTTATTCCCGGCACGCGAAGAATTCTATTTACTTGATACCTAAGGTGAGCTCTCGTGTTCCCCCTTTTTACTTTTGTTTTAGGGATGAAGCATGCTCCTTTTAAACTGAAACTCTTATGTGTGATACTATTTACTGTTTTGCATGATCTTTTGTTTTATGAACTATGATTGTGCTTACTTGATGCTTGTATGTGGGACTTTTTGGATACCTGCTGATACTTTAGTCATAATCATTAATTCTTTTGTGAACCGCTTGTTTTTTCGTGAATAGATCTATTTGGGGAATCCCCCACGCACAGTGGCTCCCGCCACAGGGAGGTACCCCACTGAGATCTTGAGGGGTCGTTTGTGGCATGTAACAGGTTTTGGGTAAGATACTATGGTGAACCATCCTAGCAGGAGTGGTTCACTATTCTGAGGCTTGGTCCTTTTTCCTACGGGAATATCCGGTTAAACACAAGTTTAGAAGAGGCCAACTGGGGACCAAGTGCAGGGTTGATTGTGATACCCCACAATGACTGATTCTAAAAACGATGCTTTTAAAAATTGATTGAGGTTTTTATAAACTATCACACTGGATTCTATAACCTTTACTGTGGACTTTTATAATTCCTTTTATTCTTTTTGAAACTTTAAGCACTTGAATTCACCAACTTTTTAGTTGACACTCTTTTCTTTTGAGCATGTTTCAGGTAACTTGTGAAGACTCTTAGCTTATGGACGACTTAGACTCAACCCCGAGACCATGGCATTGTTTGTGTGACCAGAATTTATGACTTTGACAATTTGATATCATGACAATTCAAATTTATGTTGAACATGTAAACATTTGGGGCTGGATCTGTTTCCAGCCCGGTGTCTTTTAAAACTTTTAATGCCATGTGATGTTCTCTCCCTTTGAGCTCTTATAATGGTTTGTTTCCGCTGCCATATATGTTGTTGCTAATCTGTGACGTCCCACCCTACCTGGGCCCGGGGGTGTGACATGGCTCTTTTCGGGATGTTTGTTCAGAGTTATGAAGCATTAGTAGCCGGAGATTTGAAAGGTAAAGGAATGACAATGGAGGATATGTATCCGGTGGATCCCGATGATCTCAAAGAAACTGATATTCAATTGCAAATGGCGATGTTGACAGATAGAGCTCAAAGATTTATGGAGCGAACTGGTAGAAAGAATTTTGGAGGACAAAGTACTAACTCCAAACTGGGTTTTGATAAGTCCAAGCTGAGATGCTTTAATTGCAAGCAATTAGGACACTTCAAACGTGAATGTCCATTGCCATCTGTCACTGATCCTAGTAATTCAAGAATTCCAAGATTGGCTGCTAATGGAGGTAAAGAATAGACGAGCCACAAGAAAGAAACCGCATTGATCTCTAACTTCGATTGGAGCGTAGAAGTAGAAGAGACAAGAGAAGAGCTTAATCAAGCGCTAGTGGCTGAGATTGAGGCAGAAGAGATGAAGGTGAACTGTGAGGAAGATTTTGATCCTTTCAAGGAGTTTAAGGATCAAACTAAAGAGATTGTAGAGTTGAAAGAGAAGGAGAGGTTGAAAGAAGAAAATCAAAGAAATGCAGGAAGCAAGGAATTCAAACCTCAAAGCTAGGAAAGGATGATGATGATGTTGCTACCACCGTTGAGGAAAACAAGTTGAGTACTCTGGTGTGTCAATGTGAGAAAGCTCTTGCAGCTGAGAAGGTGGTGATGGGACTTCCCTATGAGGTAATTCAAGATATGTGTTCATCTGCTTGCAAAATCAGACTTTTTGGGGTTTATAAGGCTAATCGTTTATTGATCGATAATGAAAAAGATTTGAAACGAATGAACGAGGAGCTTAAAACAAATGAGTCAAAATATTTTGTTAAATTAAATGAGGCCTTAAAAGAAAACGATCATCTAAAAAGAATTGTTTTGGAAAGAAATATTGAGGTTAATAGTTTAACTAAAAGGGTTGCTCTTGCTGAGTTTGAAACAAGCAAGCTTCAGTCAAAACTTGATAAATGGACCATATCGGGAATGAAACATGATGATTTATGTAAATCTCAACGGTGGGCTAGGATTAAAACAGGTTTGGGCTATGAAAATGCTAAGGGTTATCCTCCTCCTAGTACTTACTGTTATTCACCTATGCACGTTCCCCATCCTTTTAATGATTTGATCCAAACAGATACTAACGGTATGTCTGCAGGTTTAGAAGGTGTGAATCCTATGCATGTTCGTGAGGACTATGATTATGGACCGACTAGAGGGCTTGGATGCTCTAGCCTTAATATACCTGAACCTTATCATTCTGTTTTAGATCATAACTCTAGTTTAAATTCTGTCTTTGATTCTCGTAATACTATAAAAGACTCTATTTCGTTCGGTTCTAGTGATGTTTCTGTTTGCTCTTTAAATGCTGTGGATTGTGATATTGGTTCATCTATTGATTATGTTGATCATGTGTCTGATTCTACTATGAAAAGTGATGAGGAAACAAAAACTAACTCTTTTGAAAAATTATTTTCTCATCCATTCCATCTTTTATCCCTGCTAAAATTTTTGTGTATAATGACAGGATTATATTTTCATCTGAGGCAAGTACCAGTGGTACTAGTACCACATGTATCTCAGATGACATCTTAATTTCTTCAATACAAAATCATTATTTTTCAAATAAAGACAGCTCTGCTAACATGTATGAGGTATACAGTGATGATGATCAAGATTATCTGAATATGATAAGGAAACATGCATAGATAAACTTCCTACCTCATTACATAACGGACCTATATTAAAACCACACTGTTTTCAATGTGGTAAAGATGATCATGTTGTTAAGCATTCTCCTCAGCTTCATCATAGACATGTTAATAGAAATTCTTTTGGGAGTAGATTGAACCAATTAGTTAATAATTTCTTTTGTAAGAAATCTCTTTTAGCTAAACCTAAAGTAGTTCAAGCTTGGGTTCCCGTTTCACCTGGTTAATTCTTTCTTTGATACTCTTGCAGGAGTCATCCACTAAGGTTGTAAATAGTGTATGGCATGTTGATAGTGGATGCTCCAGACATATGACGGGGCTTAAAGATTTATTACTAACAACCAGATAATCAATGATGGTTACGTTGCTTTTGCCGGAGACAAGAAGGGAGGAAAAATGATAGGTCAAGGCGAAGTTTCCAATGGCTCTCTTACCTTGGAGAAAGTCAACTTCATGCTCGAGCTTGCATTCAATCTGTTGAGCGTCTCTCAGATTTGTGATAAAAGCATTCCGGTCTTATTCAAGTCCAATGAATGTCTCTTTTTGAAATCTGAGATTGATATTCCAGATAATATGGTACTCATGCGGGCTCCAAGGAAGCATGATACATACCTTCTTGACATGAATTCAAAAGACTCATCATCTACAGTCACCTGTCTTCTGTCTAAAGCTTCCTCCTCTAAGTCTTTCTTATGGCATCGTAGATTGGGCCACATTAATTTCAAAATCATAAACAAATTAGTTAAAAACAATCTTGTTAGGGGATTACCTTTAAAAGACTTTTCTATGGTTGAGAAATGCATGGTATGTACAAAAGGAAAACAACATAAGAAACCACACAAACCTAAAATTGAAAATAGCATTTCAAATCCCCTCGAGTTGTTACATACTGTTCTGTTTGGTCCAATCAGTGTTAAATTTATTGCTAAGAAATCTTTCTGCCTTGTGATTATAGATGATTATTCCAGATATTCATGGGTGAGATTTCTTGCTCACAAAGGAGAAGCTGCTGAAGAGCTGAAAAAGTTAATTCTTTTAATTGAAATGATAAGCAAGAGGAAGGTTATGGCGATCCAAAGTGACAACGGTACTGAATTCAGAAATCAGATATTTGATTCTTTTTGTGCTGCCAAAGGAATACTAAGACAATTAAGTGCTGCGAGGACCCCTCAACAGAATGGTGTGGCTGATCGAAAGAATCGCACCCTAATTGAAGCTGCACGTACAATGCTAATAGAATCCCCCTTACCCATCATCTTTTGGGCTGAGGTGGTGAATTGTGCTTCATATGTTCTCAACAGGGTATTGATAGTCAAGGATAATATGAAGACTCCATATGAATTATTTCACAAGAGAAAGTCCTTAATCGACTTCTTTCGACCATTCGGTTGCTCGTGCACCTTATTGAACACCCAAGCTCAGAAGACAAAATTTGGCGCCGTTTCTGATGTGTGTTATTTTGTAGGATATTATTCTTCATAAAAGGCTTATCGGGTATATAACAAGAGAACACGTATCATTCAAGAGTCATTTTATGTCGATTGGCAGGAATCTAATTCCTCTGATGTTCCTTCAGAACGAACTTGGTTCTTTGACTCCGATACGGTGTTTAAATCATTTAATCTTCTAATTTTCGATGATGATGCATCTATCTCCAATGCTACAACAAACATTATCCCTCCCGCTCCATTACCAGTTGAACCTATTGTCCTAACCGTCACAACAACAAATGATGCTACATCAGTTGATGTTGAATCTTCCATATCCTCGTTTGATCTCCCACCTCCACCTATGTCAACATCACTTCCCTCATCACCTTTACGTACCACATCCCAACCAACCTGTCCTATTTCTTCACCTCACTCTACCTCACCATCGTGTTCATCTCTTAACCATCCACCCACTCACATCCCACCCATGACTGCCGATTTCAAGACCTTGAAAGATCATCCTCATAATAACATAATTGGTTCTATCGCTGATGGAGTTTGGAAGCAGAGTTAATCTGGTTTGATTAATGTCTGCCTATTCTTTTGTTTTATATCTCAAATCGTTCCTAAAAACGTTCAAGCAGCTCTTCAGGATCCTTGCTGGGTTGAGTCAATGCAATTAGAATTGCAACAGTTTCGAAACGTCAAGGTGTGGACTTTGGTCGATCTTCCACCAAACAAGTGCTCCATTAGAACGAAATGGGTGTTTAAGAACAAACCTGATGGTCGGGGCATCATGGTATGAAACAAATCCAGACTAGTGGTCCAAGGCTTTGCTCAAGAAGAAGGGATTGACTACACCAAAGTGTTGCGCCTGTCGCCCGTCTAGAAGTTATCAGAATATTTTTGGCACATGCTGCTCACAAGTAATTTAAAGTCTATCAGATGGATGTTAAATGTGCATTCCTCTATGGCGACATTGATGAAGAGATATATGTGTGTCAACCACCAGGCTTTGAGGATCCATACTTTCCTGACAAAGTATACAAGCTGGATAGGTCTCTTTACGGTCTTCATCGGGCACCTCGAATCTGGTATGAGACATTAACACATTATCTCTTAAGCAATGGTTTTTCTCGAGGCACCATCGACATGACTTTATTCAAAAAGGAGGTAGATGGTGAGATGCTGATCGTGCAAGTCTACGTTGATGATATTATTTTTGGATCCACCAATCCATAATTATGTCGGGAGTTTGAAGAGGTTGCGCGAAGCCGATTTGAAATGAGAATGATAGGAGAGATGTGCTTTTTCCTCGGGTTACAAATCGAACAAAAGCCAGAGGGAATTCTCATTCATCAAGAAAAGTATATTAAAGAAATTTTGAAGAAATTTAAAATGGATGAAGATCCACCAATCCATGTTCATAATAGTCTTAGGTTCATATTTGTTCCCACAAACATGACCGACTACGGACATTTAGAATAATAAACATATTCATGGATGTAAACATGCTAAAAAAAACATAACTCAAAATATCATGAATATATAAAGGAGCTAAATTTCACAATTGATCCAAACTTTTAAATACTAAACTGATCAAATCCAATCACTAGAATATCAAAGTCCTAAGGCACAAGTATGACATTCATGCTTTGCCCTCGTAAGGAGCTTCGTGAGTGGATCCGCAATGTTTTGATCAATGTGAACTTTACGAATACATATCTTTCCTTTTTCAACTTCATCCCTTATGTAGTTGAATCTCCGCTCAGTGTGTCTAGTCTTTCGATACGCACGGGGTTCCTTGATTTGACCAATTGCACCCTCGTTATCACAAAAGACTTCTAGGGGGTCTTGAATGGTAGGGACTATATCGGCAATAAATTTGTTTATCCATGCAGCTTCCTGAGCTGCTAATGAGGCGGCTATGTATTCAGATTCTGTAGAGGACAATGCTACCACGTCCTGGTTTGAACTCTTCCAGGACACTGCTCCCCCATTCATAATGAAGACATACCCCAATTGTGATCGAGAATCATCTCGATCAGTTTGGAAACTGGGATTCGTGTAACCCTTTACAATGAATTCCTCTTCATCAGATCCGTATATCAGAAACATATCCTTAGTTCTCCTAAGGTATTTCAATATACTTTTAACAGCCATCCAGTGGCTATTACCTGCATTCTACTGATATCTGCTTGTCACGCTTAACGCGCATGACACGTTCGGTCTAGTGCATATCATCGCATACATGGTGGATCCTATAGCAGATGCATATGGGATGTCCTTCATTCGATCTTGCTCATCCTTTGAGCTTGGACATTGAGATGTACTCAATATTGTCCCTCTTTGAATAGGTACCATACCTTTCTTAGAGTTTTCCATCTTGAACCTTTTCAAGATTTTATCAATATATGCACTTTGGTTTAAACCTATTAACCGCCTTGATATATCCCTATAGATCTTTATTCCCAAAATATAGGCGGCTTCACCAAGATCTTTCATGGAAAAACAACTTCTAAGCCAGGTTTTAACACCTTCCATGGTTGGCATATCATTTCCAAATAGTAGTATGTCATCAATATACAACACTAAAAATGTAATTATGCTCCCACTAGCCTTCTTATATACACAAGCCTCGTCAGCGTTCTTGATGAAACCAAATTTCTTGATCTCTTCATCAAAACGTTGATTCCAACTTCTCAATGCTTGTTTCAATCCATAGATTGATCTCTTTAACTTGCATACTTTATTAGGATGTTGTTGTGCCACCCCGTAATTTCAGGTTAACACTATTCAAACCGTTTTCGTTATCATTGTCACATACTCGTTATTACCCGAAACGTATACAAGCACCGCCACCGACATCGTTAAATAAATTATGATAAAATACTAACACGGGTGTTTGTAGAGGATTCAAATAAACTGGATTACTTAAGGAATCCTCTTAATTAACATAGCTCGCCCATCTACGTCGTTATCAACCAAAACAAATTCGGGAACTCGGGGGCTAAGTGCGAGGACTAAACATGATAAATTGTCAAACTAGGGCTGGGTATATAAACCCCTTACCAGTCCTTATTTTCATTTGACTCCCAATTCTTCCATCTTCTTCACTTTCTTCCTCTACACCTTTCTACCACCTACTAGCACCACGAACCGCCTCGTTTAAGCTCGATTTCGCCAGCTAAACCACGCAAAAGAGATAGCATGATCCTAACAGGTAGGCGACCTTGGTCGTCCATTTTATTGCTCGTTTCCCTGCTGCAAACCTGGGGTTCGGGTGTTCGGGTTCAACCCGAATGCATGTGGTCGTGGGGTGTGTGTGAGGTCAATCAGCATGTGCATTTTACTTAGATATGTTAGGAAAGTGTTTCTGGAAGTCCCTGATGTGTGAAAACCATGCACGGAACAGCCGAAGGCTGATCAGCCCCGACAGCAGTCGTGATCTGGTGCAGTTCGCGACTGTGCCAGTCGTGCGACTGAGCCGTACGACTGGGCGTGTCGTGCGACTGAGTGGTGCGACTAGGTGAGTCGTGCGCGTGAGTCCAGATGTATGGGCTTGTCGTACGACTGAATGCATGCGATTGAGAGTGTGTGCGATTGAGTCAATCGGATGAATGTGTGCGACTGAGTATCACACGACTGAAGGTCCAATCGTACGAATGAAGGTTCAGTCATGCGATTGGTTGTTGAGTCGTGCGAATGGGTGATGTGTGGTATGACTGAATGCTAAGTCGTACGAGTGAGGGTTCAATCATATGAGTGAGGTTGATTCGTACGATTGAAGGTCCATTCGTGTGAATGAAGTGTCCAGTCATGCGTCTAGCGTTGATATGCGATTGGAGTCATTGTGAGTGAATTCTCCATGTGTGCGGTGTGCCTATCGTGTAATGATATGGTAACAATCAATAAAGTGTCATTTCTTGACCACAAAGATTAAAGTCAACGCAATCAACAAGCACATACTTTTTCAACATAAAATAACCTAACCATTTACAAATATCAACAACCCATTTAGGAATCTACATAAAGTCTGATACGTGTATGCCTGCTTGTGTGTGTCACCCACGACCGAACCAATGCGACCCGACCCGACTAAACATGTCTATTAGCGCTAAACATAACATTAACGCTTAACATAACTGTCAATAGGTGTTTGACAGCTCATCGTAAACAACACTTGGGAGACTTTCATCCTACACACTTACTACATCATCTGTGAGTCTTCACAGCCCCTATTTTACTCTCTTTCCTTTTTGGGGGAGAAAACATGCAAACAGATTTACATAAGTGGTTGTAGTATTATTGATATCGCTTGTTACGTTAGTGCAAACACACATAACAGTCCTGACACTCTCGAACCGTTAGTAATGAGATTAGCGAGGTAATTCTGAGTAGTACTACTGGGTCTGACAAACCCCGCCCGGGCTAGTCGTGCTAGCTTGATTGGAGGTCAAACAGGTGCTTTATTGACCTAACATTTGTCACTGTCTGGTGAGACGTGACGGGGATACAACAAACATATAGGACGTAAACAGTCAGCTTCGGTTCGAAACACTAAGTAACATGAACAAAGGCTAGCTACCTAACGATATGCTTTATATACTAAACCATTGAATCGCTTACGAACACATTTCTTGTTGATTAAACCTGTGGACTCACCAACTTTATGTTGACACATTTTAGCATGTTTTCTCAGGTCACAGGAACGCATAAGCTCATGATGCACGCTACAGGAAACGCACTCAGGACATGCATTCATCTACTTTATTTCCTGCATTGAACATTTTGTCAAGACTTGGCTCTTGTAACTGTCATGTAATGGATTGGCAAATTATGTACACGCTTCCGCACTGTTGTAAACTTTGTTTATGTTCTTTTGAATGAAGTCAAATGTTTATTTTAAATTCATATAGTGTCGTTCGATATAACTGTGTCTGAGATCCTGGTATGTCACACGCCTAACGGTAAAACCCCGTTCGTGGAAATTGAGGGTGTGACAGATTGGTATCAGAGCCACAGGTTATAGAGAACTAGGATTGCATTGCATCTAGACTATAGCCTTAGACACAACACTAGTATAGCACAGACACTTTTACATGATTACAACTGTTGTGCGAACAACCTTCTGGTGTACTAACATTACACTGCTGAGCAAACATAACATTATCGGTATGACACGCGTATCATTACCGACTGACAGAGGGGCGGAGAATCCTGCTCGCTCACTACCAACGTTTACACTTGATCCTTCACTCTCAGAGTGGAGGCAACGACGAATTGAACCAAACATTACCACGTTGGAACACGAAACTTTTTCCTAACACACCCGACAAGCTTAACGATGACAAACAAAAAGAACAACACCTCACTCTTCCAACTCTCTCACACTTGTTACCATTCCTAACATATCCTATACTCTACACTAGTCTGAGCAGTAAATGATGGACAACTAAGATATTCAAGTCTATTAGAGAATCGGACTTAGACATTCAAACACCTAGAACTTCGAAGGGAAAAAGGCCAAATTGTCTTGATTCTCGTTATTATCTTAACCGAATCTCTTGTACAACCTTAGTACAACCTTAGTTATTTGACTCTTGTTGTAAAGAATATATCTTTGATGCTTCTATCATTGATAATACTCGGTAATGGACAAGGTATGTTATCTCGAATAGGGGGAACCATGTGTGACCATGCAAAGCAAATTAGAATCACGGATGCACATGTAATTGTAAATTTGTGGTGCATGAGAATTCTGGCAACTCCATTGGGTGATAACGGTTATGATCAGTACAAATTCTCAATTCCATACTTGGAGGCATGAGGCCTCGGATCCTCATAAAGCCTTACTATCGATATGCAAACAAACCCTTCATTCTTACTAGCATGATACAATTTATTATTGTCAATAATTATTATTCGGTTATTGATTAATATGTGTTGTGAATTGAAGAAATCATGTCTGGAAGAAGAGCTGGACGCTCGGGTGGACGAGGAAATATCACCCTGACTCAAGCCGAGTTGAATGCTATCATCAATGAGCGTGTGGCTGATGCGCTTGCAGCCTATGAACAGGCCCGCAATCAGGACCAGAACGACCAGAATCTGAATCAAGGAGGTCCAATAGTTTGTACCTTCAAGATGTTTATGGATTGCAAGCCTCATTCTTTCAGCGGTTCTAAGGGTGCTGTCACAATGCTTCGCTGGCTGGAGAAGCTCGAGTCAGTGTTCGCCATGTGCAACTGTCCTGCTGGAAGTCGTGTCAAGTACGCCTCCGGCACACTGGAAGGACCAGCCCTGACGTGGTGGAACTCACAAGTCTAAACCTTAGGGCTTGGTGCTGCTAATGGTATGCCATGGGATGACTTCAAGATTCTGATGAAAGAAGAGTACTGCCCCAGGAGCGAAGTCCAGAAACTGGAAGCAGAGTTTTAGAATTTAAAGATGAGTGGTTTTGACATTGAGGAATACACGACTCGTTCACACGAGTTGGCTACTTTATGTCCTCAGATGGTGACCCTGGCCAACAAACGGATTGAAAAGTACATTGATGGTCTAGCTCCTCAAATCCAAGCTAGTGTTATGGCTGCTGATCCTGTCACTATTCAGCAGGCTATCAGACTGGCTCACAAACTCACTGACCAGGCAGTGGCATAGGGCACCTTGCCTAAACGTGGCGCTACTTCTGGTTTATCTGATCACAAAAGGAAATGGGATGGTAACAACAGCAAGTCTTCAAGCTCCAACAATACCCAGTAACAACAGACCAAAAAGTTTGACCCATCAAGAAGCTTCACCAACAACGATCAGAACAACAACAACAACAACTATGGTCAGCGATCGAGCAGCTACGCAGGCAAGTATCCTAGGTGTAACCGGTGCAACTTCCATCATCAAGGCCCATGTGATCGACTCCGTTGTCAGAGGTGTGGAAAGATGGGTCACGCAACTAAAGACTGCAGGGGTGAACTCATGACTCAGCAACAACCCCAACAACAACGCCAGGGCGGAGTGACTAGAGGCTGCTATAAGTGTGGTAAGGAGGGTCACTACATGAAAGATTGCCCACAACTGAAAGGTGGAAACCAGGGCAACAATGGAGGAAATGCTAAAGGTCGTGCTTTTGTGATTGGTTCTGGCGAGGCAAGGGATGATCAGAATGTGGTTACTAGTACGTTTCCCCTGAATGGTTGTTTTGCTTCTATACTATTTGATACTAGAACTGACAAGAGTTTTGTTTCCAACAAGTTCATTAAGTTCTTAGATGTAACCTTAGCTGATGTGGAGCCTAGTTACACTGTAGAATTAGCGGACGGAAAACTAATCGAGGCAACTCACGTCATTAAGGGATGCAAGCTAGGATTATGTTATCATGAGTAAGATATAGATCTGATGCTTGTCACACTTGGTAGTTTCGATGTAGTTGTTGGAATGGACTGGTTGTCCAAGACTCAAGCTGAGATCATCTGTGGTGAGAAAATCGTTCGCATACCACTTCCTAGTGGTGAAATTTTATCAGTTAAGGGCAAAAGGAGTGGCATGGTCTCTGGAATCATCTCCTACATGAAAGCTCAGAAGAGTTTCCTTAAGGGTCATACCGCCTTCCTTGCTATGGTCACTGAAAAAGAAACCGAGGAAAAGAAAATTGAAGACATCCTTGTTGTACGTGATTATCCTGAGGTTTTCCCTGAAGACCTACCCGGTCTCCTACCGCATCGCCAAGTCGAGTTCCAAATTGATTTGGTACCGGGAGCCGCCCCTATCGCCAGAGCACCATACAGATTAGCTCCAAGGGAACTGCAAGAGCTGTCTACGCAATTGCAGGAACTATTAGATAAAGGATTTATCAGACCTAGCTCATCACCGTGGGAAGCCCCAGTTCTGTTTGTTAAGAAGAAGGACAAAACTTTCCGCATGTGTATCGATTACAGAGAATTGAACAAAGCAACGATTAAGAATCGTTATCCTCTCCCGCGCATTGATGATCTGTTTGATCAACTACAAGGGTCGAGTTTCTATTCCAAGATACACCTAAGATTGGGTTATCATCAACTAAGGATTCGAGAAGAAGACATTTCAAAGACCGCTTTTAGAACGAGGTATGGCCACTACGAGTTTTTGGTTATGCCATTCGGGTTGACCAACGCACCAACGGTTTTCATGGACCTAATGAACCGAGTGTGCAAACCCTATCTGGACAAGTTCGTCATTGTCTTCATCAATGACATCCTTATTTACTCAAAGAATAAGGAAGAACACGAGGAGCACCTTAGACTGATTCTGGAACTGTTGAGACGAGAACAATTGTATGCAAAATTTTCAAAGTGCGACTTCTGGATACGAGAGGTCCATTTCTTGGGTCATGTGGTCAATGAGAATGGGATACACGTTGACCCGGAAATGATAGAAGCTATCAAGAACTGGGCTACGCCTAAGACTCGGACTGAGGTACGACAGTTTCTCAGGTTGGCTGGCTATTATCGACGGTTCATCGAAGGGTTCTCAAGGATTGCTCAACCTCTCACCGTATTAACTCATAAAGGCACTACGTACGATTGGGGTGATAAACAAGAATCTGCATTCCAGGTCATGAAGCAGAAACTCTGTACCGCACCGATTCTATCCCTGCCTGAGGGAACCGATGATTTTGTAGTTTACTGTGATGCTTCTATACAAGGCCTCGGTTGCGTGCTAATGCAACGCAATAAGGTGATTGCCTATGCATCCCGAAAATTGAAGATACACGAGAAAAACTACACGACACACGACCTAGAGCTTGGAGCAGTCGTGTTTGCACTCAAGATATGGAGACACTACTTGTACGGTACCAAGTGCACCATCTACACCGATCACAAGAGTCTCCAGCACATCTTTTAACACAAGGAGCGGAACATGAGACAACGTCGTTGGGTCGAGTTGTTGAACGACTACGACTGTGCAATCAAGTACCATCCTTGCAAGGCTAATGTAGTAGAAGATGCCTTAAGCCAAAAGGAGACACCAAAGCCAAGACGAGTTCGAGCATTACAACTCACCATTCACACCGGTTTACCCGATCAGATCCGCAATGCTCAACTTGAGGCATTAAAAGACGAGAACCTGAAAGCCGAATTGCTACGATGCATGGAGAAGCAACTAGAAACCAAATCTGACGGAATCCGTTATTTCATGGACCGAACATTGGTCCCTCTGTATGGAGACCTACAAGAACTAGTGATGGACGAAGCTCACAAGTCATGGTATTCTCTTCATCCGGGTTCAGACAAGATGTATCACGATCTCAAGGTCCTTTACTGGTGGCCGAATATGAAAGCTGACATTGCCACATATGTAAGCAGATGTTTAACCTGTTCTAAGGTTAAGGTGGAGTATCAACGACTATCTGGTTTACTCCAACAGCCAGAAATACCGGTATGGAAGTGGGAGCAGATATCTATGGACTTTATCATGAAACTTCCTCGGACTCCCAGCTGATGCGATACCATTTGGGTAATTGTAGATCGTTTGACGAAGTCCGCACATTTTTGGAAATCCGGGAGACTGACCGCATGGATAAGTTGACTCGTATCTACCTAAGGGAAATAGTCTCTCGGCACGGTGTGCCAATTTCCATCATCTCTGATCGTGACGCTCGATTCACCTCACACTTCTGGCAATCTTTACAACGAGCACTAGGAACGCGGCTGGATATGAGCACCGCGTACCACCCCCAAACTGATGGCCAAAGTGAGCGTACGATCCAGACTTTAGAAGACATGTTACGTGCCTGCGTCATAGATTTCGGCAGCAGTTGGGAAACTCACTTACCGCTAGTTGAGTTTTCTTACAAGAATAGCTATCACACATCGATCAAAGCTGCTCCATTTGAGGCATTTTATGGGCGTAAGTGCTGATCACCTATCTGTTGGGCAGAAGTTGGGGAAAGTCAACTCACTGGCCCTGAACTTGTGCACGAGACGACCGAGAAGATCGTGCAGATTCGTAACCGTATGGCAGCAGCACGTGACCGACAGAAGAGTTATGCTGATAAGCGTCATCGGCCGTTGGAATTTCAAATAGGTGACAAGGTGCTTCTGAAAGTGTCACCATGGAAAGGCGTGATTCGTTTCGGAAAACGTGGGAAACTAAGCCCTAGATACGTGGGACCGTTTGAGATTATCAAACGGGTAGGCCCCGTGGCCTATCAGCTGAACCTACCCGAAGAACTCCGTGGGGTACACGATGTGTTCCATGTTTCCAACTTGAGGAAATTCCTGGCAGACAAGACTCTCGTCGTTCCGATAGACGAGATACATGTTGACGAACAACTACGTTTCATTGAGGAGCCAGTGGAAGTCATGGACCGAGAGGTCAAGATGCTCAAACATAGTCATATCCCTATCGTCAAAGTCTTTTGGAACTCAAAGCGTGGACCAGAGTTTACCTGGGAACGCGAGGATCGGATGAAGAAGAAGTACCCGCAACTGTTCCAGAATCGGGCATCAACCTCTTAAGATACGCAGAAGCTCTGTTCAACATACGTTACAAACCGTTGAGCCTTGTATCCCCTGTTGAACCTCGTAACATGATGTACTAATTTTCAGGATGAAAATTCCTACAACAAGGGATGATGTGACACCCCGTAATTTCAGGTTAACACTATTCAAACCGTTGTCGTTATCATTGTCACATACTCGTTATTACCCGAAACGTATACAACCACCGCCATCGACATCGTTAAATAAATTATGATAAAATACTAACACGGGTGTTTGTAGAGGATTCAAATAAACGGATTACTTAAGGAATCCTCTTAATTAACATAGCTCGCCCATCTACGTCGTTATCAACCGAAACAAATTTGGGAACTCGGGGGCTAAGTGCGAGGACTAAACGTGACAAATTGCCAAACTAGGGCTAGGTATATAAACCCCTTACCAGCCTTATTTTCATTTGACTCCCAATTCTTCCATCTTCTTCACTTTCTTCCTTTACACCTTTCTACCACCTACTAGCACCACGAACCGCCTCGTTTGAGCTCGATTTCGCCAGCTAAACCACGCAAAAGCTGAGATAGCACGATCCTAACAGGTAGGTGACCTTGGTCGTCCATTTTATTGCTCGTTTCCCTGCTGCAAACCTGGGGTTCGGGTGTTCGGGTTCAACCCGAATGCATGTCGTCATGGGGGTGTGTGTGAGGTCAATCAGCATGTGCATTTTACTTAGATATGTTAGGAAAGTGTTTATGGAAGTCCCTAATGTGTGAAAACCGTGCACGGAACAGCCGAAGGCTGATCAGCCCCGACAGCAGTCGCGATCTGGTGCAGTTAGCGACTGTGCCAGTCGTGCAACTGAGCCATACGACTTGGCATGTCGTGCGACTGAGTGGTGCGACTGGGTGAGTCATGCGGCTGAGTCCAGACGTATGGGCTTGTCGTACGACTGAATGCATACGATTGAGAGTGTGTACGATTGAGTCAATCGGATGAATGTGTGCGACTGAGTATCACACGACTGAAGGTCCAATCGTACGAATGAAGGTTCAGTCGTGCGATTGGCTGTTGAGTCGTGCGAATTGGTGATGTGGGGTATGACTGAATGCTAAGTCGTACGAGTGAGGGTTCAATCATACGAGTGAGGTTGACTCATACGATTTATGGCCCATTCGTACGAATGAAGTGTCCAGTCGTGTGTCTAGCCTTGATATGCGATTGGAGTCATTGTGATTGAATTCTCCTTGTGTGTGGTGTGCCTATCGTGTGATGATATGGTAACAGTCAATAAAGTGTCATTTCTTGACCATAAAGATTAAAGTCAACGTAATCAACAAGCACATACTTTTTCAACATAAAATAACCTAACCATTTACAAATATCGACAACCCATTTGGGAATCTACATAAAGTCTTATACGTGTATGCCCGCTTGTGTGTCTCACCCATGACCAAACCAATGCGACCCAACCCGACTAAACATGTCTATTAACGCTAAACACAACATTAACGCTTAACATAACTGTCAATAGGTGTTTGACAGCTCATCGTAAAGAACACTTGGGAGACTTTCATCCTACACACTTACTACATCATCTGTGAGTCTTCACGGCCCCTATTTTACTCACTTTCCTTTTTGGGGAGAAAACATGCAAACAGATTTACATAAATGGTTGTAGTATTATTGATATCGCTTGTTACGTTAGTGCAAGCACACATAACAGTCCTGACACTCTCGAACCGTTAGTAATGAGATTAGCGAGTTAATTCTGAGTAGTACTACTGGGTCTGACAAACCCCGCCAGGGCTAGTCACGCTAGCTTCATTGGAGGTCAAACGGGTGCTTTATTGACCTAACATTTGTCACTGTCTGGTGAGACATGATGGGGATACAACAAACATATAGGACGTAAATAGTCAGCTTCGGTTCGAAACGCTAAGTAACATGAACATAGGCTAGCTACCTAACGATATGCTTTATATACTAAACCATTGAAACGCTTACGAACACATTTCTTGTTGAGTAAACCTGTGGACTCACCAACTTTATGTTGACACATTTTAGCATGTTTTCTCAGGTCACAGGAACGAATAAGCTCATGATGCACGCTACAGGAAACGCACTCAGGACATGCATTCATCTACTTTATTTTCTGCATTGAACATTTTGTCTAGACTTGGCTCTTGTAACTGTCATGTAATGGACTTACAACTTATGTACACACTTCCGCACTGTTGTAAACTTTGTTTATGTTCTTTTGAATGAAGTCAAATGTTTATTTTAAATTCATATAGTGTCGTTCGATATAACTGTGTCTGAGATCCTGGTATGTCACACGCCTAACGGTAAAACCCCGTTCGTGGAAATTGAGGGTGTGACAGTCGTGGATTGACAAAACCATCACGCTGAACCATATGGACAGTCTCTTCGAGATGTCCATTAAGAAAAGCGGTTTTGACGTCCATTTTCCAAATCTCATAGTCATAATGTGCAGCTATGGCAAATAATATCCTAATTGACTTTAGCATTGCCACAAGGGAGAAGGTTTTATCATAATCAACCCCTTGAGTTTGAGTGAAACCTTTTGCTACAAGTCTTGCTTTTTAAGTATCCAACTTTCCATGCATATCTGTTTTCTTCTTGAAGACCCACTTGTATCCAACCAGTTTGGAGTTAAGTGGAGGGTCAACCAATTCCCAAACTTGGTTGTCATACATGGATTGCATCTCTGCATTCATGGCTTCCAGCCATTTGTCACGATCCGAATTGGACATTGCATCATGGTATGTAGTTGGCTCATCGGAGTCAACCACGTAGCATCTATTCATGAAAAATCCATATCTTTCAGGAGGAATGCTAACTCTACCAGATCTGCGAACGTTTTATTTGTATTGATCAACCTCTTGATCATCATCAACAACCTCTTATTCATTGCTAGTGTCAACCAAACGTGTATCGGCTTGTGGATCTTGATCCTCATCAAATTGTACTATTCTATACGGCATTCCTTCCATAAGGAACTTAGCTTCCAAGAACTCTGCCTTTCAAGCAATAAATACCTTTTGCACTGTTGGATCAAAGAAATAGTATCCTATACAGTCTTTGGGATATCTAACAAATATACACTTAGTCGAATGACTTTCCAACTTGTTTTGGGTGTTTAGCTTAACATAAGCTTCACAACCCCATACTTTTAAATATGATAGTGATGGAACTCTTCTATGCCATATTTGAAAAGGTGTCGAATCCACTTTCTTGGTCGGGGCCATATTCAAAATACAAGCCGCGGAGAGCAATACGAAACCCCAGAATGATAGAGGTAGTGAGCTTATAGCCATCATAGATGGAACCATATACAATAGGGTTCGGTTTCTTCTTTCAGACACACCATTATGTTATGGTGTTCCGGGTGGAATAAGTTGTGAGACGATCCCATAACTTCTTAGATGATCCAAAAAAGCCTCACTAAGGTATTCACCTCCTTTATCTGAACGAAGAACTTTGATAGATTTGTTGAGTTGATTTTCTAGTTCATTCTTGAAGATTTTAAACATTTCAAAAGCTTAATATTTATGTGTCATCAAGTACACATAACCATAGCGATTGTAATCGTTGGTAAAGGTAATGAAGTATCTTTCACCATTTCTTGTCATTATCATAAAAGGACCACATACATCCGAATGTATGATTCCCAATAAATCTTTTGCCCTCTCGTTAGTACCAGTAAAGGGCAACTTGGTCATCTTACCTTGTAAACAAGATTCACACTTATCAAATGAACCATTTTCAATTGTTTTCAAAAGACCATTCTTTTGAAGTCTTTGAATCCGATTCTTGTTTATGTGACCAAGACGACAATGCCAAATATATGAATCACTTAAACCCATTTTAAGTTTCTTGGTGCTTGTTTGGTATAATGAGTTATTAAAGGACAAATCATCATGAACCAATTCATAGATACCATTAAAAGGCATAGCCTTAAAATAAAATACATCATCCATACAAACATAAATACCGTTGTTTACAAACTTTAATTCATAACCACATTGTTTTAAAAGGGAAACAAAAATTATGTTCCTAGTCAAACTAGTAGTATACAAAATATTTTTAAGAACAACATCCAAACCATTTGAAAGTTTCTAAATATAGTCTCCTTGGGCTTTGACATCAAGTTTTTCTCCATTGCCCATGTAGAGACTTGTGTCTCCCTTCTTGAAGTGCTTATTTCTTTTGAACCCCTGCAACAAACTGCAAATATGAGTTCCACATCCGGTATCCAATACCCATGTGTTTGAAGAAATAACATTTAAACCAATATGAATCATGAAAGTTGTACCTGAGGTTTGCCCAGCATCCCTCTTGTTTCTCAACTATTTAAGATAGGTTGGATAATTCCTTTTCCAATGTCCTATCTCACCACACTCAAAGCATGAAGCGTTACCTTAGGCTTTTTAAGCTTAGGCTTTGGAGGTTCTGCTTTCGCCTTTCCCTTCCCTTTGCCTTTGATGTACCCCTTTCCTCTGGCAACATTTGCCTTTGGATCGGGGAATGGCCTTTTCTTATAGACTCCCTCATTGATCGAGAGAACATGTAGAACCTTTCTACCCATCCCTGCCTCGGCTATTTTGAGCATTGCGTGAAGCTCACCAATGCTCTTGTCCCACCCGTTCATATTGTAATTCATTATGAACATCTCAAACTTTTTAGTTAGGCCATTAAGGATCAAATCCGTGGCCAACTCCTTTGAGACGGGATAGTTAAGCCTGTCGAGGAGATCAATATGGCTTTTCATCTTAAGTACATAAGATGATACCGATTGGGTTTCTTCCATGCTACATGCATGAAGCGCTCGAACAGTTTCGAAGCGCTCTACCCTAGCTTGTTGAAGGAACATTTCCTTCAACTGGGTAATCATGTCATATGTCCCATGATGCTACAAATCCTTTTGGAGCTCGAGAATCATAGTTCCCAACATGAGGCAGGAAACCTGCATGGAATCCTTAGTGTACTGAAGCCAATCGTTATAGGCCACAACATCTTCGGGGTCGGGTTGGTCAGGAATGGGATCGTCAAGGACATAGGCCTTTTTCTCTTGCTTGATAACAATTCTCAAGTTTCGAAACCAGTCCATAAAGTTATTATGGTTAAGACGATCCCTCTCTAAGATAGTTCTCAGTGATAGGGTATGGATGGTCGGGGTGGTAGCATTATTGTTTGCGGCCCATTCTATAATAATTAACAAAGTTCATATTAGTATTTCTGAAATATTAAATTTTAATTATTAATACCCTTTTATGTCTTATAGACAATTAATAATCAAAACCTAGAATCTAACGTTACATTTAAATGATGGTTAGGTGACCTTTATCCCATTATTTAAATTAACTAGGTAGTCAACACTTGACAATTGCAACCTTTTGCAACTTCTAGCCTTATGGGATCGGTTAAACATCTTATGTTTAGTTGGCATGTTTAATCCCGTCAACACCATTATACACCATGCTTTGGTGACCCTATGCACATGGTTTCCAATTCAGGTCGTCCTACTTACACACACGTGTGAGTTTACACAAACAAGTGGTTAGGTGACTTTTATCCCACAAATACGTTAAGCCCACCTCAAACACACAAGTTCCCAAAAAGTGGTTTGGTGACCTTTATCCCATAAATAGTTCTCAAGTGATTTGAGTGTCGTGTAAAAGGATGGTGTTAAACTTGTTTCCAAAGGGATTTTAGTTTTCATTAATTCTAGTTTTTGAAAACTCTATGTACCTTGTATTCGCATGCTTTCAAATACATGGTACCCTACGGTCCTTTTTAATAAATACTCTTTTATTTTGAAATTATTAATCGCTTTAATAACCTTTTATTAACATATTAATGATTAAGAACCATGAATATTTATCTTGTTATGATTATATATTTAGATTGTTAAGCATATCCACATATCAAACAATCAACATAAAATGGATAATCAATGAAGCATATTCAAACATCCACATGTGCTAACCATAGCCACTTAGGTGACCACACTTGTTTGCCATCACAAGTGTGGTCATTTGGTCTTTTCTAAGGGTTAATCACAACACATAAGATAGGATCTTCAAAGACCCCCACTTGAAGTTGCATCCAAATGCTTCAAGTCCTTCTCTTCGTGCCTTCCTTTTGTGCTTCGAACTTGTGCATCTTATTTTACAAAATTTATATCCTAATACAAATTTTCTAATAAAAGAAAATGCACCTAATATATTTATTACGTCACCATTGAATGAATAAATAAATTATAACCATATACAAGCACAAAAGAATAAATAATACAACCCATAATGAATGAAATCAACCAAAACCAAACATTCATCTAAAACCAAAGCAACACAAGGTCAAGGCTAGGTTATACACCAATATTAAACAAAACATTCAACATTCAAGAACCAAAATAAATCCCCATTTAACCCCAAATTTTCAGCCAACATAAACCTAGAATTTAGGGTTTTTGTCCAAACAAAATAATCAACCATTTGACATCTATCTTTCAAGGTTTAATCACAAGCATGTATGATATAACCTTGAAAGATTTGGGGATTCATTATATCATCACAAAACAGCCACTATTAGGTTGTTTAAGTCCTATAAAAACAATTTTACAAGCACTTTAGAAGCTAGTTTTCCACATATCCGGCTCTAGATGACAATGTTGGGTTTGTTAGACACCTTATCAAAGTTGTTTAACCTTTTAAACATGAAAACGTAGTGGAAACAAAGCTAAATAATATGTTTTAAAACTGAAATTTAAGGCATATTATTTATCATCAACAAACCCAAGAACAAAGGATCATATATATGTGAAAGAACTAGCTATCAAGCATAAATAACAACCAAATATCAAACTCATGAAACTACCTTTCTTGGGCTGCCAAAATCATGAGAAAGAGGAAGGGGATGAGGTTCTTGAATGGCCCAAACACCAAGGAAGATGTTCTCAAGCTTGCATACCCACAAGCATCAAGCAAACACCTTGGTTACTAGGATTTGAACACCAAAATAGAGAGAGTTTTGGTCTTTTGCATGTAAGAGAGATAGAGTTAGGTGGAGTGTTTCACTAGTTAATTGTTTAGTCAACTTCCAAGACCACAAATGAACTAAAAGAGCCCCTTAAAGGGGCGGCCGCATTTGTGTTTTAAAATGGGGTTTCCCCCCATTTTAATCTTTAAATAAATTGTAACTAGTTTACTTAATAAGTTATGTAATTACCCATTTAATTATATAACTCATACACAATATATTATTTGATGTTATATAACCAACTTAAATAACATTACAAATAATACCCATGAAGAAAATATCCTTATAAGTTGTTCCATCTCATATATAATTTATTTAGAAAACCTATTTTCTAAATTGGTATAATTATTTAATTACATGATCATATCATCAATTAAATATTTATTGGTTTTTGCTAAGCTTGTTTTTGGGTATGACCCGACATGGATCATAACGTACTAACCACATTAATGTTCTATGTGTATTGGGCATAAATTATCCAACAACATAAATGTTAGATCCGTTCATAACAGATAACAATTTAATTGAACTGATTTTGACCAACTGGTTCAATCGTGTGATTGGACCATACAACTGAGTTTAGTCGTATGATTGAGCATGCAACTGACTTTAGTCGTATGCTATACCAATGCGGTTGAGTCAGTCATGCGACTGAGTCACCAAATGATTCAATCGTGCGATTTAATCATACGTTTGGCTCAATAGTGCGACTGAATCATACGTTTGGCTCAATCATGCAACTGAAGTTAATCAGCCTGTTCATTCGCATCTTGCACCATTCGAACCAATAAATTTGAACCTTCATCAAAACGTTAAATTAGACTTCAAGTTCAAATTCATTAGGTTCACAAGGACTCAAAATAGCACTTAATGTCATTAAAATCAACTTTAGTGTCCATTTAAGTGGCCTATTTTAGGTTATTAATCCCGATTATTTGTTTTATCCATTTCGATCGGTTAAGTTCGATTAAATTGTTTATTTGTCTCGATTTGGTCCGCAAAGTACCTGAAGATGAACACTATATGGTCAGAAATTGAATCGGAGAGTAATCCTAAATATTGGAAATTTGGGCAGAGTGTCTGGGTAATGGGCGTTTTTTGATAATTTTGAAGTGCGTAGGGTTTACGAATGACTGAGTCTCCTTTTATACTATTTTGGATTTCAGTCGTGCGACTGGACCCATGCGCATGCCTCAATCATGCGACTGGAACCATGCGCATGACTCAATCATGCGACTGTGGTTCAGTCCGGTGACTGACTCAGACTTGTTCATTCAGTCGTGTGATTGGTTCATTCTTATAATCCAATCGCATGGTTTGCCCCATACTTATGGTCCATTCGCGTGATTAGCTCATACTTATGGTCCAATCGTGCGACTAGTCGATACTTATGGTCCAATCGTGCGATTGGTCCATACTTATGGTTCAATCGTGCGATTGGCTCATACTTATGAGTTTGACTTCATCCATTTCCACACACTCAAATTTAACTTTTGATAAATAAACGTTATGACCGATGACCATCTCAGACATGATTTTTTAACAGAAATCATTTGATCACCTCAGACGTGATCCTTTTAAATTAGAACAGTTTGATCACCTCAGACGTGATCCTTTTAATTGACATAGTTTGGACACCTCAGACGTGAACCTTTTAATTTTCAAAACTTGATCATCTCAGACATGATCCTTTTAAATTCACACAAGTTTGGTCAACTCAGACGTGACCCTTTTGATTTCATGATTCACAGAGTTCATCTAGTTACATAGTCCGACATTGACACCAAATTGATAGATAAAACAGAAAAAACTTGACTTGAAATAAAACAAAACATATTCTTGTGGTTTTGTTTGAGGTGGGTTGAAAACATTTTAATTTTCCTTAAAAGATTTCTCCCCCTAAACAGAATAACATCAAGCATTTACATCTTATCTGGAAGGACTCTTATGGAATCATACAGGCATAAACATCATCATTTAGGACCCTTTTCATATGCTTGTTTAACTTATTCTTGTTTGTCTGAGAGTCAAACGCACTTATATGAAATCATACTAGAACTTTAAGAAGCACATACTGACCACATCAATCTTATATGTGTCTTGAAAACCTACTTACATCTAACCACTTTGTAGTTAAGAGGTGGTACAACCATGTCCCATACTTGGTTCTCATACATGGATTGCATCTCAACGTTCATGGCTTAAATCCATTTGTCACATTCCAAATTGGACATTGCATCACGGTATGTGGTTGATTCAGTGGAATCTACCACATAGCATACATCTACAAAAAATCCATATCTTTTAGGTGGATTACTAGTTCTACCAGATCTGCGAACATTTTGTGTGTATTGATCAACCATTTGATCATACTCAACATCTTCATGTTGAGTGCTAGTGTCAACCAAACGTGTATCGGGTTATGGGTCTTGATCCTCTCAAGATCCACTGTTCTACTGCTAGCTCCTTCCATAAGGAACTAGCTTCTATGAACTCAGCCTTCTTGGCAACAAGCTCCTTTTGTTCAAATGGATCATAGAAACAATATCCCATAGAATCTATAGGATATCCAATAAAGATACACTTAGTGGAATGGCTTTCTAACTTGTTTGAGGTGGGAGTCTTAACATAAGCCTCACATCCCCACACCTTTAAATATGATAGAGATGGAACCCTTCCGTGCCATATTTCAAAAGGTGTCATTTCCACTTTCTTGGTTGGACACACCATTATGTTGTGGTGTTCCAGGTGGAGATAGTTGTGAGACAATCCCACAACTTCTAAGATAATCTCTAAAAGCATCACTTAGGTATTCACCTCCTCTATCGGTGCAGAGAATTTTTATTGACTTGTTAAGTTGATTTTCTACTTCATTCTGGAAGGTTGTGAACATTTCAAAAGCTTCATCTTTGTGTCTTAACAAGTACACATACCCATATCGACTATAGTCATCGGTAAAGGTAATGTAGTATCTTTCCTTGTACCTAGTCATTGACTTAAAAGGACAACATACATCCGAATGTATGATACCTAATAAATCTTTTGCCCTTTCGGTTTTGCCACTAAAGGGTGCCTTAGTCATTTTGCCTTGTAAACAATATTCACATACATCAAATTAATCATAATCACTTGCTTTTAAAAGACCGATCTTTTGAAGTGTTTGTATGCGCTTCTTGTTTATATGACCAAGACGGCAATGCCAAAGATAGGTGTCACTCAAATCCAATTTGAGCTTCCTGGTGGTGGTTTGCTACAATAAGCTATCATATAATGTATTTTCACGAACCAAGTCATAAATACCATTAATAGAAATAGCTTTAAAATAAAAGATGTTATTTAAAGAAACATGAATTTCATTTTCAATAAATGTCAAAACATAACCATATTGTCTTAATTGGGAAACTGAAATAATGTTCCTAGTCAAACTAGGTGCATACAAAACAATTTTAAAAATTGCTTCCAAACCATTTAGAAGCTTCAAGATGTAGTCCCCTCGGTCTTCAACTTGAACTTCTGCCTCATTCCCCATGTAGAGGCTAACATCCCCTTTTATTAAGTCCCTACTTCTTTTGAACCCCTACAACAAATTGCATATATGAGTTCTACATCCGGTATCCAATACCCATGTATTAGAGGATTTTAAATTTAGATCAATATGAATCATGAAAATTGTACCTGAGGTGTGCCCGACATCCCTCTTAGCTTGCAACTCTTTAAGATGGACAGGACAATTCCTTGCCCAATGTCCTATCTCTCCACACTTAAATCATGGGTCATTCGAAGCACCCTTTTAATTCTTCTCTGCTGGCTTTGGTGGTGGCGCTTATACCACTCCCTTTCCCTTTCCCAAAACATGCCCTTTACATTTGGCAACACTTACCTTAGGTGTGGGGTGAGGCCTATTCTTGCTCCCACCTTCATTGATGGTGAGAACGGGTGAAACCTTTTTACCCATGGCCGCCTCGGCTGTTTTGTGCATAGAGTGAAGCTCACTTATGTTCTTGTCCCACCTGTTCATGTTATAATTCATAACAAAGTTGTCAAACCTTTTTGACAAAGAGTTGAGGATCAAATCCATAGCCAACTCTTTCGAGACGGGACAATTCAGCCTTACAAGGTGATCTATGTGGCTCTTCATTTTAAGTACATAAGATGGGACTGATTGGGTGTCATCCATATGACATGCATGGAGTGCTCGAACCATTTCGAAGCGCTCTACCCTTGCTTGTTGTTGGAACGTTTCCTTTAACTGGGTAATCATGTCGTATGCTCCGTGATGTTCATACTCCTTTTGGAGATCTGGAGTCATACTTGCCAACATAAGGCAAGACACTTGGACCCAGTCGTCAATGTATTTCACCCAATTAGTGGAGGCCTCCTCATCTTGTTCATGTCTTTGTGTCCATCCTTTGTATCTTCCTTTGAGTCTCTAACTTGTGCATCTTCTATTAAAAATTATATGCTAATACAATTTTTCTAATAAACGAAATGCACCTAATCTATTTATTACATATCCATAAGAATAAATAAATCATAACCCAAAGATACAAACACAAAATATTATTACAACCCTTTGATGAATAGAACCAAACATTATAAAAACATTCAACCAAATCCGAAACACATTTGGTCAAGGCTATTGTAACAACCCCTCCTCGACCTCAAGATGAGTCAAGGACTAATGCAAAATATCTAAGTGGATTTTTTTAAGTCATGCGCCTGAACAGTTCTCATGCGCCTAAATAGTGCCCATGTGCCTGAACAGTGCTCATGCGCCTGGAAAAGTTCCCACGCGGCTAAGTCTTGGGCGTTTCAACAGCTCTCATGCGCCCGCACAGTTGTCATGTGCCTAAGTCCCAGACGTCCAAACAGTTTTCATGCGCCTAAACAGTGGTAATGCGCCTAGAATTTTACTTACGTAATCCTGTATAAGATCAACTTCTGTTCATTTTTCCACACTTATTTTACATCCAAAATTGGTATGTAGAGACTTATTTTTGCATAAGACACTAACTCTTGCATAGAAGCTAACTTCTGAGTGATTATTTTAGACGAATATGGTGTTTTCAACACTTAGACAAAATTCTGATAGGGGTTACACGCCCATACATCCACGGATAAACTCGATAAAAATATTAACAATAATAATAATAATAGAATACAAATAAAAACCAATATAAATCAACATTCTGCATGGCCGCCCATGAACCACCAACCGAAGGGGTTCTGCAAAACCCCATAACCCACTTTAACACTCAACCTAATATTCCACATCTCTATACATGCAAAACCCGATTCCCTTTTTCCACACAACTCAAACCTTCGGATTCTCTCTCTACACTCTCTCTTATTTTTCCTCTCAACCAAGAACAACACACACAAACACTAACAATCGTGTTCATCTCAAACCACCCGAAGAACAACAAGACTCCAGTGGTGATCCGAAGATCTTGTGCGCATTTCTATCCCTCTAAACCCTCTCATACAAAGTTCTCTGCTTGAACCTTGTATTCGTGGGACTCACACTCCACACAAGGTATTATTCCATTAACCCGTGATTCTAGAGGTAGATATACAAGGGTTTTTACCTTGTAAACCCTCATTTATGCATTCTAGTAATAGTTAGCTTGCACGTTTCTATAACCAAAGTTATTAATCTATTTAAAACAATGAAACAAACACCTGAATACCTATGTACATATATATATAATATGGGTTTGGGATGTTCGAACGATTTAATGGCGATTAGGATGTAAATATGATAGTTACACTAATGCAAATGGTGATAAACACCTGATTATGACCATGTTTATGTGAGACCGAGACTTAAGGTTGACTTTCTGTAAGTTTAGGTCATGGAATACCTAGAATATGATTTAAAATATTTGGGAAAATTTAGTAAGATATGGTATGACTATGATACACTAGTTTGGTGGCCCGAAATATGGAAATAACCCAAGAAACAAGCCATAATATGAACAACTTAGAATCTAAGAATTTTCAGGCTTTAGGGTAATTATTTTAGTAGTAAAAATAGAATTTGGTGTTGTGACACACCGTAACTTCAGGTCAACCCCATTTCGACTTTTGTCGTTAACATTACTTGCATCGTTATCACCCAAAACATTTACAAGTATCGCCACCGTCATCATTAAAAATATTATATTATATATAATACTAACATCACGAATGACCCCATCTTTAGGATACCAAAATAGCGTTAGTAGAGGATTCGGATAAATGGGATTACTTAAGGAATTCTCTTAATTAAATATAACTCGCTCATACACGTCGTTATCAACCTAAACGAAATTGGGGACACGGGACCTAAGTACAGGGACTAAACTTGACAATCGCCAAACTGGGGCTGGGTATAAATACCCATCCACCAGCCTAACATTTCACCCTCTGCTCTTCTTCTTCACCTACGCTTTCTTCTTCTCCATTTCTTCCTCCTAGCACCAAAAACCACCTCGTTGAGCTCGTTTTTCGTCGGATTAGACCACGCAACACTGAGAAATCACGATTCCAGCAGGTAGGCGGCCTTGGTCGTCCATTTTATTGCTCATTCACTTCTGCGAATTTGGGGTTTCGTGTGTTCGGGTTCAACCCGAATGCATGTGGTCGTGGGGGTGCGTGTGATGTCCATCTGCTTGTGCATTTTTCTTAGATATGTTAGGAAAGTGTTTCTGGAAGTCCTGGATGTGTGAAAACCGAGCACGGAACAGCCAAAGGCTGTTCAGCCCGTCCAGTAGTCGCGATCTGCTGCAGTTCGCGACTGGGTCAGTCATGTGACTGAGTAATGCGACTGGGTGAGTCGTGCGACTGAGTCCATGCGTCTGAGTCTATCGTGCGACAAAGTGGTGCGACTGGGGTGAGTCGTGCGACTGAGTCCATGCGTGTGTGCGTGTCGCGCGATTGAATGAATGCGAATGAGTATTGCATGCGATTGAGTCAATGCGGATGAATGTGTGCGACTGTGTGTATCGCACAACTGAAGGTCCAATCGCACGAATGAAGGTTCAGTCGTACGAATGGAGCTGATTCGTACGAATAAAGGCTGAATCATATGAATGGCTGTTGAGTCGTGTGAATGGGTGTTGTGTGGTACGACTGAGTGTTCAGTCGTACGAATGAGGGTTCAATCGTACGGGTGAAACTGATTCATACAATTGAAGGCCCATTCGGGCGGATGGAGTGTCTAGTCGAGCGTCTAGTCTGGTGACGATAAGGTAACATTAATAAAGTGTCATTTATTGACCACAAAGATTAAAGTCAACGCTATCAACAGGCACATACTATTTCTAATTATAATAACCTAACCTTTTACAAGTAACGACAATTCATTTGGTACTACACTTAATACTGGAGTCCACATAAGGTCTGAAATATGTATGCCTGCTTGTGTGTGTCACCCACGACCGAACCACTGCGACCCAACCCGACTAAACATTTCTATTAACACTAGACACAACATTAACGCTTAACATAATTGTCAATAGGTGTTTGACAGTTCATTGTAAACAACACTTGGGAGGCTCTCATCCTACATACATACTACATAAGCAGTGAGTCTTCACGGCCCCTATTTTACTTTCTTTTCTTTTGGGGGAGAAAACATTCAAACAGAATTACATAAATGGTTGTAGTATTATTGATATCGCTTGTTACGTTAGTGCAAACTCACATAACAGTGCTGACACTCTCGAACCGTTATTAATGTGTAGCGAGGTAATTCTGAGTAGTACTACTGGGTCTGACAAACCCCGCCCGGGCTATTCACGCTAGCTTGATTGGAGGTCAAACGGGTGCATTATTGACCTAACATTTGTCACTGTCTGGTGAGACGTGACGGGGATACAACAAACATATAGGACGCGAACAATGCGCTTCGGTTCGAAACGCTAAGTAACATGAACATAGGCTAGCTACCTAACGATATGCTTTATATACTAAACCATTGAAACGCTTTTGAACACATTTCTTGTTGATTAAACCTGTGAACTCACCAACTTTATCTTGACACATTTTAGCATGTTTTCTCAGGTCACAGGAACGCATAAGCTCATGATGCACGCTTCAGGAACGCACTCAGGACATGCATGCATCGATCTTATTTTTCTTGCATTGAACAATTTGTTTAGACTTGGCACCTGTAACTTATATGTAATGGATTCACATATCATGTATACGCTTCCGCACTAATGTTAATTTTGTTTATGTTCCTCTGAATGAAGTCAAATGTTTATTTTAAATCCATATAGTGTCGTTCGATATAACTTTGTCTGAGATCCTGGTATGTCACACGCCTAATGGTAAAACCCCATTTGTGGAAATTGAGGGTGTGACAGGTGTCTTTATGGATTAATAGATAATTCTACGAATTTATTTAACAAAAGTGAACGTAACCGGTAACTAGAAACTTGTGACCTAAACATCACCAAGTAGGATCTAATATTTTAGGGTTCTAACAGGTTCAAATAGATTATAAAAAGCTTAAGAGATTATTAGGGGTCAAAATTTGTAAAGAGACAAACTTCAGGGTAGAAACTGTAAATTACGAAACTTGAAGGGTCAAAAATGTAAATTCTGCAATTTGGTCAAGTTACCGCGACCTCATGATAAGAAACTAATATTGGGCTTATTAATATGTTAATAAACTTATAAGAACCATAAAACGTGACGTGCACACGCCTGAACCCTAACTTTTCTAAAAATGAAACTTTTAATGTAAACTTCTAAGAAACAAAGCCACGTGCATCTCTCACTATCGAATGACACTTAACTACACTTGCAACGATCTCAGAATCCATAGCTTATTACTTGAATCATTATAGGGTGCTAGGACTCGAAACTGTCTATGGTTTTTGGAACCCGACTGATACTAAGGTGAGTTCTCGTCTTCCCCTTTTTACTTTGGTTTTGGGGATGAACCATGCTCTTTTAAACTGGAACTTTTATCAGTGATACTCTACGATGCTTATGTTGTGGATTTTGATGATACCTGCTGATACTTGAATCACAATCATTAGTTCTTTAGTGAACCGCTTGTTTTATATGGATAGATCTATTTGTGGAATCCCCCACACACAGTGGCTCCCGCTACAGGGAGGTACCCCACTGAGATCCTGAGGGATCGTTTGTGGCATGTGACAGGTTTTTATAAGATACTATGGTGAACCATCCTGGCAGGTATGGTTCACTGTTTTGAGGCTCAGTTCTCCCTTCGGGGTTTGACCGGTACAACATAACTTTAGAAGAGGCTAGCCGGGATTGAGTGCAGGGTTGATTGTGACCCCACAACATTTATAATTGATACTAAAACTTTTACATGTGGACTTGAAGAGTCCCTTTTGTTTTTCTGAAACATGAACCGCTTGAACTCACCAACTTTTTAGTTGACACAAAACTTTTTGAGCATGTTTCAGGTAACCCTTGATGGAGGTCTAGTTTGTCTTGGAAGATGCATGGATGACTTAGCACCCCGACCTCACGGCATTATAGACTCTACTTTGAACTTTCTAACGAATTGTAATGAATGATACTCCAAACTATGTACTTTTGACGTGAAACAATTTGATGTAACCGGGCTAAGCTGTTTAATCTCGGATTTCATTTAAGTTAATGTAATGCCATGTGATTTCTCTACATGTGCGCTCTTATAATGGTTTGTTTCCGCTGCCACATCTGTTGCTAGTATGCGACGTCCCACCCTCCTTGGGCCCGGGGTGTGACAGATTGGTATCAGAGCCACAAGTTGTAAAGAAATCGGGAATACCTTAGTAGACCCTAGGCTACAACCCTGATACTGTAGGACTGTCCTTGCTTGGGTAAAAGTTGGGGTAAGCGGCTTGGATGAATTGATGATTACACTTGATCAACGTAATCATGAATTTATCGGACGCGTAAATTACAGCACAAAGCCTAAGTGTGACCTTTGGATTAGATGACTTGAGGAATTCTTTTAACACGGTTAAAAACTAAATTTAATTGAACTTTTATGCCCGTTACTGCTTGATGATACTACCCCTCATTGATACTACTGCTTACTGACGCTACTACTAATGGATACTACTTTTATGAGATACTACTGCCATCACTACTATTACTAGTACTATTAATATGATCATGAGCTATGAGAAACAAAATTACTCATGATAATTTTTACAGGATAACCGGAATATGGCTGACAGAGGTAAAGCACCTGCACGCCCTGTTGATGAGACTACTCCTGTTGGGACCCTTAGGAGGGTGAAGCCACAGATAGAGTACGAGGCATACTTGCGGAGGTGCGGACACCCAAGCTGGCTATCCGCGACCGTTGACGACACCGAGCCATCTGAAGAGTCATCCCCGACATCACCAGCTAGGAGCCGAACGCATTCCAACTCACCACATGTTGCAGCTCCTACCCACTCACCTATTCCACCTATTAGGAATATGGGTGCTTGTGTTGTCACTCGGCCTAGGAAGAGTACTAGACCCGGACCTTCTATTTCTTTTAGGATGCCTCCTCCCCCACCTCCTCATGTAAGGACCCTGACACCAGCACCTGCTATGCTCGCACCACCTAGGCGTCTGTCTCATGATGAGTACTGGATCCCACCTAGGCATAGTATGTATGACGGGCCTAGCGTGCTCGCTGGAGATCATCACACCCAGTATAGCCGTCAGGTTAGTGACTTCGGTCCATCAGACCCTACTTTGAGCGAGATACTGAAGACTATCCAGCGTCATAAGCTGACCCTACAGCATGCCACGCGGACCTCCCAATCTGCCCAATTCCAGGCAATGATGGCATCTCACAATGTCCAGCGCCTAGAGCAGGAGCAGAAGATGAAAAGCTCGGGATGGTTTGGATGGTTGAAGAAGAAATGGCAGGGGTGATTTGGCTGGTATTTAAATGTATGGTAGTAGGTTACGAGACTATCTGAGAAACTATCTATCTATTTATTTAAGAAACTATTTCTATTTATGGGGGTGATGGCACCTTCCAATTTGTGAGACAATGACACTTATTATTATGTATGGTTGACTTTATGTTTGAGTTATCTATAAAACTACTGATTGATGATGCTAACTTTGCAGGGTGAGTTATTTGAAAGTGTGCCAATCTTTATGTTGCGTGATTTATATTTACTTATTGGTAGTTATCTTTGAATACTTTGAATGAAACGTAAGTGTGTGATTGTAGTGCATAATAGGAATTATGAGATACAATGGGATACTAGAAACAAAAATGTATGAGATGCTAAACAAATTTATCTATGATACTATCAGAATTCAGCCAAAACGAGGAACTCGTGCCGGAAGGAGAGGTGCTACCCGAGGTGGGAACCAACCACCTACTCCACCAGGAACACCACTTGGGGGGAACACCCACCAAGTGAATGATGAAAGGATTGCCAACTTGGTAGCACAGCAGATCGCTAACGTGATCCCGACGATAATCGCCCAGATCAACGCCGATCGGGAAAACACCACCGGGACTAATGGACCCAATAACGATGAAGGCAACCATGAGGAAGCCAAAGCTATCAGGAATGGGTGTTCCTACAAAACATTCAAGGCTTGCAAGCCAAAGGATTTCTATGGCACCGAGGGTGCAATTGAAACATATAGGTGGCTGGATGAAATCGAGGCTGTGTTGGACATCAGCAAATGCAAGCTGGAGCATATGGTGAGATTTGCTTCTTAATCTCTCAAGGGACCAGCACTTGAATGGTGGAAAACCATCATTCAGCCTCGAAGCCGAGATGCCATTGGTAGAATGAACTGGTCTGAGTTCAGGGAACTCGTCACCAACAAGTACTGCCCGATCAACCAGCTAGAGAAACTGGAGGCTGAATTTCTGAATCTTGAGATGAAAGGCCCGAACTACACTGAATACATCAACCGATTCCTTGCATTGTCCCGACTGGTACCACACTTGGTGATGCCAGATCCAAGGGCGTAGCCCGTTTCATCTGGGGGTTACACCCAAGGGTGAGGGGCATGGTTTGGTCCTCCAGGCCTACAACCCTACAGGCTGCAGTCGACTTTACCAGTAGTCTGACCGATGACCTAGTTAGAGCTGGGTGGATTGAGCACGGGGGAACCGAGGATAAGAAGAAGGATGTGGAAGAGAAGAGGAAGTGGTTTGCTACAAGGAGGGTGGTAGGCAGCAGTAGCGGTACAAGCAAGAGACCTGGAGAAGAAGCAAGACGAAGTGACCATGGTGGAAAGGCTAGGAGGTTGTATCTAGGCACAAGCCCCTTCTGCAATAAATGCAAGCTTCATCACCAAGGGGAGTGCAACCCCATGCCTTGTTTTCGGTGCAAGAGACCTGGTCACCTGATTAAAGATTGTACCTATGAGCCTGGAAAGCAATGCTATGAGTGCGGAGATCCAGGGCATATGAGGAACAAATGCCCCAAGCTAGCAAGAGACAAAGACACTCGACCCAACAAGCCTAAGGGAAGAGCGTTTGTGATGGATCCGAATGATGCCCGTAAGGAACGTGATGTGGTGAATGATACGTTTCTAGTAAACAATCATCCTGCTACTGTACTATTTGATACTGGGGCAACCACCAGTTTTGTTTCTACTACTTTTAGGCCTTTGATTGATTTGACTGCTTGTACTTTGACCGAAACATTCACCGTAGAACTAACTGACGGTAATATAATAGAAACTAACGAAATCATCAAAGACTGCAAGTTGATTCTAGAGGGTAATTCCATTGATATAGATTTGATGCCTATTAAATTAGGAGGTTTTGACATAGTAGTAGGAATGGATTGGCTGGCTAATAATAGGGCTGAAATTGTATGTGATAAGCGTTTGCTTAAGATACCAATAGCCAGCGGGGATATGTTAGTAGTCCATGGAGAAAGAAACCACCCACTGTGTCCTATGATATCCCACCTGAAGGCTACTCAAAGCCTTAAGAAAGGATACACAGCGTTTATACTATATGTGATAAAGGCCAAAGGGGAAAAGAAGATTGAAGACATACCTGTGGTGTCTGAATACTTGGAAGTATTTCCGAAAGACTTACCAGGACTCCCTCCAACACAACAAGTCGAATTTCAGATTGATCTAATACCAGGCGCCGCACCGGTGGCCAAAGTACCTTACCGACTCGCTCCGCCTGAAATGAAATAGCTGATGATACATATCCAAGAATGGCTTGACAAGGGGTTCATACGACCCAGTGTCTCACCATGGGGTGCTCCGGTGCTATTTGTTAAAAAGGACGGAACGCTACGAATATGTATCGATTATAGGGAAGTGAACAAGCTTACTGTGAAGAAACGATACCCTCTTCCCAGAATTGACGACCTATTTGATCAATTGCAGGGAGCAAGCTACTTTTCTAAGATAGACTTGCGCTCTGGGTATCACCAACTGAAAATAAAGGAAGAGGACGTTCCTAAAACAGCTTTCAGAACCCGATATGGACACTATGAATACCTAGTCATGCGTTTTGGGCTGACTAACGCACCCGCAGCATTCATGGATCTCATGAACCGTGTGTGTCATCCGTACTTAGACAAGTTCATGATTGTATTTATCAATGACATCTTGATCTACTCACAAAGCAAAGAAGACCATGAGAAACATCTCCGATTAATCCTTGGACTACTCAAGAATGAGCAATTATATGCAAAATTTTCCAAATGTGAGTTTTGGATGCGTGAAATTCAATTTCTTGGTCACATAGTGAACAAGGATGGAATCCAGGTTGATCCATCAAAAATAGAAGCTATTAAGAACTTGAAGATCCCAGAAATTCCTACCGAGATCCGACAATTTCTTGGCTTGGCTGGTTACTACCGGAGATTTATCAAGGATTTCTCCCGAACAGTGCAGCCATTAACCGCTCTGACCAAGAAGGATACAACCCACGAATGGGGAAAGGAGCAAGATAACGCTTTTAACCTATTAAAGGAAAAACTCTGCAGTGCGCCAATCCTTACCCTACCAGAGGGAACTGAAGACTTCGTAGTCTATTGCGACGCATCGCGTCAAGGATTTGGTTGCGTATTAATGTAGCGGGGAAAAGTGATCGCGTATGCATCCAGATTGCTGAACGGGCATGAGAGGAATTACACGACATACGATCTTGAACTGGGTGCCATGGTGTTTGCACTCAAAATATGGAGACACTACCTTTATGGTACTAAGTGTGTCATCTACATTGATCTCAAAAGCCAGCAGCACATCTTATATCAGAAAATGTTAAATATGCGCCAAAGAAGATGGGTAGAGTTACTAAGCGATTACGAGTGTGAAATCCGCTACCATCCTGGAACGTCAAATGTGGTAGCTGATGCCTTGCATAGAATGGAACGAGAAAAACCTCTTCGCGTTCGTGCTCTAAGAATGAGTGTGTACACCAGCCTCATTACTAAATTGAAGGAAGCACAAAGGGAAGCTTTCAATGAGAACAACCTGACGGGTGAAATGCTAACAGGGACGGAGAAGCTTCTGGAAATGGACAACGATGGACTATACAAATGCGAAGGAAGGACGTGGATATCAAATCATGGCAGAATTAGGACTATAGTCTTGGACGAAGCTCACAAGTCTAGGTATTCGATTCACCCGGGAAGTGATAAGATGTATCAGGACTTGAAAGCACTTTTTTTGTGGCCCGGACTAAAGAAATCTATCGCCACCTATGTGAGCAAATGTTTGACATGTTCGATGGTAAAGGACGAAGACCAAAAACCATCTAGAAGCTTACAGCAACCCGAAATCCCAGAATGGAAATGGGATAACATCACAATGGATTTTGTCACGAAGTTACCAAGAACCACCCGTGGACACGATGCAATTTGGGTAATTGTGGATAGACTTACCAAGTCAGCCCACTTCTTACCGATCCGAGAAGACTATGACATGATGAGATTGGCTCGACTATACATAGATGAAATAGTAACCCGGCATGGAGTGCCACTATTAACTATCTCCGACTGTGATAGCCGTTTTACTTCACGATTTTGGAAATCTCTCCAACAAGCTTTGGGAACCCGAATTGACTTGAGCACGGCTTATCATCCCCAAACCGATGGGCAAAGTGAAAGAACTATTCAGACCCTAGAAAACATGTTGAGAGCTTGCGTGATTGAGTTTGGTGGAAGCTGGGATCACCACCTTCCCCTAGTGGAATTTTCCTATAATAATAGTTACCACACAAGCATAAAAGCCGCCCCGTACGAAGCTTTATACGACAGGAAATGTCGGTCACCGTTGAGTTGGAATGAGATAGGTGATAGCCAAGTTATGGGACCCGACATCCTAATGGAGACCACTGAGAAAATAGCTAAGATTAAGGAACGACTGAGAACAGCCAGAGACCGTCAAAAGAAGTATGCTGACAGGAGACGAAAACCCCTTGAATTTCAAGTGGGTGATAAAGTAATGTTAAAAGTCTCACCATGGAAGGGAGCCGTGAGATTTGGCAAGAAGGGCAAACTAAGCCCGATATATATTGGGCCATTTGAAATACTGGCAAGAATTGGTCCAGTAGCTTACCAGCTCAGACTACCCGAGAAGCTGAGCTACATACATAACACTTTTCATGTGTAAAGTTTGAAGAAGTGTCTGGTAGACAAAGCCTTAGAATTGCCATTGAAAGAAGCAAGAATAAATGACAAACTGAACTTTGTAGCGGAACCCATAGAGATTACCGATCGACTGGTCTAAAAACTTAGGCGAAGTCGCATAACCAAGGTGAAAGTAAGATGGAACTCTAAACAAGGACCTGAATTTACCTGGGAGCGGGAAGATGAGATGAGAAGGGAATATCCATAACTCTTCAAACCTAACCGTTCAGAGACTCAACAGAAACAAAAATTTCAGGACGAAAATTTTTAAACAGTGAGAGAATGTAACAACCCCTCCTCGACCTCAAGATGAGTCAAGGACTAATGCAAAATATCTAAGTGGATTTTTTTAAGTCATGCGCCTGAACAATTCTCATACGCCTGAATAGTGCCCATGTGCCTGAACAGTGCTCATGCGCCTGGAAAAGTGCCCATGCGGCTAAGTCTTGGGCGTTTCAATAGCTCTCATGCGCCCGCACAGTTGTCATGTGCCTAAGTCCCAGACGTCCAAACAGTTTTCATGCGCCTAAACGGTGGTAATGCGCCTAGAATTTTACTTATGTAATCCTGTATAAGATCGACTTCTGATCATTTTTCCACACTTATTTTACATCCAAAATTGTTATGTAAAGACTTATTATTGTATAAGAAACTAACTCTTGCATAGAAGCTAACATCTAAGTGATTATTTTAGACGAATATGGTATTTTCAACACTTAGACAAAATTCTGATGGGGGTTACACGTCCATACATACCCGCGGATAAACTCGATAAAAATATTAACAATAATAATAATAATAATAGAATACAAATAAAAACAAATATAAATCAACATTCTGCATGGCCGCCCATGAACCACCAACCGAAGGGGTTTTGCGAAACCCCATAACCTACTTTAACACTCAGGCTAATATTCCACATCTCTATACATGCAAAACCCGGTCCCCTTTTTCCACACAACTCAAACCTTTGGATTTTCTCTCTACACTCTTTCTTATTTTTCCTCTCAACCAAGAACAACACACACACACACACACTAACAATCGTGTTCATCTCAAACCACCCGAAGAACAACAAGACTCCAGTGGTGATCTGAAGATCTTGTGCGCATTTCTATCCCTCTAAACCCTCTCGTACAAAGTTCTCTGCTTGAACCTCGTATTCGTGGGACTCACACTCCGCACAAGGTATTATTCCATTAACCCGTGAGTCTAGAGGTAGATATACAAGGATTTTTACCTTGTAAACCCTCATTTATGCATTCTAGTAACATTTAGCTTGCACGTTTCTATAACCAAAGTTATTAATCTGTTTAAAACAATGAAACAAACACCTGAATACCTATGTACATATATATATATAATCTGGGTTTGGGAAGTTCGAACGATTTAATGGCGATTAGGATGTAAATATGATAGTTACACTAATGCAATTGGTGATAAACAACCGATTATGACTATGTTTATGTGAGACCAAGAATTAAGGTTGACTTTCAGTAAATTTAGGACTTGGAATACCTGGAAAATGAGTTAAAATATTCGGGAAATTTTAGTATGATATGGTATGACTATGATACACTAGTTCGGTGGCCCGAAATATGAAAATAACCCAAGAAACAAGCCTTAATATGAACAACTTAGAATCTAAGAATTTTCAGGCTTTAGGATAATTATTTTAGTAATTAAAATCGAATTTGGTGTATTTATGGATTAATAGATAATTCTACGAATTTATTTAACAAAAGTGAACGTAACCGGTAACTAGAAACTTGTGACCTAAACATCACCAAGTAGGATCTGATATTTTGGGGCTCTAACATGTTCAAATAGATTATAAAAAGCTTAAGAGATTATTAGGGGTCAAAATTTGTAAAGAGTCAAACTTCAGGGTAGAAACTGTAAATTACGAATCTTGAAGGTTTAAAAATGTAAATTCTGCAATTTGGTCAAGTTATCGCGACCTCACGATCAGAAAGTAATATTGGGCTTATTAATATGTTAATAAACTTATAAGAACCATAAAACTTGACGTGCACATGCCTGAACCCTAACTTTCCTAAAAAGGAAACTTTTAATGTAAACTTCTAAGAAACAAAGCCACGTGCATCTCTCACTATCGAATGACACTTAACTAGACTTGCAACGATCTGAGAATCCATAGCTTATTACTTGAATCATTATAGGGTGCTAGGACTCGAAACTATCTACTGTTTTTGGAACCCGACTGATACTAAGGTGAGTTCTCGTGTTCCCCTTTTTACTTTGGTTTTGGGGATGAAGCATGCTCTTTTAAACTGGAACTTTTATCGGTGATACTATATGATGCTTATGTTGTGGATTTTGATGATACCTACTGATACTTGAATCACAATCATTAGTTCTTTGGTGAACCGCTTATTTTATATGGATAGATCTATTTGGGGAATCCCCCACACACAGTGGCTCCCGCTACAGGGAGGTACCCCACTGAGATCCTGAGGGATCGTTTGTGGCATGTGACAGGTTTTTATAAGATACTAAGGTGAACCATCCTGGCTGGTATGGTTCACTGTTTTGAGGCTCAGTTCTCCCTTCGGGGTTTGACCGGTACAACATAACTTTAGAAGAGGCTAGTCGGGACTGAGTGCAGGGTTGATTATGACCCCACAGCAGTTATAATTGATACTAAAACTTTAACATGTGGACTTGAAGAGTCTCTTTTGTTTTTCTGAAACTTTAACCGCTTGAACTCACCAACTTTTTAGTTGACACAAAACTTTTTGAGCATGTTTCAGGTAACCCTTGATGGAGGTCTAGTTTGTCTTGGAAGATGCATGGATGACTTAGCACCCTGTCCTCATGGCATTATAGACTCTACTTTGAACTTTCTAACGAATTGTAATGAATGATACTCCAAACTATGTACTTTTGACGTGAAACAATTTGATGTAACCGGGCTAAGCTGTTTAGTCTCGGATTTCATTTAAGTTAATGTAATGCCATGTGATTTCTCTACTTGTGCGCTCTTATGATGGTTTGTTTCCGCTGCCACATCTGTTGCTAGTCTGTGACGTCCCACCCTTCTTGGGCCCGGGGTGTGACATCTATGTTATGCACCAAAACATGTATCCAAATAAAAGATTCATGAACAAAATGAACTCCCTTTTAACCCTAAAAATTTCAGCTAACATAAACCAAAATTTTTAGGGTTTTTGTCCAAATAAAATAATCAACCATTTGACATTAATCTTTCAAGATATATTCTAAAGCATTGAAAATAAAACTTGAAAGACAAGGGATTCATATATCCAAAACAAATCAGCCCCTAATGGGTTGAGAAGTCTAATAGAACTAATTTTTCTTGGACTTTTGAAGCAAGTTTTCAACATAACCGGCTCTAGATGCCACACGTTTATCAAATATTGTTTAACCATTTAAACAAAAATATAGTGGATATATTAAGATATAAAACATGTTTTAGATGCTGAAAATACCATTTTATGTTCAACAAGACAAACCCAAGAAATAGGATCAAGTATGTGAAAACAAGTGCTATTACAACGAATCAACCATAGGGTGTTCTTAGATATGTGAAATCATGTATAGGTTGGACTCACCTTAGATTAGAATGTTTGTTTTTGCTTGTAATAGGTATTTTGTTAGTTTCCTTTTGTATGTAATCGGGTATATAATTTCGCTCACAGTCAGCTGATTAGTTCGCTCGGCGCGAAACTACTGTTTCTTCCGGGCGAAACTACCGTTTCAGCAGAACAGTTTCACTGACAGTGAAACTGTCTACGAAACTAAGACTGCTATATATAGTTTTTGATCATTATCATTGTGGGCAAGCTTGCAAAACCCTAATCGTTGATCCTTGTTGCAAGTTACCTTTTCTAAGCAGTAAATTCACAGAAATATCATTGTGCTTTGATGTTATTGAATGTTATGATCTTCATTGTCTTATATTAAATGAGTTGTTATTGTTTTCAATCTTCATTGTTCATCTTGTTTGTTTGTGTGTTTGATATTGAACGATTCATCATTTCATTTGCACTGTAATACAATCAAATGGACCAACAATATGGTATCTGAGCCTTAGTATTCATGATTTGTTGAGTTTTTGGTTGTTTTAGTTAAATATCAAGTTTGCATCAATTTTCGGTTCAAAATAGTGTGTATTTGACATGGAATTGATTGAGTTTTGCTGGTTATTGGTTGGGGTAGCTCTGTTAATCATCAGATCTCAAATTTATTGAGCTTTTGATGATTTCAGATTGATTTCATGTTGAAAAAGGGTTCAAGGTTCGTCCAGTGATATTAGTGTTCTTTCAGCGAACTGCTAAGTTCTTTCTGCTAAACTCCTGGTGTTATCTCTATTGAAATTGTTTCTTGTAGTTCTGTGAAACTAGTCCCTTTGAATGAAAGTTCATCAGGGCTTGTGAGGGCTTAACAAGCGAAATTGCTACCGAAAGTAATTTTGAACGAAAGTTCAAGCTTGTTTCGTGCAAACTTATCGGATAACTAAGCTATTTGTAACATTCGGCTAGCGAAACTATTGCCGAAATTGTCAGTGAAATTACAACAAGTTAGTGAAATTAGCTTTCTCAGCGAAACTATCTACGAAGTTACCTTCTTTAGCGAAACTACATCATTTTTAGTGAAATTGCTTCTTCTCTTGCCGAAATTACATAAATCCCAGCAAAACTACCATGTCAAAGTTAACCTCTCTCACTCTTGCCAATCTTGAAAGTGTTGCACCCAATAGGCCACCGAGACTCATTAACGGGGATAATTTCGAGGATTGGAAGAGATGTCTCAAAGCTTTCTTCTTTTACACTGACCACAACCAATAGGATTCAATTTTTTCTGGTCCTCACATACCAACTGTCACTGTTGGTGATGTTGTCTCTCAAAATAAGGACCTGTCTACTATTACTAAAAAGGATCTGAAGCTGATCGATCGTGACCAGACAGCTTTTGTCGCATTAACTCTATGTCTGGCACCAGACATCTATAATCGATTTGCGGAGCATAAAAACGCTAAGTCCCTTTACGATGCCCTATGTGAGTTCTATGATGGTAACAATGAGCTAGTAAAGGATAAGAGCATTCAGGTAGAGAAGGAATTCAATTCCTTTGTTGGATACAAGAACGAGAGTCTGACAGATCTCACAAATCACTTCTTGACAATTTCAAGCACCTTAAAGAAATACGATGAAAAACTTTCCAATAGTGAAAAAGTTAACAGGCTACTAGACTCTCTCCCACCTCAGTGGAGCCTTCAGGTGAGAATGCTAAAGCAAGAAAGAGGGTTCACAGATTACAAGCTGAGGGATATTATCAATAAGCTTAAATATTTTGAGTTGGACATGAAGAGACGGGATATTAACCAGACCATGATGCCTATATCTGGTTTTCACTCAAAATACTGCTTTACTATCATCCGCTGCAAGCTCTCAAATACAGACTTCAACTCAAGGAGGAGTTAATACAAGTAATTTTTTAGGAGGAAACATTAGTATTAGAAGAGATCAGGCTAATTCTAAGTCAATGTTGAACCTTCAGTTCCATCAGAAACAATGGCTCTTTTTGGAATGTTTGTTCAAAGCTATGAAGCACTTGTAGCTGGAGAGTTGAAAGGGAAAGGAATGACAATGGAGGATATGTATCAGGTGGATCCTGATGATCTAGAAGAAACTGACGTTCAGTGGCAAATGGCAACGTTGACTCTTAGAGCTCAGAGATTTATGGAGCGCACCGGACGGAAGAACTTCGGAGGCCAAACATCTAATTCAAAACTAGGATTTGATAAGTACAAACTGAGATGCTTCAACTGTAAAAAATTAGGACACTTTAAACGTAAATGTCCGTCACCAATTGTCACCGATTCCAGTAATTCAGGAGTTCCACGATTAACAATTGAGAGGGAAAAGGAAGATATGAATCACAAAAAGGAGACTGTCTTGATTTCTAACTTTGATTGGAGTACAGAGGTTGAAGAGATAAGGACTGAGATTAATCATGCATTGGTGGCTGAGTTTGTTAAAGGGAAGGGGAAGGCAGAAAGTAAAGATGAATTTGATCCTTTCAAGGGGTTCAGAGAGGAGGCTGAGTTGTCTGTGAAAGAGAAAGAAAAGACGGATGAGAGAATGAGAGAAGGTAAATCTGAAGGACTAAAGCAGGAAGGAAGTTTATCCACTGAGCAAGGAAAAGAATATGATGATGCTACTATCACTATTGAGGAAAGCAAGTCAAGTACTCTGGTGTGCCAATGTGAAAAGGCCTTAGCAGCAGAAAAGGTGGTGATGGGACTTCCATATGATGTAATTTAGGATATGTGTTCATCTGCTTGCAAGATAAGATTATTTGGGATTATAAAGCTAATCGGTTATTAAATGATAATGAAAAAGAATTAAAAAGAATTAATGAGGAACTTAAAATCAATCAATCAAAATATTTTGTTAAATTAAATGAGGCATTGGAAGAAAATGATCACTTAAAACAAATTGTTTTGGAAAGAAATGTTGAGATTAACACTTTGACTGAAAGAGTTGCTCTTGCTGAATTTGAAAAAAGCAAACTTCAGTCAAAGTTAGACAAATGGACCATATCAGGAATGAAACATGATGATTTATGTAAATCTCAATGGGGAGCTAGGATTAAAACGGGATTGGGATATGAAAATGTAAATGTTTATCCTTTGCCTAGTACATACTGTTATTCTCCTATGCCTGTTCCTCATCCTTCTAATGATTTAATCAAAACAGATACTAACAGCATGTCTGCAGGTTTAGAGGGTGTTAATCTTAAGCACGTTCGTGAGGACTATGACTATGGACCAACTAGTGGGCTTGGATGCACTAGTACTAGTACACCTGATTTTCAGCATTCTGTTTTAAATCATAAGTCTACTTTAAATTCTGTCTTTGTTTCTAGTACACCTGTAATACACACTGTCGCATCATGTTCTCATGATGTTTCAATTTCATCTTTAAATTCTATACACTGTGGTGATGCTTTTTGTTGTGATTATGATAATGGTGCAACTGATCTCACTACAAAGACTAAAGAGAGACTTAAAACTAATTGTTTTGATAAATTCTTTTCTCATCCTGTTCCATCTTTTACTCTAAAGAATATTATTATTTTAGTACTTTATTTTTTTAATATATTTCATTTGTATTTCAGGTTTAAATGGCTAATCCAAAGTTCGAAGAGAGAAACAATATCACCACCATTCTGGATGATACACAACCTAAAGCAGCAGGGTTTAGAGACTGTATTCGGTGGCGGCAAAGATCCCCTATAGCTTACGCTATCTCTCATTCTATTACCATATATGATCTACACATCATAGACTTTTGGAGATTTGCTGAGTATGATACGAGAGGGAACACCCAAAGGATCACTGCTAAAGTCTTGGAAAATGAGGTGACTATTACAACAGAGACAGTTTCAAGGATCCTAAGACTAGAAGAAGGAGAAGAGGTTAGTATGTCAGCTTTTGGTTCACGAAAGGAGATCAAGAAGTCCTTTCTCTCAAAGGAATGGAGATTCATTACCCATGTCTTTATTATGTGTTTAGATCACCGTAAAGGTGGATCAGATGGGCTGAACATAGGCTGGGCAAAAGCTATGGTGTTATGCTGCAGAAGGGAAAAGGAAAACATTACGAGACTGATATTTGCTTGTATGGCAGAGAATGTGATGGTCCTGAAGAAGGATAAGCGGTTCCTGTATCCTAGATTTCTTGAGATGATCTTTGATGACCTAATTCCAAATGTCCCAAGACACGGGGAGGTGAAAAAGTTGGTGCAGATGAACCCACGTATTTTTGCAGACTGTTGTGCCATCCGACATGACTTTAGCGGGAAGATCACCCATCTGTTAGAAAACATGTACCTACCTGAAAGATGGAACTATATTAGAAGGGTGGACGAGTCGGAGAATAAACGAGCTGAAAAAATTAGAGTAAAACAGACTGATTTTGAAGAAGAAGTAAATAAGAGGGCTGAAGCGATAAGGGTTGAAAAGGAGAAAAGATCGAAGAAGAAAGCTGATATAGGAGAATCAGAAAGGAGAATTAAATAGAGACATCATGTATTCACTGAAACACCAAGGAGGGAAGAAAGAGGAAGCTTAGATGAGGATATGATTCGTAACCTTAACAGTTCTCTAGCAAATGAATTGAGCATGATAAAGACCAAACTCACTAATCCAGAGATGTAGGAAAGGCAAAAAGATGAGGTGATAAAGGGAATGAAGAAGTTGCTGGTAGATCAAAACTTACTGCTAAGGAAGTTGTTTGAGGAAGTTGCTCAGTTAAAAGTTGTTGCCAGCCTGCCCAATCAACTAACTCAATCTGAGTTAGATGATTTAACTGATACTTCTAAATACTCATTTTTGAACGTGGGTACTTCCTCCAGGGCAGGAGAGGGCACATCTGGTGCAGCAACTGCTGGCGCAGAAGGGTCTGGAATATAGGATGAAAATGAGGTTAGGGAGAATGAAGAGGAGATTCTGGAGGCTGGGTTTGTGAACATGGGATTTGATGTAGAAAAAGATCTGGTAAGAGACGAGGTTGTGAGGGAGGAGTCGGTTGAGAGAGATGTTGAGAAAGGAAAAGGGTTAGTTGATGAAGAAGAGGATGATGAATAACTAGTAGATTATGATTCTGAGCTAGAATTCTATGAAGTTGATGAGAGACCATTGATATATGTAGCCAAAAAGAGAGAGCTAGATAAAGATGCCTTTGAGATGGATAAAGATGAATGGTTCGTTAAAGAGAATGAGACTGAAAAATTAACTCCCCTTTTCTAACACTTGGAAGGATTGAGTAAAAAAGAGGCTAATAAGAGGATTATAAGCTGGCGTTATAACCCCGGCCTCAAGATGTTCGTGATCAAGAGGAGAGGGGGTGGAATTAGCTACATGCATAAGAGGAAGGCATTTAAGACCTTACCTAAATGGGATCTGAGGAGGTTGGCGGCTCTACCATTACTGAATGCAAATCTTAGTGAACGAGCCTCACTTTTGGAGAAAGAGATTAAGAATGGCTTAAATGACATGTTTGAGTCTTTTGGATACATGAAGGCTGAGAGGAAACGGTCAAAGAAGGACAAGGATTGGGAGACTGGGAAGGGAATGATTGTACTAAGGGTGAAACCCCTAAAGACCGTGACTAGGGTCAGTTTGGCAGATCCCCTCCCCCAACAACTACTGAATTTTGAGAAGTGGTTTTATGATAACAATACGGGGGAGGCGGTAATCAGAGTGAAGAATGGTGCTGAATTCAAAGTCTTTGATCCGATGGAACTTTTTAGCTTTTGTGATGAAGACCTGCTGGTTTTGTGCGAGAATCATATCAAAGCAGGTGCAGGAGAAGAGACAAGGAAAGAACCCAGTCTGTTTATAACTGTGGCAAATAAGATTAGAGGAGTGAGAGAAGAAGTGAAAAGGCTTGCAGAGCGAGTAAGGGCTTAAGATGATCTGAACATGGATATACAAGACCTAACAAGGCAGTTTGGGCAAGCTAGTACTCATACCGAAGGGGCCCGTGAAGCAGGAAGATACCATGGAGAATCATTTGTTGAAGCCCCTAAGGAAGTGGTTGCAGGAGGCGTTGAAGTCAAATCAAAGGCAACGGAGGAAACTGGAGCTGACATGACACATCAAGACGAGTGAAAGTGGCAAGTTCCAACCTAGAGGGAGTATTGAAGATCATGTATAGGTTGGACTCACCTTAGATTAGAATGTTTATTTTTGCTTGTAATAGGACTTTTGTTAATTTCCTTTTGTATGTAATTAACATTATGTAAATTTGCAGTCCAGCGAAACTGTGAGCGAAACTATAGTTTCGCTCACAGTCAGCTGATTAGTTCGCTCGGCGAAACTACTATTTCTGCTCGGCGAAACTACTATTTCTGCCGGGCGAAACTACAGTTTCGGCAGAACAGTTTCGCTGACATCGAAACTGTCTGCGAAACTAAGACAACTATATATAGTTTTTGATCATTATCATTGTGGGTAAGCTTGCAAAACCCTCATCGATGATCCTTGTTGCAAGTTACCTTTTCTAAGTAGTAAATTCATAGAAATATCATTGTGCTTTGATGTTATTGAATGTTATGATCTTCATTGTCTTATATTGAATGAGTTGTTATTGTTTTCAATCTTCATTGTTCATCTTGTTTAGTTTGTGTGTTTGATATTGAACGATTTATCATTTCATTTGCACTGTAATACGATCAAATGGACTAACAATATGTGATGAATAATGTATAAAGACGATGATGCTCTTGAATGGAAGCCTTCAAATAAGAGGACCTCAAGCTAGTATACCCACAAGCCTTTGCCAAACACCCAACCAGTTAGGAAGAATGAACACCAAAATTTCTTCTTCTTTTCTTCCTTTTGGCTGAGATTTTTGGCTAGAGAGAATGGGAGGAAGATTGCATTTGTGCGTGAGAGAGAAAGGTGGTTGAGTGTCTTGTGAAAATGGGTTAAAGTCTTGTATTAAAAGAGGACAAGGAATCCCAAGGAAGACACCAAGGGGGCGGCCGAAAATATAAAGTGGGTTCCCTCCCATTTGAAATTTTTATAGCACACATTATTTATTTGTATAAGTTTATAAAATTAACCTCTTTTAATTTTATAACTCAACCACACTGTTATTTGTTATTATTTAACGTATTTAAATAATAATACAAATAATTTCTCATGAACAAATTATCCATATAATTTTCCTATTTCAAATGCAATAATTTAGAAAACCCATTTTCTAAATTGGTGTCAATATTTATTTGCTTGATCATATCAACAAATAAATATATATTGGTGTTTGTTTAGCTTGTTATTAGGTATGACCCATCTTGGATCATAACTTACTAACCACATCAATCTTGTATGTGACTTAGGCATATAAGATACAATATAAGATCCAATAGGTATAGTACCAACCATAATTACACAAGTATCTACAGCGCATGAAAACAATTGTTCATCCGCTGTGAACATCATCCAAATTTACACAAGTGTTCACGGCGCATGAACAAAATTGTTCATCTATTGTGAACATCATTCAGTCACAAAGTACTTTACAGCACATGAACAAAATTGTATATCCGTTATGAGTAGATCAAACAAGTGTTTACATCGTATGAACATTTGTTCATCTGCTGTGAACATATCAATCAAAGCAGTCAAGTGTCTACGGTGCATGAACAAAATTTTTCATCCGCTGTGGAAACAGTCACTCAAAATAAATCAAGTCAAGCACAGCGCATGAACAAAAGTGTTCATCCACTGTGTGAATAGTACACAAGTAAAATGCACAGCGCATGAACATAATTGTTCATCCGCTTTATGAACAGTGCATGTATTATGCATAGCGCATGAACAAAATTGTTCCTCCGCTATGTGAACAGTACACAAGTAAAATGCATAGCGCCTGAAAAAAAATTTTCATCCGCTTTGTAAACAGTGCATGTACTAGGCACAGCGCATGAACAAAATTGTTCATCCGCTTTGTGAACAGTACACACACAATAGGCTCCACAACGTATAGCCAAAATTGTAAAACGGACACTGTGTAAACAGCGGACACTGTACTCACAGCGGATAACAAAACGATTCAAATTTTTACACAACGGACAAAACACTCTATACACAGCGGATGTACATTTACCCACTGTATATATAATCCACACTTGTCTAATTTTTGCATTTCACCGGTAAAAAGAGAGTGTGAAGTTTATCAATAAAAATTTCAAAACAGGCAAAACCCTTCGATAAATCCTAATCACCCTATTCGATATACACAAATCAAACACCAAATTCTACTTTTTAGTTGATTGGAAAGGTATAACAATATGATTTCGATGCTTAATGAAACATAAACATTCTAGAATTTTATTCAAATTCAGGCATTGTTTGACTCAGTTAAACAGTTGATGAACAATCAATAATGAACAATTTGATGTTATTTAAACAAATCAAACATGAAATATGTGAAATCAAGCATTAGTCGATCATATTTACGCTGCTAATTTGATGATTTGGGACTAAATGTGCATGCTGATCATGAACAGGCTTGATGTTCATGATAAAGAACAGAAAAAATCACTATTTAATCTTTCAAAATGATCAAAATGTGATTAACATGTGTTCTAATTGATATTCATCTTTAAAAACTTCAAAACAAACTTTCATTAACAAGAAATTTTATTCATAACATCACAAATAATCTTTTAATGCATAAGCATTAGTGAATATAAATTGACTCTTTGACTTTTAAAAGTCTAACTTGATTTCAAAATTAACATGACAAAAAAAACAATGCATGTGTATATGAACTTGTGAAAAATGACAAAACATCATTAAATATGAGGAATCAATTTTGTTGATCCTTTCAAATAAAGAATTCAACAAGCAAAACACAAAAGTGTTGACTTGCAAAAGTCAAACTGATTTGATCGTTAAAACATTCAAAAATTCATTTTCAATCATAAAACAAGTTCTAAACATACATAGGTGGTTATTATTCAAACATACACATGAACAATTAGTCACCAAATCATCATTACAAACAATTGTGCACATTTATTACACAATCACTAATATGTATGTACATTCATGTAGGTTTGGTTGATTTAGTGTTTGTAAGAGATCACAACATCTACGTATTTCTTGATCCTGACTCTCCTATGTCAGTGAATTATAGAGACACGATTCAAGCAATCAGACAAACCAGAGTTATGCATGCTATGGCCTTTAGACCATACATATATGAAGATCACATTGTTCAATTTTGGACCAATGCACACCTTGGTAAGATTGATGATCAGCAAGTAGTTATATCTACTGTGCCTAATCAGGAAATCATCATCTCTGAGGAAGCTATAAGAAGGATGTTGCAATTAGGTGATGAAGATGCTCATGGCCCAATTGAATTTGATGAGCACTATATGCTACATGTATTCATGCAGATTGGCTATATTGGAAATATTGATAGAAAGCAGATCAAAAAGTCATACATGTGTTCACAGTTCAGGTTCTTGACGTACACATATCAGAAAACTATGACCAATAGAAAGACAGGATGGGATGAAACATGCCTAAGGGCATCTTGTTCATTAGCAAGTATTATAGCTAGAAGGCCATTTAACTTCGCTGCTCAAATTCTCAATGGTCTTGTCTATAACATCATAGAGGTAAGGAATAGATTTCTTATGTTTCCAAGATTCCTGCAGATGATCATAGATGATCTACTGCCTAACATCCCAAGAGAAGGAGCTATTTTACAGCCTGTTCACCTCAATGAGTATGTCTTCAACAGGAAAAGGTCTAGCATTTACCAATGGGATGAGGTGCCTGTATGTCACACCCCGACCGACAATGGAATCATCAAGGCGGATGAATAGAAGACGATTGCTCATAGCACATGGAACTAAATATGTTGTAATAATATTAAATATCATTTTTCATTGAACATTACAAGACAAATAAGTCATTACAAAACAATCAAAATACAACCAATAAGATAAGATTTTCAATTAATCTAGCTCCAAGTCCTACATGAGCATAAGAAGATCTTCAAGTAGTAAACCTGAAACATGTTAAAAATAAAAGTGTCAACTATAAAGTTGGTGAGTTCCCATGATTTAAACACATGCATAAATATATATGAAAAGGTTTACAAGTAGCAAGTTATGTCGATGGTTACGAGTTAGCAAGCTTATATAACACATACATTAAAACCAAACCTCGACTTGATTACAAGTATATATGATTGGCTAAGTGTACTTGGTTCCCATGATGAACAAGCATACATCATCAGGAGCCGACAATACATCGGCTTTAGCACTAAATAGGCTTGTCAGGCCCAAAGATCTAAGACGTCACCAGGCTAGCAATAGTTAATGATTGTAAAAAAAATATGTATCTCATATAAGACTTACAATAACACAAATAACCATGACAAAAAGGTAAAGATGAATTGCATGTGCATTTACAAGTATCAAGATGTTTACAAGTGTAAGTTTATAAAGTTAACATGTTTCACCCCAAAAGATGTGAAATAAAGTAAAAAGGGGCATGGAGAAACTCACATGATATTTATAAGGTGATGATAAGTATTTAAATGAGGCTCCAATGATTTCTCTTACAAGTTGCCTAAACGTATAGATTCCAAGTTTAAGTTTGATAATAAGATTAACAATGAGACGTGAACTAGGGTTTCAATTGGAATTTGGGGGTTTAAATAATTAAACAAAATAATGAATCGTTTACGCTTTGGTTTAATAAAGATGGTATAAATCAATTAAGACTAAGAATGATAGTGTATGATTCAATAATTTAATTTAGTGATTTTAATACAGATTAGGTATAATGTGTGAAAAGAATTAATTAATTTAATAAATAATTATCTAAAATTTGATAAAGAGAATTAATTAAATACTTAATTAAATGACTTTAAACTATTTAAAATCATTTTATAAAGTTTTAAACTTTTAAATGATTTATTATAAAGGTTTTATAATACAAAACCTTAAAAATAAGAATAAAGTATAATAGCAAATTATATTTTTATAAATTTCAAGAATTTAAATAAAAGTTTAAGGAATAGATTTATTAACTATTTATGATTTAACATGGTTAAATGAATAGATAAACAATTAAATATTTAAATCATTATTTAAATAACTATTTAAATAGTTATTCATTTAACATATTGCTATTTATAAAATGTAAATAAAATAATAATTAATCTATAATTAAAGATAATGTAATGAGTAGAGATAACTTAGTGATTTCAACTATTTAAAGTTTATTTTATAAAAATAAACTAACTATAATATTTGTTATTAATATTTTATATGAAAATTGTTAAGGTTTTTAAAGAAATAATTTACAGAAAAATAATTAGATAACTTTTTTTAATAACCAAAGTTTATAAAACTGATTTTTATAATTTTTAGAAACTTTTATATATCCTAAAACATTTGATAAAACATTTAAAAAAATGGGTTGAGGGTCCCCGGGTTCGAACCTGGGACCTCAAGTCCACACAACACTCACATTACCAATAAACCAAAGGCCTTAACCGCGATTGGTAACCATTTTTAAATGATAAAACACAACAAATAAGATTTCCCCCAAATATTTATGAACCCTAATTCGATTTTGATCCAATTGACCATCCAAACGATGTTGTTAACGAAATCATTCATGGGGCTTTTGATCCCACAAATATTGATGTTAATCAAATTAAGTTTGCAGATAGCTTTTAGGGTCAAAGTTAAGCAAAAGCCCTCTATCAAATTCGATCTTAGTTGCCTCGAAGGTTGAGTTCGGCTAAGTCGCAGGTTCGATTGGGATTGGGGGTTGAGTTCGATGAAAGTGAGTTCTATAAATGGAATTAGAAGTACAAAAGGTTTGGAGGAACCGTTTGAGATGTGTGCCATCCGTTACATTGGTTTAATTCGATCGGTTTCAAGTAAAACAGTCTCCGTACTTTGAATGCGGGTTCGGTTACGAGTGCTTAGAATGAAAAGCTCACTAAGGTCAATTGAAAAGAGTATTGGGTTCGAAAAACGCATGCAAGAGTTAAGAACCATTAAATTTAGTTAATTCGACTTTTTGTTGCAGTTTGATGGTCGCCGGAGATTTGGCCGGAGGTGTGGCCGGCGGTAGGGGGAGGTCGACGGGGAGGAGTTGGGTTTTAGAACTAAGTTACACTTTGGACTCTCAATCATTAAGATTTTCATTATTTTATGACTAAACTTTTAAAATAAAGTTTCAGGAATTACGAATTAACCCTTGACTTACAAAAACAATTTAAATAATAGATTAGATTAATTATATATTGATCTCATTTTTTTATCTTTCATAAAACTTGTAAACTTTATAATTTAATTATTTATTTTCAACAATAGAAATTCATAACTACTAATAAAACTGTACAAGTTTATTAGAATTCATTTCATAAATAAAACTTTTCCTTTTAATTGTTTATTGTAAAATGATTATTCACTTTATAACTTTATGAAAGATAATTATTTATAAATCATAAATTATTACAAGTTATTGAGATGATTAACAAATGTATAATTCACAATATAAATTGCAAATTTAATGCATTTGGTCCAATACAATTATTATTATAATTTTATAATAGAACTTAAAAATTGGGTTTTAACTTAGGAAAAATGGCGGATGTTACACTGTACCTCATATGATTGATTATGACATACCTGTGCCTGAGGAATTTCTTAGAATTCTAGGACAAGATGAACCATTCTTGTTATTCTAACAAGCCAATCAACCTGCCCCTATCATTCAGCCAGAACCAATCATACTGCCTGAACCAATCATTCAACAACAACTAATCATGCCTGAACCTATCATAGAACAAACACCATTCATACAAGCCCCAAACATACAGCCAGATCAACTAATATCACCACAACAACGTCTAAGCCCATAACCATTCAGCCCTCAATCATCAGTCCTCAACAAATACATTTTCCCTCTCCATCACACATCCCAAACCTCTCTGATGAGCAAACACTTTCATATATTTTAAGAAATATAGATACAGTACTTGCACAACAAACAAATAAGCATGAAGATGTTGGAACTTCATGTCATGAACTTGGATCTGAACAAGCAACTACTGCTACTGAGCATGTTGAACCAAGCCGTGAGATGCTCACAGAAGAAGACATTGAGCACTCCAAAGTCTTTCTTTTCACTGAGTATAACAAACTCATTGAAAGATCCAATCAAAGAGCTAAGAAAATAAAAGAAAAACTAAAAGAGAAAGACAAGGAGATTGAAAAGCTTAAGTCAGATCATAATGCATAAAATCTGAATTATGAAGTTTGTGGAACAACAGCTTGATCAAACAAAGAAGAAATTAAAGGAGAAAGACAATGAACTCCTTGTTGCTAAAGCTGAGATTGACTACTGGGGCAATTAGTCAATAGCTAAAGAACAGGAGGTTGTTGAATTGAAAAAGATCATAGAAGCTCAATCTCAAGAAATTCAAAGATTAAACAGAGAGCTTGAATACAAGGATACTCAGCTAAGTGAGAAAGAACATTCAGCAGATCTTAGTGAAGATCTTAGTCATTGTGAGGAATTAGATAATGAAGCAGAAACAAGTCAAAAACAAACTGAACAAACAGAACTAGCACTGATCGTTCCGGAAGAATCATACATAATGGATCAGTTGTTTAGTGATGCTAATCCTTAGGAGAACATACACTACTCACCCATCTCGAGACAACACTTTCACACTCCTGATCCAATTTCTCAAGAATCAAGCATTGTTCCTTATAATCCTGTAACAGACAAACAAAAGGAGTTAATCAAACAATTTAGTGATCTTTGAAAGATTCATCCAAGGATCAAGCTTCATCATCATCTGAAACTCCTTGAGGAATTATGAAAGAAAAATGAAGAGGTTGTATTTAGCCTCCTTACTCAAAGGAAAACAACCAGAGGGTGAACATGAAAAACCTGAATCTCCTCCACTTAAGCTTCTAAAAGTTAAGACTGGACCTGTTGAGTTAGATGCTCCACAACCAACATCTAAGGCATCTACACTAGAAGAGGGGGAGATAGATCAATCCCCTGAACAAAAACAAGCTTCCATCATTATCTTAAGTGATTCTGATGAGGAAGAAGAAGAAAGGGATGAAGATAAGATCATGCAAAACATCCAATAGCTTTTCACAGATGATCCTTAAACCTTAATAGGAATAGAACTAACAACCCAAGGATTCCCTTATGACTCATTCATACATCTTAACCTGTCTGAGGTTAAAGACTTGCTCAAAGACTTTCAAGAGGTCATGAAAAATGAACAAGAGCAAACATACCGGAGATACAAAGAAATTAAAGACAAACAAGAGCTTGAAAAGAATGTTCCCAAAGATCCTCAAATAGAGAAGATGACCTACTCCCAGGTGAAAAGATGGTTGAGTTATACAAGAGTCTCATATAGGTCATATGCAGGGAGAACAGTGTCTCAAATGAAAGAGATGGCAAAAGAGATATACAAAAACATGTTAGCAAATGCTCTTAAGCCACTGGTCTTCAGACCTCACCCTACATCTTCTCTGTCTACTTATCACCAATGCAGATGAAGAAGTCCATAGCGGATGAAGTCACCCAATGCGGATGAAGAAATACATAGCAGATGAAGAAAGAAACCCACAGCGGATGAACAACCTCTTAATGAATGATGAATAAGGTTATACCTTGTTGTATGTATGATGAATGTTCACGTACGAAAGCAAAGAAAGTATTTTGTTAAGAAAGAGTATTTTCATATATTTTCAGTTGGCATGTAATTTTGCTGAGGATGGCACACGGGGACGCTACTCGGCAGGGCAAGACTGGCATCCATTCACGCATAATATTATTGTTGTTATGTAATGCAATAGAACGATGTTGTATTGCTTAACAAAAGTATTTATCAATGAAATGAATGGTTTTTGTTAACTTACTTCAGCTGCTTAATTCATAAATTATTTATTATTTATGTAATAATGCGATGATTGTTCAACTGTGAGGTCTCCGTGAATGGGGCATTACAAGTTGAAGGGGATTGGAGAGAACCATAGCATCATCTCATCTACTACCATGAAAACTCATAAAAGGATCCTTTCATCACTTTCGCGGAGATACCAAGGGATCGCTACATCCAAAGAAGCTCATTCCAAGAGACAAGCTCTTCACTAGCCTTTATGTTTGTTGACGAAAGTAGTGGCAACTCTCTCTTCACTTTTTAATACTTGGACTATATCCGTCCAGAGGTCATTGAATACATGGAAATAGTCCAATAACTCGCTCTTCTGACTCACATGGCCAAGAAGTTCTACAAGAGGACAGGTAGAAAGTTTCCTAGCTATGCGACTAGTGGAAAGTTTGGACATGATAAAAGCAAGGAGAAGTGTTACAACTATAACCAAATGGGACACTTTGCTAGAGAGTGTAGGCACCAAATACAAATTGTTTCCAAGAACAATCTATACCAAACTATGCTGATGGAGCTCCACGCACTGAAAAGCCTGATCAGCAAGCTGCAGTTGTTGTTGAAGATGGAGGCTTTGATTAGACCTTTCAGGTTGAAGATGCTTGGATCTAGAATGTATAGGACTAGATCATTTTTGTATAGGCTTAGTACTTGAATCAAGTCATTTTTGTATTTGTAACAGTCAATATATATATATATATGTGTGTGCATTGAATCTATAGGTTAACCTCATATATATGTGTGTTTATTTGTGACTTGGCAGGGAGAAACAATATACTTGGACGGAGTCCTGATATTGACCAAGTGTAAGAAACATCTACAGATGAACATTATTGTTAATCCGTAGATATGTTTCTTACAAGACCAAATGACCATGTGAATGTTCCTGCGGATGATCAAGTACCATGAAGTGAAGACTCCTACGGAAGAAGGATTTCCTACGGAAGAACAACTCTTCTACGGAAGATCAAATCATCTACGGAAGGACAAAAGTTCTGCGGACGACAATATTGCTGCGGAAGAACATTATACTCGTGCAAGTGCAAATACCAAGAAGTCAAACAAGTCAACACAATCAATAACAAATCCCGAGAGATCCGGTGTTTCCTTAGCCGACTCAAATCATCTATAAATACGAGTCCTAGGTTTCACATCTCGGAGAACACAATCAATCAATATTACGGCTGTCGAGTTACATCGTTGTGCAACCCTAACCGCCGTCACATCAACATCAACATTATTCGATACACTGAATTCGATTGTTCATAGTTATTCATTATTATTCTTTTGTAATCATTACATTATAGTTAATGAAATACGTTTGAATAATTATTGATTTTGCATTTATTGTGTTTCTGTGGTTGTGTTCATCATTAACATTAAACCAATTAAACGTCAATTAGTGATAATTCCGCGATCATTAAATTGATTTATTTTAATACTGATAATTCCTGAATTGAGATCCTTGGATTCACAGGTGGTATCAGAGCTTTGGTGCTCATTGATCTAGATCAATTGAGCTATCAGTATTAAAATTGTTTAATTGATTTTCAAACAATTAAATCAACGACTTGTCATTCAGCAAGCATTCTCTCATTGCTTGTTTGATTTAGATCTATATTCAAATCCATTGAATACTAGATCTGCGTCTTTGATAGATTTGTCAATTTAAGCATTTAAGTTTTGAATCATCCTTTTGTATTAAACATGAGTACTTTTGGTGGAGGATCTTATCAACCACCAAAGTTAGAAACCAAAGCTGATTTTAAATCCTGGAAGATCAAGTTCAGGAATCATGTGAACTACACAGATTCTGACTTGTGGGAGTCCATCACTCAAGGTCCTTATATTCCACCCACTCTTGGGCCGGACTATAATGACAAGAATCAGCCAATCAGCACTAAGGACTTACCACCTAATGATGTCAAGAAGGTCAAAGTCGATATTAAAGCCTACAGCTTGCTTAGTATGGCTTTGCCAGAAGAAATCTTGATCAGGTGTGAGAATTACAAGACAGCAAATTCCCTGTGGAAGATACTTCACACTCTCTGTGAAGGGAGTGATGAGATCCAAAGCATAAGGAAAGACACCCTTAGATCACAATATGAAACTTTTCATCATATTGAGGGTGAGTCAATTCCTCAGCAACTCCATAGATTTATGCAACTTGTTACTGAGATGAACATCTTGGAGTTAAAATATACCACTGAGGAACTGAACAAGAAGATGCTCCACACTTTGCCTGAAAGTTGGAAGCAAACAGTCTCCATGTTCAAGAACACCATAGATCTCAAGACAACTGTTCTAGATACATTGGTTGCTAAGGTTGAAGCACTTGAACTAGATGAACAATCAAGAAACAAGAGTGTGAGAACTCATGTCTCACCTTATCACTTCAAGGAAACCAAAAATGCTGGAAGTGCATTTATCTCTAATAATGAAGGTGATAACTCTTGTACTTTGAGTGATGATGAAGAGGAAGTAAGTTTTTATGCATCCAAACCCACAAAGAATAATCCCAAAGTAAAAATCAAAAGGAAAAGGGAAAATCTACAGAGAAAAGAGAGACATCAGCAACGGCAACCTCAGAACCAATAACTGTGATATTGGATTCTGAAGAACAAAAAGCAGCCTTTGCAGCTTTTAGTTCAAGCTTTCAAGCATATCTTGGAAGTTCCCTTACATCAGCAAACATCTGTCAGCAAGATTTGGAGGAACTCCCTCCTGATGTAGTAGAAGAGATGGATCTACAATGGCAGATGGCAATGATTGCTTACAGAGCCAAGCGATATCTACGGAGAAATAAAAATCTGGCAGCAGCAAGCAAAACATCAAAGATTGGTGTTGATAAGTCAAAAGTCAGATGTTTCAAGTGCAATCTCTATGGCCACTTCTCTAGAGAATGCAACCAACAATCATCTCCACAGTATCAGCAGCAGCAGCAACAAAATCAGCAGCAACAACAATATCAGAATCAGCAGTCAAACTCTCTAAGATCTCTACAACGACAACCTCAGCAAACATCCCCACCAGCCACGAATACATCAGCAGGACCAAGCAACTCTAAGGAGTTAGGGCTGATCATACTTCAGGATGGAACATGTGACTAGAGTTTGTATGAGAAGGAAGTGATAGAGGAGAATCAAGCATTAATGGCGCATATGGAAAACAAGGTTCCTCCTATGGCCAGAGAGGTAAAAGACAGGTTATGTTCATCAACATGTGTTGAGGAAGTTGAACGATATAGAGTCCATGCTCAACAATTGGCTAATAAAGTAAAGGAAACTATAATTTTGAATGAATCACGCTTAAGAGAACAAAAATTATACCAAATCAAAATCAGTTCTTTACAAAAAGATTTAGAAAAATATGTTTCTGAAAACTATAGTCTAAAAGCCCATGTTGAGCATCTGACCACTTCCTTAACAAAATCCATGGCTGATCATGCATCCACTGAAATGAAACTTCAGAAGTTTCAATTATCATCTCGGCAATATGAGAAGTTGCTAAACTCTCATATTGAATCAAAGAACAGGTATGGGTTGGGTTATAATGTTGTTGCACCACCTATTAATGATAACTACACACGTTTACCTGAAACAATGACTAACAATTTGTCAAATCATTTTGTGCAAAGCACCAAAATTGACATCAAAAATAGTCAAATAAACAATAATGAAACTGAGATGAGTGAAACTGAATCTACTGAATCAGAATCACTTAAACATAATGAATCAGAATTTGATAAATTTGATGACCTGGATGATTCTGATGAACATGATACTGATCAACTGAACATTGGTAAGAATGTTGAAGTTGAAACTGGTCTTCCACGAGTTCTTGAAGAATCAAAGTTGCAGTACCCTCCAAAGCAACGAAACATGCTGATGACTATTTGCAAGAGGATTGCTGAACTGAATGAAGGACTACAAGAACTGAATCTTCACAAGATTGATAGCTGCGGATCAAGTACTGAAGTACCTTTGTCATCTTCAGATAAAGGAAAGAAACAAAAAACAAACAAGAATCCTTGGAAAGCACATACTGAGGAGTCCGTAGAACAACTGCGGAAAAAGAAAACAGAAGAATCCGTAGAACAACTGCGGAAAAAGAAAACAGAAGAATCTGTAGAACAACTGCGGAAAAAGAAAACAGAGGAATCCGTAGAACAACTGCGGAAAAAGAAAACAGAAGAATCCGTAGAACAACTGCAGAAAAAGAAATCTGGAGAATCCGTAGAACAAGTGCGGAAAGCAAAAATTGACAAGTCCGTAGATCATCTGCGGAAAGCAAAATCTACGAACGAGGTCAAAACGGATGCCAACAACCTTGCACAGAAAAAGAAATCATCTGATGCTTCAGCAAGTGAGAAAAAGAACAACAAAAAGAAGGCTGAACCCGAAGAAACTTCAGAAAAATATTGCAAATGGTGTGATATGAAGAATCACAACACTGATGAATGCTATTTCAGCAGCTACTGTTCCATTTGCAATATGAACAATCACATGACTGATGATTGTTTCTTTAACAAACATTGTGCCATATGTGACAAAAATAACCATTCCACTCAGGAATGTTATTTTAATAAGAAGAAAAAGAAAAAGAGCAACAAGAAGTCACAAGGTGCATCATCCGACTCAGATTCTCAATCTTTAGTAAGTGACAAAGATACAAAGATTCAGAAAGACCAACAAAAGTCAAAGAAAAGATCATCTGTTGCGGACAAGACTGTGAAGAAGATACCAACACAGGCTAAGACACCTCACAAAAAGGTGAATTTGTCTGATAAACAGACTGAAGCTGTTGATGGTTTCTTTGACAACTTTGCAAAAGGAACTCCTGTGTCTCAATCAAAGCAGAAAGATGAAGAAACTTTCAAAACTACAGGATCCTCTTGAAAGTTAAGATATCAACCAAAACAAGCCACATTGAAGAAAAACTCAGATAAGCATGAAGACTTCCAGAAACATGAATCATCTTCAACAGAATCATCCTCACCACCATCAACTCAAAAAGAAACAACTAATACTGAAACTTCAAGATTAATTCATGAAGGAGTAACTATTGTTGACACATCTGGCAAACCAAAGACAATTAAGCCTTGGGTTGTCAATTCTAACTAATGTTCCTTTTGTGTGCAGGAACAATCATGGAGAGCTGACAACAAGTGGTATGTTGACAGTGGTTGTTCCAGACATATGACAGGCAACTGTGGACTTCTCCATGACTTCAAACATAAACATGCCTCTTATGTGGCATTTGGTAGGGATAAGAAGGGAGGTAAAATTGTTGGTGAGGGAATGGTAACTAATGGTGTTTTAACATTTGAAAAAGTAAATTACTATGAAAATTTGCAGTATAATTTTTAAGATCAAGATAGGTTGGACTCACCATTGGATTAGTTTTTGTTTATCTTTCGTTGTAATAGGATCTTTGTTAGTTTCCTTTTTATGTTTGTTTAGTTCAAGTCTATATGTTAGCTGTCATGCGAAAGTATAGTTTCGCCCTGGCGAAACTGTTAGTTTCGCCAGTCGAAACTATTGAGCTCAGATCATATGTTCCCGGCGAAACTGTTAGTTTCTGCCGGGAGAAATTATAGTTTCGCCTACAGCGAAACTATATGCGAAACTATGACAGCTATATATAGATTTCTCTTGTCTAATTGTTGGCATCCTTGCAAGAAACCCTAATCGTGTATTATTGTTGCAAGAGGCTATTGTAAGCTTGTTCTTTCTGAATACATTGAGCTTATTTCAATTCATTTACTATTGTTCATCATTGAAACCATGTTTGAAAGCTTTTTGGTGTTATTTTGATCATCCTTCTCTTAGTGTTTGTTGTGTGTGTTTGGTATTGAACGATTCAAGCATTCTTCTGCATTGAAAACCGATCAAATGGACCAACAATATGGTATCAGAGCCAACTTGAATCAATTCCTATTACTGGTTTTGAAGATTTATCAGATCCGTAGAGAGAGAAAGTTAGGGTTTCTAGAGAGAGAAAGTAGATCTGAAAATTAAAAGTTTCAAATCTTCATCAAAATCATCAGATCTACAAGGTTTTACAAGGAATTTGAAGATTTACAAGTTAGAAATCATATCTACTTCTAAATATATACAAGATTCAACAAAAATTTTCAGATTCGGAGATTTTCTCTCACACACACTAGTGTGTGTGTTCTTGGTGTTCTTAAGGATCTTCAAATCTTCAAATCATCAAGCTGCGAATCTAGCACCATTCTGAACGAAAGTTCATATTTTCAAGTGAAGATACCAGCGAAAATGCTGCAAAAATCTTCAACGAATCTAAGAACGAATCTGCGAAATTAATAAAAAAAAAATTCAGCGAATTAAAAAAAAAAAACGGCTGCGAAATTAAAAAAAAAAATTCCACAGCCTCACCAGCGAAATCTCCCTCACCCTGGTTGTTAATTTCTGCGAAATTAAATTTCACTGGTATTCATCGAAATTTAACAATTAACAACAACTCTAGCGAAATTAACAACCACCCACCACCATCGCATTCCACAGCCTCACCAACACTGCTGCAACCACAATCAACGTCTCCACACCACCGCCAACCCTAACCAGTTGGCCATCTACTTGCACCACCTCAACCTGCAGTCCCCCTCACCCTCATCTCCCACCCCGTCGACCACCCGCACCCGAAGCCACCACCACTCGCAGCCACCCAAACCACCTGCGACAGCGACCCCACATCTCACCTAACCACCCACTATCTCGCAGCAACACCTCCCTCGACCCCAACCCCCACGAACACACCACCCGAACCACCTGTGACCGCGACCCCCAAATCACCACAATAACTCTTCCCGTCGACCACCACTGCCACAGCCTTCATCGTGAACCCAACAATCATCCTTCATCATTTGAAGTCAACAACCATCTGAACCTCCTTCATCATCGAAAATACCACCTGAACCTCCTTCATCGTGAACCCAACAACCATCGAGTTGGGTCTTCTTCTGGCAGGGTGTTCAAAGGAAGAAGAAGAAGAAACAAGAGTTTGAAGTGAAGTGTGTGTGTGTGTGAGTTTGAAGTCAGAGAGAATTTTGAGTGTGGAAAAGAAGAAGAAAAGGGATTGTTCGATAGAGAGAGGCAGGTGAAGACAAAAAGTGAGAGAGAGAGCATGTGGAAGGAGTTGTGTTGTGTTTAGATCTAGGGTTCATTTATGTTCAGATTGAAAAAACAGATGAGTGGATGTGTTCTGAAATGTGTTTAGGGTTTAGAAATGTTTAATAGACTTTATTAATGGGTTAATGGGTTGGGTTATGTAAGATAATCTTTTTATTGGGCTGGGCTTTGTTAAACAATTTGGGCTAGTAAAGGATTAAATATTAGGCTGAATTTATAAAAATAGGGTCTAGCTAATACAAAAAAAATAATAAATAAATAAAATTGGGCTAATTGGGATTAATTGAGTTAATTCCGATAAAGAAATTTTCACTGATTTTAAAAGATTTATAAAAATGTCAGCTTGACCCCAGTTGCTAAGATTTTCTAGCGTGACATTTAAGAATATATTCTTCCCGGGGGAGAATTATTTTATAATTTTTGGGAAAAATATTTTTGGGTCGTTTAAATTGTTCAAAAATGTCATTTTTAGAAGACTTTAAATCAGATAATCTCACAACGGCTCAAAGCCGGTTTGACTGTTTTGCAGGTATGAAGAATGAAAAGTTGTCTGATTTTATTGATCGATTTATATCTGTGTCAAATAATCTGAAGAAGCATGACCCCCAACTCACCAACTATGAACAAGTTCAACAGCTTCTTAAATCTCCTCCACCCGAGTGGAGTTCTCAGGTTAAAATGCTTAAGAACGAAAGAAATTTTCTTGATTACAAGTTAATAGATGTGATCAACAAGCTAAAATCTGCTGAGCTGGATATCAAGAGAAGAGAATTTCATCAAGCTGTGTTTCCATCTCAAACTAACAGAATGAATGTATCTGTTATTTCTTCTGCGACAAGCATTCTTGATTACAAGACCGAGATGATTGAGAGGTTGAAGTCGATGGAAATTCATTCTGATTCAACTGATGAAATCAGAGAGACTGTAAAAGAGAATTGTGAAGCCTTGAGAGTTGGTAATGGAAGTGAACATGTTTGTGAGAGAACTGATGCTAATGAAGCTGAGAAAAATGATGAAGGAAAGAAGGAAACTGAGGATGAAAAGACGCTAAAGGGCAAGGAAGAGGAACATAAAAGAAACACAAGGGTCTGCAACTGCGAGAAAGCCTTAGAAGCTGAAAGAATTGTCATGGGACTTCCATATGAGACAGTTCAGGATATGTGTTCTTCTGCTTGTAAAATTCGTTTGTTTGGTATCTATAAAGCAAATAGGTTATTGCTAGATAACGAAAAAGCATTAAAAACCATAAACAAAGAACTCAAGCAGAATGAAATTGCTTTTTCAAAGAAACTTAATGAAGCATTGGCTGAAATTGTTCTTTTGAAAAGAAATCTTTTGGAAAGAAATTTGGAAATTAATATTTTAAGAGAAAGAGCAGTTCTAGCTCAATTTGAAACGACTCAGATTCAAACAAAGCTCGATAAATGGACTCTTTCACAGATGAAAAAGGATGAGCTTATTGCTAAACAACAAGGGGCGCGGATAAAACATGGGATTGGATATAAATCTGATGGTGAAACTGTATTTAATTCAGTTCCACCCCCTTCTACTTTATGTTATTCACCAATCCCTAGACCTCATCCATCAAATGATTTGATTGAAGCTGTAGATACTAACAGTTTACATGCAGGTTTAAGCTGTGTTAATCATAAAGAGGTTAGAGATGAATATGATTCTCCTGCAGGTTTGGGACTCATCAAGCAAGGATCTGACGTGCAAAATGATAATTCTACATCTGATGCTCCAAAACCAGTATCAGTTGCTTCTCCAACCTTCTTTAACAAATTCAAAACAGGTAACATTCCTTCGTTTGTTCCTGTCAGATTTGTCAAAGAAGGAACAGTTGTTGAATCGTCAGGCAATCAAAATCCTATAACCGAAGCTGACACAATAGGAGGTGTCAATCAAGATCCATTGGAAGCTGATTTATGTATACGAGACTGGATAAGCTCAGATAATGAATCAAACACATAGGAGCGTGTTGGTTCATCACAAATCAATATATCTCCTGATATTGTCAAGTCTCAAAAGCTTCCAAAAGTTGAATTAAGACCAATACGGATCTCGTCTCCAATTGCAAAGCATCCCACTCAATCAGTGAAGATCTCATTTCCTGTTCAGCATAGCAAATGCCAAAACAAGCAAGAATCTGCTACAAGCTCAAAGCAATCCTCATCCCCATCTGCATCGCACGGGTCAGTCAAGCATCAAAAACCTTTCAAGGCTTGTTTTGAGTGTGGAAAAGAAGGTCATGTGGTAAAGAAATATCCACAAAGACTTGCTAAGGATGGTAAAGGCCAAACGAATTGCTTCTTCAGATGTAAGCCTACCAAGAATGTTCCAGACAATAAGGGCAACACGGGTTGCTTCTTTGGATCAAGAGGTAAAAAGGACGCATCTTTGAATGGTTGGATGAAAAACCCTACATCCACACCTTTTCATGTGAAGCCGGTTTCACATGATTCAAAGATGAAAATAACCAAAGGTTCAAAACCAAATTCTTTTCCTTCTGGTTTTCAACAGAAAATGATTTCCAAATTTAATTCATTCAAATCCAAGTTAATTGAACCGAAACAAATTTGGCAAATTAAAAAGAAGGATACAGAAATCCCCGATTGTTTAAACGGTTGTGTGCACAAGCTTGTTACTTATCTTGATGAAAAAGGAATTTCCAGGACTATGATGGCCTGGGTTCCTCTTTCTAACTAATCTGTTTATGAGTGCAGGAACAATTCAGGAGGACTGTTAGTAATCCGGTTTACTGACAGGGATTGTTCCTAATTCAAATTTGAGGCGGAACAAACAGGTTAAGGTCATGGTATTATATCCACAATTTGGATTTTTATCTGCATTCTCACAGTTCTTACTTCACAGTCACTGCATATTTCTTGATAATTCATTTCTTCTCTTGATAATCAGTGTAGTTTGGAAGACCTTCTTTTGTAAATTTATATTTTCTGTACAGTTTAAAAATATAAAAAAAAACTTAACAAAATATTAACAAAAGTATAAAAAAAAAAGAAAAATAGGTTTGCTAAAATAAAAAAATTTAGGGGGAGAGTATATCAAAATTATATAAAATGAAATAAAAAAGAAAAAAGAACTTGAAACTTGATTCGAGATGACTGAGAAGTGATTGTATATCTTCTTGAAATACTTGTCCTTGCATGACTTGCATTTTTAAAATGAGAAATGATAGTTACTGATACTGTTATCCGATTCGCATATTAATTTTTAAGTACCAATAATAGAAAAACAAACAGATTCTTTAATGATATGCTTGGTAGGCTCAGCCTGAAAAATAAAGTAGACAGCAGCATGATGATTTAAATTAAATATATGCTTAAGGATGTTTGGATTTACGCAATCATTTTGGCCTGCACGAAAACTGAGTCCCGACAAAAATTGGATTGAGAATTGATCTTTCACCCACCATGATGATAAGCTATATCTCTATCTCTTTGCCATGTTTGGTGTATTTATGTGTCTTGTGTTTGTGCTAATCTCCTCTTCTATACGGAAGTACTGACCTGGAGTGATGATCTCCTTTGCTGTACGATAGTACTGACCTGGAGCTCTCATCGGCACATGATTAAATGGTCATCTCCTTTGTTATACGTGAGTATAGACCTGGAGCTCTTACCATTTTGATCTAGGTTGTGTCAAATCATCTAACGATGAATTCATCACAAAATATAATATTCTGTTGATAATCACTTGCACACTAATGCATAAGCCTTCTTCCATAAAGATCATAATAAAATTCAAGAAATCCTGAGGTTGGGTGAGGGTTTTTGCCAATTGATTGTGGGGTCCTAGCATTCTAAAGTGCTTAATCGAACCTTAACAAATCATCGGATGCTTGTTGAAAAAGATAGGGCATGGGTTTAAGTGGACAAACATATCAGCAATCATTTTTGATCTGTTTGAGAATTTCAAAATCATTCAAAGACTGTGATTGGATTCAGTTATCAGTATGATCTCATTACTTGTCGATGATTAATTTCATCTTTATGCTAAAGTATATCTTGAGGATGTGATCTCATGATCGATTCAGTTCTCGGTTATTAAAAAATAATAATAATAATAATAATAATAAAAAATTTTAAAAAAAAATTTAATAGATATATAAAATTAAAAAAAAATTAAAAAAAAAATTAAAAAAAAATTTAATTAATTAAAATTAATATATATATATATATAATAATAAAATATAATAAATTTTCATTTCAAAATTCTTTTAGGTCTTCCATATTATACTGTTACAATTTTATCATTTTCATGCATTTCACGGGAAATTGCACACACAAACGAACACCGGTTCGCTTGTTTTCATAAACAGATAAACACGGGTTTATTTGTTTTGTTGAAATGATCTAATTAGAAATGTCGAGAATGTGTTTGTGATTGTCTTGCAGATTTTGCTAGAAGAGATGGCCGATCATCTCATGAGCAATGAACCAGACCAGAGAACCTGTTCCTCAAATCTAAAGAAGATACCGAGCTAGGAATCCTCCTCCTACATCTTCTGAAGCACTCAAAGATTCAAGAAAGGGTTTGCATTAGCGGATGCACACAAAAAGGGGGAGCATGCAAAAAGGGGGAACTTGTGAGATAAAGATCTTCAGCAACAAAATTTGGGAAGCATCAGTCTAGGGGGAATATTGTTGGACCTCAACATTGAGACTGAAGCTTACCAAATTGAAGATCAAGTTTAGTTGTCTTATTGGTACTGATCACGATGAAAGACGTTGATAATAGTAGACTAAGGGGGAATATTGTTGGGTCTGAATGATAGTCTAATATTATCAACACAGTCAAAGTCAAAAGTCAACGTCACGGTCAAAGTCAACAAAAGTCAAACGTCACGTTCGGGACGAAGATTAGAGACAAGACGTTGAAGATATATTCGTCTAGGATGTATATTGTTATTAAATATATTTCGTGTCGACAAAATATATTTAATCTTGTTTTTAGACATTTTGGGTTTTATTTGTAATTTCTAATTGTCATAGTTTAGGGTCCTAAGTGTCATTAGTAAATTGTCATTTACTATATATAGTAAAGTATGGCAATTAGGGTTTTGAGCTTGAATGAGCTAAGTGATTAGGGTTTCCATTTTCAGATTTTTTGTAATCACATTTTTGGATCAAACAAGGGTTTTGAATTGTTCTTGAGATGTTCTTCATTGTTCATCTTATTTTATGTGTTTAATCCAAATCTTCATGTTATTTGATTGATTCAAGAGCTCCTGGACTAACAGAGTGTTTTTTCAAATTTTACTTCAAAACAGAGTGTTTTTGTCATGAAAATTGATTGGATAGTGTGCGTTTTTGATTGAGGAAGCTTCGTGAATCACTCCTTTTCAAATTTCATTGAGATTTGGGTGATTTTCGATTGTTTTTGGGGTTTAAGAGGGTTTTCTGTTCTTCCAGCGAAACTACAGTTCCTTCCAGCGAAACTGTATCTTCGTTCAGCGAAACTGATACTTTTTCTTCTTTGATATTCGGTGCGAAACTGTGTTCTTTGAACGAAAGTTCATTCAGATTGGGTGACATTTGTGCGAAATTGCTGCTGAAATTTATTCGAACGAAAGTTCAAGCTCGTTTCCTGCGAAATTTACAGCGAAACTAAGCTATTGATAGTCTCTGGCTAGCGAAAGTGCTGCCGAAACTACGCTCTTGATCGTCGAAACAATCAAAGTTAATCCTGCCGAAATTACACTTTCGCCTCAGCGAAACTACCTTTCAGCGAATTTACTTCTTCTTTAGCGAAACTGTTATGTCCAAAATGACTACTCTCACCTTGGCTGATTTAGAGAGTGTTGCACCAAACCGACCCCCTAGACTCATCAATGGAGATAACTTTGAAGATTGGAAAAGGTGTCTTAAGGCTTTCTTCTTCTACACCGATCACAATCAATGGGAGTCAATCATCACTGGACCACACAAGCCAACCGTTACTGTCGGTGGAACTGTCTCTCCAAACTCGGACTCCTCCACATTCACCGAAAAGGATCAAAAACTGATTGACAGAGATCAGAAAGCATTCGGAGCCTTGACTTTATGTCTTGCACCTGATATTTACAATCGCTTTGCAGAATACAAAGATGCAAAATCTCTATACGATGCCTTGTGTGAATTTTACGATGGAAACGAGGATCTAAGGAAAGATAGGAAGGCTCAAGCTGAAAAGGAGTTCAATTCATTTGTAGGACACAAGAATGAAGATCTTACTGACATTACTAATCATTTCTTGTCTGTTTCAAGTACCCTAAAGAAGTATGATGATCAGCTAGGAAATCATGAGCAAGTGAATAAACTCCTAGACTCTCTTCCACCTCAGTGGAGTTTACAAGTGAGAATGTTGAAACAAGAAAGAAACTTTGCTGACTATAAACTAATGGATGTGATTAACAAGTTGAAGTCTTTTGATTTGGATCTAAAAAGGAGGGAGTTTAATCAATCCATCATGCCAACATCCGGTTATTCACAGAATGCTGCATTACTATCGTCCGCTGCAAGCTCTCCAATGCAGGCATCGCGTCAAGGAGCAGTGACTGTGTGTGATTTTTCTGGAAGTGGCATTAACCCGGGGAATGAGCAAAGGAATTTAAAGGCATCTAATGAATCTACTGTTCCAGCTGAGACTATGGCACTTTTTGGGATGTTTGTTCAAAGTTATGAAGCACTTGTTGCTGGTGATCTGAAAGGAAAAGGAATGACCATGGAGGACATGTATCAAGTGGATCCAGATGATCTTGAAGAAACTGATATTCAATGGCAAATGGCAATGCTGACACTTAGAGCTCGGAGATTTATGGAAAGGACTGGTAGAAAGAACTTTGGCGGTCAAAGTTCCAACTCCAAACTGGGTTTTGATAAGTCTAAACTTAGATGTTTCAATTGCAAGCAATTGGGACACTTCAAACGAGAATGTCCATTGCCAACTGTCACTGATCCTAACAACACTGGAGTTCCAAGATTGACTGCTGGTGGGAGTAAAGATGAGTCAAGCCATAAGAAAGAAACTGCTCTAATTTCTAACTTTGACTGGAGTGCAGAGGCAGAAGAGACAAAAGAAGAAATTAATCAAGCTTTAGTAGCTGAGATTCAGAAAGAGAAAATGAAGATGAACTGTGACGACGAGTTTGATCCATTTAAGGAGTTTAAGGATGGAGTTGCAGAGAAGAAGTATGAAAAGCCAGAAACTCAATCTACAGTGCTTGAAAGAAATGATGTCAATGCTGCTACCACTGTAGAGGAAAACAAGTCGAGTACTCCTGTGTGTCAATGTGATAAAGCCCTTGCAGCTGAGAAGGTGGTGATGGGACTTTCATATGAGGTAATTCAAGATATGTGTTCATCTGCATGTAAAATCAGATTATTTGGGGTTTATAAGGCTAATCGTTTATTAATTGATAATGAAAAAGACTTGAAAAGAATTAATGAAGAACTTAAAGTGAATGAGTCAAAATACTTTGTTAAATTAAATGAAGCGCTAAAAGAAATTGATCATTTAAAAAGAATTGTTTTAGAAAGAAACGTTGAGGTGAACAGTTTGACTGAAAGGGTTGCCCTAGCTGAGTTTGAAACAAGCAAACTTCAGTCAAAACTTGATAAATGGACCATATCAGGAATGAAACATGATGATTTATGTAAATCTCAACGTGGGGCTAGGATTAAAACAGGTTTGGGATATGAAAATGCTAAGGTCTATCCTCCTCCTAGTACATACTGTTACTCTCCGATGCCCATTCCACATCCTTCTAATGATTTAATCAAAGAAGATTCTAACAGTATGTCTGCAGGTTTAGAAGGTGTGAATCCTATGCATGTTCGTGAGGACTACGATTATGGACCAACTAGAGGTCTTGGATGCTCTAGTCTTAGTACACCTGAACCTCAGCTTTCTGTTTTAGATCATAACTCTAGTTTAAATTCTGTTTTTGTTTCTAGTAATGCTGTAAAAGACTCTGTTTCGTTCAGTTCTAGTAATGTTTCTGTTTGCTTGTCAAATGCTATGGACCGTGATTCTGATTTATCTATTGATGTTGCTGATTCATTGTCTGATAATGCTATGAACAGCAATGAAGAAACAAAAACTAAATCTTTTGAAAAATTCTTTTCTCATCCCATTCCATCATTTATACCTGCGAAATTTGCTGTGCTTAGTGACAGGATTGTATCTTCATCTGAGGCAAGTACTAGTGGCACTAGTACCTCATGTATTTCAGATAACACTTCAGTATCATCAGCACACAATCATTCTTTTCAAAATAAAATCAACTCTGTCAATACAAGTAAGGAATACAGTGATAATGATTTGACACTTACTGATTCAAGTTTATCCAAATGTAATGAAGAAATATGCATTGATGAAATCTCTAACTCATTACATAATACATCTAGATTAAAATCACATTGTTTTCAATGTGGTAAAGACAATCATGTAGTTAAGCATTGTCCTCAATTACATCACAGATATGTTTATAGACGTTCTTTTGGAAGTAAACTGAATCAGCTAGTGAATAAGTTCTTTTGCAAGAAATCCACTTCAGAGAAACCTAAAGTTGTTCAAACTTGGGTGGCCATTACTCCTGGTTAATTCTCTTTTGATATGATTGCAGGAGTCGTCCACTAAGTCTGTAAATAGTGTGTGGCATGTTGATAGTGGATGCTCGAGACACATGACGGGGCTTAAAGATTTATTGTCCAACTACCGCATAATCGATGGTGGCTATGTTGCCTTCGCCGGAGACAAGAAAGGAGGAAAAATGATAGGTCAAGGAGAAGTTTGTAATGGTTCGCTCACCTTGGAAAAAGTGAATTATGTTCCCGAGCTTGCATTTAATCTATTGAGCGTCTCTCAGATTTGTGATAAAAGCATTCCAGTCTTATTCAAGTCTAATGAATGTATCTTTTTGAAGTCTGAGATTGATATTCCAGATAATCTAGTACTCATGCGGGCTCCCAGAAAGCATGATACATATCTCCTTGACATGAATTCAAAGAGCTCATCATCCGCAGTCACATGCCTCTTGTCAAAAGCTTCCACCTCTGAGTCCTTCTTATGGCATCGTAGATTGGGCCATGTTAATTTCAAAATAATAAACAAATTAGTTAAAAACAATCTAGTTCGGGGATTACCTTTAAAAGACTTTTCTGTGGTCGAGAAATGTATGGCATGTGCTAAAGGAAAGCAACATAAGAAACCACACAAACCTAAAATTGAAAATAGCATCTTAAACCCCCTAGAGTTGTTACATACTGATTTGTTTGGCCCAATAAGTGTTAAATCTATTGCTAAGAAATCCTTTTGTCTTGTGGTTACAGATGACTATTCCAGATATTCTTGGGTAAGATTTCTTACTCAAAAGGGAGAGACGACTGAGGAGTTGCAAAAGTTAATTCTCTCGATTGAATCGATAAGCAAGAGGAAGGTTATGGCTATTCGAAGTGACAACGGTACTGAATTCAAAAATCAAATTTTTGATTCCTTCTGTGCCACTAAAGGAATATTAAGACAGTTCAGTGCAGCGAGAACTCCTCAGCAGAATGGTGTCGCGGAACGAAAGAATCGCACCCTAATTGAAGCTGCACGTACAATGTTAATAGAATCCTCCTTACCCATCATATTTTGGGCTGAGGCTGTGAATTGTGCTTCTTATGTTCTCAACAGGGTGCTGATAGTCAAAGATAAGATGAAAACCCCGTATGAACTATTTCACAAGCGAAAGCCTTTGATTGATTTCTTTCGCCCATTCGGCTGCTCGTGTACTCTTCTGAATACTCAAGCACAGAAGACAAAATTTGGTGTTGTTTCTGATGAATGTTATTTCGTAGGCTATTCTTCTTTCCAGAAGGCTTATCGGGTATATAACAAGAGGACTCGTATAGTTCAGGAGTCATTCTATGTCGATTGGCAGGAATCTAATTCCTCTAATGTTCCCACAGAACCAGCTTGGTTCTTTGACTCAGATACGGTGTTCAAATCATTCAATCTTCCAGTTTTCGATGATGATGTGCCCTTCTCCAATTCAACAACAAACTTCATTCCACCTGTCCCCATACCAGCTGAGCCTATTGTGCCTCCTGTCACTACATCTGTTAATGATACCTCAGTCAGTGTTGCTTCTTCCTCATCTTCATTTGATCTTCCACCTCCACCCATATCAACATCACCTTCTTCATCTCCTTTACCGAACTCTTCTTCCCCATTCAGCTCATCATTTAACCAACCATCTACTGATATCCCTTCCATGACTGTGGATTTCAAAACTTTGAAAGATCATCCACACGACAACATAATTGGTTCCATTACTGATGGAGTTCGAACACGGAGTCAATCTGGATTGATCAACGTTTGCTTGTTTTCTTGTTTTATATCTCAAACCGTTCCTAAGAACGTTCATGCAGCTCTCCAAGATCCCTGCTGGGTAGAGTCGATGCAATTGGAATTGCAACAGTTCAGAAAACTACGGGTGTGTACTCTGGTGGATCTTCCACCAAATAAGTATCCTATTGGCACGAAATGGGTTTTCAAGAACAAGCCTGATGATCGAGGAATAGTGGTGCGAAACAAATCCAGATTAGTGGTTCAAGGCTTTGCTCAAGAAGAAGGAATTGACTACACAGAAGTCTTCGCATCTGTCGCTCGTCTTGAAGCCATTAGAATATTCTTAGCGCACGCTGCTCACAAGCAATTTAAAGTCTATCAGATGGATGTCAAATGCGCATTTCTCTATGGGGACATTGATGAAGAGATATACGTGTGTCAACCCCCAGGATTTGAAGATCCAGATTTTCCTGACAAAGTATATAAGCTTGATAAGTCACTTTATGGACTTCATCAAGCTCCTCGGATTTGGTATGAAACCCTGACTCAGTATCTCTTAAGCAATGGCTTTACGCGAGGCACCATTGACATGACACTATTCAAAAGAGAGGTAAATGGTGAGATGTTGATTGTGCAAGTTTACGTTGATGACATTATTTTTGGTTCTTCAAATCCTCAATTATGTCGGGAGTTTGAGGAGGTCATGCGAAACAGATTTGAGATGAGCATGATGGGAGAGATGTGTTTCTTTCTCGGGCTGCAAGTTGAACAAAAACCAGATGGAATTCTCATTCATCAAGAGAAGTATATTAAAGAAATTTTGAAGAAATTCAAAATGGATGATGCTGCTTCTGAGATGACTCCCTTCACGGCTCAGACATGTCTCACTCCGGATGAAAACGGCAAACCATTCGATCCTCATCTCTACAGATCCATGATTGGCTCCCTCATGTACCTAACAGCAAGTCGTCCTGACATCACCTTTGCTGTTGGATATTGTGCTCGATACCAATCAGCTCCTAAAGAATCCCATGCCAAGGCAGTCAAACGAATTTTTCGTTATCTAAAGGGATCTTCTCGTTTAGGACTTTGGTATCCTTATGGTGGGAATTTTGATCTGCACGCTTATTCTGACAGCGATTCCAACGGCTGCAAATTAAACAGAAAGTCTGTTACTGGAGGTTGTCAGTATTTGGGAAACTGCCTTGTTTCTTGGCAAAGCAAGAAACAAACTACAGTTTCTCTCTCAACAGGAGAAGCTGAATACATTGCAGCCTCAAGCTGCTGTTCGCAAGTGTTATGGATTCAGCATCAAATGATGGACTATGGGATCAACTTTCTTCATACTCCTTTGTTTTGTGATAACGAAGCGGCCATTGGAATTGCCAAGAATCCAATTCATCATTCCCGGACCAAGCACATTGAGACACGAATTCATGCCATCCGTGATGCTCAAGAAAAGGGTTTCATTGATATCATTCCTATTGATACAAAACATCAAAAAGCAGATCTTTTCACAAAAACATTTGATAAACCACGTTTTTATGAATTGATTTCTATGCTAGGATTAATATCATTCTGACAGACTTTTCTGAGCAAAACACTTGTTTCACCTGTACATATGTACACATTTTCTTTTTAGTCTTGATTGTTGTCTAAATTGTGTCACATAGATCTTTATCTTTTATTCTTATTTTTCTTTTCCTTTGATTTTTAAGAAATTTTTCCTTTAGTAGGCTCTTGAATAAAAATTTCGGGGGAGATTCATACTGATAATAAGTCTGAATTTTCATTCTTTCAGGAAGTTCAAAGAAAATGAAGTTTGAACAAGGGGACATCTTATGTTGGGATATGCATGATAGACTCATCCCAAAAACAAAGTAAACAAGTGATCATGCAGCAAACCTAAAGATCATAACTCAGTAATAAGGATTATCCTCATGATATTTTGGTCTGCACAAAGATACAAGTCTTGTATACAACTTGGTTGAGAGCTGCTAATTGATGTCAAAGGTTATCGATGTGAAACTTATGGTATTTCTCACTGGGATGGTGACTCGGTGATAATGCCCTCTAAGTCAAACGTTAAATAATCTCAAAAATAGCCTATTATTATACATATAGATTATCGATGTGAATCTTATGGCGTTTCCCACTGGGATGGTGACTCGGTGACAATGCCGTCTAAGAAAAACATTATATAATCTCAAATGGGCCACTCTTGCATACACATTCATACGTTACATAAGAAAAGATGTGTGTTTATCTCCTCTGCTATGCGAAAGCATTGACCTGGAGTGATGACCTTCTCTGCTATGCGAAAGCATTGACCTGAAGCTCTCATCAACACACCTAGATGATCTTCTCTCCTATGTGAAAACATTGACCTGAAGCTCTCATCAATTAGTTATAGGTTAAGTCCGGATCTCACATATATGTGTTTCTACATCTGTACATTACAGAGTCCCATCCGTATATATGCCAGTCAGTATGATTGTACATCAGTATAATGATCAGGCAATATCAATGATTATGCTCAATAAACCTTGATGACGAGACTAGTTCTTTATCAAATATCAGTGGGGACCAAGTTTCTGAGTTTCTAAGACAATTCAGAACATGATAAACAGCTGCAGATCATGAGTTGAAAAGAAGATGGGAATGGGTTTAAGCGGACAAACATATCAGCAATCTCGCTAAGTCATGATCCTCTTAAATCACTTCAAGAAAAACATGATACTATATCCTTTAACTATTTTATTTTATTTTATTTTATCTTATTTTATTTTATTTTATTTTGCTTTTATTATAAGTGAAGATTCTGCGAAACTACAGTTTCGCATAGCGAAATTGCAGTTTCGCTCAGGAAACTATAATTTCGCCGTGCCGAAACTATAGTTTCGTTCCGCAGAAACTATAAGCTCGCTTAGCCGAATCTATAGTTTCACAGTGTCGAAACTACATTCTCTTATTGCAGAGAGTATAGTTTCGCTTTGACGAAATTATATTTTAAGTTCTCTGCGAAACACCTATGTATATAAACATAGTTTCAAATCAAGATACTCACTTTCGCAAAAATTAGTCACTTTCGTCGAAACTGTGTACTGTTAGGGTTTTTGAGACTCGTGACACAAATCTCCGTCGTTGTCTTGTTTTATTGCATTGTCACCTGATTTTGAAGTTCTCATGTGAGTTTCGAACTCAGACCATGAGTTTTCATAGACTAATCTATCGTACATTTGACTGGATTGAAATGTGTCGTTTGGGTAGTCTCGCAGTTCGTTCTGCGAAACTACTTCATCCTCCAGCGAAACTGAACGAAAGTTCATTAGATACTGCGAAACTGTGTGGTTATGCTGCCCGAGCGAACCTAACATTTTCGTCAACAAAAATCAGTTTCGCCCAGTTCAATCCATTATCATATCTTGCGAAATTATAGTTTCGTCGTTGCGAAACTACAAAAAAATATATATATATATATATATATATATATATATATACATATACATACATACTAATTAATCTGTAAACTCATTTTAATTATACATGTATATATCTGCATTTTCAATTTTATCATGTTTTGTTCATTTACATTAAGTTGGTGAATATTCGAATTCTAATATCATTTCTAACCGGTTGTGTTTGTTTGTCAGATAAAAATGGCAAACCTCAAGTTTGATGTTAGAAACAATATCACTGCTATTCTAGACGACTCACATCCTAAAGCAGCGGGATTCAGAGATTGCATTAGATGGCTACAAAGATCTCCTATAGCATTCGCCATATCTCATTCTACGATTATTTATGATCTACACATTCGAGATTTCTGGCGGACTGCTGAGTACATCACAAGGGGAGATTCGGAGAGTATTGTAGCCAAGGTTCTGGATCACCAAGTAACCATCACAGAAGAAGTTATTTCCCGGGTGCTGAGATTAGAAGAAGACACAGGAGGTGATATTGATTTGTCTGATCAGGAGGTGTTTGATGCCTTCTTGACTATGGGATATGAAGGTCCTCCTTTTGGGACTAGGAAGGAAATCAAGAAATCCTTTTTGTCCAAGGAATGGAGATATATTGCCCATGTCTTCATAATGTGTTTAGATCACCGAAAAGGTGGATCAGATGGGTTAAACTTGGACTGGGCAAAAGCAATGGTTATATGTTGCCGAGGAGAGAAGGCTAACATTTCTAATCTCATATTTAGCTGCATGGCCGAAAATGTAATGGCCTTGAAGAAGGACAAATGGCTGCTCTATCCCCGATTTCTTCAGATGATCATCGACGATCAAGTTCCCAACATTCCGAGGCATGGAGAGGTCAAGCATCTAGTGTCAATGAATACCAGAATTTTTGCCGACTGCTGTGCTATCAGGCACGACTTCAGTGGTCGGATCACACACCTATGGGAAAACATGTATACTCCTGATCGATGGGATTATATCAGGAAGGTGATCCAGTCTGAAGCAAGACGATCAGAGGAAGTTAGACCAACTGAGTCGGAGGCAGTAAAGAAAAGAAAGAGATATGCCAAAGAGAAGGATTACGACTTTGATAAAGAAGTGGCAGAGATGGAAGCTAAAGCAAAAATGGAGAAAGAAAAGAGGTCCAAAAGGACGGTTGATACCGGGGAGGAAGAGAGGAGGACAAAACAGAAACATCAGACATTTTCTGAGCCTCCACAATCTGAGAGACAAACTAGTTTAGACGAGGATGTGATCCGAAATCTCAATACCTCTCTCTCTAACGAACTAAGTATGATAAAGACTAAGCAGACAAATCAGGAGATGAGGGAGAGACAAAAGGATGAATTGCTGGATGGTATGAAGAAAATGCTGGTTGATCAAAATAATTTGATCAAAAGGTTATTGAAGGAAGTAAACGAGTTGAAAGCTGCCGCCGGCCTGCCGAATCAGCTAACTCAATATGAGTTAGATGATTTAACTGACACATCCAAGTACCCGTTCCTGTCTGTGGGTACTTCTTCGAAGGCAGGAGAGGGCACCTCGGGGGCAGCAACAGAAGAAGCTGGAGGGTCTGGTAAAGGAACTGGAGAACCTGAGATGGAGAATTTACAAACTGAAGATGATGTGGTTGATGCTGGCTTTGTAGATTTGGGAATAAACCTTGGAGATTTTACCGGCGAAGAGCAAATGGGAAACCAACCCATTGAGAAGGGTCTGGTGGACAAGGAAGTTGATGAGGAGCAATTGGTAGATTACGACTCAGAGCCTGAGTTCTATGAAGTGGATGAAAGGCCTTTGACATATGTGATACAGAAGGGTAAAGATGAAAATGATATTTTTGAAATGGAGAAGAGTGACTGGTTTGTAAGGGAGAAGGAACCCAAAGAGTTAACCCCACTGTTTCAGAATATGGAGAGTTTGAAGAAGAAAGAGGCTGATAAGAAGATCGTGAGCTGGAAATACAACCCCGACCTGAAAATGTTCATGATAAAAAGGAGAGGGGGTGGAATCACTTATCTTCACAAGAGGAAGGCATTCAAGACCTTCCCAAAATGGGATTTGAGAAGGTTGGCATCTTTGCCTTTACTTGGAGCACACTTGAGTGAGAGAGCCAGATTTCTAGAAAAAGAAATCCAAAAAGGGCTCAACGATAACTTTGAGGCTTTCGGTTTTATGAAAGCAGAAAGAAAGAGATCAAAGAAAGATAAAGACTGGGCTACTGGGAAGGGAAGGATTGTATTAAGCGTGAAGCCACCAAAGACGGTTCAAAGGGTAAGATTGGCAGATCCGTCCCCCTCGCGTCTGAAAGAGTTTGAGAAGTGGTTTTATGACAATCAGACGGGGGAGGCTGTTATCAGAGTAAAGGGTGGAATTGAGTACCGAATTTTTGACCCAATGGAGTTATTTGGTTTTGCTGATGACGATCTTCTGGTTCTATGTGAGAACCACATCAAGGCAGGGGCGGGAGAAGAAACGAGAAAGGAAGCTAGTCTGTTCATGATTGTAGTGAACAAAGTTAGAGGAGTGAGAGCTGAAGTGAAAGCGCTGGCAGAGAAAGTTAGAGCTGAGGATGATTTACACATGGACATTCAGGATTTAACAAAACAATTTGCACAAGCTAGTGCTCATCCTGAAGGAGCTAATGAGGCAGGAGGCAACCAAAGAAGATCAAGTGCTGAGGCTCATCAGAGTAAAGCTGCAGGAGCTGATCCAGAAACATCATGTGCAGGTACCGAGAAGGCTGGAGCTGAATGAAGACATTAAGTCAAGAAGAATGGGTGAGATCCAACCTAGGGGGAGTATTGAAGATCAAGATAGGTTGGACTCACCATTGGATTAGTTTTTGTTTATCTTTCGTTGTAATAGGATCTTTGTTAGTTTCCTTTTGTATGTTTGTTTAGTTCAAGTCTATATGTTAGCTGTCATGCGAAAGTATAGTTTCGCCCTGGCGAAACTGTTAGTTTCGCCAGTCGAAACTATTGAGCTCAGATCATATGTTCCCGGCGAAACTGTTAGTTTCTGCCGGGAGAAATTATAGTTTCGCCTATATAGTTTCGCATACAGCGAAACTATATGCGAAACTATGACAGCTATATATAGATTTCTCTTGTCTAATTGTTGGCATCCTTGCAAGAAACCCTAATCGTGTATTATTGTTGCAAGAGGCTATTGTAAGCTTGTTCTTTCTGAATACATTGAGCTTATTTCAATTCATTTACTATTGTTCATCATTGAAACCATGTTTGAAAGCTTTTTGGTGTTATTTTGATCATCCTTCTCTTAGTGTTTGTTGTGTGTGTTTGGTATTGAACGATTCAAGCATTCTTCTGCACTGAAAACCGATCAAATGGACCAACAAATTTACTTAGTGTTTCTCAAATCTGTGATCAACATTACTTAACACTATTTGATAACACTAACTGTTACATTCTTAAGCCATGTTTTACAGTTCCAGCAGACTGGATACTTCTTAAAGCATCAAGAAAAGGCAACACATATATCTTGGATATGAACAACACAACACTCACAAATCATGAGACATGCCTGCTGTCCAAATCTTCTGAAGATGAATCTCAACTGTGGCATAGAAGGCTTGTCCATTCCAACATGAAGAACATGAATAAATTGGTGAAAAATGACTTAGTCATTGGATTACCAAAGAAAGAATTTCATTGTTCTAATCATTGTTCTTCATGTTATAAAGGAAAACAACACAGAGTGTCTCATAAATCCAAAACAATCAACACTAACACTACACCACTCAAATTGCTTCACATGGACCTCTTTGGTCTAACCAATGTGCTGAGCATTGGAAAAAGGCAATATTGTTTGGTGATAGTTGATGATTTCACTAGATTCACATGGGTCTTTTTCTTAAAACATAAGAGTGAAACATCTGAAACATTAATGGACTTTGTGATCAAGATTGAAAATCAACCTGACTTAAAAGTTAAAATTTTTAGGAGTGATAATGGAACTGAATTTGTTAATGCTGATCTTGACTCTTTCTGCAGGACTAAAGGAATAGCTAGACAATTCAGTGCCCCAAGAACTCCACAACAAAATGGAGTGGCTGAAAGAAGAAATAGAACACTCATAGAAGCAGCCAGAACAATGCTAGCTGATTCTCAGTTGCCCATTACCTTCTAGGCAGAAGCTGTGAATACAGCTTGCAATGTTCAAAATAGAACATTAATTATCAAAGAACATAATAAAACCCCTTATGAGCTCTTATTTAAAAGAAAACCTTTTATAGGATACCTTAGAGCTTTTGGGTGTCATGTGTCTGTTTTGAATACTATAGAACAATTGGGAAAATTTTCTGAAAAAGCCTATGATGGTTTCTTTGTTGGATATTCATCCTCTTCTAAATCATATAGGATATATATTCCAGAACATAACATAGTTGAAGAGACTCCCAATGTTTCTTTTGATGAATCCGTGTTTACTACCAATGTAAAAGGATCATCTTGGTTATTTGATATAGATGCATTAACTGAATCATTTAACACTGGTTATCTGATCAATGCAGGTACTGCGGATACATGCTATCCCTTTGTGCCTCCAAGGTTGAATGAAGTGCCTCTAACAGCTGATCCACCAAGAGCACAAGTGTCACCTGAACCACAGCAAGAATCAAGTCAGCAGCATGAAGCTACATCCGGAGAAGCAAACTCTTCGTCCCCAGCTCATGTAAATACATCCGCAGATGTTCCCTCATCCGTAGATGTAAATACTACTACAACTACTGATCCTAGGGATGGAGAGGATGTGGTGATTCAACAACACTTGCCAGATGACCAACATTGTTCATCAGTGGATGGTGTTGTAACTTCTACGGAAGTTCAAAATGCCTCCGTATATGTTGCAGTTCCTCCTTCGGATGAACAAAATGCTCCAGTCGAACTTCCTGCAGAAGAAGACAACCCAGCAGCAACTGACACACAAGCCAATCCTAATGACCATGAGCCTTTTGATTACTTTCTTAGACACAACTTCTCCGCTGACTCCATCTACTTCCATGGGATTCTCAAACTTAGAATCCTCAGTTCCAGTTGATGCTGTGTCAACAAGAAGAATACACAAGTCTCATCCAACAGACAATATCATTGGAGACCTGAATGCTAGAACCACAAGGAGCAAAGGAGGTGTGGCAAACATCTGTTTGTTCACCTGCTTTTTGTCCCAAACAGTTCCTGCTAACATTACAGCTGCTCTAAAGGACAACAGTTGGATCGAGGCTATGCAAGAAGAACTTCAACAATTTAGAAAACAGAAGGTGTGGACTCTTGTAGACTTGCCTAAAGGTCAACATCCAATTGGAACAAGGTGGCTTTTCAAAAACAAGCTGGATGACAGGGGTATAATCATGAGAAACAAAGCTAGGCTCATTGCTCAAGGGTATACTCAGGAAGAGGGAATCGACTATGATGAAGTCTTTGCACCAGTTGCAAGGATTGAATCCATACGAGTCTTCCTGGCTTATGCCTCATTCAAGAAGTTCACAGTCTATCAGATGGATGTGAAGTGCGCCTTCCTTTATGGGAAAATTGATGAAGAAGTCTATGTGGCTCAACCCCTGGATTTGAAGATCCTGATTATCCACATAGAGTATACAAGCTTGACAAAGCTTTGTATGGTCTTCATCAAGCACCCAGGAAGTGGTATGACACACTGTCATCTTTCCTACTGAAGAATGGCTACAAGAGAGGCACAATTGATCAGACACTGTTCCTTAAACATGACCATCAAGATCTTTTGGTGGTTCAAATATATGTTGATGACATAATTTTTGGATCAACCAACAAGAAGCTGTGTCAAAGCTTTGAAAACTTAATGAAATCTGAATTTCAGATGAGCTCCATAGGAGAATTGACATTCTTCCTTGGCTTACAAGTTCATCAGAAACCAGATGGCATTTTCATCAATCAAGAAAAGTACATTCATCAAATTTTGAAGAAGTACAATCTTGCTGATTCCACTTCATGCAAGACACCAGCATCAACAATAGACAAGATTGTGCCTGACCCTGCTGGAAAATCCATAGATCAAAGATTGTATAGATCAATGATCGGTTCTTTAATGTACTTAACTGCCAGTAGACCTGACATAATGTTTGCTGTTTGTGTTTGTACCAGGTATCAATCAGACCCAAAGGAGTCCCATCTGAATGCTGTGAAGAGGATTTTCAGATATCTGAAAGGCAAACCTGCATTAGGACTTTGGTATCCCAAAGATGGAGATTTCAGCCTCTACTCCTATTCAGATAGTGACTATGTAGGGTGCAATAACAACAGAAAATCCATAACTGGTGGATGTCAGTTTCTCAGACCACGACTTGTTTTTTGGCAGTGCAAGAAGCAAACACATGTATCTGTATCCACAGCTGAAGCAGAATACATAGCTGCTTCAGTAGGTTGTTCTCAAGTACTTTGGTTGCAAAACCAATTACTTGATTATGGTTACAATTTTCTTCACACACCAATTCATATTGATAATTCAGCTGCTATGTTTATAACTGCTAATCCAGTTCAACATAGTAAAACTAAACACATTGAAATTAGATACCATTTTCTGAGAGACTGCTCAGAAAAGGGTCTAATCAAGTTAGTCAAAGTCGACACCACCAATCAGCTTGCTGATCTGTTCACTAAAGCTTTTGATTCTGTTAGATTTAATTTTCTGATAGAATCTTTGGGTATGATTAACTTAGAATAATTCAACAAAAGCATATGACTGACTTTGAGTAGAGTAAGTGTTAGGGATAAATTAAGTGTCTGATAGAACATCTGTGCATGCTTTATATATGGGAAATGATAGTAAACTATATTTGGTTTTTCAACAAACACTCAAAACTGACTTATATGCTACTGATATGTGAGTAGGTTCATCTTGAGGGGAAACAAAGCTTAGAGCATGCCAAACTAAAAGATTCAGGTAACTGTCTGTGGGGATTACATTTGCTAATCCAGAAGGTATGTTCTCGCCTGATGTGATCAAATAACATACCCAAGCACACTATGTAAAATACTTTATAATCTTCTATCTTTGCAAAGTCATATTCCCTCTGTTTTGTGTGAACAAAGACCTGGGCATATGCTCTAAGAGTATGATCTTCATTCTCCCTCTGTTTTGTGTAAACAAAGACCTGGGTTAAGTTCACCTCTGTTTTACGTAAGTAAAGACCTGGTGACTATGAAGATCATATCTCAGCTCTAAAAAGAATAACTTGTGCTTAATTGTACATAAATTCAATGAGCTTCAACATCCAAGCATTCATGAGATTGTACTATGTCTCAAGATAGAACTTATAACTTAATGTACATAGTCCTTAAGTGTGAGAGGAAGTGATTTGACTCACCTACGGAAGACATATTCTACCGGAAATTGATTGTGGACCTCATGATAGTTACTACTTAACAAACTTTACAACATCATAAATAGCATGCATAGTTGATACATTACTCATGTATGAAATTAAGGGGATCTCTATACTTACAATCACGTGTGTACTGAATCAACTAATTAACATCAACAGAAGCCAAATCATAGTCTGATCCCTTTATATATATGCATGCATGTAATTGTTTACGCACGATGTTTAATTTGTCCTATCAACTGATCTTCTCTCTCTTAGGCTGTCATATGCCTGTCATGCATGTTCACAACTTAAATTTATGATTTCTGCATTAGTTTAACATTAATCACAAATTTAGGGGGTGTAGTTCATGCATGAAAACAATAAACAATACAAATCTGATGATTTAATTTATTCTGAAGGAATTGAAACTTGAGCACTAGGATACATGAGCACTTGCTATATGAGCACTTGCTTTCTTGTACTTAATTGCCACGCAAATAAAGTCAACAATGTCCAACATCAACAATTGAGTCTACTCAGTAGACATCATACATTTAAAGTTTTTTAAAACTTTAAGGTCCGCAGAAGTTTCAGTAATACTTCTCATCCGTAGAAGTAACAGTGAAATTTCTGCATCCGCAGAAGTTTCAGTAATACTTCTCATCCGTAGAAGTAACAGTGAAATTTCTGCATCCGCAGAAGTTTCAGTAATACTTCTCATCCGTAGAAGTAACAGTGAAATTTCTGCATCCGCAGAAGTCTTAGCAATACCTCTCATCCGTAGAAGTATTGTGTGACCTCTGATTCAGCAGCAAAACAAATGCATTGTTTGAACTAATGCATCAGCAGATGTTAAGACATCCGCAGCTGCTAAGTTTCCGCAGATGTTCTGCGGAAGAAGTTATGCATTCTAAATAAACTTGGGATACGGAAAGGAATAAATAGGAGTGGGCCCAACATAATTAACAAAAGAAATTATATGTTCGACTATAAATAAGGTTTCTGACTCTTAAAATTCATTAATCAATTTTACAGAGCACTTTTTCAGTTTTAACCTAGAAAATCGCCCACTTTCCCTCTCTTTCAAACTTTCAAAAATCCCTTCCAAGAAAACATAATCAATTAATCGATTACTGGTATTGATAAGGTAAATCATGTTCTAAACATCAGTACGGAACTGGTTAATCGGTTATTGCCATTAAAACGTTTCAACTTCATGTATGCTAACTCGATTTTCATTGTTTTCAGATGGCAAACAGATTCGCTAAAGAACACAATGTGTGCGCGTTCTTAAACGCTGATGATCCTGCAGCGGAAGGATGTCGAGATATCATAAGATATCTCCGACGATCCAGGATCTTCTACGCCTTGACGGCAGAGCCTGTGATCCATCAGGCACACATAGTCGACTTCTGGAACTCAAAGCCATTTGTCACAATCCCAATTGGACACTGCATCATGCTATGTGGTTGGTTCATCTGAATCTACCACATACCACCATCCATGAAAAATCCTTATCTTTCAGGTGGATTACTAGTTCTGCCACTTCTGCGAACATTTTGTGTGTATTGATCAACCGCTTGATCATCCTTAACATCCTCATGTTGAGTGCTAGTTTCAACCAAACGTGCATCGGGTTGTGGTTCTTGATCCTCCTCAAGATCCACTGTTCTACTGCTAGTTTCTCCAATAAGGAACTTTGCTTCTAAGAACTCACCCTTTCTGGCAACAAATACCTTTTGTTCCAGTGGATCATAGAAATAATATCCCATAGAATCTCTAGGATATCCAACAAAGATACACTTGATGCATCGAACTTCCAATTTGTTTATGGTGGGAGTCTTAACATAAGCCTCACAACCCCAGACCCTTAAGTATGATAGGGATGGAACTCTTCCATGCCATATCTCAAAGGATGTCCTTTCCACCTTTTTGGTTGGGGCCATATTCAGAAGACAAGGTAGTTGGGATACCAATACCCAAGGGGGGCGGCCGTAGGTGCCCATTTGAAATGGGTTCCCCCCAAATTTGTTTTTATTAAAATTGTAACACTCTCATCTCTTTAGTTTTTATAAAATTAAACCATTTTAATTTTATAGCACTAACACACTATTATTTGTCATTGTTTAACTAATTTAAGTAATGAAACAAATAATCCTTCATGAACAAATTATCTATATAATCTTGTTCATTTACAAAAGCAATGATTTAGAAAACCCGGTTTCTAAATTGGTGCTAATATTTTTTCGTATGATCACGTCAACGAACAAATATTTATTGGTGTTTGTTTGGTTTGTTATTGGGTATGACCCGACTTGGATCATATCACATTAGCCACATCAATTTAATATGTATCTTGGGCAGATCAATTCCTTCAAGTAATGAATGTACGAATGAATGTATTGAACGTAAGAATGAACGTAATGAACGTACAGAAGAATGTAACGAATGTATGAATGAAAGTAAGAAACGTACGAATGAAAGAAAAAGTTTATGAATGAACGTGAATGTTAACGATGAACGGTACACGAATGGAAGCTAATGAACGAATGATGAAGATAATAATAATATTATCTATGTGTACGTATGTTGTGTGATCGTATGTATGTAAGAACGGTTTAACGAAAGAAAGGTATGATTTTAATATAAAACTAGAACTCACTCAGCAACGCTGACTTTGATGTGTTTCCAGTTGGCAGGTATGTTGCTGAGGATGGCACGGGGCGACTACTCAGTTCTGTAGAGGCTGGCATCCTTATTTTGACATGTCATTGTATTTTGAGAGGAAAACGAACGTTGTAAAGTTATGAAATGACATGTTTTTGGTTAATAAAGAAAGTTTTGAATTTCACTGCAAAGTAAATGTACGTTTTTAAATGTTTTATGTGCGATGAATGACCAACTGTGAGGAGCCCGGGAACGGGGCCTTACAAGTTGGTATCAAAGCCAAAGTTTAAGTGAAACGGGTAAATTTTCAAAATAAACCTTAACTTAAACTGAGAATAGGATAGAAAGGGACGGGATGCTAATCTGAGTAGCTGCGTGCCATCAGGTATTTTCTTAAAGTTAACCGGTATTATGTGCGCATGTTATGTGTTTAGTCAGGACAGGTAATGTTCGGGTTATTAAAAGTAAGGTAAGTGGTTAATCACAACTGATCACTGTAATTAGGAACTTACTATACTTGACATAAACTGAGCGATTCCCTTGAATGAACATGTTGGTGTTTGAACCTTTCAGTGTATTATAGAGGATGGCAGGTGGTAGATCTTCTAAGACTTCACGTGGTGGAGGTGATGGCGGACTTGGTACTGAACCACGGGCCATAAGGGAAAGACCTAGAGTTGAGAAGGTGGTTCATGAGGAACCCGAAATCCCTCATCCGGAGGGCGCTGATGAGAGTGCTAACTTGAGGGCCTCAGTGAAAGAGGCAGTGGTCGAGGAGGTGCATCAGGTCATGCAGGCAATCCTACCGTCTGTAGTGACCGAGGTGATAAAGTCTGTTAGAGATGGGGAGAGACAGGAAAGGGGTAGACCTTCGGGCGAAAGGAGACGGCCCGAGACTGAAACGGTTTTCTTTGATGACGAAGAGGAAGAAGAGGAGGAAGAGCCTGCGCTGGAGGTGGCACGAGGCTGTAACTACAGGGCATTTCAATGATGCAAGCCCCCAACTTTTGATGGCAATGGCACTGCTGCTGCTGCTCACTGGTGGGTGAGGGAAATGGAAGTCGTGCTGAATATCAGCGAGTGCCGGGAGGATCAAAAAGTGAAGTTTGCCACCCACTATTTCGTGGACTCAGCTTTTTGCTGGTAGGACAACATAGTCCAAGTTGAGGGTAGCTGGGCTATCAGAAGGATGAGATGGTCAGAATTGAAAAGGCTGGTGATTGAGGAGTTCTGCCCTCACCGTGAGATGGATAAGGTTGAAAGCAGTTGGAAGCGGGGACGATGACGCATCAGCAGTGACCACCAAATTCAACGAGATGACACGGCTGGTGCTGGATCAGGTGACGCCTCTTTCGCGGAAGATCAAGAGGTATACTCAGGGCTTGCCGGCTGATATCCGTAGGCACATGATCGCTGCCCGACCTAGCACGTTTAGGTCAGCAGTTGATTTGGCGGGAAGGCTGTATGATGAAAGGACGGTGGTGGTTGGTGGCTGAAGACGGCGGGAAAGATGATGGAGACCGGAATTGGAAGGGGAAGAGAATGGGACAGGGTGGTGTCCCGACGAATAATAAGCACGCATGGGGGGATGACCGTCATGTGGTCGAACCTGGTGCGGGGTCGGATAGGTGTGTAAATTGCGGGATGGAGCATTCAGGAAAATGCAAAAAGGGACCAAATACTTGCTACAAGTGTGGAAAGCGTGGTCATGTGGCTAGAGATTGTGGAACCGTGAGATGCTACAATTGCGGAGGAATTGGCCATATGAGTAAGAACTGTGAGAAGCCAAGGGCGGAAGGTTCGGGAGTGAAGAAGACTGGAGGAGAAGGACAGAGGGCAAACGCAACGCCAACACGATGAAGCAAGAGGAGGCTAGAGCGGGCTTCGGCTTGATGTCAGGTGCGTTTCTGGTAAATTTAATTTTGTGCACTTATGCCTTGAATGCGATGCTAGTAGCAGTTCGTTCCTATTACCTTCTGTTTGTGAGTTGCATGTTAGGAGAATGAACATCGATAAGCCCCTCGATGTAGAGATTACTATTAATGGATTCACTAGGTTGCCTGGTGCCCTAGAGGATTGCGTGATGCAATTGAGAAAGCTGTGACACCCATTGTCTGAGGAACAGTTTTATCCTGTGATTGGTTCATCGAACGACAACGTACGCATAGTTTCGACGTTGTAGCAAACAACTAGGATGGGAGGTCGGAAGCAAAAGCAAAAGATAAATTTGGTTTTGGCCACCAAAGAAGCCGATTTGCCTTTCAATCACAGTGTGCCTGTAAGGAACTTGAGAAAAACCGACCTCGGTGCAGTTATATTTGGAACAACACATGGCACGATTAATGAATGCCTTTCTCATCAGTTGCTTGGTTTGCCAGAGGGTCCTATTGTGACCGTAATCTATATGGCATATTTGAGGCCTGGGGTCCTGGTCAAATGGACATTGATTAGTATGCATGGGTTGCCGACGGAGATAGTCAAAGATGGACCAGAAGTCCTAAGTGGATAAACGGTATAGATCGATAAGAGTCCAGGTGAGAGACTGGAAAAGAGATGAGACAGTATTGCCCACAGAGACATAAGGAACAACAGGTTTCGGGGACGAAACCCGTTTAAGGGGGTTGGACTTGTAACGCCCCGAAAATCCAGTTTGGAGTGTCATGCGACTGGGGCATCCATACGCATGGAAGTCATGCGACTGGAGTCCCATACGCATGGAAGTCATGCGACTGGAGCTCCATACACATGGAAGTCGCACGACTGGAGCTCCATACGCATGGAAGTCGCACGACTGGATCTCCATACGCATGGGAGTCGCACGACTGGGGTGTTCAATCGCATGGAGCTCAGACGACTGGAGTGCCCATACGCCTGGAGTTCAGGCGACTGAACTGTAGTATTTAAGGGAGAGGGCAGCCCTTACCCTCTCCCCACACTTGCGAAATCAGCCAAAAAGAAGAGAAGAGAGAAACAAGGAGAAGAGAGAAGAGGAAAAAGGGTAGTTCGGGCTCGGAATTCGTCGTGTAGCGAGTCAAAACGAAGCTCTAACCGAGGAGGCTGCTAAGGTGAGTTCTAGGACCCCTCATTTACTTGCTTTCAACCAATTTTTAGGGTTGGAACACATCTGAAATCTATTTTTGGGTTTTTGGGTGTTTAACCCGTGTATGTATGTATGTGTATGTGTATGGTGCGCTTAGGGCGTGATTTCGGGCTTGGATAGGCTTGAATAAGGTCGAGGTATGTTTCCCTATGGATTAGAAGGGTTGATTTGAGCTCAAATGAGGTCTGGAAGGGTTTGAAGGCTGAATGTCGCGGCTGCAGTTCCGGATGAACTCCAGTCGCTGCCCAGTTAGGGCTAGACGACTGAAGGGCCAATCTGACTACTGAGGGACGACTGATACTCAATCGCACGACTGAGGTTCAATCGCACGACTGAGAGTCCAGTCGCATAGATGCTCAGTCACCTAGGTGCTCAATCGCATGACTGAGAGTCCAGTCGCATAGTTGCTCATCCGCATTGAGTCCATTCGCATGATGTCCAATCTGTAGGGTTTGTTAGAACACAAAATCGAAGTTTAACTATTTAAACTTTCTGAAAAACGCAGCGGATATATATGTTTTAAACATGATTAGAAAACTGAAAAACATGTTCTTTAGGAGATAAACACGTGCATAAACCAAACCCATATTACAAAGGATCATTTTTATGTGAATAGACAAGCTATGAAAGCATAAAACGAGCATTATGGACAGCCATATAGAGGCTGCCATAAACTACCTTTCAGCAGCTCAAAGGGGTCGAGATCTTTGAAGGTGATGATGTTTTTTTGAGCAGCAATCCTTCAAGGTGGAGGACCTCAAATCTTGATACCCACAAGCTCTTCAAACACCTTGCTTGTTAGGGTGCAACACCAAAAGAACCTCTTCTTCTTGCTCCTCTAAAACCCGAAATTTCAGCCCCAATTTTCAGCTTCAAACTCGAAAAATGGCAGCCAAGTAGAGAGGATTTGCTAGTGTGTGTGAGAGAGAGTGTTAGGCAAGAATGATGGATGAGTGTTGGTTGCATTTAGTCTTGCAAGAAACAAGAGAAAATTGGGTATTCCCAAGGCCCTTGGGCGGCCGAAGATGGGGTGTTCAAATGGGTTTCCCACCCATTTGTTTTTATATAAAATCACACTCTCCAAATCATTAGAATTAAAAAATTAAAACCTACTTTATTTTATAACATAACACATTTTATATGTCGTTATTTAACCAATCTTAAATAATGAAACAAATAAAATTCTCATGAACAAGTTATCCATATAACGTTGCTCTATCACAAAAGCAATATTTAGAAAACCAATTTTCTAAATAGGTGTCAAACATTCATTGTATGATCTTATCAATAAATAAATGTTTGTTGGTGTTTGTATAGCTTGTTATTGGGTATGACCTGACTTGGATCATAACGTACTAACCACATCAATCTTGTATGTGTCTTGTGCATATAAGATCCTACACAATCGCCTAGTATTCATTCGCATGATTGAGAGTCCATTCGCATGATTGGATATTCATTCACATAGGTGCCTAATCGCATGATGTCCAGTCACGTGGAGGCAATGCGACTGAAGCATGCCCAATCGCCCAAATAGGGCTGTTGTGTACGAGGAGAAATATAGTTCAATTACTGGCCTTCGGGAAAAGAGTAAGGGTAAGTAATGATATGATAGCTCCCGTAGGTACATGTGTGATAACAGTCGAGGCTTAGAAGTTACGTTGGGCATGATGACGATAGTATTGCATGTATATGCATGATGTATGTATGTTATGTATGATGTTGCCGTGATAGATGGTGGATACTGATGACTTGTAAATGCCGATGTTCCTTGCTTCGATGTAAGTTTATCTTTCCGTATCTTTACGTGTATGGTTTATGAATGAATGAAAAGTATTATGTAACGTAAAGTGAAAGATAATAAAAGAAGAACGTAATGAATGAGGGCATGCATTAATGAATGAACGAATGAACGTAAGGCTTGTGAGAATAGGTATGAGGTGAGCGACTCTGTGTTGCAACAGACTCGAATGAGATCCCTGTCGTGTACTCTAGTAGTGAAGGAGACCGGATCCGGAAGAATGAGAGTAAGATTGGCATGCAAGTAGAAAGAAAGGAGGCCCATAACTCATTAGGAGTTGTCAGCTCAATTGTGTGTATATTATAGCGTACGATCTTGGCTAACTCATAAGGAGACATAGACACAGTGGGAGTTCAGTAGCGTGCGATTTTGGCCTACCTCATGTGGATTATGTAGCGTGCGATGTTGGGCTAACCCATGAGATGGTGTGCGATTCTGGCTAAACCTCGAGAGCCCTCACACACACAGAGGGAGTCGGTCTTGGTGACCTCTCCATTGGTGAGATTTATGCGATATGTACGGTGGAACTCATAAGGGGACATAGACACAGTGGGAGTTCAGTTTTGGTAGCTGCTCCGATACGTGCGATGTGGTATTTACTGTGTGCTATGTAGCGTATGATTTTGGCCTACCTCATATGGATTATGTAGCGTGCGATGTTGGGCTAACACATGAGATGGCATGCGATTTTGGCTGGACCCCAAGAGTTCTCACCCAGAAGGAGAGTTGGTCTTAGTGACATCTCCGTTGGTGCGATTCGTGCTATATGTACTTCGGGTACGAAGATGTGAAGGTGCGATAAGTAAGATAATAAACGAATGAAGGACAGAACATAAATGGAAGAAACGAAAGAAAGTAATGAACGGACGAATGAACGTATTGAATGTAAGAATGAACGTAATGAACGTACGGACGAATGTAACGAATGTATGAAATGAAAGTAAGAAACGTACGAACGAAAGAAAAAGTTTATGAATGAACGTGAATGTTAACGATGAACGGTACACAAATGGAAGCTAATGAACGAATGATGAAGATAATAATAATATTATCTATGTGTACGTATGTTGTGTGATCGTATGTATGTAAGAACGGTTTAACAAAAGAAAGGTATGTTTTTAATATAAAACTAGAACTCACTCAGCAACGCTGACTTTGATGTGTTTTCAGTTGGCAGGTATGTTGCTGAGGATGGCACGGGGTGACTACTCAGTTCCGTAGAGGCTGGCATCCTTATTTTGACATGTCATTGTATTTTGAGAGGAAAACGAACGTTGTAAAGTTATGAAATGACATGTTTTTGGTTAATAAAGAAAGTTTTGAATTCCGCTACAAAGTAAATGTATGTTTTAAAATGTTTTATGTGCGATGAATGACCAACTGTGAGGAGCCCGGGAACGGGGCCTTACAAGCGGAGATTCAACTACATACGAGATGAAGTTGAAAAGGGAAACATATGTATTCGCAAAGTTCACACGGATCAAAACATTACGGATCCTCTCATGAAGCTCCTTGAAAAGGCAAAGCATGAAGGTCATACTTGTGGCATGGGACTTCGATATTCTAGTGATTGGATTTGATCTGTAAATTTTGTATTTGGATATGTGGAACTCTTTATTATTTGAATAAAATTATTTGGTTATAATGTTTCAATTAATGTTCCAATTTAGCATGTTTAATCCATTAGTAATTTGTTTACTCTAAATATCCATAGTCATTCAGACTTGTGGGAACAAGTGTGAGGGTAAGATTATTATGAACTTGGATTGGTTGATATTGATAAGGATGAATATAAAGCAATGGGTTGCTACGAAGGTTCATAAATATTTGTGGGACACAAATATTGGACTAACCCGCATCTCAAATTTTACTACATGGAATCTTCTAGATTGATCATAAGTAAATTTGATTAAAAGGCGAATATTATTTGGTATCCTCAGACCTGAGTTACATATTGGGTTTTGATATTCACCAGGTGTTATACCTTGAGCTAGTTCTTCACTGTCCTAAAATATTGGACAATACATAAGGCTATGTTTAGATGTGACACGAGGTGTTTGTGAGAAACGTATGTAGTCAAGATGGGATTTGTTCCTCTTATTCGTTGAGAGCAAGATGTCTAAGGCCTGATTAAGTTAAATCAACAAGGATTGATCATTATATGTCCTTGGATTTAACATGACGTCTGTAACAAATGGATAAATGATTGATTCACCTAAATCATTTCAAGTAGGATACTTGAATGGGATGATGTTATTGAATGGCTATAAGTCATGCGTATTAAGGGTAGTAAACCGTTGTTAGGCGGTATTTACTGCTTGCATCAATCTTCTATGAATCTTTTGCAAGTGGGAGATTGTAGGATTCTATATGCCCAAGACAAGTAGAATATTGATGCGGTTAGTACGTTATGATCCAAGTCGGGTTATACCCAAAACAAGCTTAGCAAACACCAATTGATATTTAATTGACGATATGATCATGCAATTAAATATTTACATCAATTAACAAAATGGGTTTTCTAAATAAGTTGCATATGAGAAGGAACAACTTATTAGGATATTTTGTTCAATAATATTATTTGAAGTGTTATTTAAATAAGATAGATAACACCAAATAATAATAAGAGTATACTACTTATACAATTAAATGGTTAATTGTATAACTAGTTACAAAACTAGTTTAACATAGTGTGTGTTTAATTTAAAGAGGGAAACCCCCTTTTAAATATATTTTCGGCCGCCCCCTTTTTTTGATTGGATCTTTTGCCTTGTAAACACAACACATCATAACTAGTCTTGATGTTTTCATTTCTCATTAATCTCATCACATGCAAACTTGCAAAAGTCTCTCTTCTCTCTTAAAACTCACGGCACATAGCAGTAGCATTTGAGGGTTTTAGGAGCTTTTGGTGGTGAATCTTCCTAACAAGAAGGTGTGTTGCAAACAAGCTTGGGGTATACTAACTTGAGAGGACCTCCATTGGTGCCTTTGGTCGTTTTTCTTGGTAAAAAACATCCTCCAATTCGAACTTCTTGCTGCTGAAAGGTAGTCTATTGCAGCCCTCTTTGTGGCTGTCCATAGTGTGTTGTTTGCATTATAATAGCTAGCAACTTTCACATATTAAAGATCCTTTTGTTTTGGGTTTGATTATAACTTATAACATCAATATAAAACCTGAAATTTCAGATTATAAACAATGTTATAATGGTAAACTTCCGCTACGTTTTACAAAAGTTTAAATGGTTAAACTATGTTTTATGTTCTAACAAAACCCAACAAGAACATCCTGAGGATGTGCACAAGAGGATGCCCCACGAACTCCAATTCAAGCATCTCCTCTGGCATCAGGCATTGATAGCAAAGACGATTACAAGAGTTCAAAAGCAGTTCAAAATGTTAAGACTACTAAAAACTACTCTAGTCTAAGCTATTTATACAATGAACAAGAAAAAGACTATCTATTTACAACTTTAGTCCCTATACTAAGGCAAAATCGTAAAACAAGACTAATGTTAATCTTCTAAGGAACCTAACAATACTCCCCCTAAGATTGACATTTGTCTTCAGTCTTCAAAAATACTCTGTCTTCATATCTTTGTCTTCTTGTTCTTTGATCATCATTCTTCTCTTGTCTTCAATCTGCAAAGAAATCTTCAGGCTCTTCTTTTACTTTGAACATCGGCTTCTGTTTGTACATTTCAATTTCTTTCAATGCATTCTCAATCGCTAATTTGAATTTACCAGCAAGCACTGCTTGTTCTGGTTTTGACTCATTTGTTTTTATCTCCATTACCTTCATCCTTTCCAATGTATCCTTTGACAAGCATGCAATGTCAACATTTGCATACAACTCAATTGGATTTCTACTTTCTTTGCAATACACTTCTAATACTCATTTTCTTGAAATTCTCATAAACTCAATGTCTTTTATTTCTCTTTTCACAATGTTAGCATATGCAGGAGCCTTCCTCAATGAAATTCTCTCCATAGCTGCATTCATTACATTAATGATTGAGATAAAGTATTTCTTATCTTGCTCCGCGGTTTCAGGAATCACCTTTTCAAACTTTTGCACAGACAAGAAAGAAATGTAACTTGGATGAAGTAGCTTCAACTCAAAAGTACCAAACAATGAAATCATGTCCTCATCCCAGTTTGCGAGATTTCGGACCAATTTCAACTCAAAAGTAGATGTGTTATAAAACCATCTCAAAATTGGTTTAGTCTTTTGATTTCCTTCAATTACCTTCAATCCCGGTGAAGTTACCTTCTCAAAATACTTATCAGAAAATTCAATCATGAAGTGTTCTTCTTCAGATTGCAAACCCCTTAACTTCTTGTTTTTCTTAAGCCAAGCAAAGTACTCCTTGTCTTCTTGATCGCATCTTGTTTCAAGGAAGTTACTTGTTCTTGTAATCCTCTTCTCAAAAGTTCTACAAACATGGTTCCTCTTTTGGCTCTAGTAGGATTTATCAAATCAAGTTTGCTCAACTCTTTCAAATCTTGAACTGGAAGTTTAATGATGCTAGAGTAAAAATGGTATACATCACATACTGCATTTACTCTTTTAATCAAAAATGCATCAAAAACCTCATCATACTTCCATGCTATGATTTTGACTTGATTAGTAAAATCAGGTGCAATCATTACATTCAATAGTTCAGTAACTGATTGACCTTTCTGTAGAACATTCCTTACCAAGTCTCCTGTTGATCTAGCACTATCAAAAATGTGCTTCTGATCAGCTATGGCTTTATACACTTGTTGCTCTGATTGAGGAAACATGCTCATCAACTCTTTCCTTCTTTCATGTACACTTGATTTCTGAGCCATCTGTTTGATTTCTTGGGGTTTCAAAATCCGAGTTCTCTTTGTAATATCTAAATACTGAGGATTATCAGTATCTAGAATCAACATTTTGTTCATTTGCTTTTCTTTCAATTGAAAACTTTTAACTAAGTTTCTCAATGACACTCCTTGCAATCTTTTCAATCTTTTCCATGGGTAATTTCTAGCTTGCAACCAAGATCTTAAAACAGTAATGCTCATATCATCTGGATCTGGATGGTGCAATTCAGAGCTAGAGATTTCTTCAACATTTATACTCTCCTGTCTTCTATCCCATTCACCATGCTCCAAGCTTATTTCATTTGGATCGACAGGTGCAGAAGACTCAGCAGCTAAACATTTCTCATATTCGTCATTGATTTGAGAAACTGTCAATCCATCTAAAAACACTCTATTGTACTTCATTTTTACCAAGTAATTATATCTTTCTTCAAAGTCTGTTGGTAGATCATCATGACTTTGATCATGCTCAATTTGTGATGGATTTTCAAATTCTTCAATCACACCTTCATCATCCAAAACTTCATTGTACCAATCATCATTATACTCATCTTCTAGATCTTCCAATGCACCAATTTTGTCTTGAATAATTGGCTCTTGGCTCTCTTGAGTATCTTCTTCAATAAACTCTTCAACTCTTTGAACTTTTGAAGAAGTTTCAGGTACAAATTCAGCATCTATTTCATCTAACTTTCTTTTCCCTTTCTCCATTTCGGAAACTTTTTCCAAATCAATTGGAATATTTTCTGATATAATCTCAACTTCTGGAGAGTTGGGTTTTGCTGACTCTTTCAACTTCATTAACTCTTCTTTCAAACCTTCATTTTCTTCAGCCAATTTTCTAAACTTTTCTTCAAGAATATCATTATCTTTAATCATTACTTCAAAGTTCTTGATTACATCCTCTTTGTCTTTAGCATAAGTAACAATCTTTTCATCTTTCATCAAATTGTGTTCTTTCAAGTTTTCATTGTTTTTCTTTAACATATCAATCTCATCCTTAAGATCAGCAATCTCCTTTTCTTTTGCTTCATTTTCATCTTTTAGTCTTTCAATTTCATCAACATCTAAAATTTCCTCAGTTTGAACAGCCACATGTTGTGTTGTAGAAACTGGAATGTCTTGATCAATTTGAAATGATTCTATAAACTCATAATCAAAAATTTGATTATCTACATCAATCTCTTATTCTGTCTCTATGTGAGTCTCAGCCTCTTCATGATCAGCTGCTTCATGCTCACTTTCATCAATAACTAAATCATCTGTACCATCAGCTGCTTCATGCTCACTCTCATCATGACCTTCATCACCAATTGTTTCTTCTTCTTCATGTTGAGCTTCAGAAGCTTGTTCTGACATTGGTGAATCATGACTTATGAATTGGTGTGTCTCAGCTACACCACCATCATCATCATTAGCATCATCATCAATATCTGAACTTGATGAGCTATCATCATCATCTTCTTCATTTTCATCCTCCTCATTTTGATCATCTTCTTCTATAGGAAATCCATCTATCAGATCTGCTGGATCATTCGGTTCACCATCTAACAAATGATAATGATCTATAGTAATATCAACTTCATCATTTGCTACATTTAACATGTAGTCAAACATGGGAACATTCTGTGCACCAGTTATCATTGTTAACTTCTTGTATGTCATATCAGACATGTTTTCCAGTTCCAGCCTATCTCCACCTACTCCATAAACATGGATATCTGGATATTCTTCATTTATGATCATTTGGAGGAACCTTGGATACATCAAATATTTATGTCTTGTTCCTTTTTCTAAGTTGAAGGCAAATCCATTGATTATCCACCTTGCCATATTAAATCTTCTGTTAGTAACTATGGCAACAATAGGTGATGCAATGTCCACAGGAAAAGAATTCCATCCTGCACTCCTCTTGGACATGCAATGCTGAAAGATATAGCATAAGAGTTTCGAGTGATTGTAGACCCTTGCTCTAAAAAATTGTTTCTTAGGAAATTGGTCTGGATGACCCATAGCCATGAAAGTTTCTCTACATTCATTAAAGGTCAACTCACAGAGATCTTCAGGATCATTATGACCTAATCTTAGAGCATTTCTAATGGAAGCTTCAGAAACTTCAATCATTCTGTCTCTGGTCACAAATCCTCTAACAACTTTTCTGCCATCATCACCTACTTCAACTCTTGCAGTGTTCCAGAACTGTCTAATGAGTCTGTCATAAATCACAGTTTAGTAACACATTGCATACACATATTTTGTTCTTAGAAGAAATCTTATCATTTCTTCATAAGACAATGCATCTTGTGCTTCCTCATCAAGCAATGCAGCAATGTTGTGCTTTGGCACAAACTTTAAATCTGCCATCTGCAAAATTTAAAAGCAATGATATTAGACAATGTGTGTATTTTGAAGCAAATGTTTTAATGTGAGTTTAAAAATATGATGATTTAAGATATTATAAACTGATGTGTTAACATAAATTTGAATTTTAAAATCAACTTGAATTTTAATTTTAAGTGTAAACACTTAATTTTAATAAAAGATGAATTTTCAAGATTGATTTTAATTAAAAGTTTAACACTTTTGTTTATGTTATCTTATATCATTTTATTAAAAACTCTTAAGTTCCTGAAATGATGATTTTTATCAATTTGAATTTTATTTTTCATTTTTTTATTAAAAAATTTATGAGTCTGTTCATCTTCTTCATCGAATTCATCCTCTACCGAGACTGTTCATCGAAGAACATGAACCGAGTATTCAATCAAATATCAGATTAAAACTAGTTTAACCTAACAACATGATCGAAATCATCAGACAAACAAGATTCAATCATCAATTTTGCACATTTTTCTGATTTGAAAGTTTAATCTGAGATTTTTTTTACAAAGTCTAGGGTTCAAACGACCGTACAGGAGTTGAACGCCTATCACCAAATTTTCATTCAAACACAAAATCAGATGAATGTGAATCATATACTTACATTCACAATCACAAAAACACTATCACAAATCTGTGATTTGTGCTCGAAATGGTTTCAATCGAAGAATGAGGGTTTGGTCAAAAGTTCGAGAGTTTGAGTGGTCAGAGGGTTTTGAAATGAGAATGAAATGAATTATCACAAGTGTGCTTTTTATACTAAGTAAAAAAATTTTTAGACTTATGAGCACTGTACAGGCGTTTAAGCACTGTTCAGACTCATTAGGTCACAAATTTTACTAAGTGTTGGGACATATGAGCACTATACAGTCTTATGAGGCCAGCCGTATTAGCACTGTTTAGACATATGAGGTCAGCCGTATGAGAACTATTCAGACTTATGAGAACTGTTCAGTAGCATAAGCACTGTTCAGTAGCATGAGCACTGTTCAGTAGCATTAGCACTGTTCAGTAGCATAATGATGCTGAAATGTCCACACACCAACTTATCAGAAACATAACAACTGTTTAGACATACGACAATTGTTCAGCCACATAACAACTGTTCATGCATTTTTGCACTTGGATTTTTCAAATCTTCCACCTGCACACTGTTTAAACACATTAGTAATATTTCATACTAATATTCAAACAATATTGCATATTTTTTACTTTTCCCTCAAATTTACACTTTTGACCCTCAAAATTGAACTTTTTACATTTTTGACCCTCAAAATTTAACTTTTTACATTTTGACCCTTCATTTTAGTTTCAAAATGAACAAACCAAATATTTCAAAATTTGTCTTGATTTTAACTTTTCAAAGAAGCTTTTGCACTTGCTAAAAATTATGAGATCATTTTATCATAGATAAACACACACATGCTTTGAAATTAAAGCATCATCCTTTTAATTCAACATGATCATTTTGATTTTCTGAGAATATTCTTATTGGTTTGTTACTCCCCCTAAACTTTTAAGTTTTACAAAACTTAGAAGTTTACTAATAAATCATAAGAATATCACACTTAACATTGTTATATTGCCTGCACACAAGAAAACATGCACAAAATCAAAATTAAAGCAGAATAAAAATCTAATATTTACACTAGAATCTTTGATTGCAGTGAGATCATATTAGATAAGATCAGAACATTAAAATAAAAAATATGTGGATGGTCATAGACAATGATCATGTTCCAGGTCAGTGATATCACAGCAAAGGAGACACAAGATCTAAGGACAGCAAATGAGTGTTTTTGATACAAATTATCAGCTCACTTACTTTTTCAATTCTTGGATTAAGTAGGGTAGAATTATATATGACAAGATGTGACTCATACCAAGACTTAGAGGATCAACCATCATCAAGACATGCAAGAAAGCACTCATTCTCAACTTATTACCTAACAAATATGCATAACCAGAGTTCATGTTACTTAATTTAATAGAGAATGATCATGGATATCCATTTGATCAACTCTAACTATCCATTTGAATGGGTTGTGCACATTGGCATCTTTTGCATCAAAGGAGAATATCCAGGTCTGTAATGACTTACAACAGAGGATATCTAAGCACTTCAGGTCTATGATGACTTATAACAGAGAAGTGAATGATGCTTGTAACAGATCTCATGATTAGTCACATTACCATCAGGTATGTGTTGGGTTTGTTGGACCTAAACATTGTTGTTTAACCATTTTAAACAAGAAAACGCAGCGGAATATGAACTTAATTTCGTATTCTATAATCTGAAAATTAAAGTTCATAATATTATTTCAACAAACCCAAAGACAAAGGATCATATATATGTGAATAGATTAGTTATCAAGAAGCAAACCAAACAACCAAATCAACACAATGAACTACCTTTAAAGGCTGTCAAAACCGTGGATGAAGCTGTCAAAATCGTGGATGTGTGATGAAGATGAACTACCTTATTCATGCTCTTTGTATGCTGTCAAAATGTGGCTGAAAAGCCAACACCCAAAGATGCTGAAAACGTGAACAACAGTGAACATGCATCTCTTTGTATGCTGTTAAAACATGGCTGAAAGAGCATCATCCAAAGATGCTGAAAATCGTGGATGTAGATGAAAGGAAGGATGTTCTTGAGCAGCCAAGTCACCAAGAGAACATCAACAATCTACCTTTATGGGCTGTTGAAGAACCGATATTAAAGCTGCTGGAAATCACGATTTGGTGAAGAAAGAGTTGTTCTTGGATGACCAAAACACCAAGGATAGGTGCTCTCAAGTGTTCATACCCACAAGCTCCTTTAGCAACACCCTTTGCTAGGCTTTTGTACACCAAAGACCGAGAATGAGCTGCTGGAAATCGATTTCCAGCCCCAAAACGAATTGAAGCATGCTGCTGGAACATCTTCACCCGTGAATCTCTTGAAGAAAAGATTACCTTTCGTTTTTGGTCCTTGCATGTGAGAAGAAAGGAAGGAGATGAAGTGTGTGTGTGTTCTAAGAAAGCCATTTTTCAAGAACACAAAGAACAAGAGAAGAGAGAGCTGCCAAAGGGGGGGGGGCGGCCGAACCTTGAAGTCTTTAGGGCTTCCCCTCTTTTAAAACTCTTTCAAAATAATACAAGAGTTTTTAAAATTATCATACATAACTAACCTTTTAATTATATATAATATGCACACACTTTTATTATCTAATGTTATTTAACTAAATTAAACAACATTACAAATAATGTCCATGAACAAAATATCCTCATAATTTGTTCTTTCTCACATATAATTTATTTAGAAAACCCATTTTCCAAATTGGTGTAATTATTTAATTGCATGATCATATCATCAATTAAATATTAGTTGGTGTTTGCTAAGCTTGTTATTGGGTATGACCCGACTTGGATCATGACGTACTAACCACATCAATGTTCTATGTGTCTTGGGCATACAGAATCCAACAATCTCCCACTTGCACAAGATACATAGAAGATTGATGCAAGCAGTAAATACCGCCTAACAACGGTTTACTACCCTTAATACGCATGACTTAGAAGCCATTCAATAACATCATCCCCTTCAAGTATCCAACTTGAAATGATTTAGGTGAATCAATCATCTATCCTTTTGTTACAGATGTCATGTTAAATCCAAGGACACAGATTGATCATTCCTTGTTGATTTAACTTAATCAGGCCTTAGACATCGTACTCTCAACGAATAAGAGGAACAAATCCCATCTTGACTACATACGTTTCTCACAATCACCTTATGTCATATCTGAACATAGCCTTATGTACTGACAATTATCTCATATCAGTGAAGAACTAGCTCAAGGTATAACACTTGGTGAATATCAAAACCCAATATGTATCTCAGGTCGGAGGATACCAAATGATATTCGCCTTTACTCAAATTTACTTATGATCAATCAATAAGATTCCATGTAGTAAGATTTGAGATGCGGGTCAGTCCAATATTCGTATCCCACGAATATCTATGAACCTTGGTAGCAACCAATTGCTCTATATTCATGCCTTATGAATATCCACCAATCCAAGTTCATAATAGTCTTACATTCATATTTGTTCCCACAAATATGACCGACTACGGACATTTAGAATAATAAAATTATTCATGGATGTTAACATGCTAAAAGGAACATGACTCAAGGTATCGTGAATATATAGATGAGTCAGGTATTACAATTGTTCCATATTATTAATATTAATACTAAACAGATCAATTCCAATCACTAGAATATCGAAGTCCTAAGGCACAAGTATGACTTTCATGCTTTGCCCTTTCAAGGAGCTTCGTGAGTGGATCCGCAATGTTTTGATCAAAGTGAACTTTGCGAATACATATGTTTCCCTTTTCAACTTCATCCCTTATGTAGCTGAATCTCCGCTCATTGTGCCTAATCTTTTGACGTGCACGGGGTTCCTTGATTTGAACAATCGCACCCTCATCATCACAAAGATTTCTAGGGAGTCTTGAATGGTAGAGACCATCCTTAGATTGGTGATAAACCTTTTTATCCATGCAGCTTCCCAAGCTGCTAATGAGGCGGCTATGTATTCGTATTCTATAGTAGACAATGCTACACTATTCATAATGGAGATGTACCCCGATTGTGATCGAGGATCATCTCGATCAGTTTGGAAACTAGCATTCGTGTAACCCTTCACAACCAGTTCCTCTTCATCAGATCCATATATATTAGAAACATATCCTTAGTCCTCCTAAGGTATTCCAATATACATTCAACAACCATCCAATGGTTGTTACTTGGATTCTGCTGATATCTATTTGTCATGCTTAACGCGCATGACTCGTCCAGTCTAGTGCATATCATCGCATATATGATGGATCCTATAGCAGACGCCTATGGGATGTCCTTCATACGATGTTGCTCATCCTTTAAGCTTGGACATTGAGATGCACTTTATATTGTCCCTCTTTGAATAGGTACTATACCTTTCTTAGAGTTTACCATCTTGAACCTTTTCAAGATTTTATCAATGTATGCACTTTGGTTTAACCCTATCAACCGCCTCGATCTATCCCTATAGATCTTTATTTCCAAAATAGAGACGGCTTCACGAAGATCCTTTTTGGAAAAACAATTTCCAAGTGTAGTATGTCATCAACATACAATACTAAGAACGTAATTGTGCTCCCACTAGCCCCTTGATACACACAATCCTTGTTAGCGTTCTTGATGAAACCCAATTTCTTGATTTTTCATCAAAACGTTGATTCCAATTTCTCGATGCTGGTCTCAATCCATAGATTGATATTTTTTAACTTGCATACTTTATCAGGATGACTTTAGCATTGCCATTGGCGAGAAGGTTTCATCATAATCAACCCTTTGACTTAGAGTGAAACCTTTTGCTACAAGTCTTGCCTTGTAAGTATCCAAGTTTTTATGCATGTCAGTTTTCTTCTTGAAAACCCACTTGCATCCAACCGGTTTGGAGTTAAGTGAAGAGTCAACCAATTCCCAAACTTGGTTGTCATACATGAATTGCATCTTTAGTTCATGGCTCCTAGCCACATATCACAATCCGAATTGGACATTGTATCATGGTATGTATTTGGCTCTTCGGAGTCAACAACGTAGCATCCATCTATGAAAAATCCACATCTTTCATATGAGATGCTAACTTTACCAGATCAGCGAACGTTTTGTGTGTATTGATCAACCTCTTGATCATGATCAACAACCTCTTATTGATTGCTAGTGTCAACCAAACGTGTATCGGCTTGTGGATCTTGATCCTCATCAAATTCCACTGTTCTATGCGTCATTCCTTCCATAAGGAACTTGGCTTCCAAGAACTCTGCCTTTTGGGCAATGAATACCTTTTGCTCTGTTGGATCAAAGAAATAGTATCCTATACAGTCCTTTTATATATCCAACAAATATACACTTAGTGAATCGACTTGCAGTTGGTTTGGGTGTTAAGCTTAACATAAGCTTCATAACCCATAATTTTAAATATGATAGCGATGGAACTATTCCATTTCATATTTCAAGAGGCGTCGAATCCACTTTCTTGGTTTGGACCATATTCAAAATATGAGTCGCGGAGAGTAGTGCGAAACCCCAAAATTATAGAGGTAGTGAGCTTATAGCCATCATAGGTCGAACTATATCCAATAGGGTTCGATCTCCTTTCAGACACACCATTATGTTATGGTGTTCTGTGAGGAGTAAGTTGTGAGACAATCTTACAACTTCCTAGATGATCCCTAAAAGTCTCACTTAGGTATTCACCTTCTCTATCTAAACGGAGAACTTTGGTAGTTCTATCGAGTTGATTTTCTACTTCATTCTTGAAGTTTTTTGAACATTTCAAATTCTTCATGTCTATGTGCCATCAAGTACACATAACCATAGCGACTATAATCGTCGGTTAAGGTAATGAAGTAAGTTTCATCATACCTTGTCATTCTCTTAAAAGGACCACATACATCCAAATGTATGTCTCCTAATAAGTCTTTTGCCCTCTCATTAGTACCACTAAAGGGCGTGTTGGTCATCTTACCTTGTAAACAAGATTCACACTTATCAAATGAACAATTTTCATTTGCTTTTAAAAGACCATTCTTTTAGGGTGTTTAAGTCCGTTTCTTGTTTATGTGACTAAGATGACAATGACAAGAATAAGAGTCACTTAAACCATTTTAAGTCTCTTGGTGTATGATAGGTATAATGTGTTATTATAGGACGAATCATCATGAACCAATTCATAAATATCATTAGAAGGCATAGCCTTGAAATAATATACATCATCCATATAAACATAAATACCATCATTTACTAACTTTAAATCATAACCATATTGCTTTAAAGGGAAACTTAAATCATGTTCCTAGTCAAACTAGGAGCATATAAATATGTTTTGACAAACAACTTCCAAACCTTTTGAAAGTTTCAAAACATAGTCCCCTTTCTTAAGGTGCTTATTTCTTTTAAACCCTTACAACAAATTGCAATAGTGAGTTCCATATGAGGTATCCAATTACCCATGTGCTTTTAGGAAATAACACCTAAGTTAATATGGATTATGAAAGTTATACTTAAGGTTTGCCCAGCATCCCTTTTATTTCTCAACTCATTGAGATAGGTTGGATGAATCCCTTTCAAATGACCTATCTCACCATACATAAAGCATGGATCGTTTTCGATTACCTTAAGCCTCATAAGCTTAGGTTTTGGAGGTTCCGCTTTGATCTACCCTTACCCATTGCCTTTGATGTGCCCTTCTCCTTTGGTAACATTTGCCTTAGGATCGGGAATGGCATCAACATCATCGGGGTCGGGTTGGTTAGGAATAGGATCGTCAAGGACACATGCCTTTGCTCTTGCTTGAGAACAGTTCTTAAGTTTCGAGACTAGTCCATAAGGTTATTATGGTACAGACGATCCCTCTCTAAAATAGTTCTCAGTGATAGGGTATGGACGGTCGGGGTGGTAGCATTATTGTTTGCGGTCATTCTACAAATTTTACAAAGTTCTTTTTAGTATTTCAAAAAATTTCATTTTAATTACTAATACCCTTTATGTCTCATGGACAATTAATAAATAAAATCTAGAATCCAACGTTACATTCAAATAATGGTTAGGTGACCTTTATCCCATTATTCAAATTAACAAGGTAGTCAATATTTGACAATTGCAACCCTTTGCAACTTCTAGCGGTATGGGATCGACTTTAAACGTCATATGCAAAGTCGGCATGTTAATCCCATCAACACCATTTGGAAACCATATTTTAGGTGATCCATTCAACATGGTTTGCAAATCAAGTTACCCTACTTGCACACACATGTGAGTTTACCAACACAAGTGGTTAGGTGACCTTTATCCCACCAATGTGGTATTCTCACCTTAAGTCATAAGTTCCCTCAAAATGGTTAGGTGACCTTTATCCCATTAAGAGTTTCCAAATGACTTAAGTGTTGTGCAAAAGGACGGTGTTAAACTTGTTTGAAAAAGGGATTTTTAGTTTTCATTGATTCTAGTTTGAAAACTCTATTTACCTTGTATTTGCATGCTTTCAAATGCAAGATATCCTATGGTTCACTTTTAATAAAACCTCTTTTATTAAATCATTAATCCTTTTAATAACCTTTTATTAATCACTTAATGATTAGGAACCATAAAATTCAGCTTGTTAAGTTTGTTAATTAGTTTGTTATGCACATCCAAATGTCAAATAACAATCACACAACAAACAACCAAACAAGTACAATCATACAAGCATATGTGCATAACTATAGCCACTAAGTTGACTACACTTGTTTGCCATCACAAGTGTTGTCATAAGGTCTTTCCTAAGGGTTCAACACAACACAAATGATGAGGTCTTCAAAGACTCCCCCTTGAACTTGCATCCAAATGCTTCAAGTCCATCCTTTGTGTCTTCCTTTTGTGCTTCCTTCCCGAGCATCTTCTTTTACAAAATATATATCCTAATACATATTTTCTAGTAAAAGAAAAAATACTCCTAATCTATTTATTACATGCCAAATGAATAAATAAATTACAACCCAAATAGAAACACCAAAAGGATTATTACAACCCATAAAGAATGAATACAACCAACATGACAAGATTACAATCAACCAAATCCAAAACACACATGGTCAAGGCTATGTTATGCACTAATATATGTATCCACATACATCATTTCAAGAACCAAAATGGACCCCATTTGACCCTAAATTTTCAGCCAACACAAACTAAGAATTTAGGGTCTTTTGTCCAAACAAAAAACAATCAACCAAATTGATATCTTTCCTTTCAAGATCTAATCATAAGCATGCATGATTACAACCTTGAAAGGTTGGGGTATCATCAAATCATCACAAAACAGCCCTAATAAGGTTGTTAAAGCCTTATAAAACCAATTTTACAAGAACATATGAAACTAATCATCCACATAACCGGCTCTGATGCCATTGTTGGGTTTGTTGGACCTAAACATTGTTGTTTAACCATTTTAAACAAGAAAACGCAGCGGAATATGAACTTAATTTCGTATTCTATAATCTGAAAATTAAAGTTCATAATATTATTTCAACAAACCCAAAGACAAAGGATCATATATATGTGAATAGATTAGTTATCAAGAAGCAAACCAAACAACCAAATCAACACAATGAACTACCTTTAAAGGCTGTCAAAACCGTGGATGAAGCTGTCAAAATCGTGGATGTGTGATGAAGATGAACTACCTTATTCATGCTCTTTGTATGCTGTCAAAATGTGGCTGAAAAGCCAACACCCAAAGATGCTGAAAACGTGAACAACAGTGAACATGCATCTCTTTGTATGCTGTTAAAACATGGCTGAAAGAGCATCATCCAAAGATGCTGAAAATCGTGGATGTAGATGAAAGGAAGGATGTTCTTGAGCAGCCAAGTCACCAAGAGAACATCAACAATCTACCTTTATGGGCTGTTGAAGAACCGATATTAAAGCTGCTGGAAATCACGATTTGGTGAAGAAAGAGTTGTTCTTGGATGACCAAAACACCAAGGATAGGTGCTCTCAAGTGTTCATACCCACAAGCTCCTTTAGCAACACCCTTTGCTAGGCTTTTGTACACCAAAGACCGAGAATGAGCTGCTGGAAATCGATTTCCAGCCCCAAAACGAATTGAAGCATGCTGCTGGAACATCTTCACCCGTGAATCTCTTGAAGAAAAGATTACCTTTCGTTTTTGGTCCTTGCATGTGAGAAGAAAGGAAGGAGATGAAGTGTGTGTGTGTTCTAAGAAAGCCATTTTTCAAGAACACAAAGAACAAGAGAAGAGAGAGCTGCCAAAGGGGGGGGGGGGGCGGCCGAACCTTGAAGTCTTTAGGGCTTCCCCTCTTTTAAAACTCTTTCAAAATAATACAAGAGTTTTTAAAATTATCATACATAACTAACCTTTTAATTATATATAATATGCACACACTTTTATTATCTAATGTTATTTAACTAAATTAAACAACATTACAAATAATGTCCATGAACAAAATATCCTCATAATTTGTTCTTTCTCACATATAATTTATTTAGAAAACCCATTTTCCAAATTGGTGTAATTATTTAATTGCATGATCATATCATCAATTAAATATTAGTTGGTGTTTGCTAAGCTTGTTATTGGGTATGACCCGACTTGGATCATGACGTACTAACCACATCAATGTTCTATGTGTCTTGGGCATACAGAATCCAACAGTATGAGTGGGGGTAGCTTAGCAAGCAGTCAATCTGATAAGCTAATACACTCAAAAGTACTTAGATGAATACACAAACAAGCATAGGGATGTGGGGTAATCACAAGAATTTACTTGTTCAGTATAGTAGCATGATAGTGTCTACACAATAAATCCTGATCATGTCAGACTTTATTAGCGAGTGAAGTATGCAACTGATCTTACTAATGTACTATCATTTCTCACATAAATGTAACGCCCCAAATTTCCAAAATGAACTTAAGTGGCGAAATAATATTAAAAATAGTATTATTGAATTTTATTCTCGAAAAGATTAGTTAGTTTGTCAAGTTTAGGCTTGAAGACAAAATGTTGAAACTTTAGGGACCAATTATGGCAAAAGATGAAATTTAAATAATAACCCTAATCCCCCCCCTTCTTCCCCAAAATCAGCCGCTCACTCATCTCCCCCCCTTCTTCAAAGCTCGGCCAAACCACCGGCCACCGGTGGTCGATTCCGGCGAGTGCCGGCAAGTGAACGACAAACCCTGCTCCCCCTCGACACCCTGAACTCAATAACGACCCTGATTTCTCCTAAAATGCAACAAAGCCACGGGAATCAAAGGCGAAAGAGACGGTCACAGGTCCGCTCGAAGATGGTAGTGGTGATGGTTCACGTCGGTCGAGGTGAAGGTGGCCGCGGCTGTGGGTATTGTGGTTGTGGATGACAGCTTTGGTCGAGTGTTGATGGTTGTCGTTGATTGTGGCTGTCGTGTGTTGGTGGTGTCCCGATGGTGGTGTCCTGATGGTGGCTGTGGTTGTCGCGACGGCGACTGTGGTCGATGGTGGTCACGATGTGGTGTTGGTGGTCGATGGTGGTCGTGTTGGTGGTGGTTGTGGCTGTCGGCAGCATTAGTGGTGGCTGTCGGGTTGAAAGAAACCGAACCAGAGGTAATTGTGTCGATGATAAGCTGTAGATAATGTAGTTTTTGTTGTTTAGCTATGATTGTGGACTTAAGGATGACGATGGTGGTCGATTTAGTGTCGGTTAGGGCTGTAAATGTGGATGCGGTTGTGATTAGGGCTGTTGATGGTGGTGTATCTGTGGTGCATGTCTACTGTGGCTGAAATACTGATGGATGTGGTCAGTCTAGGGCACCCAAAGGGCTGCCCGAGGTGGCTGATGCCCGATGACCTCACGGTCCTCGATCGCAGAGCCAGGAGTGGTGCATGGTAATGTCAGAGGGGCTGTTTAAGCTGGTGATGATGATGAGTTAGCGATGAAGGTGCTGTTTGGACGATGTTGTTGTTAGATGATGATGATGTTGTTGTTAGATGGTGATGATGTTGTTGTTAGAATGATGATGATGGAACTGTTAGATAACGATGATGATTGTTTTAGAATGATGATGTTAATGGTGTCTAAATGTTGATGATAAAGGTGTTTGGTTGCTCATGTTGGTGCTTTATGATGAAGATGAATTAGTAAACATGGGCTTAAGGTGACAGATACTTGATGATGATGACATGATGTGTACATGATGGAATAGCTATGTTTAGGATTATCTTGATGTTTAAAAGGATGATGGTCCTATGATGATATGGGTTATGAATACATAACAAGGATAGTTAGCATAAAGTCGTGGCATTGTTATAGATTGATGATTATGGTAATGATATTATGAGGTGATGATTCTAGTATGATAATGTTTAAGCGGCACGGTTATGTTAATAATTCGATGGTCTTGTTATGGTTAAGGCAACATGTTTGTGGGAGTCATTTTGATGGCTACGGTTCGTGCAATTACAATGATTATGTTTTAGGTGTTTTCTTGACTGTTTGGGTATGACATGAGGTTGTTGTATCCGATTGAGGGCAGCGCAGACTGGCTAGTTTTGCTAGACGACTAAGAAGGGAGTCGGGTTGTGCGTTTGTTCAGGATGACGTAGAATGTTTATTATGGGCGATGTGGGTTAAAGCTAGACGACTTGGGATGGTTTCTTTATGGATTTCAGTAACGACACCCAAGTTGAGTTCTAGATCCCCCTCTTTTATACATGCTTTACTGTTTTGGGGCTGACATACATACCATATGATTTATAATTAAGATTATTTTTAAATAATTCGTTATATGATTTGATAAAGTAATAACTGTGAATTACGTATATTTATTGCCTATAGATAGAATGATTTAAAGAAAAATATGACAATTAAATAGATACAGTTACGCGTTATGATGACTGGTACTTGGTATGTGCGTACTTAATAAGCTAAGTATTATATATATTAAGTGAAAGACGATACTAATAAGAAGTGGAACTTAACAAATGTTACCCCCGGACCCGTTTGATGATGAAAAGTCTTGCAAGCACTATGATAGACTTCACTTATGTGAGTCTGATGTATGATGATGGATCCGTATTCATGAGCGGGCTATGTGCCTAGCAGTGTGGATCAACTGTCGGGGGAAGCTACCATGAAGATGTGTACCGACGGGGATCGATCAACCATCGGGGGTAGCGACCATGGATAACGTGTACCGACGGGGATTGACATTCGTTGTCAATCAACATGGAGGTCTTGCTTTGTGCAAATCTCGCCTATGATGAAGTGAAACGTAATGAAAGAATTAAAGATAATGAACGTGCCTAATGAGATGCAAGTAATGTTTGTAGAATGATGTATGCGTGTTCATTATATGAAAGGATAAAAGATTATATTTTCTTATTTATATAAAACTAGAACTCACTCAGCGAAGCTGACTTTTGTATGTATGTTAGATTGTTTGATAGGTAAATCAAGTTTTAGGGCAGGAACTGTTTAGGAGCTACTTGGAGGGTGAAGACTGGCATCCTGTAAAGATTCAACTAGCTTTTACGTTTTGTGTAATAATAAAAGAGTAAATTTTGTTAAGACAATGATTTGTAAATAAAGAACTTCTAGTACAAATCCGGGTTTGACTCTAAGTTGGTGCTTTAGTTTTATTTATATAATTAACATTGTTATAATTCCATTGCTTTAATAAATAACACTCTATCAGTTTTGAACTAAAATAAGGTTTTATGCAAAATGGCCAATTTGTGAGGTTTCCGGATTCGGGGCCTTACAAGTTGGTATCAGAGCCAAAGTTTAAAAGATTTGGAGAAAACTATTTTATAAACCTAAACTTAAACAGAAAATGGGACCAAATGAAAGGATGCCAGTCCAAGAAGCTCCATGCCAAAAGATAACGAAATATCTTGTAAATGCTATTCTGATAGGTAGTGCCTTGTTACAGAGGTTAGAATCAAGGATAGGGTATGATAACATTAATTGTTGTGCCTACTTGAGTTTATGTGACCTATACGTGCATAGAATAGGTATAGTAGGTTCTAGTGTTAGTGTGGTTCAGGATAGGAGAGTTTAGGACATGATAAGTTCTGTAAGTAGTTAATCACAACTGGCCACTATCATTAAAAACTTACGAAACTTGTCATGATCTAAACTTGCCTTGACAGACCATATTGACATTCTGAATCTTATAGGAAGTGGAAAGTTGACAGATGTGTACGAGGTGCGTGATTCCCCGATGAGACCATTAGAGACTTGACAGCGATACCAGCAAAAACATATAATAAAGTTCTAGACTTCGTAACCATAAATTCAGAAGTGATGTACCCATGGGCTAACTCACAAGTGAGAAGAATTAACAGTTTAAGTTACAAGATCTCCAGGGGAATAGGTTTTTTCAGACGGGTATTTCTTTGCATGGTGTTTCAGTAAGAAATTACTGATAGAGATGGAAACTTACAATACTCGTCTTGATTTGGACCATTGCCTTGAACGATAACGTTAGTAGTCCGAATCTTGTAGGTAGCTTAAATGATTGATGAGATGTTTTAAGAAGGTAAAGTGATAATGTAGGAACTACCTTTAGTAAAGCTATTCAGATAGAAGTGTCTGTAAATGACTGTAAATAGTAATGGAAAGTTAGGGCCTTCTTCTGGATTGCATGTTACTACCCTAATTGGACGTAATATGGTCTTGGATATGAATCGACTAGCTGCATACGGGATTGATACTGCACAACATTGAAATATGACCCGTTGGTTGGCACATGATGGAAGTCTGGTCATGACTTATGATAATTAAGATTGCATGATTTGAAGGATGATCCTAATAATAAGATAGAAAAGTTTATGAAACAAGGTTGAGGAGCTTACCCGGTGTAAATGAAAGATGCTAAGGGCGAAGTCTTAAAGTTGACAGACGTAGCTATAGAGCGTGTCTTCCTAATGTGACCCCGGAGGACCTTCTCAGAGTTAGAAGAAAGAGTTTGAGATCGACTTGTCTTTTGGGACTCAGCTTGTACTCATGTGACCGTACCGATGGTTTTGTCAGGAATGAAAGAGTTAATGATATAGCTTTAAGACATCCTTGATAAAGGGTCAGATTGATTATTTCATCTAGATAATACTTCGGTGTTATCTCAAAGGAAGATCGAAGAAGGTAGACGTGTGAGGACCGCAGATGGCTGAATAAGCTGATGATGAACGGTAAGCAACTATGACCTTGAGTTGACAAACCATTCCACCATTTGCGAGAGGCAAGTTGGTTTTCACGGATCGACAGTAGGTTAGATCATCAACAGCTACAGGTTGAAGAGCATGACACCCTAAAGATAACATTTCAGCCACGATTTGGATGCTATGAGTTTCCTTGCAGTATTTATGGACTAAATGAATAGAGTAACTGATCGATGTTCAATGGGTTAGTGATAGTGATTATAGAGGACATACTCATCAACTCCAAGAGTAAAGGAGGCTATTCATGTCACATCCGCGAGGTGTCAAGGACAAGATGGAAGATAATTTATGAGCAACATTCCTAGAGTAAATGTTCTAGTCATGTGAAGTATAATTCTTGAAATCATGATAGAATTGATAAAATTGAAGCAGTAATGTAAAAGTTCCCCAAGGATGATGTTAGAAATTTGTAGCTTACGGAAGTGACGGATTACTACATACAGTCTGTTCAGTACTTCTTAAAGATAATCTTGCCCTTAGTAAGGTTCACAAGAAATGACACCAAGTCTGAGTGAGAAGTTAGGTAATAAATGTGAAAATGAACTAAATAAGGAAGGTTAACATGAGCCTTGGTGATAATGTTATCAGTAACTATCGAAAACCTAGAACCATGTGTTCCATACAAAGATCTGACTGAATATATATATATATATACATATTCAATACAACGTGGCAGAACAATGGTTATGTTGTTCACAAGGTTAAATACAAGATGATATTATAATTACTCATGAATTAGGGTTCGTAGTCATAATGTTTGCATTAATGAAATTGATCCATAAGAGGAGTGCGTTAGGACGTTTGAAGGTTGCAAAGGCTATGTGTTGGCGGCTAAAGAAGATCATACCTTATATGGTGTGTGTGGAACATGTTTAGAAGCAACATGAGAATCCGTGGTGATTGAGAAAGTATTATCCCACGTTGTGTAAGGACCAACAGGTTTCGAGGACGAAACCTAAATAAGGGGGATAGACTTGTAACGCCTCAAATTTCCAAAATGAACATAAGTGGCAAAATAATATTAAAAATAGTATTATTGAATTTTATTCTCGAAAAGATTAGTTAGTTTGTCAAGTTTAGGTTTGAAGACAAAATGTTGAAACTTTAGGGACCAATTATGGCAAAAGATGAAATTTAAATAATAACCCTAACCCCCCCTTCTTCCCCAAAATCAGCCGCTCACTCATCTTCCCCCCCTTCTTCGAAGCTCGGCCAAACCACCGGCCACCGGTGGTCGATTCCGGCGAGTGCCGGCAAGTGAACGACAACCCCTGCTCCCCCTCGACACCCTGAACTCAATAACGACCCTGATTTCTCCTAAAACGCAACAAAGGCACGTGAATCGAAGGCGAAAGAGACGGTCACAGGTCCGCTCGAAGATGGTAGTGGTGATGGTTCACGTCGGTCGAGGTGAAGGTGGTCGCGGCTGTGGGTATTGTGGTTGTGGATGACAGCTTTGGTCGAGTGTTGACGGTTGTTGTTGATTGTGGCTGTCGTGTGTTGGTGGTGTCCCGATGGTGCTGTCCCGATGGTAGTTGTGGTTGTCGCGACGGCGACTGTGGTCGATGGTGGTCACGATGTGGTGTTGGTGGTCGATGGTGGTCGCGTTGGTGGTGGTTGTGGCTGTCGGCAGCATTAGTGGTGGCTGTCGGGTTGAAAGAAACCGAACCAGAGGTAAATGTGTCGATGATAAGCTGTAGATAATGTAGTTTTTGTTGTTTAGCTATGATTGTGGACTTAAGGATGACGATGGTGGTCGATTTAGTGTCGGTTAGGGCTGTAAACGTGGATGCGGTTGTGATTAGGGCTGTTGATGGTGGTGTATCTGTGGTGCATGTCTACTGTGGCTGAAATACTGATGGATGTGGTCAGTCTAGGGCACCCAAAGGGCTGCCCGAGGTGGCTGATGCCCGGTGACCTCACGGTCCTCGATCGCAGAGCCAGGAGTGGTGCATGGTAATGTCAGAGGGGCTGTTTAAGCTGGTGATGATGATGAGTTAGCGATGAAGGTGCTGTTTGGACGATGTTGTTGTTAGATGATGATGATGTTGTGGTTAGATGGTGATGATGTTGTTGTTAGAATGATGATGATGGAACTGTTAGATAACGATGATGATTGTTTTAGAATGATGATGTTAATGGTGTCTAAATGTTGATGATAAAGGTGTTTGGTTGCTCATGTTGGTGCTTTATGATGAAGATGAATTAGTAAACATGGGCTTAAGGTGACAGATACTTGATGATGATGACATGATGTGTACATGATGGACTAGCTATGTTTAGGATTATCTTGATGTTTAAAAGGATGATGGTCCTATGATGATATGGGTTATGAATACATAACAAGGATAGTTAGCATAAAGTCCTGGCATTGTTATAGATTGATGATTATGGTAATGATATTATGAGGTGATGATTCTAGTATGATAATGTTTAAGCGGCACGGTTATGTTAATAATTCGATGGTCTTGTTATGGTTAAGGCAACGTGTTTGTGGGAGTCATTTTCATGGCTACGGTTCGTGCCATTACAATGATTATGTTTTAGGTGTTTTCTTGACTGTTTGGGTATGACATGAGGTTGTTGTATCCGATTGAGGGCAGCGCAGACTGGCTAGTTATGCTAGACGACTAAGAAGGGAGTCGGGTTGTGCGTTTGTTCGGGATGACGTAGAATGTTTATTATGGGCGATGTGGGTTAAAGCTAGACGACTTGGGATGGTTTCTTTATGGATTTTAGTAACGACACCCAAGGTGAGTTCTAGATCCCCCTCTTTTATACATGCTTTACTGTTTTGGGGCTGACATACATACCATATGATTTATAATTAAGATTATTTTTAAATAATTCGTTATATGATTTGATAAAGTAATAACTGTGAATTACGTATATTTATTGCCTATAGATAGAATGATTTAAAGAAAAATGTGACAATTAAATAGATACAGTTACACGTTATGATGATTGGTACTTGGTATGTGCGTACTTAATAAGCTAAGTATTATATATATTAAGTGAAAGACGATACTAATAAGAAGTGAAACTTAACAAATGTTACCCCCGGACCCGTTTGATGATGAAAAGTCTTGCAAGCACTATGTTAGACTTCACTTATGTGAGTCTGATGTATGATGATGGATCCGTATTCATGAGCGGGTTATGTGCCTAGCAGTGTGGATCAACTGTCGGGGGAAGCTACCATGAAGATGTGTACCGACGGAGATCGATCAACCATCGGGGGTAGCGACCATGGATAACGTGTACCGACGGGGATTGACATTCGTTGTCAATCAACATGGAGGTCTTGCTTTGTGCAAATCTCGCCTATGATGAAGTGAAACGTAATGAAAGAATTAAAGATAATGAACGTGCCTAATGAGATGCAAGTAATGTTTGTAGAATGATGTATGCGTGTTCATTATATGATAGGATAAAAGATTATATTTTCTTATTTATATAAAACTAGAACTCACTCAGCGAAGCTGACTTTTGTATGTATGTTAGATTGTTTGACAGGTAAATCAAGTTTTAGGGCAGGAACTGATTAGGAGCTACTTGGAGGGTGAAGACTGGCATCCTGTAAAGATTCAACTAGCTTTTACGTTTTGTGTAATAATAAAAGAGTAAATTTTGTTAAGACAATGATTTGTAAATAAAGAACTTCTAGTACAAATCCGGGTTTGACTCTAAGTTGGTGCTTTAGTTTTATTTATATAATTAACATTGTTATAATTCCGCTGCTTTAATAAATAACACTCTATCAGTTTTGAACTAAAAATAAGGTTTTATGCAAAATGGCCAATTTGTGAGGTTTCCGGATTCGGGGCCTTACAATAAAGCAAACACAGATTCATTCCTAAAACAAATGAATGATAAATTAAAAGCACTCTATTTTTGGAGTTTTTAATTTATATTTTTTTATGTGATTTTTGAGTTTTCTAATTTTGTATTTGTTTTTCTATAACAGAAAGCACACACACACAAACAAACAGGCAAATAACTATGAAAAGTTACCCTTATGAAAATTTTAGATTGAGGAAAGTATTTGATCATGAAAAGATTCAAATTAGTAACCAGGTTTACACATGGTTAATGAGACCAATTGACTTCACTAAATACTCAAACCTTCCTGGTAGAAAAGCTTTAGTAAATAGGTCTGCCAACTGTTTTTCAGTTTCTATTTGAATCAAAATGATTAAACCTTTTTCAGAATGATCTCTTTGAAAATGATATCGAATTTCGATATGTTTTGTTTTTGAATGTTGAACTGGATTAGCTGTAATGAACATAGCAGCAGTGTTATCAATATAAATGGGTGTTTTAAGAAAATTGAACCCATAATCTAGCAGTTGGTTTTGCAACCAAAGGATTTGAGAACATCCTACTGATGCAGCTATGTACTCAGCTTCTGCAGTTGAGACAGAAACATTTGTTTGTTTCTTACATTGCCATGAAACTAATCTGGGTCGAAGAAACTGACAACCACCCGTAGTATATTTTCTATCTTGACAACATCCACCATAATCACTATCTGTGTATCCATGTAACTCAAAATTACCCTCGTAAGGATACAAAAGCCCTAAAGCTGGTTTACCTTTGAGATACCTGAATATTCTTTTGACAGCAATTAAGTGAGATTCTTTCGGGTCTGATTGATACTTTGCACAGACACAAACAGCATACATTATGTCTGGTCGTGATGCAGTAAGATACATCAAAGAACCAATCATAGATCTGTATAAAGTTTGGTCTACTGATTTTCCTTTAGGATCAGGCTCAATCTTGGTGTTTACGTCAGCTGGAGTTCTTATGGATTGACAATCATGCAGTTTGAATTTCTTCAAGAGTTTGTAAACGAACTTCTCTTAATTGATAAAAATACCATCTGCAGATTGTTGAACTTGCAATCCAAGAAAGAAATTGATTTCTCCTATAGAGCTCATTTGAAAACGAGATTTCATGATCTCTTCAAATTCATTGCACAGAGTTTGACTGGTAGAACCGAATATGATATCATCTACATACACTTGCACACATAAAAGATCATCATTATCCTTCTTTATAAATAAAGTTGGATCGATTTTCCATCTTGTATATCCATGTTGGATCAAGTGTTGAGATAATGTCTCATACCAAATTCTAGGAGCTTGATGTAGGCCATATAAAGCTTTGCTAAGCTTATACACTCGATTTGGAAATTCTGCATCCTCAAAGCCCGGAGTTGCTTCACATACACATCATCAGTGATTGGACCATACAAAAATGCACCTTTGACGTCCATTTGATACACCTTGAATTTCATGAATGATGCATAAGCCAGGAAAACACGAATAGATTCGAGTCTTGCAACTGGAGCAAATACTTCATCATAGTCAATTCCTTCTTCCTGTGTGTATCCTTGTGCAACAAGTCTTGCTTTGTTTCTTATTACAATGCCACGATCATCAGTTTTATTTCTGAACAACCATTTTATGCCTATGGCATTTTCTCCTTTAGGTAATTCCACTAACTTCCACATTTCTTGTTTCCGAAATTGTAGAAGTTCTTCCTGCATAGCTTCAATCCAACCATTGTCCTGTAATGCCTCGGTGACATTTTTAGGAACAGTCTGAGAAAGGAAACAAGAGTATAAACAAACATTTGCATGTTCAGATTTACTCCTAGTAGTTCTTTCATTCAGGGGACCAATAATCTGTGATGTTGGATGGTTCCTGTGGATACGAGATGTCGGAATCTCATTTCCTTGAACATTAACATCAAGATTGTTTTGGTTCAAATTGGAGAGCTGTTGCAATAAGGTAGAAGAATGTGGAGTGAAATTTGGAACTTGAGTCGGTGAATTGAGAAAGTAATCAAAATTACTATGATCAATTGCATCTTCAGAGATAGAAGATGTGCCAGACTCAAGATGTCCAATTTCTATACCATCATTAGGAATACGTTGTGATGCTTCTTGATCTGCTGAAACTGAATGATCTGAAGCTGAAGAATCATGAACATTTTCATTGAATTGGATTGTTAAATCCTTGACAAATGAAAAAAATGGATAATCTGGACGAGCATCATCTGAATCATCAGAATCTGAATCATCACTGAAAGATCCAAGATCTCCTCTTGAGTTCTTCTTACCTGAAAAATCATCAGATTGATTAAACAAGTTAGATTGAAAGGAGTTTGACAAAGAATCCAAATCAAATAACCATGCAGGTCCATTTGAAACTGATGGAAAAGAATTTTCTAGAAATTTAACGTTGAATGTTTTATTAATAGCATTTGACCTAGAGTTACAAACTCGATAGGCTTTGGAAACAGATGAATATCCAACGAAAAATCCATTATCAGCTTTTTCTTCAAATTTTCCTAAATGATCACTTGAGTTAAGAATCATAACTGAACAACTAAATAATTTTAAAAAATTTATGTTTGGTTTCCTGTCAAACATCAACTCATATGGAGTTTTCTTTTTATCTTTAACAAGCAAGTTTCTGTTCTGAACAAAACATGCTGTTGATATTGCTTCGTCCCAGAAAGTGATTGGAATTTTAGCATCAGCTAACATAGACCGGGCAGCTTCAATCAGAGTTCTGTTCTTCCTTTCAGCAACTCCATTTTGTTATGGAGTTCTGGGAGCACTGAACTTATGAACTATCCCTTTTTCTGCACAAAACAAATCAATGTTAGCATTTTTAAATTCAGTTCCATTATCACTTCTTATTATCTTTACTTTTTGTTCAAGCTAATTTTCAACTTTATTAATAAATTCTTTTAGAAGAGCTGCAGTTTCAGATTTAGCTTGAAGAAAGAAAACCCATGAAAATCTTGTATAATCATCTATGATGACTAAACAATATGATTTTCGACCAATACTCATAACATTAGTTGGTCCAAAAAGTTCCATATGTAACATCTGGAGTGGTTTGGTGTTTGAGTTTATCAGTTTAGACTTATAAGACGCTCTATGTTATTTTCCCTTCAGACATGCTGAGTAGTAATCAGTAGTTGAAAACTTCTTGGAAGGAAATCCAATAACATGATTTCCTGCTACAAGCTTGTTCATGTTTTTGAAGTTGGAATGACCAAGACGTCTATGCCAAAGCTGGCTTTCATCATTTGAATCTTTAGCAATCAGGCAAGTAGTTTCAGTTGCAGGATCCACTTGAGACATATCCAGTTTGTATACATCTCTGTCTCGAGCAGCTTTAACTATCACCCAATAATTGCTAATCTGAAAACTGGTTTCAAGACATAACAGTGAGATTCATCAAAAAGAACAGAATAAGATTTGTCACAAATTTGGGATACACTTAGAAGATTAAAGTTCAACTGTGAACAGAAGTTGAGTTTATCAAAACTGGTAATCCCATTGGACACTGTTCCCTCTCCTGTTATCTTTCCACCTGCATCACCTCCAAAAGCAACATGAGTACCATCCTTTAACTTAAAATCTTGTAACAAGGCTTGATTACCTGTCATATGCCGGCTACACCCACTGTCAACATACCATGAGTTGATTGGCCTCTGCGGGCGTACCTGCATTTTAAAACATATAAGGTGAGTTAGTAACCCAAGCCGAGATGGTCTTGGGCTTGCCAAACTTATCAACAATTGTAAATTGTTTGAAATGAAGTTTGTTGACATCTGGTTTCTTTTGAATTTTAACATGTTCAAATCCTTTTTGAGAAACCAACTGATTATCTCTTTGTGATTTTGATTTCAAAGCATTGTATCTGTTTTTAAGATCATTATCAAGAAATCTTGAACTCTTGTATGAATCATTTGAGAATGTTACTTTGTTTATTCTCACAGATCGAGGAATAAACTTTTCTTGATTGTATTGCTGCGATTTGACAAAATGATTATTATCATAATCAGAATTGTTTCTTCTGAAAGATCTCAAACCCAAGGAAGGTTGTTGTTGTGAAAATTTAAATCCAATATTTTGATTTCTTATAAATTGTGGATTTACAAAACCTTGATTATTGAATTCCTTACTTGAAGAGTTCTTCCTGAAGTAACAATCATTGGTATTATGATTCCTTTCATCACACAATGCACAATATTTGTTAAAGTAACACTCAGCTGTTGTGTGATTTGTCATATCACATATGTAGCAATACTTGTTAAAGTAACATTCTGAAATGTCATGATTGTACATGTCACAGATATCACAATACTTTTTAGAATGTTTAAACAACATTTTATTAACCCTTGAAGTTGAAGCAACATTTGATTCTTGTTTAAATTATGGGTTAGGCAAGTTAATTTGTTGTTTAATTGGTGTGAATTTGGTCTTTTGATCTTTAGGATTTTTCTTTTTAACTTGAACAAAATTCTTTGACTACTTTGATTCAAATCTTTTATGCACAGCGGAAGTCTTATGATCTGAACTTGTTTTCAGATCAGAGTTAGATTTGATCTTAGGTGTAGATGTCAATTTTGTGTTTGTGTTCATGTCAAAAGTTCCTGCAGACACAAACTTCACAGGTTTAATTTGAATATTGTTCTGTGACTGATTAATTGATTCAGTTTTCTTTGCTTTTGCAGCTTTTCTTCTTCTTTGATTTCTCAATCTTGATGAAGTTTTATTGCTTTGAAGTTTAGTTGAATCTTGAGAAGATTCCTTTTGACACTCTTTTTCTTCAGTTAGTTCATTTGAACTTGAATCATCAGAAATATTGTTATCTATTTTAACTTCTTCAGATTTTCCTTTCAGTTTGTTATTGACATCAGATTTTTCACTCTTTTGTTTAGTTTGTTCAATAACATTTTCAGGTTTTGGTACAAACAGCTTCTTTTGCTTTTGTTGAGGTTCATAAGATTTGACTTTGATTGGATGACCATTTTTGATCTTGTCTAAGTCAGTTTCTTCATAAACTTCAACATTTTTCTTTTTAAAGTTCTTTTGATCTTGAAATTCTTTCAGTTTAGCTTTGTTTTCTGGTGAATAATCATGAGTATTGAAATTCTCTGGTAATGTGTTTGAGATTGATTCAGGCATAGTTTCATGTGTGAATCCTAATCCTGTTTTATCTTTGTCATTTCTTCCATTCACCAGTTGCTCAACAATTTTCTTTGAGCTTTTAACTTTGGCTAAATCTATTTGAGTTGCTGCATGTGCCAATTTTTCTTGTTCAAGTGTTTTGTTCATCTCTTCAAGTTGTTTCTTAACAAGTTCAAGTTCTTTAATAGTTTTGTTCCATGAAGCTTGAAGAGACATTATCTTTTCATCAGCAATTTTGTGATCTGATTTTAGCTTATTGTGCTTTGATTCTTCTTGTTTGAGCTTGTCACATATTTTGAATGAATATGTTCTGTAGTGTTCAACTAGTTCAAAACATGTTTTTATGCACATTTTCTCTCTCACTTCCACTGGTATTTCAGGATATGAGTTTGAAGCTTCAGTATCAGAAGAGTTAACAACCTTTGGTTGTTCTGATTGAGCCATAAGAGCAACTTCTTCAGTGGTATCTTTTGGGTCTGATTTGTCGCTCCAATCATACTCTTCTTCTTGATCTGATTCATCATATTTAGGATCTTTATCTTCAGACCAGTCTTCATCATCAACTTCAGCAACCAGTACCAGATTAGCAGTGAGATCAGCAGTAAATTGCTCTGTATATGCACTCCAGTCATAACCATCTTTGATGTTAACAACCAGTGCCTTCTTAGTTTCCTCACTGTTCTTCTCTTCTTTGGGTTCTGGCATAGGTAGACTTTGGTATGGCTTTTGAAAAGTCTTGTTTGCCTGTTGCTGATATTTATGACCATTTGAGCTGCCTTGAGTATTCCACCTTGGTTTCTTGGAGCTTTACATTCTCTTGAAAAATGACCATAGTTGTTACAGTTAAAGCATCTTGATTTTGATTTATCAAACCCAATAGTTTTTGTTTGCACTGGGTTTTTAATTTCTGTTAGTGTAAGAATGCTTTTGAGTTCTGTAAGCTATCATGACCATTTGCCAATTAAGATCCATTTCTTCTACATCATCTGGATCCATTTCAAACAAATCTTGTAGAACTAGCTCCACTTGGGTCAGATGACTGCCTTGATAAGCTTGGAAACTTGCCATGAATGCTGTGAAAGCAGTTTTTGACTCTTCATCTTGTAAAAGAATGTTAATCACATCTTTCACTTTGCTTGGATTTGGAGAGTTTGAGGAGGATGGCATCTCAGTTGAAGGTTTAGGCATTTGAGCTTTAGGAGGAGACTGTGGTTGTTGTTGAGTGGAATAGGCAGGTGTACTAGTGAAGAATCCTGCTCCCATAAACAGATCACCTTCATCTTCAGGAGTTGATTGGTCTTTTGCCAGAAATGCATTCTCTACAGTATTTGCTGGAGAAGCAACATACTTATACTGAGTTGTTGATGCATGTCTATCATTATTTCTTGAACTCTCATCAATCTCTACAGATTCAATTTTAGCAATGAGAAGGTCAAGATCCATTGAAAACTTTTCAGTATGTTTCAACAAAGTAACAGTTTGTTTCCAAGAAGATGGTAGTGCATTCAGAAGTCAGTTGTTTAGGTCCTCAAGATCATTCTTGATTCCCAAAGTAGACATTTCTGTAGTTAATTGCACAAACCTGTTCATCATTTGATTTATTGTTTCTCCTGAGATGTGCTCAAAAAGTTCCAATTGCCTTTTCAGTTTCTGCTTTTTCAGATCTTGAATTTCTTTCCCTCCTTCACATATAATCTTCAAGGCTTTATACATTGTATATCCAGTTTGATAGTTTTCAAGCCTTGAAAGAACTTCCAGTGGTAGTCCTTTACACATGAGAGAATATGCTTTGATGTCATTCTTCACTTTCTTTAGATCATCACCATAAAGATTATCTTCTGGATAAGGCTATTGTGAATCTTTAGAGTACACAAATCCTCTGTCTGGACCATCAGTAGTCACAGGAATGTAAGGTCCCTTTTCAATTGATTTCCACAGATCAGTGTCTATGGAATTCAAATGATGTTTCAGTCTAAGAGACCAGTTTTTGAAATCAGCTCTGTTTTTATGTTTTGGAACTCTATTCTCAGAATCTTCTGATTTCACCATTTTTATATTTTTGTTGTTTTTCTAAGCTTTTGAATTTAGAAAAGATTTAAAAAAATATTTTTTGATTTTTGAAATTTTATGAAAAATTTCTAAGTGTTAGGCTAATAAGTCCGAACAGTGGTGATAAGTCCCAACAGTGTGAAACGTCCAACAGCTGATAAGTCTAAGGGATTGCCTTAGAAAAATTTCCAACACAAGGGTTGAAAAGTCCAAACAGTAGTGAAAAGTCTTCACAGTAGAAACTATCGCACAGTGGTTATAAGTCTACACAGTACTTATACGTCCACACAGTGATGATATGTCCAACCAAGTGAAACTACCACACAGTGGTTATAAGTCCACATAGTGGTTATACGACTAGGGGGTAAAACGACTGAACAATTGAGAAAAGTCTAAACAGTTCTCAAACGACCAAACACTTAGGCAAATTTCAGTGTTTTTCAGCCCTAATACGACACATTCATTAGATTCATATGAATGTAACGAACTTAGAAATTTCAAAATCCTTCAATTGTTAATGAATTGAGCTGAAACTTTCCAATTAGTTCATGATTATACCGATAATCAATCCTCTAATTATCAACAAATTTCAATGAATTTCGGAAATTTTAGGTCGAACACTCAAGAACACTTTCTCGAACTGTTTTTCACTAATTCACTCAATTTTGATGAGATAAACTGTAATTTGTGATTCAAAACATGTTTCTGATGATGAAACACAGCTCTGATTCACAATATTTCATTTGAATTGTCAATTGATTACAAATTTCAGTGGATTTTTGAAGTTTCTATGTTCAAAGAAAACCTCAAAAACACTCAACCGAAAGCTTTGATACCAATTGATAGGATCAATTAGAGCAATCTGTAACAATTATATGAACAATTCAAAGCAAAATACAAACAATTGTAATCAAATCAAGCAATATCAATAAAATTCACTGTTCATTGATAGCAAAGACGATTACAAGATTTCAAAAGCAGTTCAAAATGTTAAGACTACTAAAAACTACTCTAGTCTAAGCTATTTATACAATGAACAAACTATCTATTTACAACTTTAGTCCCTATACTAAGGCAAAATTGTAAAACAAGACTAATGTTAATCTTCTAAGGAACCTAACAAGGCAGGCCCATCTTATCTTGGACATACACCACAAATCCAGAAAGATGGCATGTCAGAAAAGATCAAGATATTGAACGTGTCTACACATAGCAGGATATGTTCAATCTACCACTGCATGATCTATTTGACATGAGAAGATACTATGAGAGTCTGAGTGATCCTAACTATCTCATGAAGAAAGGGATGGTCATCATCATAATGAGGACTGTCAATATCTAGTGTCTTAAGGTGTTTTAGGGGAGTTTGTAAGGCTATTAGTAAGGCTGATGCAACCCAAACACTTAAAGTCTTTCCTGCATGCATGCACATGTACACTAAAGTGGAATGCTTCGGAAGATTCACACTGACTTGGAAATTATTTTAAGTGTGAAATCTTCCGAATCCAAGACCAATATCTTCCGAAGCCAAAAGATGAAGTCTTCCAAAGCTTTAAGGACAAAGTCTTCCGAAGCCAACCATTAAAGACAAATTTCTTTCAAAGACTTTTATATTACATGCTTTATCTGATATACTATTTACCTAAAGCTGAACCACTTTCTGCTACTTTGATAAGTCACCAACCTTTTCATGAGTTGGTGAAAGGGTCCATGCTTTTGGTAAACTGTACATTGAGGTCTTGAGTCTGTAACTTTCCACTTTATGTACTTTATCCTTTTTGTAATATATTAGGATGTGAGCTATGGCATGTCATAGTCACTAGTCAAAAGGCAATCTGCCTTTTAACTCTACATGGATTTTGTTGTCTAGTTCATGTATCCAGCTGGCCTTCAAAGTATGGTCGGCTGTAGGCTTTAGTATAAGTATTTTATGATCCTTGTAACTAAGTAAGTTTTGAGTTGAACTTTGTAAACCACTTTGTAAGGAACTAGAAGATCAATATACTTTAACCTTGAAAACCAACTGCTTGTGTATTCCTCTAGTTTTTCTGTCTTATTACCTTGTGTTTCTAAGTTCTCTAAACTCATTTTCTTATCAGTTCCCCATTCGAATTGTTAAGTGTTGAAATATACTCTCCTCTTTATGTTGTTGTGTTGTACAAGCGCATAACCCCTTCACCCGGTCCTGCAGATCTATTTGGGGTTTTTGAATGTTCATATCTTTATTCATCAAGTTCTTCATTGTTCTTGTTAATTTCCATATTTTCTTATCTTTTGATCCAAAATCTTTAACAAAAACTTGATTCAAGGCTGATTGGGACCAACAATATGGTATCAGAGCCTAAGGGGAATCCAATTGATTTATTTTGGTTGAAGATTAGTTGCTGCCCTTGAAGATTGAAGAAGCAGTTTAAAAAATGGAGTTTTAGAGAGAGAAAATAGATCTGAGATTTTAATCTTCCAAATCATCATCAGATTCATCAGATCAAGAAACTACATCAACAAATATACAAGTTTTGACAAGAAAAATGATAGATCTGAAGTGTTTCTCTCACACATAGCTGTGTGTGTGTTCTTGGTGTTCTTCAGATCTTCAAACATTCAACAACAGAAACTACCAAGCGAAATTAGCACAATCTGAGCAAAAGTTCAAATTTATCCAGCAAATCTAAGGTGATTTCCAACGAAATCACTAGTTCCGGGCAAAACTACAATTTCTCCGGTGAAAATACGCTTACAACTTATGGATGTAATCAACAAACTGAAATCTTTTAACTTGGATCTGAAGAGAAGAGAATACAATCAATCCGTGGTGCCAGCCACACTATATCTACAAAATGTTGCACTGATTTCATCCGCTATAAACTCAACTATGTATGGTGAAGCTTATGGTGGATCTACAGGAATTGGTATGTCAAACAAGGCAAGTGGTGGATCTACAAGTGTTGGTTCAAGCTCAAAGATATTTGTCACCACTCAAATTCCTTCTGATACCATGACACTATTTGGGATGTTTGTTCATAGTTATGAAGTCGTCGTTGCTGGAGAGCTCAGGTAAGGGAATGATGGTTGAGGACATGTATCCGGTGGATACTGATGATTTTGAGGAAACTGATATTCAATGGTAAATGGGAATGCTCATACAGCGTGCAAGGAGATTTATGGAGCGTACTGGAAGAAGGAACTTTGGCAATCATAATCAAAATTCCAACCTTGGTTTTGATAAGTCAAAGTTGAGATGTTTCAATTGCAAACAGTTGGGAAATTTTAAAAGAGAATGTCCATCTCCAATCGTCACTAAACCAGGAACGACTGGAACTTCAAAGGTTATCCCAATTGCAGAAAAGGAAGAAGCCAAGCAAAAGAAAGAAACAGCCTTGATTTCCAACTTCGACTGGAGTGTAGAGATTACAGAAATAGAGGAAGAGATCAATAAAGCATTAATAGCTGAGGTGGTGAGGATAGGGGAGGAGTCAGTGGAAAAGTTTGATCCTTTCAGTGAATTCAAGGATGAGATTATGAAAGAAGCTTGTGATGGTAGTGTTAGGCAACAAGGTAAGGATGAAGAAAAGGAGGTTGAGGAAGTTAAAGAACAGAAGGTTGATGAAGCTGAAGAATGTGGAAAGCACGAGCATGTTGAGAAGTCGGAAGTTAAGCTGGAGGCAAAGGAAGAGTTAAAAGAGGAAGCAGGTGAAGATCAGACAGCCAGCATGGAAGCTGAGCAGAAGGAGGAAGAAGAAAGGAAGAAAAACACCCCAGTCTGTCAGTGTGAAAAGGCCCTAGCCGCCAAGAAAGTGGTCATGGGTCTTCCTTATGAGGTAATTCAGGATATGTGTTCTTCTCCATGCAATTATTTGGAGTTTATTAAGCCAATAGGTTATTATTAGAAAATGAAAAATAGCTAAAACAAATAAATAAGGAACTAAAAATAAATAAGTCTAAATATTTTATCAAATTAAATAAGGCTTTAAAAGAAAATGAGCATTTAAAGAGAAATATTTTGGATAGAAATGTTGAAATTGAGTCATTAACTGAGCGTGTAGCTCTTGCTGATTTTGAAACAAGCAAATTAAAAAACCAAGCTTGAAAAATGGATGATATCTAGGATGAAACATGAGGATCTTTGCAAGAAGCAAAGGGGGGCTAGACTTAAAACAGGGTTGGGATTTTTGATAGGATCTAAGCATCTAGTTTGATCAATTAGATTGGATTTGCAGCGGAATAGCGTACAAATTAGAACAAATTATAGCAAGAACACACAAGATGTATCAATGAAACAGTAAGGTTATAGAGAGAGAGAATTTTTGCCAAAAGGTATATATTCATTCTACACACGCTTCAGCACATTACAATTAGGTCATCTTTCCTTTTATAGGAAAGATGACGTCAGCTGATGTCACTTGACAGTGACATCTAACCGTTATTACAACAAACTACTGAAAGTAGACTAAACTACTGAAGATGTCTAACAGCTGACATCTTCTTACAAAAGACAAGTGTAAACTATTACAAATACTGAAAAGAAACTACTCAAACTACAACGTCTGAAGAACATGCTCTTCAGACGTTTTACAAAGTACTGAAACATGAAAAAAAAACTACTGATAACAAACTACTAAAGGAAACAACTGAAAGGGAACTACTGAAAAAGAAAACCATCACAACAACTGAAGAATACTTCTTAAGCTGTTGTGACAACCTCTGAAGTCTTCAGTACTTGAACTTTAGACTTGAAGTTCAGCTGTTGTCATCAGCTGATGTCTTCAGCTGATGTCTTTAGTTGTTGTACTTCAGTTGATGTCTTCAGTCTTTATACATCAGCTGATGTCTTCAGTCTTTGTACTTCAGCTGATATCTTTAGTCTTTGTACTTCAGCTGATGAAGTCTTCAGTTGTTGTCATCATCAGCTGATGAAGTCTTTAGCAGTTGTTGTGATGTCTGTGGGACTTAAAGGTTTTTCTGATCTGGCTCATTGGTTCTTTTGGTCCAACAAACTCCCCCTGAACCAATGCAGCAAAAACCTTTAAGCTTATTTGATGTCCCACTTATTTGGCAGAAAGATTGGTCTTTTTCTTCTGGATCAGCTCAGAAATGATCCAGATCAGCACAGGCCTGGGAAGAGGTTTCAAAAAGTATGATTATCAAAGGATGGATAGGAACTCTTTCTTGGGGAACTAGACACAGAGCTGTTACCCCATCCATGAAACCTACTTCCCAACTATGAGTCTGTAAGACTCTCTTGTGTAGGCCTCAAGGAAGACTACCTGTTCGTCCATGGTGAGCTCTTCTTCTTCTCCCTCAAAAAGTGACTCATGCCCATAGTATTCAGAGAGGTATTTGACCTGCTTCCCATTCGTTAGCTCCATAGTTGTTATTGCTCTGTATGCAAATTCATCAGGGTGATTACCCTCTAGAAACAACTGGAGCTCATTCTTCCTAACTTCCTCGAGCCTCTTATACACTAACCCCTTTTTGACCACTTTATTCTCTAACATCTTTTGTGGGGGCTGATTAGCTTTATAGGCTTTCTTGAAGTCATCAAGGATCTCCCAGGGTGATACTACAATGGCCAGTGTGATCACTTCATCTACGATCTTCTTTACTTGGCCCATGTATCTCTGTGGAATACCTTTCTTATGAATCCTATGGGACACCCTAGGATCAGGCCAAATCCTCACTCTCTCTTTTTGATATTGAAATGTTTGCCTGAGAGTGTATAATCTCTGAGCATGTTTCTTCATATTTATGATTGATTAAGTGGCAGCATAAGCTTTGTCAACCCTTCTCAACAATTCCTCATCATGCTGTTTGTGAAGCTCTTCTTCTTCTAGCTTCACTTTAACAATTTGCCTTTGGATCTCAGGAGTAATTATTAGAGGGTGACTTTTGGCCTTCGGCAATGGAATGACAGCTGAAATTGGCAGCCTGTCCTCATCTTCATCATTGTCTTCTTCTTCTTCTTCAAGCCTCAACACCCTTCTGTTCCTCTTCTGGGGTGCATCATTGGCTATTGGTTTTATGGGTGAGGGATGTTAAGTCGCTGGATCGATAAACATCTGAGCATGTTCTTGACGGAAGGATAAATAACAGAATAAACCAAAAGATAAACAAAAGTACGAACAATAATCGAATGATTTTATTGATAAAACATAATGATTTTAAGCTCGTTACAACTTAAGAATCAAGACTTTTGGCAAGGGGAGATCGAGCATGATCTCCCCTCTCATTCGGCAGCACCTAGGCCCTGGGCAGACTCCCTCTCAAGAACCCTTACTTTCTACACATTGAAACTGGTATATATAGGCCTCGGCCCATATTAGATGCGACTGGGCCTATTCGTGCGATTGAACCATGCGTATGGTCCAATCGTACGACTGGACCATGCGTATGGTTTAATCGTACGACTGGACCATTCTTATGGTTCAGTCTTACGAATGTCCCAATCGCATCTTTCAGTCGCACGACTGGTCCATTCGCATGGCTCAGTCGTACGACTGAGTCTCATTCGAATATGCTCCTACGAATGACCCAGTTTCATGCGTTTACAACATATCAGGTGTAATACATTAAGCCTACACTATTCATCAAGCGACGGACACACTATATATGACAATATATGCTCCAACAAGGGAGTTGGTTTTGTGGGTTGTGATGTGGATTGTTTTGGTGTGGGAGATTGGGCAGGCTATTCTAGTAATTTGGATGTAAGTGAGGCTTTGGTTCGCTTGGCTAGATCAGTCCTGCTCCCAGCACCTGCTTCACTTAGTGCTTCTATGATCAGCCCCTTGGTGAATACCTTAGACGAACAGATCTTGGTGGTTATTTCCAAGATGCTGTCCCTGGACCATGATTTGATTTCCTGGACTGATCTCCCCAGATACTTCGAAATGAATCTGGCCATAGCTTCTAATCTTTCCTTTTCTTGTTAACTATGACCAGACCATCGGCTTTCAATCTCCTGTACTTCCAACTTCCTTATCTCAGTATCTAGCTCAGAAGTGTCAAAGCCTTGCCTAAACAGTTGATCAATGATTTTATCCGTTGACCTGCTGTGTTGGGCATCAGCTTCCTTGACAAGGACTGATAGCTCTTTTTCCTTCTCCTTTTCTCCGCCCTTCTTCTTTTTATATGTGACATGAAAGTCTTTTTCACTTTCAGTCACCTTTTCTTTTTCTTTTTCCCTCTCACTCTCCTTCTCTTTCTCAGTCTCCACTACCATCTCCATCTCAGTTTCTACCTCCTTCTCTACTTCTTTCTCTTTCTCTTTCTCCTCCTCCATTCTCTTCCTCTTGATTGCTTTCACTGACTGAGTCTCCCCCTTTTTGGTTGCATTGGTTGCAGGGGTTTGACTGTCAGAAAGCCTTTTAGTCACAGCATCATCCACCAGGGTTTGTATGTTTGAGGCAAGCCTCTCATCAAGGGTTTTATTCACTATGTCAGTGATGATGGGTGTGATGAGAGGCAGGGAATTTTGAAAGATAGCAACCATTTGCTCAGGGGGTTCTGTCCCTGAGAAATAGTGCTAGAAGCAGGGGCTGGTGGCTGAGATTTTGGGAGTGGCTCTATGTTTATGAGACCTTCTGGAGAAGGTGCCATCTGTGGGTGAATGGTGGCAGATGGACTTGATTCTTGAGTCATTTTGGCAAGTAGCTCTTTGAGTCTACTCATCTCATCCTCAAGAATGGTGTTCTGGGTTAGAACATCATAAAAGAAGCCCAGGTCATCATCAGTTATAGCTGAATCACCTGACCTCCTGATTAGATCAGGATGTACATGTGCTGAGTGTGGCTCAGTAATCACATGTGCCCCTTTGTCTTGGTACTGGGGACTTCCTGCCTCAGGAGAGGATCCTTCATCGACAGTTGCCTCTAGTGAGGACTTAGAGATGTTACCAGCTGTATCCTGTTCATGTGCTGAATCAGGAAGAGTGACAGCCTCACCAGATGTTCTTATCTCCTCTGCCACACTGGAAGATAGAACATTGTAATCCATGTGCTGGGGGTTCTCAGCAACACTTGGTTCCTCCCTCTCATTGGTTGGGGTTTTCCCAGTTGTGATAGGTGCCTGGGGAGAGGGTGGAGTGTTGAGCTGAGTCAGCACTTCTGCTATGATAAACGTGGGGCTTTTTGGGGCGGTTGCAGTGGGAGATAGGTGTGAATCAGTTTGCACCTGGGGAGAATGGTGCACTTCAATGGTAACCTTCTCAAGTGAGAAAGGTTCCAGAAATGTAGGTGCCCCTGATGTGGTTACTTCAAGCTCCTGTTGAGAGGATGCCTGAGCGGTTGTGGTTGGTGGAGTCCTTGTAACTACTGGGGGATTAATACCAGTAGCTACTTCCTGCCTTTGTTGTGCAGGGGCATCCTCAGGGGACTCATCTCCCAGAGTAGCCTTTTTCGGCTTTTTGGTTTTGGGTTTGGTGGGGACTTTGGATTTGGAGGTGGAGGCTGTGGGTTCCCGTTGCTTGGGTTTTAGTAGCTTGGCAGCCTGTTTGAGATGTTGGTCTGAGTTGTGCCTGGAGTATACTTCAGGCAATACTGCCAGAGCAGGGACTCCAAGGCCAACAAGTCCCTCAGCTTGAAGCTGGTTTGCAATAATGGCCATGATGAACCTTGGATATAATATCCATCAGTTAGCCAAAGGTTTCACAGCCTTATCTTTAAGTTCTAAAAATATTCTTTCAGAAAAATTTAAACTTTGTTGCTATATGATGGAATACAATACCTGTTGCCACCTGGATGACATTTGATCCCATGAAAAAGTTTTAGGGGCAAGACAGACATTGACCATGTGAAAGATCAATCGTTCAGCATCATGGAAGTGCTTCTTGAGGATGGTAGAAGCACTAAGGTCACCCTGGTATCCATGGTGGGCAAAAGATAGATCGGTTGTGCCCTTTGGATACTTAGTGATGAAGGTGGCATCATTCAAATTTAGGGTTTGGTTAATCATTACAGAAGTGATGACCACCTTTTGGTTGTTGATGAACGACTGGAGAGAGACCTCGGTGTCATTCTCCCCAGTGGTAAGGGTGACGTTCGTCTAGAACTGGTTTAGGGATTCGGCATAGATGGTCGGACTAAGAAGAAAAGCCGTTTTGTATGGAGAATGGACCATTAGATCAATGGCATTATCAAACTTGATCCAAAAGGGTGATTTGGTAAGGCAGGCAACACAGTTGTGTCTTGGTTTAAGCTGCATGGTCGCCATTAATGTGAGGAGAGAGGTTTTAGAGTTTTTGAACATTAGGTTTGTGAGAGAATGAAAAGCTATGAAGTTAGGGTTAGATATTTATAGGGTATGGGTATGAAACGACTGAAAGAAAACGACTGAAGGTTTTGGTGTTAGTCATCAGTTGTTTTAAACGACTGATGACATGGTTTTAACCTCAGAGGTTGTAAAAAACTGAAGACTTGGTATTAGTCATCAGTAGTTATAAACTACTAAAGACATGGTTTTAGCTTTAGTTGTTATAAACATCTGAGGACTTGGTGTTAGTCATTAGTAGTTGAAACTACTGAAGACATGGTTTTGTCCTTCAGAGGTTGTAAACAACTGAGGACTTGGTGTTAGTCATTAGTAGTTGTAAACTACTGAAGACATGGTTTTGTCCTTCAGTTGTTTTGAAATGAAACATCAGTTGTTTGAATCAGCTGAAGAGTAAAGTTACTCATCAGCTGTTGTCGTCAATTCAGTTGTTTCATTCTGACCTCAACACTTACTAATCAGACTTTGTCTGATTTTTCAGACGTTTCATTGGTCATCAGCTCTTGTGAATATTTATTCTTCAGCTCTTGTGAACAGATGTTCAGAAGGTCTGATGAAATAAATTATTCTTCAGAGCTTGTGAACAAATGTTGTCTTCACTACTTATATACATCAGTAATTGTGGACAAAATTTGTTCTTTAGTACTTAATTGTTAGAAATAGACATCAGTAGTTATAACCACATTAGTAGTTGTAACTTCATCAGTTCTTTTTAACAAATAATGTACTTCAGTACTTTGAAGTATTTTAGCCTTCAGTAGTTATGACACATCAGTAGATATGAAAAATATTGAAGACAAAATAACTTATCAGTACTTATTTTTGACGTTTGTATACTAATGCTCATCAGTATTTGTTACCTGATAGCATTAGCATTAGTCAATTATTCCAGCTGCAACATACCAAGCCTTAGCACCAGATTTTGAAAAAGTGCACTGTCTAAAGGCTTCGTAAAGATATCTGCAAGCTCATCAGCACTAGGAACAAACTTTGGATCAATCAGACCTTTTTCATAACAATCCCTAATAAAATGATGTCTGATCTTAATATGTTTGGTCCTAGAATGCTGGACTGCATTCTTAACAATACAAAGAGCTGAAGCACTATCCATGAGTAATGGTGTCTTAGTCTCTGTAATGCCATAATCCAATAATTGATTCTGAAGCCAGAGTACCTGGGATGTACAACTTGCAGCAGCAATGTACTCTGCTTCAGCGGTTGATGTAGCAATTGAAGTTTGTTTCTTAATCTGCTAAGAAACTAAACAATTTCCTAGAAATTGGCCTCCACTAGAAGTTGATTTTCTTGTGACTTTGCACCCTGCATAGTCACTATCTTAGGAAGCAACTAATTTGCAAGAATGCCTAGTAGAATACCAAAGTCCTAGAGATTGAGTACCTTGCAAGTATCTAAAGATCCTTTTGACTGCAATCAAACGGGATTCTTTAGGTGCAGCCTGAAATCTAGCACAGACACATGTTGCAAACATAATGTCTGGTCTAGAAGCTGTAAGGTACATAAAGGACCCAATCATACATCTGTAAAGGGTTTCATCAACCGCTTTACCTTTCTGATCAACGTCCAGTTGTGTGGTGCTGCTCATGGGAGTAGAACAGGGCTTACAGTTTTATAAATCAAACTTATTCAAACGATCGTTTGTATATTTGGACTGATGAATGAAGGTTCCATCAGTCCTTTGTTTGATTTGCAAACCCAGAAAGAACTGTAATTCTCCCATGGCACTCATTTCAAACTTCTTTTGCATTAACTTTGTAAATTCATCACACAACTGTGGATCAAAGGATGCAAAAATAATATCATCAACATAAATTTGAACAAGTAGCTTATGCTGCCCTACTTTCTTAATGAATAAAGTTTTATCTATGGAGTCTCTAGTGAAATTATTTTGAAGAAGAAAGTTAGACAATGTTTCATACCAGGCTCTAGGAGCTTGTTTCAACCCATATAGAGCCTTATCAAGCTTATACACCCAATCTGGATGTTTATTATCCTCAAAACCTGGTGGTTGACACACATAAACCTCTTCTTTTATTTTACCATATAAAAATGCACTTTTGACATCCATTTGAAAAACTTTAAAATTATGAAAAGCAGCATAAGCTAAGAACAATCTAATTGCCTCCAGTCTGGCTACAGGGGCAAAGGTTTTATCATAATCAATACCTTCTTCTTGTGCAAACCCCTGTACAACCAGTCTGGCCTTGTTCTTAACAATTTGGCCCTTTTCATCTGTTTTATTCCTAAACACCCATTTAGTGCCTATTGCACACTTACCTTGGGGTAAAGGAACAAACTCCCACAACTGCTTTTTGAATTGAAGAAGCTCAAGCTGCATTGCTTCAACCCATCCATTGTCTCTTAATGCAACATGATAGTTCTTTGGCTCTTGCTGACTGAGGAAGAGAGCATAGAAGCAGAAATTGGACAATTGACTTTTGGTTGAGACTCCATCATTGATATCACCAATGATTTGAGACATTGGATGATGCTTCAGCTCTTGATAAACAATGAGGTCTGTGCAAGTGTTTGTAGGACCTTCAGTAGCAACAGATGTTGATGAAGATTCTTGAAACCATGTTGGTGATGGCAACTCAAATGAAGTAGAGGATTCAGAAATCTCATCAGCATTTGTTGTGGATGGAGCTACTAAAGCTACAAGAGCATCAGGTTTAGATGACTCAGGCAATTGGTCACTAAACCTGAAAAGGTGAGTACTGACTACATCATCATCAGCACCACTAGGTGGAGAACTATTGACAGGAACAACAGCTGGAGACTGATAAGGAACATATTGCAGTATGTCCAAATCAAATAACTCCACAGGGTTTTGTGGAATCTTGTCCTTTGGAGATTCATTAAACTTCACATGTAAAGTCTTTTCAACCATCTTTGTTTTGCAGTTGAAAACTCTGTACGCCTTGCAAGTAGATGAATAACCAATAAAATACCCTGCATCCACCTTTGATTCAAACTTCTAGAGTGGATTCTTCATGTTGAGAATGTAACAGGGACACCCAAATGCTCTAAAGAATGAAATCAAAGGGGCCATATGATGTAACACTTCATAAGGAGTCTTCATCAACCTTTGATTTACTAATACCCTATTTTGCACATAGCAAGCTGTGTTGATAGCTTCAGCCCAAAATGTCAAGTAGAATTCATCAGGAGTTCTTGGAATGCTGAACTTCCGCTTGATTCCCTTTAACAAGTAGAATTCATCAAGTGTGTGATTTCTAAATTATGTGCCATTGTCACTCCTCACATACTTGACTGGAAGGGAATATTGTTTCTCAACATACAACACAAAGTTCTTAATAGCTTGTGCAGCTTCATCTTTGGAGTGCAAGAAGAAAGTCCATACAAATCTGGAGTAATCATCCATAATTACCAGACAGTATTTCTTCTTTGCCATGCTCATCACTCTGACAGGACCAAAAAGATCCATATGTAATAATTGCAAGCAGGCAGTGGACTTTGGCTCTTCTATTGGAGGGAATGATACTTTGTGTTGCTTCCCTTTTAAGCAGGCAGTGCAGTTTTCATCACATTTGAACTCCTTCATAGGCAACCCTCTTACTAAACCATGGTGAATCAGCTGGTTCATGTTTTTGAGATTCACATGACCAAGCCTTCTATGCCATAGCTCAGATTCCTGAGGAGAAGCCTTAAAGAATAGGCAAGGATGGCCTTTTAGATCAATTTTCTTTGAAAGATCTAAGGCATATACTCTTCCTGTCCTGTTGGCCTTCAGGAGAGTATGTTCATCCAACACCTTGTCAATTAAACTCAGAACTTTGGATGACAGAATCCTATAGTTCTGGCTGGTGAAAAGTGCAACATGGCCTTTATCACACATTTGACTGACACTCAAGAGGTTGTACTTGAGATTCTCCACATGGTTAACATCATCAAACCTTATTTCACCATTGGAAACAAAGCCTTTGCCGATGATGTAACCTTTTGCATCATTGCCAAAAGAGACAAACCCCTTCTTTCCTTGAGAGTAGTCATTAAGAAGAGTGCTGCTCCCTGTCATATGCATGGATCCTCCACTGTCTACATACCAGATGCTTCTTTGGCATGCCGAAGAACCCTGCATTCATCACAACAAATTAGTTAGTTTTTGAGACCCAAACCTTTTTGGTTTTGGGTCTGTTCTCATCAACAGATTTGATACTAACTTGTTTCTTATGATTGACAGTCTGAGGTGGTGGAGATGGTGTAGAAAAGGATTCCTTTGGCTTGGATTTCCTTTTCTGTGGTTTCAACACAGGAGCATCTAATTGGTTGACTCTCCCCAATAGATGTTGAACCATCATGACAAGTTGTGTCTGATTGTTTGCTAAAGCTTTCAGCTCATCAGACACATCAGCTCTTGGCTATGATGGGTTCCTGTGTTGCACCATCTTCCTTTGAGAAACCTCAGCTGTTGCCTGATGAACCCCTTCCTTCTTTTTGGATTTCTTTAAGGACTTTGGGGTTTCAGGTTGAGATGTTGCTGGTACAAACTTTGTTTCAAACTCATCTTTCATTTGATTAATCTTCTTTTTAATGTTCTGATTTTGATTGAGTTTGGAACCCTTTCTATACCAACAATCATCAGTAAGATGATTGAATAAGCCACATATTTCATATGGCTTCTTCTTCATCTTTAGTTGATCATCTACTGAAGAAGATAAAACTACTGAAGATTTGTTCTTCAGCCGTCTTCTATCAGTACTTGCAGTTTTCTTCCTTTCAGTACTTGCTTTCCTGATATCTTCTTCAGTAGTTTTCAAACCCTTTCTACTTGCAGTTTTCTTACCTTCAGTACTTGCAGTAGTTTGGATTTGTTCTTCAGGTGTTGTAACTTGTGCTTCAGTACTTTCAGCACTTTGTGAGACAACACTTGAATTAATCAACTCTTTGATCATATGAGTGTCAGCATTTGAACCATCAGCTGTTTCAGCATTAGCTGATTGGTTTTGTGAGGAAGTAATGCTGACTTCATCCTCTGACTTTAGTGCTTTATCAGAAGATGAATCATATGATGAGGTGGATTGGTTATTGCTTTCTTCTTCAAATTCTACTTCTACCTTAGGAGTAAAATCTATAGGAGGAGCAGTATGATTATAACCAATTCCAAACTTCATATTTGAAGCTGATTGCTTGCTGAGAAGCATTTCAAAACCCTTGCAAGAGGTTACCCAGTGTTCACACTCTACTTGGGTAGTTGCAAGTGTTTCTTTGAGGTCCTTATACTTCTCTAGAAGTACCTCTTCCCTAGCATTATCATCTGTGATTTGGCATTTTAGTTTATAAATCTCATCATTTTTATCATGCAAAACAGACTCAAACTTAGCTTTTTTTTGGAAAGTGCTTGCTCTAGCTCAAGATTTTAATTAATTAAAGCTACATTTGCTTCTCTAATAGATGCAAATATGGCTATGCATGATTCAGAACATAACTTGGCTTTGGCCTCTGAAGATATCTGTGATACCTGTGACGAAGCATTTGAAGATGAACCATCAGCAGACTCCAGGGCCATGAGAGCAAGGTTTCAAAAGGGATTATCACCACCATGTTGACCAGCACCAGGAAACAGTTGTTCATGACCAAACATATCATTTGCTAAACTGCTCCAGTCAATAACTCCTGGGGTGAAAAAGCTGTGTTGTTGAGGTTGAGATTATTGATGAGATTGTGTTGGTTGAGGCTCAGGAAGGGCATGTGGTTGTTAAGTAATGGGTGCTTGAACTTGGTCTGGCTGAGGCATGTAATAGCAAGGGTAAGGATATGGCATATGACCTTGAGGGACAAAATATGCAGGTGATGACTGAGCTTGTGATGGATGACAAGAACTGGTGGAATGTTGCCCTTTGTTTTATGAGCTATTGCTTGGGATGGTCACAAAGGGTGCAGATGAGTTAGATCCAGATGATCTACACTCTCTAGCAAAGTGTCCTAGCCTATGGCACTTGTGACACCTCAACTTGCTCTTGTCAAAACCAACTTTGGTTTTGCGAGAGAGACCAGGGAATTTCCTACCAGTTCTTCTGTAGAACTTTTGAGATCTGATATTGATCATTGCCATTTGGCTTAAAATATCCATCTCTTCCAGATCATCATCTGGAATGCCCTTCAAATCTTCCATCAAAAAGCACCAGTAGAGAAATCAATATGCTCATCATAGGCACTTTCTGAAGCAGCATACTCTGACTCCTGACCTATCAATACAGTATTGCCTGATACAAAGTCATCAGTGAGCTTTCTAGATAAGGACAACTTCCTTTTCTGTTCTATCTCTCTTTCAAATGTCAGCAATTTCCTATGAAGTTGGGTGAGAGATAGAGTGCTCAGATTTACACTAGAGCGTAGGACAATAGTGTAAGTGTCCCATCTCTCAGGCGGAGATCTGAGGAATCGGTTGTTCATCTGGCTGTTTGAATACTCTTGTTTAACCATTTTCAGCTCAGAAATCAAACATGAGAATCGCTCAAACTGTTGAGTCAGAGTCTCACCCTTCCTATGAGAGAATGTCTCATATTGTTAGGCGAGGATTTCCCTAGTGTTTGGTAAGACCTCATCAGTTCCTCCAAATTGTTCCTTCAGAGCAACCCAGAGGTCATGAGCAGTTTCATGATGCATAAGCCCTGAATAGATTTCATTAGGCAGTGCCATGGCCAGAATTCCATGGGCTTTAGCATCAATTTCGAACATCTTTAAATCTTCATCCGAATACTGATCAGGTTTCTTCGGAACCCTCTCATTTCTTTCCGGAGTACTCACCATAGGCTTGTATGGTCCATGCACCATTGATTTCCAACAACCAGCGCTATTAATAGACAGGTGATGGAGCATACGTCGTTGCCATATGTTATACTCACTCCTAACAAGTATCGGAGGCTTTGTTGAGGAGCCAGTATTGCGAGTATCATTTGTTGGTGTCGCCATTGAACAAATTCAAGCAAATTCAAGGTAATTTTAGTAAATCTAGCTCAAAAATATGTAGAACCTCAAATTGAATGACCAGAAGCAGCAGAAACTCAATCTCTATAACCGATTCTTGCAAATTTGCTAATTCGATCAAACGTAGATGTCTAAAGAGTAGTTTCAATGATCAATTGTTAAATCGATCAATGATTAACCAGCTCTGATACCATTTGAAAGGATTTAAGCATCTAGTTTGATCAATTAGATTGGATTTGCAGCGAAATAGCGTACGAATTAGAACAAATTATAGCAAGAACACACAAGATGTATCACTGAAATAGTAAGGTTATAGAGAGAGAGAGAGAGAGAATTTCTGCCAAAAGGTATATATTCATTCAACACACGCTTCAGCACATTACAATTAGGTCATCAGCCAAAAGCTGATGTCACTTGACAATGACATCTAACCGTTATTACAACAAACTACTGAAAGTAGACTAAACTACTGAAGATGTCTAATGGCTGACATCTTCTTACAAAAGACAAGTGTAAACTATTACAACTACTAAAAAGAAACTACTGAAACTACAATGTCTGAAGAACATGCTATTCAGACGTTTTACAAAGTACTGAAACATGAAAGAAAACTACTGATAAGAAACTACTGAAAGGAAACAACTGAAAGGGAAGTACTGAAAAAGAAAACCATCATAACAACTGAAGAATACTTCTTCAGCTGTTGTGACAACCTCTGAAGTCTTCAGTACTTGAACTTTAGACTTGAACTTCAGCTGTTGTCATCAGCTGATGTCTTCAGCTGATGTCTTCAGTTGTTGTACTTCAGCTGATGTCTTTAGTCTTTGTACATCAGCTGATGTCTTTAGTCTTTGTACTTCAGCTGATGAAGTCTTCAGTTGTTGTCATCATCAGCTGATGAAGTCTTCAGCAGTTGTTGTGATGTCTATGGGACTTAAAGGTTTTTCTGATCTGTCTCATTGGTTCTTTTAGTCCAACAGATTTGATGAAACCACTCATGTTTATCCTCCTCCAAGTACTTATTGCTATTCACCTATGCCTATACCTCATCCAACAAATGATTTGGTTCATAATGATACTAACAGTTTGCATGCATGTCTAGAAGGAGTGAATCATAAAGAGATTTGAGAGGATTATGGTTACGTAGCCATAGTGGTTTGGGCAGCTCTAGTCATAGCTTTTTGTGATTCCAAAAAGTTTTTGAAAGACACTAGTTTAAGTAGTTTTGCATCCCAGCAGTCTGTTTCAGACAATGGCTTTTGTAGTTCTTGTTCTAGTCCATCTCATTAATCATCAGTTGTTTCTAGCTTTTTTTCAAATGTTATCAATGCTTGTGCTAATGAAAATGATAAATGTTTTAATGAAGCCTCAGTAAGACTTATAGACTCAAATTGTTTTGAAAAGTTCCTATCCCATCTTTTACCCCAATTCGGATTTCTAAACCAAAAGAAACAGGAACATCTTCCTTGGAAATTAAAATCATTAATGAAAATGAATCAGAATCTGCCAAAATTAAGGTCTCAAATGAAAATGTAAAAGAATCATATGATACATGCAGCAATTCTGAATAACATACAACTGATTCTGAGGAAGATGGTGCGGTTGATCACAATCCTGTCTCTCACTGCAAAAAGAAAGGTTTGAAATCCCATTGCTTTAAATGTGGGAAGGATGATCATATGATTAAAAATTGTCCTAAATATGTTCATAAGAATGTACATAATCGTTCCTTGGGAAGTAGATTAAATCATTTTGTAAATAATTTCTTTTGTAAAAATTCTTTTGGTTCAAAACCCAAGTTAGTCAAAACTTGGGTTCCTATTTTGAAAACCTAACAATCATTGTGTTCTAATGCTAGGATCATTCACAAAAAGTTGTCAATAGCTTATGGCATGTTGAGAGCGGATGTTCAAGGAATATGACCGGTCGAAGGATCTTCTCACCAACTATATGATAATAATAGGAGGATATGTTGCATTTGTTGGAGACAAGAAAGGTGGAAAGATGATTGGTCAATGCAAAGTCTCAAATGATTCATTGGCTCTGGAGAAAGTGACCTATGTTCGAGAACCGGCATTCAACTTATTGAGTGTATCGCAGATATGTGATAAAGACATTGTAGTATTGTTTATGACAAATGAATGCTTGTTCCTGAAACCTGAGTTCATTGTTTAAGAGGATTTAATAATCATGCGAGCTCCAAGGATGAATGATACATACCTGCTGGATATGTGATGAACAGAATCTACCTCGACTGTGACATGTCCTCTGTCAAAAGCTTCATCATCCGAATCATTTTTGTGGCATTGGCATTTAGGACAAGTTAATTTTAAAATAATAAATAAGTTGGTTAAAAAAATCTTGTTAGGGGACTACCACTCAAAGACCTTTCAGTGGTAGAGAAGTGCATGGCTTGTGCTAAAGGAAAATAGCACAAAAAGACAAATATGCTTAAGCTTGAAAATACAGTTTCACATCCCCTTGAATTATTACATACTGATTTATTTGGTCCTATAAGTGTTAAATCTATCGCTAAGAAATCTTATTGTTTGGTTGTACCAGATGATTTTTCTCGATATTTGTGGGTGAGATTTCTGGCAAATAAAAGTGACACTGCAGAGGAGTTGTAGCAGCTGATCCTGTCAATTGAAACCATCATCAAACGGAAGGTTATGGCCATCAAAAGTGAAAATGGAACCGAATTCAGAAACCACATCTTCGACTCATTCGATGCAAGCAAGAGCATTCTCAGAAAATTTAGGGCCGTGAGGACACCTCAACAAAATCGTGTCTTTGAAATAAAGAATCGGACACTTATCGAAGCAGCAAGAACTATGCTGATTGAGTCAAAGCTTCCAATTATTTTCTGGGTGGAAGCAGTTAATTGTACATCTTATGTACTGAACAGGGTGCTTATTGTAAAAGACAAGATGAAGACTCCGTATGAGCTTCTTCATAAACAAAAACCCTTGATTAACTTCATTCGTCCATTTGGTTGCTCATGTACCTTGTTGAATACGCAAGCACAGATGTCAATGTTTGGTGTTGTTTCTGACAAATGTTTCTTTGTTGGATATTCATTCTCACAAAAGGCGTATCGTGTTTACAATAAAAGGACACGCATTGTGTAGGAATTCTTCTATGTTGATTGGCAATAGTCAAATTCGCCGAACATGGGGTCGGACCCAGAATGGTTTTATGACTCTAACACTGTCTTCAAATCGTTCAATCTGCAAATCTTTAATGTGATGTTGTTTCTCAACCTGGTGTGCAAATCATTCCCCCACCTGAACCAAAACCACAGCCACAATCACCCCCATAACCTGAACCTCAACCACAACCACTAAATGACCCTCCATCTTCATTTGATATTCCATCCACACCTCCACCACAACCAATTCCTCAATCATAGCCATCCTCCCCTTCCCAACCATCCTAAACTAACTCTTCAACTCAATCAAATCCTTTAACCCTTAACACCAATTTTAAAACCCTAAAAGACCACCCACATGACTACATCTCTAGTTCCATTACTGATGGTGTGAGGACATGGAGTCAATCTGGATAGATAAATGAATGTCTCTATGCATATTTCTTATCTCAAGTTGTACCTAAAAATGTCACAGCATCACTTCAGGACTCAAGTTGTGTCGAATCTATGCAAATGGAGCTTCAACAATTCAGGAAACTAATGGTTTGGCAACTAGTCGATCTTCCTCCAAATAAGTTTCCTATCAGAACTAAATGGGTCTTCCAGGACAAACCAGATGACCAAGGAGTCATTATCAGGAAGAAATCTAGGCTGGTTGTTCAGGGATTCGCTCAAGAGGAAGGTATTGATTACACTGAAGTGTTTGCTCCGGTTGCGCGCATTGAAGCTATGAGAATCTTTCTTGCTAACGCCGCTCATGTCACACCCTCAATTCCCAATCGCGCGAATGAACCTTCATTCGTGCGGTTGGACCTTCAGTCGGGTGATACTCAGTCGCACACATTCATTCGGCTGACTCAATCGCACACATTCATTCGGTCGACTTAATCGCACCATTCGTTCGCACGTCTCGCCCCAGTCGCCCCGATCAATCGCGCGAAGGACCCAGTCGCATGACTCAGTCGCACGGTTGGCCCAGTCGCGGACTGCAGCAGGTCGCGACTGCTGGGCGGGTCGAACAGCCTTCGGCTGTTCCGTGCTCGGTTTTCTCACAATCAGGACTTCTAGAAACACTCTCCTAACATGTCTAAGTGAAATGAATACGCTGATTGACCTCACACGCACCCCCACGACCACATGCATTCGGGTTGAACCCGAACACCCGAATCCCATACTTGCAGCAGTGAAACGAGCAATAAAACGGATGATCAAGGTCGCCTACCTGCTGGAAATGTGATTTCTCAGCTGTTGCGTGGTCTAATCCGGCGAAAACGAGCTCGGTCGAGGTGAATTTGGTGCTAAGATGAAGAAATGGTGAGGTAGAGAGCGTAAGAGAGAAAGAGCAGATTGTGAAGTGTTTGGGGCTGGTGGGTGGGTATTTATACCTAGCCCCAGTTTTTAGATTGTCAGGTTTGGTCCCTGTACTTAGGTACCGAGTTCCCGAATTTGTTTCGGTTGATAACGACGTAGCTGAGCGAGCTCTATTAATTAATAGGATTCCTTAGGTAATCTCGTTTATGTGAATCCCCTACCAACTCCTGAGTTAGTATTTTATCACAATTTGTTTAACGATGTCGGTGGCGGTGTTTGTATACGTTTCGAGTATTAGCGAGTACGGGTCAATGTTAACGAAAACGGTTTGAATAATGTAAATCTGAAATTACGGGGTGTCACATCATCCCCCTGTTGCAGGAATTTTCGTCCCGAAAATTAGTACATCATGTTACGTGGTTTTTACGGGGAAGCACAAGGCTCAACGGTTTATGACATATGTTGAATAGAGTACCTGTGTATCTAAGAGGTAGATGCCTGGTTTTGGAACAATTGAGGGTACTTCCTCTTTATCTGATCCTCGCGTTCCCAGGTAAATTCTGGTCCACGCTTTGAGTTCCAACGGATTTTGACGATAGGGATGCGACTATGTTTGAGCGTCTTGACCTTCCGGTCCATGACTTCCACTGGCTCCTCGAAGAAACGTAGTTGTTCGTTCACATGTATCTCGTCTAACGGGACGATAAGAGTTTCGTCTGCAAGGCATTTCCTCAAGTTGGAGACGTGGAACACATCGTGTACCCCACGGAGTTCTTCGGGTAGGTTCAACTGATAGGCCACGGGGCCAACCCGTTTGACAATCTCAAACGGTCCCACGTACCTAGGCTTAGTTTCCCATGTTTTCCGAAACGGATCACACCCTTCCAAGGTGACACTTTCAAAAGCACCTTGTCACCTATTTGGAATTCCAACGGTCGGCGACGCTTATCAGCGTAACTCTTCTGTCGGTCACGGGCTACTGCCATACGGTTACGGATTTGCACGATCTTCTCAGTCGTCTCGCGCACAAGTTCAGGGCCGGTGAGTTGACTTTCCCCAACTTCCGCCCAACAGATAGGTGATCGGCACTTACGCCCATACAGTGCCTCAAATGGAGCAGCTTTGATCGATGTGTGGTAGCTATTGTTGTAAGAAAACTCGACTAGCGGTAAGTGAGTTTCCCAACTGCTGCCGAAATCTATGACGCAGGCACGTAACATGTCTTCTAGAGTCTGGATCGTACGCTCACTTTGGCCATCAGTTTGGGGGTGGTATGCGGTGCTCATATCCAACCGCGTTCCTAGTGCTCGTTGTAAGGACTGCCAGAAGTGTGAAGTGAATCGAGCGTCACGATCGGAGATAATGGAAGTCGGCACACCATGCCGAGAGACTATTTCCCTGAGGTAGATACGAGTTAACTTTTCCATGCGATCAGTCTCCCGGATTGCCAGGAAGTGTGCGGATTTCGTCAAGCGATCCACGATCACCCAAATGGTGTCGCATCCGCTGGGAGTTCGAGGAAGCTTCGTGATAAAGTCCATAGATATCTGCTCCCATTTCCATACTGGTATTTCTGGCTGTTGGAGTAGACCAGACGGTCATTGATATTCCACCTTAACCTTAGAACAGGTTAGGCATCTGCTTACGTATGTGGCAATGTCAGCTTTCATATTCGGCCACCAGTAAAGAACTTTGAGATCGTGATACATCTTGTCTGAACCTGGGTGGATTGAGTACCGTGATTTGTGAGCTTCATCCATTACCAGTTCTCGCAGGTTTCCATACGACGGGACCCACATTCGATCCATGAAGTAGCGGATTTCATCAGACTTGGTTTCCAGTTGCTTCTCCATGCCTCGTAGCGATTCGGCTTTCAGGTTCTCGTCTTTTAACGCCTCAAGTTGAGCATTGCGAATCTGATCGGGTAAACTGGTGTGAATGGTAAGTTGCAATGCTCGAACTCGTCTTGGCTTGAGTGTTTCCTTCCGGCTTAGGGCGTCTGCTACTACATTGGCCTTGCCCGGATGATACTTGATCGTACAGTCATAGTCGTTTAACAACTCGACCCAACGACGTTGCCTCATATTTAGCTCCTTCTGTTCAAAGATGTGCTGGAGACTCTTGTGATCGGTGTAAATGGTGCACTTGGTACCGTACAAGTAGTGTCTCCATATTTTGAGTGCGAATACCACTGCTCCCAGCTCTAGGTCATGTGTTGTGTAGTTTTTCTCGTGTATCTTCAATTGTCGGGATGCATAGGCAATCACTTTATTGCGTTGCATTAACACGCAACCGAGGCCTTGTATAGAAGCATCACAGTAAACTACAAAATCATCTGTTCCCTCAGGCAGGGATAGAATCGGTGCTGTATAGAGTTTCTGCTTCAGGACCTGGAATGCAGATTCTTGTTTATCACCCCAATCGTACGTGGTGCCTTTATGGGTTAACGCGGTGAGGGGTTGAGCAATCTTCGAGAACCCTTCGATGAACCGTCGGTAATAGCCAGCCAACCCGAGAAATTGTCGTACCTCGATCGGAGTCTTAGGCGTAGCCCAGTTCTTGATAGCTGCTATCTTTGCCGGATCTACATGTATCCCATTCTCATTGACCACATGGCCCAAGAAATGAACCTCCCGTATCCAGAAGTCGCACTTTGAAAATTTTGCGTACAATTGTTCTCGTCTCAACAACTCCAAAATTAGTCTAAGGTGCTCTTCGTGTTCTCCCTTACTCCTTGAATAAATAAGGATGTCATCGATGAAGACAATGACGAACTTGTCTAGGTAGGGTTTGCACACTCGGTTCATTAAGTCCATGAAAACCGCTGGTGCATTGGTCAACCCAAATGGCATAACCAAGAACTCGTAGTGGCCATACCTCGTTCTGAAAGCAGTCTTTGAAATGTCTTCTTCTCGTATCCTTAGTTGATGATAACCTGATCTCAGGTCTATCTTGGAATAGAAACTCGACCCTTGTAGTTGATCGAACAGATCATCAATGCGTGGAAGAGGATAACGATTCTTAACGGTCGCCTTGTTCAATTCTCGATAATCGATACACATGCGGAAAGTTCCGTCCTTCTTCTTGACAAACAGAACTGGGGCTCCCCACGGTGATGAGCTAGGTCTGATAAAACCTTTATCCAATAGTTCCTGCAATTGCGCAGACAGCTCTTGCAGTTCCCTCGGAGCTAATCTGTACGGTGCTCTCGCGATAGGGGCGGCTCCCGGTGCCAAATCAATTTGGAACTCGACTTGGCGATGCGGTGGGAGACCGGGTAGGTCTTCAGGGAAAATCTCAGGATAATCGCGTACAACAAGGATGTCTTTAATTTTCTTTTCATCGGGTTCTTTTTCAGTGACCATGGCTAGGAAAGCGGTATGACCCTTACGCAAACACTTCTGAGCTTTCATGTAGGAGATGATTCCAGAGACCATGCCACTCCTTTCGCCCTGAACCGATAACATTTCACCACTAGGAGGTGGGATACGAACGATTTTCTCTCCACAGATGATCTCAGCTTGATTCTTGGATAGCCAGTCCATACCCACGACTACGTCGAAACTACCAAGTGTGACAGGCATCAGATCTATATCTATCTCATGACCACATAATCCTAGTCTGCACCCCTTGGCGATATGAGTTGCCTCGATTAGTTTTCCGTCAGCTAATTCTACCACATAACTAGGTTCCATGACAGCTAGGGTTACATCTAAGAACTTAATGAACTTGTTGGAAACAAAACTCCTATCAGCTCCAGTATCGAATAGTATAGAAGCAAAACAACCATTCAGGGGAAACGTACCAGTAACCACATTCTGGTCACCCCTTGCCTCGCCGGACCCGATCACGAATGCGCGACCCTTGGCATTGCCCCCATTATTACCCTTGTTTCCGCCCTTCAGCTGTGGGCAATCCTTCCTGTAGTGTCCCTCCTTTCCACATTCATAGCAGCCTCTAGTCACTCCACCCTGTCGTTGGTGTTGGGGTTGTTGTTGCTGAGTCATTAGTTCACCCCGGCAGTCTTTGGCTGCGTGACCCATCTTTCCACATCTCTGACAACGGAGTCGATCACACGGGCCATGATGATGGAAGTTACACCGGTTACACCTAGGGTTCTTGCCCGCGTAGCTGCTCGATCCCTGACCATAATTGTTGTTGTTGCTGTTCTGGTTGTTGGTGAAGTTTCTTGATGGGTCAAACTTTTTGGTCGGTTGTTGCTGAGGGTTGTTGAAGCTTGAAGACTTGCTGTTGTTACCTTCCCATTTTCTTTTGTGATCAGACGAACCAGATGCAGCGCCTCATTTAGGCAAAGTGCCCTGTGCCACTGCCTGGTCGCTGAGTTTGTGAGCCAGTCGGATGGCCTGCTGGATAGTGATAGGATCAGCAGCCATCACACTAGCCTGGATTTGAGGAGCCAAGCCATCAATGTACTTTTCGATCCGTTTGTAGGCCGGAGTCACCATCTGAGGACATAATGCTGCCAACTCGTGTGAACGAGTCGTGTACTCCTCGATGTCAGAACCAATCATCTTTAAATTCCAAAATTCTGCTTCTAGTTTCTGGACTTCGCTCCTGGGGCAGTACTCTTCTTTCATCAGAATCTCGAAGTCATCCCATGGCATACCATTTGTAGCACCAAGCCCTAGGGTTTGGACTTGTGAGTTCCACCACGTTAGGGCTGGTCCCTCCAGTGTGCCGGAGGCGTATTTGACGCGGTTTCCATCAGGACAGTTGCACATGGCAAACACCGACTCGAGTTTCTCCAGCCAGCGAAGCAGTGTGACAGCACCCTCAGAGCCGCTGAAAGAATGAGGCTTGCAATCCATAAACATCTTGAAGGTACAGACTGTTGGACCTCCTTGATTCGGATTCTGGTCGTTCTGGTCCTGATTGCGGGCCTGCTCATAAGCTGCAAGCGCATCCGCCACGCGCTCATTGATGATAGCATTCAGCTCGGCTTGAGTCAGGGTGATATTTCCTCGCCCACCCGGGCGTCCCGCTCTTCTTCCAGACATGACTTCTTCAATTCACAATACACACTAATCAATAACCGGATAATAATTGATGACTATAATAAATGATGTCATGCTAGCAAGAAGGAAGGGTTTGTTTGTATATTGATAGTGTGGCTTTGTGTTGATTTCGAGGCCCCATGCCTCTAAGTATGGTATTGAGAATTTGTACTGACCATATTCGTTATCACCCAATAGAGTTGCCAGAGTTCTCATGCACGACAAATTACAATTACGTGTGCACCCGTGATTCTAATTTGCTTTGCATGGTCACACATGGTTCCTCCTATTCGAGATAACATACCTTGTCCAGTACCGAGTGTTATCAATGATAGAAGCATCAAAGATGTATTTGTTAGACCAAGAGTCAAATAACTAAGATTATACTAAGGTTGTACAGGAGATTCGGTTAAGATAACAACGGGAGTCGAGACAATTTGTCCTTTTTCCTTTCGAAGTTCTAGGTGTTTGGATGTCTAAGTCCGATTCTCTAATCGACTTGAATATCTTAGTTGTCCCTCATTTACTGCTCGGACTAATGTAGAGGATAGGATATGTTGGGAGTAGTAACAGGTGTGAGAGAGTTGGAAGAGTGAGGTATTGTTCTTTTTGTTTGTCATCGTTATGCTTATCGCGTGTGTTAGAAAAGAGTTTCGTGTCCCAATCATGGAAATGTTTGATTCAATTCATTGTTGCTTTCACTCCGCGAGTGAAGGATCAAGTGTAAGCGTTGGTTGTGAGCGAGCGGGATTCTCCGCCCCTCTGTCAGCCGGTAATGACACACATGTCATACCCATAGTGTTTATGTTTGCTCAGCAGTGAAATGTCAATACACCAGAAGGTTGTTTGCACAATAGTGGTAACCATATAAAAGTGTCTGTGCAATACTAGTGTTGTGTCTAAGGCTATAGTATAGATGCAATGCAATCCTAGTTCTCTATAACCTGTGGCTCTGATACCAATCTGTCACACCCTCAATTTCCACGAACGGGGTTTTACCGTTAGGCGTGTGACATACCAGGATCTCAGACACAGTCATATCGAACGACACTATATGAATTTAGAAATAAACATTGACTTCATTCACGCGAACATAAACAGAGTTTACAATAGTGCGGAAGCATGTACAAAAGTAGTAAATCCATTACAGAACTGTTACAATAGCCATGTTTATACAAAATGTTCAATGCTGTAAATAAACTAGATGAATGCATGTCCTGAGTGCATTTCCTGAAGCGTGCCTCAAAAGCTTATGCGTTCCTGTGACCTGAGAAAACATGCTAAAATGTGTCAACATAAAGTTGGTGAGTTCACAGGTTTAATCAACAAGAAATGTATTCGTAAGCGTTTCCATGTTTTGCGTTTCAATGGTTTAGTACATAAAGCATATCGTTAGGTAGCTAGCCTATGTTCTTGTTACTTAGCGTTTCGAACCGAAGCTGACTGCTTACGTCCTATTAGTGTTTGTTGTATCCCGTCATGTCTCATCAGACCATGACAATGTGTTTCCACCACGCCTTAACCGACCGTGGCAATCATGTATCCCGTCATGTCTCATCAGACCATGACAATGTGTTAGGTCAATTAAGCACCCGTTTGACCTCCAATCAAGCTAGCGCGACTAGCCCGGGCGGGGTTTGTCAGACCCAGTAGTACTACTCAAAATTACCTTGCTAATCCCATTACTAACAGTTCGAGTGTGTGAGGACATGCGTGTGTTTGCACTAACGTAACAAGCGATATCAATATTACTACAACCATTTATGTAAATCTGTTTTGCATGTTTTCTCCCCCAAACGGAAAGAGATGTAAAATAGGGGCCGTGAAACTCACAGACGATGTAGCAAGTATGTAGAATGAAAGTCTCCCAAGTGTTGTTTACGATGCGCTGTCAAATACCTATTGACAGTTGTGTTAAGCGTTAATGTTGTGTTTAGCGTTTATACACATGTTTAGTCGGGTCGGGTCGCATGGGTTCGGTCGGGGGTGTCACACACACAAGCAGGCATACCCGTATTAGACTTCATGTAGATTTCAAATGGGTTGTCGATATTTGTAAACAGTTAGGTTGTTTCAGGTTGAAAAGTATGTGCTCGTTGATTGCGTTGACTTTAATCTTTGTGGTCAAGAAATGACACTTTATTGATGTTAACTTATCGTCACACGATAGACACATCGCACACCAGAAGGATTCACTCAAAATGACTCCAATCGCATAACAAGGCTAGACGCATGACTGGACACTTCATTCGCACGAATAGGCCTTCAATCGTACGAATCAAGTTCCCTCGTACGATTGAACCCTCATTCATGCGACTCAGCGTTCAGTCGTACCACACATTCCCCAATCACCCGAATCAATTTCCAATCGCGCGAATGAACCTTCATTCGTGTGGTTGGACCTTTAGTAGGGTGATACTCAGTCGCACACATTCATTCGGCTGACTCAATCGCACACATTCATTCAGTCGACTTAATCGCACCATTCGTTCGCACGTCTCGCCCCAGTCGCCCCGATCAATCGCGCGAAGGACCCAGTCGCATGACTCAGTCGCACGGTTGGCCCAGTCGCGGACTGCAGCAGGTCGCGACTGCTGGGCGGGTCGAACAGCCTTCGGCTGTTCCGTGCTCGGTTTTCTCACAATCAGGACTTCCAGAAACACTCTCCTAACATGTCTAAGTGAAATGCATACGCTGATTGACCTCACACGCACCCCACGACCACATGCATTCGGGTTGAACCCGAACACCCGAATCCCATACTTGCAGCAGTGAAACGAGCAATAAAACGGATGATCAAGGTCGCCTACCTGCTGGTAATGTGATTTCTCAGCTGTTGCGTGGTCTAATCCGGCGAAAACGAGCTCGGTCGGGGTGAATTTGGTGCTAAGATGAAGAAATGGTGAGGTAGAGAGCGTAAGAGAGAAAGAGCAGATTGTGAAGTGTTTGGGGCTGGTGGGTGGGTATTTATACCCAGCCCCAGTTTGGAGATTGTCAGGTTTGGTCCCTGTACTTAGGTACCGAGTTCCCGAATTTGTTTCGGTTGATAACGACGTAGCTGAGCGAGCTCTATTAATTAATAGGATTCCTTAGGTAATCTCGTTTATGTGAATCCCCTACCAACTCCCGCGTTAGTATTTTATCACAATTTGTTTAACGATGTCGGTGGCGGTGTTTGTATACGTTTCGAGTATTAGCGAGTACGGGTCAATGTTAACGACAATGGTTTGAATAATGTAAATCTGAAATTACGGGGTGTCACATCTCACAAGAACTTTAAGGTCTTTCAAATGGAGATAAAGTGTGCATTTCTCTATGGAAACATTGATGAGGAGATATATGTCTGTCAGCCTCCAGGGTCAAGGATCTAGATTTTCTAGATAGGATGTACAAGCTTGATAAATCCTTATATGGATTACATCAAGCACCTAGTATCTGGTTTGAAACCTTGACACAATATCTGCTCAGCAAAGGTTTTTCTCGTGGCACCATAGATATGACACTATTCAAAAAAGAAGTTGATGGTGAAATACTGATTGTTCAAGTGTACATTGATGACATTATTTTTGGGTCAACCAATGAGAAACTGTGTAGAGAATTTGAAGAAGTGATGAAGGATCGATTTGAAATGAGTATGATGGTAGAGCTATGTTTTTTTCTTAGGATTGCAGGTTGAACAAAAGTCTGATGGCATTCTGGTTTATCAAGGAAAGTCTGTTCTAGAGATTCTTAAGAAATTCAAGATGGATGATGCTTCTCCTAAACTTACCCCTTTCACTGCTCAAACATGCTTAACTCCAGATGATAATGGGAAACCCAACGATGCTCATCGTTATCGTTCTATAATTGGGTCTCTCACGTGTCTTATTGCGAGTCATCCGGACATTACTTTCGCCATGTGCTACTGTGCCTGGTATGAAGCAAATCTGAAGGAATCTCATGAAAAGGCTATTAAACGTATATTTTGATATCTCAAAAGGTCCTCCCGTTTAGGCCACTGGTATCCCAAAGGAGGGAACTTTGATTTGCATGCCTATTCTGATAGTGATCATGGAGGTTGCATGATGAACAGGAAATCAGTCACCGGTGGATGCCAGTATCTTGGGGATTGTCTTGTTTCATGGCAAAGCAAGAAGCAGACAACTGTATCTTTATCTACCGGTGAAGCTGAATATGTTGCTACCTCAAGCTGCTGTTGTCATGTGCTTTGGATCTAACATCATATGATGGATTATGGCATCAATCTTTTTCATACACCACTCTTCTGTGATAATGAAATTGCCATTGGAATTGCCAAAAATCCAATTCATCACACTCAAACCAAGCACATTGAAACAAGGGTTCATGCAATCTGAGATGCTCAGTGCAGGATCGATGTGGTTCTCTCAACACTAAGTGTTTCTCACAAACTTGTTTAATCTCACTCATTTGATAAATGAGAATCAAGAACTCAGTTGATAATAATATAATAAGTAAAAGAATACAAAAGTTTTCAAGATACTTGTATATATTATCTCTTAACTAAGTATTACGAGACTCATGCAGAAGCATAGATACTAAGTTACAATGAGCGACTATATACACTACTATCTACAGCTTGTTACATGTAGATAACATACTGGGACTTACGAATAGTCAAATACTACATTGCTAGAGGCAGGGTATCTTTTATAAAGTATTATCTAAGATAAGGTAGTCATGACAGGTCCATGACTTACCTTTGGTCACAAACTAAAGGTGGCAGCTGTACTAAATAAGGAATGGTGAACATTGTACAAAAGTAAGGTCAACCATATGAACATGGAAGGTATCTTGTAGAGGATTAGAGTAGGCAGCAAGTGTCAGTCAGACCATGCTTTGTCCACTGGTTCATACTGTGTTTCTTCTGAAGGTAAAATGGCTTCGGAAGAATAAGTTATTCTGAACCATTTTATACTTCAGAAGATACAGCTTCTTCTGAGGCTTTGTCTTTGGAAGACTTTGTCTTCATTCTTCAAACTCTTTACTTTGGAAGGAGATCTTCTAAGTCTCGAAAGGCTGAGTTCATCCTTCGGAAGCTCTTAGGAAGATCATCATATAAGCTTCGGAAGTTGCAGCATTTTCCATCAGAAGTTGCAGCATTACCTTCGGAAGACTTCTCTTGGTTTGTACAGATTTCTTCTAAGTGTTGTTTTGGTTGCATCAGCCTTAACAGTTCCAACAAACTCCCCCTAGGCTGATGCTACCAAAACTACACTTCCTTCTTCTTCAACTTTTTAACTCCTCTTCAGTTCTTGCCTTTTGTTAAATTCGGTAAGATGAAGGCTGTCAATGAATCTTCTGACGTGAGCAGCTATCATGGAGTTAGAGGGATTGGTGAATGGTCTCTCTGGTAACTTAGCAATGTCAAATCTGCTTAAGTGTAGGAGAGAGGAAGCATTGAACACGTTTACCTCTCCATTCTCCCACTCCATAACAAAGTTATGAGAAGGTTCATCAAAACTCTACTGGACTATTGTGTTCCTAGGAATGAGGGGCAGGTTAGGTAGTCTGTCCCCATTCCTAGTGTCTAGCAGGCCCACCAATTTCCTTCTTAGCATTTTCTCTTCTTCATTTAATGAATCAGAACTTAAGGCAAGAAGATTGAGAGATTGGTGTAAGGTTTCTCGGGGTAGATCTAAGAAGGCATTTCTTGTGAGAGTGTTTGAGGATCCATCAATGTATTGCAATGTGATGAATCCTTCCTCATAAGAATGCTGCTCACTTTTGAGCAGTTGTTGAGCCTTCTCTTGATCTCCCTAATCTCTTCTAAGGTTGGAGTTTTGGATGATTCAGAGGATGACTTTGGTATTAGTTGGGTTTTGGGTTGTGTTTTGGGTTGTAATGTATGTAGTGAGGGTGGTTGTTAAGAGGGAGGGAAAGGTTGTGTTGGTAGTGAGGATGGCGTGGGTTCAGGGGTGTATGGCTCAGTGATGGGTTAGGTTTTGATGGGGAAAGGGAAGGGTATAGGCTCAGTGGTAGTTTCAGTGATTGTTGGTAGTGGTTTGGGTTCTAGTTTGGGTTTCATCCTCTGTATCTCTTGAGATACCTCCTTCCTTCTTCCTAAGCGAATGTCAGCTTTGATATCACTAACATGTCGTTGTAGGGTATTCTCTAACATAGGTCCAACTTGCCTACCAGTGAAGCCATGTGCCCTGAGATAGGCCTTCATCCAGGCTTTATCTCCTACCTTCTTGGCGGCTACAAGTTTAGCCACTTCTTCTTTCTTCTTTCTCTCCTTCACCTTCTCCCTAGCAGCTCTATTTCTCTCCTTACTGATTTGTTCATGCTCTCTGTTGACAAGGAGCGGGATCATCTCATTTTCATGAGGACTCGGTTCCTCCTGAGAGTAACCTCTTGAGCACAGGAAGGCTACCCTCTCCTTCCTCTTCTTTAGCTCAGCTTCTTCCTTCATTTTTCTTGCTCTCTCCTCTTTGTCCTTCCTTGCTGCTTCCTCTTTTTTTTTACAACAAGGTTGCCTCTTCCAGTTTGATAAGCTCATCAAGTGGGAGTAGTAGCATTTCTTCATTTGTTACTCCAAGTTGATGAGTCTATCAATTGCCTCCACTCTTTTCTTTTCATTGATAGACTCCTGAGATGTTGTTGCAGCTTTGCTACTTGCAGCTAACAACTTTTCAGTGGGGAGTCTAGATTTTCATCTCAACTTGTTTAGCCTTTCATCCTTAAGAAGTCCCTCATCTATCATCTTCCTCTTACCTTTGTAATCATGAGGAGATGCTTCCTTAGGTGATTCTGGTCTTGAAGGTTGAGGTTGAGAGGGCTGAGGATGAGGTTGAGAAGTTTGTGGTTGCTCTTGAGGCATTTGTGGAAGAATGGGAGTTATAAGAAAGTCCTCACTGTTCATCTCAGATGCTAGATGAAGAATGGCCTCTGTGAGAATCATTTCATCAGACAAGGATGATTGTTCAACAATTACTTCTGCAGCTAAAATTTCTGCTTCAGAAGAAACTGATGCTACACCATCTGTCCCAACTAAGGTAGTTGTTGGGCCATCATCCCTATTTCCCGTTCGAAGTGAATCTCAGGTTCCATAGTGACCTTAGGTTGACCAACTTCAACCTGAGTGGTAGGTGGTGCACTAAGCCTTTGAAGCTCTTCTACTCCAAAGTAGGTTATGGCAACATCAGGGGATGGTTGTTCAAGTGAGGAGCTCATTAGGAATTGTGTGAAAAATTTGTGAACACTAGTGAGCATCCTTGAATCCATTTGAAAGCTCAAAGGAGGTGGTTGTGGAAAGACAATGGATGATTGCTTTTGTGTAAGGTAAGGGGAGGAAAAAGTTGTAAGAGTCATCTGAGATTGAGGTTCCTCAGAAGTTTGAGGTTCCTCATAAGCTTGTTTCTGTACATTCTCCCCCTTTTTGGTAGAATCATCTTGAGAAGTAGATGAGCTAGAGGAAGAACTCAAAGAAACATGAATTGGTACATGCCTAACAGACTTCTTAATCTGTGTCTCAGCTAGTTTTGCCTTGAGATCATCAATCTTAAGTTGTTGAATGGCAGACCCGTTTTCTAAGACCCTAACCTTGGATTTAAGGTTTGAGACCTTAGAGAGCAGGTACTCAATGGTGCGTTTCACCCTTCCCTCATCTTCATGTGAAGAATCATGGGGATATGAGACAACATACCTAGTATGTACATCTTCATCAGCAGTGGTGTTTTCTTGGCACCCTGGATACCTTTGCTCAAGAATATCTCTTTCAGAGATGTCAATGGGAAAAGTTGTCGTAGACTCAGTCTCAATGATGCTACCACTGTCCTGAGAGCTCAATGAGAGACTCTTAGTAGTGGTAGCTGAGCCTATATGAGTCCCTTGCACACCGGTGGGACTCACTTCAGTTAATGGTTGCTGATATGGGTCAGAAATCAGAGGTTCCTTTTGGCTCTGTTGGTCTAGAGATAGATGTGGTAGATCAACTTCATAGCCTTGAGGAAACATGAAATCCTTATTAGTTTGGGTTACAAGGTCAGTGAAAGATATGGAAGTTATTCCTAATGACCCGGGACCTTGGTCAACATCTAATGACTCATAGTCAGTGATGTAGCTGTCCCTTTTTGGTTGCTCAGGAGAGTATTGTGACTCATCATGAGGGCTGGAGGTTTGGGTGATGGGCTCATCAGGTTGAGACATAGGAGACTCTACACTAATATTGAGGTCAATTAGAGGGCAAGGTTGGACCTCAGGCTGAGTAGGAGCCCAGTGTTACACTCTAGCCTTTTTGGGTTGAACAGAAGGGACTTGTTCAATCAGAGTAGATTGAGCAAGGGTTCGCTTCGGGCATCTTTGGCAAAAGTGTTTGATAGGTAGGGAGGATTTTTGGTGTGGAGTGGTGATTGCTGGTGTGGGTTCATCACCTGTTGGTTTAACAGGGTTGTCACCAGGAGCCATGGGCTCAAGCATACCTGGAAGCAGAGGAGTGAACTTTCCAGTGAAGTTGGTAGAAATCTTCTTCAGCATTTGGAAGATACCTGGCCGCATTTTAAGTACTACTAGAATATCCTTGTATTCTAGTTTATCCATGTCTAACTCATAGTTGATGAAGTGCTGAATGAACCTGGGGTACATGTAGAATGTATTTTTGACAAGTATTCCCCTCAGGTTATTCAGAACAAACCTGGAATAATTGAACCTTAGGCCTCTGACCAACCCATGAACTAAACAGCCTAGTTCATAGGGTATTTGATCCCAACCACTTGATTTGTTGGACAGACTATGAAGGATGATGTGTAGTAAGTACTTCCAGATGTAGGAGAAATTGAATTTGTATACTGTAGACTTACTAACATCAACTTCATATCCCATTTGAGTATAGGTGTCTTCCAAATTAGGCTTTGGAAATTCAGTTGGAGCCCCTGCATCATGAAGCTCCAAATGCTCCCAGATAGTGGTTTCACTTACCACAATCTCTTCTCCATAGAGTCTCAATCGAATAACCCTCTCATTATTAATGACTTCATTTTGGCCATTTGTTCAAAAATCAGACATATGGTTAGAGTAGATGGTAGGGTTTATTATGAGAGCGGGAAGGTATATGGATTGTGTGAGGAGCTGGATGATTGGAGCAAAGTCATTATCCATAGATGAATCAAGGATAGCAACTTGGTTATGTTCTAGGTTAAGAGCCATTGTTTTGGAATTGTGAGAAGGAAAAGTTTCGAGCTTGAAGATTACAGTGAAAAAAGTATGCTTAGGGTTTTGACAGTGGTAAAGAAAGTATAGAAGAGGGTTGGAGTCCTTTAAATATGGAGTAAGATTCAAACCGATAAGGTGAAATGACACTATGCGGCTTGATTTGACAGAGGTAGTAAGGATGTTTTATTCAAAATACTCCAAGAATCTTCTACAAAATCTTACTTTTTGCCATAGTGGGACCCAAAGGTTTCTGTTACAATTTTTTTAAAGCATTCTTCTGACAACATCTGATTGAGAGAACTTTAAGGTTTCTCTCTCCTGACAATCTTCCAAAGCCAAATTTTCCTTCCGAAGCAAAAATCTGTCATAAAACTATTTTGCTTCCGAAGGTAAAATGTGGTTTCCTAGAAACACAAAATTTCCTTTGGAAAAAGGTTGATCCATGATCAAGTTTTCTTCCGAAGCATCATTCATTATCTGGGTTAGAGGAATTTACCTTCAGAAGAAGAGTGCAACTATCTTCCGAGGGTAAATTTCTCTTCAGAAGAGTTTATATCATAAATTTTGAAGAGATACCTTTTGTAACTGGGCTTAAGTTGTAAATAGACACATTTGACTTAACATTTGATGTTACATAATTAGTCAAGGTTTATCATCCCAATAGCTGTAATTAAATACTTAAATCTTTGTTCATCAAAGGCTTTGGTGAACAAATCAGCATATTGTTCATTTGAGTCAACTTTGGTCAATTTGATCTGATTTTCTCATTAATGTCTCTAATGAAATGATACCTGATGTCGATATGTTTTGTCTTAGAGTGCTTGACTGGATTTTCAGTTATTAAGATAGCACTCTTGTTCTCTATATGAATGGGAGTCTCCATGAAGTGGAAGCCACAGTCTAACATCTGATTTTGAATCGATAGCAGTTGAGCGCAGCAGCTGGCTGCAGCAATTTATTCAGCCTTAGCAGTTGATGTAGAGACACATGATGCTTCTTACATTACCAGGAGATGATCCTCCCACCAAGAAATTGACATCCTCCTCGTGTGGATTTCTTGTTAGTATTACAGCCACCATAATCACTGTCAGTATAACCACATAAGTTGAAGTCTTTGTGCTTAGGATACCAAAAGCCCAGTTTGGGAGCTCCTTTAAGGTATCTAAGTATCCTTTTGACAGTGATTAGGTGAGACACCTTGGGAGCAACTTGATATCTTGCACATATACATGTAGCAAACATGATATTAGGTCTGCTTACAGTGAGATACATTAGAGATCCAATGATTGCCCTATACTGATGTTGATCAGTATCCTCCCCCTTAAAGTCAGGACAAAGATTGTGATTTCTTTGTATATGTGTCTTAGCCAGCTTGCAGTCTTTCATCTCAAATCTTTCTAAAATATCCTTGACATATTTAGATTGATTTGTGAAGAAGCCATCTTCCATCTGCTTCACTCGAATTCCCAGAAAGAAGTCCATCTTTCCTATTGAACTCATTTCAAACTTCTTCCTCATGATGCTTTCAAAGTATTTACACATTTGGTCATTTAAGGAACCAAATATGATGTCATCTACATAGACTTGAACAAGCAAAATGTCCTTCCCTGATCTTTTTATGAGCAATGTCTTGTCTATGGTGCCTCTGGTTTAGTCGTTCTTCAAAAGAAATTGAGACAATGTCTCATACCACAGCCTTGGTGCCTGATGCAGCCCATAGAGAGCTTTATCTAGTTTGCACACATAGTGAGGGTGCTGTGGGTCTTCAAAGCCAGGTGGCTGACACACATAGACTTCTCTGTTGATGTTCCCATACAAAAATACACATTTGACATCAAGTTGATATACTGTGAAGTTCTTGGATGCGGCAAAAGCAAGAAATATTCTTACAGCCTCAAGTCTTGCAACATGTGCAAAAACTTCAGTGTAATCTACTCTTTCCTCTTGTGTGTATCCTTGAACTACAAGTCTAGCTTTATTCTTGATAATCAAACCGCTATCATCCCTTTTGTTCCTCAAAACCCACTTTGTGCCAATGGGTACCTGACAAGGTGGCAGTAGGCACAGATTCCACACCTTTTGCCTTTTGAATTGAAGCAATTCCTCTTGCATTGATTCAACCTAATTGTTGTCATTGAGGACCTCTTCTACCTTTTTAGGTTCCACTTGAGAGAGAAAGCATGAGTACAGACAGACATTCTCATTGTCAGCATGTCTTCTGGTCCTCACACCTTCTGAGACATCCCTAATGATGTTTTCAGCTGGATGAGTGTGATGAATCCTGATTCTAGAAATAACATCTAGTTGCATAGATAGATCCAGATTTGAATGATTCATATCAGGATTATTAACATTGTTTCGAAATGAATTTTCTCTTTCATTTAATGAGGATTGATTGAATGAATGAGTAACATCATTAAAAGTGTTCTATTATAAGATAGCATCAACAGTTGCATGTTCCTCCAGATAGCTATCTTTAGCAGCTTGGTGTTGAGAAATTGAGTTATCATCTGAAATGACTTGATGCTCATTCAGTTGACAACTTGTTGAAGCTCCGTTGTTTCCTAAGAGATTCAGACTTTCAGGACTTGTAGTGGTGGGAGCTTGTTCTTCATTACTTCTAGGAGAATTTGGAATAGGTCTGGGCAACTCAAAGAGTTACAAAATGGAGTCAAATATCAGAGTCACTTTGAGTTCCTGTTCCAGCTGAAACATACTCAGAAGATTGTTTAGAATAGTTGGGAAACAATTCTAAGTTAAACATATGGTTAGGACCATTTCCCTTAACACAAGGAGTGTGCTTATTTACAACTATATTAGATGACTCATCAAATTGTTGATTCTTGATGTTGTATACTCTATAAGTTTAGAGCTTGAAGAATATCCAACAAAGATAGCATCATCTGACTTTTCAGCAAATTTTGCCAAATTGTCTCTTGTGTTAAGTATGATGCATCTGCTGCCAAAGGACCTTAGAAAGCCAATGAACAGTGGCCTCTTGTTCCATAACTTATAAGGAGTCTTTCCATTGGGCTTAACAATGAGAACCCTGTTCTGCACATAGCATGCAGTGCTGACTGCCTCTGCCTAGAAAGTTAGAGGCAGCTTTGAATTAGCTAACATGGTTCTTGCTGCCTCAATAAGTGTCATGTTCCTCCTCTTAGCAACACCATTCTGTTCAGGAGTTCTAGGAGCACTATATTGTCCGGCAATCCCTTTTGAGTTACAAAATGGAGTCAAGAACTTGATTCTTAAACTCAGTCCCTTGGTCACTTCTGATTATCTTTACTTTGTGATCAATTTGATTTTCTATATTAAGAATAAAAGATTTTAATGTTTCAGCTGTTTCATCCTTAGTTCTTAAGAAGAATACCCATGTAAATCTAGTAAAATCATCAACTATCACAAAGCAATATGATTTCCTTCCAATGCTCATTATACTTATAGGACCAAATATATCCATGTGCAATAAGTGTAATGGGGTAGTGATAGAGTTAACTTCTTTGGGTTTATGAGATGCCTTATGTTGCTTCCCTTTCAGACAAGCAACACAATTATCTTTGCAGAGAAACTTCTTTTTAGGCATACCATGTACCAACTTATTCTTAGCAAATTTGTTCATTGTCTTAAAATTAACATGAGACATTCTTTTATTCCAAAGAGTTGACTCATCACTATTTGCTTTGGAAAAAAAGCATGATACTTCATCCAGTGGAGAAGCATTGTTAATGTCCATCTTGTACATATCCCCTTTCCTGCGAGATCTAAGAAGAACCAATTCCTGAGGAATTGTTATCCTGGGTTTGAGGATAATGCACTCATGTTCTATGAAAAGCATTTGATGCTTTTGGTAACAGAATTAAGAAACACTTAAAAGATTGTGTTCAAGCTATTTGACAAAGTGTACTTTGTCGACTGTTAACTAACCATTGGACACATTACCTCTACCAGAGATGTATCCTCTGGCTTCACCTCTAAACTAAACAGGACCTCCAGCAAAATTGTGAAATTGTTGAAGAAGAGATATGTTCCCTGTCATGTGCCGGGAGCATCCACTATCCAAAATCCAAATGTTTCCATTTTTATCATATGGATGTCCCTGCACAAAGGTGAAACAATTAGTTCTTATTGGAAACCCAAGCCTTGTTGGTCTTGGGTTCTTCCATGATGATAACACAATTGAACCAAAGTGTAAGCATGTGGGTTCAATAGTAGTTTGGGAAGAGGAGGTTTGAGCTACAACATCTTCTTTGATTTTCCATTCCATCCTTTGATTGATCATTGAAGATGAGCTTTATGAAGCTTGAGTAGTAGAGCATTCTTCCAAAGTTTCTTTATCTTCGAGTGGAGCTTTCAGACCATTCTCTTTCGAAGCAGTCTTCTTCTTGGAAGGTTTGAGAGGTGCTTTCTTTTTCTTTGGAATTCTTTTTGGTTTCTCTTCCAAAGCTACTTTCCTTTCAGAAGAAGATGTTCCTTCTGAAGGTAACTTGACTTCGGAAGACTACTTTGCTCTCTTTAATCTTTGGAACTGGTTATGTGATCCAAGTGTGACACTTTCCTTTTGTTACCCTGTTTGCATAATGTGTGCTTGTAGGATTATAGAAACAATCTTTGGCCATGTGGTTGTGCATACCACATATTATGCATTTAGTGTGTACTTTGGTGGGACATGTAGATAGTTGCATCTTGATCTTCTTGTCCTCTTCCACAGCTTTTCCTTTCTGCTTCTGATCCTTCAGTTGGATGGGAGTACTGGTACTATACTCCTATCCTGAATCTGAGCTTCCAACCACTTGGACTCCAGCTGAGACCTTTTGTCTTGGGTTCAGTTTGGACTCAGCCACCTTCTTGGCAGTTCTTTTGGCTGCTTGAATCTTGTTCTTTCTTTGTTTGGTGGTGAGAGATTTGTTCTCAGCTGTGAGGATGAGGTTTTCTACCTTGTCCTTCTCTGTGGTTGTGGTGTAACCATTTTTGCATCATACATACTCTTAAGAGATGGTGGGTCAGCAGTTGGAACCACTTGCTCATCAGTGATACTTCTTGGATGTCTAATAGACACATAAGAATGTGGTGGAGCAGTTTTATTGGTTCCCAACCCACTCTTGTTTTGATAACATTCTTTTGAGTGAGAAGTTGATGCAAGAATGTTGTTGATGTTATGCTCTTTGATAGCATACTTCTTTGCTTCAGCCTCAACTATTACTAGCTGGGCTTGAGCCTTAGTCAAGTTTGGAACTAAATCATTTATTTGAGCCATGTAGTTTTAGTGTTCATGTTTTAAAGTAGACGCAGTATTTTCTAACTCCTCAACTTTTAGTTTATAGTCAGATTATGCTCTTTTAAAATCAACGTTCAATATGTTCAAAGACTCAATATCTGATTTAAGTTTCAAGTTGTAGTCCTGGTACAACTTAACCTTAGCTACACAGTCAGAAGTACAAAAATGTTCATATACCTTGGTAGCATCTGTGTCTACCATGAGAGCTTAAGCAGGAGTAACATTTTGCACCATAATGCTCCAATCAACTTCTTGAGCAACGGCTACAGTGTGCTATGTTGGCTTGGTTGTAGCTTGTGTGCTAGCATGATGTTGAGAAGCTTGGCTTGCTCTAGGATTAGATTTTGGATCCTTACATTCCTTTACAAAATGACCAAGTTGATTACAGTTGTAACACTTAGCCTTTATTTCGTCAAACCCTAACTTGCTACTTGTTAGGTTCTGAGGAAATTGCCTTCTAGTTATCTTGTAAAACTTCCTTGCTCTGTAGGTGAGAAGAGCCATATGTTGAATAATGTCCATATATTCAACATTATCTGGACTGAAACACTCCAGATCATCAAAACAGAACTGAAAATCACTAGAGTGTTCCTTTCCTAAGACAAAAGCACAACTTTCCTGAAAATGACCTTGTTGAGCTTGTTGACAAAAGTGATGTATGGTCCAGATGAACATGATGGCTGCTGGTTGTAAGTCAGGAACATCTGGGACTGGGGGAGTTCTTGCACCTTCAGCAACATGTAGAGCATTGCTAACAGGAGTGGTTGAGCTTGTTGGAGCATATATTGTCGTATATAGTGTGTCCGTCACTGGATGAATAGTCCAGGTTTAATTTAATATGCCTGATATGTTGTAAACATGTGAAACTGAGTCATTCGCAAGAACATACGCGAATGGGACTCAGTCGTATGACTGAGCCATGCTAATGGACCAGTCGTGCGACTGAGAGATGCGATTGGACCATGCTAATGGGCCCAGTCGTATCGGATATGGGCTGAGGCCTATAAATACTAGTTTCATTGTGTAGAGAGTTAAGGGTTTTGAGAGAGTGCCCGACACCTAGAGCCTGCTGGATGAGAGGGGAGATCATGCTTGATCTCCCTTGCCAAAAGTCATGATTCTTCTGTTTAACGAGCTTGTAATCATTCGTTTTTATCAATGAAATCATTCGATTATGGTTCATTCTATTGTTTGTCTTATGGTTTTTCTCCTTCCTTCAAGAACACACTCGGATGTCAACCAATCCAGCGACTTCACAATTGGTATCAGAGTCGGTTACTGCTAGAATGATCTAACAATCATTCTAGCAACCCGAGCTCTTAATTTCAGGATCTATTTCATGTTCCTTGACGTTAAACCCACTTTGTGTTCTTCGTGTTTTGCTCAGATCTCGTGGCGTGTGTTGTTTCTCTGTTAAACTCGAACCCGAGATCACGTTCTCATCACCCTTGCGACTCTTTTGATGTCTATCTTGTTTCGGGTCATGTAAAATTCATTAGATTAGGGTTTTTGGATACCATGGAGGCTGCAAATCTGAAAATCTACGTGCAGATCCGCTCATGCAACTAGACCATGCTAATGGACCATTCTTATGACTGGACCATGCTAATGGACCATTCGTATGACTGGACCATGCTAATGGACCATTTGTATGACTGGACCATGCTAATGGACCATTGTACGACTGGACCATGCTAATGTACCATTCGTACGACAGGACCATGCTAATGGACCATTCGTATGATTGGACCATGCCAATGGACTAGTCTTATGTCCAGTCATGCTACTGGACTAGTCTTATGTTCAGTCATGCTACTGGACCAGTTTTATGTCCAGTCATGCTACTAGACCACTCTTATGTCCAATCATCCGGATGGACTCGGTCTTATGTCTATTCGTAAGACTGGACCAGTCGCATGAATATATCATTAGTATCATCCATTCACACGAATGTGCTATTTTTCCTCCATGTCATATGAATGAACGATGTTCCTAAAAAATAATAAAAAAATTGGATCTGCCTCTACAAAGATTTGAGGATGAGCAAAGCACATTCAACCTGAGGTTCTTCTGTCAAACAAGTTTGATGGATATGGCATGTGACACACAGTAATTTCAGGTTAACACCATTCAGACTGTTGTCGTTATCATTGTTACATTCTCGTTATTACCTAAAACATTTACAAGCATCGCCACCATCATCGTTAAATAGATTATGCTATATAATACTAACGTCATGAATGACCCCATTTTCAGAATACAAAATGGTGTTTGTAGAGGATTCGAATAAACTGGATTACTTAAGGAATCCTCTTAATTAATATAACTCGCCCATTTACGTCGTTATCAACCAAAACAAATTCGGGAACTCGGGGACTAAGTGCGAGGACCAAAGGTGACAAATTTTCATTTCTACACCCTACTCTTCACCTCCCTCTTCACTTTCTTCTTCTCCAACTCTCTACCACGTCCTAGCACCAAAACCACCTCGTTTGATCTCATTTTCGTAAGGAAAATCATGGCTACAGCTGAGTTAACACGTTTTCAGTAGGTAGGTGACCTTGGCTACCCTTTTCTTGCTCGGGTTCATCCAAGTACATAAGGTCGTATCGGTGCGTGTGTTGTCCTTCTGCATGTGCATTTTACTTAGAGATGTTAGGAAAGTGTTTCTGGAGGTCCTTGATGTGGGAAACTCATGCCCAGAGCAGCTGGACACGGCTCTGCACCTCCAGCAGTCGCGAACCTGCTGTTTCGCGACTGGGTCTTTCAGGCGACTGAGCCGTGCGACTGAGCGAGTCGTGCGACTGAGTCCATGCGTCTGAGTCTATCGTGTGACTGAGTGGGGCGACTGGGTTGAGTGATGCGACTGAGTCTGTGCGTATGTGCGTGTCGTGCGATTGAATGCATGCGATTGAGAGTGTGTGCGATTGAGTCAAACGGATGAATGTGTGCGACTGTATATTGCACGACTGAAGGTCCAATCGTACGAATGAAGGTTTAGTCGTGCGAATGACCGTTGAGTCGTGCGAATGGGTGTTGTGTGGTACGAATGAATGCTGAGTCGCACGAAGGAGGGTTCAATCGTACGAAGGAAGCTGATTCGTACGATTGAGGGCCCATTCATGCGAATGGAGGGTTGAGTCGTGCGTCTAGTCCTGTTGTGTATCTGATAATGCGTGTAAGTGTGAATTCTCTTTTGAATGTCTTGTGATGATAAGGTATCATCAATAAAGGGTCATTGCGGGACCACAAAGATTAAAGTCAACGCTATTAACATGCACATGTTTTTTCAATCTAAAATAACCTAACTGTTTACAATTATTGACAACCCATTTGGGATCTACATAAAGTCAGATATGTGTATGCCTGCTTGTGTGTGCTACCCACTATCGAACCGATATGACCCGACCCGGCTAAACATTTCTATTAAGACAAGACATATCATTAACGCTTAACATAACTGTCAATAGGTGTTTGACCGTTTATTGTAAACAACACTTGGGAGGCTTCCATCCTACATACTGACTACATAATCAATGAGTCTTCACGGCCCCTATTTTACTTTCTTTCCTTTTGGGGGAGAAAACATGCAAACATATTTTCATAAATGGTTTTAGTATTATTGATATCACCTGTTAGGTTAGTGCAAACACACATATCAGTCCTTACATTCTTGAACCGTTAGTAATGTGTAGCGAGGTAATTCTGAGTAGTACTACTGGGTTTGACAAACCCCACCCGGGCTAGTCGCGCTAGCTTGATTGGAGGTCAAATGGGTGCATTATTGACCTAACATTTGTCACTGTCTGATGAGACGTGACGAGAAGACAACAAACATATGGGACACGCAAACCGTCCGCTTCAGTTTCAAACGCTAAGTAACTTGACTATAGGCTAGCTACCTATCGATATGCTTTAATTACTTTACCATTTGAATAGTTACCAACATTTTATCTGAAAATAAACCTGTGAACTCACCAACTTTATGTTGACACACTTTATCATGTTTTCTCAGGTCACAGGAACGCATAGGCTCATGATGCACGCTTGAGGAACGCACTCAGGGCATGCATCATCAATCTTAATTTCATGCATTAAACATTTTGTTTTAATTTGACACTTGTAACCTTCATGTAATGGTTTACATTCCGTGTATACGCTTTCGTACTAATGTTTATTTCGTTTATGTTCCTCTGATTTAAGTCAAATGTTTATTTTAAAAATTCATGTAGTGTCGTTTGATATGACTGTGTCTGAGATCCTGGTTTGTCACACACCTAACGGTAAAACCCCGTATGAGAAATTGAGGGTGTGACAGATTGGTATCAGAGCCACTGGTTATAGAGAACTAGGATTGCATTTGCATCTAGACTATAGCCTTAGACACAACACTAGTATCGCACAGAAACTCTTACATGATTGCAACTATTGTACGAACATTCCCCCGGCATGCGAACATTACTTTACTGAACGATCAAACATTATCCGCACTATCCATGTCACCTGTATCATCCTAGACTAACAGAGGGGCGGAGAGTCCGCTCGCTTACTTCCAACATCTACACTTGTTTCTTCACTCCCGGAGTTGAAGCAATGATGACTTGAACCTAACATTACCACGTGGGACACGAACTGTTTTCTAACACACACAACAAACCTAACGACGATGAACAAGGAGAACAACTCATATTACTTTTCCAACTCTATTGTACTTGTTTCTACTTCTAACATGCCCTATCATCTTCACTAGTCTGAACATTAAACGTGGGACAACCAAGGGATTTGAAGTCTATTAGAGGATCAGACTTAGACATGTAGACGCTTAGAGCTTCAAAGGGAAAAGGCCAAATCGTCTTGATTCCCCGTTGTTATCTTAACCGAATCCTTTGTACAACCTTAGTTATTTGACCCTTGGTATAATAAATATATCTTTGATACCTCTATCATTGATAACACTCGGTACTTGACAAGGTACGTTATCTCGAATATGAGAAACCATGGGTGACCATGCAAAGCAAATTAGAATCACGGGTGCACGCGCAATTGTAATTTGTCATGCATGAGAATTCTGGCAACTCTATTGGGTGATAACGGTCATAATCAATACAATTTTTCATTTCCATACTTGGAGACATGAGGTCTCGGTTCTCATAAAGCCTCAGTATCGATATGCAAACAAATCCTTCATTCCTACTAGTATGATACAATTTATTTTTATCAATAATTATTATCCGATTAGTGACTATTATGTATTGTGAATTGAAGAACCATGTCTAGAAGAAGACCTGGACGCCCAAGTGGACGAGGAAACATCACCCTGACTCAAGCTTAGTTGAATGCTATTATCAATGAGCGTGTTGCTGATACGCTTGCAGCCTATGAACAGGCCCGCAATCAGGACCAGAACAACCAGAATCTAAATCAAGGAGGTCCAACAGTTTGTACCTTCAAGATGTTTATGGATTGTAAGCCTCACTCTTTCAGTGGTTCTGATGGTGCTGTCTCATTACTTCGCTGGCTGGAGAAACTCGAGTCGGTTTTCGCCATGTGCAACTGTCCTGCAAGAAGTCGTGTCAAGTACGCCTCCGGCACACTGGAAGGACCAGCTTTGATGTGGTGGAACTCACAAGTACAGACCTTAGGGGTTGATGCTGCTAATGGTTTGCCATGGGATGATTTCAAGATTTTGATGAAAGAAGAATATTGCCCCAGAAACAAAGTCTAGAAACTAGAAGCAGAGTTTTGGAATCTTAAGATGATTGGTTCTGACATTAAGGAATATACGACTCGTTCACACGAGTTGGCTACTTTATGTCCTCAGATGGTGACCTCGGCCTACAAACGGATTGAGAAGTACATTGATGGTCTAGCTCCTCAAATCCAAGCTAGTGTGATGGCTGCTGATCCTGTCACTATTCAGCAGGCTATCCGACTAGCTCACAAACTCACTGATCAGGCAGTGGCATAGGGTACTTTACCTAAACATGGCGCTGCATCTGGTTCATCTGATCATAAAAGGAAATGGGATGGTAATAACAGCAAGTCTTCAAGCTCCAATAACACCCAGCAACAACAGACCAAAAAGTGTGATTCATCCAGAAGCTTCACCAACAACAATCAGAACAGCAACAACAACAACAATGGTCAGGGATCGAGCAACTATGCGGGCAAGTATCCGAAGTGTAACCAGTGCAACTTTCACCATCATGGCCAGTGTGATCGACTCCGTTGTCAAAGGTGTGGAAAGATGGGTCATGCTGCTAAACACTGCAGGGGTGAACTGATGACTAAGCAACAACCTCAACAACAACGCCAGGGCAAAGCGACTAGAGGCTGTTATGAGTGTGGTAAGGAGGGCCAGTACAAGAAGGATTGCCCATAGCTGAAGAGTGGAAACAAGGGCAACAATGGAAGAAATGCTAAAGGTCGTGCTTTTGTGATTGGTTCTGGTGAGGAAAGGAATGATCAGAATGTGGTTACTGGTACGTTTCCCCTGAATGGTTGTTTTGCTTCTATACTGTTTGATACCGGTGCTGACAAGAGTTTTGTTTCCAACAAGTTCATTAAGTTCTTAGATGTAACCTTAGCTGATGTGGAGCCTAGTTACACTGTAGAATTAGCTGACGGGAAACTAATTGAGGCAACTCACATCATTAAGGGATGCAAGCTAGGATTATGTGGTCATGAGTTAGATACAGATCTGATGCCTGTCATACTTGGTAGCTTCAATGTAGTTGTTGGAATGGACTGGTTGTCCAAGAATCAAGCTGAGATCATCTGTACTGAGAAAATCATTCGTGTACCACTTCCTAGTGGTGAAGTTTTGTCGGTTCAGGGCGAAAGGAGTGGTACGGTCTCAGGAATTATCTCTTACATGAAAGCCCAGAAGTGCTTGGGTAAGGGTCGCTTTCCTTGCTACGGTCACGGAAAAAGAAACTGGGGAAAAGAAGATTGAAGCTATCCTTGTTGTACATGATTATCCTGAGGTTTTCCCTGAAGACCTACCCGGTCTCCCACCGCATCGCCAAGTCGAGTTCCAGATTGATTTGGTACCTGGAGCCGCACCTATCGCGAGAGCACCGTACAGATTAGCTCCAAAAGAACTACAAGAGCTGTCTACGCAATTGCAGGAACTATTGGATAAAGGGTTTATCAGACCTAGCTCATCACCGTGGGGAGCTCCAGTCCTGTTTGTCAAGAAGAAGGACGGAACCTTTCGTATGTGTATTGATTTGAGGGAATTGAACAAATCAACGGTTAAGAATCGTTATCCTCTCCCGCGCATCGATGATTTGTTCAATCAACTTCAAGGGTCGAGTTTCTATTCCAGCATAGATCTGAGATCAGGTTATCATCAACTAAGGATTCGAGATGAAGACATTTCAAAGACTGCTTTCAGAACTAGGTATGGCCACTACAAGTTTTTGGTTATGCCATTCGGGTTGACCAATGCGCCAACGGTTTCCATGGACCTCATGAACCGAGTGTGTAAACCCTATTTGGACAAGTTCGTCATTGTCTTCATCGATGACATCCTTATTTATTCAAAGAATAAGGAAGAACATGAGGAACACCTTAGGCTGATTCTGGAGCTGCTGAAACGAGAACAATTGTACGCTAAATTTTCAAAGTGCGACTTCTGGATACGAGAGGTCCATTTCTTGGGTCATGTGGTCAATGAAAATGGGATACATGTTGACCTGGCAAAAATAGAAGCCATCAAGAACTGGGATACGCCCAAGACTCCGACTGAGGTACGACAGTTTCTTGGGTTGGCTGGCTATCATCGACGGTTCATCGAAGGGTTTTCAAAGATTGCTCAACCCCTCACAGCATTAACTCATAAAGGCACTACGTACAGTTGGGGTGACAAACAAGAATCCACATTTCAGGTTCTGAAGCAGAAACTCTGTACGGCACCGATTCTATCCCTGCCTGAGGAAACAGATGATTTTGTAGTTTATTGTGATGCTTCTATTTAAGGCCTCGGTTGCGTGCTAATGCAACGCAAAAAGGTGATTGCTTATGCATCCTGACAATTAAAGGCTCATGAGAGAAACTACACGACGCATGACCTAGAGTTAGGAGCAGTCGTGTTTGCACTCAAGATATGGAGACACTACTTGTAAAGTACCAAATGCACCAATTACACCAATCACAAGAGTCTCCAGCACATCTTTGAACAGAAGGAGCTGAACAAGAGACAACGCCGTTGGGTTGAGTTGTTGAACGACTACGATTGTGCGATCAAGTATCATCCGGGCAAAGCTAATGTAGTAGCAGTTGCCTTAAGTCGAAAGGAGACACCTAAGCCAAAACGAGTTCAAGCATTACAACTCACCATTCACACTGGATTACCCGATCAAATACGCAATGCTCAACTTGAGGCATTAAAAGACGAGAACTTGAAAGCCGAATCGCTACGAGGCATGGAGAAGCAACTAGAAACCAAGTCTGATGAAATCCGCTACTTCGTGGACCGAACATGGGTTCCCTTGTATGGAGACCTACGAGGGCTAGTAATGGACGAAGCTCACAAATAACGGTACTCTATCCATCCAGGTTCAGACAAGATGTATCACGATCTGAAGGTTCTTTACTGGTGGCCAAACATGAAAGCCGATATCGCCACCTATGTAAGCAGATGATTAACCTGTTCTAAGGTGAAGGTGGAGAATCAACGACCATCTGGTTTACTTCAACAACCGGAAATTCTAGTATGGAAGTGGGAACAGATATCAATGGATTTCATCACAAAACTGCCAAAAACTCCCAGCGGATGCGATACCATTTGGGTGATCGTGGATCGCTTGACGAAATCCGCACATTTCTGGCAATCCAGGAGACTGAGCGCATGGAAAAGTTGACTCGTATTTACCTAAGGGAATGAGTCTCTCGGCACGGTGTGCCAATTTCCATTATCTCTGATCGTGACGCTCGATTGACTTCACACTTCTGGCAATCCTTACAACGATCATTGGGAACACGGTTGGATATGAGCACCACATATCACCCTCAAACCGATGGCAAGAGTGAACGTACGATCCAGACCTTAGAAGACATGTTACGTGCCTACGTGATAGATTTCGGCAGCAATTGGGAAACTCACTTACCGCTAGTTGAGTTTTCTTACAACAATAGCTATCACATATCGATCAAAGCTGCTCCATTTGAGGCACTGTATAGGCGTAAGTGCCGATCACCTATTTGTTAGGCGGAAGTTGGAGAAAGTCAACTTACCGGCCCTGAACTTGTGCACGAGGCGACCGAGAAGACCGTTCAGATCCTTAACCGTATGGCAGCAGCACGTGACCGACAGAAGAGTTACGCTGACAAGCATCACCGACCATTGGAATTTCAAGTAGGTGACAAGGTGCTTTTGAAAGTGTCACCTTGGAAGGGTGTCGTTTGTTTCGGAAAGCATGGGAAACTAAACCCTAGATACGTGGGACCGTTTGAGATTGTCAAACGGGTCGGCCCCGTGGCCTATCAGCTGAACCTACCCGAAGAACTCCGTGGAGTACACGATGCGTTCCATGTTTCCAACTTGAGGAAATGCCTTGTGGACGAGACTCTCGTCGTTCCGATAGACGAGATACATGTCAACGAACAACTACGTTTCATCGAGGAACCAGTGGAAGTTATGGACCGAGAGCTCAAGACACTCAAACATAGTCGTATCCCTATCATCAAGGTCCGTTGGAACTCAAAGCGTGGACTAGAATTTACCTGGGAATACAAGGATCAGATGAAGAAGAAGTACCCACAAGTGTTCCAGAATCAGGCATCTACCTCTTTAGATACGCAGAAACTCTATCCAATATACGTTACAAACCGCTGAGCCTTGTATTCCCCGTTGAACCTCGTAACATGATGTTCTAATTTTCAGGACGACAATTCCTTCGACAAGGGGATAATGTGACACACCGTAATTTCAGGTTAACACCATTCAGACTGTTGTCGTTATCATTGTTACATTCTCGTTATTACCTAAAACGTTTACAAGCATCGCCACCGTCATCGTTAAATAGATTATGCTATATAATACTAACGTCATGAATGTCCCCATTTTCAGAATACAAAATGGTGTTTGTACAGGATTCGAATAAACGGGATTACTTAAGGAATCCTCTTAATTAATATAACTCGCCCATTTACGTCGTTATCAACCAAAACAAATTCGGGAACTCGGGGACTAAGTGCGAGGACCAAAGGTGACAAATTGCTAAACTAGGGCTGGGTATATAAACCCCTTACCAGCCTAATTTTCATTTCTACACCCTATTCTTCACCTCCTTCTTCACTTTCTTCTTCTCCAACTCTCTACCACGTCCTAGCACCAAAACCACCTCGTTTGATCTCGTTTTCACAAGGGAAATCGTAGCTACAGCTGAGTTAACACATTTTCAGTAGGTAGGCGACCTTGGCTACCCTTTTCTTGCTCGCCTCACTTCTGCGAATTTAGGGTTTCGGGTGCTCGGGTTCATCCGAGCACATGAGGTCGTATCGGTGCGTGTGTTGTCCTTCTGCATGTGCATTTTACTTAGAGATGTTAGGAAAGTGTTTCTGGAGGTCCTTGATGTGGGAAACTCATGCCCGGTGCAGCTGGACGCTGCTCTGCACCTCCAGCAGTCGCGAACCTGCTGTTTCGCGACTTGGCCTTTCAGGCGACTGAGCCGTTCGACTGAGCGAGTCATGCGATTGAGTCCATGCGTCTGAGTCTATCGTGCGACTGAGTGGGGCGACTGGAGTGAGTCATGCGACTGAGTCTGTACGTATGTGCATGTCGTACGATTGAATGCATGCGATTGAGAGTGTGTGCGATTGAGTCAAACGGATGAATGTGTGCCACTGTGTATCGCACGGCTGAAGGTCCAATCGTACGAATGAAGGTTCAGTCGTGCGAATGGCCGTTGAGTCATTCGAATGGGTGTTGTGTGGTACGACTGAATGCTGAGTCGCACGAAGGAGGGTTCAATCGTACGAAGGAAGCTGATTCATACGATTGAAGGCCCATTCGTGCGAATGGAGGGTTGGGTCGTGCGTCTAGTCCTATTGTGTGACTGATGATGCGTGTAAGTGTGAATTCTCTTTGAATGTCTTGTGATGATAAGGTAACATCAATAAAGTGTCATTGCGGGACCACAAAGATTAAAGTCGACGCTATTAACAGGTACATATTTTTTCAATCTAAAATAACCTAACCATTTACAATTATCGACAACCCATTTGGGATCTACATAAAGTCAGATATGTGTATGCCTGCTTGTGTGTGCTACCCACTACCGAACCGATACGACCCGACCCGGCTAAACATTTCTATTAACACAAGATACATCATTAACGCTTAACATAACTGTCAATAGGTGTTTGACCGTTGATTGTAAACAACACTTGGGAGGCTTCCATCCTACATATTGACTACATAATCAGTGAGTCTTCACGGACCCTATTTTACTTTCTTTCCTTTTGGGGGAGAAAACATGCAAACACATTTTCATAAACGATTTAGTATTATTTATATCGCCTGTTACGTTAGTGCAAACACACATATCACTCCTTACATTCTCGAACCGTTAGTAATGTGTAGCGAGGTAATTCTGAGTAGTACTACTGGGTTGACAAACCCCACCCGGGCTAGTCGCGATTGGAGGTCAAACGGGTGCATTATTGACCTAACATTTGTCACTGTCTGGTGAGACGTGACGGGAAGACAACAAACATATGGGATACGCAGACAGTCAGCTTCGGTTTGAAACGCTAAGTAACTTGACTATAGGCTAGCTACCTATCGATATGCTTAGTTACTTTACCATTTGAACAGTTACCAACAGTTTATCTGAAATAAACCTGTGAACTCACCAACTTTATGTTGACACACTTTAGCATGTTTTTCTCAGGTCACCGGAACGCATAGGCTCATGATGCACGCTTCAGGAACACACTCAGGGCATGCATCATCAATCTTAATTTCTTGCATTAAACCTTTTGTTTTGATTTGACACTTGTAACCTTGATATTGTGGTTTACATTCCGTGTATACGCTTTCGTACTAATGTTTATTTTGTTTATGTTCCTCTTATTTAAGTCAAATGTTTATTTTAAAAATTCATGTAGTGTCGTTTGATATGACTGTGTCTGAGATCCTAGTTTGTCACACGCCTAACGGTAAAACCCCGTTTGAGGAATTTGAGGGTGTGACATGCCATTATTCGTTGGACTTCCAGAATTCGTGAGTGTAGTTAGAACACAAAAGGGAAAAGAGAAGATACTAGCAGTCGGTGCTGATTCTGTGGGGTAGTCAGGAGCATCTGACTATTTATGGGCCAATGAAGTTATATTTATCTGCACAGAGAGGATTCTGATTCTTAGTAGGAATCCATGTTTAGAGAAATTAAAGACACAATCAGAAAGTGATGATGTGAGCTGGTTTCTGATAATGAATCTGCATGCATGCTGATTTGTTTGATATTGTCAGTTGTGGATTGGAATCTTCTACTTTTTGCCCAATACACCATATGAAGACGCAAGGAGAGCACAATGTTTATATATTGGGATATGCTGAATCTGAGTGGGGAATTTCTGCAGTTGTTAATGTTAATCAGGTTAGCTTGTGTGAAGATTGGAGCAATAGAAAACTGTTCATGTCATTATCTGGAAAAATTAGTCAAATGGGGAATCTTGCTGTGATGATGGTGTTCTAGAAAGTAAACGAAAGCTGTTGTGCCTAAATTCATTTTCAGGGATACTGTAGCAACATGACGGATCAGTAACATTGGCTAATATGGTTTTTTGCTTTTGTTTGATTCTATTGGAGACCAGAGCAAAAATTTGACTGAAGATTGTAAGAGGTGTTATCTACTATTCGCCAGCAACATCCAAGAGGGAATTTGTTGGAGCATATATTGTCATATATAGTGTGTCCGTCGCTGGACAAATAGTCTAGGCTTGGAGCATATATTGTCATATATAGTGTGTCTGTCGCTGGACAAATAGTCTAGGCTTAATGTAATACACCTGATATGTTGAAAACACGTGAAACTAAGTCATTCGTAGGAGCATATGCGAATGGGACTCAGTCGTATGATTGAGACATGCTAATGGACCAGTCGTGCGACTGAGAGATGCGATTGGACCATGCTAATTGGCCCAGTCCCATCTGATATGGGCTGAGGCCTATAATACCAGTTTCATTGTGAAGAGAATTACGGGTTTTGAGAGAGTGCCCGGCGCCCAGGGCTGCTGGATGAGAAGGGAGATCATGCTCGATCTCCCCTTGCCAAGTCGTGATTCTTCTGTATAACGAGCTTGTAGTCATTGGTTTTATCAATGAAATCATTCGATTATGGTTCATTCTATTGTTTGTCTTTTGGTTTTTCTCCTTCTGTCAAGAATACGCTCAGATGTCAACCGATCCAGCGACTTCACAGAGCTGCCATTCATCTGCCACATATTCAGATTTTCCATCTCCATACGGTATCCATCTAGGATTCCATATATTTCAGTCATGGTGAGTGTTCTAAGATTCTCATATCTCCTGATAGAATGTAACACCTCTGAAATATGACCCAATTGAAAACCTATAAATGTTATAAAACTCAATAAAAGTCTGAATTGAGTTGGGTTTATCAAAGAAAAACTCAGAAAATGAAACTAGCCTTTTGGGCCCAATAAGCCCAATAAGGACCCAAACTTATAAAAAGGCACATTTTAGGCCCAAATGCACATTTACGAACTAATTAAATGAGAAACCATGAAACAATGAATTCTTATTTGATTTGAAACAACTATGGAAAAGATCCAAACTGAAAACAGATTCAGAACCCATACCGGGTAAAATCCGGCAATTTAACGCATACTAACGTCTGAATTCCATCAAAATTTCTTATAATGGCTTGTCATCCAATTTAAATCCTTGTTAATGCTAACAATATCATAAATAATGCTTGTTGAAAGATTTTTCATCAATCAAGCATAATCAACAGAAATTCGTAAGCGAAACGCGAAAACCGGTTATCACCGGCATTTAACTGACGTCTGTTATGACGACCGAGCCTCGTAACTCCGTAAACATTCATCTAATCATTTTTATTATCATAACTTATTAAATTGGTGAGTGATACGTTGTCCGGAATAAATGCGTTCCGAAACGCAACCGTGACGTGCATCGATCTGGGATTAGGTCAAAACCGAGAATTGGACAGATAAGTTCATAACACGTCTGGCATGGGAAGTTAAAGTACAAACTATCATTTTAATACTTAATCGCATATATTTTGATACCAAAATAATAATAGCAAAGCTCATACGAGGAAAACACTTAAAACCGTTAAACGGGTTGAATACGCGGTAATTTACAAACTCGGTTAATTATTCGGCATGTTTTAAATACGATAAAATAAATAATCTCGGAATATTTATAACATTTTGTATAATTGTATCTAACGAGAAGCGAATTTTATAACGATACGTGAAAAACTAAACCGAACGTGATACGAACCAACCTAATAACGAACCCATCACCAAACCCTTTATAAACCCCACTTATTCTTCATTTTAGGGTTCAACAAACAAAATTAGGGTAGAGAGAGGGAGAGCGGTCGCAGGCCCCTTTTCCTCCCCCCCTCCAGTCGATCTCCAGCAGCATGGCCTCCGGGCACCTCGACGATGTGTAGCACGGATCACAGCGTAGATGGTGATGTAAGGAGAGGGTATTTCCTGCAAAGGGGGTCAATCTCGGGGGTGTTAGTGATGGTGGTCATTCCGGTAGTTCTTAGCTTCTATGGTGGCCGATTGGTGGTGGGTGTCGGTCACGACTACTTCTTGGTGGTCTTGATAACACTGGCATGGAGTGGCGATGTTCTGTGATGGTGAAACTCGGCTGCTGGAGGCGATGATTAAGGGCTCTATGGCCATAACAGTCGTCTATCGACACAAACAACCGTGACAGGCGTAGTTGGCAGCTGTGGGTTCGATCGGGTTCCGAGGGTTGTGGTGGCTTGAATCGGTGGCTACAGCACCCGCGCCTAGTGGTGGGTGTCGGTGAAGTAAGCAGTGGTGAAGGGGTCAGTGGGGATGTTCTGTGACTTCTTGGTGGTCTTGAAACTCTGTGATGGTGAAACTCGCTGCTGGAGGCGATGATTAAGGGCTCTATGGCCATAACAGTCGTCTATCGACATCAAACAACCGTGACAGGCGTAGTTGTGCAGCTGTGGGTTCGATCGGGTTCCGAGGGTTGTATTGGTGGCTTGAATCGGTGGCTACAGCACCCGCGCCTAGTGGTGGGTGTCGGTGAAGGTAAGCAGGTTGAAGGGAGTCTTGACCTCGAATGTTGTTGTGGTGGTCGTGGCTGTGACGGTTGATGGTGGGGTGTCGATGGTGGCTGATGATATTAGCGTGGTGGTCGATTGGTGGTTCCTGCGACTGCCCAAAGGCAACGACAGTGATGATCATGGATGGTGCTAGTGAAGGCGATGGCTGTGACAGTAGAGGTCAGAGGCGGTGGTGATGAAAAGGGGTCGTGAAGGTGATGGTTGTTTGCTGTAAATCGTGGTTGTAGTTGTCGGATGTGGTGATGGGTTGGCTATAAATCGTGGTTGTAGCTGTCAGTAGCAGCTATGGTCTTGGTGATGTATTTGCGATTGTTGTTGGGTGTTGGTGGCCGATGGTGGAGCAGGACCACAAAGGATATGATAATGGTGGTCGTGGTTGGTATAGTTTTAGGTTATGGTGGTGGTAGTTAGGCTGTCGCGATGGTGGACCGGGCTGCATGTGGTGGATGGTGATGGTAAAAGTCACAACCGAAGTATATGGTGACGTAGGTTGCGGTATTGATTTCGTTCAGTTATAAGATAACAATGTAGAAGTGTCGCATATAATTTTAGTGTATTTTGATTAGGTAAAACCTTGGTCAAGCTGATGGTCAATGCGGTCAACAACACAAGTAGTTAACGGAGAAATGTTAGCGACGTAATAAGGAGCCGACAATGTTAACGGTGTTGACACAAATCGACTTTGAATGGGTTTTGCAGACGCGAGCAGAGCGAGTGAAAGGTGTAACGCGCTTCGTTTTATGTCAAAGCTTATGAAATAACTTACGCGTGTGCGCTTGAAAACGTTGAGCTCAAACTTGTAATAAAAACATGAATCGTATATTAAAAACAAACTATAATAATAGTAATTATTGAATTGAGAAAGTTACACAACAACTTACAATAGCTACCCATTACTAAGTAACATAAATCATATTGGATCAACTTAATAGGAGACAATTATAGACTGTGCAACATGTTGATTATCACGTCATGCAATGTATTTACTACTCACATGTAATTACAAATACGATTTCGATGAAATAAGGTTAGGGACTATAGAAACCATGTGTTTTGTGATCAAGATAATGCTATAGATGGTGAATAGTTTATTAATACAATGTATTCAAACAAATGCATGTGACATGTTAATATTTTCAAACCCACAAATATGTACATATAAATTCCAACAATAATGTAGATCGGGTATCAAATACCATCTTTGGGAAGATAATATTACTACTGAAATTGATGAAAAGGAGTTTTATGTATAATCTAGGTAAAGATGGTCATCGGTTTATCAGAGATAGTTATAATATGCCAACAATCTTACCCCAAATAACTGGAAATGTATGGTTATTAATAATTTAAAACTATAATTTATACATTGAGGTATAACCCTCTCTCGTATGAACAACTTGTTATGTAATAAAATGGACACTAATACCAATATTAATACCAATGTCGGTATTTTAACGATTACCATTGTTTAAGATAATTATTATTAAATTGATATTAATACTACATGTAAGACTCTTGGCCTAATGAGTACTAACTGAGTAAGTGTACTTGTTAAAATATATTCTATTTAGTATTATTATTGTTATCAACCCGTTACTGCTACAATAATCGTACCAAGAACCATTTCTCGAATAAGAACATTACTTAATCTAATATGCACAACTTAGTTCATGACAATCAATTAACAAATACACAAGAAACTAAGCTACATAAGGATACTAATCACCAACTTAAATTAACTAAAGAGCTCAACCGCACGCATGTAATAACATCATGCTAATTCTAAACGTGAATCTTATATGTTCTAGTTAGGATTGCTTTGTTGATGGTCATCACTTTTCTTTACCGAGCTCTGAATTTATATAAGGACACCAGGTGAGTTCTCGTGTTCCCCTTTTTACTTTTGTTTTGGGGATGAAGCATGCTCCTTTGTTTTGAACTATGATTGTGCTTTATTTGATGCTTGTATGTGGGACTTTTTTGATACATGCTGATACTCTTGTCATGATCATTAATTCTTTTGTGAACAGCTTGTTTTTACGTGAATAGATCTATTTGGGGAATCCCCCACGCACAGTGGCTCCCGCTACAGGGAGGTACCCCACTGAGATCCTGAGGGGTCGTTTGTGGCATGTAACAGGTTTTGAATAAGAACTATGGTGAACCATCCTAGCAGGAATGGTTCACTGTTCTGAGGCTTGGTTCTTTCCTACGGGAATATCCGGTTAAACACAAGTTTAGAAGAGGCCAACCGGGGACCAAGTGCAGGGTTGATTGTGACCCCATAACATCTATAATAAATGCTAATACTTAAACATGTGGAATTTAAGTGTCCCTTTTGTTTTCTAAACTTTAACCACTTGAACTCACCAACTTTATGTTGACACAATTTTCTTTTGAGCATGTCTTCAGGTACAGCTAGGGAGAATAGTTGAGCTATAGAAGATACCTAAATCCGAGGCAAGAAGTGAGGGTAGGTGTTGAAGACAAAAGTCGAGCCTAGAAGCTTTAGTTACTGAAGCATCAAGAAACCTTTACCAAAGATTGATCATAACACCTATAGACTGTAGATTTAGGCACCTTGTGAATTGAAACAGAGCCAATACTTTGATGTAAATGTTGAAAGTTGTAATGTATTAAACCATTTAGTTTCCGCTGCATTTTGGTTGTTGTTTACTAATCGTGACGTCCCGCCTCTCTAGGCCGGGGTGTGACAGATTGGTATCAGAGCCAAAGGTTGTAGCGAAGTAGGCCTGCTTCGCGAGACCTAAACTACAACCATATGAACATCATAGGACCACCTTAGTAAGATGACTTTTCCGAGCTTTGTTGAACCAAGTTGTAGAAATGTGGGTTTGCTATGCAATACCTAAGCTGTAACTGTAAATAGGACCAGCCTAGTAGGTTGTTTCCATGACCAAGTGATCCGAAGTTTGCAGCAAGAATGGGGTTCCCTAAGAACACCCTTCTTTAACCTGGATACCTTAAGGATTTCATATATCCTATTAAGAATTCTCTACCCTATAAGAAACCTTGATACATTAGGGTATTACCTATGATAGGTGCACCCGAGTAAACCATGAAGGTATGGAACCTCTTGGAGTTGACTCTTAGGACTACTAAATGTCAAGTACTAAGAACATTAGAAACCAAAGATGTGCATATAAATTAGGACTTAATCCTGGAGAGATAATTATCTGATTGCACAGTTGACTTTTGTCAGTATATGAAACAACTTCTGTTAGCTATACACTTGATACGACTTGTGTCGTTACATGAGACAACTATTATAATGATACTTGTTGGAATGATGATACTTGCTCATATGCCTCATTTGTAAGATGATACATGTTGGAATTTAGTGATAAGATATAACCATGATGCCTTTTTGTTGTTCTGCTCCCTAGGATAGCATGTACCTGAATGCTCGTTTATTGCTTGATTTGTTGAAACTTACTTCGAGATAATTTCTAGGTTAACTTGAATGATTAGCATAGTTAGAATCTAAGTGTGCTAAATTGCAGATAATGACTAAATGAAAATCATTAACTCCAGGACCTAAATACACAAACTTGGAACTTATGATGGGAATGACTAGAATGATAGTGTAAGGTAAATTGACGATTACGGGTGCACACGTAATGGTGAATTTACAGGTACCCTTGAATTCTGGTGGGCCCTGTCATGTAAACTAATATCAATGTAAAACATTTAAAGAACCAATAAATAGAGGAATAAACACAAATATTTGAAATATATTCATAATTTCAGGTTCAAAACTTTCATGCTGGGTGAAAACCATTTGACACTTGAAGAGCTCCAAGGACGATGTTGCAGTAACTATTCATTTCTCTTCTTCTCTTTTCTTTATTCTACTCTCCTATTGGAATTATGATGATAAGACCATCAGACTCTGAAGATCATTAAATGATGTTCTCAAACTTAACTGGTCTCATGCTGACTGGCACTCCACCTCGTTGTGCATAGCCATACTATTTTGAGCGATGCCTAAAAATTCCTTCCTACCTAACATTGAATTCGTCAAAACTTCTTTAACATAGTGGAAACTCTCTAACAAGGCTCGTGCAACGAAGAACATCCAGGTAATAAATTTCGAGAAACGCCTCTTTGTGGTCAATGACATAGAAACTTGTCACTCCTTTCTTTCTTAGTAGTTCACACTTCATAGGATCTTCTGGAGTCTAGAATTCCTCTGATTATTTTCTCAAAGCCTTTGAGGAATATGACTTCTCTCTACCTATTCATTGTAATGGAACCACCTAACTCAAAGGAATATTCTTAATATCAGCTCCGATTGTGATTGATAATCACCTTTCTCAGTACTACACTCGTGAAATCTTTCATCATCTTCAACCGTTAGTCACCTAATGACAATCTTCACACGAACTTAGATTGAACAATTTTGACCCTGCTTTTAATTGACCGAGCTGTAGATAAAGTTCTAAACGCCAGAATATATAGGAAATGAAACCTCGTTCTAAAATCCAAATTCTGCGGAGATCAAAATTCAAGTGCCAGGGATAATTGCCGAGAAAAGCTAACCTTCGAGATTCAAGACAAAATATGACTTACAACTTCTATGGATCCCCGATTTTCATTCACACTCTTTCTCAATTTATTCCCTTAACGAGTAGTGCTACTCACTTTAAGCCCTCTAGCATAACCCTCATCTTGGAACGCGTGATAGCCGATGCGGAAAACTTTAAACTTTGTAAGTCATCTCTACTCGGAGATCTCTACTATTTGAGTGATAAGTTCGTGATTCGAGTGCGAAGATTTGAAGTAGAATACGATCTCGAACTATATGATAAGTTATTAGAGTGGGAGTTAACCTTCATGTACTAGCGAGCAGCTTGATAAAGTCCTAAACTTGTTCGAATCGATGCGGTGATATAATGAAGAATCATGGAAAGAACTCATGGTCGAACTTAAAGGAGGTATTGATCCAAAATATGTACTAAGAAGCATAGAAGATCAGCTACAAGAAATCTCATGTGTTAAATCACTTGAAATCCAACTACAACAAAGTGATAGACGTGCAGCAGATTGTAGACTAGAAAGTCTGCATAATCATCCCCGATCATAAGCGTTGGTGTTATTCCTCTCTAAATTTTCAAACCTCCCTAAAGTGATTTTCTAATACCTTACCCAAGAACGCTCCGTACCGTCGGAAATTCGAGCAAAAAGTCTTACTCCCATATCTCGTTGGAACAATCGATATGCTTATAAGAATTAGAAACTAAACAAAGTTACTTGCTTCACGAATAGACCCTCTACTGGGCACAGTCACCTTGGAGAATATGGACTGAGGAAGAGGTCATCTAGAAGGTTGACCTTATTGGGAAAGCACTATGAAGGAATTGTGGAAACGTTTGCAACAATTCTGTAGGTTAAGACAACAGTTGAGGTTGCTCTTAAGGAAATAGGGTCGGAGAATAGAAGTAAAATATATATATATAGGAGGTAATGGACTTGAAGCTTATATTAAGGAGCTGGTGGAAGCAAAGCAGATTCTAACTGTTAGATAAACAGTTCATAAAACCTGGTATGTCACCTTAAGGAAACTTAATACTCTTTGTGGAAGGAAAATAGAATGCTCCAAGTATTGGTAAACTACTAAGAGTTAAATAAAGTCACCAAGGATAAGTGATATCCTCTTCCTAGAGATGATAACCTACTTAATCAATTTCAAGATGCTACCTACATCTTAATTGTTATCAGTCGTGTTTATAAGGAAACGACTACACAAATAACAGTTGAAACCAGATATGGCAAGTACGAAGGTTTGTGGTCAAGCCCACGTGGGAAGACCTACACATCTCATGTATCAGGAGTCTCATGGATGGGATTGTAAGCCATACTAGATAGGTCTATCATTTTGCCACTACTACTAGGCACGAAGTTCGAGACAAATCGCTATAGAGAAGCTATAAAATTTCGGGAAGAGGTAAAAACCACATTGGTCAATGCTTAGGGTTAGGAAAGTTGTAAAAGGATTAACAAAACTTGATCCGTGTAGCTATATGACTAGTATCGTATTCTTGGGAAAGTGCGGAACTTGATTGGGCATGAATAAGAAAGTTCCAGATGTGTTGATGCAACGGTACAAGGCAATCTTCTAGTATCCCGATGATTCAAGAAAATATATGGAGAACTATATTATGCAGGAACTAGAACTTCCGTAAAATAAAGATGCATCCGAATACACTTTGGGTACAACACTACCAACTACACACAATACTAGACCAAGCAAAATAGTCGATCGACAATCGGTAATGTCAACCGCCTTGGCAAGTAGAATAGGAGGCCATCATCCGCATTGTCCTAAACATCCATATTACCAAATGCGAGAGAACAAGTACTGACCGCATTTGTATCTGCTTACCCGCGTCGACAAATGCAGATAGCCACAGTTAGGCTTTCCTTCTATTACCTACACCGTATCATTTCTTGAACTTGTGATTCTACCAGCGTCAGTTTACGTGAATATGTATATATATAGCACATCCCATTTCGGGGAAACTCTTGTCATACGTCAGATAAGATGAACGGATCTACTCCGAAGACTGGGGTTCTGATATACAGAACCGTTCTGGAAAAGGATGCACACTAGAAAGCACTAGTGGAAGAAAGGACTTAACCCCCTTAAGATGAAATCATAGAAGAAAGAGATCGAAGAAATTTTTCGGAAGGAAGTTGAGAACTAAAAAGTAGGCTTTGAAAGTTGAAGACCTTTGTGCATGACCTAATCTCTCTATTCTTAGAAATCGTGAAAACTTCTTAGTCTTAGCTTCATAGAAATGATCATGCGATGCCTAGATGTTCATCTGTACTCGTTTGGAAAACCCAAACCCTTCTTGATTGAAACCTTTAATCTATTGTTCACGACTATCCTGTCTAATTAATGGCATTCACGCTAATATCCTCTTCTTTTCAATCGTTCTTAAGATTCTCAGTGAGGACGGTAACACCGTCGGGATTTTGGGAATCGTCTCCTTGCTAGATCTATTTTGTAGGTAGGTATATTGAACCGCAGTGGAGAAGCTCTTCTTGTTAATTCTGTACGATTTTTAAATGATCTGATTGTGAAGCCAAAATCTGTTCATGATTTGACCTACTGATTCTGTCTAGCATGATTCTAACATTCGGATAGTTACTTCAATCCAAACCCACCCAGTTATTTGACACATAATCATCAACATTTGTCCTGGAATGCTCAACTAAATAACTCTAATCCTCAAGATTCATACCATGAGTGTATCACACTTGGAAACAAATATTAACGATACTAAATTTCGAGGGCGAAATTTCTAAAAGGAGGGGAAATGTAACACCTCTGAAATATGACCCAATTGAAAACTATAAATGTTATAAAACTCAATAAAAGTCTGAATTGAGTTGGGTTTATCAAAGAAAAACTCAGAAAATGAAACTAGCCTTTTGGGCCCAATAAGCCCAATAAGGACCCGAACTTATAAAAAGGCCCATTTTAGGCCCAAATGCATATTTACGAACTAATTATATGAGAAACCATGAAACAATGATTCTTATTTGATTTGAAACAACTATGGAAAAGATCCAAACTAAAAACAGATTCAGAACCCATACCGGGTAAAATCCGGCAATTTAACGCGTACTAACGTCTGAATTCCATCAGAATTTCTTATAATGGCACAAATCCAATTTAAATCCTTGTTAATGCTAACAATATCATAAATAATGCTTGTTGAAAGATTTTTCATCAATCAAGCATAATCAACAGAAATCGTAAGCGAAACGCGAAACACCGTTTATCACCGGCATTTAACTGACGTCTGTTATGACGACCGAGCCTCGTAACTCCGTAAACATTCATCTAATCATTTTTATTATCATAACATATTAATTGGTGAGTGATACGTTGTCCGGATAAATGCGTTCCGAAACGCAACAGTGACGTGCATCGATCTGGAATTAGGTCAAAACCCGAGAATTGGACAGATAAGTTCATAACACGACTGGCATGGGAAGTTAAAGTACAAACTATCATTTTAATACTTAATCGCATATATTTTGATACCAAAATAATAATAGCAACGCTCATACGAGGAAAACACTTAAACCGTTAAACGGGTTGAATACGCGGTAATTTACAAACTCGGTTAATTATTCGGCATGATTTAAATACAATAAAAGCAATAATCTCGGAATATTATAACATTTTGTATAATTGTATCTAACGAGAAGCGAAATTTATAACGATACGTGAAAAACTAAACCGAACGTGATACGAACCGACCTAATAACGAACCCATCACCAAACCCTTTTATAAACCCACTTATTCTTCATTTTAGGGTTCAACAAACAAAATTAGGACAGAGAGAGGGAGAGCGGTCGCAGCCCCCTTCTCCTCCCCCCCGGTCGATCTCCAGCAGCATGACCTCCGGGCACCTCGACGATGTGTAGCACGGATCACAGTGAAGAGGTGATGGTAAGGAGAGGTAGTTCCTGCAAAGGGGTCAATCTCGGGGGTGTTAGCGATGGTGGTCATTTCGGTAGTTCTTAGCTTCTATGGTTGCCGATTTGGTGGGGGTGTCGGTCACGACTACTTCTTGGTGGTCTTGACAACCACACATGGCAGTGGCGAGGTTCTGTGATGGTGAAACTCGGCTGCTGGAGGCGATGATTAAGGGCTCTAAGGCCATAACAGTCGTCTATCGACTTCAAACAACCGTGACAGGCGTAGTTGTGCAGCTGTGGGTTCGATCGGGTTCCGAGGGTTGTATTGGTGGCTTGAATCGGTGGCTATAGCACCCGCGCCTAGTGGTGGGTGTCGGTGAAGGTAAGCAATGGTGAAGGGAGTCTTGACCTCGAATGTTGTTGTGGTGGTCGTGGCTGTGACGGTTGATGGTGGGGTGTCGACGGTGGCTGATGATATTACGGTGGTGGTCGATTGTGGTTCCTGCGACTGCCCAAGGCAACGAGAGTGATGATCATGGATGGTGCTAGTGAAGCGATGGCTGTGACAGTAGAGGTCAGAGGCGGTGGTGATGAAAAGGGGTCGTGAAGGTGATGGTTGTTGGCTGTAAATCGTGGCTGTAGTTGTCGGATGTGGTGATGGTGTTGGCTGTAAATCGTGGCTGTAGCTGTCAGTAGCAGCTATGGTCTTGGTGATGTAGTTGCGATTGTTGGTTGGGTGTTGGTGGCCGATGGTGGAGCAGGACCACAAAGGATATGATAATGGTGCGTGGTTGTATAGTTTTAGGTTATGGTGGTGGTAGTTAGGCTGTCGCGATGGGACCGTGGCTGCATGTGGTGGATGGTGATGGTAAAGTCACAACCGAAGTATATGGTGACGTATGTTGCGGTATTGATTTCGTTCATTATAAGATAACAATGTAGAAGTGTTGCATATAAATTTTAGTGTATTTTGATTAGGTAAAACCTTGGTCAAGCTGATGGTCAATGCGGTTAACAACACAAGTAGTTAACGGAGAAATGTAGCGACGTAATAAGGAGCCGACAATGTTAACGGTGTCGACACAAATCGACTTTGAATGGGTTTGCAGACGCGAGCAGAGCGAGTGAAAGGTATAACGCGCTTCGTTTTATGTCAAAGCTTATAAAATAACTTACGCGTGCGCGCTTGAAAAACGTTGAGCTCAAACTTGTTAATAAAAACATGAATCGTATATTAAAAACAAACTATAATAATAGTAATTATAGAATTGAGAAAGTTACACAACAACTTAAATAGCTACCCATTACTAAGTAACATAAATCATATTGGATCAGCTTAATAGGAGACAATTATAGATTGTGCAACATGTTGATTATCACGTCATGCAATGTATTTACTACTCACATGTAATTACAAATACGATTTCGATGAAATAAGGTTAGGGACATAGAAACCATGTGTTTTTGTGATCAAGATAATGCTATAGATGGTGAATAGTTTATTAATACAATGTATTCAAACAAATGCATGTGACATGTTAATATTTTCAAACCCACAAATATGTACATATAAATTCCAACAATAATTGTAGATCGGGTATCAAATACCATCTTTGGGAAGATAATATTACTACTGAAATTGATGAAAGGAGTTTTATGTATAATCTAGGTAAAGATGGTCATCGGTTTATCAGAGATAGTTTATAATATGCCAACATCTTGCCCCAAATAACTGGAAATGTATGGTTATTAATAATTGAAAAACTATAATTTATACATTGAGGTATAACCCTCTCTCGTATGAACAACTTGTTATGGAATAAAATGGACACTAATACCAATATTAATACCAATGTCGGTATTTAACGATTACCATTCTTTAAGATAATTATTATTAAATTGATATTAATACTACTTAAGACTCTTGGCCTAATGAGTACTAACTGAGTAAGTGTACTTGTTAATATATTCTATTTAGTATTATTATTGTTATCAACCCGTTACTGCTACAATAATCGTACTAAGAACCATTTCTCGAATAAGAACATTACTTAATCTAATATGCACAACTTAGTTCATGACAATCAATTAACAATACACAAGAAACTAAGCTACATAAGGATACTAATCACCAACTTAAATTTAACTAAAGAGCTCAACCACACGCATGTAATAACATCCTGCTAATTCTAAACGTGAATCTTATATGTTCTAGTTAGGATTGCTTTGTTGATGGTCATCACTTTTCTTTATCGAGCTCTGAATTTATATAAGGACACCAGGTGAGTTCTCGTGTTCCCCTTTTTACTTTTGTTTTGGGATGAAGCATGCTCCTTGTTTATGAACTATGATTGTGCTTTATTTGATGCTTGTATGTGGACTTTTTAGATACCTGCTGATACTTTTGTCATGATCATTAATTCTTTTGTGAACCGCTTGTTTTTACGTGAATAGATCTATTTGGGGAATCCCCCACGCACAGTGGCTCCTGCTCAGGGAGGTACCCCACTGAGATCCTGAGGGGTCGTTTGTGGCATGTAACAGGTTTTGAATAGAAACTATGGTGAACCATCCTAGCAGGAATGGTGCACTGTTCTGAGGCTTGGTTCTTTCCTACGGGAATATCCGGTTAAACACAAGTTTAGAAGAGGCCAACCGGGGACCAAGTGCAGGTTGATTGTGACCCCACAACATCTATAATAGATGCTAATACTTAAACATGTGGACTTTAAGAGTCCCTTTTGTTTTCTGAACTTTAACCACTTGAACTCAGCAACTTTATGTTGACACAATTTTCTTTTTGAGCATGTCTTCAGTACAGCTAGGGACAATAGTTGAGCTATAGAAGATACCTAAATCCGAGGCAAGAAGTGAGGTAGGTGTTGAAGACAAAAGTCAAGCCTAGAAGCTTTAGTTACTGAAGCATCAAGAAACCTTTACCAAAAGATTGATCATAACACCTATAGACTGTAGATTTAGGCACCTTGTGAATTGAAACAGAGCTAATACTTTGATGTAAATGTTGAAAGTTGTAATGTTATTAACCATTTAGTTTCCGCTGCATTTTGGTTTGTTGTTTACTAATCGTGACGTCCCGCCTCTCTGGGCCCGGGTGTGACAGAAACACAATAGAAAGTCCATTCATGAGGAAGAGCACTCATGAACTTCCTTACTATGTCTCTCTTTTCAAGAGTCACTCCCATAGACTGCAGAGATGCTATTAGATCCATGTATCTGAAGTATTGTTAGCTGAAGTTTTCACCATCAATGTAGGTGAAATTCTCTAACTGTTGCCTAAGAGCCTCCTTCTTGGGTTCTTTGTATTTTGGGGACCCTGAGTACATTAATTTCAAAGCATCAAAGAGTTCTTTGGCTATAGTGAAATGCTCAAAGCCTGCCTTAATCAAGTTGGTATGGCAGTGAGCAATACAGTCATAGCTTTGCTATCAATGTCCATCTTTTGAAGTCTTCCTCAGAGTAATCTTCGACTTCCTTTTCAATCATGGCACATCTCCAGTTGGTGATGCCATTTGTTGGTATGTATGGTCCATGAGTGACGAACTTCCACATACGGGAGTCTTGATACTTGATGAAGCCTTCAATGCGTTGACACCAGCGCCTGAAGTTATCAGGTGTGATAATGAGAGCTTTGGTCATGGTTCCTATTTCTGGTTCCATAGATTTCTGGTTAAGGGCCATTTTGGTTGAGTGAGTAAGTTTTGAGATACAAGGTTGATTTGGGATGGTTAGCTCTCACAATCAAGAGCCTGGAAGCTCAGATACCAATTGCAGGATCGATTTGGTTCTCTAAACACTAACTGTTTCTCACAAACTTGTTAAATCTCACTCGTTTTATAAATGCATAATCAAGAACTCAGTTGATAATAATATAATAAGTAAAAGAACACAAAAGATTTTAAGATATTTTATATTATATCTCTTAACTAATTATTACAGGACTCATGTAGAAGCATAGATACTAAGTTACAATGAGCGACTATATATACTACTATCTACAGCTTGTTATACGTAGATAACATACTGGACTTACTTCTAGACAATACTACATGGCTAGAGGTAGGGTATCTTAGATAAAGTATTATCTAAAATAAGGTAATCATGACAGGTCCATGACTTACCTTTTGGTCACCAACTAAAGGTGGTAGGTGTACTAACTAAGGAATGGTGAACAGTGTACAAAAGTAAGGTCAACCACATGAACGTGGAGGTATGTTGCAGAGGATCAGAGTAGGCAGCAAGTGTCAATCAAACCATGCTTTGGTCCACTGGTTCATACTGTGTTTTTTCCTAAGGTAAAATGGCTTTGGAGAATAAGTTCTTCCAAACCATTTTATACTTCGGAAGATACAGCTTCTTCTGAGGCTTTGTCTTCGGAAGACTTTGTCTTCATTCTTCAAAACTCTTTACATCGAAAAGAGATTTGTAAGTCCCTCGGAAGACTGAGTTCATCCTTTGGAAGCTTTTCGGAAGATCACCATATAAGCTTCGGAAGTTGCAGCATTTTCCTTCGTAAGTTGCATCATTACCTTCGGAAGACTTCTCTTAGTTTGTACAGATTTCTTCTAAGTGTTGTTTTTGTTGCATCAGCCTTAACTTTCCAACACTTAGGAAAAGGGTTTATTGATATATTCCAACTAGCTTTAGTTACCCTGTATTACGGGATGTGAAGTGTTAATTATTAAAATAATACAAAAACAAAAATAAAACTAAATGTATTATACAGGTTGAAAAAACTAAATTGATTAGTTGTTGATTGTTATGTATATAATACTAACTTTAGTAAACTCGTGTACTACACGAGTTAAAAAATAAAATATTAATTATGATAAAAGTTTATGAAGTGTAAAATGATATTTTAAAATAAGATATGATTAAAATTACATACGTGTAATAATTATAAGTAATAATTTTAATTTTTTTTCAAAAAAAATCTAACCATTTTTTCCAACAACATATATTAAAATTTTATTTTTAAATATTTCTTATTATAACTCCTAATTTAATTATCTTTAATTTATAAAGAAGTTTACTTTTTAAAAACATTGATTTAAGGTATTTCATATTTTTAAAAATGTTTTGATGTTTTAGAAAAAGTCTTATTTTATAAATTTGTTTTCTAGAAATAACATTAATAAAAAGACATCTTTTCTTAATTTATTAAGAATATTTCTAATCTTAAAAAAATTAAAATCATTTAACTTTAATTTAGGTAACCATTTAAGAGGAGAGATAGGTGGAAAAACCAACTTAGAGGGCCTAGGAATATGACAAGTGTCCACCCAAGTTACTCTTTTAGTATTATATACATATTATAACTCCTAATTTTAATTATCTTTAATTTATAAAGAAGTTTACTTTTTAAAAACATTGATTTTATGGTATTTCATATTTTTAAAAATGTTTGATGTTTTAGAAAACTCTTATTTTATAAAATTTGTTTTTCTTGAAATAACATTAATAAAAGACATCTTTTCTTAATTTATTAAGAATATTTTTAATCTTAAAAAAGAACTAAAATTATTTAACTTTAAGTTAGTTAACCATTTAGAGGAGAGAGAGGCGGGAAAAACAAACTTATAGGGCCTAGGAATATGACAAGTGTCCAACCAAATTACTCTTTTAATATTATATATAGATTGACAATAAAAGTCAAAGAGCAGATCTTTTCTTTAAAACATTGACAAACCTTGTTTTTATGAGCTGATCTTTATGTTGGGTCTAATATCTTTCTGAAAATCTCTTTTCCTAAAAAAATGTCCGACTTTTGTAAATAACTTTTTTCTTTTTTACATTTGTCAGTTAATTTTGCAAAATCTCTTATTCCTTCTTATATTATTTTATTTTTTATTTTAACTTTATTTTTATCTTATTTTTATATGGAAAAAAAATAAATTTCTATCCCTGTGAGAATAATAGAAATTTAGGGGGAGAATATACTTTTAAAGTGTTTTTTAATTTTTGTTCTCTCAGGAACCCCCAGAAAAAGAAGTTAAAAAGAGGTCAACGGCTTGTGATGGGATATGCATGGTAGACTCAGCCTGAAAACGAAGTAGACAATGATCGTGCAGCTAAACTAAAGATTAAGAACTCGGTGATAAGGATTATTAGCCTAACATTTTGGCCTGCACAAAGATACAAGTCTCGTCAAAATTTGGTTGAGAGTGACTGATTTTTGTCTAAAGTCTGTTCTCAGTCGTGTTAGGTCTACATCATCTTAGCCCAAATTGTATATTATGTATAATAAAATGGGTGTTTACCTCTCCTTCTATGCATAAGCATTAACCTGGAGTGATGCTCATCTCTGCTATGCGAAAGCATTGCCTCAAGGTCTCATCAACACGCTAAGATGATCTTCTCTGCTATGCAAAAGCATTAACCTAAAGCTCTTATCTTTTGGAATAAGATGTACATCTCCTCTGTTATACGGAAGTATAGACCTGGAGATATCATCATAGAGTCTGGATATTATTGTGTCTCGTCAAAAGATCATGCTATTATATGCATGCATCTGTGTCATTGTGAACTACTCAAGAAAATCAATGATTACACTTAATAAACCTTGATGACGGGATAAGTTCTTTGTCGGATGTCTGTGGGAACCAAGTTACCTAAACTTCTATAATTGAATCTAAAACATGATAAAATCAGTTGCAGGTCACTCATTGAAAAGAATAACGCATGTGTTGAAGAGGAAAAACATATCAACAATCTCGCCAAGACTTGATTCTTAGAAAACTTCAAGAAAAATATGCAAACTATATCCTTTTGATATTTTATTTCTTTTTATTTCCTTTTATTTTACTTTTCTTTATATTATAATAGTTTAGTTATTTGTTTGCCTTTTAAGTTGAAATTGGGGGTGAGGATTTTATCTTTAACAAATGTTTGTATAAACATGAAAAAAGGGCGAAACTATGCACGAAACTATGGCGAAACTATAGTTTCGCTCCCGGTGAAACTAGGTGGTATATATTGCAAACGTTAGGTTTTAGATCTCATAAGTGCGAATATACCTTTAACCTAGTTTCTCTCGCATTTGGTGCGAAATTCATACATTGTTCTTGTTGGTTGAAATAAACTATTGTTGTTATGATTAGGTGGGTTGGGCGACCTTGGTCTTAGCTTTAATCGGATGATTTCACTTGTTTAAGTCGCTGATTTTTGTTTCGCTGAAGTTAGAGAGTCGCAGTTTGTCCAGCGAACTGCGAGATACTTCAGCGAAACGGAACGAAAGTTCATAGTTTCGAGCAAACTGTAAAGTCATGCTGTCCAAGCACAAGTGACAGTTTGCTAGGAAACTGTCAGCAAAACTATAGATTCGCCCGGTATAGCTTCTGAGTTGTGCTAGGAAACTGTCAGCAAAATTAATTTACAATTAATGATCATAACTCAATGCCTAAGACTCAACGAATCTATGCTTTATTATCATCGAATCTATGGTTTCTTGATAGAGAAACTAACTGTTCACTGAGCGAAATTACTGTTTCGCTGCCAACGAAACTAGCCAAAAATCTTACTTTTCATTTTTTTTGTCTTTGACTATATATATCCTTTTCACTACTCTTTTTATGTTTCTATTTCAGTTGACATGGCAAACTTAAAGTTTGATGACAAGTTCAACATAGTGGTTATTCTTGATGACGGGAATGCAAAAGCTATGGATTTAGAGACTGTATCAGATGGTTGAGGCAATCTCCCATTTTCTATGCTTTTTCACATAAGCCTACCATCTATGATCTTCACGTAAGAGACTTCTAAAGATCAACGAGTATGATGTTGGATCTATGCCCAACCAAATTGTTGCCAGGATTGAAGGGCATGACATTGTCATCACTGCGGATACTATTGCAAGAGTACTTCATCTTGAGGATGACTGTGGGCCAGAGGTGGTGCTTTCTGATAGCCAAGCTCTAGAGGCTTTTAGAATTATCGGGTATGAAGGGCCCCCGTTTGGCTCTAAGAAGGAAATAAAGAAATAGCTTTTGTCTAAAGAATGGAGATATATAGCCCACATCTTTATCATGTGTCTGGATCACAGAAAGGGAGGGTCAGATGGGCTTAACATCCACTGGCTAGGGCAATGATCATATTTTGCAGAGGTCAAAAAGCCAATATTGCAAAACTAATCTTTGACTACATGACTGAAATATTCATGGCCCTGAAGAAAGATAAGTGGTTATTATACCCGAGATTCATCCAAATGTTGATTGATGATCTAATCCCAAATGTGCCAAGACAAGGAGAACTCAAAAGATTGGCACAATGAATACAAGGATTTTTGCTGATTGTTCTGCAATCAGACATGATTTCAGTGAAAAGATCACTCACTTATAGGAAAATATGTATCCACCTAAGAGGTGGAACTACATTAGAAGGGTGATTGAGTCTGAGAACAATGCTGAGGAGAATAAGGTAAGACAAGAAGAATCTATAAAGAAGAGGAAACGAGCGAAAGAAATGAGTCTGGTTTGAAGAGGAAAATGAGGTGGCTAAAGAGGTGAGAGCACAAAAGGAAAGGAGGAGTAAGAGGAGGGCTGAGAAAGTGAACCTGCAAACGTGTCTGATAGAATAACAAAGCACAGATAGCAGGCTTTCTTAGAACAAGCTGTAGGAAAGATGACATGTTTGATCTTGATCAAGATGTGATCAAAATGTCAAGCTTCACTGGCAAATGAACTAAGCATGATAAAGACCAAGTTGTGATCAAGACATACGGGAGAAGGCAAAGGATGTAGTAATGGGGGTTTGAAGAAAATGTAGTAGACCAACAGAATTGATTAAGACAATATTCAAAGAGCTGAACGAGTTGAAAGCAACGACTGGACTACCAAATCAAAGAACTAAAGCAGAGCTGAATGATCTAACTGATACTTCAAAGTATGAGTGCCTCAATGTTGGAGGTTCATCAAAGGCAGGAGAGGGCCCACGTGAGCTGCAGACACAAGCTTTGATGTTGACGCCAATGAAGCTGGTACTGGAGGATGTAGGTGAAGACACTAGTGATTTTGATGTAGGTAGAAATGTCGGTGATGTTGATGTAGGTGCTGAAGCCACTGGGATAGAGAAAATGGTGGATGTTGGTGGAACTAAATATATGAAGCTAAACTTAACTTGAGGTTTGATATTGATAGGGATTTGATTAGTGAGTAGGTGAATGTGGATAGGGGCAGTAAAGATAAAGGGAAAAAGCCTGATACGAGGCTATTCGATGAAGGAAAAGAGGATGATGAGCAACATGATGACTACAGCTCGAGCCCGAGTATTATGAGGTGGATGAGAGGCCTGTAACATATGGGCTCAACGGGGTCGATAGAAGGTGATGTGATTAGCTAGATCAGTAGGATTGGTTCGAAAAAGAGAGGACCAGAGGAGATAACTCCCCTATTCCAAAACATTCAAAAGGCCAGTAAGAAGGATGCTGACAAGAAAATCATAAACTGGAATACAATGCTGAGCACAAACTTTTATGATTAAGAGGAGGGGTGGAAAGATTTATTATCTGAACAAGAGGATGGCATTTAAGACCTTGTCTAGGTAGGATTTGAGGAGGTTAGCTGAGATCCCTTTGATAGATGCTGATGTCAGTGAGGGCTAGGTTGTTGGAGAAGGAGATAAGAAGGGGCTGAACGCAATTTGAAGCCTTTGGTTCTATGAAGCTTGAGAGAAGGAGGTCCAAGAGGACTTGGATTGGGCCACAGGAAAAGGCAAGATTGGGTTAAAATTTACAAAACTGTTAATAGAGGAAGTGTGCCCAATCCACTTCCCCGATGATAAAAGATCAAGTGGTTTTATGACATTACAGGAGCGGGAGCTGAAACAAGGACTGAAGCCAGTCTAGTTATAAGAGTAGCTAACAAAGTGAGGGGAGTGAGAGCTGAGGTCAGGGAGCTAACAAAGAAAGTCATTCAAGCTGACGAGACGAGAATGGATGTGCAGGATCTGACTAAGCAATTACTTCAAGCCAGTGCGCATGCTGAAGAAGAGACTGCCAAAGATGTTGATGATGCAGTGGAAAAGGCTGGAGCTGCACAGCAAGAATCAGAGAAGCTAAAGAAGACGCAGGTAAGGGAGAGACTAGGCTAGAGCTGAAGAGGAGAATAAGATGAAGCCGGTGAGATCCAACCTAGGGGAGTATTGAAGATCAAGTATAGGTTGGAATCACTTAGTTAGTTTTTGTTCTTTGCTTTATTTTGTAATAGGATTTATGTTAATTTGTTTATGTATATAGTAGTAGTTAATTTTAGTTTTGTAGTAGTTTCATCTGACCCAGTGAAACTTCCAGCAAAACTATAGTTTCGCTCAAAGTCAGTTGGTTCAGATCACCCGGCTAAAGTATCTTTCGCAGCCGGGGGAATCTAATGTATTGGTCAGGACAGTTCGCTACCCAGCGAAACTGTCAGCAAAACTATGGTAACTATATATATGAAACTTTGTAATCTGTTGTTGGAAGTTTTGCACAACCCTAATTTGAGAATATACTTTTGCATTACTGTTCTTATTGTGTTTGTTGGCTGGAATCATCATTTCTTATCTTTGAGCCTTGTTTGTTTGATTATTCTTTGATTAAAATGGTTTTATATTGAAACTCTTTCATAGATTAGTGTTTGGTTTTGTTTAATTGGGATTTGATTGTCATTTATCATCATTAGCACTGTTGACGATCATCAATGGACCAACAAGTCTTTAGATATGGTAGTGGAAAGGTGTTTAAGCTTTTGTCAAAATCATGTCAGAGAAGACTGCCTTGTCTGTGTTCTAGAGAAATCAGTATTGGCTTCGAAAGAATTGTCATTAAAGCTTCAGAAGACTTCACCTTAAGCTTCAGGAGAATTGGTCTTTGGCTTCGGAAGATTTGGTACTTAGTATAAATCACTGAGTTATATCAAATCTTCCGAAGTAACTTCCTTGTACTTTACATGTGCATGTTAAGAGCTCTTTGGTTGCATTTGCGACACACCGTAATTTCAGGTAACATCATTCAGACTGTTGTTGTTATCATTGTTACATTCTCGTTATTACCCGAAACGTATACAAGCATCGCCACCGACATCGTTAAATAAATTATGATATATAATACTAGCATTGGTGTTTGTAGAGGATTCAAATAAAGGGATTACTTAAGGAATGCTCTTAATTAACATAGCTCGCCCATTTAGTCGTTGCAATCGAAACAAATTCGGGAACTCGGGGACTAAGTGCGAGGACCAAACGTGACAAATTGCCAAACTAGGGCTGGGTATATAAACCCCATACCAGCCCTAATTTTCATTTCACTCCCATTCCTTCTATCTTCTTCACTATCTTCTCCTCCACCTTTTCTACCACCTCCTAGCAACACAACCACCTTGTTTGAGCTCGTTTCACCGGCTAAACTACGCTACAGCTGAGATAGCACGTTTCCAACAGGTAGGCGACCTTGGTCGTCCATTTTATTGCGTTCACTTCTGCGAATTTGGGGGTTTCGGGTGCTTGGGTTCAATCAGCATGTGCATTTTACTTAGACACGTTAGAAAAGAGTCTCTGGAAGTCCCAGATGTGTAAAAACCATGCACGGAACAGCCGAAGGCTGTTCAGCCCCACCAGCAGTCGCGATCTGTTGCAGTTCGTGACTGTGCCAGTCGTGCGACTAAGCCATACGACTGGGCATGTTGTGCGACTGAGTGGTGCGACTAGGGTGAGTCGTGCGACTGAGTCCAGGCGTATGTGCGTGTCGTGTGCGATTGAATGCATGCGATTGAGAGTGTGTGCGATTGAGTCAACCGGATGAATGTGTGCGACTGAGTATCGTACGACTGAAGGTCCAATCGTACGAATGAAGGTTCAGTCGTGCGAATTGCCGTTGAGTCGTGCGAATGGGTGATGTGTGGTACGACTGAGTGCTGAGTCACATGAATGAGGGTTCAATCGTACGAGTGAAGTTAATTCATACGATTGAAGGCCATTCGTGCGAATGAAGTGTCCAGTCGTGCGTCTAGCCTTGTTTTGCGATTGGAGTCATGTGAGTGAGTTCTTCTTGTGTGCGGTGTGCCTATCGTGTGATGATAAGGTAACACCAATAAAGTGTCATTTCTTGACCACAAAGATTAAAGTCAACGCTATCAACAAGCACATACCTTTTCAATCTAAAATAACCTAACCATTTACAATTAACGACAACCCATTTGGGATCTACATAAGGTCTAATATGTGTATGTCTGCTTGTGTGTGTGTCACCCACGACCGAACCAATGCGACCCGACCCGACTAAACTTTTCTATTAACACAAGTCACATCGTTAACGCTTAACATAACTGTCAATAGGTGTTTGACAGTCCATTGTAAACAACACTTGGGAGGCTTTCATCCTAGATACTTATACATAAACCTGTGAGTCTTCACGGCCCCTATTTTACTTTCTTTCCTTTTGGGGGAGAAAACATGCAAACAGATTACATAAGTGGTTGTAGTATTATGATATCGCTTGTTACATTAGTGCAAACACATATAACAGTCCTGACACTCTCAAACCGTTAGTAATGTGTAGCGAGGTAATTCTGAGTAGTACTACTGGGTCTGACAAACCCCGCCCGAGCTAGTCGCGCCAGCTTGATTGGAGGTCAAACGGGTGCATTATTGACCTAACATTTGTCATGTCTGGTGAGACGTGACGGGGATACAACAAACATATAGGACGCAAATAGTCAGCTTCGGTTCGAAACGCTAAGTAACATGATCATAGGCTAGCTACCTAATGATATGCTTTATATACTAAACCATTGAAACGCTTTCGGACACATTTCTGGTTTTAAACCTGTGAACTCACAACTTTATGTTGACACATTTTAGCATGTTTTCTTAGGTCACAGGAACGCATAGGCTCATGATGCACGCTTCAGGAATGCACTCAGGACATGCATTCATCTATTTATTTTCCTGCATTGAACATTTTGTTTAGACTTGGTACTTATAACTTCATGTAATGGAATTACATATCATGTATACGCTTCCGCACTGTTGTTAATTTCGTTTATGTTCCGTTGAATGAAGTCAAACATTTAATTTTTTTAAATTCATATAGTGTCGTTCGATATGAGTGTGTCTGAGATCCTGGTATGTCACACGCCTAACGTTAAAACCCCGTTGTGGAAATTGAGGGTATGATAGATTGGTATCAGAGCCACATGTTATAGAGAACAGGATTGTATTGCATCTAGACTATAGCCTTAGAAACAACACTAGTATCGCACAGACACTCTTACATGATCGCAACTGTTGTACGAACAACCTCCCGGCATACTAACATTACCACATTGGAACACAGTGAATGAACATAACATATCCGTTGACACATGTATTATTATGGATGACAGAGGGGCGGAGAATCCCGCTCGCTCACTCCCAACATTTACACTTGATTCTTCACTCTCGAAGTTGAAGCAACGACGAATTGAACCTAACATTACCACTTTGGAACACAGAAACCTTTCTAACCCGCACGACTAGCCTAACGATGACAACAAAAAGAACAACACCTTACTCTTCCAACTCTTTCACACTTGTTACCATTCCCGACATATCCTATCTTCCACACTAGTCTGAGCGGTAAACGAGGGACAACTAAGATATTCAAAGTCTATCAGAGAATTGGACTTAAACATTTACACGCCTAGAACTTCAAAGGGAAAAGGGCCAAATTGTCTTGATTCCCGTTGTTTTCTTAACTGAATCCTTAGTACAACCTAAATTACTCGACCCTTGATATAATGAATATATCTTTGATACCTCTATCATTGGTAACACTCGGTAATGGACAAGGTATGTATCTCGAATAGGAGGAACCATGGGTGACCATGCAAAGCAAATTAGAATCACGGGTGCACACGTAATTGTAATTTGTTGTGCATGAGAATTCTGGCAACTCTATTGAGTGATAACGGTCATGATCAGTACAAGTTTTCACTTCTATACTTAGAGACATGATGTCTCAGTTCTCATAAAACCTCACCATTGATATGCAAACAAATCCTTCATTCCTACTAGTATGATACAATTTATTTTATCAATAATTGTTATCCGATTAGTGACTAATATGTATTGTGAATTGAAGAAATCATGTCTGGAAGAAGAGCTGGATGCTCGGGTGGACGAGGAAACTTCACCCTGACTCAAGCTGAGTTGAATGCTATCATCAATGAGCGCGTTGCTGATGCGCTTGAAGCCTATGAACAGGCCTGCAATCAGGACCAGAATGACCAGAATCGGAATCAAGGAGGTCCAACAGTCTGTTCCTTCAAGATGTTTATAGATTGCAAGCCTCACTCTTTCAGTGGTTCTGAGGGTGCTGTCACACTGCTTCGCTGGCTGGAGAAGCTCGAGTCAGTGTTCGCCATGTGCAACTGTCCTACTGGAAGTCGTGTCAAGTACGCTCCGGCACACTGGAAGGACCAGCTCTGACGTGGTGGAACTCGCAAGTCCAAACTTAGGGCTTGATGCCGCTAATGGTTTGCCATGGGATGATTTCAAGATTCTAATGAAAGAAGAGTATTGCCCGAGAAGCGAAGTCCAGAAACTAGAGGCAGAGTTTTGGAATTTAAAGATGATTGGTTCTGACATTGAGGAATACACGACTCGTTCACACGAGTTGGCTGCTTTATGTCCTCAGATGGTGACCCCGGCCTACAAATGGATTGAGAAGTACATTGATGGTCTAGCTCCTCAAATCCAAGCTAGCATTAAGGCTGCTGATCCTGTCACTATTCAGCAGGCTATCCGACTGGCTCACAAACTCACTGATCAGGCAGTGGCACGGGGTACTTTGCCTAAACGTGGCGCTGCATCTGGCTCATCTGATCACAAAAGGAAATGGGATGGTAACAACAGTAAGTATTCAAGCTCCAATAACACCTAGCACAACAGACCAGAAAGTTTGACTCATCAAGAAGCTTCACCAACAACAATCAGAAGAACAACAACAACAATGGTCAGGGATCGACCAACTATGCGGGCAAGTATCCGAAGTGTAACCGGTGCAACTTTCACCATCATGGCCAGTGTGATCGACTCCGTTGTCAAAGGTGCGGAAAGATGGGTTATGCAGCTAAAGACTGTAGGGGTGAACTGATGACTCAGCAACAACCCCAACAACAACGCCAGGGCGGAGTGACTAGAGGCTGTTATGAGTGTGGTAAGGAGGGCCACTATAGGAAGGATTGCCCACAGCTGAAGAGTGGAAACAAGGGCAACAATGGAGGCAATGCTAATGGTCGTGCTTTTGTGATTGGTTCTGGTGAGGCAAGGGAAGATTAGAATGTAGTTATGGTACGTTTCCCCTGAATAGTTGTTTTGCTTATATACTGTTTGATACCGGCGCTGACAAGAGTTTTGTTTCCAACAAGTTCATTAAGTTCTTAGATGTAACCTTAGCTATTGTGGAGCCTAGTTACACTGTAGAATTAGCTGATGGGAGACTAGATGAGGCAACTCACGTCATTAAGGGATGCAAGCTAGGATTATGTGGTCATGAGTTAGAAATAGATCTGATGCTTGTCACACTTGGTAGTTTCGATGTAGTTGTTGGAATGGACTGGTTGTCCAAGAATCAAGCTGAGATCATCTGTGGTGAGGAAGTCATTCGTGTACCACTTCTAGTGGTGAAATTTTGTCAGTTCAAGGCGAAAGGAGTGGTACGGTCTCGGGAATCATCTCCTACATGAAAGCCCAGAAGTGTTTGTGTAAGGGTCATACCTCCTTCCTTGCTATGGTCACCGAAAAAGAAACTGAGGAAAAGAAGATTGAAGATATCCTTGTTGTACGTGATTATCCTGAGGTTTTCCCTGAAGACCTGCCCGGTCTCCCACTGTATCGCCAAGTTGAGTTCCAGATTGATTTGGTACCTGGAGCCGCACCTATCGCGAGAGCACCGTACAGATTAGCTCCAAAAGAACTATAAGAGCTGTCTACGCAATTGCAGGAACTATTGGATAAAGGGTTTATCAGGCCTAGCTCATCACTGTGGGGGAGCTCCAGTCCTGTTTGTCAAGAAGAAGGACGGAACCTTTCGTATGTGTGTCGATTACAGAGAATGAACAAAGCAATGGTTAAGAATCGTTATCCTCTCCCGCGCATCGATGATCTGTTCGATCAACTACAAGGGTCGAGTTTCTATTCCAAGATAGATCTAAGATCGGGTTATCATCAACTAAGGATTCGAGAAGAAGACATTTCAAAGACTGCTTTCAGAACGAGGTACGACCACTACGAGTTTTTGGTTATGCCATTCGGGTTGACCAATGCGCTAGCGGTTTTCATGGACCTCATGAACCGAGTGTGCAAACCCTATCTGGACAAGTTTGTCATTGTCTTCATCGATGACATCCTTATTTACTCAAAGAATAAGAAAGAACACGTGGACCACCTTAGACTGATTCTGGAGCTGTTGAAACGAGAACAATTGTATGCTAAATTTTCAAAGTGTGACTTCTGGATACGAGAGGTCCATTTCTTGGTCATGTGGTCAATGAGAATAGGATACACATTGACCCGGCGAAGATAGAAGCCATCAAGAACTGGGCTACGCCTAAGACTCCGACTGAGGTACGACAGTTTCTCGGTTGTCTGGCTATTATCGACGGTTCATCGAAGGGTTCTCAAAGATTGCTCAAACCGCATTAACTCATAAAGGCACTACGTATGATTGGGGTGATAAACAAGAATCCGCATTTCTGGTTCTGAAGCAGAAACTCTGTACGGCACCGATTCTATCCCTGCCTGAGGGAACAGATGATTTTGTAGTTTACAGTGATGCTTCTATTCAAGGCCTCGGTTGCGTGCTAATGCAACGCAAGAAGGTGATTGCTTACGCATCCCGACAATTGAAAGTACACGAGAAAAACTACACGACACATGACCTAGAGTTAGGAGCAGTCGTGTTTGCACTCAAGATATGGAGACACTACTTGTACGGTACCAAGTGCACCATTTACACCGATCACAAGAGTCTCCAGCACATCTTTGAACAGAAGGAGCTGAACATGAGACAACGTTGTTAGGTCGAGTTGTTGAATGACTTTGATTGTGCAATCAAGTATCATCCGAGCAAGGCTAATGTAGTAGCAGATGCCTTAAGTCGAAAGGAGACACCTAAGCCAAGACGAGTTCGAGCATTACAACTCACCATTCCCACCGGATTACCCGAACAAATACGTAATGCTTAACTTGAGGCATTTAAAGACGAGAATCTGAAAGCCGAATCGCTACGAGGCGTGGAGAAGCAACTGGAAACCAAATCTGATGGAATCCGCTACTTCATGGACCGAATATGGGTTCCTTTGTATGGAGATCTACGAGAACTAGTAATGGACGAAGCTCACAAGTCACGGTATTCTATTCATCGGGTTCAGACAAGATGTATCATAATCTAAAAGTCCTTCACTGGTGGCCGAACATGAAAGCTGACATTGCCACATACGTAAGCAGATGCTTAACCTGTTCTAAGGTTAAGGTGGAGTATCAACGACCATCTGGTTTACTCCAACAGCCAGAAATACCAGTATGGAAGTGGGAGCAGATATCTATGGACTTTATCACGAAACTGCCTCGGACTCCCAGCGGATGCGATACCATTTGGGTAATTGTAGATCGTTTGATGAAATCCGCACACTTCTTACCAATCAGAGAGACCGATAGAATGGAGAAGTTAACACGTATTTACCTTAGGGAAATAGTCTCTCGGCACGGTGTGCCTTCATCCACTGATCTGAGCGTACGATCCAGAGTTTAGAAGACATGTTACGCGCTTGCGTGATTGATTTCGGCAATAGTTGGGAAACTCACTTACCGTTAGTGGAGTTTTCATACAACAATAGCTATCACACGTCGATCAGAGCTGCTCCATTTGAGGCACTGTATGGGCGTATGGCAGCAGCCCCGAACTTATGCACGAGATGATCGAGAAGATCGTTCAGATCCGTAACTGTATGGCAGTAGCACGTGACCGATAGAAGAGTTACTCTGACAAGCGTCGCCGACCATTGGAATTTCAAATAGGTGACAAGGTGCTTTTGAAAGTGTCACCTGGAAGGGCGTGATTCGTTTCGGAAAACATGGGAAACTAAGCCCTAGATACGTGGGACCGTTTGAGATTGTCAAACGGGTCGGCCCCTTGGCCTATCAGCTGAACCTACCCGAAGAACTCCGTGGGGTACATGACATGTTCCATGTTTCCAACTTGAGGAAATGCCTGGTAGACGCGACTCTCGTCATTCCGATAGACGAGATACATGTTGACGAACAACTACGTTTCATCAAGGAACCAGTGGAAGTCATGGACCGAGAGGTCAAGACGCTCAAACATAGTCGTATCCCTATCGTCAAAGTCCGTTGGAACTCAAAGCGTGGACTAGAGTTTACCTGGGAACGCGAGGATCAGATGAAGAAGAAGTGCCCGCAACTGTTCCAGAATCGGGCATCTACCTCTTAAGATACGCAGGAACTCTATTCGACATACGTTACAAACCGTTGAGCCTTGTATCCCCCGTTGAGCCTCGTAACATGATGTTCTAAATTTCGGGACGAAAATTCCTACAACAAGGGGATAATGTTGTAGGATTCTATGTGCCCAAGACACTTAGAATATTGATGTGGTTAGTACGTTATGATCCAAGTCGGGTTATACCCAATAACAAGCTTAGCAACACCAATTAATATTTAATTAATGATATGATCATGCAATTAAATATTTACACCAAATTTAGAAAATGGGTTTTTCTAAATAAGTTGCATATGAGATGGAACAATTTATTAGGATAATTGTTCAATAATATTAGTTGTAATGTTATTTAAGTAAGTTAGATAACATTACAAATTAATAATGGGAGTGTGTGAATTATACAATTAAAAGGTTAGTTGTATATATCTAATAAGAGGACTAGTAGACTATATATGTGTGTGTTAGTATCAATTTATATAAAATTGATAATCAAAGAGAGACCACCTCCATGTGGCCGTCCCCCTTTATCCACACATGCATGTGATAGTGCTCTTGAGAAGAACACTTATGCATGCCATTCCACTAACCAATATTCTCTTGATACACTAACCCACATGCAAGTTCAACTTACAAATGAATTCAGCTCTCATTCTCAAGAGAAAAAACATGCAAACTAGCAACATTTTCAGCTCTCTCTCTCTATCTACCTCACGGTTTTAAGCTGCTGAAAAATGGGTTTTCAGGCAGCAGCATTGAAGAGCCATGAAAGCTGTTTTTGAAGTTGATTTCATGTTGATCTTGGTGTGAGGTTCTTGCACTCCATGATTATGAATCATACATGCAAACAACAACAAAGAACACAACAAAATCTCTCTTCCTCTCTCTCTCTAAGTTACGGAACTTCCAGCAGCAAAAGAGGGTTTTCTTGAAGTGTTCTTGTGTTGTTTTGGTGATATTCTTCCTAACAAGAAGGTGTTTGCAATGAGGCTTGGGGTATAGACACTTGAGGACCTCTACACTTGAGTTCTTGGCCATTTCAAACATCCAAAAGCTTTCATCTTGGTCGACTTTTCTGCTGGAGAAAGGTAGCAAATCACAGCTTTATATAGCTGTGATTTTATGTACATTTGTGTATGTTCATAGCTTGTCCATTCACATATTTAAGATCCTATTGTTTTGGGTTTTGTTTTCCATCTTAAAACTACATTTAGAACACAAAATTTTCAGATTATAAACTTGTTATAATCCTTAACATCCGCTGCGTTTTCTGAAAGTTTAAAAGGTTAAACTATGTTTTAGTGTTCTAACAAACCCAACAATGGCATCAAGAGCCGGTTATGTGGATGACTTGCTTGTTTTATCTTTTGAAATTGGTTTTAAAAGATGTTATTAGACATGTTATAGGCTGTTTTTGGGCTGGAATATTATGTCTTGTTGAAACCCCAACTTTCAAGGTTACATTACACATGCTTGTGATTAAACCTTGAAAGATATGTATGTTGATATGTTGATTGTTTGGACAATATTTAAAACCAAAATTTCAGTTTATGTTGGCTGAAATTTGAAGGTTTTAAGTGGGGTTTCATTATATATTTTGATGATTTGATCATTGAATGTTTTAGTGCATAACCTAGCCATTGACCTTGTGATTGTTTGGATATTTATGATGGTTGTATTCATTCATTCAATTGGGTTGTATTATTTGTTATTTGTGCTTTGTTTCAAATGTAATTTATTTATTATTGGGTTGTAATAAATAGATTAGGTGTATTTTCATTTTACTAGATATCTTGTATTAGGACTTTATATCTTGTAATATGAAGACATACACATTGGAAGCACAAAGGAAGGTCACAAGAGAAACATGGAGCATTTTGGATGCGGTTTCAAGTGGGAGGCTTTTGGAAGCTTTCCATGTGATTGTTTGTGACCCTTAGGAAAGACCTTTGGACCACACTTGTGATGGCAAACAAGTGTGGACCACTTTAGATGCTATGGTTATGCACATATGCACATATGCACATTGTGGTTGTTTGATTATGCTTGTTTGGTTGTTTGTTGTATGATTGTTATTTGATATTTGGATATGCATAACAAACTAATTAACAAACTTAACAAACTGAATTTTATGGTTCTTAATCATTAAGTGATTAATAAAAGGTTATTAAAAGGGTTAATGATTTAATAAAAGAGGTTTTATTAAAAATGAACCATAGGATACCTTGTATTTGAAAGCATGCAAATACAAGGTAACTAGAGTTTTCAAACTAGAATCAATGAAAACTAAAAATCCCTTTTCAAACAAGTTTAACACCGTCCTTTTGCACAACACTTAAGTCATTTGGAAACTCTTAATGGGATAAAGGTCACCTAACCATTTTGAGGGAACTTATGACTTAAGGTGGGAATACCACATTGGTGGGATAAAGGTCACCTAACCACTTGTGTTGGTAAACTCACATGTGTGTGCAAGTAGGGTAACTTGATTTGCAAACCATGTTGAATGGATCACCTAAAATATGGTTTCCAAATGGTGTTGATGGGATTAACATGCCGACTTTGCATATGATGTTTAAAGTCGATCCCATACCGCTAGAAGTTGCAAAAGGTTGCAATTGTCATATATTGACTACCTTGTTAATTTGAATAGTGGGATAAAGGTCACCTAACCATTATTTGAATGTAACGTTGGATTCTAGATTTTAATTATTAATTGTCTATGAGACATAAAGGGTATTAATAATTAAAATGAAAATTTTCAAAAATACTAAAAAGAACTTTGTAAAATTTGTAGAATGGCCGCAAACAATAATGCTACCACCCCGACCGTCCATACCCTATCACTGAGAACTATTTTAGAGAGGGATCGTCTGGACCATAATAAACTTATGGACTGGTCTCGAAACTTGAGAATTGTTCTCAAGCAAGAGCAAAGACAAATGTCCTTGACGATCCTATTCCTAACCAACCCGACCCCGACGATGTTGAGGCCGCCTCGAGAGGCTTAGCTGTCCTGTCTCAAAGAAGTTGGCCAGGGATTTGATCCTTAATGGCCTAACTAAAAGTTTGAGACATTCATAATGAATTGCAATATGAATGGATAGGACACGAGCATTGGTGAGTTTCACGCAATGCTCACAACAGCTAAGGCAGGGATGGGTAGAAAGGTTCTACCTATTCTCTAGATCAATAAGGAAAGGCCAATCCCGATCCCAAGGCAAATGTTGCCAAAGGAGAAGGGCACATCAAAGGCAAAAGGGAAGGGAAGAACAAGGCGGAACCTCCAAAACCTAAGCTTATGAAGCTTAAGTTAACCGAAAACGATCCATGCTTTGAGTATGGTGAGATAGGTCATTTGAAAGGGATTCATCCAACCTATCTCAATGAGTTGAGAAATAAAAGGGATGCTGGGCAAACCTTAAGCATAACTTTCATAATCCATATTGACTTAAGTGTTATTTCCTCAAAGCACATGGGTAATTGGATACCACATGTGGAACAAACTATTGCAATTTGTTGCAAGGGTTCAAAAGGAATAAACACTTTAAGAAAGGAGACTATGTTTTAAAACTTTCAAAAGGTTTGGAAGTTGTTCAAAACATGTTATATGCTCCTAGTTTGACTAGGAACATGATTTAAGTTTCCCTTTTAAAATGATATGGTTATGATTTAAAGTTAGTAAATGATGGTATTTATATTTATATGGATGATGTATATTATTTCAAGGCTATGCCTTCTAATGATGTTGATGAATTGGTTCATGATGATTCGTCCTATAATAACACATTATACCTATCATACACCAAGAGACTTAAAATGGTTTAAGTGACTCTTATTCTTGTCATTGTCATCTTGGTTACATAAACAAGAATCTGATTTAAACACTTTAAAAGAATGATCTTTTGAAAACAAATGAAAATTGTTCATTTGATAAGTGTGAATCTTGTTTACAAGGTAAGATGACCAACACGCCCTTTAGTGGTACTAATAAGAGGGCAAAAGACTTATTAGGAGTCATACATTTGGATGTATGTAGTCCTTTTAAGACAATGACAAGGTATGGTGAAACTTACTTCATTACCTTAACCGACGATTATAGTCGCTATGGTTATGTGTACTTGATGGCACATAAACATGAAGAATTTGAAATGTTCAAGAACTTCAAAATGAAGTAGAAAATCAACTCGATAGAACTACCAAAGTTCTCCGTTTAGATAGAGAAGGTGAATACCTAAGTGAGACTTTTGGGGATCATCTAGGAAGTTGTAAGATTGTCTCACAACTTACTCCTCACAGAACACCATAACATAATGATGTGTCTGAAAGGAGATCGAACCCTATTGGATATGGTTCGACCTATGATGCCTATAAACTCACTACCTCTATAATTTTGGGGTTTCGCACTACTCTCCAAGGCTCATATTTTGAATATGGTCCAAACCAAGAAAGTGGATTTGACGCCTTTTGAAATATGAAATGGAATAGTTCCATCGCTATCATCTTTAAAATTATGGGTTATGAAGCTTATGTTAAGCTTAACACCCAAACCAACTGAGAGTCGATTCACTAAGTGTATATTTGTTGGATATCCAAAAGGACTGTATAGGATACTATTTGTTTGATCCAACAGAGCAAATGGTATTCATAATGGTATTCATTGCTCAAAAGGCAGAGTTCTTGGAAGCCAAGTTCCTTATGGAAGGAATGACGCATAGAACAGTGGAATTTGATGAGGATCAAGATCCACAAGCCGATACACGCTTGGTTGACACTAGCAATCAACAGAAGGTTGTTGATAATGATCAAGGGGTTGATCAAATACACACAAAACGTTCGCTGATCTGGTAAAGTTAGCATTCCACATGAAAGATATGGATTTTTCATAGATGGATGCTACGTTGTTGACTCCGAAGAGCCAACTACATACCATGATGCAATGTCCAATTCGGATTGTGACAAATGGCTGGAAGCCATGAATGTAGAGATGCAATCCATGTATGACAACCAAGTTTAGGAATTGGTTGACCCTCCACTTAACTCCAAACCGGTTGGATGCAAGTGGGTTTTCAAGAAGAAAACAAATATGCATGGAAACTTGGATACTGACAAGGCTCATGTGTATAAAAAGGCTAGTGGGAGTGTAATCACAATCTTAGTATTGTATGTTGATGACATATTACATTTTGGGAATGACATTCCAACCATGGAAGGTGTTAAAACCTGGCTTGGAAGTTGTTTTTCCATAAAAGATCTCGGTGAAACCGTCTATATTTTGGAAATAAAGATCTATAGGGATAGATCGAGGCGGTTGATAGGGTTAAAACAAAGTGCATACATTGATAAAATCTTGAAAAGGTTCAAGATGGAAAACTCTAAGAAAGGTATGGTACCTATTCAAAGAGTGACAATATTGAGTGCATCTCAATGTCCAAGCTCAAAGGATGAGCAACATCGCATGAAGGACATCCCATATGCGTCTGCTATAGGAGCCATCATATATGCGATGATATGCACTAGACTGGACATGTCATGCGCGTTAAGCATGACAAGTAGATATCAGCAGAATCCATGTAACACCCATTGGATGGCTGTTGAATGTATAATGGAATACCTTGGGAGGACTAAGGATATGTTTCTAATATACGGATCTGATGAAGAGGAACTAGTTGTAAAGGGTTACACGAATGCTAGTTTCCAAACTGATCGAGATGATTCTCGATCACAATCGGGTACGTTTCCATTATGAATAGGGTAGCATTGTCCACTACAGAATTCGAATACATAGCCGCCTCATTAGCAACTTGGGAAGCTGCATGGATAAAAAGGTTTATCACCAATCTAAGGATGGTCTCTACCATTCAAGACTCCTTAGAAATCTTTGTGATGACGAGGGTGCGATTGTTCAAATCAAGGAACCCCGTGCACATCAAAAGATTAGGCACAATGAGCGGAGATTCAACTACATAAGGGATGAAGTTGAAAAGGGAAAGATATGTATTCGCAAAGTTCACTTTGATCAAAACATTGCGGATCCACTCACGAAGCTCCTTGAAAAGGCAAAGCATGAAAGTCATACCTATAGGACTTCGATATTCTAGTGATTGGACTTGATCAAATTTTGTATTTGAATATGTGGAACTCTTTATTATTTGAGTAAAATTATTTGGTTATAATGTCTCAATTAATGTTCCAATTTAGCATGTTTTAATCCATGAGTAAATTATTTACTCTAAATGTCTGTAGTCGTTCATACTTGTGGGAACAAGTATGAGGGTAAGACTATTATGAACTTGGATTGGTTGATATTCATAAGGATGAATATAGAGCAATGGGTTGCTACCAAGGTTCATAGATATTTGTGGGATACAAATATTGGACTAACCCGCATCTCAAATTTTACTACATGGAATCTTATCGATTGATCATAAGTAAATTTGAGTAAAGGCGAATATCATTTGGTATCCTCCGACCTGAGATACATATTGGGTTTTGATATTCACCAAGTGTTATACCTTGAGCTAGTTCTTCACTGATATGAAATAATTGTCAGTACATAAGGCTATGTTTAGGTATGACATAAGGTGATTGTGAGAAACGTATGTAGTCAAGATGGGATTTGTTCCTCTTATTCGTTCAGAGTAAGATTTCTAAGGCCTGATTAAGTTAAATCAACAAGGAATGATCATTCTGTGTCCTTGGATTTAACATGACATCTGTAACAAAAGGATTGATGATTGATTCACCTAAATCATTTCAAGTAGGGTACTTGAATGGGATGATGTTATTGAATGGCCATAAGTCATGCGTATTAAGGGTAGTAAACCGTTGTTAGGCGTCATTTACTGCTTGCATCAATTTTCTATGAATCTTGGGCAAGTGGGAGATTGTAGGATTCTATGTGCCCAAGACACTTAGAATATTGATGTGGTTAGTACGTTATGATCCAAGTCGGGTTATACCCAATAACAAGCTTAGCAAACACCAATTAATATTTAATTAATGATATGATCATGCAATTAAATATTTACACCAAATTTAGAAAATGGGTTTTTCTAAATAAGTTGCATATGAGATGGAACAATTTATTAGGATAATTTGTTCAATAATATTAGTTGTAATGTTATTTAAGTAAGTTAGATAACATTACAAATTAATAATGGGAGTGTGTGAATTACACAATTAAAAGGTTAGTTGTATATATCTAATAAGAGGACTAGTAGACTATATATGTGTGTATTAGTATCAATTTTATATAAAATTGATAATCAAAGAGAGAGACCACCTCCATGTGGCCATCCCCCTTTATCCACACATGCATGTGATAGTGCTCTTGAGAAGAACACTTATGCATGCCATTCCACTAACCAATATTCTCTTGATACACTAACCCACATGCAAGTTCAACTTACAAATGAATTCAGCTCTCATTCTCAAGAGAAAAAACATGCAAACTAGTAACATTTTCAGCTCTCTCTCTCTATCTACCTCACGGTTTTAAGCTGCTGAAAAATGGGTTTTCAGGCAGCAGCATTGAAGAGCCATGAAAGCTGTTTTTGAAGTTGATTTCATGTTGATCTTGGTGTGAGGTTCTTGCACTCCATGATTATGAATCATACATGCAAACAACAACAAAGAACACAACAAAATCTCTCTTCCTCTCTCTCTCTAAGTTACGGAACTTCCAGCAGCAAAAGAGGGTTTTCTTGAAGTGTTCTTGTGTTGTTTTGGTGATATTCTTCCTAACAAGAAGGTGTTTGCAATGAGGCTTGGGGTATAGACACTTGAGGACCTCTACACTTGAGTTCTTGGCCATTTCAAACATCCAAAAGCTTTCATCTTGGTCGACTTTTCTGCTGGAGAAAGGTAGCAAATCACAGCTTTATATAGCTGTGATTTTATGTACATTTGTGTATGTTCATATCTTGTCCATTCACATATTTAAGATCCTATTGTTTTGGGTTTTGTTTTCCATCTTAAAACTACATTTAGAACACAAAATTTTCAGATTATAAACTTGTTATAATCCTTAACATCCGCTGCGTTTTCTGAAAGTTTAAAAGGTTAAACTATGTTTTAGTGTTCTAACAAACCCAACAAATGTGACACATCGTAATTTCAGGTTAACACCATTCAGACTGTTGTCGTTATCATTGTTACATTCTCGTTATTACCCGAAACGTATACAAGCATCGCCACCGACATCGTTAAATAAATTATGATATATAATACTAAAATTGGTGTTTGTAGAGGATTCAAATAAACGGGATTACTTAAGGAATCCTCTTAATTAACATAGCTCGCCCATTTACGTCGTTATCAACCGAAACAAATTCGGGAACTCGGGGACTAAGTGCGAGGACCAAACGTGACAAATTGCCAAACTAGGGCTGGGTATATAACCCCTTACCAGCCCTAATTTTCATTTCACTCCCATTTCTTCTATCTTCTTCACTATCTTCTCCTCCACCTTTTCTACCACCTCCTAGAACCACAACCACCTCGTTTGAGCTCATTTTCACCAGCTAAACTATGCTACAGCTGAGATAGCACGTTTCCAACAGGTAGGCGACCTTGGTCGTCCATTTTATTGCATTTCACTTCTGCGGATTTAAGGTTTCGAGTGCTCGGGTTCAACCCGAATGCATGTGGTCGTGGGGGTGCGTGTGATGTCAATCAGCATGTGCATTTTACTTAGACACGTTAGAAAAGAGTCTCTGGAAGTCCCTGATGTGTAAAAACCATGCATGGAACAGCCGAAGGCTGTTCAGCCCCACCAGCAGTCGCGATCTACTGCAGTTCGTGACTGTGCCAGTCGTGCGACTGAGCCATACGACTGGGCTTGTCGTGCGACTGAGTGGTGCGACTGGGGTGAGTCATGCGACTGAGTCCAGGCGTATATGCATGTCGTGCGATTAAATGCATGCGATTGAGAGTGTGTGCGATTGAGTCAACCGGATGAATGTGTGCGACTGAGTATCGTATGACTGAAGGTCCAATCGTACGAATGAAGGTTCAGTCGTGCGAATGGCCGTTGAGTCATGCGAATGGGTGATGTGTGGTACGACTGAGTGCTGAGTCGCACGAATGAGGGTTCAAACGTACGATTGAAGGCCCATTCGTGCGAATGAAGTGTCCAGTCATGCGTCTAGCCTTGTTATGCGATTGGAGTCAGTGTGAGTGAGTTCTTCTTATGTGCGGTGTGCCTATCGTGTGATGATAAGGTAACATCAATAAAGTGTCATTTCTTGACCACAAATATTAAAGTCAAAGCTATCAACAAGCACATACCTTTTCAATCTAAAATAACCTAACCGTTTACAATTAACGACAACCCATTTGGGATATACATAAGGTCTTATATGTGTATGCCTGCTTGTGTGTGTGTCACCCATGACCGAACCAATGCGACCCGACCCGACTAAACATTGCTATTAACACAAGTCATATCGTTAACGCTTAACATAACTGTCAATAGGTGTTTGACAGTCCATTGTAAACAACACTTGGGAGGCTTTCATCCTACATACTTACTGCATAACCTGTGAGTCTTCACGGCCCCTATTTTACTTTCTTTCCTTTTGGGGGAGAAAACATGTAAACAGATTTACATAAGTGGTTGTAGTATTATTGATATCACTTGTTACGTTAGTGCAAACACACATAACAGTCCTGACACTCTCGAACCGTTAGTAATGTGTAGCGATGTAATTCTGAGTAGTACTACTGGGTCTGACAAACCGGGCCCGGGCTAGTCGCGCTAGCTTGATTGGAGGTCAAACGGGTGCATTATTGACCTAACGTTTGTCACTATCTGGTGAGACGTGACGGGGATACAACAAACATATAGGACGCAAACAGTTAGCTTTGGTTCGAAACGCTAAGTAACATGATCATAGGCTAGCTACCTAACGATATGCTTTATATACTAAACCATTGAAATGCTTTCGGACACATTTCTTGTTGATTAAACCTGTGAACTCACCAACTTTATGTTGACACATTTTAGCATGTTTTCTCAGGTCACAGGAACGCATAGGCTCATAATGCACGCTTCAGGAACGCACTCAGGACATGCATTCATCTGTTTAATTTCTTGCATTGAACATTTTGTTTAGACTTGGCACTTGTAACTTTCATGTAATGGAATTACATATCATTTATACGCTTCCGCACTGTTGTTAATTTTGTTTATGTTCCGTTGAATGAAGTCAAACGTTTATTTTTTTTAAATTCATATAGTGTCGTTCGATATGACTGTTTCTGAGATCCTGGTATGTCACACGCCTAACGGTAAAACCCCGTTTGTGGAAATTGAGGGTGTGACAATTTGCCCCTAGACTGATGCTACCACAAACTAGAGTCCTTAGAAGCTGGATCTTCATCTGTTGACAGTCTACTCAAAATTAAGACCATTGCCTTCATCCTCATTTGGTCAAGAATGTTTTGCTAGAAGGAAATGTCCCGACCCCCTTGATCTCTAGTATCATACCATCCGTCTGGGTTAGTAGCAAATGCCCAAGACAGGATGGGTCTCAGCTGCAAGAGGCTTTACTATAAGTGGACTTTGCTGAGCAGCCTCTTCTTGAGCATGCTCAGGATGTTCTGACCCATACTTAGGTGCAGAGGTCGATGCCTTGGACATCTAATTCTTCTTCTTGTCCTTTCTAATGGCCATCCTTTTCCTCTTTCTATACTTTAACCAAGAAGGTTGGCCTGTAGAACAAGATTGTTCTTATTTGTCCTTGTCAGTTGGGTCCTTTTCCTTAATAGGTACAGAAGAAGAAGGATCTGGACCTTATTATGGATCAGAAGATGAAGCTAGCTGAGATGCAGCACTAGGTCCAGGTTGTGCTGTTTCTTAGGTTTCAACCTTTACCTCAGCTTTAGGTGCAACTTGACTTGGTGGAGAATGTAAGTCAACCAACTCACTCCTTTTGATCTTCTGCTTGATCACTCTAATGTGCTCATCCATCGTGGATAGAGACATTAGACGAAGTCTTCTTTCGGAGAATTGATACATCTTCAAGAAGCTCACTGTATTTTGTCTTTCAGCATACTTCTTTTGATTGGCTCTGATGGTGGCTCTTGACTTTGCAGACTCTTCTCTCATTTTCCTCTTAGCAGCTTTTTTTCTCTTTTAGCACTTATTGCTCAAGCTGCTTAAGGTATTCAAACTCAATGTATTCATAGGATAAGGGAAGAATGGATGTTGCATGATAGAGGCCTGTGGCACTCAGGTAATTTATCATATTTTGTCTGTCTTGTTCTCCACCTACCTGAGTTTGTTGCTCAGTAGCCACAGCCTCTACCTTGGGACTTTCTTCAACTGGGAGAGAGTAAAAGCTTTGTAGAATCTCTTTCTTCTCCTTTCTTCTTTGATTTTGACATGCTGATTGGTTTTATGAGGAATAAATGATGACTTCAACCTCTGATGGTGCTGTATCAGATAGTAGGTCACATGATGAGAAGGATTGGTTATTACTTTCTCCATCAGATTCTACTTCTACTCTTGAAGTAAAATCTGTTGGAGGAGCAGTGTGATTATAACCAATGCCAAACTTCCATTGGAAGCTGATTGCTTACACAGAAGCATTTCAAAACCCTTGCAGGATTGCACCCAGCGATCACACTCTACCTGGGTAGCTGCAAGTGTTTCCTTGAGGTCTTTGTACTTCTCTAGAAGTACCTCTTCCCTAGCCTTATCTTCTTTGATTTGGCATCTAAGTTTATAAATCTTATCATTTTTATCATTAAGCATAGACTCAAGTTTAGCTTTTCTTTTGGAAAGGGTTTGCTCTAGCTCAAGATTTTTATCAATTAAAGCAACATTTGCTTCTCTAATAGATGCAAATACAGCTATGCAAGATTCAGAACATAGCTTGGCTTTGGCCTCAGAAGATACCTGTGATGAATCATTGGAGGATGACCCATCATCAGACTCTAGGGCCATGAGAGCAAGGTTCCCAAAAGGATAATCACCACCATGTTGACCAGCACCAAAGAACTGTTGTTCATGACCAGATAGATCATCTGGTAAACTGCTCCAGTCAATAACTCCTGGGGTGAAGACGCTGTGTTGTTGAGGTTGGGTTTGATGATGAGATTGAGAAGGCTGAGGCTCAGGGAGAGCATGTGGTTGCTGAGCAGTGGGTGCTTGAACTGGACTTGATTGAGGCATGTAGTAGTAGGGGTATGGGTATGGCATATGACCCTGAGGCACAAAGTATGCAGGTGATGCCTGAGCTGGTGATGGATGACCAGAACTGGTGGTATGTTGCCCTTTGTGTTGTGAGCTATTGCTTGGAAAAGTCACAAAGGGTGCAGAGGAGTTAGATCCAGATGATCTACACTCTTTAGCATAGTGTCCAAGCCTTTGGCACTTGTGACACCTCAACTTGCTCTTGTCAAAACCAACTTTGGTTTTGCCAAAGAGACCAGGAAATTTCCTGCCAGTTCTTTTGTAGAACTTTTGAGATCTGATATTTATCATTGCCATTTGACTCAAAATATCCATCTCTTCCAGATCATCATCTTGAATGCCCTTCAAGTCCTCCATCAGAAAGCACAGGTTATCACTGCTACCTCCTAAACTACCATCAACACCAACAAAAGCATGTTAAGACTTGGTAGAGAAATCAATATGCTCATCATAGGCACACTCTGATGCAGCATATTCTGACTCCTGACCTATCAGGGCAGTATTGCCTGATACAAAGTCATCAGTGAGCTTTCTAGATAAGGACAACTTCCTTTTCTGTTCTATCTCTCTTTCAAATGTCAGCAATTTCCTATGAAGTTGGGTGAGAGATAGAGTGCTCAGATTTACACTAGAGCGTAGGACAATAGTGTAAGTGTCCAATCTCTCAGGCTGTGATCTGAGGAATCGGTTGTTCATCTGGCTGTTTGAATAATCTTGTTTAACCATTTTCAATTCAGAAATCAAGCAAGAGAATCGCTCAAACTGTTGAGTCGGAGTCTCACCCTTCCTATGAGAGAATGTCTCATATTGTTGGGCGAGAATTTCCCTAGTGTTTGCTAATACCTCATCGGTTCCTCCGAATTGTTCCTTCAGAGCAACCCAGAGATCATGAGAAGTTTCATGATGCATAAGCCCTGAATAGATTTCATTAGGCAGTGCCATGGCCAGAATTCCATGGGCTTTAGCATCAATCTCGAACATCTTAAGATCTTTATCCGAATATTGATCAGGTTTCTTCAGAACCCTCTCATTTGATTCAGGAACGCTCACCATACGCTTGTATGGTCCATGTACCACTGACTTCCAACAACCAACACTGTTGATAGACAAGTGATGGAGCATACGATGTTGCCATATGTTATACTCACTCCTCACAAGGATCAGAGGCTTTGTTGAGGAGCTAGTATTGTGAGGATCATTAGTTGGTGTCGCCATCTCAGAATTCAATCAAATTCAAGGTAAACAAAAAAATCTAGCTCAAAACCACAAGAAACTCAAGTTTAATGGCCAAAAGCAGCAGAAACTCAATCTCTATAACCGATTATTGCAAATTTGCTAATTCGATCAAACGTAGATAGCAAAAGAGTAGTTTCAATGATCAATTGTTAAATCGTTCAATGATTAACCAGCTCTGATACCATTTGAAAGGATCTCAGCCTCTAGTTGGATCAATTAGGTTGTATTCGCAGCGGATTTAGCATAAGAATTAAGCAAATTATACTAGGAACACAAGAGATATATCAATGTAACAGTAGGTTATAGAGAATGAGAGGAATTCTACAAAACCGTGTTTTCTATTAGATCACACGCTTCAGCGAAAATTACAATTAGGTCATCTTCCTTTTATAGGAAGAATGACGTCAGCTGATGTCACTTGATAGTGACATCAAACCGTTATTTTAACAAACTACTGAAACTAACTAAACTACTGAAGATGTCAAACAGCCGACATCTTCTTACAAAATGCTAAGTGTTACTAATTACAACAACTGAAAAGAAACTACTGAAAAACTACAACGACTGAAGAACATACTTTTCAGTCGTTTACAAACTACTGAAATAGAATATTACAATTACTGAAAAGAAAAAGCTGAAAGGTAAACCATCACAACAACTGAAGAACAACTGAAGAATACTTCTTCAGCTGTTGTGACAAACTCTGAAGCTTCAGCACTTGTCTTTAGACTTTAACTTTAGATGTTTCATCAGCTGATGACTTCAGTAGTTGTCATCAACTGATGTCTTTAGTCTTTGTCTTCAGTCTTTGTGCTTCAGCTGTTGATCTTCAGTACTTTGTACTTCAGCTGATGGTCTTCAGTACTTGAATCCTCCGCACTTGAATCTTCAGTACTTCAGTCTTCAGTACTTGTGCCTTCAGTACTTGTGCCTTCAGTACTTGAGTCTTCAGTACTTGAATCTTCAGTACTTCAGTCTTCAGTACTTGTGCCTTCAGTACTTGTGCCTTCAGTACTTGAGTCTTCAGTACTTGAGTCTTCAGTACTTTAGTCTTCAGTTGATGTTCTTCAGTACTTTGATCTTCAGCTATTGAGGTCTTCAGACTTTGTCAAACAACTGATGAAGCTTTCAGCAGTTGTTATGATGTCTTGTGTGACTTAGAGGTTTTTCTGATCTGGCTCATTGGTTCTTTTGGTCCAACAGCTGCTCTCAGATCATCTGGATCCAACAGCAAATGCGGGGCTATGATTTGCAATTTTCTAACACCCCTATGTATAATGTTGATAACTCTGCTGCCATAGCTGTAACTAAAAATCCTGTTCAACACCCTAAAAGAAAACACATCGGCATAAAGTATCATTTCATACGCGATTGCTATGAAAAACAATTAATTGATGTGATTAAAATAAACATGGATTTTCAACGCGCTAACCTCTACACCAAACAGTTTGATAAACCCAGATTTTTCTATCTGTTAGAGGTCAACAGCGTGCAAAAGAATAGTGACATCATTTCAGAAGACACAGACGCTTAGTACGACACTTGTTTAGCTTTTAATTTTATTTTATTTCTATTTGTTTTAATTTCCTTGTCTTATAAAAATCCAAAACACAAAAAGATTTTTTGTTTTAGAATTTTAGGGGGAGATTAGTTTATTTGCAGTATTTATTTACATAAAAAAAGGGAGGGCAGATAAGCTAAAAAGGCAAAAACAACAAAGATAAGAATGTGATTCAACACTATGGAAAGTGATAGTACACAGGTGCCGAATTACTTGGAACACCAAAAAGATTTTCAATTTTTGCAATTTTAGTTTAAATTAAATCACAGAAAATTGTTAGTCAGAGAACTCTAAGTCTAACAAATTGGGAAAATGATAGTACACTTGTTTGTAACTGTAATTACACGAAGAAAGTCGATCTAGGGAGGTGCTAGTTCATTATACGATGTGCCGGTAGATTCAACACAATAGACTAGTAGACATCATTGGTGAACTCTATTTAAACTAAGTTGTTCAACTGACTGTGGGTTCCCATCTTATCACTGGTTAACACAATCAGTTATTTCCAATAAGGAGTGACGACCAAATAAACACCACTAAAAGTGTGCGGACGACCACAAAAAGAGCAAAACACAAAAAATGAAAATAAACGCAATCAAGCCGATAACCTATGTTGTTGGTGCATTATGGGCAAAAGAAAATTTTAAAGGTGCTCTAACAAGAAGATAGGTTGTGTGCCTCTCTGCTATGCGATGGCACTGATATGAGAATAAGCATAACCTAGATATTCTAGAACTCATTGTTGTTTGCCGCCTCTCTGCTGTGCGATGGCACTGACCTGAGGCTTGACTTCTCTTTGAAAGATCTATGAATAGTCTCTTCTTGTCAAAATACCCGTAGACTGCTCAAAAGTCTCCTGAGGAATGTTGATTACCATATAAGCTTGGGATCCACAAATGTTGGTTGAAATAATATAACCTAATACGTCACCAATATATGTCAAAAATCTGTGTATGGATTTAAGTGGACAAGCATACTGACAATCGTTATGGCTACACTGCCTGATGTTCAAAATCAATGTGTGTTACATATCAGATCAAGCATGATTTCCAGTTAGAGCTTAGAAGTCTCAGATGAATGAGAAACTGTGATATGCAAATATGTTAGTTTCCATTTCAATACATATATAAAAGTTCCAAGTAATTGAGTTTATGCCTGTCTGATTCCATATGAATCTGTCTTAGAAATGATGTTAATGATAATAGGCTACTGTACCGTACCCTAACAATATCACAAAAACAAGTTTATTTTGTTAAATAGTTTAGTCTTTCAAGTTATTTGTAAAGTGTGTCTGTGTCGGACTTCGCTATGTTATTCATTGCTGTGAATGTCACAAAATGAATTTAACGTTAATCTTAAATAAATTGTTTCTGAAAAGGTAAAAGGATCATGTCTGAGATGATCAGGTGGATAAATGGATCATGTCTGAGATGATCAGGTGGATAAATGGATCATGTCTGAGATGATCAGGTGGATAAATAGATCATGTCTGAGATGATCAGGTGGATAAAAGGATCATGTCTGAGGTGATCAGGTGGATAAATGGATCATGTCTGAGATGATCAGGTGGATAATGGATCACGTCTGAGGTGATCAGGTGGATAAATGGATCACATCTGAGGTGATCAAAAGGTTTTTAATCTTAAATTGGTCATGACTGAGATGATCAAATGATCAAAATGTTTTATCTATTGTTATTAGGGGCTAAGTGTCAAAGGGTCAAAATGGCAAAATTTCACAAGTATTACCCATTCGCACGACTTGACAATGAATATGTACCAGTCATACGATTGGACCATACGAATGTACCCGTTCGCACGACTAGACCATGAGTATGGATCAGTCGTACGAATGGCCCATACAAATGAGCCCAATCGCACGATTGGAGGTGACCGACTGTGACAGTCGCACGCATGATCCTCAATCATACGAATGGAGATGACAGAATGGGCGAGTCGTATGACTTAAGCTCAGTCGCACGAATCAATCATGCGACTAGGTTCAGTCGCACGACAGAAGGTTGCCCTAGTATAATAGAGTCGGTCTCAGTTGCTTCATTCTCCCAAATCGCCCCTCAGACGCACGATACACCCTCATACTGCCAAAATTTGATTTGATCTTCTTAGACCTGCTTTTTGACACGTTCTGACATTTGTTTCTACTCTATAGGTATTGTGCGACATTAGTTGGCTGATTAATCGGTTACTACAATGTCAAAATAAGCAAAACAATGACCTAATTGAAAACCGGACCAAATATGACAAATAAACCACTAAAACTAAGTTTTTTGATCAAATGAAAGTTATTAGGGGTTTAGTCGGTCTTCTGCGAACATAATGAGCCAATCCTCAACGCTTAACATCAAGTATTGCTCAAAAATCAAATTTGAATAAACAAACTGTCGGACATGCGATTGGACAAACTGATGAACTTCAGTCGCACGACTGAGCGAGGCGAATTGCTCAGTCGCACGACTGAGACGGACGAATGGTTCAATCGCATGACTGAACCATGCATCTGAGCTCAATCGCACGACTTAGGTAAATGCACGTGAGAACATACGACTAAATGCAGTCGCATGACTCAATCGTACGTATGAACTCAATCGCACGACTAGATCTCAGTCGCACTGTTCAGTCGCATGACTAGATCTCAATCGCTCGACTCAGTCGCATGACTGAACAACATTTTCAAGTTCATGAAATAAGTCTGGTATTCTTTGACACATACTAATGTTTATTTACTTTGTGTCACAGATGGCCAGTCGGTGGCCGATGAGCACTAAGCACAACATATGTGCTCATCTCGATCTCTCTTCCCGTAACTCTACGGAGTTTGTTGGCATCATCACATTGTTACGATGCTCTAGGATTTTCCGAGCGATCTCTACGCCATGCACACCTTACATATCCATACAGCAGGCGTTTTGGGAAGGCGCTACTGTAGATAGGTCCACCGAGCCCCATACTATCAGGAGTTCTATATTCGAGGAGGCCATCCAGATTATAGAGGAGGATATTAGGACAGTGCCGGAGTTAGAGGATGATTCTGATTGCCCCACCCGATTACATCCCCTCACTATTCGAGGTTGTTTTATGAGGGCTAAGTATTCTGGGGACATTAACGTAAGTATGCTCAACAAGAGCAACTTGTGCCCCCAGTTCAAATACATACTTCTGAGATGCATCGCATCCGATGAGCTCTTAGACCAGATGCAGAACGCGTACGCTGCATTGGTGCTGAATCATCCATTCAGCTTCTCTAGGATGATTTTCACCTATCTGGTGGAGAACATCGAGGCGAAGGGGAAGGAAAGCTTCTGTATGTATCCACGGTTTATACAGATGATCATAGATCAGAACCCCTCACTGCCGAAGGAGAAAGAGGATGCTGTGGTCCTGGAGGTCATGGATGACACTACTCTGGGACGGATGAGGGTATACTGGGGGAAGCAGGTGAAGCCCCCGGTGAGGAAATTATTTAGGCATCTAGCCCTTGAAGACTATATGGTGCCAACAAAGAGTAAGTGGCGCCATGACGAGAGTGACTCAGATACAGAACCGATAGCGGTTCCTGATGATGACTCAGACGACGATGATAGTGGTGATGGTGGAGGTAAAGGTCGGTCGCATACTCAGACCAATACTGCTCATGTTACATCTCCACCATCTCCACATGGTGATTTAGAGACAGGTGGGTTCTATCAGGACTTCCAGCCTGATGAGGAGGAAGAGTCTGATGAGGAGCCACTGACCAGGACGGTGGACAGCCGGGTGGTTGCCACCGAGAGGGGGATCAGGACGATTGGTGGATGTCCGGGCGGGTCTGGGGAGACTACTAAAGATCCATCATGCACCCCAGACTAGCCCAGCAGGCAAGGGGAAGCCTCTGGGTCCAGAGGGACTCAGAGGAAGAGGATGTCTCAGCCACATGGGCTGAAGCCAAAGAGACGGAGGATCACGCTGATTACTACCTCCACTACCACTTCTACCACTAGACCACCTACTACCACTACACCACCTACCACCACTACACCACCTACCACAGCCACCCCCCACACCACTCCACCCATTCATACTCCACCACCCATATTCACCTTCGCCACTACTACCACCGCCAGCCACCAAGCTAGCCCTTCTACATTCCCCACCGGATCATCCCTCCCTCCTATTGGAGTGGAGGAACAGCTTGCAGCACTCAACAGTATGGTGCTGAAGCTGTTAGCATATGATGTGGAGAAGTCTGTTAAGCTACGTCAGCTGAAGGAGCTCAATGCTTCTTAAGCTCAGCAGATTTCTCATCAGGCTGAGCAGATCGCTCAACTCCAAGAGCACAAAGAGGAATCGGTAAAGAGATTGGAGGAGTTGGAAGCTGCTAATAAGAAGATCATGCCCAAGCTTAAAGGATCACAAGATGAGCCTCTAAAGATCAGGGAAGGAGATGAGGATGAGGATGAGGATGATGAAGAGGATGACAGTGATGATGAAGATGAGGAGGGTGACGGTGAAGCGGGAGGTAGGAGGGATGATGATGATGACGATGAAGGGGATGCAGCTGCATCAGCCTCTGCTCATGGTCAAGAGTAAAGGACTAAGAAGAAACAAGACCATGGAGCATCATCGTCAGCCCCGCCTACCTCACCATTAGGTGAAGACACTGAGAGGATTCAAGACAAAAGTAAAGATTAGATGTTTTACTTTTCTCAGCTTTTGTACTTGAAATCATCTTTTAATGTTATGAAATTAATGTATATCTTTATTATTCAGTGTTTGATTATCTTGATTACATACTTACTATTGCTGTGTTACATGTTTAACTCAAGCAGATCCAGCATTTCAGCAAGATGAGTACGATGTTGCTCCCTTATAGCAGATCAAGTCTCAACTGACTATGATACTTGATCTGCAAGGGATCGTCAGGAGGTCCGTGAGTTATACTCCTAAAGAAGGAGAAATAATTCACGACCTCACTGATTTGCAACTTGCTGAGATGTTCCGGTTGAATCCGGATGAGATTGTCAAGGACGCTCCAACCGTTGATGTGGCGAGTGTCGATGAGCTTAACGATGTTGATGAAATAGAGATCGAGGACGTCACTGCTCAGCATTATCCAGAGTATACTGACTGAGAGGGAAATGTGTTTCCCGATCTGGGTAGTACTCTCGGCAGTGATACTCTGGAGAAGCTGAATCAGAAGGAAAAGGAAGCAGAAGCATCTATAAGCCAAGCCCAGCCTCGGATGCCGATGTAGATATCAGAAAGGCTGAATGGGCGGCTTGTTTCTCAGAGTCAGAGCCCAGCGTGCAGCAGCTAAGCCAAGTACCTATACCAAGATCTACAAAGTGAAGAAGCATCAGAAGGTGTCAGGGAAGATTATATCATGGGCATATTTTGAGGATCTCAACCAGCTGGCACGACTGAGCTCAACCAGCTGGCACGACTGAAGCTGCAGTATGCTAACATGAAGAAAATGTCAGGCTGGTTTGAGGCTGCGCTGAAACATGAGTATCTTACCAGATGGGTGAACTTCAAACCTCAACAGGCTACGAGGTACATCAAAAGATCTGAGGTAAACCCTATGACTAGAAGACCAAAGATTGTCTTGAAATGGCACCCTCCGTGCACAATGTCGCGTATTCCATTAAGGGAGATGCCACAAGATTTTGTACCCCATTTCAAATGGTGGTATTATAACTGGCGCACTGGAGAGGCCGTCATAGTTTTTGATAGGGAAGGGAAGGTAGAGACGATAAGGGTATTTGACCCTATGTGGCTAACAAACTTGTCCGCTTCTGATATCTACATATTGTACAAGTGGCCATTATTTTTTGATACGCAGGATATAGTGCAAGTACTTCAGTTCCAACATGTCATACGCTTATGCTTTGCACTTAATATACATGCTGGGGTATCTAAAGAAGGACGAGCTAAGAGGTTTGAAGAGTTTAAAAAGGAAGTCAAAGATTAGGTAGAACTAGGTCCAAGGGGGAGTTTGTTGGTACACATGTCCCTAGTTCTAGTTCTAGTGAGCTCAAATGTAATTGACTTTCTTTTGGTAACACTTATGTAATGTTTGATATATGAAATGAAAAAACTCTTCTTTGGATGTTTGTTGGTTGTTGAATGTTATATCTATTAATATGATTGATTGTTACACGCTTATATTAACATGTTATATAGGTTTACATTTGTTAGACATAGTTCTGTATCATTAAAGGTTCAGAAATATGTTTAACTAAATGCGAATGGGTCAGTCGCATGGCTGAACCAGGTGATTGAATCAATCGCACGATTGAGTCATAAGACTGACTCAGTCGTACGAATGAATCAATCGTACGACTCAGTCGCACGACTGAGCCATACGCATGGCTCAGTCATACGAATGATAGCTGTAACCTATAAATACCACTTAATTCATTAAAAAAACACTTCGAGAATTATTAACCTTAGCCAACTTCACAGAACGTTTCTGATCGATTCTAATCAATTCTTAACGTATTCTCATCATTAGTTTTGATTATATTAACGTTCTCCCTGATTGGATCGCCAATCAAATAGGATTCTGTACTGTTTGATCTGGTTTCACATTGAATCGGTTAGTACTCCGTCCCTACCCGGTCCTAACACTTCATTACCTTTACCGATGACTATAGTTGTTATGGGTATGTGTACTTATTAAGACACAAACATGAATCTTTTGAAATGTTCAAAATCTTTAAAAATGTAGAAAATCAACACAACAAAACGGTCAAGATTCTTCGTACCGATAGAGGTGGTGAATATCTAAGTAGTGAATTTCAAGAGTATCTTAGAAGTTGTGGGATTGTCTCATAACTTACTCCACCTAGAACACCACAACATAATGGTGTGTCTGAGAGGAGGAATCGGACTCTATTAGATATGGTTCGATCTATGATGTCTAGAAGTACACTACCTCTATCATTTTGGGGTTTTTGCTCTCCGCAACCCGTATTTTAAATATGGCCCCAACCAAGAAAGTGGAAAGAACACCTTTTGAAGTATGGCACGGAAGGGTTCCGTCATTGTCATATTTAAAAGTTTGGGGGTGTGAGGCTTATCCAAAGCAATACACTCAAAACAAAATGGAAGCCCGATCCACAAAGTGTATCTTCATTGGATGTCCTATTGATTGTATTGGATATTATTTCTATGATCCAACAGAGTAGAAAGTGTTTATTGCTCGAAAGGCAGAGTTCTTGGAAACTAAGTTCCTTTCGGAAGGAACTAGTGGAAGAACAGTGGAACTTGAAGAGGTTCAAGATTCACAAGACGATACACATTTAGTTGATACTAGCAATCAACATGAGGATGTTGGATGATCAAGATACACAAAACGTTTGCAGATTTGGTAGAACTAGTGTTCCTCCTGAGGGATATGGATTTTTCATGGATGGATGCTATGTGGTAGATTCGGATGAACCAACCACATACCGTGATGCAATGTCAAAACCTGACTTCGACAAATGACAAGAAGCCGTGAACGTTATCCATATATGATAACCAAGTTTGGGAATTGGTTACACCACCTCTTAAATCCAAGGTAGTTGGAAGTAAGTGGGTTTTCAAGAAGCAAAGCGATATGCATGGAAACTTGGATACTTATAAAGCTAGCCTTGTAGCAAAAGGTTTCACTCAAACTCAAGGGGTTGATTATGATGAAACTTTCTCGCCTGTGGCAATGCTAGAGGATATTAGGATATTGTTTGTAATAGCTGCATATTATGACTATGAGATTTGGAAAATGGATGTCAAAACCGCTTTCCTTAATGGTTATCTTGAGGAAGATGTCCATATGGAACAGCCTGAAGGTTTTGTCAATCCAAAACATCCTAACAAGGTATGCAAGTTAAAGAAGTCAATCTACGGATTGAAATAGGCATCAAGAAGTTGGAATCACATTTTTTATGATGAAGTAAAGAAATTTGGCTTCATCAAAAACACTGATGAAGCTTGTGTGTATAAGAAAGCTAGTGGGAGCATTAATACTTTCCTTGTATTATATGTCGATGACATTCTACTATTTAGAAACGACATTCCAACCTTAGTAGGTGTAAAAGCCTGGCTTGGAAGCTGTTTTTCCATTAAGGATCTTGGTGAAGCCGCCTATATTTTAGGAATAAAGATCTATAGGGATAGATCAAGGCGGTTGATAGGTTTAAACCAAAGTGCATACATTGAAAAAGTCTTAAAAAGGTTCAAGATGGAGAATTCTAAGAAAGGTTTGGTACCTATTCAAAATGGGACTAAATTGAGCACGTCTCAATGCCCTAGTTCAAAGGTTGAACAAGAAAGAATGAATGGAGTCTCATATGCATCTTCTATAGGATCCATCATGTATGCAATGATATGTACTAGGCCGGACGTGTCATGTGCTCTAAGCATGACAAGTAGATATCAACAGGTTCCTGGTAGTAGTCATTGGATGGTTGTTAAGAGTATTTTGAAATACCTTAGAAACACTAAGGATATGTTCTTAATATACGGATCTGGTGAGGAGGAGCTCGTTGTAAAGGGTTACACGGATGTGAGTTTCCAAACTAATCGAGATGATTCTCGATCACAGTCAGGATATGTCTTCATTATGAATGGAGGAGCGGTCTCTTGGAAGAGCTCAAAGCAAGATGTAGTGGCACTATTTACAACAGAATCAGAATACATCGCCGCTTCATTGACGGCTCAAGAAGCTGCATGGCTAAGAAAGTTCATTGCTGATCTAGGGGTTGTTGCTACCATTCAAGACCCCCTAGAGATCTTTTGTGATAACGAGGGTGCGATTGCTCAAGTCAAGGAACCTCGTGCTCATCAAAAGACTCGGCACATTGAACGGAGGTTCAACTACATAAGGGATGAAGTTGAAAAGGGAAAGATATGTATTCGCAAACTTCACACCTATCAAAAAATTGCGGATCCATTCACGAAGCTCCTAGAAAGGTCAAAGCATGAAAGTCATACTTGTGCCTTAGGAATTCGATATTCTAGTGATTGGACTTGATCAAATTTTGTATTTGGATATCGGAACATATGTTATTTGACTTAATTTTATGGTTATAAGTTTCATTTATTCTTCCATTTTAGCATGTTTAAATCCGTGAATTAGTAACTTATTCTAAACGTCCGTAGTCGATCATACTTGTGGGAACAACTATGATTGTAAGACTACAATGAACTTGGATTTGTTGATATTCATAAGGTATGAATATAGAGAAAGAGGTTGCTACCAAGGTTCATTGATATCAATGGGATATAGATATAGTGTTGGATTCTTTATGCCCAAGACACATAGAATATTGATGTGGTTAGTACGTCATGATCCAAGTCGGGTCATACCCAATAACAAGTTTAGCAAACACCAATTTTTATTTAATTGATGATATGATCATGCAATTAAATCATTGCACCAATTTAGAAAATGGGTTTTCTAAATAAATTGTATGTGAGAAAGAACAACTTATAAGGATATTTTGTTCATGGACATTATTTGTAATGTTATTTATGTTTGTTAAATAACATCAAATAATAAGAGTGTGTGTTTAAGTTATATATTTAAAAGGTTAATTATATAACTAACAATGCAACTAGTTAACAATTGAGTAGATGTTTAAAATGGGAGGGAACCCATTTTAATAGCAAGATTCGGCCGCCCCTTTAAGGGGTATTATTGGACATTTGGCTATCTTGAAACCACACTCAATTAACACTAGACACACTCTCTAACTTCAGCTCTCTCTCTCTCATACATGAAAGACACATTTTTCTCTCATCAAAGAAGAAAACAATGGCTGGAAATCGGTTTCCTGTAGCATGGTTCTTGCGATTTTGGTGCACAAATCCTAGCAAGAAAGGTGTTTTGCATCATGCTTGTGGGTATCGAAGCTTGAGGACATCTACCTTGGTGTTTTGGTCATTCAAGAGCAGCCCCATCTTCATCCAAATCCTGTTTTTCAGCAGCCTTTTGGAAGGTAGTTCAACAACGTTTTGGGCAGCCTTGGAAGGTAGTTCCACGGTTTCTTTTGGTTGTTATTTATTGTTGATAGCTTGTTCAAACACATATAATCGATCCTATGTTTTTGGGTTTGTTAAAACAGAGTAAAGAACCTTATTTTTCAGATTATTAACATGATATTAAACTTTTATTCCGCTGCGTTTTTCTTGTTTAAATGGTTAAACAACAAAGTTAAAGGTACAACCCAACATTGGCATCTAGAGCCGGATATGTGGATGACTAGTTTCAATTATCCTTGTAAAATTGGTTTTATAGGGTTTTAACAACCAAATTAGGGCTGTTTTGTGATGATACAATGAATCCCCAATCTTTCAAGGTTATATCTTACATGCTTGTGATTAAACCTTGAAAGAAAGATGTCAAATGGTTGATTATTATGTTTGGACTAAAACCCTAGATTTTGGGTTTGTGTTGGCTGAAAATTTAGGGTTAAAAGGGGATCTATTTTGTTCTTGAAATGATGTATATGGATACATATTTTAGTGCATAACATAGCCTTGACCATGTGTGATTTTGTCATGTTGGTTGATTTCATTCATAAAGGGTTGTAATATTATTCTTTTGTGTTTGTATTTGGGTTGTAATTTATTTATTCATTTGGTTATGTAATAAATAGAATAGGTGCATTTCTTTTATTAGAAAATGTAGGATTCTATGTGCCCAAGACACTTAGAATATTGATGTGGTTAGTACGTTATGATCCAAGTCGGGTTATACCCAATAACAAGCTTAGCAAACACCAAATAATATTTAATTGATGATATGATCATGCAATAAAATATTAACACCAATTTAGAAAATTGGTTTTCTAAAACAAGTTGCATATGACATGGAACAATTTATTAGGATATATTGTTCAATGATATTATTTGTAATGTTATTAGATGACATTACAAATTAATAATGGCTACATATGTTATACAATTAATTGGTTAGTTGTATACATTATTCTAAGAAGTACAAATTAAAAGACCAATAACTAATGTATGTGTGTAACAAAAAAAAAGGGGGGGAACCCTTTCAAACCCAATTTTCGGCCGCCCCCCCTGGTTTCTATTGGACCAAACCTATTGATTACATACAAGACATTAAAGGGGTCTTTGAGTTTGCTTGGACCAGCCATCATTCAAACATACATGCAACTTTATTCAAAGAAGAACTCTCCATTTCTCTCAAAAATCTCACGGTTTCAAAGAGCTTTTGGCAGCTTGTTTCTTCAAGTTTTGGTGTACAAGATCCTAGCAACAAAGGTGTTTGCTTCAAGGCTTGTGGGTATAGACGTTTGAGGACTTCTAGCTTGAAGTCTTGGCCATATTTCAGCCCCTTTCTTGGACGTTTTTGAAGCCTCCAACAGCCTCATCTAGTCGACTTTCTTGCTGGAAGAAGGTAGACATCACAGCTTGTTCAAGCTGTGATTTTATGTTGATTTTATGCATACATAGTTTGTCCATTCATATATTTAAGATCCTTTTGATATGGGTTTGTTTTTTACCTAAAATGGTCATCTAAGAACATGGAATGTAAGCTTTAAAAATCGTTTTTGAAAGCCTAATATCCGCTGCGTTTTCAGAATGTTTAAAAGGTTAAACAACGATTTTGTGTTCTTGCAAACCCTTCAATGGCATCAAGAGCCGGTTATATGGATGGCTTGCTTGTTTTATCTTTTGAAATTGGTTTCAAAAGATGGTTTTAGACATGTTATAGGCTGGTTTGGGCTGGTGTATCATGTTTTGTTGAATCCCTAACTTTCAAGGTTACATCACACATGCTTGTGATTAAACCTTGAAAGATATATATTATGATATGTTGATTGTTTGGACAATATTTAAAACCAAAAATTTCAGTTTATGTTGGCTGAAATTTGAAGGTTTTAAGTGGGGATTCATGATATATTTTGATGATTTGATCATTGGATGTTGTAGTGCATAACCTAGCCATTGACCTTGTGTTGTTTGGATGATTCAAATGGTTGTTTTATTCATTCAATTTGGTTGTAATATTTGTGTTTATTCATTTGGGTTGTAATTATTCATTCATTTGGTTATGTAATAATAGATTAGGTTCATTTCCTTTACTAGAAAAAATGTATTAGGATACAATTTTGTAAAAGGAAGATGTACAAGATCAAGACCCAAAGATGGACACAAAGACACAAGAAACATGGAGCATTTGGATGCGGTTTCTAGTGGGAGGTTCTTGGAACCTTATGATATGTTTGACCCTTAGAAAGACCAAAGACAACACTTGTGATGGCAAACAAGTGTTGTCAACATAAGGGCTATGGTTATGCACATATGATTGTTAATGTTTATGCTTGGTTGATTGTTTGTTATTTTGATTGTTTGGTTGATATTTGGATATTCAAAACAAACTTATTAACAAACTTAACAAGCTGAAAATTGATGATTATTAAAGGTTAATAAAAGGTTATTAAAATAATTTAATGGTTTTAAAGATTAAAATAGGTTTTAATCAAAGAACCATAGGGTACCTTGTATTTGAAAGCATGCAAATACAAGTACATAGAGTTTTCTAAACTAGAATTATGAAACCTCTAAACATTTAACAAACAAGTCTAACACCATCCTTTTGCACAACACTTAAGTCATTTGGAAACTCTAAATGGGATAAAGGTCACCTAACCATTTTGAGGGAACTTGTGACTTAAGGTGAGAATACCACATTGGTGGGATAAAGGTCACCTAACCACCTATGTTGGTAAACTCACATGTGTGTGCAAGTAGGGTAACTTGATTTGCAAACCATGTTGAATGGATCACCTAAAATATGGTTTCCAAATAGGTGTTGATGGGATTAACATGCCGACTTTGCATATGATGTTTAAAGTCGATCCCATACCTCTAGAAGTTGCAAATGGTTGCAATCGTCAAACGTTGACCACCTTATTAATTTAAATAGTGGGATAAAGGTCACCTAACCACAATTTAAATGTAATGTTGGGTTCTAGATTTTAATATAAAATTGACCTTAAAAGGCATTAAGTATTAAAATTAGCAATATCGAAAATACTAAAATTGATCTTTGTTAATTTTTGTAGATGGCCACCAATAATGAAAATCACGATAACTCGTCCGCGTCAAACCAATCACTACGAGCGATCCTCCAAAAGGAACGTCTAAATCATAACAATTTTATTGATTGGTATCGAAACTTGAGAATTGTTCTCAAGCAAGAGAGAAGATCATATGTTTTAGACGACCCTATCCCTGATCAACCTAGCGAGGATGATGAGGAGGCCTTTAATGATTGGCTGAAATACACTGAGGACTCCGTCCAAGTGTCTTGTCTCATGCTAGCGAGCATGACTCCGGATCTCCAAAAGGAGTATGAACATCACGGAGCTTATGACATGATAACCCAGCTGAAGGAAACGTTCCAACAGCAAGCAAGGGTTGAGCGGTTCGAAACGGTTCGAGCGCTCCATGCATGTCGTATGGACGACAACCAATCTGTTTCATCTTATGTACTTAAGATGAAAAGTCATATTGACCGCCTCGAGAGGCTAAATTGTCCCGTCTCGAAGGAGTTGGCCACGGATTTGATCCTAAATGGCCTAACCAAGAGGTTCGAGACATTCGTGTTGAACTACAACATGAATGCATGGGACAAAAGCATTGGTGAGCTTCACTCAATGCTCAAAACGGCCGAGGCGGCCATGGGTAAAAAGGTTTTACCCGTTCTCACCATCAATGAAGGTGGGAACAACAAAAGGCCTCATCCCGCACCCAAGGCAAAGGTTGCCAAGGGTAAGGGACCTGCTTGGGGAAAGGGAAAAGGGGTGGTAAGGGTACCACCCAAACCACAAGAGAAGAAGCAAAAGGTTGCTACTAATGACCCATGCTTCAAGTGTGGGGAGATAGGACATTGGGCAAGAAATTGTCCTGTCCATCTCCAAGAGTTGAAAGCAAAGAGGGATGCCGGGCAGACCTCAGGTACAATATACATGATACATATTGATCTTAATGTTACATCTTCAAACACATGGGTATTGGATACCGGATGTGGAACTCATATTTGCAATTTGTTGCAGGGGTTCACAAGAAGTAAGGACTTCAAGAAAGGGGATGTTAGCCTCTTCATGGGCAATGGAACTAAAGTCTTAGTTGAAGCTCGTGGGGACTACATCCTAAGACTTCCAAATGGTTTGGAAGTTATTTTGAAGAATGTTTTGTATGCTCCTAGTTTGACTAGGAACATTATTTCTGTATCTCAATTAAGACATTATGATTATGTATTATCTTTTATTGAAAATGATATTCATGTTTCTTTAAATGGGATGTTCTATTTTAAAGCTATACCAATTAATGGTATTTATGAATTGGTTCATGAAAATACTTTAAATAGTTCATTGTACCAAGCAAACACCAAGAAACTCAAGTTGGACTTGAGTGATACCTATCTTTGGCATTGTCGTCTTGGTCATATAAACAAGAAACGTTTACAAACACTTCAAAAGAATGGTCTTTTAAAAGCAAATGAATGTGATTCATTTGATGTTTGTGAATCTTGTTTACAAGGCAAGATGACTAAGGCGCCCTTTAGTGGAACTACTGAAAGGGCAAAAGATTTATTAGGAATCATACATTCGGATGTATGTGGTCCTTTTAAGCCAATGACTAGGAATGGTGAAAGATACTTCATTACCTTTACCGACGACTATAGTCGCTATGGGTATGTGTACTTATTGAGGCACAAAGATGAAGCTTTTGAAATGTTCAAAATCTTCAAGAATGAAGTAGAAAATCAACTCAATAAGTCAATTAAAATTCTCCGTACCGATAGAGGAGGTGAGTACCTAAGTGATGTTTTTCAAGATCATCTTAGGAGTTGTGGGATTGTCTCACAACTCACTCCACCTGGAACACCACAACATAATGGTGTGTCTGAGAGGAGGAATCGAACCTTATTGGATATGGTCCGATCTATGATGGCTAGAAGCACATTACCTCTATCATTTTGGGGTTTCGCTTTGCTCTCCGCGGCCCGTATTCTAAATATGGCCCCAACCAAAAAGGTGGAAAGGACACCTTTTGAGATATGGCATGGAAGAGTTCCATCCCTATCATACTTAAGGGTTTGGGGATGTGAGGCTTATGTTAAGACTCCCACCCCAAACAAATTGGAAGTCCGATCCACCAAGTGTATTTTTGTTGGATATCCTAGAGATTCTATGGGATATTATTTCTACGATCCACTGGAACAAAAGGTGTTTGTTGCCAGAAAGGGTGAGTTCTTAGAAGCTAAGTTCCTTATGGAAGGAGCTGGCAGTAGAACAGTGGATCTTGAAGAGGATCAAGAACCACAACCCGATACACGTTTGGTTGAAACCAGCACTCAACATGAGGATGTTGAGGAAGATCAAGGGGTTGATCAATACACACAAGACGTTCGCAGAAGTGGTAGAACTAGTAATCCACCTGAAAGATATGGATTTTTCATGGATGGATGCTATGTGGTAGATTCTGATGAACCAACCACATACCATAATGCAATGTCCAATACGGATTGTGACAAATGGCTAGAAGCCATGAACGTTGAGATGCAATCCATGTATGACAACCAAGTTTGGGAACTTGTTGTACCACCTCTTAATTCCAAAGTAGTTGGAAGTAAGTGGGTTTTCAAGAAGAAAACCGATATGCATGGAAACTTGGATACTTATAAAGCTAGACTTGTAGCAAAGGGTTTCACTCAAACTCAAGGGGTTGATTATGATGAAACCTTCTCACCTGTTGCGATGCTAAAGTCTATAAGGATATTGTTTGCCATAGCTGCTCATTATGATTATGAGATTTGGCAAATGGATGTCAAAACCGCTTTCCTAAATGGATATCTTGAGGAAGATGTCTATATGGTTCAGCCTGAAGGTTTTGTTGATCCAAAACATCCCAATAAAGTATACAAGTTAAAGAAATCAATCTATGGATTGAAACAAGCATCGAGAAGCTGGAATCATCGTTTTGATGAGGAGGTCAAGAAATTTGGCTTCATCAAAAACGCTGATGAGGCTTGCGTGTATAAAAGGGCTAGTGGGAGCATAATAACTTTCCTAGTATTGTATGTTGATGACATACTACTATTTGGAAATGACATTCCAACCTTGGAAGGTGTAAAAACCTGGCTTGGAAGTTGTTTCTCCATCAAGGATTTAGGTGAAGCCGCCTATATTCTGGGAATAAAGATCTATAGGGATAGATCAAGGCGGTTGATTGGTTTGAATCAAAGTGCATACATTGATAAGATCTTGAAAAGGTTCAAGATGGAAAACTCTAAGAAAGGTACAGTACCTATTCAAAGAGGAACAATATTGAGTACGACTCAATGTCCAAGCTCAAAGGATGAGCAAGAAAGCATGAAGGCAATCCCATATGCATCTGCTATAGGATCCATCATGTATGCAATGATATGCACTCGACCGGACGTGTCATGCGCTTTAAGCATGACAAGCCGTTACCAGCAGAATCCTGGAAACAGTCATTGGATGGCTGTTAAGAACATACTTAAGTACCTAAGGAGGACAAGAGATATGTTCCTAATCTATGGATCTGGTGACGAGGAACTCGTTGTAAAAGGTTACACGGATGCGAGTTTCCAAACCGATCGTGATGATTCTCGGTCACAATCGGGATACATTTTCATTCTGAATGGAGGAGCGGTTTCTTGGAAGAGCTCCAAGCAGGATGTGGTGGCTCTATCTACTACGGAATCAGAATACGTCGCTGCCTCATTGGCAGCTCAAGAAGCTGCATGGTTGAAGAAATTCATTGCCGATCTAGGGGTTGTCCCTTCCATTCAGGACCCCCTAGAGATCTTTTGTGATAACGAGGGTGCGATTGCACAAATCAAGGAACCCCGTGCTAATCAAAAGACTAGGCACATTGAGCGGAGATTCAACTACATACGAGATGAAGTTGAAAAGGGAAAGATATGTATTCGCAAAGTTCACACGGATCAAAACGTTGCGGATCCTCTCACGAAGCTCCTTGAAAAGGCAAAGCATGAAGGTCATACTTGTGCCATGGGACTTCGATATTCTAGTGATTGGATTTGATCTGTAAATTTTGTATTTGGATATATGGAACTTCCTATTGTTTGAATAAAATTATTTGGTTATAATGTTTCAAATAATATTCCAATTTAGCATGTTTAATCCATGAGTAAAATGTTTACTCTAAATGTCCGTAGTCGTTCACACTTGTGGGAACAAGTTTGAAGGTAAGACTATTATGAACTTGGATTGGTTGATATTCATAAGGATGAATATAGAGCAATGGGTTGCTACCAAGGTTCATAGATATTTGTGGGATACAAATATTGGACTAACCCGCATCTCAATTTTACTACATGGAATCTTATTGATTGATCATAAGTAAATTTGAGTAAAGGCGAATATCATTTGGTATCCTCCGACCTGAGATACATATTGGGTTTTGATATTCACCAAATATTATACCTTGAGCATATTCTTCACTGTCCTGAAATAGTGGATAGTACATAAGGATATGTTCAGGTATAACACGAGGTGTTTGCGAGAAACGTATGTAGTCAAGATGGGATTTGTTCCTCTTATTCGTTGAGAGTTAGATGTCTAAGGCCTGATAAGTTAAATCAACAAGAAATGATCATTCTATGTTCTTGGATTTAACATGACATCTGTAACAAAAGGATAGATGATTAATTCACCTAAATCATTTCAAGTAGGGTACTTGAAAGGAATGATGTTATTGAATGGCTATAAGTCATGCGTATTAAGGGTAGTAAACCGTTGTTAGGCGGTATTTACTGCTTGCATCAATCTTCTATGAATCTTGGGCAAGTGGGAGATTGTAGGATTCTATGTGCCCAAGACACTTAGAATATTGATGTGGTTAGTACGTTATGATCCAAGTCGGGTTATACCCAATAACAAGCTTAGCAAACACCAAATAATATTTAATTGATGATATGATCATGCAATAAAATATTAACACCAATTTAGAAAATTGGTTTTCTAAAACAAGTTGCATATGACATGGAACAATTTATTAGGATATATTGTTCAATGATATTATTTGTAATGTTATTAGATGACATTACAAATTAATAATGGCTACATATGTTATACAATTAATTGGTTAGTTGTATACATTATTCTAAGAAGTACAAATTAAAAGACCAATAACTAATGTATGTGTGTAACAAAAAAAAAGGGGGGAACCCTTTCAAACCCAATTTTCGGCCGCCCCCCCCCTTGGTTTCTATTGGACCAAACCTATTGATTACATACAAGACATTAAAGGGGTCTTTGAGTTTGCTTGGACCAGCCATCATTCAAACATACATGCAACTTTATTCAAAGAAGAACTCTCCCATTTCTCTCAAAAATCTCACGGTTTCAAAGAGCTTTTGGCAGCTTGTTTCTTCAAGTTTTGGTGTACAAGATCCTAGCAACAAAGGTGTTTGCTTCAAGGCTTGTGGGTATAGACGTTTGAGGACTTCTAGCTTGAAGTCTTGGCCATATTTCAGCCCCTTTCTTGGACGTTTTTGAAGCCTCCAACAGCCTCATCTAGTCGACTTTCTTGCTGGAAGAAGGTAGACATCACAGCTTGTTCAAGCTGTGATTTTATGTTGATTTTATGCATACATAGTTTGTCCATTCATATATTTAAGATCCTTTTGATATGGGTTTGTTTTTTACCTAAAATGGTCATCTAAGAACATGGAATGTAAGCTTTAAAAATCGTTTATGAAAGCCTAATATCCGCTGCGTTTTCAGAATGTTTAAAAGGTTAAACAACGATTTTGTGTTCTTGCAAACCCTTCAGAAAATTGTATTAGGATATGATTTTGTAAAAGAAGATGCACAAGATGAAGACCCAAAAGGAAGGACACAAGAGACATGGACACTTGAAGCATTTGGATGTGGAATCAAGTAGGAGTTCATGGACACATATAATGTGTCATTGTTAACCCTTAGGAAAGACCTTATGGCAACCCTTGTGATGGATAACAAGTGTAGTCATCTTAGTGGCTATGGTTATGCACATATGTTTGTATGATTATGCTTGTTTGGTTGTTTGTTGTATGATTATGTTTTGATATTTGGATATGCATAACAAACTCATTAGCAAACTTAACAAGCTGAAAATTTATGGTTCTTAATCATTAATATGTTAATAAAGGTTATTAAAAGGATTAATGATTTAAATAAAAGAGGTTTTACAAAAAAATGAACCATAGGATACCTTGTATTTGACAGCATGCAAATACAAGGTACATAGAGTTTTCAAAACTAGAATTAATGAAAAGTCAAATCCCTTTGGAAACAAGTTTAACACCATCCTTTTACACGACACTCGAATCACTTGAGAACTATTTGTGGGATAAAGGTCACCTAACCACTTTTAGGGAACTTGTGTTTTGAGGTGGGCTTAACATATTTGTGGGATAAAGGTCACCTAACCACTTGTATGTGTAAACTCACACGTGTGTGTAAGTAGGACGACTTGAATTAGAAACCATGTGCATAGGGTCACCGAAGCATGTCCTACAATGGTGTTGATAGGATTAAATAATGGGATTAAACATAAGATGTTTAACTGATCCCATAAAGGCTAGAAGTTGCAAAATGTTGCAATTGTCAAATGTAACATTATGTCTATGAGATAAAGGTCAAATGTTGCAATTGTCAATTGACTACCTTGTTAATTTAAATAATGGGATAAAGGTCACCTAACCATTATTTGAATGTAACATTGGATTCTAGATTTTAATTATTAATTGTCTATGAGACATAAAAGGGTATTAATAATTAAAATGAAATTTTTCAGAAACACTAATAAGAACTTTATAAATTTTGTAGAATGGCCACAAACAATAATGCTACCACCCCGACCGTGTATACCCTATCCCTGAGAACTATTTTAGAGAGGGATCGTCTGAACTATACCAACTTTATGGACTGGTTTCGAAACTTGAGAATTGTTCTCAAGCAAGAGAAAAGGGCCTATGTCCTTGACGATCCTATTCCTGACCAACCCAACCCCGAGGATGTAATGGCCTATAACGATTGGCTTCAGTATACTGAGGATTCCATGCAGGTATCCAGCCTCATGTTGGGAACTATATTTCCCGAACTCCAAAAGGACTTGGAGCATTATGGGGCATATGACATGATTACCCAATTGAAGGAAATGTTCCTTCAACGAGCTAGGGTAAAGCGATTCGAAACGGTTCGAGCGCTTCATGCGTGTCACATGGGGCATATGACATGATTACCCATCAGTATCATCTTATGTACTTAAGATAAAAAGCCACATTGATTGCCTCGAGAGACTTAACTGTCTTGTCTCAAAGGAGTTGGCCACGGATTTGATCCTTAATGGCCTAACTAAAAGTTTGAGACGTTCATAATGAATTACAATATGAACGGATGGGACAAAAGCATTGGTGAGCTTCACACAATGCTCAAAACAGCTGAGGCGGGGATAGGTAGAAAGGTTCAACCTGTTCTCTAAGATCAATGAGGGAGGCAATGGGAAAACACCATTCTTGATCCCAAGGCAAATGTTGCCAAAGGAAAAGAGGCACATCAAAGGCAAAGGGAAAGGGAAGGTTAAAACGGAACCTCCAAAACCTAAGCTTATGAAGCCTAAGGTAATGGAAAACGATCCATGCTTTGAGTGTGGTGAGATAGGACATTGGAAAGGGAATTGCCCAACCTATCTCAAAGAGTTGAGAAACAAGAGGGACGCTGGGCAGACCTCAGGTACAATTTTCATGATCCATATTGACTTAAATGTTATTTATTCAAAGACATGGGTATTGGATACCGGGTGTGGAACTCACATTTGTAATCTGTTGCAAGGGTTCAAAAGAAATAAGCACTTTAAGAAAGGAGACTATGTTTTGAAACTTTTAAATGGTTTGGAAGTTGTTTTTCAAACATTTTGTATGCTCCTAGTTTGACTAGGAACATAATTTCAGTTTCCCTTTTAAATCAATATGGTTATTATTTAAAGTTTGTAAACAATGGTATTTATGTTTATATGGATGATGTATATTATTTCAAGGCTGTGTCGTTTAATAGTATTTATGAATTGGTTCATGATGATTCATCCTATAATAACACATTATACCAATCATGCACCAAGATACTTAAAATGGGTTTAAGTGATTCTTATCTTTGGCATTGTCATCTTGGTTACATAAACAAGAATCGGATTCAAACACTTCAAAAGAATGGTCTTTTGAAAACAAATGAATATTATTCATTTGATAAATGTGAATCTTGTTTACAAGGTAAGATGACCAAGTCGCCCTTTATTGGTACTAACGAGAGGGCAAAAGACTTATTAGGAATCATACATTCGGATGCATGTAGTCCTTTTAAGACAATGACAAGTAATGGTGAAAGATACTTCATTACCTTAACCGACGATTACAGTCGCTATGATTATGCGTACTTGATGACACATAAACATGAAGCTTTTGAAATGTTCAAAATCTTTAAGAATGAAGTAGAAAATCAACTCCATAGAATTATCAAAGTTCTCCATTTAGGATTGTCTCACAACTTACTCCTCCCGGAACACCACAACATAGTGGTGTGTCTGAAAGGAGAAACCGAACACTATTGGATATGGTTCTATCTATGATGGCTATAAGCTCACTACCTCTATCATTTTGGGGTTTCGCACCACTCTCCGCGACTCGTATTTTGAATATGGCCTAACCAATAAAGTGGATTCGACACCTTTTGAAATGTGGCATGGAAGAGTTCCATCGCTATCATATTTAAAGGCACGGGTTGTGAAGCTTATGTTAAGCTTAACACCCAAAACAAATTTGAAAATCGATCCACTAAGTGTATATTTGTTGGATATCCCAAAGACTGTATAGGATACTACTTCTTTGATCAAACAGAGCAAAAGGTATTTATTGCTCGAAAGGCAGAGTTCTTGGAAGCCAAGTTCCTTATGGAAGGAATGATGTATAGAACAGTGGAATTTGATGAGGATCAAGATCCACAACCCGATACACGTTTGGTTGACACTAGCAATCAACAGGAGGTTGTTGATAATGATCAAAAGGTTGATCAATACACACAAAACATTTGCAGATCTGGTAAAGTTATTCCACCTGAAAGATATGGATTTTTTATGGATGGATGCTACGTGATTTACTCCGATGAGCCAACTACATACCATGATGCAATGTCCAATTCAGATTATGACAAGTGGCTGGAAGCCATGAACGTAGAGATGAAATCCATGTATGACAACCAAGTTTGGGAATTGGTTGACCCTCCACATAACTCCAAACCGGTTGGATGCAAGTGGGTTTTCAAGAAGAAAACAGATATGCATGGAAACTTGGATACTTACAAGGCAAGACTTGTAGCAAAAGGTTTCATTCAAACTCAAGGGTTGACTATGATGAAACCTTCTCGCCTGTGGCAATGCTAAAGTCTATTAGGATATTTTTTGCCATTGCTGCTCATTATGATTATGAGATTTGGCAAATGGATGTCAAAACCATTTTTCTTAATGGACATCTCGAAGTGACTGCCTATATGGTTTAGCCTGAAGGTTTTGTCGATCCAAAACATCCTAATAAAGTATGCAGGTTAAAAAGATCAATCTATGGATTGAAACAAGCATCGAGAAGTTGGGATCAACGTTTTGATGAAGAGATCAAGAAATTTGGTTTCATCAAGAACGCTGACAAGGCTTGTGTGTAATAAAAGGCTAGTGGGAGTATAATTACATTCTTAGTATTGTATGTTAATCACATACTACTATTTGGAAATGATATTCCAACCATGGAAGGTGTTAAAACCTGGCTTGGAAATTGTCTTTCCATAAAAGATCTCGGTGAAACCGCCTATATTTTGGGAATAAAGATCTATAGGGATACATCGAGGCGGTTGAAAGGTCTAAATCAAAGTGCATACATTGATAAATTCCTGAAAAGGTTCAAGATGAAAAACTCTAAGAAAGGTATGGTACCTATTCAAAGAGGGACAATATTGAGTGCATCTCAATGTCCAAGCTCAAAGGATGAGCAAGATCGTATGAAGGATATCCCATATGCGTCTGCTATAGGATCCATCATGTATGCGATGATATGCACTAGACCGGACGTGTCATGCAGTTAATCATGACAATATCAACAGAATCCAGGTAATAGCCATTGGATGGCTGTTAAAGTATATTGAAATACCTTAGGAGGACTAAGGATATGTTACTAATATACGGATCTGATGAAGAGGAACTCGTTGTAAAGGGTTACGCGGATGCGAGTTTCCAAACTGATCGAGATGATTCTTGATCACAATTGGGGTATGTCTTCATTATGAATGGAGGAACAGTGTCTTGAAAGAGTTCAAAACAAGATGTGGTAGCATTGTCCACTACAGAATCTGAATACATAGCCGCCTCATTAGCAGCTTGGGAAGCTGCGTGGATAAAAAAGGTTTATCGCCGTTCTAAGGGTGGTCTCTACCATTCAAGGCCCCCTAGAAATCTTTTGCGACAACGAGGGTGCGATTGCTCAAATCAAGGAACTCCGTGCACATCAAAAGATTAGGCACAATGAGCGGAAATTCAACTACATGAGGGATGAAGTTGAAAAAGGAAAGATATGTATTCGCAAAGTTCAATATGATCAAAACATTACGCATCCACTCACGAAGCTCCTTGAAAGGACAAAGCATGAAATTGATACTTGTGCCTTAGGACTTCTATATTCTAGTGATTGGAATTGTTTTTTTAGTATTAATATGGAACAATTGTCATATTTAACTCATTTATATATTATGATATTTTGGGTTATGTTCTTTTTAGCATGTTTACATCCATGAATATGTTTATTATTCTAAATGTCTGTAGTCGGTCATATTTGTGGGAGCAAATATGAACGTAAGACTATTATGAACTTGGATTGGTGGATATTGATAAGGTATGAATATAGAGCAATTGGTTGCAAACAAGGTTCATAGATATTCATGGGATACGAATATTGGACTGACCCGCATCTCAAATCTTACTACATGGAATCTTATTGATTGATCATAAGTAAATTTGAGTAAAGGAGAATATCATTTGGTATGCTCCGACCTGAGATACATATTGGGATTTGATATTCACCAAGTGTTATACCTTGAGCTAGTTCTTCGCTGCTCTAAAATAATGGTCAGTACATAAAGCTATGTTTAGGTATGACATAAGGTGATTGTGAGAAACGTATGTAGTCAAGATGGAATTTGTTCCTCTTATTCGTTGAGAGCATGATGTCTAAGGCCTGATTAAGTTAAATCAACAAGGAATGATCATTCTGTGTCCTTGGATTTAACATGACATCTGTAACAAAAGGATAAATGATTGATTCACCTAAAAATTTCATGTTGGATACTTGAAGGGGATAATGTTATTGAATGGCTTCTAAGTCATGCGTATTAAGGGTAGTAAACCGTTGTTAGGCGGTATTTATGTAAGGCCCCCGTTCCCGGGCACCTTACGGTTGGTCATTCATCGCACATAAATATATTAAATCGTTCATCTATTTTGCAGTGGAATTTAAAACTTTCATTTAATAACTAAAACATGTCATTTCATAATACAATGACATGTAAAAATATGGATGCCATCCTCAACGAAACTAAGTAGTCGCCCCGTGCCATCCTCAGCAACATGCCTGCCAACTGGAAACACATCAAAGTCAGCGTTGCTGAGTGAGTTCTAGTTTTATATTAAAACATACTTTTCTTTCGTTAAAACCGTTCTTTACTTCTTTCAAAAAACATACTATACTTTCGTATATGAACACACATCATACGTACATACACATAGATAATATCATTATTATCTTCTTTTCTCATTCATTCTTTATCTTTAACTTTCATTCATTCTCTGTTTGTCATTCATTCATTATCTATCTTTAACTTTCATGCATTCTCTATCTTTCACTTCTATCTGGATCCGGTCACACTTTACCCTCTTCATGGTACACAGCCATGATTACTGAGGTCGAGTGACAAGGATCCCATTTCATACGTTATCATTACGTTCCTTCCGTTCGTTACTTTCATTCGTTCATTCTTTGACTTTCTTTACTTTCATTAACTTTCATTCGTTTCATGCTTCCTTTTATAATTCTCTTTCTCATCTAGATCTTGTCTCATGCAATATCCCCGACTCATGTCCGAACACTGATGTTGTGCCGGGGCCCGATTAACAAACCCCCCACTCATGTCTGAAGACTGACACAGCACCGGGATACGCGACAAAGATCCCATAGAGTCAATCATCTATATTGAACTCCATCCGAGTCTGTCGCAACACAAAGTTGCTCACCTCATCATCTCGTCTCATGCAATATCCCCGACTCATGTCCGAAGACTGATACTGTGCCAGGGCTTGACGAACAAACCCCCGACTCATGTCCGAAGACTGACACAGTACCGGGATACGCGACAGAGATCTCATCTCTCTATCTTGTCTCATGCAATACCCCCGGCTCATGTCCGAAGACTGATGCTGTGCCGGGCTTGACACACAAACCCCTGACTCATGTCCGAAGACTGACATAGTACCGGGATACGCAAAAAAGATCCTCTTTCGAGTCTGTTGCGACACAGAGTCGCTCACCTCATACATACACTCTTTAGCTTTACGTTCATTCTCTATACTGTATGCCTTGTCTGTAAACTTTATCTTTACGTTTCACTTTCTGTACGGACCAGTGAGTAATACCCCAACTATATGCGCGATGGAAAACGGATGATGGGCCATCTATATCCCTCGAAAGGGTAACTGTATCCCTCAAAAGGGCTATGTGTACTGTGTACAAGGCCGACCCGATCACCCAGGGCACGCCACAAAGGTTCTGCCAATCTCAATTAATTGAACCTGTGTGCATCAATGGGTAGCTAGCCCGCAACACAGTTCAGCTAACGACACACAGTCGTGTACCTCCTATAAGCTTGCAAGACTTGTTAACTTTTATTAATGTTCCTTCTCTTTCTTTATTACTCTTTCACTTTACTTTACGTACTATTTTCATTTCATTTATTAATGCATGTGTTCATTCATTACGTTCCTCTTTCATTATCTTTCACTTTACGTTACATAATACTTTTTCATTCGTTCATAAACAATACACGTAAAGATACGGAAAGATAAACATACATCGATGCAAGGAACATCGGCATTTACAAGTCATCAGTATTCACCATCTATCATGGCAACATCATACTTAACATACATACATCATGCATACACATGCAATACTATCGTCATCGTGTCCACTTAACTTCTAAGCCTCAATAGTTATCACACATGTACCTACGGGAGCTATCACGTCACTTCCTACCCATGCTCTTCTCCCGAAGGCCAGTAATTGAACTACGTCTCTTCTCGTACGTAACAGCCCTACTTGGGCGACTGGGCACCCTCCAGTCGCATGACCTTCATGCGACTGAACAGCTATGCGATTGGGCCAATGCGGATGAACACCCATGCGGATGAACACCCCAATCGTACGAATGGACTCCCTATCGTACGACTGAACACTATACGTATGTGCCTCCATGCGACTGAACCCTCAGCCGTGCGACTGAACCCTCAGCCGTGTGACTAAACAACCACGCGAATGGACCTATGCAACTGAACTCCCAGTCGCAGGACCTATCATGCGACTGAATCCCCAGTCGTGTGACTGATCCACAGTCGTGCGATTGAACGTCAGTCGTTCCTCAGTCGGCCGATTGGCCCTTCAGTCACCTAGCCCTAGCTGGGTAGCGATTGCAGTTCATCCCGAACTGCAGTCACGACTCACGACCTCCAAATCCTTCCAAACTCGTTTTAAGCCCAAATTAACCCACCCAAACCTTAGGGAATCATATTATGACGACAATCAAGCACATACACGTCTGAAATCGCGCTGTAAACCCACTATACACATACACATTCATACATACACGGGTTAAACACCCAAAAACTCAAAAATATAGTTTTCAGATGTGTTCCAGCCCCAAAATCATTCAAAATCATGTAAAAGAGGGGTCCTAGGACTCACCTTAGTAGCCTCCTCGGTTAGAGCTTCGATTTGACCCGCTATACGTCGATTTGGCTCACGAACCCGCTTGGACCGAACTGTCTCCTTCTTCTCTCTGATGTTGGCGAGTCTGGGAAAGAGTTAGGGCTGCCCTTTCCCTTAAATACCACTGTCCTGTCGCCCGAGTTCTCCATGCAACTGGACCTCCAGTCGTCCAAGCTCCATGCGATTGAACACTCCAGTCGCACGATTGAGCTCCAGTCATGCGGTTGAGCTTCAATCGCATGTCTTCCATGTGATTGGACGCTCCAGTCGCATGACATCAAAATTGAAACTTCCGAGCGTTACAAGTCCACCCCCCTTAAACGGGTTTCGTCCCCGAAACCTGTTGTTCCTTAAACCTTCGCGGGCAATACTGTCCCATCTTTCTTCCAGTCTCTTACTTGGAATCCATCGCTCCAGATCCTTTGTCAACATTCGACTTCGAGTCTATCTTGGACTATCGACATCGGCAACCCATGCATACTGGTAAATGTTCATTTGACCAGCACCTGCAACCTCAAACATTCCATATAGAGTGCGCTCGCTACAATTAAAAGAAACATCACAATATTCGAGCAAAGGCTCGGCGTCATAATCATTGAGCTTCAGAGCATCACTGGGAACCTTCAGCTTTAGTGCTTGAAGAAGAAGGCCTTCAACTTGTGTAAAGTTGCTGCTTACCCTAGACCCTTGTTTGATGTTCTTTAATTATGAATAATGACCCTCTGGCAAACCCAACAACTGGCAAGAAAGGTAAATCGGCTTATTTGGTGACCCAAAACAAATTTATCCTTTCTCTTTTGCTTCCGATCTCCCATTCTTCTTGTTTGCTATGCGTACTTTGCTGTCGATGAACAATTCACAGGCTGAAACTGTTCCTCAGACAACGGGTGGTACAACCTTCTCAATTGCATCACGCAATCCTCTAGGACATCAAGTGACCTAGTGAATCTGCTAATAGTAATCTCTACATCGAAGGGCTCCTGGACATTTCTTCTCCTACCATGCAACTCATAAAAAAAGGCAGTAGGGACGAACTACTACTAGCATCGCATTCAAGGCATAAGGGCACAAACTTAAATTATCAGAAACATACCTATCGTCAGGTCGAAGTCCGCTCTAGCCTTCACCCTCTGTCCTCCTTCCTTGCACCGGAGCTTCCTGCCTTTGACTTCTTACAATCCCTGCTTATATGTCCCGTCTCACCGCAGTTGTAGCACTTAGCCATACAACACTCCCTTTGCCCTGTGGCCTTCTTTCCCACACTAAAAACAAACTTTTAGTCCCCATTTGCACTCCCCTTCATGACTTCTACCACACTCCTTGCATCTCTCACCCTTTCTTTTTATCCTCTCTCGATCCTCGATCCTCATCACCTTACCTTCAGTCACCATTCCACCATCACTATCTCGCCTTCCCTTCCCCTTCTTAACATAGGCTCGCTCCTCTACCTTGCCTGTTATCGTCGTCGCCTCACGCTCGTCATACAACCTTCCCGCTAGATCTACCGCCGACCTAAACGTGCTTGGTCGTGCAGCGATCATGTGCCTACGGATATCCGCCGGCAAGCCCTGAATATACCTCTTGATTTTCCGTGAGAGAGGTGTCACCTGATCCGGCACCAGCCATGCCATCTCGTTGAATTTGGTGGTGTACTGCTGATGTGTCATTGTTCCCGCTTCCAATTGCAGGAACTCCCTTTCCACCTTATCTATCTCATGGTGAGGACAATACTCCTCAATCACCAGCCTTTTCAACTCTGACCATCTCATCCTTCCGATAGCCCGGCTACCCTCAACTTGGACTATGTTGTCCCACCAGCACAAAGCTGAGTCCACGAAAGAATGAGTGGCAAACTTAACTTTCTGATCTTCCCGGCACTCACTAATTTCCAGTACCGCTTCCATCTCTCTGACCCAATGATGAGCGGCAGTAGCATTGCCGTTACCGTCAAAGGTTGGGGGTTTGCATCGTTGAAATGCCCCATAGTTACAGCCTCGTGCCGCCACCGGCGCAGGCGCATCCTCTTCATCCTCATCCTCGTCATCAAAGAAAACCGTTTCAGTCTCGCGCCGTCTCCTTTCACCCGAAGATCTACCCCTTTTTTGTCTCTCCTCGTTTCTAACAGCCTTTATCACCTCGGTCACTACAGACGGTAAGATCGTCTGCATGACCTGGTGTACTTCTTCCACAACCGCCTCTGTCATCGAGGCTCTCAAATTGGTGCTTTCGTCTGCTCCCTCCTGATGAGGAGTCTCGTGTTCTTCATGAACCACCTTTTCAACTCTAGGCCTTCCTCTGGTGACCCGTGGTTCAGTGCCACGTCCGCCACCACCTCCACCACGTGAAGCCTTAGAAGATCTACCACCGGCCATCCTCTATAATACACTGAAAGATTCAAATAGCAACATGGTCATTCAAGGGAATAGCTCAGTTCACGTCAAGTATAGTAAGTCCCTAATTAAAGTGATTAGTTGTGATTAGCCACTTACATTACTTTTCATACCCCGAGCATTACATGTCCTGACTATATTAGCATCTAAATCTAACAGTAGCACATAAACACATAACATGACGGGTTTGTTGGAACATAAAATCAAGTTTAACCACTTAAACTTTCTGAAAAAACGCAGCGGAGTTACAACTTAATAAAACCCATTTTATAAGCTGAAAATAATGTTCTTGAGTGACCATTTGAGATGGAAAAACAAACCCAAACAATAAGGATCATATATGTGAATGAAACAAGCTATGTACCATAACAAACAACATAATATTGCAGCCATAAAGGGCTGCAAAACTACCTTACTGCAGCTTTGAAAACTCGACAGAAAGGAGGATTATGATGATGTTTTGAGCAGCAATCCTTCAAGTGGAGGACCTCAAATATCTGATATACCCACAAGCCTTCAAACACCTTACTTGCTAGGTAGTGTTACACCAGCCCTTGTCCCTCTTCTTGAACCCGAAATTTCAGCCAACACTTAGCTCCAATTTCAGCCAAAATCACTTGGATAGATGGCAAGGATTTTGAGTTTCTTGAGAGAAGAATAGGGAGAAGGAACTCTTGCATGTGTGAGAGAGAAAGAGGTGAAAGGAGTAATTGATAGAAGTGTGTTCAAGTGGTTTAAGTCTTGTAAAACCCAAGACAAAATTAAACTCCCAAAGCCCTTTGATGTGGCCGTGGGTTTTAAACACAAGGGTTTCCCCCCTTTTTTTTGTCTTTTAATTTTGTAACACACTTAAATCAATTATCTTATAAAATTAGAACTAGGTTTTAATTTTATAACATATCACTCTTTTATGTGTCATTACTTAACCAATTTAAATAATGAAACATTAAATTATCTCTTGAACATATTATCCATATAATGACGTTCCATCACATACGCAATATTTAGAAAACCAATTTTCTAAATAGGTGTCAAACATTCATTGTATGATCTCATCAACAAATAAGTGTTTGTTGGTGTTTGTATAGCTTGTTATTGGGTATAACCCGACTTGGATCATAACGTACTAACCACATCAATATTCTAAGTGTCTTGGGCACACAGAATCCTACAATCTCCCACTTGCCCAAGATTCATAGAAGATTGATGCAAGTAGTAAATACCGCCTAACAACGGTTTACTGCCCTTAATACGCATGACTTATAGCCATTCAACAACATCATCCCTTTCAAGTACCCTACTTGAAATGATTTAGGTGAATTAATCATCTATCCTTTTGTTACAGATGTCATGTTAAATCCAAGAACACAGAATGATCATTTCTTGTTGATTTAACTTAATCAGGCCTTAGACATCTAACTCTCAACGAATAAGAGGAACAAATTCCATCTTGACTACATACGTTTTTCACAAACACCTCGTGTTATACCTGAACATACCCTTATGTACTGTCCACTATTTCAGGACAGTGAAGAATTAACTCAAGGTATAATACTTGGTGAATATCAAAACCCAATATGTATCTCAGGTCAGAGGATACCAAATGATATTTGCCTTCACTCAAATTTACTTATGATCAGTCAATAAGATTCCATGTAGTAAAGTTTGAGATGCGGGTTAGTCCAATATTTGTATCCCACAAATATCTATGAACCTTGGTAGCAACCCATTGCTCTATATTCATCCTTATGAATATCAACCAATCCAAGTTCATAATAGTCTTAACTTCAAACTTGCTCCCACAAGTTTGAACGACTACGGACATTTAGAGTAAACGATTTACTCATGGATTAAACATGCTAAATTGGAACATTATTTGAAACATTATAACCAAATAATTTTCATTCAAATAATAAAGAGTCCCACATATCCAAATACAAATTTACAGATCAAATCCAATCACTAGAATATCGAAGTCCCATGGCACAAGTATGACCTTCATGATTTGCCTTTTCAAGGAGCTTCGTGAGAGGATCCGCAATATTTTGATTCGTGTGAACTTTGCGAATACATATCTTTCCCTTTTCAACTTCATCTCGTATGTAGTTGAATCTCCGCTCAATGTGCCTAGTCTTTTGATGAGTACGGGGTTCCTTGATTTGAGCAATCGCACCCTCGTTATCACAAAAGATCTCTAGGGGGTCCTGAATGGAAGGGACAACCCCTAGATCGGCAATGAATTTCTTCAACCATGCAGCTTCTTGAGCTGCCAATGAGGCGGCGACGTATTCTGATTCTGTAGTTGATAGAGCCACCACATCCTGCTTGGAGCTCTTCCAAGAGACTGCTCCTCCATTCAGAATGAAAATGTATCCTGACTGTGACCGAGAATCATCACGATCGGTTTGGAAACTCGCATCCGTGTAACCTTTTACAACGAGTTCCTCGTCACCAGATCCATAGATTAGGAACATATCTCTTGTCCTCCTTAGGTACTTAAGTATGTTCTTAACAGCCATCCAATGACTGTCTCCAGGATTTTGCTGGTATCGGCTTGTCATGCTTAAAGCGCATGACACGTCCGGTCGAGTGCATATCATCGCATACATGATGGTTCCAATAGCAGATGCGTATGGGACTGCCTTAATTTTATCTTGCTCATCCTTTGAGCTTGGACATTGAGTCGTACTTAATATTGTTCCTCTTTGAATAGGTACGGTACCTTTCTTAGAGTTTTCCATCTTGAACCTTTTCAAGATCTTATCAATGTATGCACTTTGATTCAAACCAATCAACCGCCTTGATCTATCCCTATAGATCTTTATTCCCAGAATATAGGTGGCTTCACCAAGATCCTTAATGGAAAAACAACTTCCAAGCCAGGTTTTTACACCTTCCAAGGAATAGTAGTATGTCATCAACATACAATACTAGGAAAGTTATTGTGCTCCCACTAGCCTTCTTATATACACAAGCCTCATCAGCGTTTTTGATGAAGCCAAATTTCTTTACTTCCTCATCAAAGCGGTGATTCCAGCTTCTCGATGCTTGTTTCAATCCATAGATTGATTTCTTTAGCTTGCATACTTTATTAGGATGTTTTGGATCGACAAAACCTTCTGGCTGAACCATATAGACATCTTCCTCAAGATATCCATTTAGGAAAGCGGTTTTGACGTCCATTTGCCAAATCTCATAATCATAATGAGCAGCTATGGCAAACAATATCCTTATAGACTTTAGCATCGCAACAGGTGAGAAGGTTTCATCATAATAAACCCCTTGAGTTTGAGTGAAACCCTTTGCTACAAGTCTAGCTTTATAAGTATCCAAGTTTCCATGCATATCGGTTTTCTTCTTGAAAACCCACTTACTTCCAACTACCTTGGAATTAAGAGGTGGTACAACAAGTTCCCAAACTTGGTTGTCATACATGGATTGCATCTCAACGTTCATGGCTTCTAGCCATTTGTCACAATCCGAATTGGACATTGCATTATGGTATGTGGTCGGTTCATCTGAATCTACCACATAGCATCCATCCATGAAAATCCATATCTTTCAGGTGGATTACTAGTTCTACCACTTCTGCGAACGTTTTGTGTGCATTGATCAACCCCTTGATCATCCTCAACATCCTCATGTTGAGTGCTAGTTTCAACCAAACATGCATTGGGTTGTGGTTCTTGATCTTCCTCAAGGTCCACTGTTCTACTGCTAGCTCCTTCCATAAGGAACTTTGCTTCTAAAAAATCACCCTTTCTGGCAACAAACACCTTTTGTTCCAGTGGATCGTAGAAATAATATCCCATAGAATCTCTAGGATATCCAACAAAGATACACTTGGTGGATCGGACTTCCAATTTGTTTGGGGTGGGAGTCTTAACATAAGCCTCACATCCCCAAACCCTTAAGTATGATAGGGATGGAACTCTTCCATGCCATATCTCAAAAGGTGTCCTTTCCACCTTTTTGGTTGGGGCCATATTTAGAATACGGGCCGCGGAGAGCAAAGCGAAACCCCAAAATGATAGAGGTAATATGCTTCTAGCCATCATAGATCGGACCATATCCAATAAGGTTCGATTCCTCCTCTCAGACACACCATTATGTTGTGGTGTTCCTGGTGGAGTGAGTTGTGAGACAATCCCACAACTCCTAAGATGATCTTGAAAAACATCACTTAGGTATTCACCTCCTCTATCGGTACGGAGAATTTTAATTGACTTATTGAGTTGATTTTCTACTTCATTCTTGAAGATTTTGAACATTTCAAAAGCTTCATCCTTGTGCCTTAATAAGTACACATACCTGTTAGATCTAGATTGTATAGGGCTAGATCATCTTTGTATAGGCTTAGTACTTGAATCAAGTCTTGTAATCAATATTTGTAACAGTCAATATATATATATATGTGAATTGAATTTATAGGTTAACCCCATATATGTATGTGTGTTGACTTGTGCCTTGACAGGAGAAACAATATTCTTGGAATGGATTTCCTGAAATTGACCAAGCGTAGGAAACATCTACGGATGAACAATTTTGTTAATCCGTAGATATGTTTCATACAAGATCAAATGACCAAGTGTAAATTTCTGCGGATGATCAAGTTTCATGAAGGGAAGACTCCTACGGAAGAAGGATTTCCTACGGAAGAAGAACATTCCTACGGAAGAGCAAATCATCTACGGAAGAACAAAAGATCTGCGGAAGACAAGACACCTGCGGAAGACCATTATACTTGTGCGATTATCAATTCCAAGAAGTCAAACAAGTCAACACGATCAACAGCAAATCCCGAGAGATCCGGTGTTTCCTTAGCCGACTCAAACATCTATAAATATGAGTCCTAGGTTTCACATCTCGGCGAACACAATCAATCATTATTACGGCTGTCAAGTTACATAATTGTGCAACCCTAATTGCCGTCTCATCAACATCAACATTATTTGATACACTGTATTCGATTGTTTATAGTATTCATTATTATTCTTTTGTAATCATTACGTTATAGTTAATGAAATACGTTTGAATAATTATTGATTTCGCATTCATTGTGTTTCTGTGGTTGTGTTCATAATTAATCATCGAAACAATTAAACGTCAATTAGTGATAATTCCGCGATCATTAAATTGATTTATTTTAATACTGGTAATTCCTGAATTGAGATCCTTGGATTCACAGGTGGTATCAGAGCATTGGTGCTCATTGATCTAGATCAATTGATCTATCAGTATTAAAATTGTTTAATTGATTTTCAAACAATTAAATCAACGACTTGTCATTCAGCAAGCATTCTCTTATTGCTTGTTTGATTTAGATCTATATTCAAATCCATTGAATACTAGATCTGCGTCTTTGATAGATTTGTCAATTTAAGCATTTAAATTTTAAATCTTGTTTTGCAGTTAAACATGAGTACTTTTGGAGGAGGATCTTATCAACCACCAAAGTTGGAAACAAAAGCTGATTTTAAATCCTGGAAGATCAAGTTCAGGAATCATGTGAACTACACAGATTCTGACTTGTGGGAGTCCATCACACAAGGTCCTTATATTCCACCCACGCTTGGGCCGGATTATAATGACAAAAATCAGCCAATCAGCACTAAGGACTTGCCACCTGATGATGTCAAGAAGGTCAAAGTTGATATTAAAGCATACAGCTTGCTTAGTATGGCTTTGCCTGAAGAAATCTTGATCAGGTGCGAGAACTATAAGACAGCAAATTCCTTGTGGAAGATACTTCACACTCTCTGTGAAGGGAGTGATGAGATCAGAAGCATAAGGAAGGACACCCTTAGATCACAGTATGAAACTTTTCATCATATTAAGGGTGAGTCAATTCCTCAGCAACTCCATAGATTCATGCAACTTGTCACTGAGATGAACATCTTGGAGTTAAAATATACAACTGAGGAACTGAACAAGAAGATGCTCCATACTTTGCCTGAAAGTTGGAAGCAAACAGTCTCCATGTTCAAAAACACCATAGATCTGAAGACAACTGGTCTCGATACACTGGTTGCCAAGGTTGAAGCACTTGAACTGGATGAACAATCAAGAAACAAGAGTGTGAGAACTCATGTCTCACCCTATCACTTCAAGGAAACAAAGAATGCTGGAAGTGCATTTATATCTAATAATGAAGATGATAATTCTTGTGCTTTGAGTGATGATGAAGAGGAAGTAAGTTTCTATGCATCTAAACCCACTAAGAAGTCATCTCAAAGTAAAACTCAAAAGGAAAAGGGAAAAGCTTCAGAGAAAAGAGAGACATCAGCAACAGCAAACTCAGAACCAATAACTGTGATATTGGACTCTGAAGAACAAAAAGCAGCCTTTGCAGCTTTCAGCTCAAGCTTTCAAGCATATCTTGGCAGTTCCCTTACAGCAGCAAACATCTGTCAGCAAGACTTGGAGGAACTTCCTCCTGATGTAGTCGAAGAGATGGATCTACAATGGCAGATGGCGATGATTGCCTACAGAGCCAAGCAATATCTTCGAAGAAACAAAAATCTGGCAGCAGCTAGCAAAACATCGAAGATTGGAGTTGATAAGTCTAAAGTCAGATGTTACAAGTGCAATCTCTATGGTCACTTTTCTAGAGAATGCAACCAACAATCAACTCCACAGTATCAGCAGCAGCAGCAACAAAGTCAGCAGCCAACCTCTCAAAGATCTCTGCATAGACAACCTCAGCTCACATCCCCACCAGCCACAAATACATCAGCAGGACCAAGCAACTCTAAGGAGACAGGGCTTATCATACTTCAGGATGGAACTTGTGACTGGAGTCTGTATGAGAAGGAAGTGATAGAGGAGAATCAAGCACTGATGGCACATATGGAAAACAAAGTTCCTCCTATGGCCAGAGAGGAACAATCATGGAGAGCTGACAACAAGTGGTATGTTGACAGTGGTTGTTCCAGACATATGACAGGCAACTGTGCACTTCTCCATGACTTCAAACATAAACATGCCTCTTATGTGGCATTTGGTGGGGATAAGAAGGGAGGTAAAATTGTTGGTGAGGGAATGGTAACTAATGGTGTTTTAACATTTGAAAAAGTAAATTACTGTGAAAATTTGCAGTATAATTTACTTAGTGTCTCCCAAATTTGTGATCAACATTACTTAACACTATTTGATAACACTAACTGTTACATTCTGAAGCCAGGTTTTACAGTTCCAGCAGACTGGATACTTCTTAAAGCATCAAGAAAAGGAAACACATATATCTTGGATATGAACAACACAACACTCACAAAACATGAGACATGCCTGCTGTCCAAATCTTCCGAAGATGAATCCCAATTGTGGCATAGAAGGCTTGTCCATTCCAACATGAAGAACATGAATAAATTGGTGAAAAATGACTTAGTCATTGGATTACCAAAGAAAGAATTTCATTGTACTAATCACTGTTCTTCATGTTATAAAGGAAAACAACACAGAGTGTCTCATAAGTCCAAATCAATCAACACTAACACTACACCACTCAAATTGCTTCACATGGATCTCTTTGGTCCAACCAATGTGCTAAGCATTGGAAAAGGCAATATTGTTTGGTGATAGTTGATGATTTCACTAGATTTACATGGGTCTTTTTCTTAAAACATAAGAGTGAAACATCTGAAACATTAATGGACTTTGTGATCAAGATTGAGAATCAACTTGAGTTAAAAGTTAAAATTTTTAGGAGTGACAATGGAACTGAATTTGTTAATGCTGATTTGGATTCTTTTTGCAAGACTAAAGGAATAGCTAGACAATTCAGTGCCCCAAGAACTCCACAACAAAATGGAGTGGCTGAAAGGAGAAATAGAACACTGATAGAAGCAGCCAGAACAATGCTAGCTGATTCACAGTTGCCCATTACATTCTGGGCAGAAGCTGTGAATACAGCTTGCAATGTTCAAAATAGAACATTGATAGTCAAAGAACATAATAAAACACCTTATGAACTCTTATTTAAAAGAAAGCCTTTTATAGGATATCTTAGAGCTTTTGGGTGTCATGTGTCCGTTTTAAATACTAAAGAACAATTGGGAAAATTTTCTGAAAAAGCCTATGATGGTTTCTTTGTTGGATATTCATCCACTTCTAAATCATACAGGGTGTACATTCCAGAACATAACATAGTTGAAGAGACTCCCAATGTTTCTTTTGATGAATCCATGTTTACTACCAATGTAAAAGGATCATCTTGGTTATTTGATATAGATGCATTAACTGAATCATTTAACACTGGTTATTTGATCAACGCAGGTGCTGCGGATACATGTTATTCCTTTGTGCCCCCAAGTGTGAATGAAGTGCCTTTAACAGCTGATCCACCAAGAGCACGTGTGCCACCTGAACCACAGCAAAGATCAAGTCAGCAGCATGAAGCTACTTCTGGAGAAGCAAACTCTTCATCCCCAGCACATGTAAATTCATCAGCAGATGTTCCCTCATCCGTAGATGTAAATACTGGTGCAACTACTGATGCTAGAGATGGAGAGGAGGCAGTCATTCAACAACCATTGCCAGCTGACCAACATTGTTCATCCGTGGATGGTGATGTATCTCCTACGGAAGTACAAGATGCCTCCATCGATGCTGCAGTTCCTCCTACGGAAGAACAAAATACTGCTTCCGTAGAACCTACTGCGGAAGAACAAAATCCTGCTTCCGTAGAACTTCCTGCGGAAGAAGACAAAGCAGCCAATCAAACACAAGCTGATCCGAACGACCATGAGCCTTTTGATTATTTCATCGACTCAACTTCTCAGCTGACACCATCTGCTTCAATGGGCTTCTCAAACTTAGACTCCACAGTTCAAGTTGATGCTGTTTCAACAAGCAGAGTACACAAGTCTCATCCAACAGACAATATCATTGGGGACCTGCATGCTAGAACCACAAGGAGCAAAGGAGGTGTGGCAAACATTTGTTTGTTCACCTGCTTTTTGTCCCAAACAGTCCCTGCAAACATCACAGCTGCACTGAAAGACAACAGCTGGATTGAGGCTATGCAAGAAGAGTTGCAACAATTCAGAAAACAGAAAGTGTGGACTCTTGTCGATTTGCCTTCAGGTCAACATCCAATTGGCACAAGATGGCTTTTCAAAAACAAGCTGGATGACAGAGGTATCATAGTGAGAAACAAGGCCAGACTTATTGCTCAAGGATACACTCAGGAAGAGGGAATAGACTATGATGAAGTCTTTGCCCCAGTTGCAAGGATTGAAGCTATACGAGTCTTCCTCGCTTATGCAGCATTCAAGAAGTTCACAGTCTATCAGATGGATGTAAAGTGTGCTTTCCTTTATGGGAAAATTGATGAAGAAGTCTATGTGGCTCAACCCCCTGGTTTTGAAGACCCTGATTATCCACATAGAGTATACAAGCTTGACAAAGCTTTGTATGGTCTTCATCAAGCACCCAGAAAGTGGTATGATACACTATCATCCTTCCTGCTGAAGAATGGGTACAAGAGAGGCACTATTGATCAGACACTCTTCCTCAAACAAGAACATCAAGATCTTTTGGTTGTTCAAATATATGTTGATGACATCATATTTGGATCAACCAATAAGAAGCTATGTCAAAGCTTTGAAAACTTAATGAAATCTGAATTTCAGATGAGCTCCATGGGAGAATTGACATTCTTCCTTGGCTTACAAGTTCATCAGAAACCAGATGACATTTTCATCACCCAAGAAAAGTACATTCATCAAATTTTGAAGAAGTACAATCTAGCTTATTCCACTTCATGCAAGACACCAGCATCAACAATAGACAAGATAGTGCCTGACCCTGCTGGCAAATCCGTAGATCAAAGATTGTACAGATCAATGATCGGTTCTTTAATGTATTTAACTGCCAGTAGACCTGACATAATGTTTGCTGTTTGTGTTTGTGCCAGGTACCAATCTGACCCAAAGGAGTCCCATCTGAATGCTGTGAAGAGGATTTTCAGATATCTAAAAGGCAAACCTGCATTAGGACTTTGGTATCCCAAAGATGGAGACTTTAGCCTATACTCCTATTCAGATAGTGACTATGGAGGGTGTAACAACAACAGAAAATCCACTACTGGTGGATGTCAGTTTTTAGGACCAAGACTTGTTTCATGGCAGTGCAAGAAGCAAACCAATGTCTCTGTATCCACAGCTGAAGCAGAATACATAGCTGCTTCAGCAGGTTGCTCTCAAGTACTTTGGTTGCAAAACCAATTACTTGATTATGGTTACAATTTCCTTCACACACCAATTCATATTGATAACTCAGCTGCTATGTTTATAACTGCTAACCCAGTTCAACATAGTAAAACTAAACACATTGAAATTAGATACCATTTTCTGAGAGATTGTTCTGAAAAAGGTCTAATTAAGTTAGTCAAAGTAGATACTACAAATCAGCTTGCTGATTTGTTCACTAAAGCATTTGATTCTGTTAGATTTAATTTTCTGATCGAATCTTTGGGAATGATTAACTTAGAATAAATCAACAAAAGCCTATGACTGACTTTGTAGAGAGTGATTGTTAGGGATGACTTAACATCTGTGCATGCATTATATTTGGGAAATGATAGTAAGCTATAATTGGTTTTCCAACAAACACTCAACAATGCCTTATATGCTACTGATTGTGAGTAGATTCATCTTGAGTGGAAACAAAGCTAAGAGCATGCCAAACTAATAACTTCAGGTAACTGTCTGTGGGGATTCCATTTTCTAATTCAGTAGGTATGTTCTCTCCTGATGTGATCAAACCACATACCCAAGCACACTATGTAAAATACTTTATAATATTCTATCTTTGCAAAGTCATATTCCCTCTGTTTTGTGTAAACAAAGACCTGGGCTTATGATTCAAGAGTATGATTGTCATTTTCCCTCTGTTTTGTGTCAGCAAAGACCTGGGTTAAGTTCACCTTTGTTTTACGTAAGTAAAGACCTGGTGACTATGACAGATCATATCTCAGCTCTAAACAGAATCACTTGTGCTTAATTGTACATCAATTCAATGAGCTTCAATATCAAAGCATTCATGAGATTGTACTACGTCTCAAGATAGATATTATAACTTAATGTACATAGTCCTTAAGTGTGACCGGTAGTGATTTGCCTCACCTACGGAAGACATAGTCTACCAAACCTTGAATGTGGGACCCATGACTGCTACTGATTAACAACCCTCACAACATGATAAATAGCATGCCTAGTTGTAACAATCCTCTTGTTTGAATTTAAGTGGATCTTTATACTTGCAATCTGGTGCGTATTAATACAACTAAACAACATCCGCAGAAGCCAAACCATAGCCTGATCCCTTTATGTATATATGCATGCTTGTAAGAGCTTCCGCACGATGTTTCATCTGTCCTATTCACCAATTTTCTCTCTCTTAGGATGTCATATGCCTGTCATGCCTGTCCACAACTTAAATTTATGATAAATGCAACAGTTTAACATTAATCACAAATTTAGGGGGAGTAGTTCATGCATGAAAAACACAATAAACAATACAAAGCTGATGATTTAATTTAACTGAATCTGAAGGAATTGGAACGTGAGCACTAAGATACAGGACACTTGCTTTCTTGTACTACATTGCCATGCAAATGAAGTCAACAATGTCCAACATCAACAATTAAGTCTACTCAGTAGATATCATACATTTAAAGTTTAAAACTTTAAGTTCCGCAGAAGTATCATTAATACTTCTCATCCGTAGGACTAATAGTGATATTTCTGCATCCGCAGACATTTCAGTAATACTCGAAGTATTGTGTGATTTCTGTTTCAGCAGCAAAACAAATACATCCGCAGATGTTAAGCCATCCGCAGATGTTAAGGTTCCGCAGATGCTCTGCGGAAGACGTGCATTCTAAATAAACTTGGGATACGGAAAGGAATAAATGGAAGTGGGCCCAACATAATTTGGGCCCAACATAATTAATAAAAGAAGTTAATATGTTCGACTATAAATAAGGTTTCTGACTCTTAAAATTCATTAATCAATTTTACAGAGCACTTTTTCAGATTAACCTAGAAAATCGAACTTTTTCCCTCTTTTTCAAACTTTCAAAAACTACCTTCCCAAGAAAACATTATCCACAAATCGATTACTGTTTCTGCAAAGGTAAATCATGTCTTAAACATCAATACGGAACTGGTTAATCGATTACTGTCATTTATACGATTCAACTGTGTGGTTTCTAACTTGAATTTCTTTGCAGATGGCCAATAGATTTGCTAAAGAGCACAATGTGTGCGCATACTTGAACGCTGATGATCCAGCCGCAGAAGGATGTCGAGATATTATAAGATATCTCCGACGATCCAGGCTCTTCTACGCCTTGACGGCTGAGCCTGTGATCCATCAGGCGCACATTATTGATTTCTGGAACTCAGCACGAGTTGAAGAGCAAAACGATGAGGAAGTGATAGTGGCTGAGATTTTGAGTCAGCGTCTTCGATTCAATGAAAGCACCCTACGAAGATGTCTGGAATTGGGAGACAGAGAGATAGGCCACTCCGACGTATTCGAGAATGAGTACATTGAAAAGGTATTCAACCTGATGGGGTATGATGGTGACTATGAGAAAGGTGAAATCAAGAAGGGTAGGCTGTGCAAACCGTACAGATTCTTGTGTCACACCTACCTAAAGTGCATGTCGAACAGGAAGTCGGGGCTAGACAGATTCTCTCGACACATTTCATCCGGAATTATTGGGGTGTTCGAGGGGAGAATCTATAATTATGCAAAATACATCTTCAACTGTCTGAGCGAGCAAGTCAAACTGCAAAAGAATGAGAAGATGTACATGTTCCCTAGATTCCTTCAACTGGTGATAAACTCAGAGCTTCCAGGGCTGAGCAGAGTTGGAGAAGTGTTTGTACAAGCACACCTGAGCAAGTCAGTGTTGAACAAACTAAGTGGGAAATATAAGGGTCCTGATATGCCAATGTTTGCTCATGTTATTGATCCTCAAGCTGACCTGCCACAAGAGTTGGCATGGGCAGATGAAGCAGAATCATCTGCTGATTCTGCTCAATCTTCTCACTCACCACACCAAACACCACAACACCAACAACAATCACCACTCCAAGCACCACCACTACATCATGATTCACCAAGCCAATCACCTCCTCAACAACCACAATCACCAGCAAGCCTAAACACCCAACCAATCTCCCCAATTCACCACCGTCAATCACCTGTAATAATATCATCATCGTCCACCAAAGATACTCAGCCAGTATCTCCTATCCAATAACAATCATCATCATCCTCTCAGTCATCATCTCATCACACTCAACCATTCTCTCCACTCCAAATCCAATCACCCATACAACCACCACCAGAATCTCCAAAACACCAATCACCGGAAAGTGCTGGGACTGAACCATTTGAGGTAACTGAGTCTGTACACTCCGTACACTCAGGAGACACAGAAATACTATCTGAAGCCAGCACTTTTCCTTTCTCACCAACGCACACAGATGAACAACCTTCATCAGCACATACCGAGCCCATACCTGCTGATGAACCCGGGGAAATTCAAGAATCTGCTCAGGATGTCACTGCATACAATGAACATGACTTAAGTGACAGTGACATTCCTGTGAGCAAAAGCTTTCTGGTTGCCAAGTACAACAAGTTGGTACTTAAATCCAATAAGAGAAAACAAAGAATTATGGAGCTGGAAGGTGTAATTCAGCAAAAGGATGAAGAACTGATGGAGAAGGATGCTAGAATAAAAAGACTCAGAGAAGATGCACTATGCAACAGTGAAGTTATTGATGCATTGTTGCAAACAAAACAGGAGTTGGAGGCTACTCTAAAAAACGAGCAAACTGATAAGGCTGAACAAATAAAGCAAAAGGACCTAGAAATAGAAAGCCTGAAAAGAAAACTCTCTGATGTGAAAGCTAAAGTGGATACACGAGCTGAGTCAGCAACACAGTCGGGTAGAGCTGCTAAGCCACTGATCTCATACACCCGAAAAAGAAAGTACTTTGGAGCTACACACAAGAAACCTGAAGATGACAGCTCCCCAAAGAAACCAAAACTTCCATCTCCTGCACCTACACCTTCAGTAGAAGTGTCTACTGTGAAGGTATCCTCCGGAGAAGAAGAAGACAGTGATAAAGAATGGGAGGAGCTAACAAGAATGGAGTCCCCCGTTGATGATAAGGTGAAAAGGCCGATGACCTTCTGACAACAGCTGATATCATGGAAGAGAGGCCTGATTCCAGCATGTTTATGACCCTCATCAACCATTTCCATATGACATGGTTGAGAGGATGAACACATCAGAGATGACCAAAGCGCTGAAAGAATTTGAGTTTGCAAGATTCATAATCCCAGACTGTGATTATGAAGCATTTACAACATTTCAGTCTCTGGAGAAAATAAAGAAGGATTTGGGCCACTGTGACACAGCCAAACTCACCAAGTATAATATGACTTGCTGGTTACAGGGCCACAACTACAAACCGCATGAGCTGAAGGGCAGAACCACTGGAGAACTGCGGAGGATGATGGAGCACGTGATGAAGGTGGAGCTAGAAACTGGTGTAAAATTCAGAACCACTGCTCCACATCCAAAAGAACAATCAAGTAAACTTGCTGCTGATCCAATAACAGTTGACCCAAAGGATCAGCACAAGGAAAAAGAAACACTGATCAGAGAGCCAAGGGCATTGATTCCCGGAAAGGTATGGCCTCTGGGCACAACTGTACGAGAGATTACAGAGAAGAAATCAACTCTCGTACAGCTGTATGATCATATCACAACTCCCAGTTCTGTGGAAGAACACAGGATTATGGCCTGGAAATATGATCCAGACTGGGATTGTGCAATAATTAAGAGGACATCTGGAAGGATTCAATACTTCCATGATGTGGAAGCCCTGCTCAGCCTCCCAGAGCAAGATATCAGGGATCTTTAGAGCATCCCAATGTTCAACTTCCCAATCCATCTCAGGGGGAGAGACTTCTCTGCAGCTGTGAATGGCATGAAGACAAGTTTTACTGATGATGTGCTCATGCAAGCAAAGAGAAATGATAAGGAGCACAACAGAATGAAACAAAATTAGAAAAGAAAAACAGCTGAAGTCTCATCCCTTGTAGATGATGATCTGCTAAGAAGAGTGGGATGTACCAGAAGCTCACCCACCATCAAAAGCATCTCAGGACACCAATTCACTTGTCCTATCTCAGAATGGGGATACATTGAAAAGAATAAAGAGATGGTGCTGCTGAGAAATGTAGATGGGAAGAAGGGTGACAGGATAAGAATTTTTGATCCAATGGAACTAAAGATGCTGCATCCAAGCTACACATCATACCTACATGATAAATTCTTCCCAAAGCTAACAGATGAAAAAGCCCAGAATGATCTCTGCTTGTATGTGCATATGATTCAAGTGATAGATAAATTGCATGCAAAGGCACACAAGAGAAGAAAACATGAGGCTGGGCTACTGAAAGGAACAAACATAGCTGAAGTGTCTGAGCTCAGAATATCTGAAGAAGATGAATTAGAGATTGTGCATAATGATAGTGTAGTGGAAACACTCACTACGGAAGAAGATGTCTTGGGACTCAGTTATGACACACTGAAGAAGATCAGCAGGATGCAGATAAAGTACAAATATGATGATCAGAAAACTGCTGTATCTTACTTCTACAATAAAATGATAGCAAGAGTCAAGGAGCTAGCAGTTTTGAAGGACTGATTACAAGGAGCTAAGCCTAAGGGGGAGTATTGTTAGATCTAGATTGTATAGGGCTAGATCATCTTTGTATAGGCTTAGTACTTGAATCAAGTCTTGTAATCAATATTTGTAACAGTCAATATATATATATATGTGAATTGAATTTATAGGTTAACCCCATATATGTATGTGTGTTGACTTGTGCCTTGACAGGAGAAACAATATTCTTGGAATGGATTTCCTGAAATTGACCAAGCGTAGGAAACATCTACGGATGAACAATTTTGTTAATCCGTAGATATGTTTCATACAAGATCAAATGACCAAGTGTAAATTTCTGCGGATGATCAAGTTTCATGAAGGGAAGACTCCTACGGAAGAAGGATTTCCTACGGAAGAAGGATTTCCTACGGAAGAAGAACATTCCTACGGAAGAGCAAATCATCTACGGAAGAACAAAAGATCTGCGGAAGACAAGACACCTGCGGAAGACCATTATACTTGTGCGATTATCAATTCCAAGAAGTCAAACAAGTCAACACGATCAACAACAAATCCCGAGAGATCCGGTGTTTCCTTAGCCGACTCAAACATCTATAAATATGAGTCCTAGGTTTCACATCTCGGCGAACACAATCAATCATTATTACGGCTGTCAAGTTACATAATTGTGCAACCCTAATTGCCGTCTCATCAACATCAACATTATTTGATACACTGTATTCGATTGTTTATAGTATTCATTATTATTCTTTTGTAATCATTACGTTATAGTTAATGAAATACGTTTGAATAATTATTGATTTCGCATTCATTGTGTTTCTGTGGTTGTGTTCATAATTAATCATCGAAACAATTAAACGTCAATTAGTGATAATTCCGCGATCATTAAATTGATTTATTTTAATACTGGTAATTCCTGAATTGAGATCCTTGGATTCACAATACCCATAGCGACTATAGTCGTCGGTAAAGGTAATGAAGTATCTTTCACCATTCCTAGTCATTGGCTTAAAAGGACCACATACATCCGAATGTATGATTCCTAATAAATCTTTTGCCCTTTCGGTAGTTCCAGTAAAGGGTGCCTTAGTCATCTTACCTTGTAAACAAGATTCACAAACATCAAATGAATCATATTCATTTGTTTTTAAAAGACCATTCTTTTGAAGTGTTTGTAAACGTTTCTTGTTTATATGACCAAGACGACAATGCCAAAAATAGGTATCACTCAAGTCCAACTTGAGTTTCTTGGTGTTAGTTTGGTACAATGAACTATTTAAAGTATTTTCATGAACCAATTCATAAATACCATTAATTGGAATAGCTTTAAAATAGAACATACCATTTAAAGAAACATGAATATCATTTTCAATAAAGGATAATACATAATCATAATGTCTTAATTGGGATACAGAAATAATGTTCCTAGTCAAACTAGGAGCATACAAAACATTCTTCAAAATAACTTCCAAACCACTTGGAAGTCTTAGGATGTAGTCCCTACGAGCTTCAACTAAGACTTTAGTTCCATTGCCCATGAAGAGGCTAACATCCCCTTGTTTGAAGTCCCTACTTCTTGTGAACCCCTGCAACAAATTGCAAATGTGAGTTCCACATCCGGTATCCAATACCCATGTGTTAGAAGATGTAACATTAAGATCAATGTGAATCATGTATATTGTACCTGAGGTCTGCCCGGCATCCCTCTTGGTTTTCAACTCTTGGAGATGGACAGGACAATTCCTTGCCCAATGTCCTATCTCCCCACACTTGAAGCATGGGTCATTTGTAGCAACCTTTTGCTTCTTCTCTTGTGGTTAGGGTGGTACCCTTACCACCCCTTTCCCTTTTCCCCAAACAGGTCCCTTACCCTTGGCAACCTTTGCCTTGGGTGTGGGATGAGGCCTCTTGTTGTTCCCACCTTCATTGATGGTGAGAACGGGTAAAACCCTTTTACCCATGGCCGCCTCGGCCGTTTTGAGCATTGAGTGAAGCTCACCAATGCTTTTGTCCTATGCATTCATGTTGTAGTTCAACACGAATGTCTCAAGCCTTTTGGTTAGGCCATTTAGGATCAAATCCGTGGCCAACTCCTTCGAGACGGGACAATTTAGCCTCTCGAGGCGGTCAATATGACTTTTCATCTTAAGTACATAAGATGAAACAGATTGGTTGTCGTCCATACGACATGCATGGATTGCTCGAACCGTTTCGAAGCGCTCAACCCTTGCTTGCTGTTGGAACGTTTCCTTCAGCTGGGTTATCATGTCATAAGCTCCGTGATGTTCATACTCCTTTTGGAGATCCGGAGTCATGCTCGCTAGCATGAGACAAGACACTTGGACGGAGTCCTCAGTGTATTTCAACCAATCGTTAAAGGCCTCCTCATCATCCTCGCTAGGTTGATCGGGGATAGGGTCGTCTAAAACATATGATCTTCTCTCTTGCTTGAGAACAATTCTCAAGTTTCGATACCAATCAATAAAGTTGTTATGATTTAGACGTTCCTTTTGGAGGATCGCTCGTAGTGATTGGTTTGACGCGGATGAGTTATCGTGATTTTTATTATTGGTGGCCATCTACAAAATTTAACAAAGATCAATTTTAGTATTTTCGATATTGCTAATTTTAATATTTAATGCCTTTTAAGGTCAATTTTATATTAAAATCTAGAACCCAACATTACATTTAAATTGTGGTTAGGTGACCTTTATCCCACTATTTAAATTAATAAGGTGGTCAACGATTGACGATTGCAACCATTTGCAACTTCTAGAGGTATGGGATCGACTTTAAACATCATATGTAAAGTCGGCATGTTAATCCCATCAACACCATTTGGAAACCATATTTTAGGTGATCCATTCAACATGGTTTGCAAATCAAGTTACCCTAGTTGTACACACATGTGAGTTTACCAACATAAGTGGTTAGGTGACCTTTATCCCACCAATGTGGTATTCCCACCTTAAGTCATAAGTTCCTTCAAAATGGTTAGGTGACCTTTATCCCATTAAGAGTTTCCAAATGACTTAAGTGTTGTGCAAAAGGACGGTGTTAAACTTGTTTGTTAAATGTTTAGAGGTTTCATAACTCTAGTTTAGAAAACTCTATGCACTTGTATTTGCATGCTTTCAAATACAAGATACCCTATGGTTCTTTTAATAAAACCCATTTTATTTTAAAATTACTAATCCTTTTAATAACCATTTATTAACACTTAATGACTAAGAACCATTTTATATTAGCTTGTTAAGATCATTTTTATTTAGATTGTTCATCATATCCGAATATCATACAATCATCCAAAATCATAATCAATCAACAATAATATGACAACCATAATGAGCATATGTGCATAACCATAGCATCTAAAGTGGTCCACACTTGTTTGCCATCACAAGTGTGGTCCATAGGTCTTTCCTAAGGGTCACAAACAATCACATGGAAAGCTTCCAAAAGCCTCCCACTTGAAACCGCATCCAAAATGCTCCATGTTTCTCTTGTGACCTTCCTTTGTTCTTCCAATGTGTATGTCTTCATATTACAAGATATAAAGTCCTAATACAAGATATCTAGTAAAATGAAAATACACCTAATCTATTTATTACAACCCAATAATAAATAAATTACAACCCAATTGAATAAACACAAAATTACAACCCAATTGAATGAATAAAACAACCACTTGAATCATCCAAACAACACAAGGCCTTAAGCTAGGTTATGCACTTTAACAACCAATGATCATATCATTTATTCATATAATGAAACCCCACTTAAAACCACCAAATTTCAGCCTACATAAACTGAAATTTTTGGTTTTAAATATTGTCCAAACAATTAACATTTCATCAACATGTATTTCTTTCAAGATTTCATCACAAGCATGTATGATATAATCTTGAAAGTTGGGGATTCATCAAAACAGAAATTAGCAGCCCATAATCAGCCTAAACTTAGTTTATAATCATGCTTTAAAACCTATTTTAAAGACTAAACAAGCAAGTCATCCACATAACCGGCTCTTGATGCCATTGGCGGGTTTGTTAGAACATAAAATCAAGTTTAACCACTTAAGCTTTCTGAAAAAAAGCAGCGGAGTTACAACTTAATAAAACCCATTTTATAAGCTGAAAATAATGTTCTTTAGTGACCATTTGAGATGGAAAAACAAACCCAAACAATAAGGATCATATATGTGAATGAAACAAGCTATGTACCATAACAAACAACATAATATTGCAGCCATAAAGGGCTGCAAAACTACCTTACTGCAGCTTTGAAAACTCGACAGAAAGGAGGATTATGATGATGTTTTGAGCAGCAATCCTTCAAGTGGAGGACCTCAAATCTCTATACCCATAAGCCTTCAAACACCTTACTTGCTAGGTAGTGTTACACCAGCCCTTGTCCCTCTTCTTGAACCCGAAATTTCAGCCAACACTTAGCTCCAGTTTCAGCCAAAATCACTTGGATAGATGGCAAGGATTTTGAGTTTCTTGAGAGAAGAATAGAGGGAAGGAACTCTTGCATGTATGTGAGAGAGAAAGAGGTGAAAGGAGTAATTGATAGAAGTGTGTTCAAGTGGTTTAAAGGTAATCGTTGACTTTACATTACTTTTCATACCCCGAGCATTACATGTCCTGACTATATTAGCATCTAAATCTAACAGTAGCACATAAACACATAACATGCGCACACAATACCGGTTAACTTTAAGAAAATACCTAATGGCACGCAGCTACTCAGTTTGGCATCCCTTCCCTTTTCCTATCCCATTTTCAGTTTAAGTTTAGGTTTATTTTGAAAATTTACCCATTTCACTTAAACTCTGGCTCTGATACCAACTTGTAAGGCCCCGTTCCCGGGCACCTTACGATTGGTCATTCATTGCACATAATTATATTAAATCGTTCATCTATTTTGCAGCGGAATTTAAAACTTTCATTTAACAACTAAAACATGTCATTTCATAATACAATGACATGTCAAAATATGGATGCCATCCTCAACGAAACTGAGTACTCGCCCCGTGCCATCCTCAGCAACATACCTGCCAACTGGAAACACATCAAAGTCAGCGTTGCTGAGTGAGTTCTAGTTTTATATTAAAACATATTTTGCTTTCGTTAAAACCCTTCTTTACTTCTTTCAAAAAAACATACTATACTTTCGTATATGAACACACATCATACGTACATACACATAGATAATATCATTATTATCTTCTTTTCTCATTCATTCTTTATCTTTAACTATAATTCATTCTCTGTCTATCATTCGTTTATTATATATCTTTATCTTTCATGCATTCTCTATCTTTCACTTCTATCTGGATCCGGTCACACTTTACCCTATTCATGGCACACAGCCATGATTACTGAGGTCGAGTGACAAGGATCCCATTTCATACGTTATCATTACGTTCCTTCCGTTCGTTACTTTCATTCGTTCATTCTTTGACTTTCTTTACTTTCATTAACTTTCATCCCTTTCATGCTTCCTTTCATAATTCTCTTTCTCATCAAGATCTTGTCTCATGCAATATCCCTGACTCATGTCCGAAGACTGATGCTGTGCCGGGGCCCGATTAACAAACCCCCGACTCATGTCTGAAGACTGACACAGCACCGGGATACGCGACAAAGATCCCGTCGAGTCAATCATCTAGATTAAACTCCATCCGAGTCTGTCGCAACACAAAGTTGTTCACCTCATCATCTCATCTCATGCAATATCCCCGACTCATGTCCGAAGACTGATACTGTGCCGAGGCTTGACGAACAAACCCCCGACTCATGTTCGAAGACTGACACAGTACCGGGATACGCGACAGAGATCTCATCTCTCTATCTTGTCTCATGCAATACCCCCGACTCATGTCCGAAGACTGATGCTGTGTGGGGCTTGACACACAAACCCCCGACTCATGTCCGAAGACTGACACAGCATCGGGATACGCGACAAAGATCCTCTATCGAGTCTGTTGCGACACAGAGTCGCTCACCTCATACATACACTCTTTAGCTTTATGTTCGTTCTCTGTACTGTATGCCTTGTCTGTAAACTTTATCTTTACGTTTCACTTTCTGTATGGACCAGTGAGTAATACCCCAACTATATATGCGATGGAAAACGGATGACGGGCCATCTATATCCCTCGAAAGGGTAACTGTATCCCTCAAAAGGGCTATGTTTACTGTGTACAAGGCCGACCCGATCACCCAGGGCACGCCACAAAGGTTCTGCCAATCTCAATTAATTGACCCTGTGTGCATCAATGGGTAGCTAGCCCGCAACATAGTTCAGCTAACGACACACAGTCGTGTACCTCCTATAAGCTTGCAAGACTTGTTAACTTTTATTAATGTTCCTTCTCTTTCTTTATTACTCTTTCACTTTACTTTACGTACTATTTTCATTTCATTTATTAATGCGTGTGTTCATTCATTATGTTCCTCTTTCATTATCTTTCACTTTACGTTACATAATACTTTTTCATTCGTTCATAAACAATACACGTAAAGATACGGAAAGATAAACATACATCGATGCAAGGAACATCGGCATTTACAAGTCATCAATATTCACCATCTATCATGGCAACATCATACTTAACATACATACATCATGCATACACATGCAATACTATCGTCATCGTGTCCACTTAACTTCTAAGCCTCAATAGTTATCACACATGTACCTACGGGAGCTATCACGTCACTTCCTACCCATGCTCTTTTCCCGAAGGCCGGTAATTGAACTACGTCTCTTCTCGTACGTAACAGCCCTACTTGGGCGACTGGGCACCCTCCAGTTGCATGACCTTCATGCGACTGAACAGCTATGCGATTGGGCCAATGCGGATGAACACCCATGCGGATGAACACCCTAATCGTACGAATGGACTCCCTATCGTACGACTGAACACTATACGTATGTGACTCCATGCGACTGAACCCTCAGCCGTGCGACTGAACCCTCAGCCATGTGACTGAACAACCACGCGAATGGACCTATGCAACTGAACTCCCAGTCGCAGGACCTATCGTGCGACTGAATCCCCAGTCGTGTGACTGATCCACAGTCGTGCGATTGAACGTCAGTCGTTCCTCAGTCGGCCGATTGGCCCTTCAGTCACCTAGCCCTAGCTGGGCAACGATTGCAGTTCATCCCGAACTGCAGTCGCGACTCACGACCTTCAAATCCTTCCAAACTCGTTTTAAGCCCAAATTAACCCACCCAAACCTTAGGGAATCATATTATGACGACAATCAAGCACATACACGTCTGAAATCGCGCTGTAAACCCACTATACACATACACATTCATACATACACGGGTTAAACACCCAAAAACTCAAAAATATAGTTTTCAGATGTGTTCCAGCCCCAAAATCATTCAAAATCATGTAAAAGAGGGGTCCTAGGACTCACCTTAGTAGCCTCCTCGGTTAGAGCTTCGATTTGACCCGCTATACGTCGATTTTGGCTCACGAACCCGCTTGGACCGAACTGTCTCCTTCTTCTCTCTGATGTTGGCGAGTCTAGGAAAGAGTTAGGGCTGCCCTTTCCCTTAAATACCACTGTCCTGTCGCCCGAGTTATCCATGCGACTGGACCTCCAGTCGTCCAAGCTCCATGCGATTGAACACTCCAGTCGCACGATTGAGCTCCAGTCGTGCGGTTGAGCTTCAATCGCATGTCTTCCATGCGATTGGACGCTCCAGTCGCATGACACTCAAAATCGAAACTTCCGGGCGTTACAAGTCCACCCCCCTTAAACGGGTTTCGTCCCCGAAACCTGTTGTTCCTTAAAACTTCACGGGCAATACTGTCCCATCTCTCTTCCAGTCTCTTACTTGGAATCCTATCGCTCTAGATCCTTTGTCAACATTCGACTTCGAGTCTATCTTGGACTATCGACATCGGCAACCAATGCGACTGAACCCTCAGCCATGTGACTGAACCCTCAGCCGTGCGACTGAACAACCACGCGAATGGACCTATGCAACTGAACTCCCAGTCGCAGGACCTATCATGCGACTGAATCCCCAGTCATGCGACTGAGCCTCAGTCGTGCGATTGAACGTCAGTCGTTCCTTAGTCGGCCGATTGGCCCTTCAGTCACCTAGCCCTAGCTGGGCAGCGATTGCAGTTCATCTCGAACTGCAGTCGCGACTCACGACCTCCAAATCCTTCCAAACTAGTTTTAAGCCCAAATTAACCCTCCCAAACCTTAGGGAATCATATTATGACGACAATCAAGCACATACACGTCCGAAATTGCGCTCTAAACCGACTATACATATACACATTCATACATACACGGGTTAAACACCCAAAAACTCAAAAATATAGTTTTTAGATGTGTTCCAGCCCCAAAATCATTCAAAATCATGTAAAAGAGGGGTCCTAGGACTCATCTTAGTAGCCTCCTCAGTTAGAGCTTCGATTTGACCCGCTATACGTCGATTTTGGCTCACGAACCCACTTGGACCGAACTGTCTCCTTCTTCTCTCTGATGTTGGCGAGTCTGGGAAAGAGTTAGGGCTGCCCTTTCCCTTAAATACCACTGTCCTGTCGCCCGAGTTCTCCATGCTACTGGACCTCCAGTCGTCCAAGCTCCATGCGATTGAACACTCTAGTCGCATGATTGAGTTCTAGTCGTGCGGTTGAGCTTCAATTGCATGTCTTCCATGCGATTGGACGCTTCAGTCGCATGACACTCCAAATTGAAACTTCCGGGCGTTACAATTTACTGCTTGCATCAATCTTGTATGAATCTTGTGCAAGTGGGAGATTGTTGGATTCTTTATGCCCAAGACACATAGAATATTGATGTGGCTAGTACGTCATGATCCAAGTCGAGTCATACCCAATAACAAGTTTAGCAAACACCAATATGTATTTAATTGATGATATGATCATGCAATTAAATCATTGCACCAATTTAGAAAATGGGTTTTCTAAATAAATTGTATGTGAGAAAGAACAACTTATAAGGATATTTTGTTCATGAACATTATTTGTAATGTTATTTAAGTTTGTTAAATAACATCAAATAATAAGAGTGTGTGTTTAAGTTATATATTTAAAAGGTTAATTATATAACTAACAATGCAACTAGTTAACAATTGAGTAGATGTTTAAAATGGGAGAGAACCCATTTTAATAGCAAGATTCGGCCACCCCATTAAGGGGTATTATTGGTCATTTGGCTCTCTTAAACCACACTCAATTAACACTAGACACACTCTCCAACTTCAGCTCTCTCTCTCTCATACATGCAAGATACATTTTGCTCTCATCAAAGAAGAAAACAATGGCTGGAAATCGGTTTCCTGCAGCATGGTTCTTGCGATTTTGGTGCACAAATCCTAGCAAGAAAGGTGTTTGCATCATGCTTGTGGGTATGGAAGCTTGAGGACATCTACCTTGATGTTTTGGTCATTCAAGAGCAGCCCCATCTTCATCCAAATCCTGTTTTTCAGCAGCCTTTTGGAAGGTAGTTCATCAACGTTTTGGGCAGCCTTGGAAGGTAGTTCCACGGTTTCTTTTGGTTGTTATTTATTGTTGATAGCTTGTTCAAACACATATAATCGATCCTATGTTTTTGGGTTTGTTAAAACAAAGTAAAGAACCTTATTTTTCAGATTATTAACATGATAATTAACTTTATTCTGCTGCATTTTTCTTGTTTAAATGGTTAAACAATAATGTTAAAGGTACAACAAACCCAACATATAGGACTGACCCGCTCTCAATTATTTCTGCATGGAATCTTTGTGATTAGTCATAAGAGATATTGAGTAAAGGCGAATATCATTGTATCCTCAAACTTGATATACATATTGCGTCTTGATATTCACCAAGTGTCGTACTTTGACTTAGTACTTCGCTGTTCTGAAAAATGGCAGTAAATAAGGCTGGGTTCAGGTATGATATAAGGTGATTGTGAGAGACGTATGTAGTCAAGATGGAATTTGTTCCTCTTATTCGTTGAGAGTTAGATGTCTAAGGCCTGTTAAAGTTAAATCATCAGAGAATGACAATTCTGTGTCTCTGGGATTTAACATGACATCTGTGAGAAAAGGATAGATGATTGATTCACCTAAAACATTTTGAGTAAGTTATGATCCAAGTTGGGTCATACCTAATAACAAGCCAAACAAACACAAATAAATATTTATTCGTTGATGAGATCATACAAACAAATATTGACACCAATTTAGAAAATGGGTTTTCTAATACATTGCTTTTGTAAATGAACAACATTATGTGGATAATTTGTTCCTGAGAAATTATTTGTTTCATTATTTAAGTTGGTTAAATAATAACAAATAAAAGTGTGTTAAGTTTATAAAGTTAAAATTAGTTTTAATTTTATAAAATAAGGGTTTAAAAGAGTGTAAATTTTATAAATGAAATAAATGAGGGGAACCCATTTTAAATCATGGATTCGGCCGCCCCCTTGGCCTAGGGACTCCACCCATTTTGTCTTGGCTAGTGCAAGACTGGATTCATTCTTACACTCTTCCATCAAGCACACTCTCTCTCCTACATGCAAAGCTCTTCTTTTCTCTCTTCCTTCTCTCCAAATTCGGATTTTTGGCTGATTTTGGAGCTATTCTTGGCTGAACATTGAAGCTCACTTGGCTGATTTTCGGGTTCTAAGAGAAAGAGTTGGATCTTGGTGTTTTACTACCTAGCAAGTAGGTGTTTGGAAGGGCTTGTGGGTATCACATCTTGAGGTCTTCTACATTGAAGACTTGGCATTCAAATCATCATCTTCTTTCTTCATCCACGAGTTCTAGGAGGTAGTATATGATGTTTTGAATGGTTGTTTGATAGCATGATATTCATATATGGATCTTTTGTTTTGGGTTTTGTTTTAACATATGTATTTGATGCATAAACTAACTAATCTAAAATGGCTTTAGACAAATATTCTGCTGCGTTTTATGTTAAATGGTTAATATAAACTTTGATAAACATCTACAAAACCCAACACTATTGTTCCAAGGGTGATCTCGATGGAGGTGGTAGGAAAGTACATGACGCGTGGATGTAGTGCTTGCCTGGCCTACGTAAAAAATGTGGATGAGTTAGTACCCCAACTGTCTGACGTGCCGGTTATACGTGACTTTCCGGACGTATTTCTAGAAGACTTGCCAGGTGTGCCACCAAATTGTGAGATTGAGTTTCAGATTGATCTAATACCCGGTGCTCAACCCATTGGCAGGGCACTGTATCGATTACCTCCTCCCGAGATGAAAGAGCTAATGGCTCAACTGCTGGAGCTGATAGATAAAGTGTAAAACTTGGATTTCTCCCAGAAATAATCAAATCACGATCTCAATCATGTGAATGCAGAATGTAAACATGATTGAGATCGTGATTTGATTATTTCTAGGAGAAATCTGAGTTTTACAATTGGTATCAGAGCATTAGGCTCTAGAACCATGATTTGAAGAAGTTTTGGATTGATTTCTACTCATTTCTTGTGGTATTCATCATTGGTTACTTGAGATTAAGCCATGGTGATGTTATGCTACCAAAATTTTGAGAATATGGATTGAATTGGACTGATTTAGTGGACTTTAGTTGAACTTTAATCATAATTAAGTTTAAAAAATTGAACTTTAATCATAATCGGGCCTATTCAGTGATTTGGAGGTGATTTTCGCTTGAAAACACTTTGTGGTTTTTGGCATTTTTCGGGCGAAAATAATTTGTTGGAAAAGGAAGCTTTCGTCCGAACATATATTTTGCGCGAGGATCATTCTCCCGTGATACTCATTTTCACGCGAGTCAAGTATTTTCGCACCAGTTTTCAAGGTTCAATAATCTCTGATTCAATTCCACAGAATGTGTTCATCTACTCCTAACTTGAAGCATCTCACTGCTTCTCTTCATCTTGATACTGAAATTGGTACTGGGAACAAGCCATCTAGACTTCTCAGCGAAGATGATTATGTAGATTAGGCTTACAAATTTGAAAATCATGTTATTTATACGGAACCAAAGATGTGGAGGTCGATCCAGTATGGTCCGTATATTCCCCTGTACAAGAATGATAAAGGGGAGATGGTCAAGAAACCATAACACTTATTGGACGAAGATGACATGAAGAAGTTAGAGCTTGATGACAAAGCTTATGCTGCCATTACTATGGCCTTGACTACTGAAATTTCTCATAAGTTTAAAGAGTTCAGCGGTGCAAAGGTGTTATGGGATGCACTAGAAACTCAGATCATGGGCAATAAAGATACGAGGGAAAGTAAAAAGGATATATTGAATCAAGAATTCAACATGTTTAATCATATTGTGGGTGAAGCGTTGGATGTTCAGATTGCCAGGTTTGTTAAACTGGTAACTAAAATGAAGAGTGCAGGGATTACTCTGGAACCAATTATGGTAAACAAGAAGCTGCTGAATTCACTTCCATACAGTTGGAATCACAACTGTACACTGATCAAGAGAACTAAAGACTTGTATACTCTTCCTTTGACCGATCTCATTTCAACTATCAAGTCGTATGAAATGGATGATAAGCAGAGAGCTGCAAATCATCTAAGTTCTTTGGGTGCTGAATCAACTGCTCTTTATGCTAAGATGGCTAGTAATCCTAATTACTATGTCAGTTATACCCAGATGTGTCAGCGACAACAAACTGGAAGTTCAGCATCTTCTAATATACAATCAGTAATGAACCCTCAAATTCAAATTCCAACTGCTCAACACTATTCCCCCATCATCCATCAACAAATCCCTCAAACTCAAGCTCCTTAAAGTAATCAACATGCTTATGTTGCTACCACTAATTCTTCAAAACAGACAGTCCAGATTGCTGAGGAACATCTTGCCCTATTCACTACATTCATGTCAAGCTATGAAGCTTTCATGGCTGGTAGACTCACTGCTCCTAATGTCTTGGTTGATTGTGACACCCCGTAATTTCAGGTTAACATTATTCAAACCGTTGTCGTTAACATTGACCCGTACTCGCTAATACTCGAAACTTATACAAACACCGCCACCGACATCGTTAAACAATTATGATAAAATACTAACACAGGTGTGTAGAGGATTCACATAAACGGGATTTCCTAAGGAATCCTCCTAATTAATATAGCTCGCCCATCTACGTCGTTATCAACCGAAACAAATCCGGGAACACGGGACCTAAGTACAGGGACTAAACTTGAAAATTGGCAAACTCGGGCTCGATATAAATACCCATCCACCAGCCAAACACACCACAATCTGCTCTTTCTCTCCTACGCTCTCTGCTCCTCCCTTTCTTCATCCTAGCACCAAATTCATCCCCGATTGAGCTCATTTTCGTCGGTTAGACCACGCAACAGATGAGAAATCACGTTCCCAGCAGGTAGGCGACCTTGTTCATCCGCTTTATTGCTCGTTTCCCTTCTGAAATATGGGATTCGGGTGTTCGGGTTCAACCCGAATGCATGTGGTCGTGGGGGTGCGTGTGAGGTCAATCAGCGTGTGCATTTCACTTAGACATGTTAGGAGAGTGTTTCTGGAAGTCCTGATTGGGAGAAAACCGAGCACAGGACAGCCGAAGGCTGTTCAGCCCGCCCAGCAGTCGCGACCTGCTGCAGTCCGCGACTGGGCTAGCCGTGCGACCGAGTCATGCGACTGGGCCAGCCGTGCGACTAAGTCATGCGACTGGGTCCCTCGTGCGACTGATCGGGGCGACTGGGGCGAGACGTGCGAATGAATGCATGCGAATGAATGTCTGCGACTGAGTCAACTGAGTGAATGTGTGCGACTGAGTCAACCGAATGAATGTGTGCGACTGAGTCAACCGAATGAATGTGTGCGACTGAGTATCACCCGACTGAAGGTCCAACCGTATGAATGAAGGTTCATTCGTGCGATTGGTTGTTGATTCGGGTGAATGGGTGATGTGAGGTATGACTGAATGCTGAGTCGCACGAATGATGGTTCAATCGTACGAGTGAGGTTGATTCGTACGATTGAAGGCCCATTCGTGCGAATGAAGTGTCCAGTCGTGCGTCTAGCCTTGTTATGCGATTGGAGTCATTTTGAGTGAATCCTTCTGGTGTGCGATGTGTCTATCGTGTGCTGATAAGTTAACATCAATAAAGTGTCATTTCTTGACCACAAAGATTAAAGTCAACGCAATCAACAAGCACATACTTTTCAACCTGAAACAACCTAATTGTTTACAAATATCAACAACCCATTTGGGATCTACCTGAAGTCTGATACGTGTATGCCTGCTTGTGTGTGTGACACCCCCGACCGAACCAATACGACCCGACCCGACTAAACATGTGTATTAACACTAAACACAACATTAACGCTTAACATAACTGACAATAGGTGTTTGACAGCATATCGTAAACAACACTTGGGAGACTTTCATCCTACATCCTTGTTACATCATTAGTGAGTTTCACGGCCCCTATTTTACTCTCTTTCCTTTTTGGGGGAGAAAACATGCAAACAGATTTACATAAATGGTTGTAGTATTATTGATATCGCTTGTTACGTTAGTGCAAACACACAACATGTCCTAACACACTCGAACCGTTAGTAATGGGATTAGCGAGGTAATTTTGAGTAGTACTACTGGGTCTGACAAACCCCGCCCGGCTAGTCGCGCTAGCTTGATTGGAGGTCAAACGGGTGCTTGATTGACCTAACACATTGTCATGGTCTGATGAGACATGACGGGGATACAACAAACACATATAGGACGTAAACAGTCAGCTTCGGTTTGAAATGCTAAGTAATAAGAACATAGGCTAGCTACCTAACGATATGCTCTATATACTAAACCATTGAAATGCAAACTATAGAAACGCTTACGAACACACTTTCTTGTTGATTAAACCTGTGAACTCACCAACTTTATGTTGACACATTTTAGCATGTTTTCTCAGGTCATAGGAACGCGTAAGCCCATGATGCACGCTTCAGGAAAACGCACTCAGGACATGCATTCATCTACTTTATCTTCTGCATTGAACATTTTGTCTAGACTTGGCTTTTGTAACTGTCATGTAATGGATTATGAATTATGTAAACGCTTCCGCACTATTGTAAACTTTGTTTATGTTCTATGGAATGAAGTCAAATGTTTATTTAAAATTCATATAGTGTCGTTCGATATGACTGTGTCTGAGATCCTGGTATGTCACACGCCTGCAACTGTTGTAAAATTTTCCCTAACATTTCGTTGTTCGAACACAACCATATCGGTATGATATGTGTATCATTACCGACTGACAGAGGGGTGGAGAATCCCGCTCGCTCACATGCAACATATACACTTGATTCTTCACTCTCGGAGTGGAAGCAACAACGAGTTGAACCCAACATTTCCACGATTGGAACACGAGACTTTTTCCTGACACACGCGATAAGCTTAACGATGACAAACAAAAAGAACAATACCTCACTCTTCCAACTCTCTCACACTTGTTACAAATCCCAACATATCCTATCCTCTACATTGGTCCGAGCAGTAAATGAGGGACAACTAAGATATTCAAGTCTATTAGAGGATCGGACTTAGACATTCAAACACCTAGAACTTCGAAAGGAAAAAGCCAAAATTGTCTTGATTCCCGTTGTTATCTTAACCGAATCTCTTGTGCAACCTTAGTACAACCTTAGTTATTTGACTCTTGGTATAGCAAATATATCTTTGATGCTTCTATCATTGATAACACTCGGTACTGGACAAGGTATGTTATCTCGAATCAGAGGAACCATGTGTGACCATGCAAAGCAAATTAGAATCACGGGTGCACACGTAATTGTAATTTGTCGTGCATGACAATTCTGGCAACTCTATTGGTGATAACGGTAATGGCCAGTACAAATTCTCAATTCCATACTTAGGAGGCATAAGGCCTCGGATCCTCATAAAGCCTCACTATCGATATGCAAACAAACCCTCATTCTTACTAGCGTGATACAATATATTATTGTCAATAATTATTATCAGGTTATTGATTAATATGTGTTGTAAATTGAAGAAATCATGTCTGGAAGAAGAGCTGGATGCCCGGGTGGACGAGGAAATATCACCCTGACTCAAGCCGAGCTGAATGCTATTATCAATGAGCGCGTGGCTGATGCGCTTGCAGCTTATGAGCAGGCCCGTAATCAGGACCAGAACAACCAGAATCCGAATCAAGGAGGTCCAACAGTCTGTACCTTCAAGATGTTTATGGATTGCAAGCCTCATTCTTTCAGCGGTTCTGAGGGTGCTGTCACACTGCTTCGCTGGCTGGAGAAACTCGAGTCTGTGTTCGCCATGTGCAACTGTCCCGATGGAAATCGCGTCAAGTACGCCTCCGGCACACTGGAGGGACCAGCCCTGACGTGGTGGAACTCACAAGTCCAAACCCTGGGGCTTGGTGCTGCTAATGGTATGCCATGGGATGACTTCAAGATTCTGATGAAAAAAGAGTACTGCCCCAGGAGCGAAGTCCAGAAACTGGAGGCAGAATTTTGGAATTTAAAGATGATTGGTTCTAACATTGAGAGTACACGACTCGTTCGCACGAGTTGGCAGCATTATGTCCTCAGATGGTGACTCCGGCCTACAAACGGATCGAAAAGTACATTGATGGCCTGGCTGCTCAAATCCAGGCTAGTATGATGACTGCTGATCTTGTCACTATCCAGCAGGCCATCCGACTGGCTCACAAACTCACCGACCAGGCAGTGGCACAGGGCACTTTGCCTAAACGTGGCGCTGCTTCTGGTTCATCAGATCACAAAAGGAAATGGGAGGGTAGCCACAACAAGTCTTCAAGCTCCAATAACACAAGCAACAACAGACTAAAAAGTTTGACCCATCAAGAAGCTTCACCAACAACAACTAGAACAACAATAACAACAACTATGGTCAGGGATCGAGCAACTACGCGGGCAAGAATCCTAGGTGTAACCAGTGCAACTTCCATCGTCATGGCCCGTGTGATCGACTCCGTTGTCAGAGATGTGAAAGATGGGTCACGCAGCCAAAGACTGCAGGGGTGAACTAATGACTCAGCAACAACACCCCAACAACAATGCAAGGGTGGAGTGACTAGAGGCTGCTACGAGTGTGGTAAGGAGGGCCACTACAGGAAGGATTGCCCACAGCTGAAGGGTGGAAGCAAGGGTAATAATGGGGGCAATGCTAAGGGTCATGCATTCATGATCGGTTTCGGTGAGGCAAGGGATGACCAGAATGTGGTTACTGGTACGTTTCCCCTGAATGGTTGTTTTGCTTCTATACTATTTGATACTGGAGCTGACAGGAGTTTTGTTTCCAACAAGTTCATTAAGTTCTTAGATGTAACCTTAACTGTCGTGGAACCTAGTTATGTTGTAGAATTAGCTGATGGAAAACTAATCGAGGCAACTTATATCGTTAAGGGGTGCAGACTAGGATTATGTGGTCATGAGATAGATATAGATCTGATGCCTGTCACACTTGGTAGTTTCGACGTAGTTGTGGGTATGGACTGGCTATCTAAGAATCAAGCTGAGATCATCTGTAGGAAGAAAATCGTTCGCATACCACTTCCTAGTGGTGAAATTTTATCAGTTCAGGGCGAAAGAAGGGGCATGGTCTCTGGAAACATCTCCTACATGAAAGCTCAGAAGTGTTTGCGAAAGGGTCATACTACTTTCCTTGCTATGGTCGCTGAAAAGAAACAAAGGAAAAGAAAATTGATGACATCCTTGTTGTACGTGACTATCCTGAGGGAATTGCACCGTACAGATTAGCCCCAAGGGAATTGCAAGAGCTGTCTACGCAATTGCAGGAACTATTGGATAAAGGATTTATCAGACCTAGCTCATCACCGTGGGGAGCCCCAGTTTTGTTTGTCAAGAAGAAGGATGAAACTTTTCGCATGTGTATCGATTACAGAGAATTGAACAAGGCGACAATTAAGAATCGCTATCCCCTCCCGCGCATTGATGATCTATTCGATCAACTACAAGGGTCGAGTTTCTATTCTAAGATAGACCTGAGATCGGGTTATCATCAACTAAGGATACGAGAAGAAGACATTTCAAAGACTGCTTTCAGGACGAGGTATGGCCACTACGAGTTCTTGGTTATGCCGTTCGGGTTGACCAATGCACCAGCGGTTTTCATGGACTTAATGAACCGAGTATGCAAACCCTATCTAGAAAAGTTCGTCATTGTCTTCATCGATGACATCCTTATTTACTCAAGGACTGAGGAAGAACACGAAGAGCACCTTAGACTGATTCTGGAGCTGTTGAGACGAGAACAGTTGTATGCCAAATTTTCAAAGTGCGACTTCTGGATACGAGAGGTCCATTTCTTGGGCCATGTGGTCAATGAGAATGGGATACACATTGACCCGGCAAAGATAGTAGCTATCAAGAACTGGGCTACGCCTAAGACTCCGACCGAGGTACGACAGTTTCTCGGGTTGGCTGGCTATTATCGACGGTTCATCGAAGGGTTCTCAAAGATTGCTCAACCTCTCACCGCGTTAACTCATAAAGGCACCGCGTACGATTGGGGTGATAAACAAGAATCTGCATTCCAAATCCTGAAGCAGAAGCTCTGTACATCACCGATTCTATCCCTGCCTGAGGGAACCGATAATTTCGTACTTTACTGTGATGCTTCTATACAAGGCCTCGGTTGCGTGCTAATGCAACGCAATAAGGTGATTGCCTATGCATCCCAACAATTGAAGATACACGAGAAAAACTACACGACACACGACCTAGAGCTTGGAGCAGTCGTGTTTGCACTCAAGATATGGAGACACTACTTGTACGGTACCAAGTGCACCATTTACACCGATCACAAGAGTCTCCAGCACATCTTTGAACAGAAGGAGCTAAATATGAGACAACGTCATTGGGTGGATTTGTTAAACGACAATGACTATACGATCAAGTATCATCCGGGCAAGGCCAATGTAGTAGCAGACGCCCTAAGTCGGAAGGAAACACTCAAGCCAAGATGAGTTCGAGCATTGCAACTCACCATTCACACCGGTTTACCCGATCAGATCCGTAATGCTCAACTTGAGGCGTTAAAAGACGAGAACCTGAAAGCCGAATAGCTACGAGGCATAGAGAAGCAACTGGAAGCCAAGTCTGACGGAATCCGCTACTTCATGGATCGAACATGGATTCCCTCGTATGGAAACCTACGAGAACTGGTAATGGACGAAGCTCACAAATCACGGTACTCGATCCACCCAGGTTCAGACAAGATGTACCACGACCTGAAGGTCCTTTACTGGTGGCCAAATATGAAAGCCGATATCGCCACCTATGTGAGTAGATCTTTGACCTGTTCTAAAGTTAAGGTGGAATATCAACGACCCTCTAGACTACTTCAACAACCGGAAATTCCAGTATTGAAGGGAGCAGATATCAATGGATTTCATCGCAAAACTACCGAGAACTCCCAGCGGGTGCGATACCATTTGGGTGATCGTAGATCGTCTGACGAAGTCCGCACACTTCTTGGCAATCCGGGAGACTGACCGCCTGGAAAAGTTGACTCGTATCTACCTCAGGGAAATAGTCTCTCGGCATGGTGTATCGATTTCCATTATCTCTGATCATGACGCTCGATTCACGTCACACTTCTGGCAGTCCTTACAACGAGCACTAGGAACGCGGCTGGATATGAGCACCGCGTACCACCCCCAAACTGATGGCCAAAGTGAGCGTACGATCCATGTTAGGACCGTGTACGTACGGAGTACTAACTGATTCTTCGTTATACCAGATTAAATAGTGCGGAATCCTATTTGATTGGTGATCCAATCAGGGAGAACGAAATCAAGATCAATCCTAACGATTAGAAAACGTTAAGAATGGACTAGGAATGATCTGAAACGTTCTATGAGTTGGAATGGACAAACTGGACGTTCTGGGTCGACTAGGGTTTCAAGTATTCGAAGTGTTTCATTTTCCACGAATTAGGTGGTATTTATAGGTTACAGATCTCATTCGTGCGACTGAGCCTTGCGACTGGCTCAGTCGTGCGACTGAGTCATACGATTGGTTCATTCGTACGCTTGAGTCAGTCTTATGACTCAACCGTGCGATTGACTCAATCACCTAGTTCAACCTTACGATTGGACCATTCGCATGGTCCAGTCGTGCGACTGAATAAGATTCTTAGTCAAACACATTCTTGAACCTTTAATGATTCAGAACTATGTCTCATAACTGTAAACCTATATAACATGGTCATATTATGCGTGTAACAACTAATAATGTAAGTAGATATAACATTAAATAACCAACAACCATATACAGAAGAGATTCTCCTTATATTGATTAAATATTACATATGTGTTATAAGAAGAAGTTCTATTACATTTAAGCTCACTAGACTAGAACTGGGGACATGTGTACCAACAAACTCCCCCTTGGACCTAGTTCTATCTAGACCTTGACTTCTTTCTTGAATTTTTCAAATCTCTTAACTCTTTTTCTCGTGAAACCCAGCATGAATATCAAGTGCGAAGCATAAACGTATGACGTGTTGAAACTGAAGTGCTTGCACGATATCCTGAGTGTCAAAAAATAGTGGCCACTTGTACAAGATGTAGACATCTGAAGCAGACAAGTTTGTTAGCCACATAGGGTCAAATACCCTAATTGTCTCGACCTTTCCTTCTTTGACCAAACTATGACGGCCTCACCAGTGCGCCAGTCATAGTACCACCATTTAAAATGGGGTGCAAAATCCTGTGGCATTTCCCTCAATGGAATACGCGACATTGTGCGCGGAGGATGCCATCTCAAAATCACCTTTGGCCTTTCGGAGGTGGGGTCAACCTTGGTCTTATGAATCAACCTTTTGGGCTGTTGAGGTTTAAAATTGACCCACCTCGTAAGGTACTCCTTCTTCAGAGCCTTTTCGAACCATCCAGATATCTTCCCGGGGACAGCATATAGGAGGCTCAAGTTAGCTATACGGTTTAGCTCGAAACCAGGGAGAGTTTTCAGATCGTGTGGGAATCTGAAATACTCTATACCCTTCTCTCTCTTCACGGCATATACTTTGAGATCTTCAAAGTATGCCCAGCTGATGATCTTGCCTGACACCTTCTGATGTTTCTTGACCTTGTAGAGCTTGGTGTAGGCGTTTGTCTTTGTAGGCGCTCTTTGCTTTTTCATTTCCTCCAGACAGGCTGCCCACTCAGCCTTTTTAGATGCAAGATTAGCATCATCTACCTGAGGATCCTCTGTTGTAGACGCTTTGGCAGCAGTCATCTTCTCAACCTTATCGAATGTACTGCTGTCAAATGCATCTCCCAGATCTGGTAGCACTTCGCCTTCGGCATTAGTGTACTGGGGATAATGATCAGCAGTCACATCCTCTATCTCCACCTCATTGACATCCTGTAGTTCTTCATCACTGACTACATCAACCTCGGGCGCATCCTTTACCAGCTCATCAGGGTTTAGACTGAATAGTTCAGCAATCTGCTCATCAGTGAGATCATGTATGATCTCACCCTCTTCAGGCGTGTAACTAACAAAGCGATGTACTATTCCTTGCAAATCGAGAATCATTGTCAATTGAGTCTCGATTTGTCGAAGGGGTATCACATCGTGCTCGTCAGCCTGCTTGGATGAACCTGTATAACAATTTATCAAACCACAGTGCAGGTTAGTATACATTAAGCACATAACCAATGTTAATTTAACTTTTCATTCCTTTACATTTAATATATATTAAACCATGATTACAATGACAAAAGTTTAATGATAAATAAACATCTAATCCTGAACTTCGCCTTGAATCATCACTGGATCTTCTGCAGAAGGGGAGGTGGGTGGTGCAGCAGATGATTCTCCCTGGTCTTGTCTTCTTTTTGAACGTTGTTCCCGACCAGAATCAGCATCATTTGAAGCAGAATCATCATCATCATCATCTTGCCCCTCCTTGGCTTGATCATCACCACTATCTTCATCATCATCGTCGTCATCCTCATCATCATCGTCCTCACCATCATCATCATCACCTTCCCCGATCTTGAGGGGCTCGCTCTGAGTGCCTTTCAGCTTTAGCACTAGAGTCTTGTGAGCCGCCTCCAGCTTCTCAATCTTCTCATCAGTCTCAGCCTCGTGTTGAAGCAAGCCAGTGATCTAATCAGTCTGGGCAGTGATCAACTGGGCTTGTGAAGATGTCAACTCCCTCAGTCTCTCAATCTCAGCTGTTTGTGTAGAACTTTGCTCTTGCAGCTGGAGAATTTGAGCCGTCTTAGCCTTATCAGAGGCTAGCAGCTGGAGCACCATGCTGTTCAGTGCGGCAAGTTGCTCAACCACAGAGACAGGTGGTAGAACTGAGCTCTAGGGGGCAGATGAGGGTTGGGTTGGTGAGTGGTGGTTGTAGTGGTAGTGTAGTGAATATGGGTGGAGGTGCATAAGTAGTGGTGGTCACTGGTGGGATGGTGGTGGTGTGAGATGTTGTTGTAGTGGGTGGAGTAGTGGTGTTTGGTGGTGTAGTGGTTTGGGTGGTTTGAGTGGTTTGGGTGGTTTGGGTAGTTTGGGTAGTGGTGGTGGAAGTGGTAGGTGCAGAGGAGGTAGTGATGAGCGTGATCCTCCTGCGTTTGGTCTTCATCCCATGAGGACGAGCCATATGTTTCCTCCGCGTCCCCCTTGACTCGGAGGCTCCCCCTTGGTTGCTGGGAGAGGTTGGGGTGTATGATGGATCAGCTAAAGAACTCCCAGACTCTCTGGGCGTCCACCAACCGCCCGTAATCCCTCCTCAGTGACCACTACCCGACTGCCCACAGTCCGGGTTAGTGGCACCTCATCAGAATCCTCCTCCTCCTGCATGTGGAAGTCAGGGTGGATTGGAGCTGGTTCAGGTCCTCCTTGACCATCTCCTCCTGATCAGTACCGTGGTCATCATCGTCAGAATCATCGGAGGGTAGAGCCACCTGCTCTACATCAGAATCACTGTCCTCGTGGCGCCACTTCCATTTTGCTGGCGCCACATAGTCATCCCGGGCCAGATGCCCAAATAACCGCCTGACAGGGGGTTTTACTTGCTTCCCCCTGTATACCTTCATCCTGCCCATGGTGGTATCATCCATCACCTCGAGCACCACAGCGTCATCCTTCTCTTGGGCAGCATCGGGAGCTTCTGATCAATAATCATTTGCAAGAAGCGAGGGTACATGCACAAGCCCTCTCTGCCCTTCACCTCTATGTTCTCCACGAGATATGTGAAGATCATCCGTGAGAAGCTGAACGGATGGTTCAGCACTAATGCAACATATGCGTTCTGCATCTGCTCAGAGAGTTCATCGAAACCTCCTTTCGTTGAGGCAATACATCTGAGTATCATGTGTGCGAGATACTTGAACTGGGGGCAGAGATTGCTCTTGTTGAGCATCCCTGAGTTGATGTCCCCAGAGTACTTTGCCCGTAGGAAACACCCTCGAACAATCATCGGGTGTAGACGAGTAGGACAGTCACCATCATCTCCAAACTCGAGGACTATCCTTAGATCCTCCTCTGTGATCTCTATAGCATTCCCAAGGATGGAGCTCCTGATACAATAGGGCTCGACTGATCTATCTACAACAGCATTCTCCCAGAATGCCTGCTGTAAGGAGCGATACGGAGTGCAGGGTGTAGAGATAGCCCTGAAGATCCTCGATCTCCGTAAGAATGAAATTATGCCTGCAAAATCCGCTGCATTCCTGGGGTTAGATCCAGATGAGCACATATGTTGTGCTTCGTGCTTAAGATCCATCGACTTGCCATCTGTCACACAGTGTAAGTAAACGTCAGTGCATGCAGAAGATAGCAAATTAAAGTCAATGAGTTTTACACTTTGGGTAAGTCGAGCGACTGAGCAACCGAATGAGCATAGTCGTGCGACTGAGTAGAACGACTGAGCTTTATATGAGTGAATTGGTTCATACGGGCGACTAAGTCAAGCGAATGGACATAGTCGTGCGATTGAATCATTCGTCCATCTCAGTCGTGCGTCTGAGACCAGTCGTCTTCTCAGTCGGGCGATTGGAGTTCATCAGTGTGTCTAGTCGCCTACTCGACGGTTTGTCCATTCAAATTCGTGTTTTGAGCTATAATTGATGTTAAACGTCGAAATTTGGCTCATTATTCTCAGAAACGACCGATTAAGCATATTTTAACTTTTGTTTGAACGTTTAGGGTAGTTTTGATTGTCTATTTGATCGTTAAACTTTCGGTTACTGTTGGGTCAGAATTCACGTGATTCTCGATGTCATTGGTCGGTTTCAACGATGAATCACCACGAATATTACCTGTATAAACACAAAGGAGTGTTAGAGCACACCGATAGTAGGTAAAAATGAATCAAATGAAATTTTGGCAGCGGTTCTTTAGGTCGTGCGTATAGGGGGGGCGATTTAGGTGAATGAGCGACTGATTCTGATTCGGCCTGTATTTATACTAGGTCAAATCCCAGTCGGGCGACTGAGCCTAGTCGCTTAGATCAGTCGTGCGACTGAGCCTAGTCGCTTAGATCATTCGTGCGTCTGAGTCTCAGTCGTTCAATCTACCCAATCGTTCATCTCCAATCGGGCGATGGAGGTTCATCCAAACGACTGTTACAGTCGGTCACCTCCAATCGTTCGATTGGATTCACTCGCACTTCCCATTCGCATGATTTGACTCATTAGTGTGTTCCACTCGTCCGACTGGACCATTTTTATGGTTCAGTCGTGCGACTGGGCCATCCTAATCATCTTTTGACCATATTACCATAACAACCCTCAGTTCCAATTACCAGTAGATAAAACGTTATGAACAAGTTGATCATCTCAGACATGACCATTTTAATAAACTACATTTTGATCACCTCTGACGTGATTCATTTGTCCACCCGATCACCTCAGACGTGATCCATTTATCCACCCGATCACCTCAGACGTGATCCATTTATCCACCCGATCACCTCAGACGTGATCCATTTATCCAACTTATCACCTCAGATGTGATACTTTTATCCTTTCAGAAACAATTTATTTAAGTAAACATTAAGCTCGTTTAGTGACATTCACAGATAACAATATACACAGTCCGACATTGACACACTAATACTAACAAACTTAAAAATATTAACCTACGAACAGAATGAACATTTTTTTTGATTTTGTTAGGGCAGGTTTGTGTAGTCTATTAGCATTGACATATATCAGGAACAGACTCATTTGGAATCAGACAGGCATATACACCATTACTTGGAACATTTTCAGCTGATTACTCATTTCATGATGACCTATCACAGTTTGTTCTGATCTAAGACTTCTAAGTACTAACTGGGAATCATGTTTGATATGATCCGTAACACACTTTGATTGTCAACTTCAGTCGGTGCATTCACGACGATTGTCAGTATACTTGTCCACTTAAATTCATACACAGACTTTTGACACACATTGGTAATGAATTATGTTCTTTTATTTCAATCAACAATTGTGTATCCCACGCTTATATGGTAATCAACATTCCTTAAAGGACTTTCGAGCGGTCTATAGGTATTTTTGCAAGAAGAGACTATTCTTAGATCTGTCAAAGAGAAGCCAATCCTCAGGTCAGTGCCATCGCACAGCAGAGAGGCGGCAAACAACAATGAAGTCTAGAATATGTAGGTTATGCTTATCCTCAGGTCAGTGCCATCGCACAGCAGAGAGGCACACAACCTATCTCCTTGTTAGAGCATTTCTTATTTTCTTTTGCACATAACGCACCAACAACATAAATTATCAGCTTGATTGCGCTAGTATATTTTTTCCGTGCTTTGCTCTCTTTCTGGTCATTTGCACACCTTTGGTGGCATTTATTTGCTCGTTATCCCTTATCAGAGATAGCTGATTGTGTTAACCAGTGATAAGATGGGAACCCACAGTTGATTGAACCATTTAGTTTAGATTAAGTTTACCAGTGACGTCTACTTGTCTATAGTGTTGAATCTACTGACACATCATATAATGAACTAGCACCTCCCTAGATCAACTTTTTCGGTGTAATTACAGTAACAATCAAACGTACTATCATTTCCCCAATTTGTTAGACTTAGACTTCTCTGATTTATAAATTTTCCGTGATTTAATTAACATTTCTGATCTCAAAGCCATTTTGTTTTCCAAGTAACTTGATGCCTGTTTACTATCATGTTCCAATTTTTGTCGAGTCACATTTCCAGTTTTGTTGTCTTTGCCTCTTCAACTTTACTCACCTTTCCCCTTTTTTTATTTTTTTTTATTTTTTAAGTAAATAAATACTGAATTAAATCTAATCTCCCCCTAAAATTCTAAAACAGAAAATCTTTTTGTGTTTTTGGATTTTTATAACGACAAGGAAATTAAAAAAGAAAATAAAATAAAAGAAATACTAAAAATAAATAAAAAACGGTGTCAGACTATGTATCTGTTTCGTTTAATATAACATCACTTTTCTTTTTAACCCCGTTGACCTCTAGCAGATAGAAAAATCTTGGTTTATCAAATGGTTTAGTGTAGAGGTTAGCGCGTTGAAAATCCGTGTTAATTTTGACCACATCAATTAAGTGTTTTTCATAGCAATCGCGTATGAAATGATACTTTATGCCTATGTGTTTGGTCTTAGGATGTTGAACCGGATTTTTAGTTACTGCAATTGCAGCAGAATTATCAACATAGATAGGAGTAGAAGTGAAATGCAAACCGTAATCCCGCATTTGCTGTTGAATCCAAATGATTTGAGAGCAGCAGCTGGTGGCGGCAACGTATTCAGCTTCACAGGTAGACAGAGCAACTGATGTCTGCTTCTTGCACTGCCAAGTTACCAATCTTCTCCCGAAAAATTGACATCCTGCTGACGTAGACTTGTAATTCATTTTGCAGCCTCCATAATCCAAGTCACTATACGCCGTTAGCTCAAAGTCATCATCATGAGGATACCACAACCCCAGTGTCGGAGTACCCTTCAGATAACGAAAAATCCTCTTGACTCCAATCAGATGATTGACTTTAGGTTTTTCCTGATATCGGGAACATAAACATGTGGCATACATGATATCTGGACGAGAGGCAGTGAGGTACATGAGAGATCCGATCATCCCACGATACATGGTGGCATCCACCAAATCCCCATTCTCATCAGGAGCCACATCATGATTTGTGGCGAGAGGAGTCCCGGCTGCAGTGACATTTTCCATATCAAAGCGGCTAAGAATGTCACCGACATACTTAGTTTGATGCAGAAAGATGCCGGTAGGTGTTTGGTCCACCTGTAATCCTAGGAAGAACTTCATTTCTCCAATGGCACTCATCTCAAACTCAGCCTTCATCACAGATTCAAACTCTTTACATAACTCTTCATTTCGTGAGCCGAAGATTATGTCATCCACATAAATCTGTACCAAAAGCAAATCACCATCCTTTTCTTTGATGAACAATGTACAGTCAATCACACCCCTGCGAAAGCCATGTTTCAACAGATGGGTGGAGAGCTTTTCATACCAAGCTCGAGGAGCCTGATGTAGCCCATACAGAGCCTTGTCTAACTTGTAGACTCTGTCCTGATGATAAGGATCTTCGAATCCTTTGGGTTGACTGACATATACCTCTTCACGGATTTCCCCATGCAAGAACGCACTCTTAACATCTAGTTGATAAACTTTGATTTTCATGTAAGAGGCGTAGGCTAGAAAGATACTGATGGCTTCCATTCTAGCTACGGTAGCAAAGACTTCATTGTAGTCGATTCCTTCGACTTGTCTAAAGCCTTGGACAACCAACCGTGCCTTGTTTCTGATAACAACACCCTGGTCATCATTCATGCACTTTAGTACCCATTTTGTACCAATTACCTTGACTCCTTTGGGTCGGTCAACAAGAGTCCACACTCTAAGTTTCTTGAACTGTAGCAACTCCTCTTGCATAGCATTGACCCATGCTTCATCCTTAAGGGCATCACTTACGTGTTTGGGTTCAATTTGAGAGACAAAACATCTGTAAGCTCCATCATTCACGTAACCCTTTTCCATTACTTTAGCGTAATCAGCAGTGTACAATCTACTTCTAGTTTGCACACCGGAGTGGAGATCACCAATGATAGCATCTGGCGGATGACTTGTACTGATCCTAGTCAAAGGAGTTGAAGGAACAACAACTTCAGAGTCCATAGTTATGACTGGAGGTTCAGTGTCTGTATTTCCAGATGCGGGTGTAGCAACTGAAGAGCTCCCTTCATGATCAACATTAGGTGACTGTGCTGGTTCAGTTGCTTCTTCATCCTCTGATGAGTCTTCACTATATGTCTGATCGGCTGAGGCAGATCCCGATGACCCACTTGCATGAGTGGTATTGCTAGTATCCAGATTCGGTGAGTTGAGAACATCGTGCATCATCTGAGTAGCAATATCATCATCTGAATCTATCTGAGGAAGATTGAATGATTTGAAAAAGCCATCGTAGTCAAAGAATGACGATGGACCTTTTCCAGCAGGGGGGATAGTGAAACGTTGAACATCAACGTTGCACCATACTTCTACCTGACCAGTAGAGTTGTTGTAAACTCGTTTGTCGGGTATACTGTATCCCAGAAAGATCCCCTGATCTGCCTTTTCATTGAACTTACCTTCTTGAGTTTTCTTCAGAAGCGTACAAGGAGCACCGAAAGGTTCCAGATACTCCAGGTTAGGCTTACGCTTCTGTAGCAACTCATAGCAAGTCTTCCCGTGTCTCTTCACTACTGACACACGATTAAGTGTGTAGCAGGCGTTGGCTACAGCTTTGTTCCAGAACTGCACTGGCAGTTTTGAGTCTGCCAACATAGTCCTGGCGGTCTCGATCAGACTCCTGTTCTTTCGCTCAGCAACTCCATTCATCTGTGGTGTGTATGCAGAAGTGAATTGATGAACAATTCCCCTTTCTTTGCAGAACGCATCCATCCACTGATTCTTAAACTCGGTTCCATTATCTGAGCGAATCTTTCTCACCTTAAGCTTGTAAAGTGATTCCAGAGTGGTGACCAGCACTTTGAATGACTCAAAAGTTTCTGACTTTGCTTTCAGAAACATCACCCACGAGAATCGTGAGTAGTCATCGGTGACTACGAAGCAGTACCAGTCTCCTGCGATACTCTTCGTGCTAACCGGACCGAAGAGATCCATGTGCAGCAACTCTAGGGGCATCTCGATAGAATTGACATTTTTGGTCTTGTGAGATTTTCTGGTTTGGTTTCCTTTCTTGCATGAGACACAAAAATCAGGAAGCTTGAAGTTCTTGACAGGAACTCCATCAACTAGGTTGTTATGAATCAGGTGATTCATCTTCCGATGATTAATGTGTCCCATTCTTCTGTGCCACGAAATGGAGTCCTTCTCTGTTGCTTTAGATAAGAAACATTGAATAGTAGAAGCACTAGTAGAAGCATTAGACATATCTAGAACATACAAGTCATTATATCTAGATGCTGACATTAATACCTGCTCCTCTGGAATATCCATTTCTTTCTTCAGAATGTAACATTTGCGATTATCAAACATGACTTTGAAGCCCTTGTCACAAATCTGAGACACAGAAAGCAGATTATTTTCTAATTGCTGAACAAAGTTGACTTTATCGAACCTTACCTTTTCATTACTTACTTCTCCCTGAGCGGTAATGTAACCTCCTTTGTTTCCAGCAAATGAAACGTGTCCCCCTTTAATCTGTTTGACATTGAAAAGGAGAGACTTGTTTCCCGTCATGTGCCTGGAAGCTCCGCTATCTACGATCCATGTATTAGTAGACGCACTATAGCGGACAACCTGCACATATGAGAAAATCATCAGTTAAGGATGAATTCGACCCACTGTCCTTTATCAGTGGGTGGAATCTCAACTTTCAGATTGTCCTTGCTTTCAGACACACCAGTTGTCTTGGCTTTCCATAAACCATCCCTGTGAAAGGATTGTTTGTGGTAAACCTTAGACTAATTTACAGTTTGAGCATATGGTTTAGATTCAGAAACAGGTTTTACCTCTGGCATCACGGACTTGTCGGGGACTTGTCTGTGTTGCCTTTGGCGTGGTGGAGACGAAAACGACCTAGAAGGTGTTTTAGACCTAATAGGTGTTTTCGATCTAACTAGAATCTTAGAACGTTGTTTTGAATCTACTTTGACTTTTTTGTTTAGCTCAACCTTAATTCTTGGTGTCTGATAGCGAGGACAATTTGTCGAAATATGACCGCGCTGACCACAAGTATAGCAGGATCTCCATTCTTCAGGGCTAGGAGATCTCTTGTGGGGTGGTGAATAAACCTCAGATTCTTTCTTTTTATTATCACTATTAAGATTTTCACCTCCTTTGACAAATTTAACTTGTTTAACATGATTTGTGTTTTGTCTTGGAAATTGGTGATTATCTTGCTTCACTGGTTTAGCTTGAGTGTCTTTGGAAATCTTAGGTTGTTTGGAAGTTGATTTTTTACCCAACCCATGAGATGTTTGAACATTCTCTTCCACTCCCTTTCTAGTGATTTGTGTGCTTGTTGTGCTTGATGCAGAATCTGTCTGGTCAGGAACCGAAGGAGCAGAGTTAACTGCTGTATCCGGATCACTGACTAGAGTAGTTGTCACCACATGATCCTTTATGGGGTTATCATTAATTGGACGTTGTTTGATGTTTAAAAAGGACTCATGTGGTGGTGGCACAACTTTATAACCCAAACCCTCCCCGTTGTTGCGTTCTTTAACCAAGTTTTTCAAATTATGTGAGGAACTAGCTAGACTGTGGAGTCTTTGTTTCAAAGACTCGTTTTCAACTTGTAAAACCGCTCGTTCCTTCTTAGTTTCTTCTATTGTCTTTAAATAAAACTTGATATCATTTGCTTGGTTTAAGGCAACAACTTCAGTTTCTTTTAACTGTTTATTTAACACTTCAATTTTCTTTATAACTATTTTCATTCTGTTTAAGATTCGGTTTGCTTCAGTGCACAATTTTAAATCATTTACTAAGTTATCATTGTGATCTAATAACCTAGCAAATTTCAGGTCAATGCTTTCCCTAAATTTTTCACAATCAACACAAGCATGTTTATTAAATAATTTATCCTTTGATTCTACCTGTGCCGACGTAGATGTTCCAGCCATGAAAGCATTTTGGGGTTCAGATTTTGCTTCAGAATCAGCATTCAGTTCATTCTCAACTAGCTGATCAACATCAGCTATGTCATCATCCAATTCAGCAGTGTCGGGCTCAGCCGAGTTCTCCCCCTCACTTGTTGAGTCTTCATTCAGGTCCTCAACAGAAGCAATGTTGGCTTCACCATCAGATAAGAACCGGAAGGACCAGTCCTGTCCTTCATCACCTTGTGCCACCATAGCCTTGGAATCACTCCCTGCTGGAACTGTCTTCTTATCTTTATCTTGTCTGTTGAACGAGGAGAATGGATTTCCGTTCCCAGTCTTTTTAGGCTTCACACATTCCCTCTTGAAATGTCCTTTCTCCCCGCAGTTGAAACACGTGACTTTGGACTTGTCAAACCTAAAAGTAGTATCTTTTGTAGCCAGGAGATTCTGCCCAGTCTTCTTTACAAACTTCTTTGCTCGTCGCACAGCACTCGCGAGAGCCCACATAATATCCATCCTCTCTAACTCATTTTCATCTACTTGCTCATAATCTTCATCAGCTAAGTGGTAGTTTCCTATCTTCCCTACGACCAACCCATCATAAGAATGAACCACTGCAGCAAGTAGGTCCATGTGTTCCTTGGCCACTTCCATAGTGACTTTACCCAGGTTCTCAGTTATTAACTTCGTCGAATGAGCTTCAGTAAGACTATGTTGAAACCCTGATGAAACAGATAACTCACCCCCAGACGATGAGCTTTGACCAGATGTATTAGAAACAAAAGCAGTCTGCAAAGGAGCATTGGAAGACTTTGCAATAGGAGTTGGAGTCATATTGTAGAGAGTTGGATCCTGAGCATATGCACCCTTCTTCACCTTATACTTTTGTCTAACCTCTTCCTCTCGCAGTTTCAGAATAAAATCATTTATATCCAAGGTCTCGAGAACTGAATTGTGTCTCAAGGTGGAAATAAATGAATCCCATTTTTCTGGAAGACCTTCAGCCAAACTAGCGACCTTTTCTTCTTTAGACGTTGTTACCCCATGAGTGTGAAGTTCACTAATTAGATGATAGAAGCGGTCAATAATGCCGTCCAAGCTCTCGTTTCCAATAGCAGAGAAATTTTTACTTTGTTTTGATCGAATACTGATGGAAGATCTCTTTTCTGTGTAAGCATCGCATAAGCCTTCTTTTCTTTTCTGCATTATAAGCAGTCTTTTGAGCATCAGTCATTCCACTCAACGTTAACGGCAAACCATCAGCACCAACTAGCATGGTGTAACCAGTTTCAATAGAATTCCACATATTAGTATCCATGCCATTAAGATGAATCTCAAACCTTTGCTTCCACTGTGGGAACTCATCAATAGATAGAAGCTTAGGTGGCTTATTGTGGTTACCAATCTCATTCTCCAGAAGCAGTAGGTTCTGGATCCTTGAGTCTTTCCCTGCTGAGAATGCGAAGTTTTCGGAGTCCATAATGAAAGTTGACTTAAACTTGAAAACAAAACTGTTAATGCGATTGGGGAGTACGACTCGGATGCGATTGACACTAACAGTATCCGATTGAACTCAAACGTGCGATTGAACAGGCGACTGAGATACAATCGTGCGATTGAACTCAAAGGGGTGACTGGACAAATCCAACTGACTTAACTGGGCGACTGAACTGAGCGACTGATTCAATCGGGCGAATGGACTGGCGACTGACTCAATCGGGCGAATGACCTGGGCGACTGGGTTAAGTCGTACGATTGAGATAATCGTGTGACTGGGTCGGCTGAAAACGGGATTTTTCACACACTTTGACCTAGAACGCAAGTTTTTGCACCCTAGACGGCTGAAACTCGAAAAATATTGATTTTTCAGAACATGCACACGTAAAGACTCGATTTTTAGCAGAAAAAGAAGATCTTTTTGCTTAAAAACGTAGACTTTTTTTTTCACAAAAACGATTGAATCAACGAAGAATCAAGAGCCTATGCTCTGATACCACTTGTTAGGACCGTGTACGTACGGAGTACTAACTGATTCTTCGTTATACCAGATCAAATAGTGCGGAATCCTATTTGATTGGCGATCCAATCAGGGAGAACGAAATCAAGATCAATCCTAACGATTAGAAAACGTTAAGAATGGACTAGGAATGATCTGAAACGTTCTATGAAGTTGGAATGGACGAACTGGACGTTCTGGGTCGACTAGGGTTTCAAGTATTCGAAGTGTTTCATTTTTCCACAAATTAGGTGGTATTTATAGGTTACAGATCTCATTCGTGCGACTGAGCCTTGCAACTGGCTCAGTCGTGCGACTAAGTCATACGATTAGTTCATTCGTACGCTTGAGTCAGTCTTATGACTCAACCGTGCGATTGACTCAATCACCTAGTTCAACCGTGCGATTGGACCATTCGCATGGTCCAGTCGTGCGACTGAATAAGATTCTTAGTCAAACACATTCTTGAACCTTTAATGATTCAGAACTATGTCTCACAACTGTAAACCTATATAACATGGTCATATTATGCGTGTAACAACTAATAATGTAAGTAGATATAACATTAAATAACCAACAACCATATACAGAAGAGATTCTCATTATATTGATTAAACATTACATATGTGTTATAAGAAGAAGTTCTATTACATTTAAGCTCACTAGAGTAGAACTGGGGACATGTGTACCAACCATCCAGACTTTAGAAGACATGTTACGTGCCTGCGTCATAGATTTCGGCAGCAGTTGGGAAACTCACTTACCGCTAGTTAAGTTTTCTTACAACAATAGCTATCACACATCGATCAAAGCTGCCCCATTTGAGGCACTGTATGGGCGTAAGTGCCGATCACCTATCTGTTGGGCGGAAGTTGGGGAAAGTCAACTCACCGGCCCTGAACTTGTGCACGAGACGACTGAAAAGATGGTGCAGATCCGTAACCGTATGGCAACAGCCCGTGACCGACAGAAAAGTTACGCTGATAAGCGTCGCCGACCGTTGGAATTCCAAATATGTGACAAGGTGCTTTTGAAAGTGTCACCTTGGAAGGGTGTGATTCGTTTCGGAAAATGTGGGAAACTAAGCCCTAGGTACGTGGGACCGTTTGAGGTTGTCAAACAGGTTGGCCCCGTGGCCTATCAGTTGAACCTGCCCGAAGAACTCCGTGGAGTACACGATGTGTTCCACGTCTCCAACTTGAGGAAATGCCTTGCAGACGAGACTCTTATCGTTCCGTTAGACAAGATACATGTGGACGAACAACTACATTTCCTCAAGGAGCCAGTAGAAGTCATGGATCGAGAGGTCAAGACGCTCAAACATAGCCGTATCCCTATCGTCAAGGTTTGTTGGAACTCAAAGCGTGGACCAGAGTTTACCTGGGAACGCGAGGATCAGATGAAGAAGAAGTACCCGAAATTGTTCAAAGGTCAGACATCTACCTCTTAAAATACGCAGAAACTCTATTCAACATGCGTCACAAACCGTTGAGCCTTGTAATTCCTCGTAGAACCTCGTAACATGATGTACTAATTTTCAGGACGAAAATTCCTGCAACAAGGGGATGATGTGACACCCCGTAATTTCAGGTTAACATTATTCAAACCGTTGTCGTTAACAATGACCCGTACTCGCTAATACTCGAAACGTATACAAACACCGCCACCGACATCGTTAAACAATTATGATAAAATACTAACACGGGTGTTTGTAGAGGATTCACATAAACGGGATTTCCTAAGGAATCCTCCTAATTAATATAGCTCGCCCATCTACGTCGTTATCAACCGAAACAAATTCGGGAACACGGGACCTAAGTACAGGGACTAAAGTTGAAAATTAGCAAACTGGGGCTGGGTATAAATACCCATCCACCAGCCAAACACACCACAATCTGCTCTTTCTCTCCTACGCTCTCTGCTCCTCCCTTTCTTCATCCTAGCACCAAATTCACCCCGATTGAGCTCGTTTTCGTCAGTTAGACCACGCAACAGCTGAGAAATCACGTTCCCAGCAGGTAGGCGACCTTGTTCATCCGCTTTATTGCTCGTTTCCCTGCTGCAAATATGGGGTTCGGGTGTTCGGGTTCAACCCGAATGCATATGGTCGTGGGGGTGCGTGTGAGGTCAATCAGCGTGTGCATTTCACTTAGACATGTTAGGAGAGTGTTTCTGGAAGTCCTGATTGGGAGAAAACCGAGCACGGGATAGACGAAGGCTGTTCAACCCGCCCAGCAGTCGCGACCTGCTGCAGTCCACGACTGGGCCAGCCGTGCGACCGAGTCATGCGACTGGGCCAGCCCTCGTGCGACTAATCGGGGCGACTGGGGCGAGACGTGCGAATGAATGCATGCGAATGAATGTGTGCGACTGAGTCAACCGAGTGAATGTGTGCGACTGAGTCAACCAAATGAATGTGTGCGACTGAGTCAACCGAATGAATGTGTGCGACTGAGTATCACCCGACTGAAGGTCCACCACACGAATGAAGGTTCATTCGTGCGATTGGTTGTTGATTCGGGTGAATGGGTGATGTGAGGTACGACTGAATGCTGAGTCGCACGAATAAGGGTTCAATCGTACGAGTGAGGTTCATTCGTACGATTGAAGGCCCATTCGTGCGAATGAAGTATCCAGTCCTGCGTCTAGCCTTGTTATGCGATTGGAGTCATTTTGAGTGAATCCTTTTGGTGTGCGATGTGTCTATCGTGTGATGATAAGTTAACATCAATAAAGTGTCATTTCTTGACCATAAAGATTAAAGTCAATGCAATCAACAAGCACATACTTTTCAACCTGAAACAACCTAACTGTTTACAAATATCAACAACCCATTTGGGATCTACCTGAAGTCTGATACGTGTATGCCTGCTTGTGTGTGTGACACCCCTGACCGAACCAATGCGACCCGACCTGACTAAACATGTGTATTAATGCTAAACACAACATTAACGCTTAACATAACTGTCAATAGGTGTTTGACAGCGCATCGTAAACAACACTTGGGAGACTTTCATCCTACATACTTGTTACATCATCAGTGAGTTTCACGGTCCCTATTTTACTCTCTTTCCTTTTTGGGGGAGAAAACATGCAAACAGATTTACATAAATGGTTGTAGTATTATTGATATCGCTTGTTACGTTAGTGCAAACACACAACATGTCCTGACACACTCGAACCGTTAGTAATGGGATTAGCGAGGTAATTTTGAGTAGTACTACTGGGTCTGACAAACCCCGCCCGGGCTAGTCGCACTAGCTTGATTGGAGGTCAAACGGGTGCTTGATTGACCTAACATTTGTCATGGTCTGATGAGACATGACAGGGATACAACAAACACATATAGGACGTAAACAGTCAGCTTCGGTTCGAAACGCTAAGTAACAAGAACATAGGCTAGCTACCTAATGATATGCTCTATATACTAAACCATTGAAACGCAAACCATGGAAATGCTTACGAACACATTTCTCGTTGATTAAACCTGTGAACTCACCAACTTTATGTTGACACATTTTAGCATGTTTTCTCAGGTCACAGGAACGCATAAGCCCATGATGCACGCTTCAGGAAAACGCACTCAGGACATGCATTCATCTACTTTATCTTCTGCATTGAACATTTTGTCTAGACTTGGCTTTTGTAACTGTCATGTAATGGATTATGAATTATGTAAACGCTTCCGCACTATTGTAAACTTTGTTTATGTTCTATGGAATGAAGTCAAATGTTTATTTAAAATTCATATAGTGTCGTTCGATATGACTGTGTCTGAGATCCTAGTATGTAACACGCCTGACGGTAAAACCCCGTTCGTGGAAATTGAGGGTGTGACATTGATGATCTTCAACAAGTCAATCCTGATGATGTAGAGGAAAATGACATCAAGTACCAAATGGCCATGGTGGTATACAGGGCGAAGAACTTTGCTAGACGTACTGGGAGAAAGATTGTTTGGTGTAAACAATTCTAGTAAAATTGGCTTTGACAAGTCTAACCTGAGATGTTACAATTGTGACAAACCAGGTCATTTTGCTAGAGAATGTACTGAACCTAAGACTGGTCAAGCTGAAGGCCCAAAAAGAATGGTGACAGTGGAGATTGAATCAAAGAAAGAGAAAGCTAGTACTTCTGGTGGTAACAAAGCGTTGGTTTCACAAACTAATGCAGAATATGACTGGTCAGACCAAATGAAAGCTCTTGATCTAAAATTGTCTACTGCTTTAATTGCCAAGATTGTTACTGAACCTGAAGAAGAAGAGAATCTATTTGCTAAGTTTGTTTCTGATGATCTAATGGAAGGCTTGTTTGCTGAGAAAGAAGAAGAGAAGGAGGTAGTTGAAAAGGAGAAGGAAGAAGTTGAAGAAGAGAAAGAAGAAGTTAAAAGTGCAGAGAAAGATGAGAAGGAAGAACAGGAAGAGAAAGTTGCTGAGAAAAGGATAGAGGTTGAAGAGTACACTGTTGAGCCTCCAGTCAAATGCCAATGTAAAGATCTAAAGACTGTTGAAGTTGCTCCAGTGGAAGAACAGGCTGTTGTCATGAATGCTTTCATGGTAAAGAAAGTTGAAGAGACTGAAGGAGAAAGTTCAAAACCAAAGGTATATGATGGTTTATGCACAAATTCTTGTGTTGAGAAAGTTCAAAGGTATAGAGTTCATAATGAGAACTTGATAATGGAAGTTGAAAAACTTTAGTATCAAGCTCGAAAACACAAATCAAATGAAAAGATATTTAAAGAAAAACTTGAAGGTTTAAATAATACAGTATACAATTTGCAATTAAATCTTCATGATAAAGAATGCACAAATAATGATTTGACAAATAAAAACAATGAACTCGCCTTAGAAATTAATAGACTCAACAGTGAACTAGCCTCGGCTAAATTGACTGTTGAAAAATTTGAACTTTCATCAACTATGGTTGAAGGGATTATCAAGTCACAAATGACACAGAAGATAAAAGGAGGAAAATGCGGTGTTTGATTTTCAAACATTGCTCCTCCAATTAATCATGATTATTCATGTTTACCTTCATCTGATGTCATTTCTGATTCTGATATGAGGTATGGGATAGGTTTCTCTCCATTCCTAGACTTAAAACCTTCAGTTAAAGTAAATCTGTCTGTTGATCCTATCATAATAAATAAACCTAAACAATCAACTGAAAATTTCTGTGCAGATAATATGAAGGTGGATGGTTTGGTTGAAGAATGGGAGAGTGACAGTGAGAGTGAAAATGAAAGTGAAAGTTTGATAAATAAGAATGTAAATGCTTTAAGATCTGGTTGTAATCAAACTTTGTCAAGAAATGAAAAGATTGTTGATTTGAATGAGATTAAATCAAATAATAAATGTAATTTGAATGCAAATCAGAGGGCAAATCAAAAAGCAAAACTTGAAAAGGACTTTAAAAACAGATTTATTTTGAAAGGTTTAATTGAAAATGAAGATCATATTTTTAAAGAAATGAATTTTCGATTCTTTAAAAATAAACTTCATCATAATGCTAACCTTGTGAATCAAGATATTTGTAGCTCAGATTTGCAAGTGAATGCTCCTTCTTCATCCTTTCTGAAAATTGAAAAGCCTGGTCCTTCTCCAGCATCCATTCATATATCAAAGCCTGGTCCTACTCCAGCAAATTCTAAGACTGGTCCTATTCCAGCATCATCAGTTCCAAAAGTCACAGCTGCTAAATCTCATATCAAAAGTGGTCATAATTCAACAATTTCCTCGAATTTGCAAAAGATGAACAAGCAATTATCAAATGAAGCAAAGATTTGAGAGACTGTGCAGAATGTTAAACCAAAAAGTCAATCTGACTTTGGTTTTTATGACAATTTCTATAATTGTCATCCACAGTTTGTTTTCCACACACAACAAAAAAATGTTATCAGTGTGGAAACATAAATCATTTGGCAAACAATTGTCCTTTTCGACAAAAATCACTAAGCAAACAACGATTTCATAATTCTATTGCTTATAATAGAAAATTGTTTTTCACTCATGGAAAATTTTCAAAACAAATGAAATCAAAAGTTGATAATGATTATAATGTCAAAAAGCATAAGAGTTTGAAGAATGATTTAAAAGAAAACATCAAGGTGAAAAGTGTTAATGAAAATACTGATGTGCTAAATAAATATAACAATCTAAAATCTTTTTGTCTTGCTGCAACACATAATGTGCTCAAGTCATGTTTGACTTGGGTACCAAAAGCTAAGTAAGTTTGTTACTTATGTAGGGACAACCGCAAAAGAATATTGAAAGCCTATGGCATGTAGACATCGGTTGTTCAATACACATGACTGGGAATTTATCATTACTACAAGTTGTTCAGTCATATAATGGTGGAAGAGTGATTTTCGCAGGAGATAAAGGAGGACGTATAACTAAGCTTGGTACAGTTACAAATGGTGTCCTTAGCTTTGAAAATGTGAACTTTGTCGAGGAATTAAAACATAACCTGTTAAGTGTGTCTCAAATTTGTGACAAAAAATATTCTACACACTTTACTAACAAAGAATGCTTAATTATAAAACCGGGTTTTGTTGTTCCAGATGAATGGGTTTTGATGAGGACTCCGAGAGACAATGACACATATCTTCTTGATATGCATTGTTCTACTTCTTTGGTAACCGCTTCTTGCTTATTATCCAAAGCCTCGGAGAATGATTCCATGTTATGACATCGTCGGTTAGGACATGTAAATCTTAAAAATATGAACAAACTGGTTCGTGGAAATCATGTCATTGGTTTACCCGAAAAAGAATTTCAATTAAATGAACATTGTTTGTCATGTTCAAAGGGTAAATAACATAAACATCCTCACAAACCAATTGCACACAACTAAATCGAATCAATCTTACAACTCTTACACGTGGATCTATTCGGTCCAGTGAGTGTTTTAAGTTTGGGTCGAAGATCTTACTGTTTGGTTGTTACTGATGACTTTTCTAGATTTACTTGGGTGTTTTTCTTAGAATCTAAGGATGGGACTCCACACCTTTTGCTTAAATTCATTAACTTAGTGGAGAATCAGACGGATAAAAAGGTAAAATGCATCCGAAGTGACAATGGGACAGAGTTTTGCAATCAAACGCTGAATGAGTTTTGTGAATCCAAGGGCATTGCTAGACAATTCAGTGCTGCAGGCACTCCACAACAGAATGGGGTTGCAGAAAGAAGGAATAGAACATTGATTGAAGCTGCTAGAACAATGATATCTGCTGCCAAATTACCTTTGTTCTTTTGGGATGAAGCAGTAAATACTGCATGTTATGTTCAGAATCGTGTTTTAATCAATAAAAGATTAAACATGACTCCTTATGAAATATTTTATAAACACAAACCCAAAGTTAAATATTTTAAAGCCTTTGGTTGTTGTTGCACTTTGTTGCATACAACTGAATCAACTTCAAAATTTTCTGAAAAGGCTGATGAATGTTACTTTATGGGATATGCTGCCAATAAGGTTGCATATCGAGTTTATAATAAAAGAACTAGACAAATAATTGAGTCATTTAACATTGATTGGGACGAGCTTAACATAACTGATGCAGGTTCAGCTCCTTCATGGGTTTATGATTATGAATCTTTGTTCATAAATTTTAAAATTTCTAAACCTTCGTCTGCAGATTCTAATTCTCAAGCAATATCTTTGGAGAACAAAATCATTGAGGAACTTCCATCTATTATATCTGATGATTCTGCAATTTCTTCATCATCCAAGACTATTCCTACAGCTTCTGTGCAAGTATCTGAATGTTCTGAGTTATCAGATATTCCTTCAGAACAAATTCCCAATCAGGAGTTGGAAGAATCATTGAGTTCACCATTATCTTCATCTTCTTCAGAAACTATGGATACACCAATAGAAGTCATTCAAGTTCCCTTTGAAGAATCTCCAAATATGTCTACTGCTTCTGAAAATCCTATTTCAGATGACACATTTGAAGAAAATATTGTGTATCAATCTAGACAATCTGAAGAAGTTCTTGACAATGTTGAACACATTACTAATTTGGAAGATGGGATGGTTGCAGATAATATTCCTCAATTAAGAATACATAAAACTCATCCAACAGAAGCAATCATTGGTCCATTGCATGAAGGAGTCATTACCAGAAGTCAATCAGGAGCAATCAACACATGCCTTTATGCTTGCTTTCTATCGTAAATAGTGCCCAAGAATGTGGAAATGGCACTCAAGGAAAACAGCTGGATAGAAGCAATGTAAGATGAGTTGATGCAATTTAAGAAGCTGAATGTTTGGCATCTTGTAGAACTTCCAAAGGATAAGCTTCCGATTAGAACAAAGTGGATAGTTAGAAACAAGACGGATGAAAAAGGTGTTATAGTTTGACACAAAGCACGTCTTGTGTTGTAGGGATTCTATCAAGTTGAAGGATTGGATTATGAAGCAGTGTACGCTCCAGTTGCAAGACTTGAAGCAATACGCATATTCTTAGCCTTTGCTTCATACATGAATATCAAGGTGTATCAGATGGATGTTAAAACTGCCTTTTTATACGGGGAAATGAAGAAAGAAACCTATGTTTGTCAGCCTCCAGCATTTGAAGACCCAGATCATCCTGATTATGTTTACAAGTTGGATAAGGCATTATATGGTCTACATCAAGCACCTCGTGCTTGGTATGCAACTCTGACAGAAATTTGCTTGCAAATGGTTATTCACGAGGCGCAATTAATCAAACCTTATTCATTCGTAAATCAGGCGATTACATCATTCTGGTTCAAATCTATGTCGATGATATCATCTTTGGATCTACAAATGATAGTATGTGCACGGAGTTTGAAGAAGTGATGAAGAAGAAATTTGAGATGAGTTCCCTTGGAGAAATTTCATTTTTCTTGGGTATTCAAGTTACTCAATCTGAAACAGGTATTCTCATTCATCAAGAAAAGTGTGTTCAGACTATTCTTGAGAAATACAAGTTTCAAGATTCCAAAGTAGCTCCAACTCCCATGGCTTCTCGTCCTACTCTTACTCCAGATCCATTAGGAGAATCAGTTAATCAACATCTGTACAGATCAATGATTGGTTCCCTCATGTATCTCACTGCAAGCAGGCCGGATATCATGTTCCCTGTTTGTCAGTGTGCCCGCTATCAAAGTGATCCAAAGGAATCACACATGAAAGCTGTCAAGCGAATCTTCAAGTATCTCAAGGGTCAACCCAAACTTGGTCTTTGGTATCCTCGAAATTCTGATTTCAATTTATTTGCTAATACTGACAGTGATTATGGTGGTTGTAATTTAGACAGGAAATCGACTACAGGAGGATGTCAATTCCTGGGCAACCGACTTATTTCTTGGCAGTGTAAAAAGTAGAACACTGTATCCACATCCACTGCCGAAGCTGAATATGTGGCTGCATCGAGCTGTTGTTCCCAGCTTGTCTGGATTCAACAACAACTTCTCGATTATGGTCTCCACATTTATGACATACCCATTTGGTGTGACAACACGGCAGTTCTAAACATCGTTAAAAATCCTATTCAACATTCCAAAACTAAACACATTGACATCCGCATCCATTTTATCCGTGACTGTTTTGATCGAAAACTTATTCATTTAAAACAAGTGCCGTCAACCGAAAACATTGCTGACTTATTTACCAAGGCATTTGATCATTCTCGATTTGATTTCCTTGTGCAATCATTAGGAATGATTAATTTTGGATAAATTGATTTCTTGAATCTTCACAAAAAGATTTTTCACTTTTGTTAATAACAAATAAAGTTGCAATTGTTTCTTTTTCTTTAAAAAGACAATCACAATTTTAGGGGGAGAAAATTATAAAAACACGTTGTGAAAACTATTTTTGGTTTTAGGGGGAATCAAGATCAAAGGATTGAAAAATAAAAAGAAGAAATTTTCATACTTAAATGAGAAATGATATTACAAAGTTCTAAAAGAGTCTAAGTACTTTCAAAGGCTTAAATACGAATAGACTTGGATTATGATTGATGTTTCGATAGGCTTTGCTTTCAGAAATGAAAAGATCATAATTGAGTGATTAAACTTGAATTAAAGAGATATGATTTAGTGGGGAACATATCCGGATTCTGTGACAATGTAAAAAATGTTCTAACACAGACTGAGAGCTATAATCTTGTCATACTCAAGCCTGTATTTGCTTGATTCAGTGATTATCATAACTATGTATATATATATAAAAGAGAAAATACAAAAAAGCAAAAATAAATAAAAAGACAAAAAGAAAATAGTTAAGCAAATAATTGAGCAAAAAGATGCCAAAAGGCCATATAGGATATAAGATGCCAAGAAGCACAACAAATCAAAAGATATGTCTAAAGACATACATACTATATGGTATATATTTTCTATTTTGAGAATATTTTCTGATCATGGAAGGCAAAATCAAAAGATGGGGCATGTAAGTCCGGATGGCTTGTAAGTCCTAAACATCTTGTGAGGGCAGACGTAAGTCCGGATGGCTATTAGTAAGTCCTTAAACTTGTTAATATTTTGTGATTAAGAGATATTTCTCAGGCTAGTTATGCTCAAATAGTTATATTTTAGGTCAATTTGGGGTGACTTGAAATCTCGATAGTGTCTTGAAGGATAATAATTATTTTATAGAAGTTCTGATTGTGAGATCCACTGAGTTATATTAAATCAATACAAAACATGATATATATCACTCCTTATGTTTCTGAGTAAAACCTGAAGTATAAGTTCAAAAAGGACAAAAGATATTGACAATCAACTTAACCAGTTATTTTAAATAAAGCTGGACAGAGTCTTGACTTAACAAAGAACTATATGATCTCATTATAAAAATTCTTACAAAACAATATTGATTAATAAACAAATCCGATCTTGATTCTTTAATTGTTTTCATTATTTTGTTATTTTTTGTATATTGTTTTCATTTTACTTCTGTGTTCTTTCGTTTTAAGACAAATAAATAACAGATAAATTTTAAAAATTGAAGATTCATTAAATTAATTGGTCACTTGGTAAATAAAACTTTTTGTTGAAATACATAACGGATAATAAATGTTTGTGTAAACACAAGAAATGTTGAAAATTTGAAAAACATTGAAAATTGTTCAAAGGATTAAACACAATCACGCGAATGGAAGTTGTCGCGTGATAAACGATGTCGCGCGAAAAATGGGGGTATGCGAAAGGATTTCTCGCATAACAATTTGACTTTTAAATATCATCAGTCAAGGCGAAAAGTCATTTTTCGCTTCATCTTTCATCCGAAACCCTTTTTCGCTTTCTTTCTTAAAATCAAAATCAGAGTTCATCTTGTTCTTATTAGACATTCTACTCCACATAGTCGTTCACATTACATCCATACTGATCATTAATGGTATATTTTGATGAATATGGTTACTAAAGAGATGAATTTCAAAAGGAAACTTAACAACTTTAAACTAAAAATCAAATAAATAAACTTAAATGTTGAAATTGAAAGATGAAATAGACATATTGGACCTAGACGACAGTTGTGGAATGATTTTCATGGATTAAAATCATGCTTTTGACAGTTAATTTGATGGTTGGACTATGCGAATCGCACAAGTGCAATGAACAGGCGCGCAATTAGTTTTCGCGTGAGACAGCTTTTCGTGTGAATCCCATTTTCGCGTAATAAGGGTTGTCGCGTGATTCTTGGTTTCGCCTGATGTTTGACTTTCGCATGACACTTGTCTTCGCACAAAATGAGATTTTCACACGAAAGGAAATTTTCGCTTGAAAAGAGTTCTCGCATGAATGTCTTTCGCGCGATACAAAATTTATTTGCTAAAAATTTTCTAAGTCCTAAATGTCTTTCGCACGAATGAAACACTTGGTGAAATTTTCTAAGTGTTAAATTCTATTATTCTTGTGCGAATAAAATGATAAATGATGAAATATTTTTGTTGTGTAAAATCTTTCATGTGTTTAATTAAGTTATTTCAATCGTTCTAATGTTGTTGGTTTGTGACATTGCAGATGGCTCAAATAATTTTTAATAAAAATCATAACTGCATAGCCTACTTAGATGATGTTCCTGAGGGAAAGGAACTTTTCGCTTCTATGATAGAAGGGCTGAAGAATTCTCGAATAGTCTATGCCATTTCTGCTGATCCAGCTATATATTCTGAGTTGATCGATTCTTTCTGGAGTACTGCTGCTCTAGAAAAGGATCAAGCTGGAAATCCAATCATTACTACTACTGTTAAAGATAAAAGAGTGACTGTATCTCCAGATATTCTGAACAGAGTATTACTTTTGATGACCAACAAGATGCTCCAACTAGATTGGAAGATGATGTTGTTATTGATTGTCTGACTACGATAGGATACGAGTATAGATATCCAAGTCTGAAAAAGAAGTGGTTGCCACCCTACTGGAAGTACTTATTTCATGTGGTAATACACTGTCTGAGTAACTTTAAGGCTGGGATCGACAGTCTAAGTGCTGTGTTTGGATCATTATTGGTTTCCCTGGTAGATGATCTTCCTTTTAGCATTTCTGGGGCAATTTTCCAGGTAATGCAAAAGAATGTTACTACCAACCAGGGGAAGAAATTTATTATGTATCCCCGATTTATTCCGTTGGTTATTAACGATGCATATCCTGAATTTGCTACACTGAGGTCTCCAAAATATGTTGTACAGACCATCAAGAAAGAGATCTTTACTCATCTTACTGGAGCACGTGGAAACAAGTTCTCAGGAGAAAGTTTTGCTAAGATTGGCAAATTTTCTGAAATAGAAGAAGATGTTGGAGATTTGGAAGGAGAAAATGCTAACACTGAAGAAGCACAGACTGACACTTCTGCCTCTGATGCTAGAGATGATATTGACGAAGAGATAGAAAGAATGTTTGAAGAGGAGCCAATCAATGAAGGGAGAGTGGAAGGTGAAGTACACACTGCTTCCAGTTCTGAGACAGATAGTGATCAAATTGGGAATGTACCTTACATTCTTCAAAGAGATCAACCTCCTATTACTTCTACTTCTTCCAGGATAAGTACTGATGAGAGAGATTCTGATTATAATCTTATAGATTCACCTAGTACTTCCATGAGGAGAAAGAGAATGGCTAGGAGAAAAGATTTCTTGGTTAGAAAAAGGGGAAGAGGTGAAATTCCAAGAAAACCACATACTTAGGTGATTATTACAGAAACTAAACAACCCATTATTTCTGATACTCAAAGATCACCTGAGAAAGAGACGACTGAGGAAGAACATCCAGCTGGCTCATCTGCTACAGCTACTGAGACTGAACCAATTCATGTTTTTGATCCACCTAACGTCTCTGATCCTGTTTTCTCAACTCCACCAAGACAAGAAAATCTGGAGTTTGATGTAGATACTTTTCTAAACACTCCACCTGATTTCCAAGGAAGAGAAGAATCCACCAGTGCTCCTCATTCTATAACTTTAGAAGAAAGAGTGAAGAATTTTGAGAAAGAAAGCTTTGATAATGTCAAACTGATTGCTGAGTTAAGAAAAGATAATGAAGAAAAGACTAAGATGATTACCATGATTCATCTTGACTCTGCAATAAAGGATACAAGGATAGCCTCTTTGGAGCAACTAATGAAGAGTATGTTTGATTATTCCTCGGGATTGGAAAGACAGCTGAATGAGCTACGAGAGTTTATTTCTCAGACATATTTCCATCAACCACATGTTGTACGATCTACAACAGTGATGGGTGAGACGAGCAGGCGTTCTCCAAGTCCATCTCCTGTAGAAAATATTCAAGAAAGTGAAAAGGTCAATGAAGCTCAAGCAACTGAAGAACAGCCAAGTGTTAGTACTATTAAAGATGTTCCAATTTCATCTGAAGTACCTATCACTGAAGCTTTTACATCTACAGCTTTCGTTGAACCGGAACATATGATGCCTGTTCCTATTGTTACTGAAGAAGATGATGAAGATTTACTTGATTATGGTGATTTTGATGATGATGATGATTCTGATGATGATGAAAATGAGAATGATGATGACAATGATGATGATAATGATAATGATGATGGTGGAGATGATGGTGGACATGATGGAGGAGATGATGATGATAATAATGATGATGATGATGGAGGTGATGTTGGAGGATTATCTTCTAATCCAGCTGGTGAAACTAGCACTGAAAATGTCTCAGGACCAAGTGCTAGTAATCCAGAAGGATATGAACCATTGGATCCTAACACCGAAGATTTATATGATAAAGAGTTGTACTCATTCAAGCTATCTACTGCAACTGAAACTACAGAAGAAGAGTTTGGGTTGTTTGATGATTTGGATGATGAAAATGAGTATGCAGATATATTTGGGAACAACTTACAGGATTTATTCAAAGATATGAATCTTGAAGAAGGTGAAATTCCAACTGAGACTGTGAGTGGTTCAACTCCTACTGTTTCAACACAGAAAGATTCTACTGGACAAATTGCTTTATACACTAGAGGAGGTTTACAGTTCAAAGCACCACCACCACCTACTGAAGCTCATTTTCTATTTATATCAAAGCCGAAACAGAAATATGGTGAAATGTCTCATGTTATTAGCTGGGGTTATGATGGCGAGAAAAAGTTGTATGTTATAAAGAGAAAGAATGGAGAAATTGATTATCTGAAAAGCACTCAAGACTTCCATACTCTACGTGCTGCTGATCTTTATTCCATGGGAAAAGCTCCATTCTTTAATGAAAGCAACTATAGCGAAGCTGAACTAATGAGATCTATGATACGAAGGGAGATGAGAACAAATTTCAAGGACTTCAAAACTGCAAAGTCAAAGGTGATTGATGACCCTTCCAGAATTGATGAAAATACCAAAGCTCCAATGTTGATTTTGACTGATGATGTTTCACCGAGCCTAGGGGGAGATTGTAGAGGACTAATCAAGGCTCGACAAAACAATTGAAGGCTGAATAAAGACGACTTTGGAAGACTGCTTCGTGCAAAAGACAAAGTCACACGAAACTGAAGCCCGCGCGAAATTGCCTGTCGCGCGAGAGCCGGGATTTAGTATAAATTGTTTAGTTTTCGTTTTGTAATTAAGTCTTTGATCATTTTTCATTCCAGAACTCTTGTATTACTGTGTGTTTTCGCACAAGACCTGTTATAGGTTGTTTTGTGCAATACAAGAAGCATATTTTGATCAATTCGATTCTTCTCTTATTCCAATCATGTTTACATTCCGCATTCACATGATTGAGATCGTGATTTGATTATTTCTGGGAGAAATCCGAGTTTTACAATTGTGCGCGATTTGAATGAATCAACCGAGAGAACAGAAAATTAAGCACAAAATCATTGTAATTCAAATATATATAACATGTGTCGAAAGATTACAATGATAATCGATATAATATCGATCTCACCCGAAGGTTGAAACAATCACAAACTGTGATCTGCACGTCTTGAGCGAAATACAAAACAAACACACACTACAGTGGAGCTCTTGGTTTTTGGAAATAAATGGCACACACCTTGTCACACCCTCAATTTCCACGAACGGGGTTTTACCGTTAGGCGTGTGACATACCAGGATCTCAGACATAGTCATATCGAACGACACTATATGAATTTAAAAACATACATTTGACTTCATTCACGCGAACATAATCAGAGTTTACAATAGTGCGGAAGCATGATCACAAGTTGTAAATCCATTACAATACGGTTACAATAGCCAAGTTTAAACAAAATGCTCAATGCTGAAATTAAACTAGATGAATGCATGTCCTGAGTGCGTTTTCCTGAAGCGTGCCTCAAAAGCTTATGCATTCCTGTGACCTGAGAAAACATGCTAAAGTGTGTCAACATAAAGTTGGTGAGTTCACAGGTTTAATTCAACAATAAATGTATTCGTAAGCGTTTCCATGTTTTTGCGTTTCAATGGTTTAGTACATAAAGCATATCGTTAGGTAGCTAGCCTATGTTCTTGTTACTTAGCGTTTCGAACCGAAGCTGACTGTTTACGTCCTATGGTGTTTGTACCATGTCTTAACCGACCGTGGCAATCGTATGTGTTCCGTCAAGTCTCATCAGACCATGACGGGGTGTTCCACGTCTTAACCGACCGTGGCAATCGTAAGTTCCACGTCTTAACCGACCGTGGCAATCGTAAGTTCCACGTCTTAACCGACCGTGGCAATCGTATGTTAGGTCAATTGTGCGCCCGTTTGACCTCCAATCAAGCTAGCGCGACTAGCCCGGGCGGGGTTTGTCAGACCCAGTAGTACTACTCAAAATTACCTCGCTAATCCCATTACTAACGGTTCGAGTGTGTCAGGACATGTTGTGTGTTTGCACTAACGTAACAAGCGATATCAATATTACTACAACCATTTATGTATATATGTTTTGCATGTCTTCTCCCCCAAACGGAAAGAGATGTAAAAAGGGGCCGTGAAACTCACAGATGTTGTAACCAGTACGTAGGGTGTAAGTCTCCCAAGTGTTGTTCACGATGCGCTGTCAAACACCTATTGACAGTTGTGTTAAGCGTTAATGTTGTGTTTAGCGTTAATAGACATGTTTAGTCGAGTCGGGTCGCATGGGTTCGGTCGTGGGTGACACACACAAGCAGGCATACACGTGTCAGACTTCATGTAGATCTCAAATGAGTTGTTGATATTTATAAACCGTTAGGTTGTTTCAGATTGAAAAGTATGTGCTTGTTGATTGCGTTGACTTTAATCTTTGTGGTCAAGAAATGACATTTTTGTTTTTGTGAACTTATCATCACACGATAGACACATCGCACACCAGAAGGATTCACTCAAAATGACTCAAATCGCATAACAAGGCTAGACGCACGACTGGACACTTCATTCGCACGAATAGGCCTTCAATCGTACGAATCAAGTTCCCTCGTACGATTGAACCCTCATTCATGCGACTCAGCGTTCAGTCGTACCACACATTCCCCAATCGCCCGAATCAACTACCAATCGCACGAATGGACACTCATTCGTGCGGTTGGGCCTTCAGTCGGGTGTCACTCAGTCGCACACATTCATTCGGCTGACTCAATCGCACACATTCATTCGGCTGACTCAATCGCACCATTCATTCGCACGTTTCATCCCAGTCGCCCCGATCAATCGCGCGAAGGAACCGATCGCACGACTCAGTCACACGGTTGGCCCAGTCGCGGACTACAGCAGATCGCGACTGCTGGGCAGGTCGAACGGCCTTCGGCTGTTCCGTGCTCGGTTTTCTCACAATCAAGACTTCCAGAAACACTCTCCTAACATATCTAAGTGGAATGCATACTCTGATTGACCTCACACGCACCCCCACGACCACATGCATTCGGGTTGAACCCGAACACCCGAATCCCATACTTGCAGCAGTGAAACGGGTGATAAAACGGATGAAAATGGTCGCCTACCTACTGGGATCGTGATTCTTCAACTGTTGCGTGGTTTAGCCGGCGAAAACGGGCTCAATCGGGTGGTTTTGGGTGCTAGGATGCACAATCGGAGGTGAAAGAGGGTGTAGGAGAGAAAGAGCAGAAAATGGGAGTGTTTGGCTGGTGGGTGGGTATTTATACCCAGCCCAGTTTGGCAATTGTCAGGTTTGGTCCCTGTACTTAGGTACCAAGTTCCCGAATTTGTTTCGGTTGATAACGACGTTGATGTGCGAGCTCTATTAACTAGTAGGATTCCTTAGGTAATCTCATTTATGTGAATCCTCTACAAACACCCACGTTAGTATTTTATCATAATTCGTTTAACGATGTCTGTGGTGGGGTTTGTACACGTTTCGAGTATTTGCGTGTACGGGTAAATGTTAACGACAACGATTTTGAAAAATGTTAATCTGAAGTTACGGGGTGTCACATCATCCCCTTGTTGCAGGAATTTTCGTCCCGAAAATTAGTACATCATGTTACGTGGTTTTTACGGGGTAGTACAAGACTCAACAGTTTGTGATGTGGAATAGAGTACCTGTGTATCTAAGAGGTGGATGCCTGGTTTTGAAACAGTTGAGGGTACTTCCTCTTCATCTGATCCTCGCGTTCCCAGGTAAATTCCGGTCCACGCTTCGAGTTCCAACGGATTTTAACGATAGGGATACGACTGCGTTTGAGTGTCTTGACCTCTCGGTCCATGACTTCTACTGGTTCCTCGACGAAATGTAGTTGTTCGTCCACGTATATCTCGTCCAACGGAACAATAAGGGTTTCGTCTGCAAGGCATTTCCTCAAGTTGGAGACGTGGAACACATCGTGTACCCCACGGAGTTCTTCGGGTAGATTCAGCTGATAGGCCACGGGGCCACCCGTTTGACAACCTCAAACGGTCCCACGTACCTAGGGCTTAGTTTCCCACGTTTCCCGAAACGGATCACACCCTTCCAAGGTGACACCTTCAAAAGCACCCTGTCACCTATTTGAAATTCCAACGGTCGACGACGCTTATCAGCGTAACTCTTCTGTCGATCACGGGCTGCTGCCATACGGTTACGGATTTGCACGATCTTCTCTGTCGTCTCGTGCACCAGTTCAGGGCCGGTGAGTTGACTTTCCCCAACTTCCGCCCAACAGATAGGTGATCGGCACTTACGCCCATACAGTGCCTCAAATGGAGCAGCCTTGATCGATGTATGATAGCTATTGTTGTAAGAAAACTCAACTAGCGGTAAGTGAGTTTCCCAACTGCTGCCAAAATCTATGACGCAGGCACGTAACATGTCTTCTAGAGTCTGGATCGTACGCTCACTTTGGCCATCAGTTTGGGGGTGGTACGCGGTGCTCATATCTAGCCGCGTTCCTAGTGCTCGTTGTAAGGACTGCCAGAAGTGCGAAGTGAATCGAGCGTCACGATCAGAGATGATGGATGCCGGCACACCATGCCGAGAGACTATTTCCCTGAGGTAGATACGAGTTAACTTTTCCATGCGATCAGTCTCCCGGATTGCCAGGAAGTGTGCGGATTTCGTCAAACGATCCACGATCACCCAAATGGTGTCGCATCCACTGGGAGTTCGAGGAAGCTTCGTGATAAAGTCCATGGATATCTGCTCCCATTTCCATACTGGTATTTCTGGCTGTTGGAGTAGACCAGACGGTCGTTGATACTCCACCTTAACCTTAGAACAGGTTAGGCATCTGCTTACGTACGTGGCAATGTCAGCTTTCATATTCGGCCACCAGTAATGGACTTTGAGATCGTGGTACATCTTGTCTGAACCTGGGTGGATTGAGTACCGGGACTTGTGAGCTTCGTCCATCACCAGTTCCCGTAGACCTCCATACAAGGGAATCCATGTTCGATCCATGAAGTAGCGGATTTCGTCGGGCTTGGTTTCTAGTTGCTTTACCATGCCTCGTAGCGATTCGGCTTTCAGGTTCTCACCTTTTAGCGCCTCAAGTTGGGCATTGCGGATCTGATCCGGTAAACCGGTGTGAATGGTGAGTTGCAATGCCTGAACTCGTCTCGGCTTGGGTGTTTCCTTCCGGCTTAGGGCGTCTGCTACTACATTTGCCTTGCCCGGATGATACCTGATCGTACAGTCGTAGTCGTTCAACAACTCGACCCAACGACGTTGCCTCATATTTAGCTCCTTCTGTTCAAAGATGTGCTGGAGACTCTTGTGATCGGTGTAAATGGTGCACTTGGTACCGTACAAGTAGTGTCTCCACATCTTGAGTGCAAATACCACTGCTCCAAGCTCTAGGTCGTGTGTCGTGTAATTTTTCTCATGTATCTTCAGTTAACGAGATACATAGGCAATCACCTTATTGCGTTGCATTAGCACGCAACCGAGGCCTTGTATAGACGCATCACAGTAAACTACAAAATCATCTGTCCCCTCAGGCAAGGATAGAATCGGTGCTGTACAGAGTTTCTGTTTCAGGATCTGGAATGCAGATTCTTGTCTATCACCCCAATCATACGTGATGCCTTTATGAGTTAATGCGGTGAGAGGTTGAGCAATCTTTGAGAATCCTTCGATGAACCGTCGATAATAGCCAGCTAACCCGAGAAACTGTCGTACCTCGGTCGGAGTCTTAGGCGTAGCCCAGTTCTTGATAGCTGCTATCTTCGCCGGATCAACGTGTATCCCATTCTCATTGACCACATGACCCAAAAAGTGGACCTCTCGCATCCCGAAGTCACACTTTGAAAATTTTGCGTACAACTGTTCTCGTCTCAACAATTCCAGAATCAGTCTAAGGTGTTCTTCGTGTTCTTCTTTATTCCTTGAGTAGATAAGGATGTCATCAATGAAGACAATGACGAACTTGTCTAGGTAGGGTTTGCACACTCGGTTCATTAAGTCCATGAATACCGCTGGTGCATTGGTCAACCCGAATGGCATAACCAAGAACTCGTAGTGGCCATACCTCGTTCTGAAAGCAGTCTTTGAAACGTCTTCTTCTCGAATCCTTAGCTGGTGATAACCCGATCTTAGATCTATCTTTGAATAGTAACTCGACCCTTGTAGCTGGTTGAACAGATCATCGATGCGCGGGAGGGGATAACGATTCTTAACAGTCGCCTTGTTCAGTTCTCTGTAATCGATACACATACGAAAAGTTCTGTCCTTCTTCTTGACAAACAGAACTGGAGCTCCCCACGGTGATGAGCTAGGTCTAATAAAGCCTTTATCCAATAGTTCCAGCAATTGCGTAGACAGCTCTTGCAGTTCCCTTGGAGCTAATCTGTACGGTGCCCTCGCGATAGGGGCGGCTCCCGGAACCAAATCAATTTGGAACTCGACTTGGCGATGCGGTGGAAGACCGGGTAGGTCTTCGAGGAAAACATCAGGATAGTCGCGTACAACAAGGATATCTTCAATTTTCTTTTCCTCGGGTTCTTTCTCAGTGACCATGGCTAGAAAAGCGGTATGACCCTTACGCAGACACTTCTGAGCTTTCATGTAGGAGATGATTCCAGTGACCATGCCACTCCTTTCGCCCTGAACCGATAAATTTCACCACTAGGAAGTGGGATACGAACGATTTTCTCTTCACAAATGATCTTAGCTTGATTCTTGGATAGCCAGTCCATACCCACAACTACATCGAAACTACCAAGTGTGACAGGCATCAGATCTATATCTATCTCGTGACCGCATAATCCTAGTCTGCACCCCTTGGCGATACGAGTTGCCTTGATTAGTTTTCCGTCAGCTAATTCTACCACATAACTAGGTTCCATGACAGCTAGGGTTACATCTAAGAACTTAATGAATTTGTTGGAAACAAAACTCCTATCAGCTCCAGTATCAAATAGTACAGAAGCAAAACAACCATTTAGGGGAAACGTACCAGTAACCACGTTCTGGTCATCCCTTGCCTCACCGGAACCAATCACGAATGCACGACCTTTAGCATTGCCCCCGTTATTACCCTTGTTTCCACCCTTCAGCTGCGGGCAATCCTTCCTGTAATGGCCCTCCTTACCACATTCATAACAGGCTCTTGTCACTCCACCCTGGCGTTGTTGTTGGGGTTGTTGCTGTTGAGTCATTATTTTGCCCCGGCAGTCTTTGGCTGCGTGACCCATCTTTCCACATCTCTGACAACGGAGTCGGTCACATGGTCCTTGGTGATGGAAGTTGCACCGGTTACACTTAGGATTCTTGCCCGCGTAGCCACTCGATCCCTGGCCATAGTTATTGTTGTTCTGATTGTTGAAGCTTCTTGAAGGGTCAAACTTTTTGGTCTGTTGTTGCGGGGTGTTGTTGGAGCTTGATGACTTGTTGTTGTTATTACCGTCCCATTTCCTTTTGTGATCAGAAGAACCAGAAGTAGCGCCACGTTTGGGCAAGGTGCCCTGTGCCACTGCCTGGTCAGTGAGTTTATGGGCCAGTCGGATGGCCTGCTGTATGGTGACAGGATCAGCAGCCATCACGCTAGCCTGGATCTGAGGAGCCAAGCCGTCAATGTACTTTTCAATCGGTTTGTAGGCCGGAGTCACCATCTGAGGACATAACGCTGCCAACTCGTGCGAACGAGTCGTGTACTCCTCAATGTATGAACCAATCATCTTTAAGTTCCAAAATTCTGCCTCCAGTTTCTGGACTTCACTCCTGGGGCAGTACTCCTCTTTCATCAGAATTTTGAAGTCTTCCCATGGCATACCATTTGCAGCACCAAGTCCTAAGGTTTGGACTTGTGAATTCCACCACGTCAGGGCTGGTCCCTCCAATGTGCCGGAGGCGTACTTGACCCGGTTTTCATCAGGACAGCTGCACATGGCAAACACTGACTCAAGTTTCTCTAGCCAGCGAAGCAGTGTGACAGCGCCCTCAGAGCCGCTGAAAGAATGAGGCTTGCAATCCATAAACATCTTGAAGGTACAGACTGTTGGACCTCCTTGGTTCGGGTTCTGGTTGTTCTGGTCCTGATTGCGGGCCTGTTCATAAGCTGCAAGCGCATCAGCCACGCGCTCGTTGATGATAGCATTCAGCTCGGCTTGGGTCAGAGTGATGTTTCCTCGCCCACCTGGGCGTCCAGGTCTTCTTCCAGACATGATTTCTTCAATTCACAACACATATTAATCAATAACCGGATAATAATTATTGACTGTAATATATATTGTATCATGCTAGTAAGAATGAGTGATTTGGTCGCATATCGATAGTAAGATTTTATGAGGATCCGAGACCTTATGCCTCCTAAGTATGGAATTGAAGATTGTACTGGCCATTACCGTTATCATCCAATAGAGTTGCTAGTGTTCTCATGCACGACAAATTACAATTACGTGTGCACCCGTGATTCTAATTTGCTTTGCATGGTCACACATGGTTCCTCCTATTCGAGATAACATACCTTGTCCAATACCGAGTGTTATCAATGATAAAAGCATCAAAGATGTATTTGTTATACCAGGAGTCAACTAACTAAAGTTGTACTAAGGTTGTACAAGTGAATTGGGTGTGTAAGTCCGATTCTCTAATCGACTTGAATATCTTAGTTGTCCCTCATTTACTGCTCAGACTAGCGTAGAGGATAGGATATGTTGGGAATAGTAACAAGTGTGAGAGAGTTGGATGAGTGAGGTATTGTTCTTTTTGTTTGTCATCGTTAAACTTATCGCGTGTGTTAGAAAAGAGTTTCGTGTCCCAATCATGGAAATGTTTGATTCAATTTGTTGTTGCTTTCACTCCGCGAGTGAAGGATCAAGTGTAAGCGTTGGTTGTGAGCGAGCGGGATTCTCCGCCCCTCTGTCAGCCGGTAATGACACACATGTCATACCCATAGTGTTATGTTTGCTCAGCAGTGTAATGTCAATACACCAGAAGGTTGTTTGCACAATAGTGGTAACCATGTAAAAGTGTCTGTGCAATACTAGTGTTGTGTCTAAGGCTATAGTCTAGATGCAATGCAATCCTAGTTCTCTATAACCTGTGGCTCTGATACCAATCTGTCACACCCTCAATTTCCACGAACGGGGTTTTACCGTTAGGCGTGTGACATACCAGGATCTCAGACACAGTCATATCGAACGACACTATATGAATTTAAAAACATACATTTGACTTCATTCACGCGAACATAATCAGAGTTTACAATAGTGCGGAAGCATGATCACAAGTTGTAAATCCATTACAATACGGTTACAATAGCGAAGTTTAAACAAAATGCTCAATGCTGAAATTAAACTAGATGAATGCATGTCCTGAGTGCGTTTTCCTGAAGCGTGCCTCAAAAGCTTATGCATTCCTGTGACCTGAGAAAACATGCTAAAGTGTGTCAACATAAAGTTGGTGAGTTCACAGGTTTAATTCAACAATAAATGTATTCGTAAGCGTTTCCATGTTTTTGCGTTTCAATGGTTTAGTACATAAAGCATATCGTTAGGTAGCTAGCCTATGTTCTTGTTACTTAGCGTTTCGAACCGAAGCTGACTGTTTACGTCCTATGGTGTTTGTACCATGTCTTAACCGACCGTGGCAATCGTATGTGTTCCGTCAAGTCTCATCAGACCATGACGGGGTGTTCCACGTCTTAACCGACCGTGGCAATCGTAAGTTCCACGTCTTAACCGACCGTGGCAATCGTAAGTTCCACGTCTTAACCGACCGTGGCAATCGTAAGTTCCACGTCTTAACCGACCGTGGCAATCGTATGTTAGGTCAATTGTGCGCCCCTTTGACCTCCAATCAAGCTAGCGCGACTAGCCCGGGCGGGGTTTGTCAGACCCAGTAGTACTACTCAAAATTACCTCGCTAATCCCATTACTAACGGTTCGAGTGTGTCAGGACATGTTGTGTGTTTGCACTAACGTAACAAGCGATATCAATATTACTACAACCATTTATGTATATATGTTTTGCATGTCTTCTCCCCCAAACGGAAAGAGATGTAAAAAGGGGCCGTGAAACTCACAGATGTTGTAACTAGTACGTAGGGTGTAAGTCTCCCAAGTGTTGTTCACGATGCGCTGTCAAACACCTATTGACAGTTGTGTTAAGCGTTAATGTTGTGTTTAGCGTTAATAGACATGTTTAGTCGGGTCGGGTCGCATGGGTTCGGTCGTGGGTGACACACACAAGCAGGCATACACGTGTCAGACTTCATGTAGATCTCAAATGAGTTGTTGATATTTGTAAACCGTTAGGTTGTTTCAGATTGAAAAGTATGTGCTTGTTGATTGCGTTGACTTTAATCTTTGTGGTCAAGAAATGACATTTTTGTTTTTGTGAACTTATCATCACACGATAGACACATCGCACACCAGAAGGATTCACTCAAAATGACTCAAATCGCATAACAAGGCTAGACGCACGACTGGACACTTCATTCGCACGAATAGGCCTTCAATCGTACGAATCAAGTTCCCTAGTACGATTGAACCCTCATTCATGCGACTCAGCGTTCAGTCGTACCACACATTCCCCAATCGCCCGAATCAACTACCAATCGCACGAATGGACACTCATTCGTGCGGTTGGGCCTTCAGTCGGGTGTCACTCAGTCGCACACATTCATTCGGCTGACTCAATCGCACACATTCATTCGGCTGACTCAATCGCACCATTCATTCGCACGTTTCATCCCAGTCGCCCCGATCAATCGCGCGAAGGAACCGATCGCACGACTCAGTCGCACGGTTGGCCCAGTCGCGGACTGCAGCAGATCGCGACTGCTGGGCAGGTCGAACGGCCTTCGGCTGTTCCGTGCTCGGTTTTCTCACAATCAAGACTTCCAGAAACACTCTCCTAACATATCTAAGTGGAATGCATACTCTGATTGACCTCACACGCACCCCCACGACCACATGCATTCGGGTTGAACCCGAACACCCGAATCCCATACTTGCAGCAGTGAAACGGGTGATAAAACGGATGAAAATGGTCGCCTACCTGCTGGGATCGTGATTCTTCAACTGTTGTGTGGTTTAGCCGGCGAAAACGGGCTCAATCGGGGTGGTTTTGGGTGCTAGGATGCACAATCGGAGGTGAAAGAGGGTGTAGGAGAGAAAGAGCAGAAAATGGGAGTGTTTGGCTGGTGGGTGGGTATTTATACCCAGCCCAGTTTGGCAATTGTCAGGTTTGGTCCCTATACTTAGGTACCAAGTTCCCGAATTTGTTTCGGTTGATAACGACGTTGATGTGCGAGCTCTATTAACTAGTAGGATTCCTTAGGTAATCTCGTTTATGTGAATCCTCTACAAACACCCGCGTTAGTATTTTATCATAATTCGTTTAACGATGTCTGTGGTGGGGTTTGTACACGTTTCGAGTATTTGCGTGTACGGGTAAATGTTAACGACAACGATTTTGAAAAATGTTAATCTGAAGTTACGGGGTGTCACACACCTCACTGTGCACACATGCACATATAAATATTAATGAATGGAGTTGTCGCATGCTGCCAACTTGTTTTCGCATTGCATGCCAAATCGCATGCTTTAATTTATTCCAAGTTGCACACGTGGATTCCACTTCCCATCACATGCATGTAATTATGCAGGTTGTCGCATGAATGAGGTTGACATCCAGATTTTGCAAGCAGTTGTCGCGTAAGGGTCTCGCATCAACAAATCGCACGCATGCGATTTTTCTTCTTTCACATGCACGCATGCATGTGCGACTTGTTCTTTTGTTGCATGCATTCATTTTTGCATGCATGTAAACACATAAACTTCAAGTTGTTCATCTAAAATGAGTTAAAACTATAGTGTAATCCAAAATGTTTGATCCTTACAATCTTCCCCTTGGATTATGCTATAGCTTTGAGTTCTTCAGTTCTAACAACTTCAATCTTCAACAAAACCTTTGCAACTTAAGGTTCTCGCATAAGCGGATATCGAATTGGACGCAACTTGTAAGCTTCAAATCTTCATAGAATCATCCAACTCGATTTGAATTCTTATGTGTTCTCGGTTTCTCATAGAACTTTGATGAAACCAGATAAATTTTCAACTTGTTTAACGTCCTCGAACGGAAGATCGCGGAATAATGATCCGTTGTATCAAGAGCAACACCTTGCTCTGATACCAAATGTAAAGTCCTTAAAAATGATCGATCTCACTTCGTTTGAATTGTTGCACTTGATAATACGCGAAGACGGGTGATAGATAAAGGGTTTATCCGACCGAGCCTCTCTCCTTGGGGTGCTCCGATATTGTATGTGAAGAAGAAGGACGATAGCTGCAGATGTGGATCGACTACCGAGAGCTAAATAAGCTAATGGTGAAGAATCGGTATCCGCTACCAAGGATTGGCGACTTCTTTGGCCAGCTCTAAGGTGCCAGTTGGTTCTCGAGGATAGATGTTTGATCTGGTTACTATTAGTTGATGGTGAAGAAGCGGGACATTCCTAAGAGAACTTTTCACACGAGTTATGGACACTACGAGTTCCTTGTTATGTCTATCGGTTTGAATAACGCGTCAGCTTCCTTTATGGATTTAATAAAACGAGTGTGTCGACCAATGTTAGATAGATTAGTGATTGTGTTCATCGATGATATCCTGCTTTGTCACACCCCCGCTGAGAGCGAAAACACAGGGATGTAACAAAACAGGATCGTCAAAGCACATTGTAAACAATAGAGATGCAATATAAATAAATGATGGTAAGCGTGTAATGACGACACCCGACACAAAGGAGACTTGTGTCGTGTTTAGTCAATATTCACAACAACATAGCCATATGCATAAACATTGTAATTGAATCACATAACCAAAAATATTATCATTGTAATGTAATTCCCACAACCCGGGAACAAGTGTACAAAAGAATAAAGATGTGTAATCCGACCACAATGTTTCAAAAGAATGTTTTTCAAGTATTGTATAATCTCAAAATGCATCCTAAGGTCTCCACTAAAGCAGCACTCCTAGAATCTTCAATGAGCATTATCACCTGAAAAGATATGCTCAAAATGGTCAACAAAAATTGTTGGTGAGCTCGCAGGTTTAAATAGTAAGTAAATTGATGTTGCATAATTGTTTTGCGGAATACCGTGAATACAGTTATAAGTAAGCAAAATCACATGACAATGAGCTTCATAACCAAACCTAATGACATACACACAAAATCTTGTCGGAATATATTCACCCAAGGGCCCGTTCCTGGCCACTGTTGGTATCAACTAGTATACCAACAAACAAGGGTGGGGGTGTCAACCCAGTAGTACTACCAATACCTATCTGTCAGTTCCAACACCTGAATTAAATGGCTGTAAAGAATGTACCACACAGCGAACTCATGTAGGTATTAGATAAGTACTCACAAAACAGTAACACGTTGATTCCAAGAATGTAAGTTGTACAACATAAAAATGGGTTAGCATACTTTTCCCCTAAATTTGTAAATGATTGAAGTATTGAATAAGCATAAAAAGGGGCCACGAAACTCACTTGTTTGGTGGTAAGTATGGATGAGCAAGTTCTAAATGTTGTATGCAATAAAAGGTCAAACACCTATTAACAGTTATCATTAAGCATTAATGATACGTTTAATGAAAAAGTAACGTTCAGCCGGTTCGGGTTGTATCGGTTTGGTCACACGGAACACACACAAGCAAACATAAGTATGAGATCTTATATAGATCAAAGTACTTGGAATCGTCGCCATTGCCGATGATATTAGTGTAAAGGTTTCATTGTTGTTAGAGAAGTACTTAGTAAATTTTAGTGGCTACAAATCAGTTCTAGCTAATTGTAAAAATGTTAACATTGATTGGATTTGTGATAATATTAATAATATTTATAGCGTAAGCGTTAATAATTTCATTAGCAATGGTAACCGTGTCGATGTCACCTTAACATCACACGACATACACACACCATACGCACAAGAAGGGAATGCACACACAAATAACTCAGTCGCATGACAGGACCAGACGCATGACTCAACGCTCCATCCGCACGAATCAACCTCCATTCGTACGGATCAGCTTCATTTGTACGAACGAACCTTCATTCGTGCGACTCAGCCTACAGTCATACCACATAACACTCAATCGCATGACTCAACATCCATACTCATGAATCAACCTTCATTCGCATGAATCAGCTTCATTCGTACGAATGAACCTCCATTCATGTGACTTAATATTCAGTCGTGCTCCATTCATGTGACTTCATTCGCATGCATACACTCATCCGCATTGACTCAATTGCACGACACACATAATCATATGACTCAATCGCATACATACACTCAATCGCATGACTCAGTCGCATGCCACACTCATTCGCATGACCCAGTCGCACGACACAGTCAGTCGCACGACTCAGTCGCATGACAGAACACAGATAGGACTCAGTGGCACGCACAGGTCGTAGAGGTTCCGGAGTGCTCACAGAAGCCTGCGGATGGTGTGACCACTCAAATGGCACCACAAAACATTTAGGAGTCGATTTCTCACGTGTATTAGCAATTTGAGCACTTGAAGGACCCTCAACCGAGCTCGTTCGCTCGGGAGCACCCAAGGCACCCGAACCGCCGCAAGAAAGAGAAATAATGTGAAATAAGGGGCGTCGGTAGCCGTCTACCTATGGGATATCGAAAGGGGGACGGCTGGTGGCGTCGTTTTGCTGGTGAATTCAGTGGATATGGAGCCGATTCAGAGAGGGGCGATTGGTGGTGGGTAGGGTTTTGGATAAATGGTTAAGGCTGTGAAAAGGGGGTTTTATACCCTCTTTAGAGTTGTGAGAAATGACCCTTTAGTCCCTGGACTTCCAAGGCCTTAATTCTTTAGATTTAGTTAATTACAATTTGGGTCCCCTAACTTGGTTAATTATTTTTTAATGCTAGTATGTTAATAGTAATTACATTAATTATATTGTTGGTGTTAATGATAATAATAATAATAATACTAGTAATATTACTAATGATAGTACTAATAATAATTATAACAATAATAATGATAATAATAGTGGTAATTGGGCACTGATAATAATCTATGACCTTGGGTAATTATAATGATAAATATAGTAGTGGTGATAATAATGTTAGTGATATTAATAGTAAACAACTTTTGTATACTAATGCTTTCTTAATTTCTTGATGGAGTAAGGGTAATATACTGAGTAAAATGTTATTAGGCTTTTAGTGTCTGAGTATTTATGCGCACCTAACATAACACACATAACTAGGGAAGCAAAGTTTGAACTAAGACAACTCGATTATGAGCTACTGTTGACTATTCAAGAAGGCTAACAAATATGATGTTAATTAACGGACCTTTTGGTGATGGATGTCACATTATCCCCCAGTTGAGAGAATTTCGTCCCGAAATTCTGCTGGAGTTAGATCCAAGAGCATCCTCCACGAAAAGATGTGGATACTTGAGTTTCATCTGGTCTTCCCGTTCCCATGTGAATTCTGGTCCTCGTTTAGAGTTCCATCTCATGCGGACAATCGGTATCTTGCTGCGCCTTAGTCGTTTGACCTTTCGGTCTATGATCTCCATAGGTTCTTTGATAAAATAAAGCTTTTCGTCAATCTTGATTTCCTCGATTGTTACATGAAGAGTTTCATCCACCAAGCACTTCTTGAGGTTTGATACATGAAACGTATCATGTACACTACTGAGTTCTGGTGGCAACCTTAACCGGTATGGCACTGAACCAATTCTTTCTGTGATTTCGAATGGTCCTTGATGACTAGTGTAGGTTGGACTCACCGGCCTATCGGTGTTTTTGTCTTTAATTTGTATTTGTTTAGTTTATGTTCTAGCGAACCTACGGGAGAACCTACAGGTTCGCCCGGAACTAATAGTATGTAGATTTGTGTAGGTGGTAGCCGGGCGAACCTAGTTGGGTGCCCGGCGAAGCTAGTCTTTTGATCTGATAGACTCGCTATCCAGCGAATCTATCAGCGAATCTATAGTCTGCTTATATATTGTAATGCTCTCATTGTAAATTCTAATAAAGTTTTTGCCATTTTGTTCAAACCCTAAAGTGTGTGTGTGACGGCTAGAGGTGCTAGGAGCTTATTTGTTCATCATTGTAGCTTTATATCCTCTATTCATCCTTGTTTAATCTTTACTGTGATTGTTTAGCAAGAATCTCTCATAGTTCAATGAAATTCAGTAGGATATGTGTGTGTTTGTGATCATTTGCACTGTTGAATCGATCATGTTGGACCAACAATATGGTATCAGAGCCATAGTGCTCTTGATAGTTTGATTTTTATGTTGTTTTTGGGGTTTTATGAGGCAAAGACTCTTTTGATTCATTTCGAGCTTGTTCATTGTGTTTCTGATATACAAATCGCTTGGGGATTGTAGTTTTTGGCATTAGAAAGCTATAAAAACAAACCGTTCATCAATTGGTTGTGTTTTGAGATAGTTGGGTTGATTTCTTGCTAGAAAAGTTTATTTCGTAACTCAGCGAACTTAGCAGATTCATTCAGCGAATCTAGACGTTTCATCCAGCGAACCTAAGGAAAATTGCATTTCAATCTTTGTTGAACTTTTGAATAGCGAATCTAGCCTTTTGAACGAAAGTTCACTGCTCTTGGTTGACAACCAAGCGAAGTTGCTGCTGAATCTATTTTGAACGAAAGTTCTTATCCTGCCCAGCGAACTTGCTCAGCAAATCTGTTCTCTCGTGCACACTGCCGAGCGAATCTACTGCTGGTCTGCCAAGCGAACTTATAGGTTCACCTAGCGAATCTACTAGCGAATCTATATCAGTTTCAGTGAATCCAATTTCTGATCTTATCATGTCTACTTCAATTGTGAGTTTGACTGATATGGAGTGTGTTCAATCAAACAGGCCACCGAGGCTTGTCAACGGAGAAAATTTTGAGGATTTGAAACGATGCTTGAAAGCCTTCTTCTTCTACACTGATCATGGTCAGTGGGAATCTATCACTAATGGACCTCACCTACCAACAACAACTGTCGGATCTGTCACTTCACCAAATCAGGATCCTAGCACTTATACTGAGATTGACATCAAGTTGCTCGATCATGACAAGAAAGCTCTTGGAGCTTTGATTCTGTGTCTTCATCAGGATATTTATAACAGGTTTGCTGAGCACACTACCGCTAAGGCATTGTATGATGCTTTATGCGAGTTTTATGACGGGAACGAAGATCTGAAGAAAGACAAGAAAGCTCAAGCTCAGAAGGAATTTAACTCATTCATGGGATATAAGCATGAGACACTTGCTGATATAACAAACCGCTTTCTGTCAGTTTCAAGCAATCTGAAGAAGTATGATGAACAACTTGGCAATCATGAGCAAGTGAGTAAACTGTTAGACTCTCTTCCTGCTCAGTGGAGTCTGCAAATCAAATTACTCAAACAAGAAAGAAATTTTGCTGATTACAAGTTGATGGATGTAATCAACAAGTTAAAATCATTTGATCTTGATGTGAAGAGAAGAGAGTATAATCAAACCATGATGTCTCCCAATGTCCCTCCTTAAAACGCTGCATTGATTTCATCCGCTGCAAACTCTTGCTATAATGGTGCACCTTGTGGGAGTTCATCTGGTAATGGTGGAGTTGTTAACTCTGGGTATGGTAAAATTGTTAACTCAGGTAATGGTTCTAAGGATGCCGGGTCAAGTTCAAATGCCTTAGTTTCTACTCAAATTCCACACGATACTATGGCACTGTTTGGGTTATTTGTGCACAGTTATGAGGCTTTGGTGGCTGGAGAATTGAAGGGACGTGGTATGACAGTGGAAGATATGTATCAGGTTGATCCTGATGATCTTGAAGAAACCGACATTCAATGGCAAATGGCCATGCTTACTCTTCGTGCCAGGAGGTTCATAGAAAGAACTGGCAGGAAAAATTTTGGAAACCAGAGTCCGAACAATGCTCTAGGATATGACAAGTCTAAGCTCAGATGTTTCAATTGTAAGCAGCTTGGTCATTTCAAAAGAGAGTGTCCTTCTCCCATTGTTACTGAACCTGTTAATTCTGGAAACTCAAGAACCATCCCAGTCATGGATAAAGTTGAAGAAGCTAAGCCCAAGAAAGAAACTGTTCTGTTGACCAACTTTGATTGGAGTGCAGAAATTGAAGAGTCAAAGGAGGAAATCAACCATTCCTTGATTGCTGAGATAGTGGAGGAACATGCTCTTGATGATGGGGACATTGACAGTTTTGATCCTTTCAAGGAGTTATATGGTGAAGCTGATAATGAAGTTGATAGCAATGGTGAATCTACTGGGTCTGAAGCCATTCAAAAGGTTAAGGAGTGTGTAGGTGTGGTTCAGAAAGCTGTGGTTCAAGACAAGATTGTTCAAACTGGTTTGGTGTGTGAAGATGTTAAGGAAGAGGTTAAACTGGGTTATGAATCTGCTGCAAAGGAAGCTGGTGAAACCGAGGAGCTGAAAATGAAATCAATGATTGAAGAAGCCAAAACGAAGCTGTGGAGGAGTACAAGAGGAACACTCCTTATTGCCAATGTGATCGTGCTCTTGCAGTAGAAAAACTGGTAATGGGTCTTCCTTATGAAATTGTTGAAGACATGTGTTCCTCTGCATGCAAAATTCGTTTGGTTGGTATATATAAGGCTAATAGGTTGCTTATAATGAATGAAAATGAATTAAAGAAAACCAATAAAGAGCTTAAACAAAATGAGTCAAAATATTTTGTTAAATTAAGAGAAGCTTTGAAAGAAAATGAACATTTAAAAAGGACACTTTTGGAAAAGAACTGTGAGGTTAACTATTTAACTGAACAAGTCACACTTGCTGAATTTGAAGTCAGAAAACTTAAAAATAAATTAGAACAGTGGTCTCTTTCGAGTATGAAAAGGGAGGAATTATGCAAAAAACAAAGGGGGGCAAGGATCAAGACCGGTTTGGGTAATGAAAATGATGCATTGGTATATCCTCCACCCAGTACTTTCTGTTATTCTCCTATGCCCACTCCTCATCCATCAAATGAGTTGATACAAGAGATTATGCAGAATGATACTAACAGCTCTGTTGCAGGTTTAGAAGGAGATAATTCTAAGGAGTTGCGAGAAGGATATGATTATGGTCGTAGTGTTGGTCTTGGGAGCTCTAGTAGTCATGATTTTAATTCCAAGAAGTCATTTGTAGACATTAGCTTAAGAAATCATTTCGTGTCTGGTGGAACTATTTTGGATTCAAACTCTGGGGCATGTAATAGTAACTTAGGACATTCTGTTTTAGACATTTGTGATGACTTGAATGTTTTAAATTCCACGTCTGATGCTAATGTGTGTATGAATGATGAATCTCAACTTTCAGGTCATGTCTCTGAAAGTCAAACTCAAACAAACTACTTTAACAAATTCTTTTCTCATCCAATTCCTTGTTTTACACCGATACGGATTTCAAAACCAAAAGATAAAATATGTCTTCCTCCACTGAGAATAACAAGGATACAATTGATAAAAAATTAGTTACCGAGGAAGTCATAACTGGGAGGTCAAAAGAGCCATATGACTCATACAGTGATTCAGATTCACAACCATCTGAATTTGATGAAGAAATTTCTATTGATAGAATTCCTACATCAGACTGTTCTAAATCAAGGTTGAGATCTCATTGTTTTAGATGTGGGAAGGATGATCATTTAATAAAGCAATGTCCTGAATCAGGTGGTGTAATGTACAATCTAAATTCTTTGGATCTAAATTGACAAATTTTGTGAATGGTTTCTTTTGCAAAAAAACCACCTCATCAAGACCCAAGTTCATTAAGACTTGGGTCCCAATTTCAAAAGCCTAACCATTATTTTTTTTTGTCAGGAACATTCAAAGGCCGGAGTAAATAGTTATTGGCATGTAGATAGTGGATGTTCCCAACATATGACTGGGTTGAAGGATCTGCTGACAAATTTTAGAATAATTGATGGTGGCTACGTTGCTTTTGCTGGAGAAAAGAAGGGTGGAAAGATGATTGGCCAAGGCGATGTCTCAAATGGTTCCCTTACTTTGGATAAAGTCAACTATGTTCCAGAATTGGCGTTCAATCTTCTCAGTGTATCACAGATCTGTGATAAAAATATTCCCGTGATGTTCCTAGCCAATGAATGCCTGTTCTTGAAACCAGAGTTTGTTATTCCTGAAGAGATGGTGATCATGCGAGCTTCAAGGAGAAATGATACCTATTTGTTAAATATGGGATCAAAAGAATCATCTTCCACCGTGACCTGTCTTTTATCAAAAGCTTCTTCCCATGAATCTTTTCAGTGGCATAAAATATTAGGCATATCAATTTTAAATTGATAAATAAGTTAGTTAAGAACAATTTGGTCAGGGGACTACCACTGAAAGATTATTTTGTGGTAGAAAAATGTATGGCTTGTGCAAAAGGAAAACAACACAAAAAGCCACATAAACTTAAACTTCAAAACTCGATTGAGCATCCCCTCGAATTGTTACATATTGACTTATTTGGCCCTATCAGTGTTAAATCAATTGCTAAGAAATCTTATTGTCTTGTTGTGACAGATGATTACTCCAGGTACTCTTGGGTGAGATTTCTGACTAACAAAAGTGAGACTGCTGAGGAATTGATGAAACTGATTCCACTAATTAAGGTTCTTAGGAAAAGGAAGATTCAAGCTATCAGGAGCGACAATGGAACAGAATTCAGAAATCACATCTTCAATTTATTCTGTGAGCAAAGGGGTATTCTTAGACAATTCAGTGCTGCCAGAACACCTCAACGAAATGGAGTTGCTAAACGTAAGAACAGAACTCTAATTGAAGTAGCTAGAACGATGCTAATTGAGTCAAAGCTTCCGATGATCTTTTGGACTGAAGCAGTTAATTGTGCAGCTTATGTTCTGAACCAGGTATTGATTGTCAAGAGCAAGATGAAGACATCATACCAGTTTTTCCGAGGAATTAAGCCTCTCATTGATTTTCTGCGCCCTTTTGGTTGCTCTTGTACTCTGTTAAATACCCAAGACCAGAACACGAAGTTTGGTGCTGTCTCTGATGAATGTTTCTTTGTTGGGTACTCAGAAACACAAAAGGCGTATCGTGTGTATAATAAACGGTCGCGGATTGTGCAAGAGTCCTACTATGTCGACTGGCAAGAATCAAACTCAACAAGCATTGGAAGTGAGCCTGCATGGTTTTATGATTCTACCACTGTCTTCAAATCATTCAATTTTCCAATTCCCGATGATGATGACGTTATTCCTCACTCGCCTGTGAATCTTATTCCACCACAACCGCAACCGTTTGCCACATCGTTACCACCCACTTCATTTGATATCCTATCTTCACCACCTCCACCACCAACTCCATCATCTAATCCATCATCTCAACCATCTTCATCTAATCCTACAAGCTCATCTACCATTCCATCCACAGTTTCATCCATTCAAAATCCACCTAACGATCCAATTCCCACAAATTCATTTCCTCCCGCACAACCATCCTCTTCCACATCAACACCTCAACATAACCCTTCATTGCTTAACACAAATTTTAAAACCTTAAAAGATCACCCGCATGACTACATCATTGGATCTATCACAGACGGAGTGAGGACTCGGAGTCAGAGTGGATTGATAAATGAGTGCCTTTATGCAGCTTTTCTATCTCAGATCGTTCCAAAGAATTACAAACAGGTACTTGGAGACCCCAGCTGGGTGGACTCTATGCAATCTAAGTTGCAGCAGTTCAGGAAGTTGAAAGTTTGGGAGTTAGTTGATCTTCCTCCAAACAAATGCCCCATTGGTACCAAGTGGGTTTTCAGGAACAAGCCAGATGATCGTGGTGTTGTTATCAGAAATAAAGCCAGATTGGTTGTTCAAGGATTTGCTCAGGAAAAAGGGATAGACTACACTGAAGTGTTTGCTCCAGTTGCTCGAATCGAAGCCATCAGAATTTTTCTTGCACATGTAGCTAACAAGAACTTTAAAGTTTTTCAGATGGATGTGAAGTGTGCATTTCTATATGGAAACATTGATGAGGAGATCTATGTGTGTCAGCCACCAGGTTTTGAGGATCCAGATTTTCCAGAAAAAATATACAAGCTAGACAAATCTTTATATGGGTTGCATCAAGCTCCCCGAATCTGGTATGAGACCTTGACACAGTATCTCCTCAGCAAGGGTTTCTCTCGTGGGGCTATAGAAATGACTCTATTCAAGAAGGAGGTGGATGGTGAGATGCTGATTGTTCAAGTGTATGTAGACGATATTATCTTTGGATCAACAAATGAAAAGCTGTGTAAAGAATTTGAAGAATTGATGAAGGATCGCTTTGAAATGAGTATGATGGGGGAGATGTGCTTCTTCTTAGGGTTGCAGATGGAACAGAAACCTGAAGGTATTCTTATTCACCAAGAGAAGTACGTCAACGAAATCATCACAAAGTTCGGCATGGATGATTCAAAGCCAGAAGTTACTCCCTTCACTGCTCAGACATGCTTGTCTCCTGATGATAATGGGAAGTCCGTGGATGCTCATCGATATCGCTCGATGATCGGATCTCTCATGTATCTGACTGCAAGCCGTCCAGATATCACATTTGCTGTGTGCTACTGTGCTCGTTATCAAGACAATCCCAAAGAATCACATGAGCTAGCTGTTAAACGCATTTTTTGTTACCTTAAGGGTTCCTCTCGTTTGGGACTTTGGTACCCAAAAGGTGGGAACTTTGATTTACATGCTTTTTCTGATAGTGATCATGGTGGTTGCAGGATTAACAGAAAGTCGGTCACCGGTGGATGCCAATATCTGGGTGACTGTCTTATTTCGTGGCAAAGCAAAAAACAAACAACAGTGTCCTTATCCACAGGAGAAGCTGAATATATCACTGCATCAAGCTGCTGTTGCCAAGTGCTCTGGATTCAACACCAGATGATGGATTATGGCATCAATTTCCTTCACACTCCAATCTTCTGTGACAATGAAGCCGCTGTTGGAATCGCCAAGAATCCAATTCATCAACTCGAACAAAGCACATCGAAACAAGAATTCACGCCATCCGTGATGCACAGGAAAAGGGGTTCATTGATATTATTCCTGTTGAAACAAGGAAGCAGAAAGCAGATCTTTTCACAAAAAACATTTGATAAACCTCGTTTTTATGAATTGATTACTATGCTAGGATTAATATCCTTCTGAAAACCTTTTTTTAGAAAAACAGCTGTTTAATGTGTAAATATTCTCTTTTATTTTCTGCCCTTGAGAATCCTTCTGTCATACATTTCTTTATTTTTTTTATTCTTTTGCTTGTTAAAATTCTCTATTAGATAAGCTATCAAATAGAAATTTTGGGGGAGTATAAGATTAGATTTCATCTTTTGCTAAGTATCAAAATTTTGCTACTTTTCAGGCTATCCGTGCAGAAAATGAGACTTAGAAGGAGGTCAGAAGTATTATGCTTGGGATGTGCAAGATAGGCACAGCCTCAAATCGAAGAAAACAGTAATTATGTGGCCAAACATAAAGCTCAAAGGATCACGGTGATAAGGATTATTTCCATGACATGTTGGCCTGCACAAAGATACAAGTCTCTATCTAAACGGGTTGAGAGTTTACTATCTCTGTTGTAATCCTTTGTAAAACCCCAAATCACCCTTCACCTAGCCCTGAATGACGCTTCTAGTTAATCTAGTTAGCTCTTCAGAATCCCTTTCGTGCTTATCTCCTCTACTGTGCGGAAGCACTGACCTGGAGTGATGATCTCCTCTGTTATACGTGAGTTAGACCTGGAGCTCTCATCAGCACGCTCAGATGATCATCTCCTCTATTATACGTGAGTATAGACCTGGAGCGCTCATCATCGGCAACCCTAAATGCTCAAAAGAAAAAGAAGATCAAAGATCTACATCATACATCCATCAAAATATATGGATTGTCAAAGCCTATCAAGCATCTAAAGCAATTATTTCCTCATAATGCTCCTCAAAATTGGGATCATTGTCTAAAGCCACTCCCTAATATGCCTTGATTGTTCACATTCACAATGGTTCTCAATTGATCATTGTCTATGTTCATTTCAATTATAAGCCCTTGCATTCAATGTGTCAGAAATGATCATTGTGTATGCCCACCCTAGGATCTAGCACAGAGATAAATGATCACTCATGCTCAATAAGCCCTGATGACAGAATATGTTCTTTGCCAAATGTCTGTGGGAACTGAATTGCCCGAGATTCCTCAAATCTACAAAAACATGATAAAAGGAAGCTGCAGATTGCGTGTTGAAAAGAATTTGGCATGGGTTTAAGTGGACAATCATATCTGCAATCTCGCTAATAAATGACTCTCCGGATATCCTTTAATTTTGTTTTACTTTATTCAATTTTATTTTACTTTAAGTTTTAAGTTTTTATATTATTTTTGAGTTTAGGTATTGTGGGATGTTTTGGTATTCAAAAAGGGCTATTTCTCATTTTGTTCAAAAAAAAAAATTAGGGTTCCAGCAAATCTGCTAGCGAACCTATAGGTTCGCCCGACACTGATCTTGGTGTTGTCAGTCTTTTGGCTTTGTGTTGACGGGTGAATCTATAGATTCGAGGCCAGCGAAACTAAGGGTTATATAAGCAGTTCACAGGTTCGTGCAGCACTTCATTCGCTGCACTGTGAACTGCGTTTCCCGAAATCCTTAGATTCATTTGCATTTTCATTGCTTGCTTCATTGATTTCTTGCATGTTCTGTTCTTCTGTAAGTGTGTCGTCCCTGCTTAAGCCCTTCATTTCATCAAAAATCGGTCTTTCTTTAAGAATCTATTACGTATGTTCATCGCGGTTTTTCGGTTCAAATAGGCCCTCTTAAAGACCGATAGTGCATAAAATAAATGATAGGTTTTGCTCGCATTGTGTCCTGTTAAGTCATGCTATGCCTCATTTGGATTAACATCAATGTTTGATTCTGATTTTCAAAACTAGGTTTTCAGCGAACCTAGTGTTCTATCAGCGAATCGGAATGAAAGTTCTACATATTGAGTGAATCTGTGCCGGCATGCTGCTCATGCGTGGCATATAGATTCGTGCGAAGTTCCCAGCGAACCTATAATTTCGCCTGTCTGTCTGCGAACCTATAGGTTCTTGGCATCATCAGATTCGCTGTTAGCGAATCTAAATCTGTTCAGCGAACTTATCCATTTTTTTAATTTTTCAAAATTTCACATCTTTTCAGCTTTGAAATCAATCTAATCAACTTCCGTTTGTGTTTCAGATACCATGTCGACTCTTCAGTTCTTCGATAAGCACAATATATGTGCTCTGCTAGATGAAACCCATGAGAAAGCAGCTGGTTATAAAGATTGCATTAAATGGCTGAAGTCATCTCACATCCACCATGCTATTTCTCACTCCCCTGAAGTCTATGATACGCATGTTCGTGACTTTTGGAGAAACGCAGTAGTAGATGTCGGTGTGACTCCCTCAAGGATTGCTTCTAAAGTCCTGGATCAAGAAATTTCCTTTTCATCTGATGATCTAGCCAGAATACTCCATTTGACTGGGGATGTTGGTGATGAGGTCCCCATGAACGCTAAGCAAGTATACAAGGAAGTAAGGAAGGCAGGATATGAAGGTCCAATGCCTGGTGAAAAGAAGATGGAGTTTATCAAGTCTTATTTAATCAGAGAATGGAGATACATTGCGCACATATTCATCATGTGTTTGGATCACAGGAAAGGAGGAACCGATGGGTTGAACTTGGAATGGGCAAGGGCAATGGTTCTATTCTGCCAAGGCAAGAAGGGAAATATAGCTAAGCTGATTTATGACTACATGGTGCAGAATATTCATGCTCAAAGAAAGGACAAATGGCTGCTGTATCCCAGATTTTCCAGATGATACTAAATGATTTGAAGCCAGACTTGCCCATAGTTGGTGATACTTTGAAGATATGGAGAATGAATATTAGGATTTTTGGTGATTGTAAGTCAGTAAGATATAACTGTGTGGGAAAGATTGCTTACTTATGGGAGAACATGTATCCACCCGAAAGATGGAGCCATATTAGTAAATTGATCGAGATTGAGAAGAAAAATGAGACACAAAATGTTGATCAAAGTGAGGTGAGGCTGAAAAAGAGAAAGCCATATGCTCGTGACAAAGATTACAGTATAGATAAAGAGATTGATAAAGTACAGGAGGAGTTAGATGTTCAAAGGGAGAGAAGGACAAAGAAAAGAGCTAAGACTGGGTCTAGCTCTCAGCAAGTAGAAGAAAAAAGAACAAAAAGGAGGCACGAGGATCCTGTCAAACCTGCTGATACTCCTGAATCGAATGCGAATGTTGAGTTGGCCAATCTGAAAGCTAAATATGCTGAGCTAGAAAGGAGGGATAAACAGAAGGGTGATATTATTAAGGGTATGGCCCTGATGCTCAAGGATCATCAGAGTTTGCTAATTCGAGCCTTCACCGAACTGAATGAAATGAAGGCTAAAGCTGGGATGGAGTCTGCAATGTCTGAAAACGAGCTGAGAGTGTTGAAAGAAGCTGCAAGAAACCCTTTTGATATGTATGAAGGATTGACTGGTACTGCTGAAGGTGAATCTGGAGGAGATAAGGATGGTGGTTCAGAGGATCCTTTAAGGTCAAAGAGTAAAGAAAAGATAGTTGCTGAGGATGCAGGGTTTGATGAACAAATGGGGTTCGATATGGATACATTTTCTGGTCCGGAAATGGCTGGTGGAACACAAGTAAATTTCAATTTGATAGATGAAGAAGGGGATGTTGATGAACAGCTGGTGGATTACAGCTCAGAACCTGAGTTTTATGAGCTACATGAACGTCCAGTGACTTATGTGGTAGAAACTGGGTCATCTAAAGCTGGAACTGTGGAGTTAAATCAATCTGATTGGTTTGTTAAAGAAAAGAAGGCTGAAGAGATAACTCCACTGTTCCAGAACATAAAAAATCCAACAAGAAAGGAGAGTGATAAGAAGATTTTTAGCTGGAAACACAACTCTGAGCTTAAGTTATTTATGATTAAGAGAAGAGGAGGAGGGATCTCATATTTTCACAAACGAAAAGCTTTCAAAACTCTCCCAAGGTAGGATTTAAGGAGATTGGCAGAGATCCCGTTACTTGGAGCTGAACAGAGTGAACATGCAAAGTTGCTGGAGTTAGAAATTAAAAAGGGTTTGTCTGATAACTTCACGGATTTTGGCTTCATGTAATGGATAGAAAGAGGTCGAAGAAAGACATTGATTGGGTGACTGGAAAAGGAAAGATTGTGCTTAAACTAAAACCAGCAAACTGTTGATCGCATTAGGATACCTGATCCTCTTCCCCCGAGATTGCAAGCATTCAAAAAATGGTTCTATGATAACAACACAGGGGAAGCAGTGATTAGAGTGAAAGGTGTTCCCAAAATCAGATTGTTTGATCCAATGAAAGTATTTTCTTTCTGTAATGAAGATCTGAAGGTATTGTGTGAGAATGTGATTCACCATGGGGCAGGAGAGGAAACGAAGGCTGAAGCAAATCTGTTTGTTATGGTTGCCAACAAAGCCCGGGGAATTAGAGCTGAGATAGAGGAGGTTGCTGAGAAAGTAAGGAAAGATGATGATTTCAGGATGGATATGGATGATCTGGCTAGGCAGATGGATAGAACGATTGAGAAGAGGTTTGATCGAGAAACCAGTGATTCTAGAGTTAGATCTGAGGAGCGTTCTGTTACAAATCAGTAGGAAGTTATTGTTATTGACATGCCTGATACAGAAATTGCAGAAGCCATGTTTGTTCAAGAGGTTAATGAGGAAGAAATGTTTGCTGAAGTCATTGTTCAGGACATTTTTCAGATTGTTCAGCAAGCTGCCGGAGCTGATCAAGTATGAAAGTTAAAGGCTGGAGCTGATTTAGAAACCCCCTGGGTGAGGTCCAACCTAGGGGGAGTATTGATGACTAGTGTAGGTTGGACTCATCATCCTGTCGGTGTTTTTGTTTTTAATTTGTATTTGTTTAGTTTATGTTCTAGCGAACCTACGGGAGAACCTACAGGTTCGCCCGGAACTAATAGTATGTAGATTTGTGTACGTGGTAGCCGGGCGAACCTAGTTGGGTGCCCGGCGAAGCTAGTCTTTTGATCTGATAGATTCGCTATCCAGCGAATCTATCAGCGAATCTATAGTCTGCTTATATATTGTAATATTTTCTCATTCTAATAAAAGTTTTTGCCATTTTGTTCAAACCCTAAAGTGTGTGTGTGACGGCTAGAGGTGCTAGGAGCTTATTTGTTCATCATTGTAGCTTTACATCCTTTATTCATCCTTGTTTAATCTTTACTTTGATTGTTTAGCAAGAATCTCTCATAGTTCAATGAAATTCAGTAGGATATGTGTGTGTTTGTGATCATTTGCACTGTTGAATCGATCATGTTGGACCAACAGTCGTACGTATCTCGGGGCCAACTTTCCTTTCTTTCCAAATCATACAATCCCTTTCCAGGGAGAGACCTTAAGTAAAACGCGATCTCCCACGTTGAATTCCAGAGGTTTCCAACGGTTGTCGGCATAGCTCTTTTGACGATCTCTGGCGTCTTTTAGTCTGTCCATGATCTGGAAAATTTTGTCGGTTGTTTCCTGAATGACCTCTGGGCCTGTTAGCTGGCTTTCGCCTATCTCGGCCCAACAAACTGGAGATCTACAGTTTCTCCCATACAGTGCTTCGAATGGAGCACACCCTATGCTTGTATGATAGCTGTTGTTGTACGAGAATTCAATCAACGGTAAATGGGTATCCCAACTACCACCAAAGTCGATTACACATGCCCTCAGCATGTCTTCCAACGTTTGTATTGTTCGTTCGCTTTGACCGTCTATTTGTGGGTGATAGGCGGTACTCATATCTAATCGAGTGCCCATCGATTTCTGCAGTGTCTACCAAAATCGTGAAGTAAATCGGCTGCACGGTTGGATATGATCGACACCGGCACTCCGTGCCTTGTCACGACCTCCTTTATGTACAATCTCGCCAACTTATCCATCTTGTAATCCTCCCGGATCGACAGGAAATGAGCGGACTTCGTCATACGGTCCACTATAACCCATATCGAGTCGTGCCCACTAATCGTTCTAGGAATTTTGGTAATAAAATCCATGGCTATGTTTTCGTATTTCCATTCAGGAATTTCCGGTTGCTGTAATAATCCTGATGGTTTCTGGTGTTCGGCTTTGACTTTCGAGCATGTCAAGCACCTGCTTACGTACGCAGCAATGTCTTTCTTGATGTCTGGCCACCAGTACAGATCTTTAAGATCGTGGTACATCTTGTCTGCACCAGGATGAACAGGATATCGTGTCTTGTGCGCTTCATCCATGATTAGGGTACGGACACCTCCCCATCTGGGTACCCATATACGATCCATGAAGTACTGTATACCATCGTCCTTGCAAATCATTTGTTTATCCATGTAACATCATGTAATTTTGGTTAATTAAAAGTAAGCATCGTTATTCTTGTAAGGGTTTTTGTTGTTAAATACGAAACTCATGGGTTACTGATGTCTTTATTCTAAAATTTGAAAGTTAATGATGTTTGATATTACATAATAAATAAATAATAATCATAATAATAATAACAATGATAATAATAATAACCATAATAATAATAATAAGAACAATGATAATAATAATAATAATAAACAATATTCTTAATCTTGTAATAATATAAGTTTTATTATGTTAAAATTTGTAATTAAATGTTTGTACATAAAATAATTAAACTTTAAAATCTCAGGGGCTAAAACTGTAATTTAGTTCAAACTAATACTTAAGTTTTGGTAGCAATCAAACAAATCCTAAACCTCAGGGGCTAAAGCTATAAATGTGTTAAAACCAACCCCCCCACCCCCCTCTCCTACCCGTATTTCCGGCAGGAGCTCCGGCCAACTTCCGGCCGAGCTCCGGCCACCCCAAAATGCCCAAATTATTCGATTTCGAAGCCCAAAGCCAATTCAAATCTCTTCGTATGCATGATTTGAACGTAAATGCATAGTTTAACTGTGTTTAAATCATCAGTAATTACTTGAATCATCGTTTAACCGATACCACATTAATGCACAATAATAATTCAATTAAACGTTACATAATCAATGGTTTAATCAACACTACACTCCTATCAAACAAAAATCCGTCTGAAACACATCTAAACACCTCGAATCGAACATCGTTTTCATCGCGACCTGCAACTCTTTTGAAAACCTCAATCCGAGCTCTCTAACTTGCAATTGATAAAGGGTTTTTCATCATTGGATCCATTAGAAGCCTTCTGTAGAACGAATTCGAGTTTCATTGGTATTTGCAACCTCAACAAGCTATGACATTAGCCGCGACGTGTTATCATATGTTCCTCAACGATTTGTCTTCGAAACTCGTAATTAAACATTGTTTCATGCTCGATTTCATTAGGGGATTAAAAGCCCTAAGCTTATTTCTATTATCATAATCACTTTGATGTTCTATTAGAACAAAATCGATTCTAGGGTTCTTGAACATTTGGGGATTTCTTTAATTAATAGATTTATAAAATTATTTTTGAATCTTAAGCGGATATGGGCTATAGCCCAACTGGTAACTCGTAAACTCCATAGGCAGGAGGTCCCGGGTTCGAACCGGGCCTCTCCCATTTTTGTTTTAATTATTATTACTGTTATTATTTTCAGAAAAGTAATATTATATTAATAAATCAAAATAAAAATTATTTTGTTAACTAAAACACTTCAGAAATTATTAAATTAATTTTAAAAAGTATTAAAACTTATAATTTTAAATTTAATTATTTTGTTTTAGAATAACAAAGGTTATAAAACATTATTAATTATTTTATGTAATTTAAATGCTAAAAATCTTTTATGATTCAAATTTAGATTATATCAAGACATAATAAATTTACATGATAAATAACTAATTATCCAAATAGTTATTTAATAATTATTCAAATATTAGTTATTCATCTATTTATTTAACTATGTTACATATAAATAGTTAATAAAACTATTCCTTAAACTTTTATTTAAATTCTTGAAATTATAAAACAATAGAAATTTATATTATACTTTATTCTTATTTTTAAAGTTTTGTATTATAAGACCTTTATAACAAATCGTTTAAAAGTTCAAAACTTTATAAAATGATTTTAAATAATTTTAAAGTCATTTAACTAAATATTCAATCAATTATTTTTATCAAAATTTATATAAATAATTATATTAATTATTTCTTTTCACGCATCATCATTATTAAAATCAATTATTGAATCATTCATTATCATTATCAATCTTAATTGGGTTATTTCATCCTTATTGAACCAAAACCTAATCGATTGCATTTGAATTAGGTATTAAAACCCCCAACTTCCAATCGAAACCCTAATTCATGTGTAGTCGTTAATCATGTCAATATTCTAACTCTAAGACATCAACCTTTAGGTTGAATCATGAAGGAAACGTTGGAGTAATCTTAATTCTTATTGTAAAGTGCATATTATATACCAGGTGAGTATTTCTATACCCTATTTTCATATTTTCACACTTTGGGGTGAAACATGTTACATTATAACTATTGTACTTGTAAACACGTTTGATTTTGTAAACTTATGGCATTTCACCTGTATGTTGTGGTTAGTTGACCTTTGTAGCTACCATGTAATGTCGAATATATGTACAATCATTAACTATACCTAGACTGGCAACGTCATAGATCTATGGGCCTGACAACCCTACTTGGTTAATCCAAGTACACTAAGCTAATCTTATATACTTGTAAACGTTTGAGACTTGTAAAAATCTATCAAGGTTTGATTGTGCATTCTGTCTTACATCCCTAATTACTTTGTTCTCTAACTTACAACATGAATTGCCATCTTTTATATACTTATGTTTTGAAAACTATGGAAATCTCACTAACATTATTGTTGACCTTTTATTTTTAACATGTTTCAGGAAATACCCAAGTATGATTACTACTTTGAAGCTTATCACATATAGTATTGGACCTAAAGAAATAAAAGGATGAACTTGTCACATTTAACTTTTATATCATGATGTTATCTTTGTTTAAGACTTATGTTTGTAATTTTACCTTTGAAACTTATGAATAATATATTGGGATTTAATGATAGCGTTATATGGCAGTGAACGATCTTAACTCTCACATCTCGACGTTTCCGTCGTCAAGGTTAGGGTGTAACAGATTGGTATCAGAGCCCATAACTATAGGGATTTAGGTTATTAGAAATGGTGACCTAGACTATAGCATATGCATGAACCTTATAGAATGATATTCATATTCTTGTAAATATACCTACAGGTTGCATGCTACATAATGCTATGCCTTCCTATGTGCTACTTGATGCCTTAGCTTAGGACTGCCTTGTAAATGATTAAACTTTGTTACTTGTCTCCCTAAACTTATCATTGACTCTTTGATTCTCCCGACAAATGAAACTTTCTAAACTTATTCTTGACGACTTGTGGAATCTACACTATTTATCATGGGTTTAATTCCTGTAAGGCCCCGATCCCCGGCACCTCACAGTTGGTTATTCATTGCATCATAGTTACCTATTAATATTCATTTCATAATATACACAGCGGAATTTCATATAATAAAACCATTCATTTACTTTTAACTACTGTTGTTAAGCAATACAATGTTGTTCATAAGTTACAAAAGGTTGTTCATTTGCATTACAAAACAACAATAGAATCAAAATACAGATGGATGTCAGCCTTGTCTTGCCGAGTAGCCTCCCCCTCGTGCCATCCTCAGCAATATTTACCTGCCAACTGAAAATGCATAAAAGTCAGCATTGCTGAGTGGGCTCTAGTTTTTTTTATATGTTATAAAATACTTTCCATATGTTGTATATGAAAATACTCTTCTCTGTAAAATACAACTCTGTACTGTATATGCGAGCATGCATTAACTGTATGGA